>OY986439.1:5102500-6397500 GCA_963920525.1 Dichetophora obliterata
TCATACGCCGTGGAGCTCAAGTGTTGGCAGCACAAGTGTGAAAATACCGGTTACAAGAGTACCCTTTTCTTGCTATTGTTGTTGTTGTGGTTGTTTTTTTCTATATTCGTGGCAAAATAATTGCCCGTGTCAGTGGCAGGCTATGAAAAGTTGTGGTTATATCATAAAAAATATTGTGTGCTCTGAAAATGATGGCAGAGCATTTAAGGTCAACCCTCAGCTAAAACGACCCCATCACACCCTCAGCTAAAACGACCCCATCACACCCTCACTCCACTCCTAACTGCAATTTAAATAAAATAATATGAATATGAATAACAATAATAATGTAAAATGATGTCTCTGCAGGACATTAAACAAAACCCATTACATTCCCCATTAAATTTTTGCCTAGCCACAACCTGCGAGCACCTCTCTGCTTTTGTAGAGGTGTGGCTGTTTGTGTGTGCGTGTTTTTCACCTCTTCCACTTTTGAAATTTCAATGGTACAAAACATTCCATCGGTGCGGTGCTTCGGTTTGCCCTTCAATTGAAGATGTGAAGCTATCTTTGAAATTTTGAATATTCATGCAGTGCAAATGAGGTTGTCTTATCTTTTTATGAGGCCTTGTAATGACTTGGTGTTGGTTATTGTTACCAAAACAACAATGTAATGACAATACTGAGCAGAAAAAAACATTTGTTTAATTTTTTTCTATGTAAGACTTTGCCTTCTGGTCTGAATGTAAAGTTGTTTTTTTTTTAAAAAAAACTTGTTATGAGATAAGATTTATATTTGAATTTTTTATTATACTGAAAAAATTGCGAGGAAATATTATCGTCGAGGCCGATGTTTAAGTACCCACACAACTTTTTTTTTAATTTGTGAACATTTTTAGCTAATTCAATCAATTTTAAATTTTTGGAACACTTTACTCAGTATTTATTTTATCACAATATTTTGTATTTCTTCTTTTTAATTTTTTTTTTTTGCCAATCATTTTTTTATCATATATTTTTTTACGAATACGAACTTTACATCATGGAGCTAGGTAATTTAGTAACCTAGTGAATTAACTAGGAACTTATTCGGTTTGTTACAGTTCTGTTACATGACCATACAAAGGGTTAGGCTTGATGTTGTGCACATAAGCTTTAATGAATAAAAACCACTCTAAGTTTCAAATGGTTAGTATTTGGATAAAAAACAAGCCCTATAAGAGTAACGTCACAAAAATAATACAACATTCAAGACTTCAAAAAACGGAAAAAGAAATTGATTTGGCTAAAAATTGATTGGACACCAGATATAAATTTCCTAGCGATATCGAAGCTCTAGGAACCAAAAAAAAAACTGGGTAAACCAAAAAAACAATAGTGATGAATAATAATAATAAGAAAAACCATGAAAAAAATTTGTATCAACCGAAAGGGACAAACATCATTCCATTGAAGGTGGCATTCAATGCAATTGTATAGGTTCCAAGTGTTGGTTCAGGGAAATAACGCCCAAAATAAAAAATGAAATAAAGCCCAAAAATTTTCCATACAAATTTGGGTGTTTTTTCATTGAAATTGGGCTTTATTTCATTTTTCTATTTGGGGCGTTACTGGATTATTATTCAGATGTAACTCTTTTTATGTGAACTATTTGTCATCAAAATGTTAGATCAATTTGAAATTCAATTTAGAAGTGCTGTAGATAGCGAAGCCGGTATTGGACTTACTGAGGGTTGTAATCCCTAAGCAGCGGCCGAAGGCCACCTATTTAAAAGATAATTATATCCAGAAGTACTGTAAAACGAAAAAAAGGGCATGTCCGTATAAAGCCCAAATGGTTTTTTTATTTATGATATAACGATTTTCCCTTATAAGAAATGTGGTTTTGAAATTCCGTACAAGGGAAAACCATTTTTCGGCCAAATATCATTTTATGTGGTGGGGCAATATTTCATATTAAAAAATTATCCCGAATTTGGGCCCTTATTTAATTTTTCGTTTTGTGTGCATTTTTCCAGAGGTCTAGAGCCTTCCCTGCTTGCTTCATGGTTGCGGTCAGAAGAACCACAATTGTTTTTTTTTAATATTCTGAAAATTAGGACTTAATTCATCATTTCCGTTTAGGTTTTATTTCATAATGTACATACTCCTAAATGTCAGGTTTTATTTCATCTTTTCTTTAGGTCTTATTTCACCAGGAATTAGGAGTTATTTCATCTTTTAACGTTTGGACTTATTTCATATACTGTTAGGAGTTCTTTCATTAGGAGTTATTTCGCGGAGCCGGTAAAATTTTTTTCCAAAAAGTTTTTGGGTTTTATTTTATTTCCGATTTAGGCGTTATTTCATTTTTTGGGCTTTATTTCATTTTTTATTTTGGGCGTTATTTCATTTTTTATGCCCAAAATGTTTTGGACTGTATTTAATTTTTTATTTTGGGCGCTATTTCATTGGGTGTTATTTCCCTGAAACCCAAGTGGTTCTTATCCTTATTCTCTTAACGTTATTCATTCGCCCAACTCAGTTGTGGATATAGTTTCGCTTATTTTGCCTTATTACGAATGCAAGTCAGTTCTTTTCAGAAACGTGGATTTGAGACCCAGCTAAATTAAGCTAATGTTTGGATTAAAAAGTAGTACTTTTTGGATTAAAAATTCCTTTAAGCCAAAGTTTGGATTAAAAAGTAGTCCAAAATTTTTAACCGTGTATCATATCCGTATCATGCCCGTACTTTATTAGGATTTTCCTTAACTGATTTTGACTCGAATTTAATTGAATAAACTTTGTCTCTGTATCTTTAATATATAACCTGCGTTCAAACCCACAAAAATAACGTTTTTTAAAATTGCTGTAGCTCAGTCGTTTTTCAATTTATCAATACACTGAGGGAAATTTGTGTTAAAATTAAATGAAATTGTGTTCAAATTAAACGAATTAGTTCTTGAAATAGAGCTTGAAACAATTTCATTTAAGTTAAACACAAATGTTTTTAAAGTTTAATTTAAAACAAAAGTTTTCGTTTTCAAAACAATGTTTTTAAATATACTTTCATCGTAAAAAATTTAATTTTAAACACATTTATTTAAACGAAATATTTTATGCAAAAACTTGAATATTTAAAACAAATATCTTAAACCGCCATTTTTTCGATGCAATTTTTTAACATTTTCGAGTTTTCGAAGTCAGATTCGTGATCAACGACCCCTGGGACCCTCCGAATAAGAAATTTTTTGACTTCATTTGATGAAGTTTCCGTTTCATTGGGGCTTGAAATATTTTCAATATCAAAATAATTAATTAGTTCGTAGCTCATCTTATGTTCAATATTTGTAAGACTAATTCAAAAATATTTTCAAACATTCAAAAGTAAAATCGGGGACTCAGTTATCTGGCAATAATTTTCAATGATTCTACGGTACATATTTTTTTATTTAAATCTCTGATAACGACGTATTTTTTATTATTGTAAGAAAGTAATAAGAAAAAATTATACAAAAAACAGAAATGAGCTTATTGTTGCAAATTAAACACGTTTGTTTTAAATTTTGTTTTGTAGAAACGCAAATAGTTAAATTTATATTTTAAATTTTTTTGTTTAATTCTAAAGTATGTTTTTTTGTTCTCAGTGTACTTCTGTACTTTTTTATGTTTTTTATTTCCCCACCCAGAGCGATGAAAATAGGTACGTAAAAATGAGAAGGCAAACGTGGTGTTGTTTTTCTTGATAACCAGATGTCGTATCGAAATGCTGCGGGCGGCATTTTGTTGGTAATCATGTCAGCCAGGTCTGAACTAGAATATTTCCAAAATATACAAAATAGACAAAATGGCGCGATTTTTAAAAGAAAGTTAAAAAATTAGCTGTTTTTTAGGGGGTTTTTGCCGCAACCTTCCCCCGGTAGTAGAGCTAGCCCAATTATTCTACTTCAGGACCTGCCTGACGTGATTACCTACAAAACGCCGCCCGCCGTATCTTCATCCGACTTTTGGTTCTCGAGAAAAACGACACCCTACCCCTTTGTTTGAAAAAAGTGATTTCGAGAGAAACGCATTTAAATTTTTATTACTGCACTTTGGCGTGAGTATATATATACATATATAGCTCTGTAACTCCAAAAATAATTCGAATTTAAAAAAATCATTTTAAAGCATTATTTTTGAAGGTTTTTAGAGGACATTTATGAAAATAAAAAAAATCGAAAAAATTTTTGAACCGCAGGTCGTACCTTAAAGATGCTTCTTTCTCTGCATGAGAACTGTTATGTACAAACGTCTTCCCTTTGGCCAATATCTCATCTGGCCAGTATCGCAAACTACCACCCCACTCATAACTTACTTTCATGCCCATTTATATAAAAGGGTTTAATTATATGAACTCATAAATAACAGCTAATTATTATTAGCTGCCTTATGTGCCATAATAAGACGCGTACCAACTAATTGGACGCTGCAATTAAACCTAAAATATGAATTTATGAGCATGTGGAATGCCAATTAGGTGGCAACAACTGCGATGTCAAAGCATCGTTCGCGTGTTAAATGCACCTGATGACAAAAGCCTGCAACAATTGAACAAGAGCTAATATGCGCCATCATTAATCATCATATTAACTCATACACAGACATAAAGGCCACTCAAGAATTCAAGGAGCATGTTAAAAAATACAATCATGCAAATAAATAGTTATCAATATTAAAAATATCTAAAAACTCCTAAATAAGAAAATGGCAAACGCACAAGAACTCAAACAGCTTTTTCTCCACCCATCGCAAAGTTGTGCGAATTTTTATTGTGCTGTATCGAAGAACCGCGCGTTACGTCGTGGCACGTAAACCCATTACGAATATTTATGAGCCGTGTTGCTTGTTTAGTGCCAACGTGCCAGCTGGCCTGAGGCATTACAGAAGCGCTTCTCTCTGGTAATTATTTGACTTTATTAATAGCAGTTAGTAATCGGGTTACTCATACCACCAACACCAACTCTCTGCCTGCCAGGCAGAGAAGGCTGAATTAAATTGATATACTGGCCAGATGTTGGCACGAAATGGTTTGGAGAACTAGAAGTTGGCTTCCGCGCTCCAACCACTCCACTCCAGTCAGTGCTGTCTATTTGCACCATTTTTCATAATTTTATTTTTGCAACATTGAAATGTCTTGTTTTTATCAGAAAATCATGTTCAATGCGGAAAAATAATGTTTGCGAAGTTGTTGTTGATGTTGTTCCTCTTTATTGCCTGTGAAATTAGTATTTATGGGCGGAAGCGATGACGCAACGGCACTCGACACGGTTCGGTACAGCGATGGTAGTAGCACGCGTACATTGCAACTTTTAGCGGATATTAGAACTGATTAAAGTACCTGAGACGGCTGCAATAAAATTGAGTTATGGTTTTTAATATAATAAAAGCCTTGGAAAAAGAAAACTAATAAATGAAACGCCTAAAAGAAGCATTATAAGAAAATAATATAGAAAATGTTAACATTATAAAAAACTGTTATAAGCATAAGATTCCTTCGCAAATGGAAAATGTTTAATTTTTAATTTTTATTAATTATTATTTGCTTAGACATATTGTTGACATTTAAGACTTAAACCTTTTACATGCCGCATATAAAAATAGATAACAACTAATTAAATAAATTATAATAAACTATAACTATAATTACTAAAGTAATTATAAAGATATCAATTCAAAAAAAAATTTCTGATTATTTTACTGAGTCATCATATAAAACGGAATACAATTCAATTATTCGAGGATAAAAATACAAAAGAAAACTGTTTCAAATATATATAAAAATTATTAAGATAATAATGCCAAAAAAATTATATTGAAAGGAAAAAATTTTAAGAAAGTAATTAAAAATTAATTTATGTTTTAGTAAAGGATAACAAGATCAGAAACAGGAGAGATAGAGTTAAGAGAAATAGGTGAAGATTAAATGCTTAAAGTGGTTAGGGTTGGAAATTGTTTTAATGTTTCTTGGAAGTGAATTCCATAGTCCGTGAATTCCATAGTTCCATGTTAAACGACCTTTGAAAACCTTGTTTAGTAAAGTAGTTTTATTTAACTACAGTTCTGATGCGGAATGCTTTTATAATTATAGTTTTTATACTAATATAATTATAAGGCTTAAATTTTTGGCAAAGATTTTTTATTTTTGTTTCGAATATAGTTTGAGAGTTAAACAAAAAAAAATAAAGCTTTTTGACAACAATTATAATAATGCAAATTTTTTAGAAAAGAACATTTATAAAAAAATATAATCGATATAAAAAGCAAATATTTATTAAAATAAAAGGAACTGTCTTTTAGACGTATTACCTTGAGTGTAAAAATATGGTCGTTTTGATGATTTAAACCTATTTCACTTTAGCGTTTTTTGGTTTTAACAGGTATTTGTCACATTCAATTTTAGAATGAATCGTTATGAATGTATTCTTATTGCGCTTGTTTTTAATCCATTTTTTTTTATATATAATATAAAATTGCATAACTTTAAAAAAATTGCCTATCTTATAACAAACCACACTATAAAAGAGATTGTAGGCTGGTTTAAATTCAATATAAGTGCATACTTAGATTTTCAAACACACCCTCAAAAGAGCGAATTATGGTAAAAACATCCAATAAATGCGGATTCATGCTTCCGAATTTCGTTCATCTCACGCATTCTGATAGCCCAAAAAAATTACCTTAAAAATTATTTGCATTTCTATTTAAAAAAATTGGCGAAGTTATAGTTCAAAGAATTTTGATATCATTTTCTGTTTAACAAAATCAATTTCTATACAAATTTTGTAGAACAACATATTTTTATCTGACAAGAGTATAAAACCTGGATTTATTTCAAATCAGATACGGCATCATTTGTAAAAATCGGATAAAAATAAAAAACTAAACCCGTTATTGTGATAATAGCAATAAGACTCTATAAATAATATATGAAATTCTAAGTTTTTTGCATAAAACATATCCTGATATATCTTTTATTTCATTGTTTTTGTTTTACTGTAAGACAATGACAAAGACAATCTCTGCCCCAAAGGGAGCACAAATTTTTGCTCATTTGTTATAAGAGTTAAGAACCAGGCATCATCATCGATTCCAGCTCTTTTAAAAGATGACCAAATCTTCACTGACTCGGCTGATAAAGCGAACCTATTGGCTAGATTGTTTGCACAAAATTACACTCTTTTGTATAGCAATCAGGTATGATTTGAGCCACCTTTGTGCTAGTATATTTTTAACTAGTTAAAAACTAGTTTAATATAGACCAGTTTCATATTAGTATTATTTTAGCCGGATCAATTCTAGTAGTTTTTATACTAGTTATATGCTAGTATTCGTTTCTAGTATTCTAGTCTTTTTGAAACCAATTGTATGCTAGTACTACGTAAACTGGCTTTATACTTGTATTATTGAAACTATATTTAGATTTCTATTTTTAAGCAGATTGTTATATTTGTAAATCCGCATATTTTTCTTAAAACTAAATTGAAAATCACTTCGAACAATTGTGTTGAAATAAGAATGTAGTCCGGTGCTCTGCCCTTATTTTCAAGGTTTATTTCGGAATGACTTTTTTATAAGAAACTAAAATAGAATCGTTTACATATTTTTATATGGTTCTATAAACATCTCAAACTCTACAAAAAACACAAATTTACGAGTAAAACACAGCAAAGACAGGAAAGTATACAGTGAGCCTATTGTAAGTTTATATTTCTTGCCTGTCGCTGAGTGCGTCTCTCTTTTGCCTTACAAAAATCAGTAAGGCATACGACAAGGCAAGCAACAAAATTATAGGTCGTGGTAGATAAACGCTAAAAACTTATTCTCACTCCTACAAGATAAGTTCGTAAAAGTTAAATTGCTGAATTTAGTTTTATTTATATCTATAGAGATAGTTATTCAAATTATCTGGTTAGGTTAAGGGTGCGAGCACAGCGCCGTGTAGACCCCGGCGTGGTCGCCCCTGTCGGCCCCCCTTAAGCAGGCACTGGGCAAATTTATTTGATTTAATTATATAGTACTTTGTTTCAAATATGAAAGGACTTTGGCATGTGCTTTAAATGCAAAAATCCTTAACTTAAAGTAAAATAAAATTAAATTGAGGTATTTACTTTAACAACGCGCTAAACTTAATTTAAGGATAGTGTGCTTTTGAGTATTTTTGAAATGCACTTATAATTATATAAAATGCTTTAATATTTCATTTCACTTTGAATAGCAGCGTTGTCCAAGCAATTATTTTAAAGCATTAAGTTATTTTTTACCCGACTACGGCGAAGCAAAAGGAACAGTACATTTTTACTGTATGATTCTACTTATCACAATTTGACACATGAGGTATCGTTGGAATCGTTTTGATCGTCTACTGATTATAGGCTATGTGACGTCAAATTAAATTAATTAAAGCACCCTCTTGAGGACATAACAAATGTAGTGAATACCATTAATGTGAATAGATAATTCATATGAATTTTTTATTCACGTCCTTCTTCTTTACATTCTTATGTTTAAACAGCAAAAACTAAAATTTAGATTTTTTCTTTTCATTTTTGACAAAAGGGGACTATCAGGTAAATATAGCAATCAAGAAGTCTGCGTTGCGTTTCAAAATAAATTATTAAAGCATTAGAAACAGTAAGGACAAATAAAATAAAAGGATGATATAGCTTTTCGTCAAAGTTACCATCAAGCGCGAAAAGAATACGAATCACTCAAGAAGCACCTTTACAGAAGGCATATACGTGGTCTTGAATCTGATATAAAGTGCAACCCTAAAGCATTCTGGAATTTCTTGAATAAAAAAAGAAATACCAAGGGTTTCCCTAAAAATATGTTTTTTAAAGAAAAAATATCGAACAACTCGAAAGATGCTTGTAACCTGTTTGGCGATTATTTTCAATCAAATTTTGTCTTTGATAGAGATGGCGGGGTTGGCAACTATCCGCTCTATAGCGGTGACCCCATCACTGATTTGGGATCTTTATCTCTCTCTGAAGAGGATGTTTTAAACGAAATGTTAGCTCTTGACATTAATAAAGGTATTGGTCCGGATAATATCCCTCCAATATTTCTTAAGAAGTGTGCAAGTGTCTTAGTAACGCCACTTGCACTTATATTTAATTTGACCCTCAACAAGGGTCAGTTTTCAGAAGTCAGGAAGGAGTCTATTATAATTCCTATACATAAATCTGGTTCCCGACAGAATATAGCCAATTATCGTCCTATATCTAAACTACCGTTAATTCCAAAATTGTTTGAAGCCGTTGTAAAAAAAAAACAAATTTATACCTGCATAAGAAACTCAATATCCGAAAAACAGCATGGTTTTGTATCTGGGAAATCCACCTCGACAAATCTTACTTTATTTTCTCATTTCATAAAAAATGAATTAGAATCAGGAAACCAAATGTACGTCATTTTCACAGATTTCGCTAAAGCCTTTGATAGGGTGCAGCATCATATACTGGTAAAAAAGCTACGGTTGATGGGTTTTCATTCTTCATTATTATCTTGGATAGAGGACTACCTCACAGGTCGATGCCAATCTGTCCGTATTGGAAAAAGTTTTTCAAAGGATATTATGAACCTTTCAGGTGTACCACAAGGTAGTCATCTTGGACCACTCTTGTTCGTTTTATTTATAAATGATCTCCCTAACTATATTCAGCACTCGGAATGTCTTATGTATGCAGATGATGTTAAAATATTTAAATCTGTACATTCACATACTGATCATTTGCTTCTGCAACGCGATTTAAATTATGTTCATAATTGGTGTTCGGTTAATAAACTACACTTAAATATTTCAAAATGCAACATAATGTCGTTTTATATGAAACTGACACCTTTCTTTTTTGATTACTCAAAAACGATCAATGAACTCCAAAGAGTTGAGTCTAAATCTGATCTAGGTGTGTTATTTGATAAAAAGATTACGTTTGCCAGCCACTACGATACCATTATCAACAAGTCTAATGCAATGATTGAATTTATAAGGCGCAACACAAAAGAATTCAACGACCCATACACCCTTAAAACTTTATTTATCTCTTTAATAAGATCAATCTTAGAATATGGCTGCGTCATATGGGATCTATATTATGAATCACACAGTGCAAGTCTTGAGAAAGTACAGAGACGTTTTTCTCGTTTTGTAATTGGTAAACTAAACTGGGATTTTGTGCCAAATTATTCACCTAGATGTGCCCTTCTTGGCCTCAGCACGTTGGCCTCTAGGCGAAATTTTGATGAACCACATTGATTGTGCTCCTCTTCTTGCACTTTTTGGAATATATGCCCCCGAAAGGCATTTTAGACAAAGGAATTTCTTTCATATTCCACACCATAGAACTAACTATGGCCGAAGTGATCCAATCCATAATATTAGCTCAGCGTTTAATTCTATATTTGCTCGAATAGATTTCACACAAAATAGAATAACGTTCAAACAAAATGTAATGAATATTGTGTAGGATAATTTTGATACTATTTGCTTAATTTATATATTATACAAATGCATGTAAATCAATGACTGTTAGACATTTTTGTTGATAGAAAGTAAATAAATAAATAAATAAATAAAAATTTATTATTTTGTTGGATAACCACGTAGTCTTAATCCGAATTTTATTTCAGATTTGGCCTATCACATCTCGTTATTGAGGTATTGTAACCGAAAAAACTCAAACAATGCTGTTTTTAGCCATATTCTAGGGAATATTTAAGCAAGGGATCAAACTTTTTGAAATGACTAAATGAAGCATTAGATGCACAGTATTTAAGTAGAATTTATGGCCTTCAAAACCCTTTTTGATTAATTTTAAAATCTTATTTATCTCTGAGATAATGCTTGCAAGAATTTATGATTTCAACGACTATTTGCATTGTATGGCTGATAAAAGAAAAGGAAAGTCATCAAAGTAATAAATTCTTACAAGCGATATCTTGTAATTTATTAAGAGTTTCTATTATTCAAATCGTAACCAATATTGCACTATTTCTATTAAATAAAAAGTACCTACAATTTTTTTTAATTTCCTCACATTTAAATCAAATGCGGATGCGCTACACTTAAATTATCCATAATATTTAAATTGAAAATGTACCCAATTTGCATCAAATACTTTCACATTTAATTACAATACCAGTAGATTACCCTTTATTATTAGAAATTAATCAAATAGGTCAAAATCGTTGTTGAAAATCATTAAATTAAACACGTCTCTCTGATTTCACTACCTCTTTTTCATTAGTTAAATTAAAACATGTTTTTGAGTCGACCTTGAAGTGTTTCGAGTGACTCTACTCACGATTTAAGAAAAAAGATATTTAAAATATGTTTTGTGTAGTCTTGTATATAAAGTTTTTTAGAGTTAAAGATATTTTTACGGCGACATTTTTATTTAGAAAAAATATGGAATCAGCCGGTTTAAAATCAAGATATATATAAAGAGACACAACAATAAAAAGGTAATGGAAGATCATAGTCATAAAGAAGTATGTGAAAAAGATCTTAAGGAATTCAGAATAACTGAGGTAAAGGCTTCCACATGTTTCTTTAGAGTCTCGCCACACATACATACAACACACTGCACATGTTTCACTTGATTTCCCCCTCTTTTTAAATAAACCTAATTTTTTCGAACCAAGTTACACTTGATTGGATAAGTGTAAGTTCAAAATTTCTCAGTTCAAAGCTTTGCACTAAACCTAAACATTAAAGAGATAATTGCTATTCTTCGATATCAAAGCACTTTCAAATTTGAATTTTCTCATCAAAAAGCCATTTTAGCATGATCTAATTTAGTTTTAAAAAATGGTTGCTGAAAACCTTTTACCTTAATTCTTATTATCTCTAACTTTTTTTGTGGTGAATTTCTTGTCCATGTCTCATATTTATTCGGTGTTTGTTACATTTAGGGTCAGATTTTCTAAGAATTTAAGCAATAACAAATTGAGCAATAATACTTGGGAAAACTTCCATTAGCATTACTGAAAATAGCCTTTCACGCTACGATAATGTCGCAAGACCTTTTTGACAGTTAATTTCATGGCATACCGTTAAAGGGATTAACTATGTTTGCCAATTAATTTGCATTTTAAAATTGCATTGCTCCCTGATGGCAAGACAACGAAAGCGCAAACGAATGAATTGCCAACAAAGAACAGCTTGCAATAATTACACTTTCAGGATTAATACCATCAGATAGAACTAGAAAAAAAAGTATTACGAAAGAATGAAAGAAAGTATTAAAAATGATGGGACACCGCTATAGGACACCATTAAAAAGGATAAAATTCTTCTCTAGCAAATTAACTCAAGCACTTGGTTGCTTCCGGTGCATGGTTTTTGAATGCAAAGTGCTATTGATGAACGCGCTCTTAACAAAAGGGTTAAAAACGTTCATTCAAAAATTAATGAATATAAATTGTTATGTCTTTAAAAGTGCAAGAGTAGCGGGGGAAAGGAAGAAAATACATACACTCAAAAAAAAATTATGCACTGCCAGTACACAAACTTTTAACTGTTGTTGGAAACATTTGATACAACAACGAATTCTTTGCAATTTCTAAGACGCCAACAATTTCTAAGTGACAACAAAGGTACTTTCATCGCAACAATTCGTGCGAATTCGTTGAATTCCTTTAATAGTATTTTCGCCAAATGTATAGTTATTGGGCCAACAGCTTTCGCTCTTTCAAATTAATTCAAGTGTAACGATTGGTTATTCAAGATTTAAGCACAAATATTTTTCTTCCAGCAAGTGTGGCACTGTTGAAATTCATTGAGTACACCCTGACAAATGTGGTTATCTCTATCGAATTTTAACCAGCATTTGTGGTTAGATTAAATTGAATCGGGTTAATTAACCAAATGTCAATGATGAGATTTTCGTAATGGAGGCATGAGGGATTGTTGGAGCAAATCAATCATTTTCATCGTATTTTTTAGGCCCAAGTGACTGCAAAAGTAGTTAAATTAAAAATTTAAAGATCCGGTTACCCTTTGAAAGCTGGTAGCTTGTTTTTTTGTTATAAGCCACTATGTTTTTTCCGCTATTTTCTACATGTATTTCAGTAAACCATATCCGTCAGGTAAAACTAACGTTGATCAGGTTAATACGATGAGGTTGGCTTTCATAACCAAATTCGTCAGGTAAAAGTAACTTAGAGCAGGTACGAGCATTTTTCCCTGAGTGTATGGATAGTCACCGCGTTTAATAAAATTATTGATTATACCGTTTAATTATAAAGTTTGATATAGTTTTAAATAAAAAAGAGATATGTATGAAGTACTTAGAAATCTGTCCTTAGAATAGTGATTGTCTACCAGGGACGTACCGAGACCATTTTGGTTGAGGAGTATCAATGTATTTCGACCGACTGGATACCCTTAAGTCCCGACTTTTTTCAAATACAACATAGTTGAATTATATAAAGTTACTCATCTGTTCGAACAATATAAATAAATCTTAAGGGGTCTTTTTCATTTGAACGGCTAAGAGTACAATTTGACGGCAAAAAGTTTTGAGTTTTTTTTTTGGTTTGGGTCTTTTCTATGCTCTCTTAAGCTTTTCGCAATTTGGACATCATTTTTCAAATCCAAAAAGGTGGCAACGATTTCTCAGCTTTTACAACAGGTAACTGAAAATTTTTTCAGTTCATCTAAACGATAATACTTGAAACTATAAGATTACGTATGATCAGCCAACTAAACTTCATACCTCTTTCTGGCGCCATTTTCAAAACAAAACTTGAAAAATTACCCTATTTTTTTACATTTCTAACGCTCTAAAAATTCGAGTTTGAGGTTTTAATAAATGATTGTAGGCAATAATCTTAGAGATTTTACAATAATAAATATAATGCTAAACAGTTTCAGCCAATCGCGTCGGAAGCGAATTTCATCTGGGGGGGCAGTACAAATGGGGGGGCAGTACAAATGGTGGTGCAAAAAAAGTTCACCAAAATTTCTTCATATGAAACATGAAGAAGAGATAAAGAAGAGGAAAATATATAATACAAAAATATTATCGTTGTAAAAAAACTGATATTTTGAATAAATTTTCCTTTTAAATTGTTTATCTAGCTAAAAAAGTGGGGGGGGCAACTGCCCACCTTTCCCCCCCGCTTCCGACGCCAATGGTTTCAGCTCAAACGGACTTCTTCGTTAATCTTTGGTACCGTTTTAAGAAATCCTAAAATTTTTAATATAGTAACACTTTTCAATCTTTCGATCTTTTTCAAGTGTAGAAGATCCCTTAAAGGCACTTTTCATATCGTTCCCTCTATCAAAGAAAATAAAACAAAAGTATTTCAACATTATCGAATCAGCATTTAAAAATTTATTTTCGTTTTTGTTTTAAAAATTCTTAGTTAATATGTGTTAAAAAATAAACAAAGCTTTAAATTTCTTTAGCATTTTTTCTTTTAATTTTTTAAATTAATTAAAAAAAATAGTGTTTTAAATAAAAAATACAAATTTAATTGAACATTCTTTCATTTCCTGAAACAGTAACAGGCACTGTGCACAGCAGACGCGACATTTTGTTAACTGCAGGAAGAGATTTTTTATTGCATTCTGAAACATTAGCTGTACCCGATAGAGTTTCTACGCCTTCGCATAGATCATAGAATACTTCAAATTCCGCTTTCAATTGAAGTGAATCCAACAAACAATTTCTTGGTAACAATTTTATTGATTCTAGAATTCACTTTTGGGTCAAGTTAGTAAAAGATAAAATTGGATTAAAGATTTCATACAGAGGCTTTATTGTTTCTAAGCAACTGCTTCATTATCTTGCATCAGTGATGTTATCTTATCCAATACAAGTTTAAATTCTCTTCTCTAAAAACAGTTCATCGAAAAAGAAGCTGCATTGGCATTACTATCATCCAAACGTTTCGGCGCAAGACGACGGCGATGGCGAATTGAGAATTCCTTTTCAGCATCAACATTAAAAGATTTTAACAATGCAACAGCACTACTAATTAGGTTATCCGTACCTTCAGAGTCCGAATTTATTTTTTCTAATGATTTAATGGTTAAATAAATACATTTCATAGCATCTAAAATATTCAGTTCAACGGCTTCAAGAGATTCAGTCAGGAGTTTCATATTTACTTGCACATTTTTCATAAAACAAGACTTATAATAAAGTCCACAGAAATGAGTTGGTTTGATAGCGAATATGCAGCATTTCGAGTCCACTTATCAAATTTTTCAGAGCTTTGGGAAATTTCGTTTAAAACATCATCAATGACATAAAGCGATGCTTTTATAATAAATGAATTTTGAAAGCAGATTTTAAAATAGTGTTATTTTTGCCATCATCTCGAGTTTTAAAGGTAAAACCTTTAAATTTTAGACCTATTTAAGTTAGACCTCTTTTCAATACTCTGACTAAATCTATTAAATTCATTATATATTTATTTATTATAATTGTATTCAAACTAAAATGTTTAGTCTATGAAATTACAGATTTTACATCAGAGTTCTTGAGCTAAAAATATTTCTTTAAATATGTTGGCCGATTTCAATCGTCATTAAATTTTTTATTACAAATGTTGGGTATTTCTGAATAAAAATTTCAATCTCAAAAAGTTCTACAAAAATGTATTAATTAGGTTTTAAAAAAGGGATTAGGTGTGGCGACTGAGTAAGCCTTTGCTCGTTTGGGCTTGTTTTATTCCATTTATTTTTTCAACTTTTTGACAAGGTACTTGTATCAGGGACTGTTATCATTAAGCTATATTCAAAAATTTAAGCATTAATAATTATTTTATGATTTTCAAGTTTTTACTCAGATATTAAAATAATAATCTGATTTTATCTTTTAAATCTTAAATAAAAATCATTAATATTTTTTTGGTCAAACAAAAATATCATTTTCGGTTTTTGTTTTTGGTCAAGGACAGGGTTGCACATTTGGACTAAAAAGTGTTAATTTTTTTTCTATTTGGTCCGCTGCTCTCTTTTACATTACTATGCATTACTTTTTTCGTACTTTTTTGACAAAATGTATACTACTTTTCTGAAATTTTTCTGCATTTTGTCACAAAGGAACACTGGATTCGTTTACAACAATTCAACGCTGATACGACTTAAAATGAGTTGGCCGACTGAAGTTCGTTTATGGTACGAATAAAAGTGAGTTAGCCGAATGAAGTTTGTTAAAGGTACGACTATAAGTGAATTGGCCGACTGAAGATAGTTTTGGGTATGAATTAAAATGAAATAGCCAACTAAAGCTGGTTTTTGTTATGAAAATGGCAATAAAAGGTACGACTGGCTTTGATGCGTTCATAATTATTGTTTATAAAAATCAATATTTTTAAAAATTTTAGTAAAAAATAGCAATTAAGCCGTAAAAAGTAGGGAGGGAAGTCTACCCTTGTCTACTAGTTACGCCCTGTTGTCTACCGAAGTGCGTTGTAATTTTGTCGGATAACTGCATGAGATCAACCTTATTGCTAAAACAAATGCACATCCAGGCCATCGAAGAGATTTCCGATGGAAGGAAGCCTCTCGGTAAGACTGTACACATACATTTTATATCTAAACTTTTATATAAAATTGAAGTGAACAATTTTTGCTACTTAATGGATATTTTTACTTAACCCTTAAAGGATATTTTTCTGTCGAAATTTTAATAATTAGTTTATTTTAATTAAGTGTTAAGTTATTAAACTATTATTTGAAATGTTTTTCGCTGCATTTAAATATTTAAATAAAACTGCATTTATATTTTTTTTAATGAGAATTTTATTACACTAATCTCATGTAAAGTGCTTTCTACAAGCTTATGTTTTTTTTGGGGGGGTTTGTAACCTGTATTTGTAAATCTGTAAATCTGTATCTATAAATCTGTAAATAAGGAACCTGTTCCATAATTTTAAATTTTTAAATGTTTGGTTTTTGTTTCTTTAATAATTCATTTACAACGTAAAGAATATATTTTCAATGTTTTAAGCTCAATAGCAAGTCTAAAAAGTTTTTAGTGAAGTGATGAGCGTCGAGAGAACCGAATACATGAACGAAAACTTTAAGCGCGTTTTTCTCAAGACACGTTTTCTCCCACGCTGTTAATGTAACTTAAAAAGTAATTAAGATATCAACTTGAAGTTTTGCACAGACATTCTTTGATGTATTGGCCTTTGCACATACCTAAAAATTTGAATTAATTATTACTAGAAATATTGTTTTTAACAATTTGCTTATAAATAAAAGTGCACTTATTTTCTTTTTGTGTTCAAATATACAGTTTTTTAAAAATTTCGTTAAAAGTAGCAAAGCAAAAAAACTTCTTTTAATCAAAAACTTTTGTTAGGTTGATTTCAGTTGACTACAAGAGGCGGGGCAACAGCGCAAATTGAAGGACCCAAGTTTGAGCAACAGGCTGCAACAACAACAAGAATTTTGCAAAGTAGTATAAAAACATTACTTTGAAAGGCGGCGTACAGCCAATAATTGTGTTGTTTTAATTAAACAGAAGGTGCTCATATAAGCTTATCAAATTAGATGGTTCTGCAGAAACCGCAGAAGACTGCTGAAGAGTTGATGTAGCTATCAACAAAACCGTCCGTCTAGTCTGCTTGGTTTTTTTTTCTTCAAAGAACTTGTTGTTGCAGCCTGTTGCTTCATGAACTTATTTGGCATTATAGCCGATACACATTGACTGCGACTAGCGACGAACGCCAATTGTCAAAAAATAGAACGCATGTTTTCTTATGAAGATGTATTTTTTGAAGACGGCACGACAAAGAGAGAACACGACCACAATCGTTGCTGCCGCAGACTTTGGTTAGGAAATAGACTTCGTCAAGAATACTGCGACATTTCTCTCTGACTTCAAGTTTTCGTTTTGTCGGTGGACGACTGTTGCAGTCAATGTGTATCGGCTATTAAGCTCAAATATAATTCTTAAAATTTTTTTAGAATTATAAAAAATATTGTAGTTTTTTATATATGCCATCATTAATTATTAATGCAAATTAATTTTTATTTTTGTAATAGTTCTATCCGAAAATTAGATTTTCTGAAGTTCCAAGAATATTTTGGAACCGAATTACATGTTATTTTAAAATACGCAACCACGAGATTTATATCGCGCCAGGAATCTAATATATAAAAATCTCGTGTCAGGTGCTGCGTGGCACCTCCCATACAACCCAAATCTGCGATATCGAATAGCTTTGGAGTTATAGGCCGTACAGCCTCGGAATTCGACCACAATTTACACATGCAGTTTTACTAATAACTTTGTATGGCGTTGTACAAGGGGCGTGGCACCTCCAATACAACCTAAATATGAGAAATTCAACAGCTTTTGAGTTATAGGTCGCACAGCCATGGAATTCAGTATTCGACCACAATTTATGTATACAGTTTCACTGATAACATTTCATTCGCGTTTGGCAACGGGGCCGCGGCAGCAATGCGCCGGGTTAAAGCTAGTAGTAGATATAATTCTCGAACAATGGGAGCCTCTGCAGTATTTTTTGCTTTAAGCAATAATGAATTAGATAGGAAAACAAAGAGAATATAATTTATTGCGGATGGATTACTGAATCCTGTTTATAAAATGTTGCTCATATTTCTTTCATTCGAATTAAATATAGGAAATGATAAAAATTTAGAGATATCATCGTAAGACGCTCAAATGCATGTATTTTTACTACGTTTAATTTTCTTATTTCAGAACAAGGATAGTTGTTTTATATGTATTTCGTAAGTTGTTAATTTTAATTCAAAAACTTAAAACTTTATTCTGTTTGTTTTTTTTAAGTTTAGCTAAAAAAATATGTAAAACTAGAGTTTTTTGTGTCTAAATTCAGTGCTTTTAGTACTTTTTGAAATCCTCTAAGTACCAAACCGAAAATTGGAATTATCTTCCCTGTCACGCATTACTAGAACGTTTTCTTTATACCCATTTGTATCGCGAGTGTTTCACTAAACTCTATGTTGCTCTCTACTAGGGTTGTCAATGAACAGACATATTTTAGTAACCGGTTATTGGTTAACAGTATTATCCGAAAAAATTAATAAACAGGTGATCGGTTACGGTTACCAAAACTTAACCGGTGTACCGGTTAGTTATAAATTAAAACAAAAACACAAATTTTTCATAAATTATTGTTTTTTTTTTTTTATTTGTTTAGTTTATTTTTGTTTTATATATATATGCATATAAATGTATTGAGCTCATTTATAATTACATTAGAAAAATCTTTTAAATAAGCTTTAACAAAAAAATAATGGATCACTTAGTGATATGTTTCAGTATTTGTTTTTCACAAATACATTTTAATGACAAGTTGATTTTTTTAAAAAAATATAAAAAATTTTTCAGAGCAAAAAAAAATATAAGTATAAAGGGTGTTCCAATACGCGGTCCCTTTTTCAACTGAGTTGTTTTGACAGCTGTTATGTGTCAAATGGCTTGTCCATATGACATTTGTGTTCCGTATTCAATATGACTCAATCATGAATAGACTTACACCTGAACAACGTTTAGTAATTGTGGAAACTTACTACCAAAATCAGTCGTCAGTTAGAGAATGTTATAGAGTTCTTGAACATCATTTTGGTCGTTATGAGCGTCCAAACCATCAAACAATCACCAAATTTCGAACAAATTTTACACTATTGGACATTCGTCATTCAACCAGAGTGCATAGAGCCCGTAATTTTGAGAATATTGCTGCAGTAGCAGAGATAGTTCGTGAAAACCGTGAACAGTCGATTCGTAGCCGAAAGTTGGACCCACAGATTGGACCATTTAAGATCTAGTCATGGGCAACATTTGAACGAAATAATTTTTAAACATTGAGTTGTAGGAACCGAGTTATCATTCCGATTCCGAGCTATCATAAAGATTTGCACCAATACTTTGATTTTTGAGTATTTTATTTAAAAAACAAAGTAGGAAGCTCTTATTAGATTACCCTTTACATCTGTTATTTCCATCTTATTTAAAAAATTAACGACTGTAAAAATGACAGCATTTTAAATTGAATCCAAAATAAAGTAAAAAGGCGTTTGAAAGTAATATAAAGTGTATCTATTTAAACTTAAAGTATTGATATGGTATTTTTCAATTGGTATTTTAATTTTTCTTGAAATAATTCAACACCAGGCTCATTGCACTACAACGAGAAAACTGTTTGCTAAATTTGTATTGTGGTTACTCAAAACTTGCGCTTGATTCTCAGCAACTTCAAAATTATGCTTAATTTCAGCAATAACTAATCAAAATTTGCTATTTCAATTTATAGTAACTAAGCAAATATTTGCTTGAATTATATGGAAATTTGTTATTCGAATTTATAATAACTAAGCAAATATTTGCTTGAATTAAGTTAAAATTTGCTTTTGCAGTTTATAATAACTAAGCAAATATTTGCATAAATTTAATCAAAATTTTGCTTATTTGTTATAAACTGCAAAGGCAAATTTTTACTTAATTCAAGCAAATACTTGCTTAGCTATTATAAATTGAAATAGCAAATTTTGATTATTTTTTGCTGAAATCTAGCATATTTTTGAAGTGAAATAATTATTAACATTTAATTAAGTTGAAAAAATAGTACCATCTGGAGATTTGAACCTCGGCCACATGAGTGTAAGTGCATGGGCTTATTCATTCGACCATCGCAGAAGTTAACCAATCGTTGCCTAATTTTCTTCATTATGAACAAACGTGTGCTCCTGTGTTTAGAAGAAATTTGCTTGAATTGAGTAAAAATTTGCTATTTGAGTTTATAGTAACTTAGCAAATATTTGCTTGAACCAAGTAGAAATTTGCTTGATTTGAAAAAAATTTATTTAATATTCGAGATATTTATTATCAAAGTTGAATTATAAAGTTTTTGAAGAATTTAGATGCTCATAATTTTCTTTTATGATGAATTTCATTTAAAAATCGAGATAAAACTGAAATTTTGAACCCGACCACCTCAGATATCGATGAAATCTTGTTCATTGCTAAATTTGATCAATACAAACAAACTCTCATTTTTAGAAATGACTGTTTTGCGATTTTTTGGGCGTGGCACAGTGGGAAAGTTTTCGAAAAAACGCGAAAATGGTCAAAAAGAGCTCCATTTAAACTACAATAACTCAGAATCGGCTGAACCGATTTCCATGATATTGGTATCATTAAAAAGATATTTTAACAGGCTTTATGACACGTTTAAAAAAAAAGTTACACTGTAAAAAATTTATAAAAAAAAGAAAATTTTAACTAACGAAAAATCCAAAAAGATCAAGGGTTTTTTTACAGTGTATTACTTTTTTAGAAAGGTTTATCCTTCAACTATACCATATCAAAAAATAAAAATGGGTTCTTTGTTAGTTTTTTTATATAATTTTTTAAGTAGTGTCACTTCTGGTAATTGCCTTTATATTTTATATTTACAGGTAAAATAAATAAACATTGTCCCAGGAAAATTATGAATATGTTTTAACCCCAAAAAATTCTTGCTTGCCTTAAAAATTGCTATATAAACAGTTCTAAACAGTGCTACATAATTATAAACAGTTTCGAGAAGCCAATATATCCATCCCATTACAATTTTTAGGCGTATATTTTAAAAATTTGAGTGAATATGAATTCAAACAATAAGTACAGATGCATAAAAATATCTAATAAGTGTTGCGCTTCGCTTCGTAAAATAAGTGAAAACGAGGCGATAATTGAATATTTTCCAGCTGTCGCCAGCATTCATTGTAGCCGTATTTGCGAAACTTGCCGGAATACACTGAGAAAAGCGCGCAGTCGTAGTGAATCCAACGTGGAGCAGAATGAAGTCTCAAATTATTTACCAAACAACGCCCAGCGATGAAATTAGCGAAGAATTGAATGAACTTCCAACTTGTACCAGCCGTAATGCAAACATCGAAAGCAACGAACTCATTGAAAATATAAATGATAATATTATTCCTCATCAACCAAACCAAATGTCGCCTCTTAAGAGGAAATATATCAAACGAGATGCATACAGAAATAGAAAATCACTTCAAATTTTGGAAAATGTAGCAGATTCACTTGGAGCTGATCCATTGTCTTATTTGTCAGCGCAACTTGAAAACGTCAAAGCCATTTACGAAGAAATTTTGCAAAACATCAAATATCAAATAGAGAACAGCTCAAATCTCTTGGAAAAGCAAAAAATTTTATCTCTTTTACCAATCAATATGAGTCACGCAGAAATTAAAAATCGTTTTGGGGATGATATATCTCACGATTGCATCAAAAAAAGTAAAGTTATCCAAAGGAATAAAACGAAGTTTGCAGATATCAATCTTTTAGAAATGAGCACATGTAATTTACCAACCGAAACTCTAAGGTAACAGTCAAGTTATTTTATGAAGATGATGAAATTAACCGAATGATGCCAGGATCGCAAGATTCAATTACTGTTAAACAAGGAAACTTTCGTGAAAAAAGACTGATGTTATCTTCACTACGCGAACCTTACTACGAATTTAAAAAAAAACATCCCTTGGCCAAAGTGGGTTTTACAAAATTTACAATGTTAAGGCCAAAAAATTGTATGAAACTTGGAGTTGGAAACCAGCAAAATATCTGTGTATGCACATTGCATCAGAATATGAAATTTATGTTTGAAAAAAGTGGCTTAAAATCAATTTGTATTGAAAGAGAATGCACATTTACCGACTACAAAGATGTTCTCAAATTCGTTGTTTGTAATGACATAGAAAAAAGTTAGTGTTGCGTTTCAATGTGTGGTCACTGCTTCAAAAATTTAAATAATCTAAAAACGCATATGCTAAAACATTTTGAAAATAACCAAACTGAAGAAATAATATACAAAAAGTGGAATACAACGATTAGATGTGTTCTGGAAACGTTAACCACCAACCTAGAATCATTTGTCAGCGATTTTACTAAACACATCAAAGTTCTGATTCTGCATCATTTCATAGCAAAGCGACAATTTTTATTTGTACACATTTAAAAAATGTTATAATTGTTGAACTATTTTGTAAATGTGTAAGAATGTGGCCTGATATTTTCGCTGTTATTCGAATTATTTCGAAAACTTTCGGTACGTACTACTAGAAGTGACACTACTTAAAAAATTGGGGTTAAAACATATTCATAATTTTCCTAGGACTATGTTTATTTATTGTATTTTACCTGTAGCAAATACGGCTACAATGAATGCTGGCGACAGCTGGAAAATATTCAGTTATATTTGCAGCCTCGTTTTCACTTATTTTACGAAGCGAAGCGCAACACTTATTAGATATTTTTATGCATCTGTACCTGGGACAATGTTTATTTATTTTACAATACCTGTAAATATAAAATATAAGGGCAATTACTAGAAGTGACACTACTTTAAAAATTATATAAAAAAAACTAACAAAGAACCCATTTTTATTTTTTGATATGGTATAGGTGAAGGATAAACCTTTCTAAAAAAGTAATACACTGTAAAAAAACCCTTGATCTTTTTGGATTTTTCGTTAGTTAAAATTTTCTTTTTTTTATAAATTTTTTACAGTGTACCTTTTTTTTCAACGTGTCATAAAGCCTGTTAAAATATCTTTTTAATGATACCAATATCATGGAAATCGGTTCAGCCGATTCTGAGTTATTGTAGTTTAAATGGAGCTCTTTTTGACCATTTTCGCGTTTTTTCGAAAACTTTCCCACTGTGCCACGCCCAAAAAATCGCAAAACAGTCATTTCTAAAAATGAGAGTTTGTTTGTATTGATCAAATTTAGCTATAAACAAAATTTCATCGATATCTGAGGGGGTCGGGTTCAATGCATCTCGATTTTTACATGAAATTCATCATATGTGACTTTATGCAACATGTTTTATAAGCAAATATTAATTTGATTAACTTCTCAATCAGTTATAAACTTTGGAAATCGGATAAAAGATACATTAAATATGGAGTAAAATATAATGGCACAGATACATCACTGCATATATAAATACAGTGCTGCACTCCAAAACAAAACAAGAGAAGAAATGTTTCTTATATCCTTTGACATGTATTGTCGTATGGAGATTGATAAAAAAACATCTGTGACGAAGCCGCGGGTAACTGCGGCTTGCTAGTAACAAATAAAATACGTACAATTGTCAAATGCATACTCTTTAACTAACAACTTTTATCTTTGGGATGACATAAAATTTTTCACTATTGGCGCACTTATATGTTTTATCAAAAGCGAAAATTGTTGATAAATTAAATACCCTTAGCTGTTGTCGCTTATGTGTTTCGTTGTTGGGAACCAAAATCTAATGTATAAAAATGAATGTTTGGCTGTGTGTCAAAAGGAAACTTTTCAGTCGTGTTAGGATAGAAATTCCCAGCGGTCAGCAATTGTAATACCTGATGAAATCTGGTGTGAAATAAGATATATTTTGCTTTGAAAATTCGGGAATGATATCATTACTGATTTTAGAATAATCATTTCCATTCAAGATTTTTTAAAATTTCCCTGAATTGTCCAATCTGTGAACATTTTGTTTTGTTTCGATCTCAGACCGGAAGATGCGCCTGAGTTTAGAAGCGAAGGTGTAATGCTGCCAAACGTTTATGAGTGCTTTTAGTTAGCCGAACCCTGAATTTACTTCATGTTCACACCTGAGCGACGGCTGAGATTAGAAGCGAAAAAAGGTAATGGCACCAAATAACTTTGGGAAGTTAAAATAAAAATCTGAGAATGCGAAGTAGACGACGCATGTTTTTTTATTCTTAAAAAATTAAAATAGGAACACATTAAAAAAATATTTGAATGCGAAATTTATAAATGAAAATAGTATTCTATATACTATGTATGCATATTATATTATAGTATTATATAAAAATATAATAGATGACTTTAAAAAGAAAAATAGGCTTACTTGCTTTTTCGTTTGAATATTCACTCCAGAGTATTCACTACCTGATCGAAGGCCTGATTTTTTAGCGTTCCCTGAGACCTGAATTTTCGGAGGAATTTTCTTGGGGATATTCAGGCCTGAACTTACGTTATACGATATCAGGTGTTACGTAAGTATGACATCTTAATGCGAAAGGAAATCAAGTGGTGTGTTGAATACTCAGGCCTTACCCTTACCCCTCAGGCCTTAGGGAATGTATTGTTTCAGGCCTATTTTAACCGCTGGGATATCAAGTTGAATTAAATTTGTGTGTGTTGAAATTAATTTGTCTTTTTTGCTGTGTCAAATGGACGATGAAATTTTGACAATTACAGATTTAACTCGAGTGCTTGTACTTGCAACTTATTTCGTAAACTTGTAATATTGTAAACTTAAAAAACTTAAAAAGTAACAAAATAATAAAAATAAACAAAAACAAAAGTGCTTGAGTTTGTGTGTGCGTGTGTGTGACCCAACGATTTCCCGGAGCATCAGCAAGTGCAGCAAAGTTAAATTGGCTTTTTTTTGCTGACGAAGGTCCTCCAAGTGCCACCACCAGCAGCACAAGCAAGTGCAGTGAAAAATTTCTTGCTAGCCAACATCCTCCCAGTACCATCACCAGCAGCACAAGCAAGTGGAGCGCAAATTTCCTGATTCTTTTGCTTGCCAACGTTCTCCGAGAGTCGCCACGACCAGAACCAGTAATTGGCTGGTCAACTCTCCAATATTTCAGAAGCACCCTATCAGCATGTCTCAAGCGCAGAGGCAAATTTCTGCCATTATACTCCGGCGTGAATTAAATAAATTGAAAGCGGAGAATTTGCGCTTCATTAGCTTGTGCTGCTGGTGGTGGCACTTGGAGGACGTTCGCCAGCAAAGAAAGCCAGTTTAACTTTGCTGCACTTGCTGATGCAGCGGGAGATCGTTGGCCCACACACACGCACACACAAACTCAAGCACTTTAATTTTTTATTTATTATTTTGTTATTTTTTAAGTTTTTTCGGTTAACAATATTACAAGTTTACGAAATAAGTTGCAAGTATACGCACTCGAATTAAATACGTCCCGGAAATTGATGTCTTGTTTTTTTTTTTCTTTATTTTTGAGTGTGTCAAAAATTCGCTTTCGATTGTCAGCCCCAGGGGCTACTACAAATTTTGACAATTATATTCACCTCACAGATGCCAAAAAATGCTCTACCAACTGCCAAAATTTGATCATCCGACTGAAAAGTTTCCGATTGACACACGGCCTTTGTTTGTTTGTTTGTTCGTTCGCTATGCGCTGCAATACCGTTCATCGAATTGCGATAAAACTTTGTCAACTTATTATAGGCATATTTAAAATTTGCCACACCCCCTGTTACCGCCCACAAATCAATAAAAATGCTATATTTAAGACAGTTTTTGTCGTATTCAACTAAAATTTGGTAATTAAGTTTGTATGAAAACTATCGGTATCTATACTTTAAATGGGTGTGGTCCCACTATAGCTACGCCTACTTTTAAGAAAAGAGACTTCGAAGTTACTGGTCCCGATCATGCTAAAATTTTAGCAGTGGATTTGTTTCGAGTACGATCAAATTGCCTTGGAGTTATGGGTCGCACAGCCTTGAAATTCGATATTCAACCACAATTTACACATGTCGTTCCACTGATGACATTTTATGGGAGTTAAACAAGGGGGAGTGGAACCTCCGATGCAACCAAAACTTACAATATCGAATAGTTTTGGAGTTACAGGTCACACAGCATCGGAATTCAATATTCGACATCAATTTATGCATGCAGTTTCATTAATAGCATTTTATGGGCGTTGGAAACGGTGGAGTTTCACTTCCCCCCATGCAACCAAAATTTGTGCTATCGAATAGCTTTGAAGTTATAGGTTGCACAGCATCAAATTCAGCAATTGACCTAAATTTACACATGCAGTTTTACTGAAAACATTTTATGGCGTTGGACAAGTACAACCCAAACATGCAACATCGAATAGCCTTAAAGTTATGGGTAACACAGCGTTAGAATTCAGTATTCGACCTCAATTCATACATGCAGTTTCATCAATAACATTTTATGGGCATAGGAAAAGGGGGGAGTGGCATCTCCCATACAACCCAGATTTGTGCTATCGAATAGCTTTGGAATTATAGGTCGCACAGCGTCGGAATTCAGAATTCGATCCGAACAACTCAAATTTGCTATATCGAATAGCTTCTGAGTTATTTGTCGCACAACGTCGGAACTCAGTATTCGACCTAAATGTGCACATGCCATTTCATTGATTGAATTTTATGGGCGTTTGCCAAGGGACCTCTTATTTGACCCAAATTTGCGATATCGAATTGCTTTGGAGTTATAAGTCGCACAGCGTCGGAATTCCGTATTCGACCTTAATTTACACATTCAGTTTCATTGATCACATATAATGCGCGTTGGTCAAGGGGGCGTTGCACCTCCCATACAACCCAAATTTGGGATATCTAGCAGCTGTGGATTTATAGGTCGCACAGCATCGAAATTCAATATTCGACCTCAATTTACACATGCAAGGAAGCGTGGCAGCAACGCGCCGGGTTTCAGCTAGTATTACCAATAAAATTTGTTGGCATTAAGTACAAAATTGTTGACTAACACTTTTTTTTTAGTGTAGTAGAATAGAGTGGAGATAAACTCAGACTGACAGAGACCAAACAAACACTGCAGTTGAGTAAAAATAATAAATCAAAACTGACACGAGTCCTTTAAAACTCAAGTAAACAAACCGCATAAAAAGCAATTTCCATAATTAATATAATTTTTTACGCTTTTTTAAGCACGCTTTCAAATAAATTCAAACAACGCCTGTTTTTATATCTCTAATATTTTTTTTTCTAGAGTTGAATGTATTTCTTGAAGAAAAGAAGCACACACAAGCAGAAGATTTAAGAGCACATCCATTAATAATCAATTTTTGAAAATTTGAATTAAAAAAATACAACGTGGCTGAAAATACTTTGGCTGGACGCAAGTTCCGGTGCGCTTGCTGTTTATTCTTTGCCACAGCTTTCTTTTTCAAGTATGCTCTTTCTTATTTCCTTTTTTATTTTGTTTTTTTTTGTTTCATCCAGCATAGGGTAAATAATATTGTAATTAACCGCAATTATGTGGGGGGCACAAACTTTTTATTTTAAGTCGCTTAAAAGTAGAGCGTAAATAAAAACGACGACGCAGTCAAATGGCGTGCTTATAGGCAGGAAAATGTCGAAATGATTTACCGTAAATAATTTCCAGCACTAAGCCAAGTGCCGAAGCTCAATATTTTTGTTGGTTTTTTTATACATAAAAATAAACGCGATTTTTCATTTGTTGATTTTGTGTTTTTTTTTTTATGTTTTTGAAACAGTGTCCTTTTCTAAGCCAGACTATGTTTGCTGACTTTGTTCTGGACAGCAACTGAGGGTTGGTGCTGTTTTTCTTTTTTGTTGATTTTAAACTTTTCCTTTTTTTTTTTTTTTTGAAATCTTTTCTGTTTACTTTTGCAGCTCATCTGCTGGTGGGAAGATTTTGTTTCCGGATTAAATGCTCAGGCATATAATTTATGTTCCAATTACAATTATTTATAGACAGAGAACAGAAATTCAATTATTGTTCCATTTTAGAGTTTTATAGTTTAAGGAAATAAGCTGGAATTATTTTCTATTATTACATCCTTTGAAAGCTCTCTACTTTTTATAACTGTCAAATGCACGCAATCCTGCTTCAAACTGTATCTTCAAATTCGGACCACAGTTAATTCGATTAATTATATAAATCAACGCAATGTCGCCGTTTGCTTCATCCCGCCAAGCCCAAACACATATCTACACACTATTCACTTACACACATAAACATCTCATACACATACACAAATCAACAAATTGCCCAAGGCTTCAACAACTAATCACAAACAACGGGCAGTAGGCAGTGGACAGTTGGCATCGGTTATATCCTTAAGCATCCTTAAACATCCGTAACGCACTTGCAGACGAATGCAACGAAAGCAAAACGGACAAAAGGCGTAGAACAATCGAAGGATAATGACAGAGATAGATTTGCTAATATCTGTCATGTTTATGAACACAAACACAAAGAGTGGGCGGGGGTGCAAAAGTAGAGAAGGGGTAGGAGGAAGCGGTTTGGTCCTTGATATATCTTTGCTTACATGTTTATAAATATTGATGTGAGTTTAATGTTGTTTTTCTTGTTTTGCTGCTGCAACACATTGTGCTACAACACAAACAACAACATTAATTGGATTTATATAAGACGCTTCAATCATTTACAGATTGCAAAACGATTTAATCGAGAACTTAAGCCGAGGGTTAAGCAAAAAGCGATCAAATCCCAACAAACACTGGAAGCGTTTAGCAAATGAGTGCCATTTGGTCTTGGGAAAGAAACCAGTGCGTCTTTGATGAGAGAGTAAAGCACAAAGAAACAACAACTACAACAACAACAATAATGAAACAATTGAGTTAATTTGGCGCCCGCTGATACCCTGCAGCGCTGATAAATTAAGTCATTAGTTAGCTCCGGATTAGCAGCTAGGCAGGGGTAGCAGCAAACGTGGAAAATAAATGGCAAAACGTTTGTTTCAAGATTAACCGCGATTAGAGTTTGGCAACAAAATGATAGAACAACATTTTCCAGCTCCAACTCCAACTCCAAGATAGATTGAGCTTGCATGGAGTGGGTCTTGTGTGGGTGAAAACTTTCTATGAAGCTACTCATAGCTTTGACGGATCGGAAATGCTGTGTAAATGTGTAGCAAATGTTGGAGTAATCAGCATGGATTAAGAACTTTAACTCGATTTCTTTTAAGTTGAAGAACGGCTTTGCACGTGTTATTGTAGCGTTAGTGTGTAGAGGGAATACATAAAAAAAGCATATTATTTACCTTACCAGAGCTGTAGCTCGTTTTTGTAAAATAGTCGGCAAGTTACCGATTTGTGTGACGTCACGCTGTATCGATCCTTAGTTACCGATTTCGTGAGAACTAGTGTTTGTGCACGTTCAAATCGTTAAAAATTTGGTCCGAGATGATAAACAACACAAATGGAGAAGAAACGTTGCGGACTTGAGTCAAATGAAAAGCAGCTGTTACCTTGCATTTATTTTTTTTTATGTATGCTAAAATATTATAAAAAAAAGGTGATCTTGTTATACAAAAATAATTTTTTTTTGTTAAGTTTTCTTCTTACATGTGAATGGGCATTCATTTTAAATTGCATTAACTTGGAAACTAAAACGTTTTAAAACAAACAAAAATATTACAATCAGTAAAAAATTTTACTTAAGCGAAAGTACCCGTTTTAGAATATAAATTACTTGTTATTTCATATATATACAACATTACTGTCAATCATACAAATCGGTAGAGTTCTCACTTGTTGCGGAGTGAGTGAGAAAAGCATGAACTTTTATCGATTTACTTTTCTACACAAGCATTTCTTTAAAGATTCCATTGAAATGAAATCGGAACATGTGACAGCTTATCGAATTGGAATGATCGAAGAATCGAACAGAAATCGATTCAGACTATTCACACACAGTGCTGGCGAGAATTATGTCAGAGTGACGTCAAATCGGTAAAATGGATCGGTAAATACGATCGTTACGCGTTACAAGAACGAGCTACTGGGTTGTCATGATTCCTTTTTAATTTAATTCCACCTCAATTCCAATTCCTTGGAATTAGGAATTGGTAATTATACATCTCAATTCTTCAGGAATGTAATTGGAAACACTTTTTAAGTACACTAAGCCAAAAATTCAAATTCCAAATTTGTCGGCCTTAGTAGTCTAGTGGAGAGTGCGCTAGACTATCAACCCAGAGGTCCCTGGTTCAAATCCGGGTTCGGGCATGGTTATTTTCACTTTCTTTGTTCTACATTTAAGAATTATGGAAAAACTAAAAATCCACAACTAAAATGTGGAAAATGTGAAATTAAAGGACAGGAACAACTAAGGGCTGGAAACGCTTGCCGAGGTTAAGGCATAACACTAGCCTCGGTTAAAAGCAATTCAAATTGTCTTTCACTGTTGTTTCGCCTGATCAATAATTCACGTATGGTTCCATCAATTCCTCTAAAAAAATCTATCCTTTTCCTTTCAGGTCAAAGACTAAAACTTGTTTGTATAAGGCGCATGCCTTGGTTCTTTGATCTTTTTATTAAAAAAAAATGAAAGGCGATTACCCTTAAACAGTAAATATGAAAGCACTTTGGCTTGTGATTTGAATGCAAGAATCCTCAAATTAAAGTAAAACAAAATTAAATTGAGATGAAGAAAATTTAATTTAACTACGCGCTAAACTTAATTTAATGATGGTGTACTTTTGAGTATTTTTGAAATGCAATTATAATTAAATAAAAAGCGTCAATATTTCATTTCACTTTGAATAGCAGCGTTGTCTAAGCAATTATTTTGAAGCATTAAGCTATTTTTTACCTGACTACGACGAAGCAAAAGGAGCGGTATATGTGTTTGAGTGGTATGTATGTATGTAACATGCAATAACAATACAGTTCAGCTACTACAGCTTTTTCGCACTTTCTCCGCATTAGATCATCTTAAGAACCAGCCCAAATTCCATTAAAATATCTCAATGATATCGATAAGAGCGGTCAAAAACAATCTAAAGTGAGAAAAATTTGCCCACCATAATATGGGTTGGGCTCAGGGACAACACAAGACATAACAACTAACCATGCGTTTACATAGATCTAATCATACAGAAGTTTTCAATCTACTTTTGAGTTGACTTTCGTTGTTAACTTTTGATAAGTTAACAACAAAAAAGCTACAGTTGTTAACAAATGTACAGTTGCTCTCTCTATACGTTCAACATGTACATTGTAACTTGGGGACCAAACTTGACTTGCATACTCTGAGTATGAAATTATTCCTTTTTCGCGAAAAGGTCATAGTTCGGCATTTATCTGGATTTAGAAACATATTATTTTTAGAACACCAAATTCCAAAGGATTTCAAATCAGACTGGAGCAGATCTGAATTGTCTTTAGCATCTATTGTTCTGTGTATTTTCATATTATCTGCATAGATAAGGGGTCGTCCATAAACTACGTTACTGATTTTCCGGTTTTTTTTTACCCCCCTCCCCCTGCGTTACTTTTCGTAGTGCTTTTCAAAACCCCTCCCCCCATAAAGTAACGTGACATATGAAATTAATTCATTCGAATGATTATATATTTTGACTAGCTCTGACAATTTTCACTAGTATTAGTGACTAGTATGACTGGATACATTAAAGGAACAATTGGAAAAAAAATCAATAATTAATATCATCTGTAAAAGCTTTTCCATCTGCAATCCAAGATTCGATGCTCTCAATCACTGGGATAGAAGAAGCTGGTAGCTTTGTTGAGGATTCTTCAAAATAGAATTTTTCATAGGATTCTATGTCGACCCATTCAGGTGAATCCTCATTTCTAACGCAAAGAAATTCACCTGGTCTTTGACAGAGTACCCTTAAAGACTGCACCCAAGCTGCACCAAGTTCTGTGTTTTTGTGTAAATGCTTTCTGAAAATTGATTTATTTAAATAGTATGTTTTATTCCGATTTATTGTAAACGATATAATACAAACTTATGGCAATTCATAGAAGTTTTAAAAACGAAATACAAGCCGCAGGTAGGACACGACCTTGAACCGATTTCTTCTTTCTAAGAAGGACAGTACATGTCATACGGTATCTCCTTTGATCAAGAACATTCAGGCCTTAACGTCAAAGCCTGTCGCAAAAGCAAGGATCCAAATTTTTCAGACGTGTGCTGAGATAGCGAAGGAATACCAAAAGGTTCCTGTGTCGAGAGAAAAGGTGGTGGAAGAAATCGTTGAAACAAAAGTTAACCATCAATTTAGACGATCAAACATAAACATGTAAGGTTAAAAATTTTTGAAATGATTGTGTTATTAATTAGAGGTTTTTCGTCGATTTTTTGAATTTTTGGCAACGTTACAATATCTAAACACCTCCCCCTCCCTACCGTTACTTATCGTAGTGCATTTCAAACCACCCCCCCCCCCCCCCTAAATTGGTAACGTAGTTTATGGACGACCCCTAAGTAGATGAGAGTGTTTGATGATGTGGGTTACATCATTAATGGCTAAAACAAACAGAAGTGGACCAAAGTGGCTACCTTGAGGAACACCTGATTCAGCAATAAATTCAGCTGACAATACGCCTCGAAATCGTATTTGATTAGATCGCTCTGTCAGATACGATTGAATCCAGCTTACAAAAAATTGTGGAAAACCTATTAACTTTAGTTTAAATAGAATTAAGTTGTGTGGCAGTTTATCAAATGCTTTACTAAAATCAGTGTAAATACAATCGACCTGGTTACCTGAATAAAATTAATTTAAACAAAACATTGTAAAATCGAGGAGATTAGACACAGTAGATCTGCCAGTAACAAATCCATGCTGACGAGTTGTCATGACCTTCCCACAGCGAATTTTCACACGATCATACATGAGCAGCTCAAAAAGTTTTGGAATCGACGAGAGTTTCGCGATAGGCCTGTAGTTGTTTATATCGTTCTTACAACCTTTTTTATAAATAGTACTTATAAAAGATTTTTTCCAAAAAAGTGGAAAAATACTTTCGCTAATTGATTTATTGAATAACATGGACAGTGGTTGACTTAGAACGGAACCACATCGTGTTAACACTGCGTCAGGAATTCCGTCAGGTCCAGCATTAAAATCTTCATCGATCAATCCAATATACTTTACAATATCCTCTGAAGTAAAGGATATAGAATCCAACGAAACCCTGGGTGTAGAGTTCATATATTCAAAGTACTCTTCATCAGGATTGAAAGAGTCTGAACAAAAGGACTCTTTAAAGAGATTGGCAAATAGACCACAAATTACGACAGGATCGTCAGTAAATCCGTCAGAGGTTTTAAAGGATGAAGGGAGTCCATCAGATTTTTTTTTAGTGTTTATGAAACCCCAGAATTTCTTCGGATCAGACAATATTCTCATCTTAATACTGTCTAAATAATTTTGATATAAGGTAGCTGAGCAATTTTCAAAATCCAGAAACAAACGCTTGTAGATTTCTAGGTCATTCAAGTCTGAGCTACAGACATATTTTTTCCATGCCCTATTCCTGCTGTTGCGAAGAATCTTTAACTCCTTAGTGTTCCAGGAGTAAGCACAATTTTTCGTAAATTTAAGGCTATACGGCACGGTTATAGAAAACATAGCAAAGGTTTCCATATAAAAAAAATTAATTGAATCATCAAGAGTGTTATTATTATTATATTCTAAAATTACATGAAGTTTACTTTGAAGTAAATAATTCAACTTCAAAAAGTCAGCTTTTTAAAATTGAATTCATAAACTTTATCTATTGAGTTAGACTTTACTATATTATCCCTGTCTGATTTGTACCATATGCTCAATGGTGGATGGTATTCATCAACAGCAGTCAAAGCATGAGGGGCCCTCTCAACAATCACATTGTTACTGTCTGTAGTTAAGACCAGGTCAAGAAGTCTTTCACGACTATTATAAATACAACTCAATTGTTGTAAGTCAGAACATATATTATCAACAAATATATGCTCTTGGCGTGTCTTCGAATTAGATGCACAAAAATATGTATCATCGTCTGAAGATTACCATTTCTATTCTAAGTCAGTAATGCTTCCGTTTAACCAAGTTTCAGTCAATGCGATAATATCCTCAGAGAAATTCTGAGACATTTAAAATATGTCTCACGTCTTAGAGCGTAGTCTCCTTACATTTTGATAGTAAAGGGATAGCCCATTCAGTTTTTTTGGGATTGACGAGCGGCTTGAGTCGTCCCTCTAGGCTTATTCTTAGGCTGAATCTCTGTATCGAGTATATTATCGGTCCACAAACTAGAGTTTAGAACAGTTGCAAACTCTTCAGCTGGAACTGTGAGAATAAAGGAAGCATGGGAAGGTTTATTACCTTTTTTTTTGCATGAACAAAATGCCTTTTGACTCAACAAGTTATTATGTTTGATAAAGGTCGATACATTTTCAACAGTTGTGTCGGGCTGAAGACGTAAAATAAATAAATTTTTTTACTCGACACTGCCCTTAAGCTTGTTATGTACTATGTATGTATGCTCATTTATTCCACTCTCACCTCTAAACTACTTATCATAATTTGGCAAATAAGATATCGTTGGAAGAGTTTTGATCGTCTACTGGTCGCAGGCAGTACTGGATTTAGGCCTAGGCCCGTGAGGCCCGGGCCTAGGGCGGCAATATTTTGGAGGGAAAAAAAATGTTAGAAACGGATACTATTTGGTTCCAGCCGAATTGACAGGGCGGCAAAATATTTTCGTGGCTAATTTATAAAGAAAGTCAATATAAATAAATAAACTAGTTTGACGAGTTTTGTAAATTTTTGGACGGCGAAATGTTGAGCGACAAATGTTTAAGAAAAAGACAAGCAAAAACTTTGCATACAGGCAATGAATAAAATGTTGCAGAACACTAGTGCAATCAATTACGTTTAGGGGACAGAAAGTATTACTTTAATTTTTGGTCTTTCTGACTTAGTATAAGATATTATTGAACAAAAAATTAGGGTAATGAATTGAAACATTTTTTTAATATTTTGTTGAGTTTATTTAAAATCTGAAAGACGACAGAACAATATTGTAGCTTATTTGAAATGTAAGTTTTGTGTTCGAAAATTTTTTGTTCATTGAAAAAGTTTTCTTCAAATATAATTGCAAGAAGATAAACAAAATACAAGTTCTACACCAAAAATAAATAATATTTTTCATTTACGGGATCAAAGATGTATATCGAAATGAAGAAATATCACTGTGAATTTATTAAAGTATTCCTGACAACTTTCGAAGAGGACTGCATGGTTTAATGGAAATTCAAATTGGACTAACTTTAGTAATTTTTATAACAACTTCAATTGGAAATTATGTTTTGCTGATATAAAAGAGAATGCCGCACTGTCATGGTACAAGAAATATTTTATGGGATATGCGGTCTTTAATTGCCAATGAGATGAGAAACATTAAACCAAAAGATCACTCATGATTTAATGAGACTTTAAGGATTGCAGTCATGTCTAATAAGGGGAGCCATTCAGAATTAGTGTTCCCTCAAGAATACTAATAACAAAGGACTTCCCACCGAAGTGAGCAAAAATTGTTGGACATTTGTTAAAAGAGTAAATAATCAGACATTGTCATCGATTCCAACTCTTTGAAAAGATGACCAAATCGTTACTAACTCGGCTGTTAAAGCGGACCTATTGGCTGGATTGTTTCCACAAAGTTTCACTATCTCGGATAGCAATCAGCCACTGCCCTTTGTTGAGGGTGAATCTTCTACAATGCAGGAGATATACTTTCGAACGAGAGTAGTTAAAAGGGTCCTTACATATCTTAACGTAAGCAAAGCCTCTGGTCCTGACGGCATACCGCCAGTTGTGCTTAAAATGTGTGCTTCTTCGCTGGCTCGGCCTTTGCGCAACCTTTTCAATATCTCCTACAGAACAGGAGTATTTCCATCTTGTTGGAAGGGAAGGTCGCAAATGTGCAGACAGTACCTAAAAATGACGATTCCATGAACCCTGCAAGCTTACGATATGCTCTACGCTTTTCAAAGCTATGGAGAGCGTAATAAAATTTTACATTATGAACTATCTAGAACACAACCAACTGCTCAGCGATCGTCAATATGGTTTCCGTATGGCCTACTGGTGACCTTAAAGAGTTCTTAACCAAAAAATGGAACCAATGTGCTCACTTTTTCGGAGAGAACTCTTGTTGTTGCTCCTAATATTTTAAAGGCGTTTGACCGAGTGTAGCATAAAGCGTTCGTGTCAAAACTAATTCCATATGGTGTTGATGGCAACTCTGTTCGATGTATCATCTGTTTGATTTTTCCTCAAAGACAGAACGATTCGTGTAGTAGTTGACTGTATTTCGTCCAAAGGGTTAGTTCCACTGCTTATCATGTTTCTGGTTTTTATAAACAAATTTCTTTCGTTGACACATACATCTGTTTGTTTGCGGACGTTATTTGTCATTCATAATAATTCAAAAAATGCCCAAGCTTTATAAAGATTGAGAGGAAGAGGGGAAAAAACTGTTCAGTAAAACGCTAATTTTCTACATGAAAATGAATTAAAAACTATTTACGGGCAACTACACGCAGAGAAAAGTCTTGGTTGAGTCATGATTACTGCAATAATAATTTTTTTACTAAAATTATTGTATTATTTCTGTAAACACAAATTTTTGCCTTAATAAAGTCATTATTTACTAATGGAGGTACCAAAAATACCATTATAGTTGAAATCATAATATCATTGAAATTGTCAACATACTCTGATTGACTCAACTATTAGTTGCAACAAAAATGTTGTAGTTCTGTCCATCATGATAAATGTGAATATTATTATAGAGACAAACATATTAGAATTTTGAATGTTTGTCTGAACTATTCTTTGCTTGTTGGCAAACGAAGCAGAACATAACCAAAAATCGAAAGAATTTATTGTGTCTGAACAGTTTGCAGGAAAAACTTTCACTTCATTCAGACACAATAAGCTTTATCGATTCCTGCTGTTTCGTTTGTCAACTGTTCAATTATTGTGTTTTGTTTAAAATCTCCTGATCCTAAAAACAGCACGCAGAAAAGTGACATTTTCGACTTTAATTGTAGCAAACATGTTTCTATTTACCGTAAATATATTTCGCAATTGTGACCATATTGTGTTTATCACAAATATTGCTATTTTTGTGATAATGCACTTAATGTACCATGTTTATGAATGGCATTAGTCAGGCGAGCGGTAGTAGTGGCTGTGGCTTATTGGTAGTGTGCGTGGTTCGTAAGCGAAAAAGCCGCGGTTCAAGCCCCAGCTCGGACAGAAAATTGTATCAAAAAGATTTTTCAATTGAACTAATATTTCTGTTTAGCCTAGTCAATGGCAAACCTTTGGAGATATCTTAATTAATAGCTGTGGAAATTGGAGTGCATGAAAATAAATAATATTCAATAATATTCTGGATCCTAAAAATAAATTCATAATATAGTTGTTGCAATCATTCTATTTTTGACCCAATAAGAGAATAATGATTGCTTCAATAATATTTTGGTTCCCACAAAAAAGTTCCTTTTCTAAATATGTTTGTTGTAATCATTTTATCATGATCAAAGAAAATATTATATGATTAAGAATATGTTAGCAACAATCATAATCCGAATCATGCTATGATCCTCTTAAAACATGGTTGTTGCAACTATATTTTTTATCTACGTGTATGATGCCTAATTAAAAATTGAAACAGATCTAGTACAAAAACTATGTTATGAAAACGTAATAAATGATTTCACATGAGCATATAATAAAATTCTTTATTTTTACTATGTTGTATAAATCTCTATGTAATGTGTGTAAAAAATGAAAAATACTATTTTTATAGTTTTGTTCTATTGTAAGAAAAACATTTAATACACATGTTAGAGGCGGCGCTTATGTCGGGCCTAGGGCTGCAAAATGCCTAAATCCGCCACTGAACATAGGCCGTCGAGATCAGTCAAATGCGTAACGGGATACTTTACATGTAAACCGTGAATTAAGATTCATAATCGCTTAAAAAGAGTTACAATCAAAGAGGTGTTTTTAGATACAGCAAGTGTTTACAGGTACAGGGATTGCATTGGGTTTATCAATTTTGATATATCTTAAACATTACAAGGAGCTGAAAGAGCTAATGAAACAGTTTGGAATATCATCTTACATATTGACCGTAAAATTTAGTTCACAAATAAGACTTCTTTGAAATATAGTGCTGGTCTACACTAGCCTCACTCAACCGACTCACTTTGATGTTTATAGAAGAGATGAGGAAGTGGGAAGGTAAATGAACCGTGAGGCAAGAGTTTCAAAAACTTTAGTTTTAAAAACAGCACAAAAGAAAATGCACTTTCAAAGTGAGGCAGGTTATGTGTGTGAACATTTAACAACTTTTTCATGGAAAAGTGAGTCGGTTGAGTGAAGCCAGTGTAGACAGGCTCATAGACCCGCCGAAACTGAAAAATTAAATGACTGGCAGTCAAAAAGCTAACTATCGGAAAGGGGAGAACTACGTCTACCAACGTTTGGGTGCTCAAAAGCAATTAATGCGATTTCATTTTAAAATTTCAGGATAAAGGAGACCTCAAATTTGATAACTAATTGTGATCTATTCTTTGAATCTTTAATGATTGTGTGATTAAAGGCCATTTCCAATAACGCGTGAGATGTGTTTCGTAAATTTACGCAAAGAATCAATGCACGAAAACATACCTAATTGGTTCCAATAAACAACGTGCGTGTGCACGTAGCCTAAAATATTCGAAAAATTTAATAATTCTCGTGCGTGAAGATTTGACAGCTATTGACATCGAAACAGCTGTTCACTTCAGAGCAACTCCAAACAGTACTGTACGAACTATTGGTACCATACTACAAGGTATTTGGTACTGGTGCGAATTCTTTTCACTCAAAATTGACAAAATATCCTCAAGTTTTTTTTTTTCAATTATGAGTGTTGAGTAATTCGTCCTGATTTTAAAAATTCAATCAAATCATCACAAACAAAAACTCATATCCCTCACCCAAAAACCACCCAAAATTAGCACCAAAAATATCAAACAATGTGAAAAGAATTATGATGTGAAAAAACATTTTCGAATATTTTTAAATACAGAATATTTTTTAATTTAACAAAATCTACCGAAAGTTTGGTTTTAAAAAATAAGGGTGGTCCGTTTAAAAATAGCATCACTTCTTTCTGAAATTTTATTTTTTATACTATTTTGCAAAAATTCACAAACATTGTTCTATTTTTAAAAAGTCATCCATTTTTACCAATCACCGATGATGAGAAGACAAAGTGTAACCACAAAATTTGGAGGATTACTTTTATTTTTGGTCATAAATCAGAAAGAAATTATAATAGAATAACGAAAGATTTATAAGATAAGATATATCGCGTTTTGGGCTCAAGACTAATTAAAAGGAGTCACTAATTGAGGGACATGAGCCATGTTCCGTCGGATTAAAACTTATATATATTAGGTACGATGGAAACATGGCAGAGTTTTGAGAATAAAGACTATAAAACAAAAACCATGAATTCTACTGTAAATAATTCATATCAAAAATTAATCAAGATCAAGAATGAAAGTTTTGTAACATTTCAGCATCTGTATGATGCTGTGATAGCAAAAGAAAAAAAAGAAGGTAAAATTCGAAAGAGTTGCCTTAATATGACTCTGATTTCTAGGTACATAATTTTCATTTTTAAACCATTTAACTTTTTAGTTTTAAGATTCCTCTGCTACAAAATGAATTTTTTTTAAAGTATTAAACGGAACTACAACCACAAAATTATTATACATTTTATTGGTGATTAATACAAAGAAAAAACCTCCATATTATCCTTATATTCACCAAGAAATTGGTTTTACTCACATAGCTTTTAAACTTTTTTGTTTAATTTGGGCTCAAATTCCGGTTAAATGATTAAGTTTTTAGTATATATTTAAGTTTCCATCAAGAAATATTGGGTAACATTCAAAAAGTTAAAAAAGGTTCGTGACTTAGTGAAAAAATTTGTTTATATTTCGATAACTTAAAACTGCGATTATATCAAAAATAGGACGCCATTTTTTAATAAATACTATACTTTAGTATTGCTTGACGGTAAGAAAATTATGCATTAAAAAATATACGAATTTTTTTTTTGTTTAGACAACTTTCTTGACATTTATTAGTTAAAAAACCTTGTTAAAAATATTAATATATATTATTTTTTAAATGTAGGAACGTACTAAGCACTATTTCCTTTAATTGAACATTTTTAGCACGATTGGAAAGAAGTTGTTAAGAAACACATCCTTATTAAAATTTTTAGTACAAAAGCCAATTGGAGCAAATTTTTAACCACTTCTAAAAATCTTTTTATGTTATGTTTTTTTTTTGGTACGGACTGTACTTACAAAATGTACTGAGCCGGATACTGTTCAAAATTATGCTTTGCTAAGCAGAAGTACGGCATATCATGTGTTCACGCACACGTTCTATTGGAAATTGATTTTTTTCCGCAGCTTCCGCAGCGTAAAACGCAACACATCTCACGCGTTATTGGAAATGGGCCTTGACTCTATACAGAGCTGTTGTTGTTGTCTTTTTCAAACTTACTTGATCTATATAGCTCACAATTAAAATCATGTAAAAATTACAAAAAAAAATAAAATTAAATTTGAAAATATTTCGGGCATGATAAGAGAGAGATTTTTACCCCATCTTTAAAATATATTGGATTTTCTTCTGTGTACAAGCGTGTGTCAACAGGTGTAGTGTGCGTATCATGCTTACAAAATTAGTACCAAAATCACAGAAAATAGAGTTATATAGGTTACATTTTCTTTAGGCGCAATCTAGACTCCTGTATGCCTTTGCCTCTTGCTATAAAAAATGGGCGCCTATGTGTAGCAATATCTGCCTTTTTAGAATTATATTTTTTGCAATGAATTTTATACAGGGTTCATCAAACAATTTTTTTTGAAAATGCTATAAAAAAACCACTGGATATTTTCTCAAATTTCTTTTTTTATTTGAAAGTACTTCCGGTTAGTAATGAAAAATAATTTCATTCAAATGGCCGCCTCGGCTGGCCATGCAGTAGCCTACACGATCGGTCCAAATTTTAAGCACATTATCGATTGTGTGCAGCTGTATTTCACCAAAGGCTTCACGAATATTGTCCTTTAAAGCGTCAATTGTCTCTGGCTTGTCGGCGTAACACTTATCTTTGAGGGCACCTCACAAATAATAGTCCAACGGTGTCAAATCGCAGCTCCGAGGTGGCCAAACGACATCAGCTCTGGGGCTGATAATGCGATCTACAAAAACAGGGCGCAAAACATCGTGTGTAGCTTCGGCTGTGCAGCACGTAGAGCCGTCCTGTTAAAACCAAATGTTGCCAATATCATCCTCTTTAATTTTTGTGAACAACATGGCCCGATAACGATCGCCATTGACTGTAACGGCCACTCCTTGCTCATTTTCGAAGAAAAATGGACCAATTATGCCTCTGGACCAAAATCTGCACCAAACAGTGACTCGTTTTGGGTGCAGCCGCTTTTCAATGTATGCATGCGGGTTTTTTGTGCCCCAAATGCGACAATTTTGCTTGTTTACATACCCGCCAAGATCCAAATGAGCTTCATCTGAAAAGATGATTTTTTTGGCAAAATCGGCATCTTCTGTAAGTCGATCGCAGGCCCACTTAGCGAAGCGAAAACGCATTGGATGGTCAGTTGGCTTCAACTCCTGAACCAATTGGACTTTGTATGGCGTCATACCAAGGTCTTTATGCAAAATTCGTCTCAATGATGTCTCCGAAATGTTCAATTGTTGAGAACGACGGTGAATTGATGTTGATGGCGCTTCACGCACACTTTCTGCCACAGCAGCAATATTCTCGGGTGTACGCACTGCTTTTGGCTTTTCACGCTTTGGTTTATCGATGAGGATGCCAGTTTCTTTCACTTTTTTCACAAGATAACGAACATACGGAGCTGACGGTCCTTCTCTTCTTCCAAAATCCGTACGAAATTTTCGCACACATTCTGCAACATTACCAAGATTTTCAAAGTAATGTCGCAATATTTCCCAGCGTCGCTCAAGCGTATACACAACCATATTCGTTCAGCGGAAGGATAAAACTAATTATCTGTCAAATCAGACATGAGCTAAGTGTTACCATTCACGAAATAAGCACTAGTTGAAAAAAAAAAGTTAGATGGCGGACCCTGTATTAAGCCCAAATGAGATGCTTTTTTTTTATTATAATTTATGGAAAACCTTCTAAAAAAATTATCTGACAACAAAAGGTAATAAAATATTTGAACTCTTTAGCTGCAAACATTTTCCAAACATCTATCGTTTACAATATACATATTTTTGTTGTCATACAGATTGATTTGCTTCAGTTTTTTCTGTACAAGCAATACAGACATATGCGAAAAGACATTCCTACAACTGTCAGGTTTCTTCGGTTTAATTAGCTAACAGAAACAACATTAAGAACAACATTTAATTAAACTCTTTAGCAACTGACTGACAGTAAGCAAGACAAATAGACGTCAATGCGATGCGATGCGTTCTGCATGCCAACTTTAAATCGTCTGAATCAGATAAAAGTAACAACAGCAAAGCACAACTATTTGTTACTTTTCATCAAAAAGTTAACCGTAAAGGAAAAGGCTCCATTCTCTCTCTCTTAATCATGTTTCATTTCCAAAGGATAACACAATCAAACCGAAGCCACCCACCACCTACACACTCACTCAAGCTTTTTGCTTAACCTGACTTTTGTTTGTATATTTTCATTGTAAGCTCTCTTCTGTCAGCTGCGCTTTTCATCCACTTGCTGAGAAAAAAGCATAAAATGAAAAGCTTTTGCTGTTTTTCTTCGCATTTTTATAAATTTTCCAAGGATGAGAGGAGTTCAGCTCAGTTGGCAGCAAGAACGAATAGTTTAGGGGCGTCAACATTCTGGCACATATAAGGAGCAAATTGCACGCCTTGGCCACGCCTGGATGAAAAACACGTGGTTTTGTTTTGATTTTATTGCAGTTAGTGTGAGAAAAATAAAGAAAAAGTAGAAATTGTCACCAAATGCGCAAGAGCCTCGATTTTATTTTTCTAATTCGAAACAAGAAAAAAATACCTAGTAAATATGTATACTAAGAGTCTACATTATTAAATGGACAAGTTCAAAAAAATTCAAAATGGAGTTAGTTAGAGGGGAAACATTTTTTCGACTTTTTCACACGCCTACGAAATTTTGCGTCAGACAAAAACTATTTTCTAAATTGGCATCATAAATTTTTAAACAGTTTTGGTTCAAAACTGGTCAAACGCAAAAGGATTCATAGAATCATGATGCATTATTCAATTTTGAAATTGGTCAAGTCCATTTTAATTTGTTCAAAACTGTTAAAGTTCGACTAGTTTAGTTTCCAAAGTAGCCAAGTCCAATTCCTTTAATTTCAAAAGTGGCCAAGCCCCCAATAATTTTTCTTACAATAAGTCCGTTATTTTTTAAAGAATTTGGCCACAATTTTTTGCAAACGTGAAATCAAATTTAAAATAGCAAATACAAATTAAAACTTTCACTATGTTCAATACACCTGTTCCTGTGTATCAGTTTTTCAAGATTTTCACTGATAGGAAATAGTTGACTTGTTCACTTTTTTATCTAAGTCCTTTAATATTTGAAATTTTCTAGTTTTTGTTATTATTTTTCTAGGTCGTAGATTTGAAAGTTCAAAAATAAAGAGTGTTTAGTTAATCTTAAAAGGACACTGAAATCTTAAAATGAAAAAAGCAGGTACTGTAAATAATAATTATTTTTAGATTTTTAAAAAATTTGAAAAAATTATCGCACCACCGTTTTAAAGATAGAATTAGAATGCTCTCACATTGTGGAACTTGATTTCATATTGATTTTTAATATTTTGATTTTTACAATTTTGAGCAAAACATAATAATTATTTCTGCTTTTTATTTTTTTAAGGCAAAAATAAAAATCAAAATTCGCCCGATATTTTTTTGGTCACAAAATAACTGGTATGTTTTGATTTTTATTTTTTTAAGCAAAAATACAGAGTAAAGTTTGCTCGATATTTTTTGGTCACAAAATAACTGGTATGTTTTGATTTTTATTTTTTAAACCAAAAATAAAAAGTAAAGTTTTCCCGATACTTTTTTGGTCACAAAATAACTGGTATGTTTTGATTTTTATTTTTTAATCCAAAAATAAAAAGCAAAATTTGCCCAACATATTTTAGAGCACAAAATAACTTGTAAACATTGATTTAAAATTTTTGAAGTGAAAACTTCTTTAGGCGCGTTGAACGATTTTGGTAGAGGGTAAATCATTGGTTTGCATCATCGTATTTTTCCAAGGAAATCGTCCACAGTCGGCCGCAAGCTCACAAAGAAAACACTTGGAAACTCCTGAAATTAATGCATATATTCTGTTTGTTAAATACTTAAGTTAGGTTGCAATAAGATGTTTGCAACCAAAACTTATTATTAGTTCGGTTTATATTGGTATATTGGCCTTTAAAGTTTGGCAATTTCTTCAGTTGTTGTATTTGTCAACATTTTTGAAAAATTTGCTTTTACTTAAACAGCTGCTATTCATGGTGAGATTTAAAAATGGATCGATCTTCTTCTCTTTCTGCTTTTTTTCTGCTGGAACTTCGTTTGCAAACAAGAAAAATAATGTGTGGATTGAGTGTTTTAACATTTTAATCTTTAAGTTGTGATAAAGGAATATGTTGAACATTCAAATAATTACATGCATGCTCTTATTTTATTACATATCGTCAAACAAAGTTTGACAATTTTCATACTTGTTGTATTTGTCAGTGGTTTTTTATTTTCACCACTGCGGCATTTTATATTCAGAGTTGCCAACTATGGCTGTGTGTCAATCGGAAAGTTTTCAGTCGTGGTAAGATAGAAAATATCAAGTTGAATAAAATTTGTGTGTGTTGTAATAAATTTGTCTTTTTTGCTGTGTCAAATGTGTGACGATGAAATTTTGACAATTACAAATTTTGACGTTTCACATTTCGGTCGTGTTTAGCGCAAATATTTTATTTTATTTGCATTTTATCAATTTACCGACATATTTAATTCGAGAGCTTGTACTTGCAACATATTTCGTAAACTCGTAATATTGTAAACTTAAAAAACTTAAAAAATAACAAATTAATGAAAAAAATGAACGAATGTGCTTGAGTTTGTGTCTGCCTGTGTGTGGGCCAACGGTCTCCAACATCAGCAAGTGCAGCAAAGTTAAATGGGCTTTCTTTGCTGGCGAGCGTCCTCCAAGTGCCACCACCAGCAAGTGCAGTGCAAAATTTGTTGCTAGCCAACATCCTCTAAGTGCCATCACCAGTAGCACAAGCAAGTGCTAAGTGCTTGCTAGCAGGCAAACAGAAAATATAGCATGCAAAGTGCTGTATATTTTACGCCGTCAATTCGGTTCATCCCCTCTAACGCTGCGCAACCGCTGGGATCTTGTGATTCTCTTTGCGTTGTTGTTGTAAATTTGCTAAGTAGTAATTGTTGTACAGTAAGCTTTAATTTTTTGTGGATGCTTATTTGTAGCTACAGTCAGCATATGACATCGAACTAATTTAGAAAACAGTTTATACATATGAATTAAAGAATATATATAATATTGGTAAATCTATTTGATTTACCTAGATACAACAATAACTAACTAACCTAGTACAACTTTCAATTTCAATTTTCTATTCAATAGAGCCCAATTCATTGATATTAAGTATAAATTATTGTGTTTTATTATGATTTAAACTTGTATCACTCTATAAAAAACACCCTTTATATTAAAAAAATGTTGTATTCCATTGAGGAGTATTTAATTGAATACTTTTTAAATTAAAAATTTTTTTAATACTTTGCTTGTATTAAAATTTATTCCAAGAACTCTAACCGTGTAGTAATACCCTAAGATGATTTTTTATTTTAAGTATTACTCATATATCGGCCTTGCATATTCTTGCATATTCGTTCTGCAAAAAAAAATTGCATATTCTCAGCCTAATGCAAGTTTTTTTTCGAAAAATTTACCTCATGCTCTTCGATTTTCCTGAAATAGTTAGATATTTTTTTTTTTCGCCACTTTTTGTAAAGTTATGGAGATACCATTTTTTGCTAAAAGTTATGAAAATGGAGTCATTTCCAATAAAACATATCTCTTAGATAGTAGTTGAAATGCTGAACTGTTGAAACAGTTCTCAACTGCCGCAGATCTCTAAACGCGATGGCAGAGCAACTCAAAATCCTTCTGTGCTGGATGCCTGGACATAAGGATTTTCTAGGTAACTGCAAAGCAGATGAACTCGCTCGTACAGGCAGGGCCATTCAGAGCCCGTGAGGGGCCCGGGTCACGAATTTTTTGGGGCCCCCCAAACCTCTTTAAAAAAATTATTAAATGTATACCCGGCATGTTTATTAAAAAAAAACAGTTCAATATTAGATAAAACATTATTTTAGAACTGCCTTTTTAGCTTTTTGTTGTGAAAACGCATCTTTTGTAACTGAAAAAATGAATTTTCTTGTTATATCCGGATTTATGTTCAGCGTGGAAAGGACATTTAAACGAGTTTGTCAAATGGTCGGCCCAGATCGGCAGATTTACCACAGTCGGTGCTCTAGGTTTGAAAAAATATGCCAAGTTCCTAGGATGTGTCAATGCCACTTAAAGGATTTAAAAAAAAATCAAGTTAAAAAGTATTGCCTCTTCATTTTATTGAAGCATCGTCTAATTTGGATTTTTGCGATTTTTTTCGAAGATTAATATATTATAACTCTGGTAGTTTCTGTCAAATTTTCATGTTTAATAACTAATTTTGAAGAAAAATTAATTGAAGAACGTGATGCGTACAATCTTCTTCAAATATTTACAAAAAAAAAACACTTTTGCCCATATAAATCAGATTTTCAAAATATCAGTTTTTAATAGGTTTCTAACATACTAAAATTGGAGCAGGTTGAAGCATTTCGGAGAGACAGACTGCCGAAACTGTCAAAACGAAGTTGACATCTTATAGAAAATCTGAAAGCGATGAAAAAGACAAAATTGGCTGCATTCAGTTGAACTTTGTCAACTGTTGTTAACTGTTATATTTGCGATACCGCAGAAAAGTTGACAATTATTTAATTTAATTATTATAATTATTTAATTATGTAAGTAATTCAATTGCAAAGGTTTTTCACTCAAATTTGCAGCGTTCTTTCAGGGTTTCAGCGTTGACTCCACTATTCAGCGGCCATTGAATTTCTTTTCTTCTCAATCGCAAAGAGCTGATTTTGACAATTTTGGATATGAGAAAGAGCGTGCAGTCTTAAATGCATCTACCTTCTGAAGTTCTGCCATGCTTTCTAACGATACTTTATTTCGAAAAATAGGGTAGCAGATGACAGAGATATGATTTATTGGAATTGACTCCATCTTCATAATTCTTACTCTTAGCAAAAAAAAAATGATACCTCCATAGCTTTACAAAAAAAAGCGATAAAACAAAATATTTAACTTATATTTTTATAAGTGGAAAAGGAAACTATAGCCAAAATTTGAAATCCAAGGCCAATCACGACTTGCATTAGGCTTGGAATGGCCGATATATAGCTTATCTAAAAATAGCAATTTCCATTAAATCAACTTTGCCTACATTCCACTCCACCCCCTCCTTTTACCAGCATTTCCCAATTTTTCTTTTTAATAATCCAAATCTCCGTAAATTTTTTTAATGTGAATTTTAAATAAATTGTTTATACTAAGCAGAAATTCTCACTTTGAAGTTGGAGATACACAAGCACGAAGCTGAATGCCGAAAATGACTAAATCAGCACCACAACGCATCGCATTTCACGACAAATGTTTCGTGAAACAAACTCATCAAAAGGATTCCTGAAAATTCAAAAACTTGCTTAATTGTCTTCGGCATCTTTGGAGGAGGAATACGTATAGAAGCTGAAATCTGACAGCACAACTGAGAATGCCAAGAATGCCATAATGAAAATGTGAAAGAGGTGAAATTTCAAAAATTAATTTAATTAATTCAATGGAAAATTTGTCAAGTGCGCCTTTGAAATGTGCCGAGTAGTGAGTGATTCACCACTGTGAATGGTGGCAGCAGCAGCAGCAAGGGTTGAGGATGACTCCTTTTGTGGCTCGACCAGCTGTAATCTGAGAAAGTTCGGCGGAGAACATGACAGTTGAGTGTGGCAACTCATACTTAATTGTTGCGACAACAATTATTTTCGACAAGATTCTCGTCGGCAGCTTCGTGTCGGCAACAAATGCTAAAATAATATTCAAAGAATTTTGCGCGAACTCGAAAGCGCCACTTGAAACGTTGTAAAGCGAGATGTAGTGAAAGCGGAAACGGAACTGGCGGCTTATCCTGTTGTTTGTTTATAATTGGTGCGTTTGTTTTCGCTAAATTGCCGCTGTCATCGTCGATGGCCTCATTTTGTTGACAATTTTTAAACTTTCAGTCTTTCAGGCACAAAAATCAGACGACAAACAAACAAACAGACAAACAATGTCAGCAACAATCATGATTTCGATACTCTTGCTTGTTGTTGTCAATTGTAGCTGTCATTGTTGTCAGCCACTCAGCCACGCTATTTGGTGTTTCCGGTAAGCGTTCTCGTGCTCGCATTCTACAAAGGATCATTAATCATGAGTTTTCGCACATAACCGGGCTCATTTGTAGAGGCAGTCATTTTTCTGCGTACGCTCTGTAACAGTAAATCCTGTTTTGTATGGTTGGTGGCCACAAAAAGTTGATTAATGACAGTTTTTGATCGTTTCTCGGTTTTATTTGGTTTGGCTTTTCTGTTCCTTTGTTTGTTAGAGCGTTGCCACGCTTTTGTGCCGCTATTTATTCATTGAATTAAATCATTCGCAGCAGTGTAGCTGATAACTTATGATAAATGAATAAACTGACGCAGCCAATAAGTCGATGCTAGTTATACTACCAATATTCCAATCAAGGGCGCAGTGTCCCCAAGCAATCAGTAGTTTGCTGCGACAGTTTCAAATGGATTTATTTGAAATTGCAAAACTTTCAAGTTATTCATATAGTTTAGTCCCCACTCATTGCCATATCTGTTGCCATATCTTCTCGCTCATTGTTGTTGTGTCTAATAGAATTCGATAAAATCTCTTTTCAATATCCTGCCGAATTTATCCGCATGAAACTATTGAGCTAGTGTTTTCGAACGCCCGCCAAAGTAATAACAATAAAAGTCATTTTAGCAGCCAGCTCCTTTGCTGCGGTTTCCTTCACCAACACATATGAATTCCTCCGCCGGATATGTCAATATCGCACACTCTCTCTCTTTCTCTCTCTACCTCTCACCATAACTCTGCTGTTTTGCTTGTGCCCGCAGGATAAGTTTGACTTCGGAGACTGTTGTTTCTTGGTGTCGTCTAAAGCGTCTTATCAGCGTTTTTGTTTTATTATTCTTCTGTTTACTTTGCTATGGTTTTGTTTTGTTCCTCCGCGTTGTCGTCATCTTCTGCAGAAGTTTTCAAATATAATGTTGAATCTTTTGTTTTTGTGCAATAATGACGCCACCGGCAGTTGCGGTTGCTAGCTAGTCATCTACACTCTATCACCCTCACTATCACCCACACTTACAGAGCTACTCGTACACACCCGCCCTCAACACACACAGTGTCATAATCAAAATAATGCTTATGAAAATGTTTTTGTCTTCGCTTATCAGTGCTTTCTTTCGAAAGTCTTTGTTATTGTTTCTATTCGGGTACAAAAATATAGAAATAATACCGTAACTTATCTTTGATGAGGAATTTTATTGCTAATAGAAAAGAAATCATAAAATATTATTTGTGCGCGATAAGCTGTTGTTTTGAAGAGCAGTTTATATAGAAAATTGCGTCAACTATCGACAATGGGAATGTCACAGGGGAGTGTGTACTAGGGCTTTCAATCCCGAAAGGTTTTGCCAAATCCCGGGGTTATGAAATTCGTAATTTTTTGCATTAACAGCAAGGAGCGTGAATAACCTTTCTCTTAATTTCTGCGTTTTGTCAAGAAGTATAGCAAATAATTTTTTTATTTCTTCATTTTTAAAAAAGAAGCCAAAAGGCAATCATTATTTATACTTCAAATATTCAAAACTCTCAAAAATTTTAAAGATAACTTCAAGACGAAAAAACAAAAATTGGAAGATAAAGTCGAATTCCGAAATCCCATTTTTTAATTTCAGAGGAAACACTTGTAAATTTTGTCATTGAACCTGATTAAAGCAGTTAAAAAAAATTAAATAAGAAAATAACGATTATGGTATGATGACTTTTTTTAATAAAAATCATAACCTTTACGGTCCTTAATTTAAGATATTTGCTACATTTTTTAGTATTAAAATTATATAATAAGTTCAATTAAGAAAAACGTTATGATTTTTTATATTTCAGAAAAGTTAAGCATTTATTTCAGAATGAAAATAAAAAATATTTAGAAATATCAAAAAATATTTAACTTTATTACAAACAAAAATTTAATTTAAATAAATTTAAAAATAAAATAAGTAAAAAATAATTAAAGCAAAACAAAAATCATTAATTAACATTAACATTATTTTCAGTAAAAACTATAGTATAGTAATAAAAATTTTGCTAATTACAAAATTTCATTAAAGTAAACATTCAGTAACCAGAGTCTTTTAAGATCACAACCAAAACAAATGAAAAAATTGACTTTAAAAGTGTAGAGAGATAAAAAAACGGGTGAATTCGATATTAAAGAAAAACCATCGTTCACATTGCACTTGCATTTGTAGTTGCTGAAAATTTTTATATTTTCTTGTAAATAAAAATCTCGGGACTTAGGGTCCTGGGTCCTGAACCAATTTCTAGTTCTGGAATCCCGGGATTTTGAGATTCGGGATACCGGGATTGAAAGCCCTAGTGTGCACTTAGTATTTAAGCCAAGCAGCGAATTGGAAGTTAACAATTTTTTAGGGAAATTGACTTTGCCCTTTCGCATTTCTTCTCGCAAAGCATCAAGGAAGTGAAGCAAGTGTGATTTTGAATAACATTTTCTTGGATCTTGGAAATTTGTGCTTTATTACTCAGTGCTCTATTGTTTGATTCCATGCATTTAGCCTACAGTCAAATTATATTAGTTATCCAGAAATGAAAGATTAAATGTCTAAGTAAAATTAGTAAGTTAATTTTTCCTACTATTAAGCAGTGTGGCCACTAGCTTAACAAAAAGAAAGCTAAGCCGGCCAAAAAAATAAAAATAAGCTAAATGACTTTAAAACACAAACTAAAAACAACCAGATATTTTTCATACAATTTTAAGGTTTTTATTCCATTAAAGACATAACATTGATTTTTAATATAGGTACTAGACCGTACCAGAAAAAAGATTCGACGCACACCATCTAATTCGAATAATTATTGGAAGGTATGTAATTCCGAAAATTTTTTTACCAAACGTTTTGAAATATCTTCGGCATTTGCAGTCCGATCTTAATGTATCTATGGTATACCGATGTTTTTTTCTTGAGAAGACAATTTTTCTTTTGCTTCAAAGGTCATTGACCTCAAGTACAGCGTTCTATTACTCACCCACCACATCTAAGCTTCTAAGATATAAAATAATCTTCTTAATAAGAAATAAAAAAACTATGAATTAAAAAAAAGGAAATCAAATAAAAACTTTTGACCCGTTGCACCTCGAAACCTTTGAAGGACCTGCTGTTCCTAGCCCTGTTAAATTAGCTTTTCATAATTTGAATTTAGGAAGTGTTGGCAAATAATATTTACAATACCCTCCGCAGTAAAATCTTCTTATTCTACCAATTTTAAAAATTTGATATATGTCATATGCTGTCGGCTTTTACGATAGTATTCTTTTTTACAGAAACGGGTAATTCCACGGTATCCCGCGTTACGAGCTGAAAATTTTTTGGTTTTAATTAAGCTTTTATTTTTGATTACTTCTAGTTACTAATATAATTGGATTCCTTATGAACACAAAACATTTTTTATGTTCTATATAACTATAAAAATTCAGTGGTAATATGTTTAGGGTATTCACAAGGTGTGCTATCATGTCATATTATCCTAGAATTTTACAATTAAAATTTACAACACTTTGCAACACTTCAATCAGCAAAGCTTTCAGAGTTGTACTATATTAGTAATTTTTTATACGGAAGGCAACAATAAAATGTTTAAACTAGTGTAAAACCTTAAGACAATATGTTTAGTTTAGTTTATGACATTATGACATGATAGCACACCTTGTGAATACCCTAATTATATATCCGGTGAAATGACAAATTGTGTAAGTAACTCGTGCTACTATTTTTGGACAACAGGCTCAGAGAGTAAATTTCTTTCCAAAATTACTGCGAAATTTGTGGGTAAATTGCTTTATATTAGACATAAATAAAATCATCAAGATATAAACATAATTTTCTTTATTAGAAACAATAATATTCAATTATACTTTTTAAAATAATCCAAAAACTATGGGTAGATCGCATTACAAAAAATTCGTAACTTGGATTACTATCGATTTCCATACTAAAATAAGGAGCCTTTTCTAGCTCTAATAAACAAAAATTAAAATTATATAAGGAAACTTAATATTATATTCAAATTTTATAATAATAAGGAACTACTTCAGGCATTTTAATGCAGATAATGGTATATTATCAGCATAACTATTACTGTTTCTTCCAGATCCATATACTTCGTAATAGTAGGTTTTTTCTTTAATAACCGTGTTCACTCTTTTTAATGTTTGGGCCATTTGAAGCTTACCATTTTGCAAGTAATTTAAATTACTTTTAGATATTTCGACGCCTGAGGGAGCTTAAGGCAGGCTGGTGGTCTAGTTCTCGAAAGTTAAAGGTATTTTTAGGATTTTATTATTGGTTAAAATGTTGAAAAACGACATTTAAACATTTTAGGTATGTATAGTATATTGCAAGACTCATTCATCATAAAAAAATTATTTGTTTTATCAAAAAAATTTTGACTCTTCTATTTATCTGAAAAATAAAAACCAAGAATATTTTTTATATAGCTATGGCTGAAATTAAAACAAAATAAAACTTTGATTTTAGTTCCAGCGACAGCCACTAATATTGTGAATAGCATATTAAAATTTCAGATGATTTGGCTTAATAGTTTTTGTTTTTTATATAACACCATCCCGCAAAAAGTAGTTCGAGATAAATGAGTATAAAGAGAATGAACGTAGACGAAACACTGTAGCTCGATACCTACTAAAACGGCTGTAGAAGTGGAAATAACGTCAGTATCCCTACAAAAATTTAACAGTATATTTTCGAAAGACTAAACTTTTAAAATATCAATTCAAAAAAATTCTAGACCACCTTACGAAAATGTTGAGTTCAGATTACTATTTTTTGTAGCTACATCAATTTGTTTTGTTGAAACATTGATAACATTTAAATCGGAATCTTTGGCTGCATTGACTTATTGCTCAGCGCTGAAGACGACTACTTCTTTTTTCATAACTTTACTCCAAGCAGACGAAAGATTTTTCTTGCTCTGAGTGATTTTTGTTTTGCTCCACGGTAAATTCATTCAGCAACTTGCCAAGGACTTGCTTAGCTTTAAGTGGACTTTAGGGTAGAGATCTGCGAGTACGTGCCTACACTTTTCCGAAAGCGTGTAAAAGCGCTTTTCCTGAAGATCAAATAATCGTTTCTTTCTTTATAACTTTACGAAGTTTTTTCTCCCTAAACTTTTGTACTCGTTCCCTCGTCTTATTTCTTTAAATAAGTATAAATTTTTCTTTCCTGATGTTGACAAGCTATTCATTTGAAGGGCTTATTGCAGAAACATGATATGCCACATAAAAAAATATTTTGAAATAATCGGCTCTAAAGTTTTGAATAATTTTATTTTTGTAATAAGAATTGGAATTGAACACGAAAACTTTTACAAATAGGTTCGAAAATTATTAAGAAATAGTCAAAATCTCTACAGTGGTTGTTGGTAATGCATTGAGTCATGTATTCTGTTTAAAAAATTGATTTTTTAGATCATGTGGCTGGCTTATCACATTATTGCAATAAGCCCTTCATTTTATCTTTTCTTAGCTTTACTCTTTCGGGAAGCTTTCTGGTGTTTTATTTTAAAATTGAGTGAAAATTCGTGAAACTAGCCACCTTAAACAAGAAGTCGTAATTTTTATATCTTTTATGGATATTATTGAAGTGTATATGAAAAAAAAAAGAAATAGCAATTTTTTGTAAGTTTTTTTTTCAATGAGTTACAAAGAATTTAGTTTTAGGCCACTTTTTTAGTAAAATTAATTTTGCTAAGTAACGGCTTGTTAAAATTTCCTGATTTTTGGGCCAAATACTCGTAGTATACGTTATATTACAAAAATTTTTTTTTTCTTTAAAATTAATGTTTTTTATAAAAAATTTAAATTAAAAAAAACGTTCTGGACCTCATAGAAAATTTTTAAAAAAATATTACATACTAACACAAATTCAGAAATAATACAAAAAAATAAAAATGATGTATTCTCCATAAACAAGCCTGTTATGAAATGTTTTAAATTGGCTCTACCTGTCTTGTGCGAGCCATACAGAGCACTGCACAATGGAATAATTGGTACAAACTAGAGGGAATAAATTAATTTTGATAACGTTTTTAGTGATTTTGGCACAGAAAAGTACAAAAAAAGGGTTTTCAAATATTTGGACAAGTGGGCGTGGCATCTCCTATGCAAATGTATCTTATTTTTCTTAATATCTGAAAAACCAGTGAAACCATGACAACAGAAACTTAGTCAGTCATCAACTACATCATTTTAAGGAAATGTGTCAAAAGAAGGCGTGATTGGACAAGTGAGAGTGGCACCTCCCATACAAATGGATCACATTTTTAGAAATATCTAGAGAACCAGTAACGCCACAACAACAAAAACTTAGGCAATCATCATATACGTTATTTGGAGGATATGTGCTAAATAAAGGCGTGCTTGTACAAGTGGGCGTGGTACCTCCCATACAACTGAAACACATTTTTCGCAATATCTTGAGAACCAGAAATACCACAAAAACAAATATTGAAAAAAAATTATAATATACACTATTTAAAATACACGTGCCAATATATAAAAGGACAAACTCTTACTTTTTCTCCAGATATTGAGAAAAATGTGTTTCAGTTCGACCTTTGTTCGGCCCTGCGGTAAATGTTCGAACTCTGATCGACCGCTGTTTGCCTACTAATATTTTTACTCTGGAGATAATTCCTTACTAATTTAAAAAAAATATTTTCTTTTCAAAACAATTCCGAAAAAGGGTAATTTTAATAACGGCCTAAAAACAATTTATCGATGTTCTAAAAATATATGAAATACATTTTAAGAAACGGTTGACTTTGTTTAACACCTATTATTTTTGTTATTTAAAATTGTGAGCGCAAAATATGTATACTAAGATGCCTCAATAAAAAAAAGTTACCATTGCTACCGACTTAAAGTGAACCTTGATCTATTTTATGACGATTCCCAAAATATTTTGACTGTCATGATAACCGCTAGTGAGCTAAACCATTTTGAAATAACATCCAAAAATCTTGAGTTTCCTAAACATTTCGGCTGGCGTGGTTGTTAAGAAAAAACACAAATAATAGCACTGAAAAAGTTCTTCCAAACTGCATAAAAAGGTTTAAAATTTTTGGAATTGGTTTAAATATAATACTGTTTTTCGTGTATTTTTTAAAGATTTTTTAATAAGATTTAGATAACTTCATTAATTCTTATGCGATCCTCACTATTAAGGTATCGTTGGAAAGATTTTGAGTGCTAGCACTGATTCCTGATTCAGAATTGTTTAAATTGATACATATAAAAGCTAAAATATTTATTATAAAGTAAACACCTACTGAAAAAATATTGCAAAAAATTACAAAATTAAATAGAAGTAATGAAGTTATTTGAATTTTTAAAGTTTTTGTATGGAAATAATATAAAAAATTATCAAATTATTCATGGAAAACAGCAATATTTTTAGTCCGATTGCAAAAAATTCAAAATTTTTTTATGCAGATTGAAATAGATTTTTACGACCAATAATTTCTGACAGTTTATTTTGTTACAACTATTACAGTTTTACAGCCAATATATTTACGAAAAACATGATTTTTTAAGGTTATTTCAAAATGGTTTAGCCACTGGCGGTAATCGTGAAAGCCAAAATATTTAAAAAATCTTCATAAAATAAATCAAGGTTCATTTTTGATGCCATCAACAACTATAAGTATGTATGCATGAAAAAGAATGTATAATAAATCAAAAACAAATTCTTACATTTATCCCATATAGCAGGGGTGGGCACGAGTGAGGCCAATAAGAGCCATATTTAGATTTTCAATACCTCTCAAAGCGCCACATCGTACTTCAAATAAAAAAAAACCAAACCAATTTTAATAAATTCAGCGTAAAAATTAAGAAACCAGAAACATTTTATTTTTTTTAAGTAATTTTTGAAAGGCTGAAGCTTCTTCAAAAATAATCGCAGTAGTATTTTAAAAAAAGCATTTTAAAGCTTAAAGTTTTTAGATTGGCAGACAACCTCTTGTCCAAGAAATTTAATTAGCTAGGATTATCGCACAATCATAAGAAAAAGCACGGAACAAAAATTGTAAAACTTTTTTAAACTAGGGTCCACAGGCTTTAAATAAGCTAAATTACAATAAAGGTTAGTTAGCATCTTCATTTAGCTTCAATTTGGTTTCATTTTTATTATTCTAAGTCAATTTTTTGCTGAGATATTCGACTTTAAGTGGAAGAGGATACTTTTGCCTTTGATCATCGAGCAATGATCGCACATAAAATTAAAGTACGTTTCTGAAAACAAAAATAAATTTCCTACAAAAGCTATCGATTCTTTTTTGGTTTTTTCAATTTTGAAACCTTGATTTCAGTTTGAAAAAAGTGCAAAAAATTACTTTTTCGGGTGTTTTAAAAAACCTACCATAATTTTGCAATAACTGCCAAAACTACTAATGTTTCTAAGTTTTTTTTTAATCTTTTTTCATACCCTAAAAGCTCTGACTAGTTTAAGTCCGATCAGTTGAGCGGTTTTTCGGTCCGAATCGTCAAACTTTGACAACAAATGAAAGGAGCACGCGTATTGCTTCTCAAACATCAATTATTGATAATTGAAAAAAAATGCTTGTCTGTTGTTTTTCTTAAAATTTTACATCAAAGAACCGAAATCTCGAAAAAAATTTGAAATTATGACCGTCAAAGTAGAAAATTCAAGCTTTAAAATGCTTTTTTAAAACCCTGATGCGATCCTTCACAAATCACAAAAAAAACTAAAAAATTTTATGTTCTCTTAATATTTTTGCTGAGTATATGAATAAAGGTATTATTATTAAGAAAAAAATCGAAATTAATTTAAATGTTGTACATAACATATCGCACTTTAACTACAATATGGTACTATTTAAAATTTTCAAATAAGGTAAGTTACCCAAATAAGGCCAACCTAACGGTTTTTACCAGACAGAAGAGAAACGGGTTTTTCTAAACTTATTTTTGCAATTTTGTATTTTTGTTTATTCAATTCTTTTTTTCAAAAACATAAAAATAAAGCATGAAAAAATAAAAAATATATCCAGCTCAGAAGGTTTTAAAAACGTCTGATTTTTGCCATATTAGGACCACCATGTCTAAATAAGGCCCAATCTATTATAATGGTTTAGAAACATAACAAAACAGTCAAAAAATAATAAAATAAGAACACATATTGTTATTACAAATGTTGGTTTACATTTATACTAAACACAAATGCTATTCATAGCTTTTTTTTTATAAAAACTTTTTCGAAAAAATACTTTTATTGCCAAAAGTTTATTTTGAAAATTAAAATAAAGTTACTCTGGCTTTTTAAAGAAAATTTTGGTAATTTGCTGACCTTTATAGTTGAGGGCTTTCTTTCTGGTAGTTTTTTTTTTCTGCCAGGTAGATTTAGGTGTGGACATGAGATCGGAAAAAGAAAGCCGGAAAGAAAAAATATTTGTGCCTTTTTAGGCACTCTCAATATAATTTCATTAATCAAGTTTTTCTCGGAATACACCCACAGTTAGATTTGATCAATTAACCTTTTTGTTAAAATACCTATCTTGATTTTTAATTCAAAGCTAGACATAGGCAATAGTTTATTCGTAGAATAACGGACTTTTACTGCGAGCACAATATTACATCAACCACGTTGTTGACGCTACCGCTGACTTCGTTCGACTGTCACTCGCTTCACAGATGCGCAATCGAAGTAATTTTTTTTTGCATCGCGATGCAGATATGAACATGTTTAAACGTGCAAAAAATCATTTTGCAGGGAATGCAATAAATGTGCGAAGAGACCTTAGTCAAAATTTTGAATTCTTCATGATTATTTTCATCGACTGGCAAAAATTGTTAACACATCTGCGATGTGCACCCATCTTTTTGTTGCAAACTATTAGCATAAATAAAATAATTAATTTCAAGTTGTTTAACGTGAATAACATAACAAGACAGAAATGAGATTTAAAACAAATCGTTGGCCAATATTTTAAATTTTAGTTCTGTTTTGGTTAAAGCCGTTAACGCAACAACAACCAGAAAAACTACACTTCGAACAGCTGATTTTGACGTCTAGCTCAACTTTTTTCTGAATTCTCTCTAATCTGAGCTTACCTTAATTGTATTATGGAGAAAATAACATAATTAAAGAGAACGTCCAGTTAAGAAAAACAGGATTCACACTATCAAATTTTCCTTCAAATCGTTGGTCAAACAACAAAAAATCAAAATAAAAAAATAGCCGCACTTTACTTAACAAAGAGCCGCATACGGCTTTATGAGCCACATTTGCCCACCCTTGCCATATAGCTTAGTATGTACAGTGCCGGTCATAACATTTGCAACTAAAATCTCTTATACTTATATTTACGTATTGTGACCATTTAAATTAACTACGCAAAAAAAATTATTTTCAAATCAATGTCAATTGAACACTATTCAATATAATAAAATAAAAATTATGAATTATATGTGTGAATAAAAATAACTTAAGAATTAGTTAAACAATGCCAGGTTGCAAGTGTGCAAAACATTTGCAACTTACTAACATTTGGTTGAATTTCTCTGCAATTGATTCGTGAGTAGCAATTTTATAACGGTACATTTTTGATTTTGCTTATGTTCCTTATTTCCCATTGTTAGTATGAGCGTAAAATATAATTCTTCACTGTGCTTTCATCGAGTAAAGATCAATTAAAAATATCAAAATTAATCGTTTCATTTTTTATAAAAATGAGTGGAAATAAATATAATCGTGATATAAAAATTAGAATTATTAATGATTTTAATGGTGGTTTATCTCAAAAAGATATTTCGAAAAATTTTCAATACACAAGTAGACGATTTCGCGAATTGTTAACATTGGTATCGTTGATGCGCGGCAGGAAGGTTTAAGACCTCGTAAGACTACATGCAGAGAAAATCGCAAAATTATAAAAATGATAAAACGGAATCCAAAAGTAACACCAGGAGAAATAAAAACGGAACTTCAGTTGGACATATCAACTTCTAAAATAAAGCGACGAGCCAGAGAATATGGATTACGTGCATACAGCATAGCTAAAATGCCTTTCATTTTTAAGAAAAATTGCTTAGTTCGTTTAAAATTCGCTCAAAAGTACAAAAACTGGACCTTTGAACAATGGAAAAAAGTTTTGTTCTCGGATGAGAGCAAAATAAACATGTACGGTTCCCACGGAAAACAGTTCGTGAGAGATCCTAAAGGTAAAAGACTGGAGCCTAGATATACAGCGGGTACTGTTAAACATCAAGGAGGTTGTGTTATGGTCTGGGGCTGCTTCTCAGCTAATGGTATGAGTCCAATTCATCACATTTGAGGCATTATGAAGTCCGATGATTATATAAGCATTTTAAAATACATTATGCTGCCGTACGCTAATTTGGAAATGCCTCCTTTTTGGACGTTTCAACAGGACAACGATCTAAAACACACGTCCAAATTGGTAAAAGTTTTTCTTTTATCCGAAAATGTCCAGCTTCTCAATTGGCCTGCGCAATCCCCGGATCTTAACCCAATCGAGAAGCTTTGGATGCTCGTGAAGCGACAAATTATCGCAAAAGTGTTTAAGAAACCGGAAGACCTATTTGAAGAGATTCAAAAGCAATGGCAACAAATTACAATCAACCAAGTGCAGCATTTAGTACAGTCAATGCCACGAAGATGCTCAGAGTTGATTTCTAATAATGGAAATGCTATAAAATATTAAAATATTTTTCGATTTCTATTAATTTTTGCATACAATTTTTCTAGTTGCAAATGTTTTGAACTTTTCAAATCAGAATTTAATTTATAATTTCTTATGTGTTTGTTATTTACAAAAGAATATAACATTTTAAGTTTAATACAATAAAAAAGTAATAAGTTTTCTTTGTTTTGAACAACAATAATTTTGTAATAATATTATTTTAGTGAACTTCAGACATTATTGAAGAAGTTAGTATATTAAGTTGCAAATGATATGACCGGCACTGTATGTCCCATGCCAAGTAGAATAGTAAATAAATTTAAGTATTAATTTCAGAAGTTCCTATGTTTTTAACCTTAGAAGTGTGCTTCAAATTAGAAAACACTTTCTTACTGCTTAGGCAATTGCTTTCAGAAAGTAGTGTACAAATACGTTCTTGCCAGTAGAAAAGTAATGTATCTTAAAATTTTCTGCTGCAACTAGGAGGTGTCCAAAGTCAACTTTAAGTGCAAATGAATGAAAAATTTTGTTATGACACTGACTAAGAAAGTATGAAGCATTTTTCTGCACGAATCTAGCAAACAAGACCGGAATAAATATCTTCCATATTCGGAGAAAAAAACAACACAATTAAAAAACCAACAACGATATCGCTTTTGTTTATATTTTTAAGATTTCTTTAGTATTTATTTATTTTATTTTATAGCAAGTTAATATTTCTAAATAAATATTTTTATATTTATTTATATAGTTATATATATATATATAATATTGTTTTTGATTTTAGGGCAGATTTCAATAAATCTGAGAGCGCATCGCATACAAAGTAACGTAATTCCTTTGGTTTTTTCTTATAGTTTGCGGTTTATTTTTTATTCTGTAGATAACTATTGTTTATTGCTAGTTTTTATTAAATTTCACTTTACTTTTATATAGCTACTTTTAAAACTAACCATTGTTTCACAAACTTTTGTTACTTTGAGTAAAAATCATTTAGTTTTCCTGTCAAATGAGCATGGAGTTAATTTGTTTTACAGATTTCCGAAATATTTACAACAATGAATTATTTAATGTTTGCTAATTAATTTTACATTGAGTTTACAGTTAAAGTTTTTTTTGTTGATTTTTTTTAACTAAATGTTAAGAATGAGTTAAACTATAATTCCATTAGCCTCGCACTAAAATAAACTTAAGAAATAATCAACAATCAATTTTATTTGTTTTAACAAAGCGTGATGTTTTTGTTTTTTTAAATTTTAACTTAATTAACTTTGAAGTATTATTTAGCATTTGATTTATTTACATTTAATGAACAATATTAATGAACAATCCAGAAAAAACTTCAAAATAATACTACTAATAGAATGGAAGAATTGAAATATTAAATTCACCAAAAAATTTTACATACACAAACAAACAGTTTTTCCAACTTCGGTGGGGTGACTAACTTCATTATATTAACATCTAGAACCAATTATATGTGTTTTTATTCTTCTTCTTTATTTTAAGTGAGTACTTAAAATTGTTTAAACGATTTTTGGCACAAAAGTTTTAACTTCAGAAAACTACATAGAAACAAAACTTTTCTTTAAGTTTCATAACTAATACTCAACATTGCACATGGAAAATATTTACAAAATTTTGTTAAAATTAGATACAGTTAATATTGTCTTATTTAAAAAAACACACTTAAGATATGAAATAATAAGAAATGAAAAGAAACAGTTATTAGAACTCAATATTAAAAGTTTTCTCCACTTTGTATCGGAAATCGACCAAGTTATACTGCAGCATTGCTGGGCAGCTCCTGCCCGGCTCATTTCCCGCACTCAGCATTCAGTCAATTTCTATCGTAGAATTTTCTTTGGTAGCGTTTGCAGCCATAACTGCCACTGCCTGGGGCTTTATTTTAGCTAGTTGCACCCAAGGAGTTCTTCATGTGGGCAACAGCTGCAACCTGGGCCCCGAATGGCGAGCCACCGGTAGGTGTTTGTGGTCCATTGTTATTGTTGTGATCGCCAGGAGTACGTGGTCCACCAACAGTACCAGCAGCACCAGTAGCACCACCCAATAGACCACCAGCAGCACTAGTTGGGGAGCCCTGGCCAATGGAGCTGGCATGACGCTTGAGCATGGGATGATTGGCCATGGAGGCGAAGACAAGACGCTCCTCGTAGTCGTACTCACAGAGAATTTTATTCTCACACAAATAGAAACGATCGCCAACACAGAATCTGTATCATAAGAGAGAGAGAGAGAGAGAGAGAGAAAAAAATTGAATAAACATTAAAAATTAACAAATGTATTAATTTATTTATTTAAGCCGATTAAAAGAGTATTGCGTTCAAGTGCTAATCTACTTGTTATTTAAATCTGTATGAAAAAAGTCCTATTCTATTTCATTCTTTACAAGTAGCTATGCAACCGGAGAAACGTTTTTCCACCTGTTAGCATAGAAGATTTTTCTTGCTGTCTGGCAACTGAAAAAGAAGGATTACGAGAAAAGGCAAAAATATAGACAAAACTATCTAATGGCAAGCTGAACACACACATACACAGGAAGCTAAACTCAGCGGTGGTTTTTCCTTCGCAGCTGACAACAACAGGAAGTTGAACAAAACTTTGACTTCAGTCCTAGAAATGCACAATTTTGCGATTTGAATGCAATGACAGGGAAATAAAATGGCATGTCGAAGTACAGACAGTTGAGAAGAAAAACAAAATGAGTGTGAGTGTGAGTGGGAGTGTGAGAGAAGAGAGAGGGCCAGATCAAGATCATGCTTTATGCAAATTTTAAATTAATATTGTTAAAATACTTGACACAACGACAAAAACCTTAAAAAATTCAAGTTGATGGAAAAGCAAAAGAAGAATTAATACAGCTTTAATGAGCTTTAACAAGCTTCAAACAACTGAAACCCGCTTGGATGCATCACACAAAAAAGCGCACAGTGGGCCAACAAACGCATTTTTTTTAACAAAAGTTTTTTTTAATTACTTAAAAAAATAAGCCATTATATAAAAGGCGCTTAAGAGTAGTAAATGTTTAATTATAATAATTATTGTAATATCGCGAGCTGAGAACCAGAAGGGTTCATCTATTTCACGGCAAAATGTTCAGGAGAGCATTTTTAAAGTTCGAATCCTTTTCTAGGCTACCTAGATAAAACAATTTGAAAATAAAACACAAGATAACTCAAGTTCAATCAATTCTATCATTAGAATAAATGTTTTTCTTTAAATTAAAACATTAAAGAACGACAAAAAAACGCTTATTCAAAACTTTATACTCAGAAGAACCCTTCTGGTTCTCATCGAAAAAAAATTTTCTTAATTTAAAATAAATCCAAAATTTGCTAGAACAAACTTATTATTATAATTTTTTTTTTATTTTGTATTATTATCATAAATATATTAATTTCTCCATGATTAAAAAGCCTATAAAGCCGGAGCGTTAATGTTATAAGAGTCTGATTTTATTAGCGCCGTCTTTAAGGTTTTATATTCATGGAGAAATTAATATATTTATAATATTAGATTATTGGTAGTTAAACGAGCTATAGGTCAGATTTTTTTCTTAATTTATTTAATATAAATTTAAATTCCAATATTTCGTTTTTCGTTGAAAAACATCATCAGGGAAAACACTAAAATATATACAATAATTACAAATTACAATATAATCACATAACATAATATTTAAAATACATGAACTTACAAAAATTAAATAAATATACTGAATTTACATTGATTTTTTAAAAAAAAAAAAAAAAAAAAAAAACATTTGAGAAACGATATGACAAAAAACATAAGAACATCTAGCATAAGTAAACAACACTTGACGACGGACTTTGATGACTAATTATTGTTAGTTTTGTCTTATAATGTTTTGTTTATTTGTTTGCTCTTTATTTATTAGGTGTCTGTAGATGTGAGCGCAATTGTCCGTGTCAGTCTTAAAATTCAATCTCAATTGTTTAGGGACGTTAATAATGTGTAGCATTTCAAGCATGTATCGTCTCCTATAATTTTTCTCTTGCTGCAGAACTTTTGTTTTGTCAAAATCAGGAGCGTGTCCAGACTTCGTACAATGGGCTGCTAATGCTGTTTTTTGTTCTAAAGGTTTGTCCAGTGCTTTAAAGTCTGACTTATGTCCTGCTATTCTCGTCCGTAATTTAGTTTTTGTTGTTCCAACATATACCTTTTCGCATAAATTGGATCCGTCACCTTTGCACGGAATTTGATATATCAAATTCGATTTGTCCTGCTTGTCAAGTTTACATTTAGTGTTCGTGTAAAGTGTTTGTAAAGTGTTTGATGTTTTAAAAGCTATTCTAAACTGGTCCTTATTAAAAATGTTGGACTTTTTAAACTTCTCTGAAAAACCGGGAATATATGTCATGCTTTTATAAGTTTTAGGGGGGTCGTTTGTCGTCACTTTTACGTTTACTGTTCTTTCTTTATGTTTAACAATTTTTTTTATTAAATATTCCGGAAAGCAGTTTTTCTTTAAAATATCTTTAATTTTAATCGCATTGTCCTTATGGAATTTTTTGTCACTTATTTCGAAAACCCGGTTTGTAAAATTTTTAGCTGTATTAATTATTATATTTTTTGGATGTTTTGAGTGAAAATTAATTATTCGTCCTGTTGCCGTTGGTTTTTGATACCAATTTATTTCTATTTTATTGTTTTTTCTCATAAGTAATGTGTCAAGATAAGGTAGTTTATTGTCAGTTTCATTTTCTAAAGTGAACTTTATTCTCCTATGGTATGAATTTAGTGCGTTTAAAGTGTTTTGGATTTGGTCATATCTAACTATCGCAAAAAGGTCGTCTACATATTTGGTAACTAATTTTGGTTTCACTGGGAGATCGTCTAAACATTTATCTAAAAGGTCTTCCATTACTACGTCCGCTACTATTGGTGATGCAGGTGATCCCTTATAATAATAATACAAAATAGAAAAAAACATTATAATAATAAGATTTCCAATTTAATAACATATATAAAGAAATTATCAAATTTGACCAGGAATTAATGTGAAAAGTAATTTTAAATTATTTCTTACTTTGTAGTGGTTTTGAAGTTGGTTTTTTTTTAAAAAAAAAGCTTTTATTTCTTAGAGATTATGACAACAATTTTGCCCATTCTTGAAACAAATTTTGAAACCCTAGAGTCAATATTCGAGATACAGTGTTTTTCTTATAGTGACACGCCCTTTGAAAAATTCCGCCTACTTTATTGATTGTGTTTTGTTATAATTCTACCTATTCTTGCACCGAATTTCCGTACCCTAGAGTCAATATAATTGGAGTTACACTGTTTTTTCAGATTTCCACGCCCTATTTGTAATAATTCTGCCTACCCCTGCACTAAATTTCAGTACCCCAGTGTCAATATTAACTGAGATACAGTGTTATTCTAAAAGTGACACGCCCTTTGTCTATTACCACCCACTTTCTTCATAGTTTTTTGTAATAATTCTACGCATTCTTTTAATGAATTGTATTACCCTAGTGTCCATATTTTTCGAGATATAAGGTTAGTTACCCAAATAAGGCCAACCTAATGGTTTTTACCAGACAGAAGAGAAACGGGTTTTTTAAACTTATTTTTGCAATTCTGTATTTTTGTTTATTCAATTCTTTTTTCAAAAACATAAAAATAAAGCATGAAAAAGTAAAAAATATATCCAGCTCAGAAGGTTTTAAAAAGGTCTGATTTTTGCCATATTAGGACCACCATGTCTAAATAAGGCCCAATCTATAATGGTTTAGAAACATAACAAAACAGTCAGAAAATAATAAAAGAAGAACACATATTGTTATTACAAGTGTTGGTATACATTGATACTAAACATAAATGATATTCATAGCTATTTTTTAAAAAACTTTTTCGAAAAAATACTTTTATTGCCAAAAGCTTATTTTGAAAATTAAAATTAAAAATAAAGTTACTCTGGCTTTTTTAAAGAGAATTTTAGTAATTTGCTGGCATTTACAGTGGAGGGCTTTCTTTCTGGTAGTTTTTTCTGCCTGGTAGATTTAGGTGTGGAGATCGGAAAAAGAAAGCCGGAAAGAAAAAATTTGTTGGGCCTTTTTAGGCGCTCTCAATATCATTTCATTAATCAAGTTTTTCTCGGAATACACCACAGTTAGATTTGATCAATTAACCTTTTTGTTTTCGTTAAAATACCTCTCTTGATTTTTAATTCAAAGCTGGACATAGGCAATAGCTAATTCGTAGAATAACGGACTTTTACTGCGAGCACAATATTACATCAACCACGTTGTTGACGCCACCGCTGACTTCGTTCGACTTTCACTCGCTTCACAGATGCGCAATCGAAGTAATTTTTTTGCATCGTGATGCAGATATGAACATGTTTAAACGTGCAAAAAATCATTTTGCAGGGAATGGAATAAATGTGCGTATTAGAAATCGGGCCTTATTACGGCTTGGGCCTTATTTGGCGAAGGGACCTTAGTGTCTTTCTAATATTGCCACGCTCTTTTGTCCAATAACACCCACTTTCTTGACCGTAATTCGTAATAATGTTCGTACCCCTGTATCAAATTACAGTAACCTAGTGTCAATATTGACTGTATGTAATACAGTAATTTTCTTATATTGCCAAGCCCTTTTGTGCAATACCGCCCACTTTCTTGACCGTCAATTTTCATAATAATTACTCCCCCTGTACTTAATTTCAGTGTCAATATTATTCGAGTAACAGCGTTTTTCTAATGTTGTCACGCCTTTGTCGAATAACGCCCACTTTCTTGACCGTAATTTATAATAATTTTTTCTACCCCTGTACCGATTTCCAGTAGCTTAGTGTCAATATTAACTGAAATACAGTATTTTTCTTATATTGCCACGCCTTTATGTCCAATAACTCCTACTTTCTTGACCATAAATTTTCATAATTATACCCACCTTTTTACCTAATTTCAGTGTCCTAGTGTTAATATTATTCGAGTTACAACGTTTTTATAATATTTCCACGCCTTTTATCACATAACGCCCTTTTTTTTGACAATAATTTTATATAATTCTTCCCCCCTGTACCTAATTTCAGTATCCTAGTGTCAATATTATTCGAGTTACAGTATTTTTCTATTATTGCCACGCCCCTTTGTAGAATACCGCCCACTTTTTAGACAGGCACCTCCGCGTTCAATGGGTGTATCTGTTGATAAAAAATTGCTGCAATCGGGCTGGTACTTTAGGAGTTATCGATGTACATACATTTTAAAAAAAACCAACCAATTTGAGAACCTCCTCCTTTTTGAAGTCGGTTAAAAATGTTTAAATAATATAAGTAAACAAAACAAAATTTTTTTATTTATTTAATTCTAATATACTATTTTTAACTTTTTAAGATTTCTTTGTTGTAAGCATAAGTGAATTTTTTTGTTAATTGCCAATTGTTAAGCGGGTCAATTCCATTTGTTTCTCATCTTTTTTTGTTTAAATATGATTCCTTAAAAAAAATAATGCTTTATAGGAAGAGCCATTTGGCAAGGAGCATCCAAGAATTCAGTAATTTCTCTGACTTCAGAAGCACAATGACAAAAAAACAAATTACAAATTACAAACAAATTGAAAAACAATTACAATTACAATTTAGAAAGTTTTTTTACTCTCCCGTGCAATTTTTTTAATTGTAGCTTATGGCTTTTTGATTTAGTATGAAGATATTTAAAAATTTTTCATTGGCTATGGAGTGCAAGTGCCCCCTTTATTTCCTGTGGAATATATATGCCCATGTATATATATATATATATATATATTAGGGCGGGTCGATTTATTTTTCGACAATTTCCCTATAATTTCCGTATTCTATGGGTTATTCCATGAAAATTTGCCAAAGGAACCATACCTCTATCGTTAAAATCGAGTCACCTACTTTTTGTTGGTAGATTTTTTCCCAAATTGACGTTCGTATGAAATATTACCTACACGTTCACATTTATAACTCAAAAACTATCGATCGGGCTTAATCGCCAGTAGGCGATTGGAAAGGTAAGCTCATTTTGATCTACAAAATTTTGATTTACAAAAAAAATCTCCAACATTGGTCCAACGGTTCAAAAGTTACGGGCATTTTTGTCCAAATTTTGGACCATTTTTCCATTTTTTTCAGACTTTCAGAAAAAATAATGTTTTTTTTCACATTTTGTCTTTTACTACACTCAAATTGAATATTTTTTTTGATAATAGGTTAATATATACTTTATTATCTCTTAATTTGAATTTTTGTAGAAAAAAAAAATAAAAAGGGAAAAAAATCAAAAAGTTGGTTTCATGTGTTATTTTGTTTTAGCAATATCGCATGAATTAATCAACCGAATTCGATAAATTTAGGCTAAAACTCTTCGTTTTGAATTGTAAATTGAATTAAAGGATGGATTGCGCCAAAAAAAATGGCCATGATATTAATATTCTTGGACAAAATCATGAAAAAAATGGAAAAATGCTCCAAAATTTGGACAAAAATGCCCGTAACTTTTGAACCGTTGGACCAATGTTGGAGATTTTTTTCGTAAATTGATCAAAATGAGCTCACCTTTCCAACGCGCATACTGGCGATTAAACCCGATTGATAGTTTTTGAGTTATGGATGTGAACGTGTAGGTAATATTTCATACGAACGTCAATTTGGGAAAAAATCTACCAACAAAAAGTAGGGGACTCGATTTTAACGATAGAGGTATGGTTCCTTCGGCAAATTTTCATGGAATAACCCATAAAATACGGAAATCATAGGGAAATTGGTGAATTTTTTCACTCCCTAAAAATCAACCCGCCCTAATATATATATATAGCTCTGTAACTCCAAAAAGAACTCGAATATTAAAAAAATACTTTTAGTGCATTATTTTTGAAGGATTTTAGAAGACATTTTTTTTAACCGCAGATCTTACTTTTTTGGAATGGAAGGTTCTGCTATAATGAAAAGTTATTTGTAAAATTTTAAGCCATTTGAACCGTTTTAATAAAGTCACTTTTTATGGGAGGTAGGCGTTTATTACCATTTTATTAGATTTTTACAAATTTCATACTCAGAGTGCATTTAGGCGCCTAAAGCTTTTGTGCAAAATTTGAAGTCAGTAGATTAATTTTTGTGGAATTTAAAGTAATTTTATCGTTTTGGTAAAGGCACTTTGTACGGGGAAAAAGGCGTGGTTTTTTCCGACTTTGCTAATTTTTTAACTTGATTTCTTATGTATCGAATTTCCTTACGATAGGCCAAAAAATAACGCATGCTATCGCGATCACAGACGGACAGAGAGACAGACTGGAGGTGATGCTCGCACGCCTCCTCATCGGCAGTATGCGTGGAGTATAAAAATAATTTTGTCGTCGTTATTTTGCTATTCGGCCCTGTGTAAACCACGCCTATTCTCGTTTAAAAAAGGCTGCACCTTACGAAACCTTAAATTGGATAAAATTTTCAATTTGCTTTTACCATTTTTGATCTGCCATTTTTAAATTTTATTTCTCAAGTTTAATAATCAATCAGCGATCCCGAAAACCCCTTTTACTATGGTCAATTTTTCCAGTCGGCTAGCCCACTGTGCAGCGCAGTGATTTACATGCTACTTACAGCGGATATCAAAATATGGAGCTGATTTCTTTTTTCTATTTGTGAGAAGTAAAAGTAAATCGATTGACGGCTTCAGCATGTGGCTAAAGCAGCAAAAACAATGCACAGTTTATCAGCAGAACAGAAAACAAAATGAAGTATACACAAAATACTTTGTTTTTTCTATTTTGCGAGATATGTAAAAAAATAGAGTTAAAACAAACTGACTTTCAAACGAGCACCTGTGTCTTTTAAGCTTACAAAAAAGCAACAACAACGTCAAATACAACGACTCGACAAGGATAACAAACACAATGCCACAACAAGCAAACATATCAACATGTGCGAAATGACAATTCAACATCCGGGCAGGAGCAGCAGCAGTAGCAGCAGCTCAGAGGAAGCTGTTTTTGAAACAATGTTAAAAAATGTTACAAAGAAAAAAGTAGTAAAAAAGCAACTACTTGCAAAAACAAAAAAGTAGTAGTAAAAAATATGCAAACAGGAAACACAAAAATGTTGTGCGACATAAGCTGCGGGTGCTGCCGCGTAACTCATGCATGCAACATGGCGGTTCACACACACACACACACACACACAAACGTCAACACATCAACACATCAAGCGCCAATATCGATGACGACAGGAAATAATGCAAACTTAAAAAAATTTGTGGGTTTTGGTCATAACCAGAGCACCGAAAGCAGAGGATGTGGGTGGCCCGCATATTCAATTAACAGGCAGTAAAAAAAAACAACAGCCAAGAAATTCTTGATTGACTCTGATTCTGCCGGGCTATTGACTGAATTGCAGGCCTCGCTGATTTTTCGGCTATTGAATTAATTTTTAAAAATTGATTAGCAACTCTGAAGCATGACTTCTTCCCGCTCCGCACTCCAGCTGCCAAAAACCATTCATTGATTTATTGTTTTTAAAGTCAGAATAAAAATAGCTCGTTTCAATTGTTTGCATGCTATTTTTATACTGAAATAATGCGATTTAAAAAACAACAACAAGATAACTTTTTGGCCATGGGCATAAAAAATAAAAATAAATTGTAAATTTTTATAAATATTTTATTGGACCCGGCCAAGCTTTAAAAAATCACCCAATTGTTGGTTGGTTGACTTGGTTGTGGACAAATTGTTCACATTTCATCAGATCACATTCTATATGCCAGCAAAAGCAAAAAAAAAAAACAAAAAGAAGTAATAAAAGCAGCAACAATACGCAACCAATTGCTTTCAATTTAAATATTTTATTTAGAGTAAAAACTGCATTTATTGCCACCATCACCACCACCGACCGAATCGAACCAGGTAGCTGTGTTGTCGTCCACAAGAAGCTCATTATTAATGCAAGCGACCAAAAAAATATTCGACGAATATTGTACCCAAACAACAACTATAAAGCAAACAAAGGATCTGTGAAATTGAAAAAATTACATTGAAAACCATGCCGGAAACGGAAGTGAAAATCAAAATGAAACTCAATGCATGGCCGTTAAAACTCTCTTGAGTGACATTTCAAGAATTGGCCAAATGAAATAAATTCAGCGATTTTGCATGAGTGCACCCAGGGGTGCGAACCGTGAAGGGTTGCCAAGGGTAGTTGAAAAAAAAATAAAAGGAAAAATATGCGCTGCCTAAAAGCAAGGGTTCTTTCTCTGCAACAAATAAATACACCAAACAACTCTTGTTGTAGTTATTGTTGCCAATGCAAATCGTTTCACACAAAACCTCTATGTAATAAAATTTAAAGTACTATTTTGGGTATTATTTGATGTTAGCAGATTACACAAAGCAACAAAATAAAAACCAAAAAAAAAAGAGAATAACTGCCTTTGCAACAGCATAAACTACCACAAAATACGATTGTTATTGGCAATAAAATAACTGAAAATTGCCGTTTTAGTGCCAATAATATTGGCCAGCGCTATTTTAATATTTATGGCAAGAATAGAGCGGGAGGTTTAAGGGTTAATAACGTCTTAATCTCACCTATGATTGCATTGCTGACAAGCGAAACACTCCAAGTGATAGACATTAGTACGCGCTCTCATCACCATCTCAAAGGCTGGAATGACTTTACTGCAAGCAGCACAGTAGCCAGTGTTGCCAAATAGTCTGCAAAGAATAGAAAATTATAAAATTAAAGTGTTTTTGAGCATAGATATGGATTTAAGTTATGAATTTAGTGCACTTTTTTAATAAAGTTCAATGGAATAAAAAAACTCTATCAAAAAAAGGTAAATTTTTTAGCTTTTTAACAATATTTTGATTTAATCAAGTTTTTGAAAATATTTTATAATTGATTTTTATGACAAACAATATTCTTTTTCAAAAAATTTAATTTGTCTAAACACTTATTTTACAATTGGGATGAAAATTCTCCTAAAGCCAATAAATTACTCTGTCAATAAATGAAGGTCAATGTTAATACACGGAGAAAATAGTTTTGCCTGAATCAAGCAATTATTTTATTTAAAAGCAAATCAGAAAATTTTAATTAGAGTAACCAGATGTCCTCTTTTGATGTACCGTTTCCGCTTGTCCTTCTTTTACGTAAAATGTCCGCTTTTTTATCGATCAGACCGATCATAAGTTTGTATTAGTACACTAAGGGAAAAGGTTATGTAGTCAGTACACAGACACCTATGTAAAAACAATGTACTGCATCTTGTATGGGAACGCAACGGGAGCTTTATGAACTGGGTAAGGTGACCGTGTACTGGATACATATCAATTTATTCATTAAGTAAAATGAATGAAAAATGTTTTCAATACATCGAATTATGTGTTAAATACATTGTAGACTTTAATAAATAGAGGCAACGCTTACTGAATCAGTATTTCTTGTAATGTTTTTCAAGAAATGTACTCAGTGCATACAATATAGGCTCAGTACACGTCTCGTATATGCGATTAAAGTTAATCATTTATTCAATATATAAAATATCTACTCAGTACACGTTCATAAGGTATGGATTCCGTACACGTCACGCTTATGCGATTAAAAAGGGACATGTATTCAGTACACAAAATATGGACTCAATACATATCTTGGTTGAACATCGGCTTACGATTTTGATGTTTTATGTCATTCGTTTATTGGTTTGCAAGGAAGCAACACATGTGTCCATATGTGATACATATAAATATAAGCGAAATTAAAAAGGTGTTAATTTTAATGTAATAAATTAAGTGAAGTTAACTGAAGTAAGATAAACTAATCCAATTACGTATTTAAACCCGATTACGTATTGTTAATGTGTCAAGGTAAGTCCTAGTAAATTAGGTGAATTTTTCATGTTCATGTTTGTTCATGTTCCTGAACATTTCAAATTTTTCACTTATCAATTTTGTGCGCTTAACCATCGATATATATCTGTGCCCGCAAGCAATAATCGTTTAAAGTCGGTTTAAGAAAGAACTGAGTTATTGATGTAACTGTGTTTCACGCATTAATCACCAGTATTTATGGTACAGATTTCACACAATCTGTAGCTTCGTGCGAGATTCTATCTAAGTTTATGGCACAAATACAAAAGAACCTTTCAAAAGCTTTAAAGATATCTTGAAACATTGAAATTAGACCTAAGCTGTTATTGCTTATCCACACAAAAATAATTTAAAGTAAAAAATTCAATTTAATATTACCTATCAATGAATTTCCTTATGTTTTTATAGGTGCCATTGATATATGTTTCATGTGCTCAATATGAAATATTCGGGCGGCTGCCACAATGTCTGGGCATTCATTGAGATGTGATTTTACAAGCTACTCTTTGTTGCCAATAATAATTGACTATTTTATTGCAACTGCTGCAAATGATATCGAAATCAAGATAGCGTCTTTTTTTATATTTTTATTTACGTACATATTTTATAGCATCCAGAAAATAAATATGAAGGGCTAATTGCAAGAACATGATAAGCCACATAAAAACCATTTTGAAATAATCAACTCTAAAGTTTTGAAACAATGTATTTTTGTTTGAAGAAGTGGAATTGAACACGGAAACTTTTTACAAATAGGTTAAAAAAATGAATAAGAAATAGCTAAACTCTCTTCAGTGGTTGTTGGCAATACATTGAGTGATGTATTCAGCATAAAAAAATGATTTTTTTAGATCAAGAGGCTTATCACGTTATTGCAATAAGCCCTTCATATTTATGATTTTTTATATGTCTTGCTTTTTAAGTCTCTCTTTTTCTCAGGCATTTGACCTTTTCAGAACAAACGATATTTATCAAATTAGAAGTACGTCTCGATCAGACTATTGGCTCTGTCACAAACCAGTTAAAAAGCAGAACGAATATGAGTTAATCCATTACACTCTTGAACAAAAGCAATGAATGGATTGGAGAAAAATAGCTGAGTTCATACTAGTAATTGTCAATTATTTTGTGGAATCTTAGCCTTTCCTTTATGAATGTATTCATTGTACTTGATTTAGAAGATGATTAAGGCACAAACATGAACAGAGTATGTTCTCATTACAGTAAATTATGTACTAAAAATATATACTAATGTAAATTTTTGTAATGGGTCAATTATCTATATACTAGGTACATCGGAACTATACCTATTACATACAATCATTTATTAGTTTTATGTAATGGATCAAGAATCTATGTACTCATTACATACATTTATGTTTACTTTATGCATCAATGCTTAAAAGCTTTATGTAATCCAATACAGATTTCAACATGTACTAAGTACAAAAAAAATCACCAAATTTATGTGTGCAGAAATTTATGTCATGATGACATAAATTTATGCAGTGAGTGATATAATTTCCCCTCTGTGTAGAGGGGAAATTATAATTTTTTTAATGGTTTTTGGCTTAAATCGCAGGAATGAATATTTTTCTTAATTTCTATGAGCTCGGATTTGAATATTTTCAATTTCGGCAAAAAATAATGGGGATGCTACGAAAATATTCGTTTTTGGCTTTTTGAAAAATGGTGGCGTGAAGCGTTTTACCAAAAGAATCTTTCAGTTTTCATGTATAAGCATCAACATTAATCGGTTTAATGGCCTTGGGCAGGCTCCTAAGTCAGCAAGCAACTAAAATACTGAATAAAAGTCACCGAATCCAAATTTATTATTCATCGCTGGTATCGTGGTCAGAGTCACAGTTTCGACAGGTGTAGGCGCCACGGTTGCCCATTTGTTCTGAGTAGTTGGCATAAAACACGATCAAAATAACTTTTGGAAAAAAATGTTTACCACTGTTTTGGAAAAGGAACAACAATGTACGTTGTCTAGAAGCTTCGCTGTATCACGGAAAACTGTGAGGCAATGAAAGCAACACGTGACGGTATGACACTTGGTTATATGTAAGCGCGCTATTAGAATTTCACAGGTGAAACGCTTCACCCCACCACACCCCACATTTCCTGCCTGAAAGCTGGTAGGTACTAAAAAAAATTATGAATTAATCATTTTCGAAGAAATGTACTCATTTACTTGCAGAATTTCGAGTATTTCAATGGCTAAATTTTAAGTACAAAGATCAGAATAAAACAGCGACTGCAAAAAAAATTTTCTTTATTTAGATACGAAAAATTTGATCAATGATGACTTTCTACTTTTTGAACAAATCGTGAAATTTTTGTAATTTGCAAAAAGACAATTTTGGATTTTTTGATCACTCAACCAGTGACAAATTGTGTTTTTCGCGGCAAATATGAACAGTGTAATCAGCAACTGATCTTTACGTTATAGAATCTTAATGTAATGATGACGAAACCGATTGTCCGTTTTAAGTTCAGTTATATTTTATACTCCAAATGTAGATATTAATTTATTGGTTGTGAAATGTTCATTTTTTCTCCATCTGGTAAGCCTAATTTTGTCTCAATCATGGTGTGATGTTAGAAAATTTTATTAAAATTATTTTTTCATATATTAAATGAGTAAGTGATAAGTAATAAAATTATTTTAATTAGTACAAGTTTTCTTATTTATATAAAAGCTTTATATAATATGACATATCATTTATTTGCAAAAATTGCCTCATTTTGACACATAATTCAATAAACAATTTCTACCATCGAAATTTATGAGCTTTTTACATTTTTTTATTACATTTTTTTCAAAGTTCTACAGCTCAAGAAATAATTTCTGTGAAAAAAGTTCAAATATTTTAAACCACTCCAAAGTTATATACACAAATCTATGTTTTAAGCAATTTCCTTAGCTACATCATCTTATATATTAATACACAAACATCAAATGTTGTCGTACTCTTTTTTGATATTTATTTTGGAATAAAGTCAATGAAACGTTTATATAAAGGTACTGCACCATAGATGTGCCGAATCATGATAGATTTAAAATTGATGACCTCTGACCCGAAATGTTAACGTTGAAATTTTATATTAATTCTAGCAAGGAATCTCAGGGCTAGGCTGAATAGTGGTAGGTAGAATAGTGAACGAGGTATCAGATGAAAGGTCTGGGTAAAGGTATTGTCTTGGACAATAGGATTAGATTTTAGATTGCGGACCTTCGGCCTGAAATATGATCGTAAAAAGAACATTTCTTAAATAAAAGATAAGCTATAAGAAAACTATACACGTTCTCAATATAACGTACTTTTGTATGAAAAGTTGTTGCTAAAACAAAATTACGGTACACGAAAACATTTTGGGTAATATTTTTTACAAATATTATGTTAAAAAATTTCCGTTATTTTGTTGCGATAAAACTATTGCGATATTTTGGAAACTAAAGGTTTTCTTAGTACAACGTATCTTTTTAGAGGCCACATCTCGCCTGAGAAGAAGAAAAACCTATTGAAAATTAAATTTTTTATTTTGTAAGCAAATATCTTTGCTATTTTCTAATCGATTTCCCTCAAATTTTCTTTGACTGAAAGTTCAATTAAATCCCTATAGAACAAAGTATTGTTTTTAAAAAGGTTTGTAAAATATTTCATGTGTGCTCGAAAAATAGGTCAAAAGTTGTTTTTGTTTTATTTTTCTTTTCTTTTTTAATTTTTATTTCTCACACTCTTTCATATAGCATATCATTTATTCGAAAAAATTATTTCGTTTTGACACAAAACTCAATAAACAGTTTATGTGATTAAAAATCATGGGCATTGGATTTTTTTAGCGAAATTTAATTTTTTTCTAAAATGCGATTTTTATATTTTTTATAAAAAATACAGCTACCAAAATGGTTTTGGTAAAAAATTTCCTTAATATCTCTTACCAATCAAAAGCTATAAATAAATATATTTTTTCATACCATGAATAACGAAAGCTGTCGTAAATTTTTAGTATTAATTATAAATGGAGGGAAACAAATCATTTAGCATTCGAAAGGTACTGTTGCGAACATGAGAAGAAACAAGTTTGAACTTAATTTTGTTTGCCGAAAAATGCTAAACCATGAGAAAAACCATAGGTGTTTAAAATAAATATTTAAGATGACAACATAATATGACCTTCGTATACATTTGATTTCTCTAAGGATCACCTCAAAGGAAGTAATATCTATGAACTGTTTTCGGCAATTTTTATCATTTATTGAGTTTTTGTACGGGTCCCAAAAGGTCACTGAAAGGGGTGAATATGTTTGGAAGAAATGTTGTTAGGAATAATAATAAAGCTCATACACTTTACCCCTTCTCGATGTTAATTCGGGAAGGATATAAACGTCGTTGGACAAATTTTTGCAAAGTAGTTCTTCCAATAAAGCTTCGGAACGACAAAGTTTGTGTTCATATTTATGCTATAATATTAAATAGTTTAGGTTTGGGTTCACTAACACAAACTTCACCGCTTCAAAAATGGCAAACGAGTACTGTTATCTACTCTATGCATCTTTAATGTTATGTTTTCTTAAATCTACGCTACAGTGCCTTAACATACGCTACGTAAGTGTTCATTTTTGTTTTTTGTTTTACAGACAGTTGGTTGATTTTCCACCACAGGCGATACTAGTTATTATTATTATTATGCAATTATATAAAAAATTTAAGTGCAATTGTTGGCTCCGCTGAAAGCGGCCAATGTGTGTGACACACGCTGTTTATTTTGTTTTCTTTTGTTTAACATTCGATGGTCGCAGCTCGCGAGAAAATAGGTAGCTGTCAAGGCTACCTAATAGTGATTGTATCACGCAAACAATTAATTCAAATAATGAAATGATAGCTCATAAAAATATACAGGTACGGCACCTGTGTTTCAAATTTTTTAAATGCTATATCACTATTTTATATGGAAAGCATAAATAATCATATTTGTTATAGCATTATTATTTTTGTTTTTGCTTTGCGTGTAAAAAAAATAATCTGGATTATTTTGAAGCGAGTGGAACGCAGATATTATATCGTCTAAAAATAATTTTAATATTTTTCAAAATGCAGTCAAATTCCATTTTCTATTAGCAAACTATATTTTTTACACAAGCATTTAGCAGATACACTCACCTTAAATAGTCACGCTTGCACAGCATCAGGTTGCCTTTTGTGTACAGCGTTGAGCCCACTTCGCCCAGGCGACAATCACAGCAGCCACACTTTAGGCAATCCTCGTGCCACAGCATATCCAGAGCTCGCAACAAATAACGATCCTGAATATGCTTTCCACAGCCTGCACAAAGTTGGCTATTATTATTGTTGTTGTTGTTGTTGTTATTGTTGTTTGCCGTATTGTTGTTATTATTAGAGTTTTGTTGATTGTTGGGACCCGTATTGGGCTCCGTTTTTGTGATGTCCATAGTCATCATCTGCAAGTGGAAGAGAAAAGAGAAAGTGATGGTCAAAAGTTGAGTCGGGAATCAGAAATCTTTAAAAAGTATTTAATTAAAATGCGTAGCTTAAGATTTATTTAAAAATTATAAAATAAAGATTTATGTGCCCCCTCCTCCCACACATGCCACTAAGTAGCATAAATAAATTACAATCTAGGCACTACGCAGCTAATAAAGAGTTTGAGAGTAAAAAGCAAAAAAAAAATGAAATGAGACCTAGCTCATTATAGAAATAATTGCAGGTGGGGCAGGCAGGATACGACTTGAATGTCGTGCCTACTTCAGCATCATCGACTAAGTGGCCGCCAATTTAAGCCAAGGACCCACTCACGAAGCAATAAAAAGGGTTCTTGAAAGCCAACTAAAGCGTTAAATAAAACAAACGTCGACAGGCGCACGTTTGAAGAAGGTAATAAAAAAGAAAGCGAAAAACTTTTCACGCAACTCATATCAGCTGCAGCGCGACAGCGGTGACGGCAGCGAGAACAAAAACTTTTGCCGTCACTGTAATTTTTATTTCAAATTAAAAAACGTGATGAAGGTAGCGCTCGCGCGTGTAATCAGCGCAATAAAATCTGCTAAATCCACCAAGCATACAACTCACTTTCACCCCCACCACAAAAAAGCTGAGTCAATGCAACAAATACCAGACACTCACTCGTCTGGTGTAAAAGCAAGCAGTTTTTTAAATTACAGAGCTAACCAAAGTGGCAACACTGTTTATTGTAAATCCCTTTTGAAGTTTGGCCAGGCAGCACGGAAAACAGGGATATTTTGTTGCAAATCCTAGAGTAGGTGTGGGCAAAAAAAACAAGAATAGAGAACCAGACGAATCCAGGAGGCGGACAATTGCGCAGAATAATAGTGGACCAAGCTATGGTTGCTTGGAGTAATATATCAATGCTTGGAATGTTTGCAAAGTTTAAACAAAAACAACAAATAGTGAAACATGCCGTACATGGGTACAAAAAAACAGTGCAGATATAACAAAAATCAGTAAGAAAAAAATGCACGCCAACAGAAGCTAAAGAATTATTAGCAGATCCTTTTTTTAGGTAAGTTTTTCTTTTTCAACGTGCTGCCGTTGCAGAACGTGCTGATGATTTTCCACATCAAAGATTGAGTTGTTTTGGGTGAGCAAAGAACAATATGAAGTTGTTGTGGCAATAAATAACGTTCGAGCAGAATGGTTTCACCAACTCACGTCACAAATAAACTGAGTGTGGGAAAACATATAATTTCTGTGAAGCAATAACTTGAGAAACCAACAACAGCTGGCAACCCTTACACTCATCAAACAGTTGAAAAAATCAGGGGCATACTTTTAGGCAGCACCTCTGAAATAGCTGAATAGTGCGAGACAAAAATTCACAGCATACCTATTCGCGATTGCTTAAAATAACAGCTGGGTAGGGCGTTGCAATATTTTTTGAGTAAATAAAATACATTTTAATATAAAATATTTTTAATATAAAATGTCATTTAAAAAATCAAAAATCATTTAAATTAATCAAAATAAACAAATTTTAAGAAACATGAAATATTTTGTTACAAAAAATATTAATAATCTTGTTTAAATAAAAAAACTCAACGAGCTACTCTGCAGTCCGTATGACTCAAGAGCAGCACGCACTAACTCGTTTTTTTTTCTGAAAAGTTTTCCGTTTTATCTTTATCTAATATTTTTATTTGGAGTTTTCATTTTGCAAAGCATTAAGAAATTTAAAATTTCACACACATTAAGAAATTTAAAATTTTGCAAAAATTTCTCGAAATAAACACACTTGGGCTCGTCCGGGAATTGAACCCGGGACCTCTCGCACCCGAAGCGAGAATCATACCCCTAGACCAACGAGCCAGTTCTGATATCGCTGGCAAAAGTACTCTTTATATGCACGCAACTGATTCTACATAAATATTCTTCAAAATTCTTAGTCATGATCTAGCGGAAGGGAGCTGAATTCAGGAATGCCAAAACACGTTAGTTAACTACGACAGCGGATGCGCAGCTGGCTTCGTAAACATTGCAAGAATTATTGCTAGCTTATGCTATGTCTATGCAGAGAGTTAAGTTTGAGACACTTGTATCTAGAGATGTTACTCGCTTTTTACTAGCAGCTCAAACTAAACACTCTTTGTAAACATTATTAACTATACTCAGTTTGTTTGAACATTTGAGTGCATATGTTGGCCAACACGTGTTTATTATCACTCTTCTGAGTAGTTCTCTTCTCCACTCCACAACACTCAGTGTGTGTGTGTATGTGTGTTGGCATTTTTTGTTAAATGTGCCTTTTATCGATTACCTCTTTTGGCAACGCGAGACTAATGTTGGGACATTAGGCATAGCTCAGCGGCAGCGATAGTTTATGAAATGCTTTGCGTTTGCGAAATACATACGTCATAATTAAACAACAGCGTAAGAAGAAGCAGCACGAATGACGTGCAGTTAAGTAAAACATTTGTCAGAGCTAAATATCAAGCCTCTTTAGCTCAGTGGTAGAGCACTGGTCTCGTAAACCAGGGGTCGTGAGTTCAAACCTCACAGGAGGCAGAATTTACGCACACATTATTTTTAAAATCAGATATTTTTTTATTATTTTTGTAATAAAAATATAATTAAAATGAAGATAAGAAATGTTTATCGCTGGATACTTGAATACTTTGGAGAATTTTGAGAGTTTATTAGTCTAGTAAGGAAGCGATCTAATAACTGCTTTTTATGAATTATTACAGTGAACCAAAAAAAAACTTGTCAGTATGTTTATTTTGCATTATCTTTGAAACTCATTTTAAAGGCTGCGTAACTTTAAACCAGCTTTAAGCAACACATCGTTATTCATAAAAGTTTTTCGGGCTTGTGTAAGATCTGCGTAGCTTAAACACCGAAATTTGCGTTTAAAGGCTGTAACCATATAAATTAAAATGTTGAAATATTTCTTATTTTATTCACTTTTTAAATAGTTTCAACAAAAGTTGTGAAAATATTATGTTCTTAAAACAAATGAACAAGAAACCCAAAGCCAAAAAAAAACTTGTACACTGAAGAAATTTTTAAAAAAACAAAGAATTTACGTCATTATAACGGGTGATCCAAGTAGAGATACTTTTTTCAATAGCCTTTTTTTGACAGATCACGTGTGAGTCGTGTCATGCTGTCATGTTATTTTTGTTAAGTATTGTTTGGCATTTCATCATGGAAAGACTTACGCCTGAACAACGTTTACAAATCGTTCAACTTTGTTACGAAAATTCACGTTCTGTGAAGAATGTTCTTCGTGCACTTCGCTCATCTTATCATCTTATCGCAAAACATCACGCGTGTCATTCGCCAGTTACCAGTCGAAATGCTCGAAAGAGTCATCGAAAATTGGACTCAACGGATGGACCATCTGAGACGTAGCTGCGGCCAACATTTGATGGACATAATCTTCAAAAAATAAATGCCAAAGAATGTTCTTTCAAACGATAATAAACATTCCCCATTAAATTTGAATTTTCTGTGTTTTTTTTTTCTTTAAAAAAGTAGGGAACCTCGAAATGGATCACCCTTTATTTTAAAAGCAGTATTTTGTGTGATGACCCTTAGCAATTATAATGGCTTGCAATTTTTTTAACAATGATAGAAACCAAGTTTGTATGATATAAGGTGTATTTGACGCCCATATGCTTTGTAGTAAAACTTTAAGCTTTTTTATGTTTTTAACGGTTTTTTCTCTTGGTTTTTTTTTCCCATATGGACCTACAAATGTTCGATTGGGTTTAAATCGGGGCTTTGGGTAGATGGAGAAGCAGTGTTTTACAGCTGTACAGCGGCCATTCTTCAACCACAAGTGAGGAATGCTTTGAATCATTGTCGTGTACGAAGCTTCAATTGTCGACGATTTAGAATTTTACAGCTGCTTTTCGCATATTGTTCTTTTAAATGTTTAAATAATCAAATTTCTTCATCGTGCCTTTAACAGACGGAAAGCTTCAGACCCCATTAGTTCCATACCCCAAATCATAACACTACCGCTGCCGTGTTTGATCGTTTATTTAAGATCTTTGGGGTTCAATGCCTTACCCTTCTTTCCCAACTTAAAGCATTGCACATTCGATGTAAAATTCACTGAATTTCAAAACTTATTGGCTTCCTGACATACGCTTTTGCATACTCCAGCCGCTTCTGTATATTATTTGCTAACAACAGTGGCTTGTTTCCCGTGTATACCCTCTTAAAACTTCCGAATGCAAAAAATTTCATACTGATTGTGGGTGTACTGTGTTCGCTCAAGTTTTTCGCTATTTCCCCTTCGAATATTTTGGAATTTTCGTTAATTATTCGACCTATTTTCCTTTGCATTTGTAGGGATAACACTTTTTTTGGCTTTGCACTTCAACTTGGTCTTCTTAAAAGGTCTACTTAAAATACTATATTTGACCGTAGAATTCGACTTTTTCATAATTTCAGCAAATTACCTCAAAAACTTCTTCTCTTCCCAAAGTTTTATAATTAATTTCTTTATTTCTATTGAAGTTTGCTTTGAATCCATTTTGTATTTTTTTTTTGCTTAAACTGTCATTAAATGACATTACATTATATTTAAAATATTAAGAGCTAACTGCAAGTAGCGTCGACAAATGGAAAAATGGATTTGATAACGGTACCTTTTGACACTGCGTAATATGAAGAGCGTACAAGTTTTTTTTTTTTTTTTCTTCATAAAATGTGTGCGTTTTGTTCTTTGTTAATGTGTTTTAAGAAGAAGATATTTTCACAATTTTTCTGAAAACAATTTTAAAAGAGAATAAAATAAAGAATATTTCTACATTTTTTTTTATATGGTTAGTGTACATAGTTTCAAAGATAATGCAACATAAACATAATTAAATATACTGTGCAAGTTTTTTTTTGGATCACTGTAATTAAGGTCTGGGCACTTTGCAGAACATCCAAGTTTTCATCAGCTAATACGTTTAGCAGCTCATCAACGCATTTGCGGGAAGGCCTGTTTCGTAAAATCTATTTTTAAAATTTTTCCGATAAAGATATTTGTGACATATTCTCCCAAAAAAATGTAACAAACCGGAAAAAAATGTGCCAATTCTTTTTTAATATAATAGTTTTATAACATTTATTAATTACAATAAATTCACTAGAGTTTATTTGTGTACATACAAAACATAACAAAAATATTATTAAGCTATGCTATACGCTATTAACAAAAACTAAAAACATTAAAATTGTTATTTTTCAGACCAAATATAATGAGATTCATTGCGTTCGACGCAAAACTCTTTACAGAGCATTATGATGTTTAGTGTTTTATTCTCTAATTTATTTCGAAGCTAAGTTTTAATCAGGTTAATATCAAAAAATTCGGGTTGAGCAGCTGCTGAGCTATATGGGAGGCACATCAGACTATTTAAAAATTGGTTAAATCATTAAAATAAATTTCTACTAATCCATTCTTTATGACCCTCACTTTTTCCCAAAATATAGGTAGCGTCATAACAATTTTAAAAAGTAAAATTTGAAAGCTGAAAAAGATTCTACTGAGTCAAAATAACGGAAGTGTCGCATTCTATAAGATGATCCAAATTATTAATTTATGGCAATAAATAAATTTGCTTTTATGACATAACTGGTGAAGATGTTATTATATTCTAATCTTTCAAATCTTCTCTTCCAAAATTGAACCTGTCTTGAACTTGTTTTAAAAATTGTATATATAATCTTTGAAAAAAAAGAAAAATTTTTTTTCTGGCCAATCACTGTTGCCAGGTTAGGGGATTTTCCCCTAGATTTTGGGGTTTTTTAACTGGTTTGAGGAATTTTAGGGGAATTAAATCTTTAGGGGATTTTTTAGGGAGATTTCGTATTTGCAAGGGGTTTTTAGGGGTATTTGAAAAATTCACCTTTCAAAAAAAAATTTTTTTTCTTTTTCTTGTTTTGGAAATTATGGAAGAAATTTCAAGAAAAAATTTTTCGTCCATACTGTGTGAAAACATACAAAAATTAAAAACAAAATATGTTGAAATTTGGCTTCTTGGGTATTTTAGCAACACTTATTTGCATGTGTAAAACAGGTATTTACAAAAACAGCTGATTTGGTAGCACTTCAAATAAATTACTTATCATTTCTCACTTCACTTCAAACTCGATTCGCGCTTTAGTTGCAATTAATTTCTTGTAAAAATTAAAAACCACAGAAGTATGGGAAAAACTATAGAAAAAAAAGATACGACCAAAAATATACAAAAAAATGGAAGACGGAGCCTCCTTTTAAAGGTAAAACTTCATTTTAATACCAATTTCACATTAAACAATTGAAAGCAACTAAGCAACTGTCTGCGCTTGGCCTAAATATGCGATAAGTTATTTTAATTTATATTTTAGATTAGATCGCACCTGTTTTATTGGATCTCTCACGTGCTTATTGTAAATGGTGCAAAGACAACATATTAGCTCACAAGAAGACGCTTATTGATCATTCCCAAAGTCCCAAAAACATTTAAATCGGGGCAGAGACGAATCAGAAGTTAAACAAAACAAAAAGATAACAGCGCTCGTTACGAAACCTATTGAAGAACAGAGGAAAGTCGCGGAATTGAAAATTGCTGCTCTTATTGCAGAACATTGCTCAATTAGAACAGTGAACCATTTGGGCGGAGTGATAAAATCCATAGATGAAAAGTCCGAAATTTTATCTTCTATTAAATTACACCGTACTAAGTGCCTTGGACTCATTACGAATGTCATTAGTCCGTGTATGCTAAATGATTTAGTTGCAGATATAGGTGACTCGTATTTTTCAATGATAGTAGATGAAAGCACTACTATAGATACAAAAAATGTAATGAGTTTAATGGTCAGGTATTTTAGCAAAAAAACATTAAAAATAGTAACAACTTTTTATAGATTAATCGAACTTGAAGGCGGAAATCATGAAGCAATGGTTCGTCATTTAAAAGCGTTTTAGAATCTGATAAAATAGATATAAAGAAATTAATCGGTATTGGCATTGATGGGGCTAATGTTATGGCAGGGAAATATAATTCATTTTTGAAATATAATTCAACCCTGGCAAGGCTCCCAATAAAATAAGCAATTGTTTGGTACGCGGTGACTTGCACGGTGTGAAGCGATTAAGGTAATTCTTGATCAATATGATACTTTAAAAGTGCATTTTGGCTTAGCTGTTGGTAGAGAAAATTCCTACACTGCAGAAAAACTTTTTGAAATGTTTAAAGAAAAAATAAATAGAATTTATTTGACTTTTTTACATCGAACTTTAAATAGAGTGATTTCTGTTAATAAATTATTTCAGGCTGATCAGGTAGATTGTCTTAAGTTATTTGATGACTTACATGACTTATTATTTTCATTTTTTCAAATCATAGTTGTTCCACAAGAACTGTCAAAAGTAAAAAATTCTGATATTTCGCAGTTCAATTTTAAGTAATTTTTAATGCCTTTCTCTTGTGTGGAGTTTGGATACGATTTTAATATTATTGCCGAAACTTTAAGTGTTGACGTATTAGATGAAATTAAAAAAAAAATTGTATTAATTTTATAATAAAGTTGTGTGAGCAAATTCAAACTCGAGTTTCAGACAATTTTCATATCTTAGAAAAACTTAAATTTTTTACTCCAGGAACAGCAAGCAGTTTAAAAAAGGGTGATATTAAAGATATCGCCATTCATTTCAAAGAGGTTTGCAAAGATGCGAATGAAACAATAAAAGAGTGGAATCTTTTATCTTTTATAGACGTTAACTTTAGTTCAACTGAACCATTTTGGGTGGAGATTTTTAATATTATAAGCACAGCTATAAGCACATTGTTCAATTAGTTTTCGCTTTATTGTGCATCCCATTTTCGAATGCGGTAGTTGAAAGATCTTTCTCAATTATGAATATTGTGAAAGATAAATTAAGAAATAATGTCTGTAAAAACTTCTGACGCAATTCTCCGCGTTCGATATTCGATTATACCGACCGCAAATATGCTAAAAATGTTTAATTCTGAAAATTTATATGAATCAAAAGAGATTGATGATTATTTGTTAGATGTATTCAGCCAGTTCAGTTAGATGAATAGCAATATTTATTTAAAAAATTTAATAATTAAATAAGATTTCAATGATCTCATGAAATGTACCTTTTTTATGTTTAATACACATTGTATATGTTAGTTTTAATAAGACAACATGAATTAAATGAGTTGTTTGCTTTGTTTTGTATAAATTTTTTGTAATGTACATTTATTTTAATATACTTTTCTTTTAATAAAAAACTTGAAGTTTTCAATTTATTAACAAAAGTTATTTACAAGTGCATTTTTGTATGTTTTTCGAAAAAAAATTTTAGGGGAATTGTAGGGGGATTTGAAATCCAATCTAGGGGTAAATGATGAGAGGCACCTGGCAACACTGGTGCCAATCCTCACTAAACATCCTCAAGTCTAAAAAAATGTCTTGGGTCATTAATATTAAAATTTTGTAAGCAGTTGCTTCATTTTATGAAATCGTTACTCATGTAGTTACATAACAGTAATTTAAAAATAATTTTTAATTGTGAGTACAAGAATGAGAGCCTTACACTTTCGAATTGGACTTCTGTGTTTAAATGTTTAATGATTTTTTTTTTAACCAGGGACCCTAACGGTTATGATTCAGGGCCAAAAAGTCAACATAATCGTTATTTTCTAACCGATTTTATTTTTATCAAAACTAAAAATAAAAATTTGACATTTATTTTTTTGATCAACAATAAAAGTTACAATTTGACTTATATTTTTTGATCAAAAATATAAGTTAAAATTTGACTTTTATTTTTTCGGTCAAATATACCTGTTAAAACTTGACTTTTATTTTTCGACATAACATAATCGTTATTTTCTAACTGATTTTATTTTTATCAAAACTAAAAATAAAAATTTGACATTTATTTTTTTGATCAACAAAAAAAGTTAAAATTTCACTTAAATTTTTTGATCAAAAATATAAGTTAAAATTTTACTTTTATTTTTTCGGTCAAATATACCTGTTAAAACTTGGCTTTTATTTTTCGATCAAAAATAACAGTTAAAATTTTACTTTTATTTTTTGGATATATAAGAAAAGTTAAAATTTTACTTTTATTTTTTCGATATAAAAATATGCTGCTTAATGACTGTTCTATTAAAATAAGAAAATAAAAATAAAAATTTAATTTTATTATTATTTAATTAAGTATTAATTAATTATAATTAATTATTAATAAATAATAATTATGTGTATAATTAAATTTATCATATAATTTAATAATTATTATTCTTTTACACCTATTCGTAACATTTCTGCAAAGAGAAAAAATACATGACTATCGATCTTCATATCGTTGCACATCGTTATTTAAATGACATCGCTTATTTGCTTATCATTGCGCACTGTGTTTTCATTCATTTCGCAAACGACTGAGACAGTGGCTACAAGCATATGATATAAGAATTAAAATAAGACTTTTACTTTTGAAGTCAAATTTTAACTTATATTTTGATCGAAATAAAATTGGTCAAAAAATAGCGGTTAGTTATTGACTTTTTTAAAAAAATCAGAAAAGTTCAACGAATGCGGCCCTGTGCGAATGTTTATGTTTTTGTGTAAGCCAACACCAGTATGGGAAATGCAGCACTTTTGTGCTACTACACCACTTCCTTATATTTTATTCCTTTGGTTGCCAGCAATTATTGCAGCTAATTCTCGTGAATTTTTGTTAGAGTGTATTTAAGTAAGCAAAACTAAGTGAAACATATAGAGAAGTTTCGAAATTTGAGTCTGAGTAAATAACTAATGTTCTAAAGTCGTAGTCTGTAGAAAGTTTCCATTTGCTTTAATCGACAAAATTTCAGTTAATGAGGATACTTATATCGAAAAACATTAGTGTAGGAGCCGAATCCGGATAAGATCTATTCAATAATCTAGATATGAATGCTAGCACTTGGGTTAGTTTTTCTTGCAAACAACTGCATCTCGGTTAATTGGGTTGGCTCAATTAAATTAAGCTAAAGATTGTATTAACTATGTGTTTAACTGACTTTAAATCACGGCTGTTAATTAGCCTATAAACTTTTGTTCTACTTTCTTGTTTTTTCTCCTCTCTCATATTCGTCTTTTGCTTTTAATTTATTTTGCCCCTGCGTTTACACCTTTGCCGTTTACTTTTTTAATATTGCTATTAAAAAGTTATTGTTCGTAAAAAAAAGTTATTACATCTTGGCAATCTTAGCAACAACAAAAATATAGATTAATTGAATGGAAAAAATAATAAAGATTTCAAACGATATGAAAGTTATTTGCAAGCAGCTAGCTGGATGCATTAATTGGCTTAATTAAGTTTGTTTTCTCTCCTCATTCTCTGAGCCTGCTTCCGCTTCCGCTTGTTTTGCTAGACTTTTACACACACACACACGCGCACACAAGTGCCTTACTCCTCTCTTCGTCCCATTCGTGCCAATAAAAAATTGCCAAGAGGCTTTTAATCACTCATAAGCGTTGGTTAATTAAGCCGACTAAACTATTTTGGCCAATTAAATACATACATATGTCCAAAAAGCACACGCTGACCGACTCGACATGCCAAAAGTGTCAATTTTAATAGCTGCTTAACGTTAGATGTACGTTTTGCTATTTTGGCCACTGTAGCTACTTTGGCTAATAGGCAATTAAGAGTTTAAAGCCCCCGCTTGGCTTGGCTTGACTTAAAGTTAGCGCTAGTTCTCTGGCCACACACAAGCACACACTCGCTCTGGTCGTGGCTTCAGTTTGTTGTTTTTGTTGTTGTTACTGTTACTGTTGCGCTTTTGACTTCCAATTAATTTTAATGGCTTTTTGCAGCACTGTGTTCGCTTCTTTAAACAAATTTAAACCAGTTTAACACTAACGCCACAACCATCATCTTTTAGCCATTTTTTCGCGCTCAATTAAAATTTTTGTCTATTTGAAAAATCAAGTGAATATGACTGCCACACTGTCTCGATGGAGCAGTGATGGAGACAAGGAGGAGGACATGTTGCTGCTGTACGTTGCTGCTTATCTCAGCTATGAAAATATTGCGCTACGCGGTTTTAATTTTTTTATTTTGGCAGTGTATCGAGTAAGTTGTTTTTGGCGCCATCTACATTGGTAAATAAGTACAGAAGCGGCTAATAGTCACTGCTCGGTGAGGTGGTTAGTTGGAAGCGTAGGGTGGTGGTTGGTTGGCAGTCAATCCTGCAGTCGATAACGAAAGTTTACATGCATCTTTTTGGTGCTGTTTTTTTCCCACATTGCGTCAAAACGACTATCATAACAGAAGTGTAGAGCGCATTGTGCACGCGGGCAATAAAGACCGCTGCATTTAGTGCTGCACAAATATGCGGTTATCCTGCGTTCTGAAACACAAAAAATAAAAAAATGTAACAAAATCAGCTAGCTGCATTCTGTAGCTCTTGCGGAATTCCAGAAGTCCTTGTTTAGTTTTTGGGCGTTAAAAAAATGATGTGCCAAATCCAGCTGGTTCTGCATTTTTTCTTTACTAACTGTCGCCGATAAATACGGCTTCGCTATCTTGCTACGTGTGCTTTTCGACTTTATGCACCATTGTTTGCGTGTGTGTGTTCTGCCGTCCGTCTGCCTGTCGATCTGTTTCATGTATTTATTTATTTTCACCACGATATTTTTTCGACATTATTGACGGCCAACACTTTGCATGCCTCAACAATTTTGAATTATTTGCCAATATGTGGCTGCAGGCCAAAGGAGAGCAGAACGTATTTTGTCCAACGTGTAGAGTCCCAGCTGGAAAGCGAGCGCTCCAAAAAACCAGTAGAGCGCTTCATTCTCCTTGTGTATAGCGCATTTTTTAACATAGCCATGTCATCGGATTTATGAGCTCCGATCCCGCTGTAGAAAATATAAAATCGTAGCGAGAGCCGAACGCTTTGTTCTGCTTGTATTTAATATAAAAACGTAGCAAGAACCGAGTGCTTTGTTCTCCATGTAGTTGGAAGAAAAATGTAGCGAGATTGGTTTCCTTTATTGGTTCATATCGTCGGCCTAATTCCTATACGACGTAAGTTAAAATTATCTATTGTTCAAAAGGCAAAGAAAACTGTTAATTATTTGTATGAAGTTTATACGATAATGTATTGTTTCAAACGTTCGGCCTCCCTTTTTTCATACAAACATTAAAAACTAAAAAAGAACATAAATGTAGTTTTGACCAAACTACACTCTAACAAAAATTCTCGAGAATTAACTACAATAATTGCTGGCAACTGATTGCCTACATTTATTGTCGTTAAATCCCATAGAGCAAAATTATAAATATTTTTCGTTAAAAATGCGTGAATCGTCTCACCTACAATTATTTTTTTCGCTCTCTTGTAAAAACTCTCTTCCAAAATTATTTCTTCCAGTATTGTCTGCGCTTATAAAAAAAAGCTAGAAATGCGTAAAGTCTCTCAAGTAAGTTTTGAACATGGCAACAACAACAACTCTGTATAGAGTTAATAACTCAGCAGAAGGCGCTACTCTTTCCTACTTCAGTAGGCTTGAGTAATTAAGCTGTGACCAATCTACTGTTTAAGTTGTATATAATTTGACACTTGTTCGAATAAACTCTTTGAAATCATATGACGTTAAAGCAGAGGTGTTTATTTAAGGGAAAGCGTAAAATACCGCTGCTGGAGCGTTTTTAGGAGTATCTGAGCGAGAACACGCTGAAAGAGTGTGAAAAGTAGGGAAAATATACATATTTTAAGACTCTCTGAGCGAAAACACGCTGAAATAGCGTGAAAAGTAGAAAATATACATATTTTAGAATTCTCTGAGCGAAAACACGCTGGAATAGCGTGAAAAGTAGAGAGATATACATATTTTAAGATGAATAATAGAGTAAATATACATATTTTGGAAAAAGACGCTGATTTTCAGACAAAACTGAAAAAACTCACTGCATAGCGTATTTTTTTTACAAAATCGCCAATAAATAGAGATTTTTCAATCAGTTTTTAGAGTGTACCTAAACCGCTTATTAACGTTACTTTGCCCAATTTTGGCACACATCCTATAAGAATTAGGGCGACAACATAAAACGGTATGATTTTTATGCATTTGATTTGATTTTTCATTTGATGGAGGAAAAACAGAAAACATAGTTTTAAAACGATTTGATGAATTTTTACAGTTTTTTAAAATTAAGTTTTTTTTTTTGACAGATTTCAATACTTTTTCAAGTGCAAAGTTATCGTTACTGAAAGTGCTACAAATATAGCGCTATACAAACAGCACAATTTGCAAGGAGAATGAAGCGCTCTTTGCGTGCATACAAGTAATGCGCATTGAAATTTTTTACTGGGGTTGAACGGTTTCTGTAAAAACAGGGGCTTTATTTTTTACAAAGAAGAAAAGCGACCAAAACTCAAAATCACATCATATTTATATCATGACATATTTCAAAATCATATTTTTGATAATATGTATTCGTTAAAAAAAAAATTAGCCCAATTCTGAATGATTTTTCCCGGGAAATCGGAGAAGGGAGTTTTCATTTTTAAGATAGCAGATAAAGATATCATACTTTTTTTGCTTACACTCATGAATATTGACAGTTGATAAACAAACTGACATTAAAAATTCCAAAATGTTTTTGAACGTTATCTTAAAAATGAAAAATCCCTTTTCCGTTTCCCGGGAAAAATCGTTCAGAATTAGGCTGAATGTTATTTAAAGGAAAGGAAACTTTCCTACATAAATAAAAATTAGCGTTTATTAATTCATTGGCCCATTTTCGAAAAATTCTAGTTTCAAGGTCAAGTACATGTTAATGCAGTTTATGTTAGAAAAAAAATTTTTTAGCTTTATCGTCCTTCCGTCTTCAGGAGGAATATTAACAATTACCTGGGAATAGTAGAATCATGACAGTTTCTACTATCTGAAGATTGTCATTGTCTGCAGAGAGGTTGCGGCCGAATAAAAGTATTAATTTACTTGAAAAACATCCTGTCTGAGCTGGTGGTTCAACCAGAGCTACCGCGGTTCTTTAGCATATGAGCCACGCACTCTTCCTAGTACGCTTCGGCTACGAAGCATCCCAGTTGGAAAATAAGCCCTACAGTATGTCTGCTGGTAACATGCCTCGGAAGGTCTGTAGGCATGCCCTAAGACGGTATATTTGCCCAATAAACTGTCGTAGATGCTGTAAGCATCTTACGAGATTTATGCTGCATTCATCTCACGGAATTCTGCATTCATACCACGAGATTCATGCTGCTCACCTGGAGCGTCTTTGGGACTCTCTGAGCGACAACAGCTGAAAAAGCGTGAAAAATAGAAATATTTACCTATTTAAAAAAAAAACGCAAAAAATGTTTGGCATAATTGAAAAAATCCGCGCAATAGTTTGTTAACTTTTCAAAATCGCTAATAAATAAGGTGGGATTTTACAACATTTATCGTAGTGATTTTTCAATCAGTTTTTAGAGTGTACAATAAATCAAAATTTCTCAAATCTTTGAAATCTTTGAAATCTTTGAAACAGGGAATCGCTACCTCTTCTAGTTAAAAAGATATAAATGCATATCTGATGGCATTTGACTTGCTCTAACCTGATGAAAAGAAGTGCATACAATTTATTTTTTGTTGTCACCACTGAAAAAATATAACATATTTTGAACATGTAAATGGGAATTTACAACCTTTATATATTAACCGTTTCATGTGTTTCTGAGTAAAATAAATATATTCGACTGATATTCGACTGATTCGTGAGTTGTGACTTATGATAAGTGGCGTAGATAGCTTTTGGTTGTGAGGGGGCTGGGTTCGTAAAAAATATAATAGCCTTAAAAAAAGTATACTTTTGAATAACTTATTTATACCATAATTTAATAGACTGTTTTTTGAAGCCGAATGTCATGTTTAGGTCATAGATAGGTAAGTAAAAAAAAAGATTATGGGCTTGTTCTAAGCAACACCGAATTTCTGGAAGCTACACAGTCCACTATATCTCTACACTCAGAAAAAAAACACCTATCTTTTTGTGATAAAAACTTTCCCTATATGTTTGATAACAGCAATTTTCTCTATTTCAAATAAAATTTTCTTCAATTAAAATAACTTTTCAAAGAAATATTTCTTCACTTGAGGGAAATCAAAATATTTCAAGTCTCTCATAATGATAATCATTTTTTCTGTTGCTTCTAAGCTATTTCCTGCTTATTTAGAACGTCCATTTATGTTTCCTAACTTCCAAATATGAACATTTTTTAGGTCACTATTTCGTCATTTTGCATCTTTTTTATCGGCTTTAGTTCACAGGTCATTTTCACTAGATTTCGTGTATTTTTTTTTTTTTTTTGGTAATTTTTAGCGATTTTTAAGTTACTTTATGTCATTATTGGACATTTTTTATTTTTAGAGAATTTTTCGGTTTTTTATGTCATTTTAGTGTAATTTTAAAAGAATTTTTTTTCTTTTTTTTTCGTACTACAAAATGTAAAAATGCAAATTTTGTAAACATATTCCTTTAACAATAGAGTCCCTGCAATCAAAAACATAACTTCTCGAAAAAAGAGTAGCTTTGTTTATAGACCTCGATAAAAAAAGCTCTGCGCATGATGAAACTGACGAAAGGGTATGTACAAGGATGAAGCAAGTGTTAGATAAAAACCTCTGAATATGCTTTTTTTTTACTAACTCTATTTTTATGCTCTATTGCTCAAGGTAAAAATTTTTAATACTATTAAATCAAAAAAGGAACTTACATCTGATGACATATCGTCTTTTAAATATGTTCCTCTCGTCAGTGCAGAAGTAGAAATAAGTTTTTCTGTTTACAAAAACATTTTGCCAGACAATCGACATTCCTTAAATTTTAATAGATTAAAAATATACCTTGTAATATACTGTAGCGCATGTATAAAAATTATATAAAATAAATTTTAAGTTAAGTAATGTTTTATTTTTAAAACTTTATTTTTTGCTTATTTTTTATGTAATTGTTTGCGTTTTTTAGGTAATTTTTGTTAGTTTTTAGAGGATTTTCTACAGTTTTTAGGTCATTTTTGTCATTTTTTTAGGTCATTTTTTGCGGTATTTTAGGTCATCAAAATCCTAGTCCTGATGATAAATATTTTTCTCGCACTAAAAAACTCTTATTTTTACCAAAAAAATTTATAGAAAATGAAAAATGTTCTCAATTGTAGATAAACAATTCACTATGCGAAATATTTTTTTCAAAATAAAAACAAATCCTTTCTCAAAAATAAAAAAGTCTGCTTCTGTAAAAACGATATATTTATCTTTTTAAATATTTATTGAATTAGGTAGGAAAAAAATAGAAAGCATGAGAGCGAGTGAATGATGTTGTGAAAAGTAAGTGTTTGATATTCTGCATATTATGTCGACTGTTCCTTCAAAACTATTTTTTTTTTATTTGACATAGCTACACAAAGCTATGTTGCTTTTTACCACTGGTTCTTTGGATGCATTTACAAAATCGTTTTTCCGAAGAAATTTCTGGAATATTTAAAGTTGTTCTGAAAAACAGTGCCACAACAATAATTCTACCTCTACCTCTTAACATATTTTTAACTAATATTTTTATAACCTAATTACAATACCATATTAATAATTTCACTTTGCGTAAAAAGACATTTTTTAATAGTAATTGAAAATATACTTCTCTATTTCAAAGAAAAAATGTACGCAATAAAGAAATATGTTGTACCAATATTAAGAAAATATATCTCTCTTTTAAAGAAAGTTTTCTTTTTATTAGAGAAACTGTAAATGCAATTTATAGAAAAGATTTATTAAAATTTAAAAAATATTTCTTTGTTTTCGTTAAAAATTGGCACAATAAAGAAAACGGTAGAACCTATTATAAAGAAATATTTTTCTGTTGAAGAGAAGGTGTCTTTATTGATGAGGAAATATTTCTCTTTTTCATGGAAGCTTTTTGTCATGTTTAAGGAATTTTTGGGATCACATTTAGAGAAAAGCATTCTCTGGAGCAAAGTTAAAACCATTTTTCTCTAAATAGGATGTATTTTTTCTCATATTCCGAGAAATTTTGACTGATTTAGAAAAATTAAATACTGATTAAATTTTGGTAACTTTCTTGAGAAAAAAATAATTTTTGGCTATACATACATATACATTTGGATTCGTGCTTAACTTAATATTAAAATCAATTCACAATAACATGAGATCTTTGGTACGTCCGCGGATCCCCTCATATCTACGCCACTGCTTATGAGAATCGAAGACAATTTTAAAAGCGTGATATATCGAGTCCGCTGTTCTGGGCCCCCCCCCCCTCAGAGCAATGGAAACCTTACCAAAACCGCGGGTCTGCACCCCCATATCTACGCCACTGATTATGACAGTCGCAGACAATGGTTAAAGTTTAACATATCGAATATATCCAAATTTTTGTATCTTCTTACAACTAAGTAAGGTGTAAAAATGAACCCTTATCATAAGTGTTGGAATATAAATTTTAAGGTTTTACTTCGACATCGAATATTTTTACCATGGAGATGGTTAGATAAATGTTTAGTTCCAAATAAGGTTTGACAAAATTATACTAAGATCTTTTGTTCCTAACCTAGCATAGCTCTCATTTTCTAAACTTTTCAAATGGTTTGAAATTTTATATTTTAAAAAACGGGGATTACAAAATTAACATTAACATACTCGATTCTTTTTCAAATTAGTTCTTATGAAAAATTCTTAAATCTTTATTTGATTACAGTATTCTAAGCCTATACTAATAATATTTTATATGAAATTGATAATCTTTTCTTATGTTTAAGCCTGTTGCTCTACGAAGAATAAATGGTTAAAGTAGAGGATCATATGAAATAAATCATTTGCATAGATTTGTGTTTCCAAACACATTTGAATTTAGGAAGCACATTTACTTGCATTATCTTGAAATGACAACACAACAAAATATGAATATGCTTTAGTTATTGAAAACCTTCAAAACGCGTAAAAAAACACATCGCGCAAATATTTCTTTGTCAAAATTAGAATTTAGAATTTGTGCCAAATGAAATTTTAACAAAAATTTATTCTATGCATATAAAACATGAAAACTAAACTCAGCTAAATTGATTAAAAACTGATAAAACTTTCCAAATCGCACTTGCTTTCACACTAGCCCAAAACACAAAAGTAACAGTAACAACAAAAATAAAAACAAAAACAATGCACTTCCGGTCCATTGCCTTGCGAAGTGCAACTCTAAACATAGCAGTTTGATGTTGATATCCTACAATTCAGTCACTCAGTCATTCATTCATTTATTCATTCAAAGCTATTCTAATGAAAAATCAATTTCGAAATTTCGACACTGAATGAAAAGATGCGGACAGACGTACAGTGCTGCTGATTCGATGGTGGTCGAATGGAGTTGACATTTATGAAATTTGAATAGAAGTGAAATTGTCTAGGAATAACCAAGCGCTTGAAATGGGCAGAAATACACGCACGCACACACACACTCACCCCAAAAAGCCACACACGATTTCCGGCGCGTTAAATTTACATAAATTGATTTGATTGAATTTTTATTAGGGGACGAACGCTATGGGTGTTATGCAACACTGGACTAATTTAGAAGTTGTTTTTTTAGCAGTGTATTAGAGTGAACCAAGTTGGCAGCACTGGTTGCCATTCTTTGCTAACTGCAAATTAAAACAATGTAGTAGTTGAGTAGCTGTCAAAACTCGAAAGGATTTAGTGCCAAAATTCATCAAATGTGTATTGAATGAGCTGCTCTTTCAAGGGAATCTAAAAAGGGGGGCCGCCACGTGCGCCATCTGTTTGTGAAATCATTGAGCATCAATTGCAGCCTTGATCCTGCGTTATATTCAATGTTTTCCCAGCACTTTGTGGACAAACAAGAGATGGGAAATTTTCAAACTTTTATAACCGCTAAATTTGAAAATTGTTGCTCAAACACTCACACTCACACACATATCTATACATACAATCTACACTTTGTGGCATAGTGTTCACAGATGGTGCAACTAAGCGCAAGATTCATTTCATGCAGCCTAATATTTTTTTTATTACTATTGCGGTCTAGTGCAGCATCAAGGGGCATAAATTTTGAGCTATTAAAATGTTGCCACAGCTAAAGCGGTGGGTGTCTTGGGTGTTGTTCGAACTGTAGGGGGTGTTGCAAGTCGGTGTTGTTCAATGAAATCACAAATTAAATGAATGCAATGGTATAATGGAAAATGTTGCATAAATCTTGCAGTTTAAATTTTCAAATTCAATTGAATAGCAAAATAACATAAACAACAACTACAACGGCAAATAGCAAAATTGCAGCACTAACAACAACATGCTTAGTCGAAACAGCAATAACAACAAAGTGTGGTTTTTGTAATTGAAGCCGCAACATGACATTAAAATAATTTAGCGGTAATCAAGAATGATTTGATTGCGATTTATAATAATTTCCAAAGTAAATGAATGAAATTTTAAAATGTTGCTAGTTGAAAGAAGTAAGAGGAGGGGTGGGCGGGGGAAGGGATGACAGGTGCTAATGCTTGGCTGTTGGACTATTGTAGCTATGCGTTTATTTACAATTTTTTCTTTTAATGAAAGGAGAAAAAGGGCTAAAGAACAATATTGAAAAAAATTAAAACGTTTACTCTGAATTCCAATAAATTTTCTGCAACTATTCTAATAAGTTTGCCTGTGATACATGGGCGTCTAGGTAAAAAAGGTACTTGCCTCCTAAACAAAAAAAATTTTATATTTTTGTCAACAAAATAAATGCACTTACTGATACTTCTGTGATGGGACATAGGCCCTAATTCAAAATTGGATTTGGGATTATGTCCAGTTTCAAAAAGTTCATAGCCTCAAAAAAGAGGACATAATCCTAAATACATTTTGGGCTATGACATATTAGTTGGCGGTCGTAATCCTAAATTTAGGATTATATCATATTGCTTAGCGGTCATAGCCTCAAATAAATTTTGGCATTCTTCTTTGAAAAAATATGTATATTTAGAAATATGTATATTGAAATTAATAGTAAAATTTGTTGTCAACAACAACAACAACAACGAAATTCCGTACAAGGGCAAATCATTTTCTCAAGGGATGAATTTAATTTCATTTAAATTTTGTTTTTTTTTGATTTATTTCATTTTCATATTAGGAGTTATTTTGATTATCACCATCAATAACCTTAAAAATTTAGTGTTATTGCATTTTTTCATTATTTGTCGGCCTTTGTAGTCTAATGGAGAGTGCGCTAGACTATCAATCCAGAGGTCCCTGGTTCGAATCCGAATTCGGGCATGGTTCTTTTCAGTTTCTTTGTTCCTTCCTACATTTCAATTGTGGAAAATGTGGATTTAAAGGGCAGGAACAACTAAGGGCTGAAATTGCTTGCCGAGGTTAAGGCATAGCACTAACCTCGGTTAAAAGCAATTCAAATTGTCTTTCACGGTTGTTTCGCCTTATCAATAATTCACGTACGATTCCAATCAATTCCTTTAAATAAATCTATCCCTTTTCTTTCAGGTCAAAGACCAAACCTTGTTTGTTTGTGCCTTGGTTCTTTGATCTATAAAAAAATAAAATTTAATTGTGACTTTGTGACTTAATTTTTCGTTAGGAGTTTTTTCATTTAAATTATTTAGGATTTGGAGTTATTTAATTTTTTAATTAGGAGTTATTTCATTTAGGAGTTATGTTGTGTAGCCAAATGCTCATACAGTCCATTGTTTTATTATGTTAGTATTTGTGTTGTATATCAAAGTAAAGGTGTTATTTTTACCTTCAAAATGGGCTATTAAAACCATCTTTATAGCGTTTTGGCTTAGGATCAATGACTATTTAAAAAAAAATTTATTTAAAAAAAAACGAGTTCTTAATTTTTTTTGTCTAGTTTTTTTGTTAAAAAAATCATATTTCATGAACCCATCGCATACTGGTAGCCAAAATATATACAAACCACACATATAAAAAAAATTAAAAATGTAGTATTGCTTTTATTAAAAGATATAAAAACTCGGTAACAGTTAAAAACAAAAATTCGGTTAAAAATTAAATCTGTTTATTTTACATTTAAAATGTGATATTAAACATCTACATAGCTTGTTTGGTTAAAAATCTGTAACTATTTTTGTGCTTAAAAAATGAAATTTTATACTTTTTGTCAATTTTTTGTTAAAAAAAATCATTTTCTCATGAACCCATCGCCTTCCCACTTTGAAATTATGTATACTTGTAGCCATAATATAAACAAACCACATATATTAAAAAAAAATTATTAAAAATGAAGTCTTTTTTTTCAAAAAATAAAGTTTCGGTAACGGTTAACCGTTAATAAAAATATAAGAAACTTATATCGTGTTGCATATCACATTGAAGCTGTTTGTTTCAGTTTTAAAATGAGCTATTAAAAAACATCCAAATAGCTGCTTTAGTTTGGAACTCCAGAACTGTTTTTGTGTTTAAAAAAAAAACAAAATTTTAGCTTATAATTTTTTTTTTTAAATTCATAAAAAATTAAATTTTCGCAAAAAAGTATACAGTTTGAAGCAGAATTACAAGCACTACATATAAAAAAAAAATCATACAAATCTGAGAGATGAAATTTAAAAAATGGTTGATTTAATATAGAATACCCTATATTTTAATGTTTGCTTATGCTAGTTTTTAAGGAAATTGTGTTTAAGGTAGGGCAAAATCTGGTGTTTAAGGTAGGGCAAAATAGACAGCTCCAAAACACTCGCAGTACCCGAAAAGCTTAACATAAACATTTTCATGCTAATCAGATAAGCGGTTTAGGAATCTAACTGGTATTTTCACATTGACACTCTTTTTTATGTCTTTCAAAAATAAATTTTTTACCTTAGACAAATTTTTTAACCCTTAACTGGTACACCTGGTCTGTGGAACCAAAACAAAAAAAAATAAGAGTTAATTTCTCTTATTATTCAATTTTAAATTCAATTCAATTCAATTATTCAAAATAATTAAAAAAATTTTTCTAAAGCCTAGTACTCTGTTCGTTTACGTGAAATTTCGCTGGCAACATCTATTTATTTGTTGCGTGAAGTTTCTAACTTAAAGTTTGTTGCGAGGAATTCCTATGGCAACGTTTCTCAGAGAGACTCAGAATAAGTTGGGAGATTTCATATGATCTCTCTCTTTTCACTTCAAAATAAATAGGCAGTACAATTAAATTGTCGTGAAAAAATGTTGTTCAGAAACATGTTGCGATAATTTCACGCAGCGGAACAGAGTATTGCTCTGACGAACATGTTGTGAAAATTTACACGCTTGTTTCGCAACTGTCACTTTTTATATGAAAATTTGAGTGAAATTTTACATGAAACTGAACTATGCTTAAATAGGAAAAAATTTTATTTAAGGCGTTCCTAAAAAAATAAAACATTCATTTCTAATTAAATTTTTGTTTTTTTAGCATTTGAAGTTGGTGTGGTCCCTGGGACCAGATGTATTGTTAGTGTTATTTTTGTAAGGTGTACCAGTTAAGGGTTAAATTGGATTACAATTTTAGAGTACTGGAACAAACCTAATCAGAAATAACAGCTTTTTTTAAAATGTGACAATAGGTCTCTTCCCGTACTAACTTCAATTAATTGTAATAGTTTAGAAAGTGTCATTTTGCTTGTAATTCCTCTCTTTCGAGCTTCAAAATAAAGCTTTCAAGCTACTTGATAGGAATACGGGAACAGACCTAATATTTATATCTATATGCATACCGTATCTCTATATTGCTACAATATCTGGTGAAAGCCAAAACCTCTTTTGAAACTTTAAAAACCCCTTCTCGCTTCAATAAACAAATTTACACCAATTTAACTCTCGACAGAAATCACAAAAACCACAACAAACAAGAACGTCAGCTCAAATTGCGCGCTCAATTAAAATTTGATTTTCTTTTGATTAATTTTAAGCCGAGGCAAGTGCAGCAAGTTTTGCTTGCGAGCAAAGCAGCAGGAATCACACATAAATTCATGCCAAACAAGAATAGAAGAAGAAGAAGAAGAATTGATATAAATCAACAGCGATATCAACAGCTTTGGAAACATTGTCAACGGCGTCATAGTCGTCGTCATGCGCTGGCAGGCTTGATTTTTCAGCCACCAAGCCACACAATTTTTATTCACGTCTTTGGCGCGCATTCAATCAAAATATATTCAATTCAATAAAAATGCAGAAAAGGTGATACACCAAAAGAAAAATGTTTGCCAGAGTAAAAATATTTAATATACAAAAATTCGAAGTGGATACGGTGACAATAGGGGTATTCGCAAATACTTGTCGTATTACAAACAGAGACAAATATATATAGTAAATGCTCTAAATGCGCATTTAGCTCTCAGTGTGAACGTAGCATTAGACTTGAGGACTTGAGCAGTTATGTGCATTGAAATTTTACAGCTTTGAAATAGTCACAGTGGTGTGTTCACTAAAACCTTACTGCGCAAGTCCTCGACTGCAATGACAAGTGCACTAAATCGTGAATAAGCCTAATATTTCTAAAATAAAAATGCAGAGCACAAGGGCAAAAAAACAATTCTATGCATATTGAGCTTGCAGTTTTTTTATTTTACTGTACTTCAAAGTAGTAAAGGAAAAGTGTTCAAATTAATTTCCAAATAAAGTGATTTTATTTGTCATTAAGTCATTAAAAAAAGTTATTTTATCTCTTAGACAAAATTATGGTTGACAACAAAATTATTGTTGAATATTGTAACAAAAACCAAGAATCAAATTGATCACGTTTTGATCTCCAATACGGAGAATACTCTTCTATTGTATTGGATGTACGCACGATCCGTGGTGCAAACAGTGACTCGAATCACTATCTTGTTGCAGCCAAGATGCGTACACGTATTTGCGCAGTTAAGAATACACGCAACCCTACACAGAGAAAGCTAGACGTCGACAAGCTGCAATCGAAACAGACAGCCGATGCTTTCGCCACTCGACTCTCACTCCTGCTTCAAAGCACTCCTCCAATCGATGATATATGCGCGCAGTGGACACACATTTCCAACTCCATGCGTGCGGCTGCTGAAGAGGTGATTGGCTACCACCGCCCTCGCCGAAACCAGAGGTACGACCAGGAGTGTCGCGACGCCACTGCAGAGAAAGACGCCGCCTACAAAGCCACCCTGCAGTCGGTTGTAACGCGCGCTGCTAAGGAGCGATACAAAGAAAAGAGGAGGGAAGAGAGACATATTTTAAGGCGGAAAAAAAGAGAGGCAAAAAAGCGCGAGCAGGAGAAGATTGAGATGTATGGTGACAGGAATGAGGCCCGAAAATTTTTCGAAAAAATAAGCTGCCTTGCCGATGGTTTTAAAACCGGGGCCTCTTCCTGCAAGGATGAAAACGGAAATCTAGTGACAGATGTCCAGAGTTCACTGACGTTATGGAGGGAACACTTCTCTAAGCTTCTAAATGGCGACGCTGACAACAATGCCGCCAATAGAGATGATATTCCGGAAACCCCAATTTTGGATGACAGCGTTGGGGTTCCGCTGCCCGACTATGATGAAGTTCTGACAGCTATAGTTCGGCTTAAAAATAACAAAGCCGCGGGAGCTGATGGCTTACCTGCTGAGCTGTTTAAGAACGGAGGCGAAGCTCTACTTAAATGAATTCACGAGCTTCTATGCAGAATATTGTCAGAAGAATGCATTCCGAAAGATTGGAATCTCAGTGTGCTCTGCCCAATCCACAAGAAAGGCGATCCCACTATCTGTGCCAATTACCGTGGGATAAGCCTTCTTAATATCGCATATAAGGTCCTGTCGAGCGTTTTATGTGAAAGATTGAAGCCCATTGTAAACGAACTGATCGGACCTTATCGGTGAGGCTTCAGACCTGGAAAGTCCACCATCGACCAGATTTTCACGCTACGACAAATTTTGGAGAAGACTCAAGAAAAACAAGTCGACACCCACCATCTTTTTGTCGACTACAAAGCCGCCTTCGACAGCCCAATAAGGAAGCAACTGTACTTCACCATGTCTGAATTTGGTATTCCTGCAAAACTAATACGACTTTGCAGGATGACACTGAGCAACACCAGCAGCGCAGTTAAAATCGGGAAGGATCTCTCCCCACTATTTATTACCAAACGAGGTTTCAGACAAGGTGATTCCTTATAGTGCGACTTTTTCAACCTATTGATGGAAAAGATCATCCGAGCTGCTGATCTGAGACGTAGTGGCACAATATTCTACAAGAGTATTATGCTGCTTACGTATGCTGATGACATCGATATCATTGGCCATAATACGCGCGAAGTCAGTGCAGCATTTTCCAGATTAGAAAAAGAGTCAAGTCGAATGGGTCTGGCACTGAATGCAGATAAGACGAAATACATAGTGTCAACAAACAAACAGTCCCAGCGTCTTGGAACCCAAGTTACCGTTGACAATACCTCCTTCGAGGTTGTGAAGAACTTCGTTTATCTGGGATCCAGCATTAATTCAACCAACGACATCAGCATTGAGATCAAACGAAGAATAACTCTTGCCAACAGGTGTTACTTTGGGCTCAGTAGGCAATTGAGAAGCAGAGCCCTCTCTCGACGAACGAAAATCACGCTCTATAAATCGCTCATCATGCCCGTCCTACTTTACGCATTACAAACCTGGACGCTGAGCAGTTCAGATGAAAAGACTTTAGGAGCATTCGAGAGAAAGATTCTTCGTAAGATCTACGGACCAATCTGCGTCAATGGCGAGTACCGAATACAATGGAATGATGAGCTGTACGCTGACATCGACATAGTCAAGCGCATTAAAATCGAGCGGCTTCGCTGGCTTGGTCACGTTCAGCGCACGAAAGACGATGCTCCAGTGAAGAAAACATTCGATTCAGTACCCAGCGGCGGTCAACGCAGAAGAGGACGACCGCATCTTCGTTGGAAAGACCAAGTAGAGGACAACCTGACGAAGCTTGGAATTTCCAACTGGCGCCAACAAGTGAAAGACAGAAAGGGCTGGCGCAAATTCTTAGATGAGGCCAAGACCGGCATACGGTTGTAGCGCCAACTAAGTAAGTAAGTATTGTCACTTAAAATTACGTAAGAATTTCAACCCCAAGATGCTGCACTATTTAAAAAAAGGTTTTTTATCTCCAAGCAGAATTATTGTTGAATATTTTCATTTAAAATTACGTAAGAATTTTAACCCCAAGATACTACACTATTCGAATATGACTAAACATAAACAGTGAAACCAATGTTACCTTAGTACGCACATCCCAGTATTTGAACTCCGTTAATTCTTCTTGCCTTAAAAAAAATTTTTTTTTTTTTTTGTTGCATAACCAGAGTGTAAGAAATCGAAGAATATAAGAGTTTTTTTTTATAGAGTTTAGGACACAATTTTATCCGAAAAAAATTCGATTTAACAATTTACCACAATCTCTAATACATATTTTTTATATTAATTATTAAAAAAGAAGGTATTAATGAAGCGTAAAAAAATTATAAATTTAATTTTCAAATTGTACCACATATTTTGCTGACGGTAAATTCAGTCTATTTTCAGGAAGTTTAATATATCACTCAATAAGATTGTGATGAATTTGTAGTTTTTGTATTTTTATTTAAAAGACCTGCCTCAACTATTTTGCCGGCACTTAAAAACGCCACTGGCTCTAAATGATTATCCTTTTTCTTTTGAATTGCCGGCATAAAAATATGCTTTTAGGCTTTCGGAAATTAGAAGTCAGCTGTTTTAAGCTTGTAGGAATAATGATCTTAATTTCAAAAAGTCAGTGCTTATAAAGCTTATTAACGGTATTCTTAATTTTCTAAATCATATACAAAAATGTGCATAATATTAATACATAGTGCTTAAACTTAAAAGTGCGTGAGTGAAAAGTAAATATTAACTTAATGTGTAAGTGCGTAATGCAAATAAATATAACAAATATAATAAACATTAAAAGTGCGCGAGTGAAAGAAAACAAAATATTAACTTAGTGTGAAAGTGCGTGATTCAAATAAATATATAACCACGTGTCATTGTGCGTGGTGAAAAACAATGTACATAGTTGCGTTCAATATTACAGTGCAATCAATAGGTATGACTACAGTTAGTTGCTTAATTCGGTTCGCACTACAAGATAGTAAAATGACATATAGACTATGCATAGGATTTTTTGATAGTAACACCTTCAAACATACGTGTCAAAATTCCATGACAATCTTTGCAAAATACCATTGCAGCGTCACTAAAATCCTTGTTGCTTCTGAACTAAACGTCAGATTATCATATAATTTTAGCTCTAATCGTTTGAAGATTAGTACTTCATTAAATTAAAATTTAAAAATTAGTCAATAGTGGCTTAAGATATATCATCCACAGAGCTTATTAAATCATGTGTTGCAAAATATTGGGGCTACTCTTAACCCAATGCTCTTTAAAATTTTACTGTGACACATCAAAAAAATAAAGCTGAATGTTTTTTGTGCCTACACTAAGAAAAAAAACATACTTTAAAATTAAACCAAAATTTTAAAATAGAAATTTAACTCATTTGCGTTTCTACAAAACAAAATTTAAAACAAGCTTGTTTAATTTTCAACTATGAACTCATTTCTGTTTGTTGTATAATTTTTTTTTTTATTATTTCCTTCCTATAACAAAAAATACGTCGCTATCAGAGATTGAAATAAAAAATAATGTGCAGTAGAATCATTGAAAATTATTGCCCGACAACTGAGATACTGATTTTACGTTTGATTGTTTGGAAATATTTTTTACTTAGTCTTACAAATATTATATAAAAACATAAGATAATATAAAAACTAATTAATTATTTTGATATTTAAAATATTTCAAGCTGCAATAAAAAGCAAACTTCATCAAATGAAGTCAAAAAATTTGTTATTTGGGTGGACCCAGGTCTCGCTGATCACGAATCTGACTTCAAAACTCGAAAAAGTTAAAAAATGGCATCGAAAAAAATGGCGGTTTAATTTATTTGTTTTTAATTTAATAACAATATTTTTAAATTATGCTTTAGAATATTTGTTTTATGTATTAAAGTTCATATTAAAGTATATATTAAAGTTATATTAAAATTCTAAGTTGCAATTCAACTCATTTCAAACAAATGAATGAGATTGGATTCGTTCTGTAAACTTAATACAAACTATTTTGAATGTATTCCATGGAGAATACATAAAAAAACACTTAACACACAAGGGAAAACGTCAAACAACAAATGTGAAAAAACCCCAAAATAAAAACTTGGACTCATTAGGCTAAATTTTAAATAACTCATTTTGCCCCATGCTTTATAACTCAATTTTGGCAACTCCTTCAAAACATTTGCAAAGAAAATTGATCAAAACTGTATGACAGCCAGAATCTCACCACTAAAAATAGCAAAGTAACTACACAACATAGCTGCCGTGTTGTATTGAAAGAAGCTCTCGCGACAAAGAGAGGAAACCTTTGTTTGCTGTTTGTTGAATGTCAGCATCAAATAAATTGCGTGAATTTTGTAATAAATAAGGGGTATTCACGATGTGGTGTATTTGTGTTAAATTTTGTACAATATTTACAACTAGTGAACGAATCTTCAATAAAAAATTGTATTTTTTAAATTATCTGATTTATTTTATGTACTTTTGTTTGGAATTATAAATTGAAATCATCATTCAACTTTAGGAAATCATAAAAAAATTGAAACAAAACACTAAATTATATGCATTTCTATTTAAAAAGCTCACAGCGCAGCCGGTAGCATCCTCTATGTTGAGTATAATTACTTTTGAGTATAAATCAGCTGATCAAATACACAACGAAATTTACAAAGAATACAATAGGGTTTCGTCGTTATATTTTTGCTACAAGGTTGTATTTTAAACACTGTGTTGTATTTTGTTCTTGTAGTTTTACAAAATTTACTACATATATCAAATTTATCAAAAATACACAATACAAGGGCAATTACACTACATCGTGAATACCCCTATTAAGAATAACTGAAAAAACTTGGTAAGCTATGACACCGGAAATTATCATAGGAATTGAATAAAAAAAGAATTATCAAAATCGGTTCAGCAGTTACCGAGTTTACCTGACATAAACTTTCGTGAGTCTCATTTTATATAATAGTATATAAATATGTGACCTTCTCCGAGAAAATTGACCTTATGTGTCAAAAAACGGGTTTGGACTTAAGAGTGGATTCTGGTACCTAAAAGGGTGTAGAACAAGATGAAATGAGTTAGATTTCAAGGTCGGCACCCAATCATAACTAACCATACCGAATCGCATCTCCCAACTGAAGGTGTGTTCACAGTGATAATGCGTTATGAAACTTTAAATGCGTTTTTCTCAAAATTCATTTTCACCACACTAGGTCCCTTTTCTCGGAGAAGGTCACATATAGTTAAAACTGTCATAGTGAAGATTTCTTTTTGATCATTTATAAATTCATTCGATAGAAAATTTTAGCATAGGCTAAAAATAATTTCTAAGGGTGTAATCGTACATATAAAGAAACTAACAAAAAACTGCTTGCAGTTTCTTTGAATTACTTAATTTACGATAATTTGTCTGTCAAACGTTGCTTGATTTGAGTTATTTATTTTTTTATATTTTTTTTTTTTTTTTGTCGACTCCAAAATTGTCATCAAGCCATTTAACGTCAATTGACAGTTTTTTCCGCTGATGGTGCTGATTTTTTTTTAATATATTATTTGTGGCTTGTATGCGTTGCAAAGCTATAGAAATTCGTGCCAGCAACTATTTTGCCAAACAAACGGTTAATGCAACTAATTGAATGAATGAATGAATGAGAAAACAAAAAAATAACAGCCAGTTGCATGCATGGAGGATCCATCAACTTTGTCATCATTAGTCGAGAGTTGAGTGGAATGAAGTTAGGTTTGAACCGGGTTTAGCGCACTGCACCGCATCGCACCATGCCGCATTTACATGTAGAAGTCATACCGAGCTGTCAGTGGCAACTGCTGCCAATTGCCGATTGCCGATTACCAATTGCTAGCTGACATTTCTGTGGCAATCGACAGTCATTTATAATTGAACGACAGATTTAAAAAAAGAAGTACTTATTATAAATAATAAAAAAAAGTCAGAGTTGCCATTGCCAATCAAGCAAATCAACGTATGTGCGGCGCATGATATTTAAAATAATAACAGTGTCGTCATATAAACAAAGATGGCGCTGGTTTCCGTTTGCCATAAATTGGCAGCTGTCGTTTTTTGCTGAGTTAATTGCGACCAATTAAATCGGAATCTTAATGCTTAACAAGTATGTGCGAGCTATGCATTTTTTTTTTACCTTCACGCATATTTGTTTGCGATAGATTTGGAAACACTTTGATGCTTATGCTGCCTTACTCTTTTGCATTAGCATCACGTACGCTGAGTTGTTAGAGTGTCTGTCACAATTACACACAACTACTGACATAATAACAACAACAGTTGCGCACACAAATAATGAAAAATTTTAAATACAATTTTTCTATGTGAACTAAAACTAAAATGAAATAAAGCTCAAAAAATTGGGCAGTTTTGCATAATGAAATCATGGTGTAAAAATTATAAGGTGTTCTCATCCCATCACATTTTTCAATATTTTTCTGTTGCATGCTGCTTATTTTGACAATTAAGAGTTTAAATATAGAGTTTCAAATAAAAAATTTCAAATGAAATGTCAAAATAAGTCAGTCTATTTTTTTCTGATATTCCGAATGAGAGCTTATGATTACACCATGTCATGAAACAAGGCACCCAAAATAAAGCCCCAATGCGGTAAAATAACACCACAAAAATTAATCAAATATGGTACCTAAAATTGGCACTGTGAAATATTATTAGGCCCAGGAAATTAGGCCCCGAATGAAAACTGGAATTGGACTTCAAACATTTATACATAAAAAGCGAATAATTGGAGGTATTTTTTTCGTGTATTGGGCTTTATTTAGTTTTTGAAATTAGGACTTTTTGTTCATAATGACATAAGACTCCAAATTTTTTTAAACAAAATAAAAGCCTATATAGTTTTGTCGCGTCATTTTCTTTTTAATATATTTCTAAATCAATTGGGTTTTGTAGCCTAATTTGTAAGAATTTGTAAGGGCCTTATATCACAGAGCCTCAACTTCATGCCGACAGACAGTGCGTTGCACGTATTTAAGGCCTGCCCGATATGACAACAACATGAAAACGCTGGCATATTCAAAAAAGAAAAATAAGAGGTATCGCAACTACATATGTAATAACAACTTATGCCTAAAACTCAGTAGAAACAACGAGTTCTTATAGCCTGGTTTTCACTAGGTCATTTTTCAATGACAAATGTTGTCAGACTAATGGAAACGTATTGTTATTTACATTTGTTGTCATATATGACCACTGATTGTCATATGAAATCACAAACAAGTGAGAACAGATAGAATTTTGCTTGTCAATCAATATTTCGTTGTATGTCAAAAAAAATTGAAATGCACATCGAAATGCACAAACATTTTCTATCAATCTCTAATATAAAACATCAGCTGTTGTTGACGAAAAAAACAGAACTGAAAAACCGATGACATTTCACAAATAACATCGAAAGTGAAAACAGTATGGCAATCAATTGACACATAAATTCAACGTCAGTCTTTGACATTCGAATTTATGTCAGTTTTTGGGTTTCAATGAAAACGCATTTGACGTCATATGGTCAATATGCCTAATGACATCAATGATTGTTGTCATTGAAAGTGACTTAGTGAAAACCAGGCTTATGAAGTAACACTAAATTCGACCTCAGACTTTGCTTCGACTCCATCCCGTAAAAATATAAATCAGGGGTAAAATACGATCAAAGTTGTGAGTAGAGAATTTTTCTACTAGCTCGTGCGTTTGACATTCCATACCAATGCTGGGTTGCATTTTCGTTGAGAAATTTTAATATGTGGGTATTTCTATAATAACAAACAAATTCATTCATGAGATAATCGTGAGATTTTATAATTGGTGCACGATTAAAAATTTTGGACAACTTTTTAATACAAACTTTGGTTTAAATGCATTTTTAATCCAAAAAGTACTAGTTTTTAATCCCTAGTTTAGTTTAGCTGGGTCTCGAACCCACGTTTCTGAAAATAACTGAAAATGCAAAAAAGCGAAACCTTGTTAACAACTGAGTTGGACGAGTGGATAAGGTGTTGCACCAGCACATCAGAGGACGTGTGTTCAAATCATGAAATGGTCAGAGAAATTTTTTATTTGAAAATTTAAAAACCTCACTCTGCTTCAAACAATTAACTAGTAAATTAATTTCATCAATGTTCCATTTCTTTGTGCATTTAATTTTTTTTTTTTTTGTTTTTCTTCCATTTTTACGTGTCAAATGCACGTGTCAAATGCAAGTACATAAAAGTATGAATATGAAGTTCAATTGCACAGCCAAATTCACTGGATCGTAAAAATCCCTATTTTGTTGATGTTAAGTACAAAAAATTATGAATATTTTGATCGTGCTCAAATGCACAGCCAAATGCACTGGATAGTGAATACCTCTATTATTTAACATATTATGGTGATGCAAATGGGCAATACCATTATAAATAGTATAAAGGGTGTAAGTTTATCAGCTTTATAAATTTGGAAATAATTTTAAAAAATGGAAATGGATTTAGGTGAGCAAAAGAGGTGAGCAAGTTCTTTTCATTTTTTGAAAGTTAATTAATTTCTTATCAGAAGCCGGTAAAAAATCAATGAGAGGTAAGAATTTGTGAATTGGAACTAGAGTAACAAATATTTAATTCTCAGAAATCGTTTTAAAAATTACAACTTAAAAACTTATTGACAACATATGAACCTTATGACAATATATTGCAACTGACATGTATGCTGCTAATGCACAATCGACTTAAAGGACTGTTTTTTTACTCTGCCTGATAAAAAGAACTTATTGCTCAAATTATAATATTGCCACTTTGCAAGAATACCCTTATTATATTAAACGTACATTAAAATAATATCTTAACATTTTAAAGTAGTTCGTTTGGTCCTTACTACAATAATTATTTATTTTTCATTGATTTATTTAAATTAAATCCGCACCTATTAAAAATTGCATGATTTGGAATAAAGGTTAGTTTTGTGGGATTTTTTGAATAGCTGCTTTTATTGGCATCAAAGAAATGGCAGAGGCAAGATCTGTCAACGTAACCTTAAGTTTTGCAAAGTTTAAGGTCGTCCGTTTTGACACATGTATCATAAAGTTTTTACAACGCAGTCCAAAGTACGATCAACGACCGACCGACCTAAGGGCGCGTTTATTGTGGCGACTTGTTGCTTGGCTAGCCGAGCTGTAAGTGCTTCAAACTAAAAGCTGCTGGTAGTGCGTATAGTGCGCGCTTACTGCCGCTGACTTGTTTTTTTACTGCTGCAGGTTTTTTACTATTTTGTGTTTTTTTGTATATATTCCTTTTTTTTTTTTGTATATTTTTGCAGTCGAAGCATTAAAAAAGTCATGTGATTTCATGTGTGGTTTTTGCTTTCCTTAAACCAGTGGTCAACAAGTTAAGATACGAAAATGCGAAAAAACAATTCTGAAACGCACTTTAAGCCACTGTAAGTCGCTTTAAGTCACTTGCTGTTCCAGCTTGTTTCGACTTTTTTGCAATTGTTTTCTGCTGTTTTTGTAACCTTGTTTTTGGCTTTTTTTTTAATTAGAAATTATAAAAAAAGAGGTGCGTGCAAAGAAGTTCTTTAAATTAATCATTTATATGTGTTAGTAAATATTTGTTTGTATGCATTACGCAAACTTTTTCATGGTTTCAGTGACTAAAATATTATTATTTTGTAAACACATCACTGATCGATGCAAAATAATCGACTGTGTAATAAGGTTCGTATAACTGTCGCACTAAGCAACAAAGAAGCAACTGAATGCAGTATCCTATTCTTGTGTGCTTCTTTTCATGTTGCTCTTCTTTACTGCTAGCGTGTGTTGTAATTCAAGGAAGTACGGGATATTTACTTCCCAATTTGTTTTCTTTTGGCTATTTTATAGTGGCGGTCATATGATCCCCGGCCACATCCTTTTTTACGATCTTTTTTCATTTGATGAGCTCAGTGACCAATGTATGTTATGCTGACGGTCATATGATCCCTGAAAACTAGTGCACTTTTTGCTTCTTTTAGTACTTTATCAATCGATAAGTGTTGCTATTAAACAAGTTTTATTACTTTTTTCATGCATTTCGTAATAAAAGTGTACTATTTTCACACTAAAACACAAATGTTGTGAATAATTTCACAACTCAACACTGCTTTGGTCCCGTGATTTGGTATGGATAGCCGAATCATTTGGTGACCATAGTGGTCAATCGATCGGGACGCTGTCAGCTCAAGAGTGCTGCAATCTGTTGTTTTTTACGTATATGTATTACTATTTTTCAGTAGAAATTAAAATTCTTTGTGAAAGGCTAAGCAAGCTCGCTACAGAAAAATTGTCGTTGTTATTGTTGTTTTTGCTTTGATTAAACTTTGCTGTTTTTTTTTTTTGTAACAACAAATGAGAAAAACAAAAGTTTTATTTTTTCATCCACATTTTTTGAACCAAAGAAAAAGCAAAGAAATGGCGCAACAGCAAAAACCAAAAATATATTAAAATATTTTATTTGAATTTTCCTTCTTGCTTTTTATTTTTTATGTTATTTAATGAAAATAATAATTTATTCGTTCAAAATAAAACTAAACACATGCAAACCAGCGAGCGAGCGAGAAAGCAGCAATCGGCATTCTAAAAACTAGCGTACAAGTCGCTTTAAGCTGCTTGTTTGACTGGCACTTTACGCACTTGAAGCTTATTTCATATGATTGTATGTGCAGCGTTTTTCAGCTTTTCCTCTCGGTTCGGTTCGGCAAAGCAACAAGTCGCTACTATAAACTCGCACTATTGAGTTTTGGGCATTAAGGGGAAAAGGTTGTGAATCAATAAATAGAACTATAATAACTGGAGAAATAGAAAAAGAAGTGATGAAGAGAGAAGAGTTTTTTTATGAAAATTTAGAAGGGAGAGCAGAAAAAGAGTGGAAAAATTAAAGTTTTGGAAAGCAAAAAGAAATAATGAAAAAGTTAGTAAAAATAGTAGTAATGGTAAAAAGAGATGAAATAAAGGTGAATTCTGGGTCAGAGAAGGCATTTATACCAAAATATATCATAGGTCTAAGATATAAAATTTGTCAAGTAGTTTAGAGCTCCTTTCTCAAAGGTTTAGGCTGGAAGGTATCGTAGAAAGACCAAAATATTCTCTTCTAATTCTGTATCCACAAGAAAAGCCCTACTTTTTATTTTTAATGGTAACTTATGGGGTTTTATCACTTTTCATTCGCACATTTTGCACCGCTCAAAAATATGCAAAATAAATTAATTACCAATTATCGTGCGTTATTAAATAAATATGGCTTGACACATTTGTTTGTGTATGCGTGTATCTGAGTGTGAGATTGTGAGTACGAGTGTTTGGTTTATGGTGTACAAAGGTGTGAGGAGAGCATATTGGCAAACATGTGTTGCAGCTTGTGCCACCTCCTCTTACCTACATATTTCCAGAGGGTGTTTTGTTGTTGTTATATTTTGTGGTGTTGCCAACCCCATTCAAGTCATAGCTGCATCATGTTTGACGCAAGCATTTTATAGAAGCACGAAATATTGTCGTCTGCGGCACGCCACCCTTTTGGACATTTATGCATTTAGCATGTTATTGTGTTGCAGTCAGGCTGACCGACGCTGAGGTCATCGTCGGCATTATGAACGATGCACTTTTCTGCATTTAACAAAGTTGTGTTCAGCTTTGCAACACTTACGCTATTCGAATTGTTGGTGCTGTTGCAAAAAATTTTGCTATAATAGTGTTGGCTCTAAAGCGATGGTCGTAGTGTATGCGTGTGTGTATTTTCTGTGTTTGGTGTTAAGCTGATTTTTGATTTTTTTTTTGTTTTATCTATTTTACAGTCCAAAAGGAAGAATTTACAAATAGTACACTGTTAAAAACAAGGAGTGAAGTATAATTGACTTTATTTTGAATAAAAAGCTAAAAACAAATTAACACAAAAAATGTCCTTCCTGAGGTCCTTTATTTGAGTTTCAACTAAAACATGCCCTATTTATTTGTATCTCTAGGTGTTTAAATAAACACCAATATGGGCATTTCCACAGAAAAGTGTATCGTGACCAAAAAATTTAAACTTATTAAAAACTTATTATTTTATGATATTATCTAAGAGAAACATTTTAATTTTCTTAATTTAAGCAATTTATACATAAATTTATTTACCATGATGATCAAATCATCTGCACTGTTTCACAAATGTAGTTTTTCTTTTTCGTAAATGTTTAGTAAATGTTTCGTAAACTTTTTTGTTTAAGTAAAAATGGAAGGCATTGGCTAAAGGTAATGAAAAAAATGGTTGAGACAAGGAAAGGACAATATATTAAATTTGTTTTTATTTGCTAAATTGCATAATTACTTAATTACCTTAAATGGAAAGTTTAGTACCGTAACGCCAGATCAAAAATCCTAGTAAAAAAACCGGAGAAGATTTTTAAATTTGATCATTTGGAAAATAAAGTTATGTTATTTTAAACGCTTATAAAAAAGTTGTATACAAAAATTCTTGACCAATTTAGAGAGTTTTTCAAATTTTGTAATCCAAACCAAAAATCCGTTTTTGGTAACGTAACTCCAGCACATATTTTTGCTTATATCTTTTAATCCTAACGGTTGATTGTTGTCATTGTTGTTACTTTATATAGTGCCACTTAATTTCTACGCAAATATAAAAAAGACTTAAAAAATTAGACATTTTTATTTTTTTTATATTTCTTCGTACAAATCGATCGTAGCACCAGTTTGGAAATGCCCATATATTCTTTCTTTTTATGATAAATCTGCCATAGCATTGATTCAAAGAAAAAACATCAATCGTCAGAAATCAATTTAAACTTGCCTACACCTCTGAACAGTATACATTCCCAACCATCTTCCCTTATATCACTACAGCTCTTTTTTTATCAAGAAGTTTTAATATACACAATTTTATATGTACACGATAAAAATCACCACGTTTTAAAATTTAACACATATGTGCTAAATTTTTTTTAATTTACTTCTAAAAAATTTTAAATTTTTATATATATTTTAAATACATTTGCTCTTACTTTGACTTTTACATATAGCCCGTGTTTTTCAATAATGGCACAACTCAGAGAGTAAAGCATTTTAAATTTTTAACAGAAATATGTAATTGCTCTTTCTTATCCAAAATATCACTTTGACACAAAATATGCCACTAGTTCTGAATTAGTTAAATCCTTACATAATAATAACACAAAATATAGACATTTTTTTGTTATAATATTAATAACCCAGCAAAAGCAGGTCTTTGAAGCGCTTCTATCAGGCCATCATATGGATTTATTTTAGCCCTTCCGTGCTCGTTTCCAAGCCCATTAACTTTTTTATATGAAACGAGAAAATTTTCTAGGCCTTCCTCTCTCGCGACTCTAAAGAAGCCTGCTATAAGCCCTTCTTGAGAATGTACATTAGAAAGAAAAGCAATATAAATATCAACTTGAAATAAAAAACTTTTCACAATTTCCAGATTTGAACCAACGTACTCTCACATCTGGCGGTCCAGCATCTTATCCACTCGTCTACGGCAGTTGTTAACAAACTTCAGCTTATTTTGCATCATTACAAATGAAAGTAAACTTTCAGGAGCACGGGTTTGAGACCCAGCTCGGACCAAAAAAATTTTTTGGAACTTTTTTGTAAATTTCTTCATATAAAATAATAGAAAGACTTAGAATTTTTCCATAAAAAAGTTTTCATTTAATGTGATATGTAATGTGTTAGATTTCGGAGACCTGGATTCGCGACCCAACTCGGACAAAACAAATTTTTTTTTGTTGTTTCTTTAGGATTTGATTTTTTTTTTTAAATTGATCTTATCATTTATAATTTTTTCAAAATTTTTTTCAAAACTTTTTTCAAAATTTTTCATATAAAATAACATGAAAAGACTCCAAATCTTCAAAAGGTAGGCCTTACAGAAAAGACTCCAAATCTTCAAAAGGTGGGCCTTACAGAAGCACTCATCAATGCAGCGATCATGGAAGGTATATTGACGAAAATAAGAGCACTACTAGCATGCTTTCTTTTGCGTATCGCTAGCTAAAATGCCCACTGCGAATAATATTATTTATTTATATTTATTTTTTTTTAAATATCAAAGAACCAATTCATGCGCCTTATACAAACAAGGTTTGGTCTTTGACATGAAAAGAAAGGGATAGATTATTTAGAGGAATTGATTGGAACCGTACGTGAATTATTGATTAGGCAAAAAATCCGTGAAAGACAATTTGAATTGCTTTTAACCGAGGGTAGTGTTATGCTTTAACCTCGGCAAGCATTTCCAGCCCTTAGTTGTGTTATGTCCTTTAATTCTACATTTTCTACAGTTCAGTTAGTTCTTTGTGAATTTTTAGTTTTCCATAATTCTTAAATGTAGGAAAGTACAAAGATGTAGGGTATTGGAAAAAGTGTGATTGGATTCATTTATCGATCTAAATAAATATTTCATTCACTTTTGAATTATTCTGTGTTTTCTTTAATTTTTAAAAACCAAACGCTTAAAAATCATCCTTTATAAATAAAAAAACGACACTATTCAGTAGTGATTTCTCTTTAATAAATAAAATCACTTTTTTAACAGCTTTATTTTGATTGTGAAATTAACAGTGAAATGGTCCAAGATCAGATCACTTTTTTCAAAAACCGTGAGAATCTCACCTGTCACTACACAATGCTCCGTTTGTTTTTTAACTATTTTGAATCAGCTAGTTATAGTCAGTTAAACAACTTTACAGCATAACAACAGATTATTCTAAAGTAGGTAAAACACTTTATTTGGAAATCGGATATTCTTTTCTATGAACAATTAAAGTAAGAAAATTATGATCTTCATAAGTATAATTTTTTTCTTATTATTTAAATTAGTATAATTATAATTTTATGTACTATGTTCTATTTTCTTTATTTAAAGAATATTGTCATCATAAAGAAATCACATCTGAGTTTTGAATAAAACTACAACTTAAAATTTCAATATGCAGAAAATTGATAAGTACACAGTTAGAATTCTTGGAATAAATTTTAATACAAGCAGAGTGTTACAGAGATTTTTAATGCAAAAAGAATTAAATTTAATACTTTTCAATTGATTACATATTTTTTAAATTTATTTTGTTTTACATTGTAATACCGTTTAAATTTTACGATATTTTATACCCTTGGAATTAATTCGATACTATAGTGAATATTGTGTTAAATTTTTCAGACATGCTGTATTATATATCAATACAATTTTGTATTAAATTTTAATACAATTCAAATATTACAACGAAATTTTAAACCCTTTGGAACTAATTTGATACTATGGTTAATAATATAATTAATTTTTAATACAAAATCAGTGTTTAAGATTAATACGAACTTAGCATTAAATTTTAATACATGATATTATAAATAATTATTAATTTCATATTTCACACAAATACATTTAATCAATCACAGTCATGAGTTATTTCAAGAGATCTTTAAACATTATTAGAATTCGAATGATATTATTTTTGTTCCGAAAAAGTTGACAACTTTTTTTACAGTGTGTCATCGCTGTTGAGAGGATTTCGATGCAAGCAAAGAACATACGCTGCGTTTGTCACATGAAACTCACCACTAATTAGTGTCATTCCCATGCGCTACGCTCCTATGACGTTGCGAATTTTTGTAATGATACTGCATGGCACCCTTCTTTTTCCCTTTCCCTCCTCTTGTAAGCAGCACTTTCACACAAAATATAGACAACGACGACGGCGAAAACAGTATTAAACGCGCAACACTGACTTTTTGCAATTCGATATGCTTTTAGGGCGTAATGAATGCGTTTTGCAACATTTCACTAACGCTCTTTTAGGCGCGTGGGCAAAGCATAAAATCACACACACGAGTATTTGTGTGATTTTAGAATTTGTTTCCTCTTGGTATTTTGTGCGGGACCCAGTGTTTGTGTCATTTGTTGTAATTATTTTTGCACTCGCACAAACAACCCGTTGTTGCTTGTTGGTGTGAAAATACTGTGATTGTGCGAGAAAAGCGCCCGAAATGCGGCAACAGCCCGTGCAAAATTGGTACGCAGGAACGTTTTGGCAACGGATTTTCCGCTTAATTATTTGATGTGGACAGCTTGTTTCGTTTGATGTCTGTCTGTCTGACTATCTGGTGACATTTGTTGCCACCTGATTGTTTACTGGTGCTGAATTTGGCGTGAGTGCCAAATTTTTTTTTAAAATTTTCTCCCTTTATTTGCAGTTGCTTTAAAAATACACTTAACAATAGTTTTCTTAATGCTATATAAATTAATTGCAATTTAAAAGAAACCAACAACCCGCGGCTAGACATCCACCAACAACACACCATAAGCCTTTACCAAAGCACTTTTAATAGCCAAGGACAGCACGTTAGGTACTCACGGCACTCATGGGCAATTATCATATAAAAACGATCACTCAAATTAACCCGCGGTTGTAACCCTAAACTAAACAAGCCTAATAACTACCGAGTTGACGCAAGTTGCTTCCACCTTCGGACTTTTCCGCTTAATAACCTGCTGTTGGGTCGCATTTTTTGAAGCAACAAACTTCCGTTTAATGGCGTGCAATTTGGTAATTTTACACTTTACCTTCGAAGGCTTCTTACAACTATTGACCTAACCGAACCACCAAAACCACCTCCTATACCTACACGACCACAACCTGACGAAAGGGTTTCAATTCTGCTGTGGCAGCTCAACTTCAAATTTAACTGTACAAACGTCGTAATTATGGGTTCCATAACTCGACTAGTTAGCTAGCTAAACTGTGAAACCATAACCATAACTGCACAAGTGGGGGGCTGTGCAAGGGTTAAGCCAGTGTCGCTTTATGGGTGGACACGAAAAACTTGAATATTGATTGCAGTTAATGAGATAGTAACAGGGTAAGCAAACGAAAAAAAGAGACCGTTAAAAGAAGGATATGATTTGAGCGGTTGGAGGTCAAGAAAAGCATAAGAAAGAATGGAGGGAAAATGCGGTCTCATTCAGTCGTCTATGCTGAGAAGTACAATGATTGTAGCGGAAACGGAAACACAAACTACGAAACACGCAGGCAACTGAGCGCTTTGGAAGAAATCGCATACATATTAAAATAGTATTAATAACTAAAGAATCAAAGGAAAGGATTACGTGCGAAAGGGAGGAGGAGGTCAGAAGAATTAGTCAGAGGCTTATGGTAATAACGTGACATTATTCCACTTTGGAAAGGTAGAGAGAGAAATAACTTTAAATTAAGCCTTCTAAAAGGAATGGTGTCTGTTAAATGGTGTTTATATTAAAGCAATGACAGAGACTTTATCTATAATCGACTCTTCTTGATGGTGCTCTACTAAATTCTGGAATTTCAAATCTATAAAAATTCAATTTTCCTTGAGAAAATTCAATAATAAAGAAAAAAATTCATTTTTCGGAGACAGTTTTTCAGTAGGATCGTAGTTTTAGAACCGATAAACAAAATTCAAAATGAAGCTGTAGTAACCAAAAGACCTAGAATTGGACATTAGTCTCTATGAATAATAAAAACTAATAATAAATAAATGTAGGGGAGTGTCTCCGGGTGTAGGACACCTTTCGTATTTTTTTACAGAAAGCAAATATCGTGGATTTGAATACTGTCAAACTTGGTGTCAAACTGTCAAATATCATCATTTTTATAAACATATCATGTTCAAATGGTGTTTCCTGGCATTTTTACGCAATAAGAATATAATGAATAACATGACAGAAGTGTAATTTTCTTTGGTTTTTGTGCCACTGAAGGCTTCTTAAATTAATAAAGTTTGCTATTTTCCGTATTTTTGGTGATTTTCCTTCATATTTTCCCATTTTTGTGGATTTTTCAAGGTGTCCCACAACCAGGTACAAATTTTTTGTTGGAAAATAATTAACCCTTCATAAAATTGGTTGAAAAATGTTTCTGTTTGACTTAATCAATATAATTACTTTAGCAAAAATTTATCTTAGTTGATAAGCTTTCCATAGCTATGTACACTCACATATTATACTTGATCAAAAGTTATGAGCCAAAAACCTAACGTGTTCCATAATCGGAGACACTACCTTATATAAATAAAAAATAACATAAAAAACAAAAACTTCTCTTTTCAATTGAAGTTTTTTACTTTTTAGCAATTGATTCTTTCCAAAAACTTTTTCTAGCAGGTTAAATTAGAGTGGTGGCTGGTCTCTAGACCAGCCCACTTCGAGCAGATTAATGTTCCGTTGTGTTGCCACAGAAGAAATGAAAATGAATAATTATCTGTTGAAATATGTGATGTCGTAAAATTTATGTACTTTTAATAAGAAGTAAGGAAATAAAATTTAGAGCGTAGGAACTTATTCCGGCCATGAGTCGTACCCAAGACCCCTGGATGATAACTCATTTTCTTTTATTTTTTAGTATAAATTTAAGGAATTGATTTCCAAAAATCTTCAGCTTGACTAGTAGTTTAGGGTCCGTGGCTCAGCCAACCCCATTAAAAAAAATCAGAAATATAACATTTGATCCTTACTGATTTAGAAATTAAATTTTTTAGTCGGATTTTATTGATATTTTTTTTCATTCCTGCCAATAAAAGATGTGGTCAAAATATCTCTCGAATCCTTCCTAAGATTTGCGAACTCGAAGCAAATCTTCAAATACTCTAAATAGCCCTAATGGTTCCTTTGTTCGCAACCGGTACCGCTAGTGACCAGAATTGGTCAATTTGAGCCTCCGTTAGGAGGCATCCGGATTAACTTAACCTAGCCTATTGATATTTTGGAAAAAAATAATTTTATATCGTACCTTACTGCATCTTTAGGTAAAACGAAACGAAGGCTGAACATGGTGCGGGACACGATAAGCAATACATTTTTTCATATCAATTGTATTGTTGCTAGTTTTTCTCACGACGTTTAGCCTACGTTTCGTTTTACATAAAGACGCAGTAAGCAAACGGCTTTATTATTTTTATCGGCCTTTGTAGTCTAGTGGAGAATGCGCTACACTATCAACTCAGAGGTCCCTGGTTCGAATCCGGGTTCGGGCATAGTTCTTTTCACTTTCTTTGTTCTTTCCTACATTTAAGAATTATGGAAAACTAAAAATTCACAACTAAATTGAGGAAAATGTGGAATTAAAGGACAGGAACACACCTAATGGCTGGAAATGCTTACCGAGGTTAAGGCATAACACTAGCCTCGGTTAAAAGCAATGAAAATTGTCTTTCATGGTTGTTTCGCCTTATCAATAATTCACGTATGGTTCCAATCAATTCCTCTAAATAATCTATCCCTTTCCTTTCAGGTCAAAGACTAATTATTGTTTGTATAAGGCGCATGCCTTGGTTCTTTGATCTAAAAAAAATATCTTATAAGCATTTGTAACTTTGTAATGGTTATTTTTAAAAACAGTCTGTGTTTATACTAGTTGTATTCACAATGTGGTGTATTTGCCATTGTTTTGTGTATTTTTTATATACGTATTTGTAGAAAATTTTGTAAAAGTACAAAAAAAAATTGCACAGTGTTCAAAATACAACTCTGTAGCAAAAATACAGCGACGAAACCCTATTGTATTTTTTGTAAATTTCATTGTGCACCTAGTCAGCTGATCCGAAAAGCATTTCTACTCAATATGAAGGAAACTACCGGCTGCGTTGTAAGTTTTTTTAATAAAAATTAATACAATTTAGTGTTTTGTTTCAATTTTTTATGATTTTCTACAGTTAAATGAAGATTTCCATTTTTATTTCCAGACAAAAAAGTACATACAAAAATCAAATTAGACTTTATTTTTAAACTTCATTTACAATAAGATGTTAGTATTGTAAATTTTGTACAAATTTATCACAAATACACCACATCGTGAATACCCCTATTGATTGGTCATTAGGCCGGGTCGGTCTCCACACACAAAAAAAGTGTTTGATAAACTCGATCTACTTCGTGGCTCATTGTTGTGCCCTCCACGAAAGGATTTCGCGATGTGTGAACCCTTAGGCTAACTGGAATTTTTTTTTAGAAAGAGCTCTTTTTGGGCTAAAAACCACTTTTTGTATGGGCAAGTTTTTTGTTGCTATGAATTGTCAAAAACAAAAATTCCAAAAATAAAGCTCCAAAAATTAATACTATCTATTAGTAAATATAAAAAAAAAGTTTGGTAAATTTTTATTCAAATGACGTTAACAAAGATAGTCCGATTTTGATAAGATTTATTTTTTTAAAAGGTATTCTGATTCACTATTAAAAAAAATGAAAAAATTATATAAAAACAGCTTGAAACAATCATAAAATACTTGTTTCTAGAACAGGCATGAGCTTCCAGAAGCTCAATTGGCTCAGTTGGCTCAACTACAAATTTGTTTTGTTTTATCAACTTTGTATTTGCACATTTGTAAAAACAACAACACGTACAAAAAATAACAACAAAACCGACGTTCACCAAATTTCTAATATTCTAACAACAACAAATGCATGTAAAGGCAACAAAAAGCAAGCCTTAGGTTGCGGACAAAGTGAACGCCGATTCAGACAGACAGGCAGGCAGACGCAGGCAGGTACATGCAAAGAAACGAGACATAAATAACTTTTGTTTCGCTTGTTCACATAGTTTGCCTGCGCCTGCCTGCTTGCCTGTCTGCTTCGGCGTTCACTCTGTTTGCAACCTAACTCAATGGCGCTGCGCTTGAGATGTTTGTGCCGTAACATGTGTTGCACACAAACACACATGATTTGTTTTAGTTTTGCTGGTCAATTTTTTTATAGAAATTGAATTTTGAGAATAGAAATAGATGAGCAAATGCAATAATGAACATAATTTTGTGTTTGTTTTAAAAAAAAGCATTGGCTCACTAAATTTATTTTCCTACGCATGACTGTTCTAGAAGCTGAAACAAGACTTGAATCAAGAAAATATTTTCTTAATTCAAGCAAACGCAGAGTTGTCATGATTAACAAATTACAAATTACAACAATCATGAAAATCTTGAAGTTGTTGTAAAAGAGTCGCTAGACAACAAAATCTACGTTTAAGATCACTGTTGCCAAGGTGTGTTAAAAAAGCATGCGAAAGTGTTGTTGCTTTTTGCAAATCGAGCAAATTATTCTTGTTTTCAATAAATTATTTACTTGAATCAAGCTAAGCGTTCTTAATTAAAGGAAAATAAATTTCTTAAATTGAGTGAATTATTTTAGTTTTCTATAAATTTTTACCGAAATTAAGCAAATTGTTCTCAATTCAAGGAAATTAAATTTCTTAAATCAAGCAAACTATTCTAGTTTTTTGAAAATTATGAACTTGAATCAAGAAAATTGTTCTCAATTCAAGACAAATAAATCAAGCAAATTATTCTAGTCTTCAGCCAATGTTTACTTGAATCAAGCAAATTTTTTTCTCCTTTCAAGTAAATATTAGACTCGAATGTAGGAAAAATATTCTTGAGTTTTAAGCAAATGTTGCTTGAATTGAGTATTTTTTTTTTGTTCATATCATGTGTTTTAAATTTGCTCAATTCTAGCAAAATAACGCTTGAAATAAGAAATTTGCGCTTGATTGTAAACTAATAGCCTATTTACTTTATTTGAGCACAGAATGCATGATTTGTTTCTTTCCGTGTATACAGAGTCCCGTCTGCAGGGAACATATTTCAAAACTCAAATCATAAAAATATATTTTTCTTTAAAGACATCTCATCCCCTGTTCATTATAGATAATTAAAATAAAATCATAAAAAAAAATATTTTTACAAAATATAGTAACTCCGGGTACATCAGCTAGTTAGTCATAAGAAATTAGTAAAATAAAAAATAATAGTTTTAAAGACAAAATACAAAATCAAAGCAAAAAATTTATTCAATTCAAGGCCTTTTAGCAATAAAAATAATAACACTTATTCTAAAATTGATAGTTTATGACTGTTCTTCAACTTGATGATGTTATACGATAAATTTTGGCCCATGACGTAATAGTTCCTGCGAACAATTTTGTGTTCTCATGCGACATTTTTGCAAACATTTTTAGTCGATTAGGTCGAATTTTTTATTATGTGGCATATCAGTTTTTGCAATAAGCCCTTAAATGCGTCAAAATTGATTTACTTATCGTAAAGAGACGTAGATATTTCACGCACCTGTTATCACCATTTTTGGTACATGAAACGTTTCTTAAAAATACACAAGACCATAAGAATAAATCAGCTATTATTCAAGGACTTTGCAATGAGTTTTTTCTGTACTTGTTGAAAAAAAAAATTTTTAAAAAAATACATTTTGAGAACCTACTTTAAAAAATGTCTATTTTAAACAATTCTAACGTCCATCGCGTGATATTAAGAAGCAAATACAGGGTTTCAGTAACCGTAAAAAAAAACAAACGTAATACAATCTATAAAAAATGTAACTTACTTTCGCCATGAAAATGCAAACGAAGGCTTTTGAGGACAAATGGTCACAACGGAGAGTCATGAATGTGGAAAACCATAGAAAAGTCATTTGTATTAAAAATAATGCTCAAACTTTTGTTATTCAAAAACAAAGCGAAGCTAGTGGAAAAGATGTAGAAGAAAAATGTAGGGAATGAAGTCTGGCTAAATGGAGGGTCGCTAAATTTAGCTCATGATGTTTGTTTTATATTTAATAATAATGAAGAGGGAAAAAATTAAGTGAAATACTTTACCGTGCACATTTTTTTAAACGCCGTTAAACTGCTAGGTAAATGCTTTTTTAACAGTTTTTCCCATTTTTATTTTTTCTATTTTTGAGTTGTCCTGAAATAATTTATGCACGGACAAGGACTAGGTACAACAAAACAAAATAACAACAATGGCAACAATTTATACAGCTTCTTATTCACATTTAATTGTTTTATGCAATTTTTATAATTGTTTTGGTTTTTTTTTTTTGCAAAATAGAAAAGAAAAAGAAATAAATAGCGGAGGAAAAACTTTGAAGTCTGCAGGATAGCAGAAGTTTTAAGGCGGCTGGTTGGACAAAATTAAAGTGCCGGAAAGTTAGCTTAGAACAAGCAAGGCAAGGAAGTTTATTTAAGCGTTTTTACATTTAATACAAAAAAAAAATAGCGACGTCTTTGTTGCTGTAGTTGTTTGTTTTCCCATTTGAAGTTGTCATTCTTTGTTGTTTACAAGAACGTCATAAACGGTCATCATGTTAAATGAAACATAATGGAACCAACTCGCACCTATTCTCTAAATCCCTCATAAAATCAACAACAACAATGATGGAAACAAAAAGCCGACAAGTGTTGCTGTTGCCTCTTCAAAACATTTCAGCAGCAGACTTTTTATGAGATTTATTGCGAGTCCAAATAATTGCAAGAGCCCCACCTTCGACAGTCACACATGTCATTGATTGGTATTTATGTGAGTTTAAGTGTTGGAGTGTTTTGCAGTCACAGTAAGTGTGTGAGTATGTGAGTGAGTGAGTGAGTGAGTGTATGAGTGTGTGTGCGTTTAGTTGACATTGATTTTCAATGCTTTTCAAATCTTTTGCTTCCTTTTGAACTACCCCAGTGGGCAATTCAGTCAGGCCTCTTGAAAAAAAGGCATGTATTAACGGCTTCTTTTGGCTCAACACACCTGACAACATCACTGCATCGATGAGGAGCTTCTATAAGGCCTACCTGTTAAAAGGAAGGCAAGAAGTTTTCGTTATTTCTCTGTGATGTGTATGTGAGTTGAAAGTGCTGTGTTTTTGTTTATTGATCTTACGGTTTAAATGTTATTATAGAACAAACAAACTTAAATCTATACTAAAATCTATTAAGGCTTTTTATTTTCAATATGCTTAAAAGGTTTACTGATTAATTGCATACTGAAAACTTAAAAAAAATGTCAATGACTAAAAGGAGCTCTGCTTTTACTAAATAATGAAGTTGAACTAGCTATTCCAGAAAAAATAATTAATAAAGCGTCGTTAAAGAGGTACAATGCAGTATATAATAACTAATAACTTTTGATAATACCATGGGTTTTTTTTCGCTAATAACTACTTTCGAAAATATTTTAAGCAAATATAAAGATAAATTCCCAGTAACCAATATTTAAAGACACACTATATGGCAGAATTGGCATATTTAACTTTTAGCAAAAAAAAATTTTTCCACTTTTTTTGTGGGCTTCTTATGTATTTGGGCTTCTTATTACAATTCTGAAAAAATTAATGGCCGTTCTCATCTGGTTTAGAAGTTATAGAGGTCCAAAGTTGAAAAATGGGCTCGAAAATCTTTTCTATATATAAACAAAATGGCTATTAAAAGAAAGGCTATGCTATTACCTATTTAATAAGCTATTAAATATAAAATTCCATTAATTGCTTTTTGAGATATAACTGTTTTTATGTACCAACTATTAAATAAAACAAAGTTTTTGGACTTTCAGGTTAATATATCAAAACATGAAAAAATTGCGCGATTTTTTAAACCAATTTTTCACTTATTTCGTTTTTAACATAAATGATTTTCTCAACAAAAAATTTGTTTAATTTACCTTTGACTTCCACCTTAATATATCAAAACATGAAAAATTCTTCGCCTACGGCGCTTACTTCGTTGATCATAACATTACGTATGAATATAAATACTTTGAAACATTTTTAGAAAAAATAGAGCAGTTTTTAAAAACACTTCTCATTTTCTAAATCACAATGCTATTTATACACTAACCTTATTTAATGTAAAAACTTCGGGTTAACATCAACTTAGGACCATTTGAAGGTAAAAAATTTTATATCACAAAAACATCTTCAAACGTAAAATTTTCTTAGTCCAAAAAGAGCTATATCTTTAAGAAATATGCATGGAATTTCAAGATTTATACTTCGTTGAATAGATGCTTGCGTTGTCTTTTTTTTATACCTATAAATATTAGTTTTGTTGCAAAATTGAAAAAAATCACACGTTTTTAAGGCCATTTTTTCAACTTTGGACCCATATAACTTGTGAACGACTTGAGAGCGGCCCTAAATTTTTTCACTATTAGCTTTTTTAGCTCCAAATACACATTTTGAAAAAAAAAATAAAAAAAGACCATTTTTGCTAAAGGTTAAATGTTCCGCAGAATCAAAATATTGCGTAATTTTAGTAATATATCTTTACATCAACTCATAGCGGAAAGATAACATTTCCCGTAATATGTCTCAAATGAAAATAAAAATAATGTTATCTATTATTTTATAGCCGATATACTCTTAAATCTCATAAACACTTATATTTATAATAATACATATTCGGTTTTATGTATATTTACCCATATTTACCCCCTATACAAAATTTTCTTTATGAAACTCCTCAAAGTATTCCCCTATAAGTCAATAGACACTAATTATTGGATCCTAGAAATTATCTTTAAGGAATTTGTTTTTAGATTTAATATTTTTATTTATTTAAAAATAAATTATTGAAAACCAGCCTTATAAAAATTTTATGAATATATTATCCCATGAAAATATATTATCCCATTATTATAACTTCCAAAATATTACTTCTTATTATCCAAAGGAGAAAGTTTTAAAAAGTGGAATTTAATATATTGAATTATATTGAATATATAGAATTATATTGAATATATATTGAATATATTGAATATATTGAATATTGAAGATATTGAAATAAATGTATTTACCCCTAATAAAAATTTTTCATATATTACTGGCATTTCTGCTCTTAACGGCTGCGTTCTGTGGACAGACACAATGCCAAATTGGAATACCTTAAGGCCATTCAAACGCAGACTTTATCTTAAAAAACTTGGATGTGATTTTGTTCAGAAAACGACGTAGAGAAAGAATGACATGACTCAATCGTCTGTAGATGTTGTCCGATACACAAGAAGTCTAGCAACATTCTACTCCTGCAAATACTATAGAAAGAAGAAAAAAAGCAAGCCAACGAGCCGTATGTAAATTGTAAAATGCATTTTTAAAAAAGCGCTTTTAGCAGAGCTTTTTAGCAAAGTGAGTGGTGAAGTACTGACAAATTTTCCCATTCCATACAAAGAATAAAACGGTGTTTGCAAGGATTATGGAAGGCCTATAAGAACTTAACGCCGGCCTGCTAGAAGGCCTTCGGACTCCCGCAATTGCCCACTGGGCTTCTTTCATGATGTTGTTGTTGTTTTTTACTGTGCTTTTTTACGATTGTTAGATTTTTTTTGCTGTGCGTCTTTGAGTTTTCGAGAAAACACTGCCAAGTGGTACACTTTTAGTCCTTGCTTCTTGAAGCTCATAACTCCAACTTAAGCTGCTGCAGCAACCGTTACGCTTTGTCAATAATAATCACAACAAACATAACAACAACAACAACAGCAACCAACACCACAATAACAATTCCAAGCTCATGTTTAACACATTAATGGAATTTTTATTAAGTTGTTGGCAACATTTGTTGCTGCCTCATTTTATTCTGCGTAAACAATTATCGACAAATTGTGCCTTTATGGAGTGGAGTTCCATGAGCAGGCAAACACTCAACGACACAGTCTTCCTTTGTAACAACAACAGTAGCAACAACAACAACAACAATGGCAAAGTATAGCGCTGTCGCTGAAATTATTTCCGATCAATGCCAATGTAACAACGGGTGCGATTGACACTCTTTGCAGCAACAACATGCTGCTCGAATACTGTGGCAATCATTCTTCTTGTTGCTATCTTTATTGTTTTTGTAAACTTAATGCTCTGCCACACTCGAAAAAAGTTGTTTTGTTTCATTTAAAATAGGCTAATTTGTTTGTTTAACAATTTTTACAGTTAAAATAAACAATTTGTTTTTTTCTGTTTAGTGTTGAAAAATCTCTAGTGTTGCTGCAACATATCAGCATCTCCAGCGATGTCCACATTGGTATTTATTCATTTTAATCTTTCTCCAATTAGCGCCAGCAGTTTTTTTCAAGTTCTGCTTAATTATAAACAATTATTTGCTACAACCTGTGGCAACGCCACAACTGATTAACACTTACGCACACGTGAAGAAGTAAAACACCAAGAAACGCCAATAACATGGCGTGATTATGGTTTGTGCTTCAGCTCTGTATTTTAACCTCAGAAGAAACGACCATCTCGTGCTTGTCTCTGAACTATTTATAGCTTAAATTATATATCGGGTGACAGAAAACTTTGAACGAAGTCAAATCAATATACAATTTTAATATGTTTCGCATTAATTGGGCGTGGCAAATATAACAAAGCATTCAACGGTTTGGAGTTAGCAAACGATATAGGTTTTTTATTTAAATATCAAAGAACCAAGGCATGCGCCTTATACATACAAGGTTTTGTCTTTGACCTGAAAGGAAAGGGATAGATTTTTTAGAGGAATTGATTGGAACCATACGTGAATTATTGATTAGGCGAAACAACTGTGAAAGACAATTTGAATTGCTTTTAACCGAGGCTAGTGTTATGCCTTAACCTTGACAAGCATTTCGAGCCCTTAGTTGTGTTCCTGTCCTTTAATTACACATTTTCCACAATTCAGTTGTGGCCTTTTTTAGTTTTTCCATAATTCTTAAATGTAGGAAATAACAAAGAAACTGAAAAGAGCCATGCCCGATCTCGGATTCGAACCAGGGACCTCTGGATTGATAGTCTAGCGCACTCTGCACTACTACTAGCTCCGACTGGTTATCGTCCAAACCGGTTTTCTTTAAATTTTTTTGCATTAATTGTGATTAACCTGCGACAGGGCTAAAATTATAATTCGTTTGTTATCTTTATCGTCTAAACCGTTAACGATTTGCAGTTATAAACCAATTAAGCTCAAATGACCAATTATTTGATACCTGTTTCGTCCAGGTGTATTAAGGTGTTAAATGGAAACGTGGAAAAAATCAAATAAAATATAAAAATTTGTTGCAAGTTATGAATCGTTTGGTAACTAAATCGTTTAAATCTATTTAGTGGTTCTCGCGTAAAAGTGTAACAAACACACAACGTTACAAGCGCTTTATATAAAAGTATAGTTGCAAGAGGAAGAAAGCACTTTGCTCTCGCTACCGTTTCTAATTAAATATAGCAAGAGCGAAGCGCTAACATCTGATGACATGACATCTTTAGAAAATGCGCTATCCATAAGGAAGAAAATCATTCTGCTGCTTTTTGGAAACAAGTATTTAACAGGGATCCAACTAAATTATGAATTTTTAAATATAAATCAAATTATACCAGTTAATTTTTTATCGTTATTTTTTGATCAAAAATAAAAATCAATCGTTGATCGATATTTTTTCTATCAGAAATTCAGATCAAAAGAGATTAACATACAATTTATGAATGATTTAATTATTTAAATTCAAATAAAAAACTGCTTTTAGTTAAAAGCGCAATGAACCCAAAATTTTTTGGTAGGATTTTCACACCAAGACAAATTGAAGCAGGACTGCATACAGTGGCTCACAGCTTATTTGATACACAACCTGTTCTAAGATTACAGCGCTAATATTTTAATAATTGAACAAATTTAGGAAAAATTTTAATGCAAGTTTATAGGATAGTGTATGGAGTTTAACCAAGTAACTTTCTTATTTATTTTAATTGTTACCTAACAACACAAGAACTAAAAATAAAAAACCACTGAAAAATTTTAAGTCACAGCTTATTTGATACAGTTCAAATTTAACTTAAAAATCATATACACTATTGTTTTTTTTCTACTTTTTATATTTTGTGTGGTATTCTTTTGTCCTAACAAGGGCCTGCAACCTGTTTGGCATTGAATTGACAAGCTTTCTTGTAATGTCTGGTGTAATTTTCTGACATTCCTATAGTAACGACTTCTTCAATTCTTATGTTATTGTCCAACAAGGCCCACGGGTTTTCAATGTCAGGTGACTGTGCCGGTGGTGCCATCAAGTGAGAACAGTTCCATATGAGCCAAGACTGCACAATTCCCGACTTATGCTTCAGGTCGTTGTCTTGAAAAAACCCGAACTTGTGGAGTATACCAAATTTCTCAGCATTTCTTCTGTATTTATTGTGTATTTTTGTAAATCAGTTGAAAAGTTATAATATTTTCACTATATAGAATAGTCTTCCTGATCAATTCTTTTGTATGCAATTAAATTAAAAATTCAATCCATAATTTTTCCGACGTTCTTCAGTATTTTTAGGTACATTTTCCAATATTACATTTGTTTTTTTCTATTATTCCATTAATAAATTCTAAATTTCCTACGCCAGCTGCAGACATACAATCCCAAATAATCACGCTAGCGCCACCATGCTTTACAGTAGCTTTGAGGTTCTGTTTGTTGAGTTCTGTATTTGGTTTCCGCCAGACGTAGGACATGCCATCGGAGCCAAAAATGTTGAACTTTGATTCATCCGAAAAAATTACAGTGTTTCAGAAGTCAGAGTTCTTGCAGACATGTTCTTTAGCAAAGACTTTGTTGATTTTTCCTGTTTATGAAAAGCTTTTTACGAGCTACTCGGCCATTAAAGTCTGGTAGCGAAGCATGCGGCGAATAGTTTCTACACTGTACGACTTACCTAGTTCATGCTGAATCTCGGTAGCTAGATTTGGAGTCCATAACTTCGGGTTTTCCTTAATTTTAAGGACAATATATCGCTCAGACGCGTTAAAAATTTTGTTTGGTACACTTCTACTCTTATCTTTTACCCGATGTTCGCGAACAAAGCACTCAATAATATGTTGCACTGTGGAAGCACTTAAATTAACATTTTTCTGCTGTTTTCCGAATCGATTCGCCCATTCAAATTTTGTCGATAAAATTCTTAGTTTTTAAGTTACATCGGTTTTTATTTTAAAAAGAGCACTGTATCAAATAAGCTGTGAGCCACTGTATATTCAAACTCAGTAGGATTTGTATAAAAAAAAAGCCAAATGTTCCAAATGCTCAAGAACCAGAGAAGGATGTGTGGCTTTAAATTTTGAAGGTTAAAAAGACACTGAAGAGCAGCTAACAACATTGCAAAATAAAAGTACGTTTAATGTTTTTGTATTGCAATAATTTTAAATTTGGGCGTGCTCTTTCTTTGCGCTACAGTTTTGTAAATAATACTATGTGAATAATGCAAAAAGTAGTAGAAAAAATTTTAAAGTAGAAAGCTTCCAACTGCGTTATGTCAAACTTTCAGCAATTAGTGTATCGAAAAATTAACCGGAAAATCAGCTTAAAATTTAATCTAGTGAGGCATTCGCTACTTGGCCTTAAAATAAACGAGATCAGTTAGTGTTCTTTGTCTGCGCCTTGTTCTTGAATCTAACCTCTTTCTCACAAAGGCAACTAACTGGCTCTTAAGAGCCAACTAAGTGTTTTCCAACTTCTTTCCAAATCAGCGTTTCAGCTTCATTTTAGCCATAGCCGTGGCTACCGATGTCTTTTTTTGGTGATAATTAATGTCAAGTGGCATGCGAGTGCATTCCACACCTAATAGAATCAGCTTATATGTACAGGCAACAACAACAATAACAACAGCTTTTACTAACTACTGTACTGCGTTGTGCCAACTGGGAATCAGCACTTCCATAGAGCGTGATCGTTTGTTCTTCCATTCAGTTAAGGGTACGTGGGTTTCAACTGCTTTTTTGGGCCAAAGAATCTTGGACGACATACAACGTTGTAGTCGTGCGTTGGTTCGTCTTGTCTTTGAAGAAATGCTCAAGATATGAAAACTTAATTAATTGTGTCTACGTCCAGCTCGATTTCATTTACACCATATTTACGCCGCCTTTTGCTGCTCAGCTAGCTACATATTTTATTTTTAATTTTTTCTTCAATATCCGTTAATATGTTGTTCTGCTGCGTTGATTCCTCTTATTTGGTTTCTTTTTTTCTTTGCTTTCTGTTATCAATAGCATTTAAACATTTAATTGAGGTTTGTTATTTTGTTGTCATTCAAAACGTTAATTAATATTTACAGTTACAATTTGCAATTCGCAATCGAACTCAAGTACCTCACGTTCAACACCCGAGTGGCAGTCAGTCAAGAAAGAGTGGAGCGGAGCGTAGTAGATGGTTGGATGGAGTGTTTTATGAGGTAATTTTAATTGTTGAATTCGTGTCATTATTGTTTGTCGAACAGCTCACAGTTTAATTGGCAAGTGTGCAAAGAAACAAAATAGATAAAAACAGCCACAAACTCAAGTGTGTGTGTGTGGGTGTGTGTTATTGGGTGTGGTTGCAGAAGGTGTCGATAGCACTTCACTTCAACCAATAGCACTAACAACAAACACAACGAGTGATTAAGAAAATCCTCGGATATTTTTATAAGGAAGAAAAATCAAGCAGCATTTTTGGGAGCGGTATTTAAATTGTGTGGGAAAAATCTAAATTCCACGATCGTGCAACATGATATCTTTATGAGGTAGTGATATACTATAGCAACGGTTAGCAAATGCGGTTTACATCATTAGGAAGATCTGAAAACTTTGTGACAAATGCTCGAAAGCCTACAAAAATTATTGAGAGGCGTGGAGCATCGAAGAAAACCTCTTCAGTTGCCAAAGTCGTCGAGGGTAATTGCAGCCAAAATAGGTAATATTGTCACATCCCGAACAGTGCGTCGTAGATTGGTAAGTGCAAAACTATTCGCAAGGATAACTCGAGAAGTTCCTTTGCTAAGAAAGGCAAATTTAAAGAAGAGACAAAATTTTGCTTTGGCACATAAATCCTGAAGCGGTCCTGAAGGCGTGAAGAAGTGATGAAACCAAAATAAATTTGTTCGGTAATGATGCTGAGGGGAATGTTTGACGACCCAAAGGCAAAGAATTACATGTTAAATTTAACAAAAAAAGAAGTGAAGCATGGAGACGGCAACATAATGGTGTGGAGCTGCTTCTCGTGGCAAGGGGAAGGTCCAATCGAAAACCGGATCGAAAGCACTATGGACAGATTGGCTTACAAGGATTTATTAGAGAGTGTCATGCTACCTTAAGCTCAAGAGAACGTGCCTTTTGTGGAAATTTCAGCAGGATAATGATCCCAAGCCAGGCGCGGATCTAGGATTTTTTTCCGGAGGGGGTCACAGGATAGAAAAAATTAACCCGTAAAAAACAAAGTTTTTGACTACAAATTCTTTACTCTAGACTAGTGACGATCAAAAATTGAAAAACCTACCACTTTTGCTGACAACGAAAAATGCTGCTGACGCTCTGTTTCCTCACGTACACAATGCTCATTTGCTGCTATGGGCACGGAGCACTCTGAGAGCAAACGTATATGTATCGACACAAAAAAGCAACAACAAAGCAGATAAATCAAAATTAGTTTTGTGCTTGCACGCATGCATATGTGCTTTCTTAGTGTCTTTAGTAACTTTACCTTTGAGCCGAATACTGCAAACACCATCATTAGATCTGAAGAAAGCAACCGGTTTGAAACAATATACTTTGACTGAGCTTGAGAAGAAAAGAAGCGATGCTGATTTTGTTTTTCAACAACTATTTTCTGAAACTGAAAATCTCGCAACGCAGTTGGATGTGGAGTTTAAAGTACCGCACGTTTTTTCTTGTCAAAAACATCGAGATAATCACCAAAAAAATCAAACCCCGGAGGAATATTTCAGGAGAGGCATTTATGTTCCTCTGTTGGACAACGTTGTGACGGACCTCAAAGAAAGGCTATCTCTAGACGTGATGAAGCTTTTTGGGTTGAGAGTGTTTCTGCCTCAGACTTCTTGTACAGCGGAGGACATTGAAGAAGTTCATCTTGTAACAGAAACGTACCAGGAGCTTCTGAACACTCCCCCTTCGAACGTTATTGCAGAATTCAAGTTGGGGTAGCTAAATGCAACCGAATTGTTTGTTACAGACCGCGGTGAACTCCCAGATTCGGTTCCTCTTGCCCTTGATGCGTGTGATGAAGTTGTTTATCCGGTTATTAATACACTGCTTTGAATTATGGAGACGCTTCCTGTTACTGGAGTCACTGCAGAAAGGAGTTTTTCAACTCTCTTTCGCCTCAAAACTTGGTTGAGATCAACTATGGCAGAAGACAGACTCACCGGGCTTGTATTGCTACACATTCATCGAGACATTGAATTGGACATCGATGCGATCATTAACAGATTTGCAAAACAAAATAGAAGATTGGATTTTGTTTTATAATGGATGCTTTTAGTTGGAACTTGTAAACAGCTTGTAAACAGATGATAGTATATGAAGTATAGCTACAATCCAAATATGGAAAAAATAATAAAAATGTCAGTCTTGTTTAAGAAAATTAGTCAATTTTGTTGATTTAGTCACTTTTTGATTCCATTTTTTTCAGAGTGCAAAAAAATAAGTTAATTTTGGTCGTTTGGTTAGTTTCAGGTTTTTAAGTTTGTACAAACTAGGTTTTGTTCGTTTGTTTGTTTTTTCGGTTTGCAAAATATTGTGTCAGCTCTATTATTTTAAATGCAGGCTGTTTTGGGGGGTCATGACCCCGTGACCCCCGTTACCCCCCCTTGGATCCGCGCCTGTCCCAAGCATTCATCGAACTTCGTAAGAGCATGTTTCACAGAACAAAATTTGAATGTTGTTAAGTGGCCAAGTCAATCCCCGGACCAAAATCCCATTGAGAATCTTTGGGTGAGCTCGAACGACAAATTTCTAACCAACCTTCCAAAAATAAAGCTCAATTATGGACAAATATTGAAAAATTCTGGTATAATATCCCAGTAGAGACTAGTCCCAAGAGAATCGAGGATGTACTAAAAAATAATGGTGGATATACCGGCTACTAAGTACTAATAACAATTTCAGTAAAAAACTATACACCTTTTTTATGAAGTTGCTGTATTATTTTAAATCACATTTTCTATTCACTTTTATTTTACTGTCTAACTAATATTAATTGAGAAGTACCTTGAAGTACTGATTTATAAGTTCTATTTTTGTTATTAATTGTAAACTTAAGCTGTTTTTTTTTGACAATAAACAATAAGGCTATTCACAGTTTGAATACGCTGGTCTGCTATTTGTACGATTTGCTATTTGTACGCCAATTTACAAAAGCGTATTTTGCTTTGTTGTTGTTTTGCATACAAACGCAAATACGCAGGCACGCGTAAATAAAAGTAGCCCTTGGACGTGTTTTTTGTACCTCGTATTTTTATGCTCTGTCTACAGCCGCATAATCACATACATCACAGGGTTGCATAATTTTTTAATACGACAGTCACATGGCGAGGTGCTCACAGTTTGAACAATAACAAATGCTATAAATACGACTAGTTAAAAGTACGCTTAAACTGTGAATAGCCTTAATATTTTTTATATTCTTAGGTTAAATATATTATAAAATAACTAAAACCATAAAACTCTCTTTTAAGTAAAAATATACCATACACCTATTTTGCTGTCCACATGTGTATATCTCGTCAAATTCGACGGAATTCCATGTTGTTCTGATTTGTTCAAAGTCCATAGAATTCCATGTTGTTTTATCGTTGTTTGACTAACGATTTGACAAAAAATTTGATAATTTGTAGCCTGTTTTTTTTTACTCGACGCCTCCTTTAATTAGGGTGTACTTTTTCTCTCCGCTGCAATTACAAGGTAAGCTCAGATAAGAGAGAAGTTGTGCTAGAAAAGCTGAGCTAGATGTCAAAGTTGGCTGTTCGAATTGTAGTTTTTCTAGTTGTTGTTGTTACGATTGACTTGAACCAATACCTAACAAAATTCTATAATATTTGCCAAATTCGTTTTTGTTTTGTTTTGTTTTAAAACTTGAAATGATTACTTTTTGAAGTAAAACTTTTTTAGCGGCCTTTTTCTAAAGTGCGCCTTTTTTTTATTTTAAGATGGAATTTGGGTGTTTTTTAGATAAATTTTATAAAAAAATATTTTTATTCGTCAGATAATAAAACATTTATTATAAATGTGGTATTAAAAACTTGATGTATTATATGGTTTTTTTTATAAAATTCGTCAAAGTTTAAACTTTTCAACAAAAATAAGCTCAATAAAACCCAACAAATAAAGTCAAGTTTAATCAATAATAACTTCGAGCACAAAGCATATTTCAAGGTTTTGTATTTTAGACTTTTGTATGTCTTAATCGCCATTGTTTTTCATTTAAAATACAATAAAAAATATTTATAAATAAAAATAGAAAAAACGTTGAAATATGACTAAATTTTTCAAGGAATGAAAATTTAAGTAGAATATAGTAGAAAATATCTAGCTAATTAAGCATTATTAAAGTCAAAGGCAATAACTATCATAAAATATCGTACTTCTAGCTTCTGTTTCTTTAAAAACCTGCTGCATCTAGCTGCTATTAAGAAAAACTACTTATTTGAAAAAAGTTTTAGAAATCTAATTTTGCCCTGAAATGCACTGATTCCCAAGACAATTTGTAGGTACTCTTAAATTTAAAGAAAAATAAAATAGAATTTATAACTTAAAACAAGTTGTGACTTCATTTTTTATAAGCAACCATTTTTAAAAAATTTTTTAAATTTCGTCAATTTGGTAATATTGTCTTATAGGAGATACATATATCTAGAAGTTATCCGATTTGAAATATTTTTAGCATGACGTTTAAGTGAAGTTAAATAAACTAAATTTACTCTTTAAAAACATAAATAAGCATTTTTATGCGGGTTTTTTTTTATTAAAAAAAATATGGTTTGTATGGGAGGTAGGCGATGCAGTTGACCTAGAAATCTAATTTTTTTGTACTGTTACTTAATTTAAGTTTTGTTGCTAAAACTTATTTGTACAAAATTCCATGGCCCTAGCTTTTATAGTTTCTGAAACAATGCAAATGTCATCATAAAATCAAAAAAGGCCACTGAAAGTGAACTGTCTCCATATAAACGATGGACAAAAATAGAAGGAGTCCTACCATGACAATGCAATTTTGTTGCTTTATTTCTTTAAGTTAATGAAGACAAATTTTAAAAATGAAATCGGTTAGACCCTAGGGGGTACCTTCCTTGGACCTATATTAATATTTTTCTTGATTTTGTATGGGAGGTGCATACAAAAGTTGGCCGATCTTAACAAAAACTCTTCAGAAGGGTAGCCAAATAGAGTTATAAATGTGTACTAAAAATAATCGAAATCGGTTCAACCCTACGGGTACCTCCTTTGAACCTATATTAATAAATTACTTGATTTTGCATGGGAGGTATATACAAACGTTGGTTGATCTTAACCAAAACTCGTCAGAAGGGTAGTCAAATAAAGTTATAAATGTGTATGTACTGAAAATGTTTGAAATCAGTTAGACCCTAAGGGTACCTCCCTAGGACCTATATTAATTTTTTATTTGATTTTGTATGTAATTTTTTTAGTTCTAAGCATTTTTTCAAACAAAAAACATATATTTTTAGGACGAATTACGAAAAGTTGTTTTCAGTTCCTAGTTGTTAAAGATCTTTACTTTCATAAGGATTTGGCTTTTTTCTAGCAAAATATGCCAATTTACATGTATATTATAAATATTATAATTTATTTTTTTTTTTTTTATATAATAATATTTTTAAATAACAATTTTAAAATAACTCTATAATTTTTATAACAATGAACTTTGTTTGTCTTAGTTTCGTTCAAAAATGGAATTTTGGCAATTATTTATATAAAGCAACTCAAAAAGCTATGCTCAAAATCGGAGTTTTTTTAAATAACTATATAATTTTTTATAACAATGAGCTTTGTTTTTCTTAGTTTCGTTCAATAATTGAATTTTTTCATTTTTTTGTGTAAAGCCACTCAAAAAAACTATGCTCAAAATTTGAATTTGTTAAAAAAGTACTCGACTCTAAAGCGCGCCATTGCAATCAAAATATGTATTATTGTTCTAATTTTTAGGATTATCTATAGTAATAAAACTCATTTTCTGTTTGTTTGTTTGTTTGGCCTTTATACAAATCTAAACGGCTCAACGGATTTCGCTCAAACTAGGTACACATATTAAGTTTCTCTCAACTTAAAATGATACATACTTAGTTTTTGCCACGCCTCCTCTGAAATTTTTCATTTAACGGTAATTTTGTTATTACAAAACTTTTTACTGATTTTTGTGTATTTAATTTTAAAATTTTTTTGTTATTTTGCCATCAAAAACACTCACGTATCTTCAAAATTGGAGAAATTTTCAGTACAACGACTTTTTCATAAAACATCGTTACCTAAGAATGAGAAAAAAACGACATGAAAATCAAAGTTTGGTCTTTCGATGCAAATATCTCCGCTGTCCATTAATATATTTCATTCAAATTTTTTTTTGTTCAAAAGTTCAATAAAATCACTTCACAAAAATAGGTTGAACTGTACTGTTAAGTTAACATATATACACTGTTTTATGATTATGTCAAAAAAGGTCCAAAATATTGACTTTTTACTCAAAAAATGACTCAATAAATTGTTTCTATTGTAAAAATTAAATTAATTAAAAATTGCACATCTGGCTACCTTTCTGTTTATTGTTACTGTTTTTTGACATCAAAACAAATTTATTTTTTCCGAAATGTTGTTTTTATATTTTTTACAAAAAATTCAAGTTTCAAAAATAATTTATGTGAAAAAACTACCCCAATATTTCTTTTCAATCAAAAGTTATGGCTAAAAATCTATTTTTTTATTCCAGCTATATGAAAATTCTCTATTCCTAATATCTTTCTTATATTAGTACATCTATATTTTTGCCGCCTAGCCCCCCCCCTCCCCCCCTGTTAAATGTGTTTTATGGTGATGGCATCATTTCTTCTCACTACATTTTCAGCGTTGTCACTCTGTTCATTATAAATGTTACTTTAGTTTTTGTATATATATCACCACTTCATCGAAAAGATGACCGTGAATAGAATGCAGTAAAAGTTAATATTTGCATGTTTAATGTGTTATTTGAACAATATTGTTGAAAGTCAAATTTCCACGCCAACTAAATGTACCACCATATTGAAGACAGCGAAATTTTGACATTTTAACTCTCCAATTGTTAACTTGGTTGTAAACTTGGCTGCATTGAACAAATTTTTCGGTTCAACAGCGTACTTACCGAAAATATGCTGAAAAGTATGCTGGAAAATGTTATAAATTATAAGTTAACTCCGCATTACCAACACGGTTCCAATATTTTAGGAAAGACGGTAACTGTTACTCAATTTAGTTCTTTTCGCACAGAGCGTAAACTTGCAGCAAAAAACATAATGGCACTTCTTGCACTGGTCTTTTCAGCTGGATGTATGTCGATCAACTGTTTACGTCGATAATATTGCAACAGGTTGCTGTATATACTATAATTGTAAGTCAAAAATCGATTGCTTCCTTAACTTACACCTTTTTTCTAATTTACGTAAGACACGACTGTACAATTTTTCGCATAAAGGCCTGTTTCCAGCTCTCAAGCAAAGCTTATTTTCATACATAAAGGCCTGTTTCCAGCTCTCAAGTAAAGCTTATTTTCATACATAAATCTGAAAAGTAATCGAAAAGTAATTTTTCCTTGTCAAAATTACTTGAAAGAGAATCCAGGTCGTAAGAAAAATTTTCTGTTCTTACTACTTTTTTTTCATTGAAAAGTGACAACGGTAACACTGTGAATGTCAAGAAATATATGCGAGTTATATTATTACTTCAAGTAAAATTTTTGCAACCAACATTCAAAGGTAAATAATTTTATTGATATCATTGATTAATTGATTTAAAATTAATAAAAGAATATTTTAGACATGCACATGAACATTTCTACGGAGGGAGAAGAAGAGGCAGTCAGTTTTGAGGGGCAGATGTCTTCCGAGAAGCGGTCTGCCAACATGTAAACAAAATGTAATAAAATGTAAACAAACGCTTTTCTCTATTACTTACCTTTACAATTCAGCCATTACTCATTTAATGAATTATTTCAATATTTATTGCAACAAATTTATTTCAATGTTTGATGAAAACAAATCAGCCTAAATTTTCAATACAAAGTGATACAATGCTGGAACTGTCAAAACTCTCGCCGTCAAAATTACTTGTCTACTACTTTTTTACACTCAAGAAACTTAAGTAACTTTTTTCTGGAGTAATTACTTGAGAGCTGGATAGAGACCTTAAATCTGAAAAGTAATCGAAAAGTAATTTTTCCTTGTCAAAATTACTTGAAAGAGAATCCAGCTCGTAAGAAAATTTTTCTGTTCTTACTACTTTTTTTTCATTGAAAAGTGACAACGGTAACACTGTGAATGTCAAGAAATATATGCAAGTTATATTATTACTTCAAGTAAAATTTTGGCAACCAACATTCAAAGGTAAATAATTTTATTGATATCATTGATTAAATGATTTAAAATAAATAAAAGAATATTTTAGACATGCACATGAACATTTCTACGGAGGAAGAAGAAGAGGCAGTCAATTTTGAGGAGCAGATGTCTTCCGAGAAGCGGTCGAAAGCTGTCCGGAAGAAGCGGTCTGCCAACATGTAAACAAAATGTAATAAAATGTAAACAAACGCTTTTCTCTATTACTTACCTTTGCAATTCAGCCATTACTCATTTAATGAATTATTTCAATATTTATTGCAACAAATTTATTTCAATGTTTGATGAAAACAAATCAGCCTAAATTTTCAATACAAAGTGATACAATGCTGGAACTGTCAAAACTCTCGCCGTCAAAATTACTTGTCTACTACTTTTTTACACTCAAGAAACTTAAGTAACTTTTTTCTTGAGTAATTACTTGAGAGCTGGATAGAGACCTTAAAAAAGGAATTCTGAAGATTTAAGAAATTTTAGACACAAACCAATTCTTATTTTCCAACTGCAGTGATAAAATTATTCCTTCGTTAAAAAAGCACGGTAAATTTGTTAACTTAAATTTTTATACTGGTCTCAAACTTAAATTCAAATTGTTAAAATTACAAAATTCCAAAAATTAAAAAAATTTTAATCGAGAAGTGTGTATTAAAATTTTTATATAAATTACTCTCGAGTAACACCGGGTATATCAGCTAGTTAATAATAAAACAATTACCTGTCGATTGCTACTAAATTTGTAGGATTTCGAGACACAAAATTTTTTGATTTTTATCCACTGGCGGCGTTTTGATATTGAGGATTAAATTTTTCGAGTCTCGTAACGAAAAATGTTTGTCACAAAAATATTTCGAGTCTCGTCACGTTTTTGTGTACACGAGTAATATTTTCTATTTTTAATGTTTTTTGTATAAGGACTCCCATAAAGTAGGTAGATAATATTAATAGGACTAGCTCATATATTTAACCCCCTAAGGGTCACAGATTGTTTGATATGAAATATAAAATAGATTTTTTTCTATTTTATTGTGATTTTTGTATGGTGACCCTCAGAAGGGTGGAGTATAAATATGCTCAGAAGAAATATTAAGAAACTTATGCACACAGGGGGCCACCCTGCATGATTTACAGTCATGCAGGTGCGGATGCTCTTGGCAGAAGTGAAATTAAAATCTGATTTTCGGGGGAGATTTAAACGTAAATTTTTTTATCAAAGGATTCTTTACATTCGACTAACTTTCTTTGCGAAAAATTTGATCTGCACAAAAGTAAAAATTTCAACAAAGTAACAACTAAATCCGGAACTACAATAGGAGCATTTTTTCACGTTGAAAAAAGCCGATCACGGACATACATATATCTCATATTTTAGTTATCACAAACCATTAAAATATGTATTACCGATGAAACACCAACCAATGACAGTGCAAATATTAAATAAACAGAATAAGTTTTATGCAAATTTTGTATTGCATTTATTTTGAGATACTCTTTATCTTTTTCTGTCTCTTTCACAAAAATCTTTTCATTCTTATTTTGATTAATTTTAACTTCTCTACTCAATACCGTAATTTATATAAAAATTTGTTATGGTTGTTGCTTTTATTTGTACGGTGCGGCTCTTTGGAAGGTTTTGACAATCTTACTGTGGCTCTTAATGGCCTCACTCGTGCCCACCCCTGTACTATTGTATAAACAAAGCTGGGCATCAATTATTTCATTTCAATGATAAGGCAAGCAACATGAATTTTCATCAAGCGTCAGAGACACCAGAAAGGAGAAAAACTGTCAATGATTTCTGGTGTTTTTTGTAAAATTGTGAGTTTTTGTCCATTTTGGAAGGGAAATGAGAAGTGAAGTATCAGGCATTATAAGATTTTTCTAGGTATTATAAAAGTTATAAAAAACAGCGGTTAGAACATAACACAAAAATATTTTTACAGCAATCAATAATATATATCTAATCTGACCTTTTTTAACCACACCAAACACACAGTTTATCATGTAAGCTACACGTCAATTATGACTTTTAAGTTAAAATTTTAAAAAAAAAACACAAACGAAAATCTAATTCATAAAAACCACTTGATTGATCAATCAAGCATGAACAAAAAAATAATGAACTAAACTTCTACAAATCTGGCGACACTTTTGCTCCTTCTATCTCTCTCTTTTCCCATCAAATGCACCCACCATTATCTAAACATAGCTGTTAATTAATAAAATGCAACACTGACAAAATTAATTGCCACTTTCAATTTGGCAGCGCAACAAACAAAAATGTCAGTCCAACGAGAACACAACAGCTACAACAAAAACAAGCGTCCCCAACTCGGCTGAAAGTGTAACAAATTAATTTTCAAATTTCTCAATCAAATCATCACCGCTTTGTACAACAACGCGAGCAGGAAGAACAACTAAAAATAGCCAGAGATGCCAACTGATTCGGAAGCATCACCGATAGCTGCTCTAAACGACCAAACGAATGGCTGCGCCATAGTATTAAATAATGTTGACGTTTGCAGCTAATCATTTATGTAGTGTGGTGGAATTATAAAACGTTGGATGTTATTGAATGCAGCTGGGGAAAGATGGGTGGTGAACGATCACAACAACGTGTGCAGTCCAAAAAAATATACAGAGGGCTGACACTGCATTCAGATGATGGGTTATTCATGAACGAACAGGATGACAGCGTTAAAACTTTTACTATATGATTTTACTTAGCGAACAAATAAATTACAAACTTCAAGGTTGGTTTATAGACTGCTTGAAAAAATAACGACAAAAAAATATTAACATTAAAAAAAAATGCTAAAAAAGTTTAGTTTTTTTAAATTTCATTGAACTGAATGAAGTGCATTAATGATTAATTATATAAAAGAAAATAATAGTTCTAAAGAAGTTTTTGCATAAAAAAAGTGGTGCGTTCGGGGGACCCCCGCACAATGTTTCGTCTATAACAACCTCGCTGGACAAAAGTCATTTTTTAAATACTAAAAAGAGGTGTGCAATTTTGTCAACAAATGACTCAAGAAAACAAAACAAATAAAATTAGTTTAAAAAGATCCGTTGCTTTTGAGCAATTAACCCATTAAAGACTGCTCCACCGTACGATTTTTTTCAAAATTTATCAGGAAGCTTATATAGGCCATAGAAGTTGCTTTGCAAAATTTCAGGTTTGTAACTGTCACCGTATTTGAGATCTGCATTGGGTATTTAAATACCCAATCGGCTAATCCGGGTTCTTGGTGTTAAGAAAAATTTGCATATATGGCATCATTCTTTTTTCATAATGAACACCTGATAAATAGAGGATACTAGAGGCAAACTGACCACGAATTTTTCCCCTCGATCTTTCCATTTTCTAGTTTTCTACATAGTTTTATATATGGATTTTGTGATTTTTGAAAATCACACATCTTCGATGTCGTAAAGGAACATTTAATTGTATGAATTTCGTTTCACATTGTAAAGACAGTAAATAGTTTAATTTTTCCGTAATGTTTTAAAAAAAAATTATTTTGATATCTCCTACCAATTTTGAGATATGGCTTTTTTCTTAAACACTGTTTTATGGGTATTAAAATACCCATTAGTCATCAATGGGTTAAGCACATAAGTAGAAGCTTGTTTGTGGCTGCTGATTGCATTTGACAGTCGATGTTAACACGTGTTAAGTGAAGTGATAATTTTGTATCAAAGCGCATATTTTATAAAATAAAAGTGAAAATGGAATACACAGTTGAAGGTCAGAACTTTTTAATTTTAGTAAAAATTTGAAGCAAGTATATGTATGTTGTTTTTATATTTGGCTGTTTTTAAAATGAGTAAATTTTACATGACAAAAAACAATGTTTTTGATTTTTGGTGGAGCACAACTTTCGTGTAACTCTTGTATCCGGGCTTAATTTTTGCTTTGTGTAAAAACTTTGTGTTGAAATTTTACGCTGTTCAACACTGTTCAACTATTTTTTTTAGAGTGCACGTACCTCCTCCTCAAAAAAATACATACCGATATCTCAGATAAATCTGTAAGAGAAATTAAAATGAAATTAGCAGCATATTCAAAAAAATTTAAAGAAAAGTGGTATGGTTGTGGAAAGTCTAGGGACCGGTTTCTGAGCAAAAATACTGAATTCCTCGATATTGATATGCAAATTCAAGTTTGCAAGCACACTCCCTTGCCGTCCACATCTTCACAGTACTCGAAAATCATTGGCAGACAAAAACTAGAATTTTAAGAAGTATCCTTTAAGACGAAAAGGAGGCGAGTGGAAGCCTTGGTTCAAGTTAAGACTGCCTTGGAAGTGGAAATTTTAGATATTAATACAATGCAGGAAAAACTTTTTTCACTATCTCTTACGGATACCCTACAATAAGCATTTTTTATAGTACATTTTTTTATTTTACAAATAGTAAATTCTGAAAAATTTTGATATAAAAATTATGACGATATTTCGAAAACTGTTGATTTCTCTCGAAACTTAAGATTTTCTTAGTACAACACATTTTCTTAAGGCAAGGTCAATGCCTCAGAATGAGAAAAGCGATTGAAATTTCAGTAAGTTTTTCGAATTTTGACCAGAGGCGATACTAGTTAACTTAATTATGTCGAAAGAATGTACAGGATGAGGATGTATAGAGAGGTTAGAAGGATATTTCGTACTTGAGATCTGACGAGATGGAAATCGAATTCAATAATTATATTATTAGTAAGACGAAGCATTCTAGTCATAGGTTCACCGCATCCGTAGTCGGTGGCGATGGAAAAGAGGCACAGACCTAAGGTTGCGTCGGTTTGTGTTAAAAGATATGAATTGGACCAGTGAAGGGAAGTTTATGGTGCCGCCTAGTAGTAGATGCAGCATAGGCAGCGTCCTTACGATTTTCAAGATTTTGCAAATTGATTAGCATCAAACGATCAGCGTAAGGAGGTCATTTGAAACTGTCGGAGCCGGGAAAGCCGCGTAATGCGAATCGAATGAATCTTCGTTAAACGGCTTCGATACTCATCGAATGAGAGACGCGGTATGCTGACCAAACCTGGCTGGCATATTCAAGTTCTGGCATATAACCGTTTTCCAAAGAACATAGCGTACTAGAAAAAAATCCTTTTAAGTTACTGGTAGTTTACCTACCCTTGAGAAAACCATAATGGTTAGGAGAGAAGATAAATTTGTAATGAAAAAACATATTGTCGTATAGCATCGACAATTTTGTGAGTGCTTGAAGAGCTCAACGATTACTTGGCTATAATTGTTTAAAATTTACAATAGTCATGTTTAAAACATTTCTGTCTAATTTACTATCTCTATTTCGCTTCCTCACTCTCCGCACCTTTCCTTGTGAACGCATTACGAATGCACTCGAGTGAAATGTTCACAATTTGTTCACAAAACAAACGCACGAGCGAACAAAGACGAACGAACGTAACATTATTCAATTTATTCATAATAAAATGTCTAAAACATGTCGTTGAACAATTTAGCAAACAAACTGTCAGAAACATGACAGCTCAACATGTGCTACTGTTTGAGAGTAGATGAGCAGAGCGAATGCGAAGAAGACGCAACAACAGCAGCCGGTTGATCTAGAGTTGCTGTTGCTGTTGTTACAACTGCTACTCTACTACTGCTGTTGCTGCTGCATTTAGTTGTAAACAATTTTTCACAACGTTAATTATAGAGATTTTGTGTCATTTTCAGAAATTATTTCAACTGGACGATGATAGCTTGCCGTGACTGTAAAACTGTCATTGTGACAGCGCGGCAGTTGCAGTTGTCAGTTTGACATTAAAGTTACTCTGCGACACAATAAATTGCATGTCACGCTAAAAACCAAGTTTAAATCATAGAAGCAAAAAAGTAGTTTTAGTGGTGTAATTAAACTTAAATAGTATACTTATATTAAATAGTTTGAAGGTTCTGAAAGTTTTAACTTGTCTCATTTTCTTTACTCTCTGTCGGCAATATAAACTGATTCTAGGTTGTTAAACTGTCACATTTAATAATATAATCAACTCGTTTCCATTAAAACCCATGCACTCAAGAAAATCCAAAAAAACTTATAGCTGACATTGAAGTTGATTATGCAATGAACACACACACACATAATACAGATTACAACAACATCAAGAACGTCAAGTCTTCAACCGAGCAGAAGAAAAATATTCAAATATTTATTAATGTTCCTTCAGAACTTAACGCACACACAGACACTCACACGCACTCATCCTTATAGCAATATTTTACAAAATTCGAATCGACAAAACATGTTTGTGCCGTGTGTCAGGCGACATTGTTTTACATTTACATGTACAGGCACACGTATGGCTGCAGTGTGTTTGGGCCTTTATTAAATTATTTTGTAAATGAAAGTGGCGTTCAACATTATTCAAAACAGCAGCGTTAAATTGAAAGCTCATAATTTTCACATAAATCCGAGGGTGGGCTACTAGTACGTTTTTTGTGCTGTGCCTAAATACAGGACTCTCAAAATATTACAGCAAATTAATCTCAATTCGTCAAGCTCAAGAATACATTTGCTTCAGTCTGATTTAATTACAACTGACGCTATATTTACAATGCTCTGGTTTTATCTGTTTTTGCTATTAAATTCAAATAAAACTTTTCTTTTTTGCCTCCCTTTGTTTTAAGTTGAGATGTACACTATCAAAAATATTTTTTTCCACTTTAATTTAAAAAACTTTTTTTTGTTCGATCGATTAAAAAAATATAAAAACATAAAAAGGCAAATAATAAAAAAAAATCCAGACAGGAATTTCATACATTAAAATAAAATAAAAGGTAAAATTTAAAGATATCTTTCTGAGGTGATTTTCTAATAATCCTTTAAAAAAAACAATCTTTCAGATTTTATGTTTTATATTAACTATGGATGACACCTGATAATAAAAAAACTTTTCGAAAATATTAAGATAAAAAAAACTTTTTATATAATTGTTTTTTAACTATATATAGATCAGTCTTAAGTCGAAATGTTTTATTTTAATTTTCTGTTTTTTTGAAATTTTGTATTGAGAATGTTAATACAGAAATTCAATTTTAAACGCCTTACGGAATGGCTATATCCGAATTGGGTAAATTTTTGCATGGAGAATCACTGACGCAAATGAAAAACTTAACTTAAAGGAAAAAAGATTGGCGTGATTTTTGGCGGAGTTACATAGTGCACAAAATTGACAAAAATTGGCAAAAAAGTGAAAAGAGAGAGATCATATGAAATTTCCCAACTCACTCTCTGAGTCTCTCTGAGAAACGTTGCCATAGGAACCAGTGTTGCCACTCACTGCATTTTCTTCGTAGCAAAAAATGTATTAAGTCTTGCTGCAATGTAGCCAAAAAAATTTTAAGCCTAGCATAACACGATGCAACAGTCATTTTGCTTTTTTGAAATGACCTAGTGTAGGTTTTAGGCCTGGTCGAGTACAACACAAAGCAGCACTTAAAAGTTGTCTAACACCCTGAAAATTTTTACTTACCGTCAAAAAACCAGTTTTGCGATCATTCATGCTTTTTCTACCAATTTACTCAATCAGTTATCAACTGCTTCAAGATTTTATGCCAGTTTCGTAAAGATAATATATACTTTTTTTTAATTTATTCAACTTTACAATTTCTTGTAAACAAATAAATTCAACAAGTTATATGAAAATTTTAAATAAAGTTCCATTACTTTGTCAACTTTTGGTCTATTTTGAATAACGAACACTCAATTTACTCGTAACATAAATGCACTACGTTATTTTCTAATAATAATACGATTGCTATGCTTTTTTAAGAAATTATGTCGAAAAAAACATCGGCAAAGGTAAATAGGTTGGAAAATACATCAACAAATTAACATTTACTTGATAAATATTAGTAGAAACTATACAAATTCCACAAAGTATTATATATCATTTGAAAGATCTGTATTATCAGGAAGTAGTGCAAACATTTTGAGGATGTTAGACAATTTTTATGCACCGTTTCGTGTTAAACTCGACAAGACCTACAACTTACACCAGGTCATTTGAAAAGTGCATGCTTTTAGTAAATTTTGTCGCAATTGAAGGCAGCTATTTAATAGAATTTGTTTTTATCAAAAAGTAAATTCATAAAATATAATATAATTATATCTCATTGAGTATTTCAATACCGTAATGAAATTGCGATAACATGACAGTGGAACTACAGCCTGCAACATAAAAATATTTAACAACAAAAATTTAAATTTCAGTTCTTTTTACAAAAATTCTTTCATGAGCATCAATACAATTTTTTTAAATAATTCCTTACAAGTCATGATTTATTTCTTCCAATGTATTTCTTGCATTCGTTTTTTCTCGAATAGTTGAAAGGACAAAAACTGTCTTTCTGCGACTGCAGAACAGTGAGGCAAATATAGTAAATTAAATACGAAACTTGTAAGATCTGGGAACATTTGCTCGCCTTGTCCATTTTTAATGAAAGAGACTTTTTCCAATAAGGAATCGATATCGATATCGCATTTTAAGTTGTTTACTTAATTTAAATAAAGTCTATTGAGTCTTTAAATACAAAATAAGATCCAAAATTAAATTGGCATTGTATGATAAAACTTCGATTAGAGTTATTATTTTTAAAAGTTCCAAGTATTTTCTTATAAAATCAAATCTTAATTTGATTTGCTCTTAAAATTCAATAATTAGTATACTTATTAATTTATTTTTCCATTTTACATCAGCTAACAAGTTCTTCAAGCGTCGCACATAATCATATTGATAGTTTTGACATATGGAAAAGAAAATATAAAATTTGTTATCTGACAGTTGATTTATGCGCTAAAGGTTAAATACAATGCACTAGAGGCATGAACAAAATCTTATTTCTGTATTTTTACATATAAAGTGTAACTTTTAGAATTTTTTCTATTGAAAATACAAAAAAAAATATTGAAACTATGAAAATGTAGCCATTTAAGAAGCATCGTAGCATTGTAGCTTTTCATTTTAAATGAAGCCAAAAGGCAACGCTGATAGGAACTCCTCGCAACAAACTTAAAGTCAGAAATTTCACGCAACAAATAAATTAATGTTGTCAGTGAAATTTCACGCAAGTAAACATAGTACTACGCTTTACGTTTGAAATGGAATTGCTTAGTCAAATTTATATAGACCTCAATAATCACGATTTTTTTACTCGAAAAATATTTACAAAAAAAGAGTGAGCAGCGTTGCCAAAATGTGAAAATTATACCAAAACTGTTAATTTTTTTTTTCGATGTATAAACGTAAAATTTAATTCCATTTTGGTAAATTTTTGCAGTGACGAAACAAAACTAAATTTAAAAAATAAATTTTAAAAAAAGCGTTTCTGGAAATTTAAAAATGTTCACTTATCACTTTTGTGCTCTGTACTCTTAAAATACAGTGGGTGGCCAAATTAATAGGGATAATCTTTAAAATATGAATTGATCGTTATAATAATTTATCAAAAAATTACACAAAAGTTAGTTTTGTTGTAAAAATAATAAAATTTTAAAATTGCATTTTTGACTACCTTTCAGTTAGTTAAAATGAATTTTTGTTATAAATTCTTAATATTACATACGTATATTATATTAAATTGTGGTTTATTTTAATAATTTGAGCTTTTATGGTCTAGCTTGTTTAAATATTGCTAGTTAAAATAAATAACATTTATTAACACTATGCTTTCATCCGGCGTTTCGTAGATTTCTTTTCTGCTTTTTCAGGGATTGAATCAGCGAACATATTTATTTAATTTTTTGTACATAAATGAATACATTACAGTTCAAACTAACACCACTTTATAATTAAAAAATTTAACTTTACATTTTTATAGCACAATTAACAAATAATTATAATAAATATTTCAAAAAATTTCTAATAAAATATTAGAAACTAGCTTTACAATTTAAACTGTTGAACTCTTATATTATATTGTTATCGAAGTGAAAAGATATTTTGAACACACAGAAATTGGGTTAGATTTATTGATTTTTAGCGATAACTAGCGGTGATAGATTTTCAGCAATAGCTCTTAATCGGAAAGAGATACATATTGGTATACATTTTTCACATAAATTATTCTTGAAGCTTGAACATTCTGTAAAATATATAAAAACATTTTGAAGAAAATTAACTTCGTTGTTTTTTATGACAGAGAAAATAAGAAATTTTTGTTAAACTGGAACAACTTTTGCTAATAAAAACCACGTCATATGAAAGCTAGTTAAAAATTAAATTTTGAATTTTTATTGTTTTTACAACAAAACAAACTTTTTTGTAATTTTTTGATTAATTACTGTATCGATAAATTCATATTTTAAAGGTTGTCCCTATTAATTTGGCCACCCACTGTTGCTTAGCTTTAAAAGTGAAAGTTTTGATGATTTAAGAATTCCCAACTATTTATTTTTATGTATGCAACTAAGTTATTTGTATGATTTTTGTTAATTTTCTACAAACAAAATTGACACAATATTTATCTCCTGCAACCATAGAATATTTATGTATAAAATATATTTACTATAAATTAAATGTTCGTTGCATGCTTTAAAACATGATTTAAATAATTAATATTTTGATTGATCAGATTTGATAAACTTCTGTTGTGGATGAGAAATTTTTTGGATTTTTGGTAAAAAAAGTTTTAGGCTGTGGCAACCCTTAAAGTGAATTGAGAAATTTCATATGATCTCTCTCTTTTCACTTCAAAATAAATAGGCAGTACAATAAAACTGTCGTGAAAAGATGTTGCTCAGAAACATGTTGAGATCATTTCACGCACCAGAACAGAGTACTGTTCTGACGAAAATGTTGTGGTCATGGTATAATTATTTGACAAGGTAGTAGCGTAGACTGGTTTTTTTTTTCTCAAGAGCGGCGATGGGTAGTTGTCAAAATCAGCTGTTCATGCAATTAATCAAAGAAATGTGAAAAAATAAGTAACGACTTAAACATAGCTAGTCAATCGCAAATATAATGAATCAAAGAAAAGTTAAAAATAAACACATAGCTAGTCAACAACAGCAAACTACAACTACTTTAGCTGTTTTTGACAACTACCAATCGCCAAAAAACTGTGAAAACACCTTGTAAAATAATTATACCATGGTCATATTACCATGTCATATTTTGTATAGAGATTTGAGCGAAATTTCACATGAACTGAACAGAGTACTATGCTAAAGTTGAAAAAAGATTTAGTAAAAATTTACTTTGTTTTCAATACAAAAATTTTTTAATATAGAAAATTAAAATCAAAGATCTGGCAATTCAAAAACGAACAAATAACATTCGAACAAATAGCATTCATTGTAGTTGTCCAGGTAGCATTGACAGTTGTTAGGGTAAAACATGTACTGTCAAAAAGAGAACGCTTTCAATCGGCCATTAGCCCTATCATAAATATTTTTCACGCGGAATCGGAAAAGGGAGTTTTCATTTTTAAGATAAAGCTCAAGAGCATTTTGGAAATTTTTAATGCAAAGTTGTTTATTACGGAATGATCAATAAATTGGCATTAAAAATGTCCAAAATGTTTTTGAGCTTTATCTTAAAAATTAAAACTCCCTTTTCCGACTCCGCGTGAAAAATTATTCATGATAGGGCTGAATGTCAATAAGTGAAAACATAACCAATGTTAAAAATGTTGAAGTGAAAAAGCACTAACAGCTGTTTTTGACAGGCTATGTTTTCCTTTGAAAGAGAAAATAAGCAGTTGTCAATGCTACCTGGATAATTTTGCCATGGCTCAGATTATGAAAGTCTAGAAAATTATATAGTTTAAATGGAGCAAACTGTCCTACTGTAATCCAGTGCAGTATTTCAATGAACAAAAATTGATTTTATGGTATAAGATTGCAAAACATGGAAACAGAACGGAGAGTATATTTCACAAACACAAACTTTTTGTGGTATTGTCACTTTTAGTAATTCATAAATAAGTATTTTAAGTAATAAAATACGGCTCAACAAGAAATTAAGTATCACTATTTTAACCAAAAAACTTTTCTAATCAAATAATTGATAAAAAGAAACTTCTGTTTTATTTATTTTAGCTCTGTCTAAAAGCCTTTTATAGATGCAAAATCTTCAGATAACTGATTTATTTAGTAAAATTTGCTAAAACTCCAAAAACGTTATCAATCTTAAACAACACAAAGTATTTTCAGTAATATTTGCTGAAAATATCTTCAACAACCTGAATATCAGAAAGAAAAATCGTACAAAAAATGTTCAACACGACTTAACTATGTCATAAAAAAAACAACACTTGACATTATTATCACCCTTTATTATCTACATCCAAGCCAAGTCAAGACAAGTCAAGAAGAGTCAAGTCAAGTCGTCGACGATCATAGTGCTATGTAAAGAAACAACTTTAAATGATGGCTATAAATATTATAATTATCGAAATATAACAACACCAACAACAACAAAAATACGTAATTGAGTTAATTAACGCGCCGCAAAAGGCACAAAGATAAAAAAAAGACTCATCATTTAATAGCGAAATAAAATGCGATCTTCAGCAAGATTTGCTTCTTCTTCTGATACTTCCTTTAAAAAGTGCTCTTCATTTGCCGTCATCATCAGCAACAACAACAACTGACAGTGTGCATGTGAACATACTATATGTGTGTCCATGTGTATGTTTGTGCATTCGATGCTTTAACGAACTGAACGATAATTAAAATTATTGTTAAAATTGTATCAAGTACAGGGACAACGAATAATAAATGGTAACCAAACCAAATACATTTTAATGATGACAAAAAAGCCAAGAAACCAAAAAAATATTATTTGAAGCAATTATTTTGAGTCCCAAGCAGCGGGCAACAGCAGAAGAGTTGAGTAGAAGACAAGACAAACGTCAGAAATGAACCCGCAAATAATGACAAGTGGTCGACCTAAGCAGCGCCACTCTAGAGCTTACTTAATTAACAACCTTTAAAAAAAAAGCAACCAAGAATCAACGGATGAAATTCAAGACATTATTAAGAGGAATGTCTTCCTCTGCCTCCTGCTGCTGCTGCTACTGCTTCCAGTGCTACTACTATACTTCGTCAGCTGAAAGAAACACTACTGAGAAACAAGTGGAAGCAGCAGAAGGGGCAACAATTAGGAAACTCATTCAAGCCAATTATTAACATGGAGCTACATTGAATCCGAATGGAACAAAAAAATACACCACTGCCACACATGCAGCGGCCACAAAAACCAAACTAACAACAACAACAACGAAAGCAACTTATATGAGCAATATTTAAGGAGAAGAAAAGACAACCAATGGCCGATAATGATGAGCAAAGAATGTGCAGAAAAAGACAAACAAACAAACAAACCAAGCAACAAACAAACAAGCGATCGCACGAACGACGGAAATAATGAGGCGGGCGACGCGCAGCGGCAAGCTTCTGATGCTCCAAATAGACGAAGAACGACGACGACGATTACCAAGTGAGGAACAGCGCAACAATTAAGCCAGCCAAGCGCGAATCTAGGGAGGCCATGAGGGCTGAAGCCCCCAGACGCTCAAAACTTAACTGCAATAACTTTAACTTAAAAATTTTAAAAAAATAATTATAATAATTATAATAATAATAATTATGATTTTTTTCAAAAAAGCTAACAACGAATCGTTATTTTTTACTGCTTTCATTTCGATCAAAAGTAAAAGTCAAAATTTGATTTTAATTTTTTGACCAAAAACAAAAGTTAAAATTTTACTTTAAATTTTCGATCAAAAATAAAGTTAAAATTTCAATTTAATTTTTTTATCGAAAATAAAAGTCAAAATTTGAATTATATTTTCCGATCAAAAATAGAGATAAATAATTTGACAGATCTTTTTCTTATTAACTATTATAAATGTTTAAAGGTTAAAATAATTAATAGAGTAAGTTTCTTATTCATTTATATTCGTAAGATTTTTGCATTTCATCGCTTATTTGCTTATCATTGCACATTCTGTTTTTATTTATTTCGCAAACGACTGGAACAGCGACTGCAAACAGATAATATAGGAATTAAGACGACTTTTACTTTTGATCGAAAAAATAAAAGTCAAATTCTAACTGTTATTATTGATCGAAAGAATAAAAGTCAAATATTAACTTTTATATTTGATCAAAAAATTAAGGACAAATTTTAACTTTTATTTTTGATCAAAAAATAAAAGTCAAATTTTAACTTTTATTTTGATCGAAAAAATAATAGTAAAATTTTAAGCAAGCATTACATTTACTCTTTCCAATTGACTTTTTGAATAGAAATTTTGAAAATAACTGTTATTTTCAGTACCTGGTTTTTTTGATATTGCGGAAATTGCTAAGATACCAAAATATTATCAATAAATACATCATTTGAGCTTAAGAGTTATAGGAAAAGTCTAAAAATTATTATGTTCTGATGATTTGACAAGGTCATATTGAGCTTTAGGTCAAGTAATTCATGAAAGAAAGCAACAACAACAACAACAACAACTCTGTAAAAGCTAATCACACAGCAGACTAGGCAGCCTTTTTCGGAAATAGCAACATTTCCTCTTCAGTAGTCTTGAGTGATTCAGCTGTGATCAACACACTGTTTTACGTGAATATCGAGAGCTTATATTCAATTTGACCCATCTACAAAAAAAAATTTTTCAGGTGAGCAAAAAACAATGTAAATCTTTTAGTGCCAAATATTCACCAAGCAAACAAAACAAACATAAAGAAAAAATTAGTGAAATCACGTACTTTTCGTTTAACCCATTAATGACTAATGGGTATTGAAATACCCATAAAACAGTGTTTACGAAAAAGGCCATATCTCAAAAGTGGAAGGAGATATCAAAATAATTTTTTTTTTAAAACATTACGGAAAAATGAAACTAACTATTGTCTTTACAATGTGAAACGAAATTCATACAATTAAAAGTTCCTATTCGAGATCGAAGATGTGTAATTTTCAAAAATAACAAAATCCATATACAGGGTCCGCCAAATAACTTTTTTTTTTGAAAATTCTATAAAAAAAACTACTAGATATTTTCTCAAATTTCTTTTTTTTTTTTGAAAGAACAATCCTTCCGGTTAATAATGGAAAATAATTTCATTCAAATGGCTGCCTCGGATGGCCATGCAGTAGCCTACACGATCGGTCCAATTTTTAAGCACATTATCGATTATGTGCAGCTGTATTTCACCAATGGCTTCACGAATATTGTCCTTTAAAGCGTCAATTGTCTCTGGCTTGTCTGCGTAACACTTATCTTTAAGGGCACCCCACAAATAATAGTCCAACGGTGTCAAATCGCAGCTCCGAGGTTACCAAACGACATCAGCTCTGCGGCTGATAATGTGATCTTCAAAAACAGGGCGCAAAACATCGAGTTTAGCTTCGGCTGTGTGGCACGTAGCGCCGTCCTGTTGAAACCAAATGTTGCTAATATCCCCTCTTAAATTTTTGTGAACAAAAATTCGTTCAACATGGCCCGATAACGATCGCCATTGACTGTAACGGCCACTCCTTGCTCATTTTCGAAGAAAAATGGCCCAATTATGCCTCTGGACCAAGATTCGCACCAAATAGTGACTCGTTTTGGGTGCAGTGGCTTTTCAATGTATGCGTGCGGGTTTTCTGTGCCCCCAATGCGACAATTTGGCTTGTTTACATACCCGCCAAGATCAAAATGAGCTTCATCTGAAAAGATGATTTTTTTGGCAAAATCGGCATCTTCTGCATCAAAGTAATGTCGCAATATTTCCCAGCGTTGTTCAAGCGTATATACAACCATATTCGTTTAGCGGAAGGATAAAACTAATTATCTGTCAAATTAGACAAGAGCTAAGTGTTACTATTCACGAAAAAAGCACTAGTTGAAAAAAAAACGTTATATGGCGGACCCTTTATAAAGCTATGTAGAAAGTTAGAAAATGGAAAGATCGAGGGGAAAATTCGTGGTCAGTTTTCCTCTAGTATCCTATATTTATCAGGTGATCATTATGACAAAGGAATGTTGCCATATATGCAAATTTTTATTAATACCAAGAACCCGTATTAGCCGATTGGGTATTTAAATACCCAATGCAGATCTCAAATATGGTGACAGTTACAATCCTGAAATTTTGAAAGCAACTTCTATGGCCTATATTAGTTTCCTGATAAATTTTAAAAAAAATGTATGGCGAAATCTATGAGCAGTCTTTAATGGGTTAAGTGTTATAGGTTGTTTTGCATTTCAAATATTTTTTTTTTTCTTAAATGAAATCAGTAGATAAGTCTTTTTATTCAATTGGAAAAGTAAGTCCTTCGTGAATTCAGTGACGATTTTATTCAGATTTTAAGAAAAGTTTGTTGATAACAATATTCACAAACAAAAGCAAGAGAAAAATATCAAAATGGCAGTAAAGAATGATATTGGTCTATTATTTTAATCGCTTACATTTTTTCAATTATAAAAATATTTTTATTCTGATAAAATTACAGACTTTGGAATTCATGGAAATGGTTCCACTTTTTGGATTGATATGCAGCGGAGCAGTATGCACATTAGAGTCATGATTTCTCTTCCCATTGCCGAGTTATCGTCCGAATCTGCATTAAAATTTATTAATATTCTAAGAGAATTTCATTCAATTATAAAACCACCTTTTATTTGTCCAATATCTTCCTCCGTTGATCTTCTTCTAAGCTTTTCAATACCTTTTCTTCTCTATTTTGCCCTGCCATTGCAGTCTAACGCAAAAATGTTTAAATTTTCTTAAATATTTCCAAAAAGTGTGTAGATGATTGATGTGTAGATTTGTAAAAATCTCCTCAATTCTGGGCAAAGGGTACTTTTCGACATATAAATTCGGATTCAAAGTCACTTTGAAGTCACCACTTATGCAAATATCTCCATTTTTTAATTATTGGAACGATAGGAGTACCTCATTCACAATAATCTACCGGCTCAAGGACCTTCATTAACACCAACTTATCTAACTCCGTTTCGACCTTTTCTCTTATTGCCAAGGGCACCGGTCTTGGTCTAAGAAACTTCGGTGTTGTTCCCTCTTTCACACGTAAACGGGCTTGACTTTTTTTAAATAATCCTAAACTGCCATCAAAAAGACTTCCAAACGTCCTCAAAATATTTTCTTTATCTTCACAATTTGAAAAAGTGTTAAAATTTAAGTATGCAATTTTAATTTGAAAAGTTTTAAGAAAACTTCTACCTAAAAGAGGAGGACCGCCGTTTGAAATTACAATCAAAGATATTGTTTTTATTTGCTTACTGTCCTTTTGTATTCACACGGGTTCGAGTCCCGGTCCAACACTCTAGCCTTTTCTTCTTTATTTCTTAAGTCTTCGTTGCTAAAGGTTTTGGAACATTTCAAGAATAGCGACAACTCTTATTTTCAATTTTTGCGAATTATATGAATTTTATTCTCCTTAATCCAAATCTGAAAAAATTGTAGGCCGCTTGCAATTGGTTTAGAAGTTATAGGCCTTCAAAGTTGGAAAAAATGGACTACAAATCGTTGTATTTTTTTTAATTTTCCAACAAAACTACGCTTTATGGGAATCAATATAAAAGTAATGGCAGTACCTATACAACAAGGTATCAAACATAAAAATCCATGCATAATTTTTTAAGATATAACCATTTTAAATGTAATGCTTTCGTAAAAGGGAAACCACTAGTTTTTCAGACAAATTTTTAATATAGGAATAGTTGTATCTTAAAAAGTTTTGCATGGATTTTCATGTTTGATACCTCATTGAATAGGTACTAGCATCACCTTTCCTTTGATATCCATAATGCGGAACACTAAAAAAACAGCAAGATTTGTTGGCCATTTTTGCAAATTCGGAGGCCTATAACTTCAGACCAATTGCGAGCGGCCTGAATTTTTTCCAGATATGGATTTAGGAGGCCAAAGTCTATATAATCCAACAAAAAATATTAAAAGAGAGTGTTGTCGCTATTCTTGATATATACCAAGGCTTTTTTAATAAACGGACTGCAGATTTAGAGAACCAAAAATTATGATAAAGTATTCTGCAGAGGATAGAGTGGCTGATAGGTATCGAAAGCTTTAGAGAAAGCTCCGAATAGAAGTGCGGAGATTTGTGTTGTCTTAAAAAAGCTTACTTCTTTGCATTGCTTTCTACTTGGGAAAAACTTTTCTTCTACTAGCTAAAAAATGTGCAGAGTAAATTTCAAATATTTTTTTCTCATTTTCAATGGAAAACGGACAAGTCAGTAATCCACTTAATTCAAGCTTTGAACCAAAGACATCAAACCAAAAAAGCGAAATCACAAAATTTTAATTTATATGAACAAACCCCCTCCACAAGCGATTTCTAGATCCGCCACTGTGGGCAACCAAGATTTTCTTTAGCGAGCGGCGCATGGAAAATAATAAAGCACATTAAAAATATAGCAACTTCAAAAAAGATCAAACAACAACAATAATAGATATCAGATACAATTAAGCAGAAAATATTGTTAAAAACATTTTACAAATCCAATTAGTAAAGCGAAAGAATTCGACGTTATTGTTAGAAATAAAAAGCCACACTAAGCAAAAACACCACTAATTGATGTTATAGAAAATAATTAATTGCTGTTTTTTATGTTTTGAACTAAACCTCAAAACAGCAAAGAAAAATACATTTTTAAAAATGTTTAAATAAAAGTCAATAATATTGTATATTAAAAAAAAAACAAAAATGCAAAAAGGAGAAATGTGAAGAAATAAGTTAAATGTAGGTCAGCATGCATTTCAATCATATTAGGGGTATTCACACTGACTTGGGTAGTTTGGTATATTGGCATATGCTGTACATTTTGTTTTTGTAAAGTGCCATTGTACTCAAGTACTCAACTACCAATCTACTCTAGCTGACCACCTGACTTGTTTGGATAGATTGATTTCTTGCCAAATTGAGTTCTTTTTCCATGTGTACAACCCTTTGCAAAAATAGGCAATAATTGACGTGAGGGCATAAAATTTACAACATTTGTTGGTGCTTATGCTAATATCTCGGTTGATAAAAACAAAAACCACACTCGTTTTTACAGCCCACAAATCAATAAAAATGCTATATTTCAGACAGTTTGGGTCGTATTAGACTAATATTTGGTAATTTAGTTGATATGATTACAGTTATGCATTACAGTTATGCCAGTTCAGTATATAAAAATATTTTTTCCGATTGGCATGAAAGTTCTTATATGTCAGTAAGGCGGCCTGTGACGGGATAACGTCTGCCCGGGATTACCAGTAAATGATAAAATGCATAAAATTAAGTTCAAGTTAAAAATTACTCGCATATAAAATAACTTTTTTACGCCCAATTAATGGCCTACATTTGTCGCACATAAGATGACAAAAAAAAATGGTGGCAACCCTCTTCCAGCTGTCACTCATCTCTCATCAGCTACATAAGCCGGGGAGATCAAACAAATATGGAACACTGCCTAAAATTATAGTACAAAGTACGCAATTGCAATTTAGGGTGCTCGCAATAATCAAAAGTACTCAATCTACCCATACCCAACTACCCAAGTCAGTGTGAGAACCCCTATTGTTAAAAAATTATCTCAGCTAAGAAATAATAATAATAATAATAAAAAATAGTTGCATTTTAAATAAAAATTAAGAATGGCACTTTTTTATCCAAAATCATATCAAAAATTTATTAAATCAAGATACTTGATGAGAATTGTCTAAGAAAGGATATGCACATATAGAATTGTCATAAACTTTGAAAAAAAGAGTTCGATAAAATCGAAAAAATTGACGAAAACGTTTGATTTTGCTTAAACGAATGTGTTTGTGATGATATTGTAATGCAGAACTGTAAGCAAGACTTGCAAAATCTGATTTGTGTTGTTAGGGAAGGTTTTAGGTTAAAACCATTGAAATTAAGTCATTTTTTAGAAGATGTTTTCTAAAAAAGTATATTATTTGGACAAAAAATTTAATTTGCATGTTAATTTTACGTCATCAGCTTAAATGATAAAAAAAAATTTTTTTTTTTTTGTAACATATAGTTCTTATAATAAATATTTCGCTGAAATTTATTTAAAAAAAGATGAAAATCGGACATCATAGCTTGGCTCCAGATCGTCTGAAAAAAATTCATTCAAAAGCATGCCTTGCATATCAAAATGGAATGGAAATATGGAAAATTATGAAGCGTGAAAAAAAAAATCAAAACATGTACGTTATTTTTTAACTATACTGTTGTGTGTAAAAAGTAGACTAATTTTCTAAAGACGCTAATTTTGGTAAATAGGGTGTGGAATTACATTATAAATAATTTTAAAAATATATTAAAACCGTTTGATTAGTTTGTTTGCAGGAGTGTGGCCCGTTTTGAAAAAGGATATTTCGATAAAAATGCGTTTAATGTTACTCTGGTTAGTTTAAGTTACTCTGGAGCACCGGGTTTGAAGTAAAGCTCCAATTTAAGCTCATGTTTCAAACTACACGTGTACACGGAAGTTCGAACTCCATGCAAACCACTATGTTTTTAACGTTGACCCCTGCCGCGAAGGCTTAATTCAACGGTGCTCCAAAGCTTGGGACAAATATGAAGCGTCGGCCAACGCCCCTTCGGAATTCAAAAGATCCACTTAGAAAGGTTTCCCTAATAACATACAACAGAACCCACTCCAATGTTGTCAGAATGACACAATTTATGACCGTGGCACTTTCAGCTACTAAAATTTAAACATGACTAGGTTATTTTAATAACCTTGGGTTATCTCAGTATCAATACCAATAATATAACCCTTATATTTTTTGGCCGCAATAATCATCATCATCCTATCAAAGGTCATCACTCTTTGACACGAAAGACTAAGGCGGCATATTAGGCCTGTCACTTATATCATCAGGTTCCTCAATCTCAGTGGACACAACTCAGACTATTTAGGTTTCCCCGTCGCCTGTTCTCAAATTCCAAAGGTAACAGTATATTGAACCGGTAGTTGCTTACCTTTGGAATTTAAGGGAATCACCAACCCGAGTTCAACTTAAGTGTAACTCACACCGACATTCCTGGTCTAAACCACACACAGAGCGAATTTAAACTCCGAAGGACCATGCCCAACGACAGTCAATACCTGGGCTCAAGGCTCCACCTGACAAGGCTCTTCAACATCCCGTCTTACAGACCAAAAGTTTTTAGAACATTTATATTTGACTGTGACACCTTCAGCCACTAGAATTGTACATGACTAGGTTAAAAAATAACCATTGGTTTCTCAGTAAAACCGGGTAAACCACAATGCTACTTATGCAACTTCGTTAGCCTAATTAAGACTTAATAAAAAGCCTCTTTCGGAAAACTAAGAAGCATGAGCCGTTGTATACCAATTGGCTTATACTACGGTCGAAAGATTAAATGTTCCTTATATAAAACCTTCATTCTAAGATAAGGACTGCAGAACAACGATAGATCAGGTCTCCTCATCATTGATGGATGACTGTCCCCGCTCTTCAAGTTCTGTTGGATTGATCGTCCATCGAAAGCATATTACAATGACGGTGTTATGATAACTTAATATCAAAACCATGCTTTCTCCAAGATTTGGCGCCAATGACCAAGGCTCAAGGTAAACCTTTTTCTTTTACAGTTACCAGATGAACATTCAAGAGCCGTGACTCAAGAATGAACTCATTATGAGATCAGTTCATGGGCCGTGCCCCATGAACTGTCCACCTAATAACAAACCCTCACCCTTCTATTCCTGGCTTGGGACAGGCAGATTCTGATTATAAATTTTTTTACATGTTCTTGAATAGTTGTACAACAAAATTCTATTAAAAAACTAGTAAGGAATTATCTTCGACTGAATCGAAGTTTAAATACCCGCATGCGGGATTGAAAGAGATTTACCGTTTTGGTAAACTCACTTTGTATGGGAGGTAGACGTGATTTTTATTCGACTTTTTTTTGGCGATTATAATTATATAATTATTTAATATATAAGTAATAGAATTATTTATAATTGTATTTCAAACAAACAAATAAATAAATATTCGACTTTTTACAAATTTCATATGTGCAGAATTTGAAGTCACTAGATTCATTTTTGTGTGATTCAAAGAGATTTTACCTTTTTGGTAACCTCACTTTGTATGGGAGGTAGCCGTGGTTTTCATTCGATTTTTATTTACATTTCATACCTAAAGTACATATTAATTGTTAAAGCTTATGTGCAAAATTTGAAGTCATGAGATGAATTTTGCTAAATTGAAAGAAATTTTACTGTTTTGGTAAACTCACTTTGTATGGGAGGTAGACGTGATTTTTGTTTGCCTTTTACAAATTTCATACGTGCAAAGTTTGAAGTTACTAGATTAATTTTTGTGAGATTTAAAGAGATTTTACCGTTTTGGTAACCTAACTTTGTATGGGAGGTAGCCGTGGTTTTCATTAAATTTTTCCAAATTTCATATTTAAAGTACATATTAATTGTTAAAGTTTATATACTTAAAGTACGTATTAATTGTTAAAGCTTATGTGGACAAAGTGAAGTCATTAGATTAATTTTTGCGGAATTAAAAATGATTTGACTATTTTGGTAAACTCACTTTGTATGGGAGGTAGACGTGACTTTTTATTCGACTTTTTTTTGGCCGATAGCCTTTGTTGCTCGTGCCGTACAAATATAGTAATATAATTTTTCATAATTGTATTTCTAACAAAAAAAATACATGTTCTAATTTTTACATATTTCAAACGTGCAGAATTTGAAGTCACTAGATTAATTTTTGTGAGATTTAAAGAGATTTAACCATTTTGGTAAATTTAGTTTGTATGGGAGGTAGCCGTGGTTTTCATTAAATTTTTCCAAATTTCATATTTAAAGTACATATTTATTGTTAAAGCTTATGTGCAAAATTTAAAATCATTAGGTTAGTTTTTGCGGAATTGAAAGAGATTTTACCGTTTTGGAAAACTATCTTTTTATGGGAGGTAGACTTGACTTTTGTTGGACTATTACTAATTTCATACGTGAAAAATTTAAAGTCATTAGATTAATTTTTGTAAGATTTAATGAGATTTTGGTAACCTCACTTTGTATGGGAGGTAGCCGTGGTTTTCATTAAAGTTTTCCAAATTTCATATTTAAAGTACATATTTATTGTTAAAGTTTATGTGCAAAATTTGAAGTCATAAGATTAATTTTTGCGGAATTGAAAGGGATTTTACCGCTTTTTACTCACTTTTTATGAGAGGTAGACGAGATTTTTTTTCGATTTTTGCAATACATGTTGAAATTAATTGTGAAAATATTTGGCAGCGTACTTTTTAGTTTTCTGAGTGTTCATTTAATTTTTTCTCTGCTATAAACAGCATACCTACTCCCATCCCGTAAGGTACATGTCATCATTGTTTTAGCGGTCATAATTTATTTAAGAAATAATAAGTTACGTCATGTGTCCATTTAACACTGGGTTACTACATTTAAAATCATTTTATTTCGACTCAATGCATTAAACTACTGGGTCTCGATTTGATAACAGAAAATTGCTTAAAGAACACTTAAAACTATAAGGAAATTTCTCCCAAGTTTTTCTCATTGAGAATTTAAAATTTTTTTTTTCTCAAAGTTAATTAGATATAACTAGCGTTGCCGCTTCGATTGAATTCAACCAAATTTGGTAGTTTTTATTCTTCAAATCGGTTTTTGGTTAATTTTGGATTTTTTTTTCCATTTGGTATTTTTTGGTAAATTTTTTAAATTTTGTACATTAAAAATTTTTTCCAAAAAACTCTTTGAAATGAAATAAAAATTGAAATCATACCATTTGGTTCACCCTGTTAAAATAATGAACATTTTGTAACACTTCCTAAATATAATATGTTTTTGAACTCTTTCAAATTTAGTTCTTTTGTTGGACTGTCAGAATTGCCAGCCATATTTCGTTTTACACCAGTAGAAAGAATTTATCTGGCTTGACATTGAGAAAAACAACATGATGGAACAAGTTAGCGCATAGCACAATTAATAATATAATAGGCTAAGGAATTTTCTAAAAATAATACTGATGTTCACCATTTTTGGTCAGTTAGAACCAATTTTTAAATTTTTTAATCTTATAAAGAATTACATCTTTTTCTTTACGTGCTCTTGAAATTTTTTATAGCTTAATCAATTTATGTTTTTCAAGTCAAATGAATTCAAAGACTGTGCTTTTATAGAAATAATTTTTATTTTATTGGAACGAGCAAGCGAAGCTCACATGGAATAGCTTGTTTGAAGAATGTTTGACCAAGCAAATCTCTGAAATGGGTTGACCTTCTAATTTTTTTTTTTTCTAAACTGTTCTACGTCTCTTCATTTATTTCTTAACAAAGCTAACATTTAGAAATTCTATTTAGTTTATAAGTTAGTTTAATTGAAGAAAACCGGCAATTCGATAAATCAATTTTTTTCGTAGATTATGTGTATTAAGATATTCTAAAGACAATGGTCTATTGCAGTGTCGGCCAAAAAAACATTTGCACTGTTCCTTTTGCTGTGTACTAGTGCGCGCACATGTGAGAGCGACAAAGACAGACAGGGTTCATCATGCACGCGTTCATAGTCGCTGGCCCACACTAGTCTATTGTATGAATACAAAATTTAGGCCGCTCGCAAATGGTTTAGAAATTAAGGGGTTGAAAGTTCAAAAAATGGGTCTGGAAAACTTGTGATTTTTTAATTTTCCTTCTAAGCATTAAGGATATCAAAAGAAGGATTATGTTATTACCTATTCAACAAGTGATTAACCATAAAAAACCAAGTATTAATTTAGAAGATATAACATTTTTCATATTATGCATACTTCACGGTTCACCCATTTACGAAACAGCAAAAAAATAAGTATAAGGAGTTATTTTTGTATTTACACCCATTTTTTTTTTAATCAGAACAATAGTTACACCCCTTCTATGAAGACATTTCTTTTTCCAATTGTAGATGTTCTAAGTACAGAAAGAGAATTTTGTTCCAAAATAATGCATGTATTTTTTGGTTTAAAATTAGCATAAGGAATACCATATGTTGCATTCTCCAGGATTCGTGGTATAAGTGGACCTTTTATTGAACCTTTTTTCTTCTGATCGACTTAACCCTCGAAAGATTCTTTCTAGGTTTTAAAAAATTAACGACAAGAAGGGGTTGGTTGAAAAACGCCTAGAATTAAATAAGTGTAATGTTTATGAGTAAGGAAAAGTTTATTCATTACACACAACTCCCTAACAATGAGAAAACGTAGTATATCAATTTTTTTTTATACACCTAGTATTTAAGAATTCAAGTTTTTTGAATGAAATTAATACGTTTAAATTTGTGGGCTTAAATAAAATATGTGTATTTTTATTTATGATTGTTTAACAGACATTTTTACAGTATTCCGAGAAGAGTATTAAAGCTTTATTTTGCTTTGGTAGTTTTTTGTTCAATTTAGTAGGTTTTTTAGAAGAGATTGGTAGGTAAAATTTTTTTGTAGTGGCAACACTGGATATAACTGAGCTAAGAGATAACAGAGATAAGCTAAATGCAAAATTTTATTTGAAAAAGTTGAAGTAGTTCCTTGAAAAACAAAACTCTTGTCGAACAGTTTTGTTATACAAATTTCTTATAAATAGCTAATTTTGGACGAATTAATAGAGAATTTAGTAGAAACAAAGATGCATTTCACTAAAAAATGCATCATAATGACATTTAATGACAAAATTTTAAAATTTAATAGTTAAAATAAGTTTAACCTGTAATTGTCCCTATTTAAAATATTTTCTTAGTTAGTTCAATATGTTTTTAACATTTTTTATAAAAGAAAATCATTCAAACTTACATGTAGAAATAAAAAATAATATTAGAATCAATTTGTAATGCATTATAAAATCATAAATTTAGATTTTTCAATTAATTAAAAATCATTTAGAATTCGATGTCACTCTATTCGAAATGTTGTCGCAAAGAACAAGTTAATTAATTGCAATAAACGCAGCAAGACATCAATGCGATTAAAGAAAACTTGTCTAAAGTCGTGCAACCATCCGTCCGTCTTTCTGACTGCTTTTCAATCTTGTTTTGTCGGTCGCACTGCCTCTCTTGACATCTAGAGTGTTGTGTAAAGTTGGTTGGCAATTTTTGTTGGGTGTCTTTTATAGCTTCACATATTCAATTCTGCCCCACTGAGTTTATGGTAATGATTAGCTGTCTTCCAGTGTCGTCAGTTTGTTGGTCGGTCGGACGGTTGTTGGGTCGTTCTTTCGTGCAAATTAGAAATTTATTGTCAGTTATGTGTGTGAACTGTTATTTCAGCTAAAATAATTGTCATTCACAATTTATGAGCTGTTGGGAAAAATAAATTGCGATATGTTGGTAATTTGAACAATGTTGCTTCAGGTGAAGGAAGCCCCATTAAAAAGCCTGTTTTTCTTTAAATGTTAACTGATGCAAATTTGTAATTAAAACGTTGCTTGTTTTGTAATTATAAATGTAAGAATTGTTAGAAATTGAATGCATTTTGTTGGATTTTTTGTCAATTAGATGTCGCAGGTTTTTTTATTGTTTCAACGTTAAATTATGTGTAAAAATTCTGGCAACGTATTTATGATTAGGGATCGGATTTTTATGCAAAATCATTTTTAAATCAAATCCCGTGCAAAAATAGGATAGCAACAAAAATCTTATTTTCTAAAAATATTGCTTAAATACACATATTTTATCTAAATGTTTTAAAATTTTGCATAAAATTTGTATATTTTAGATTTTTGACACTAGTTTTTTATACGTTTTGCATAAAACTCCGATCCCTATTTACGATATATGGAATATAACATTGCTTAATAAACACTTTAAGAACAAAAAAAACACTATGCAAGAATCAATCACTTTTTTTTTACAAACAAACTAGGGACATATCAATGGCGTTTACTGTTTTTAATCCTTCAGCCCGTTTTCGAGAAATTGAAGGTTCAAGGTCAAGTACATGTTGATGCAGTTTTTGTTAGAAAAACTTTTTTCTCATGAACTTTATCGACTTCATGTCAATGAGTGAAACAGTAAGAATTACCTGGAGAACAATTTCTTAGAACAGTTTAACCCTCGAAACCCCTTATGGTCCAAATTGACCTCATAAATCGAAAAACCCGTTTTTTCGTATAAGCTTTGTTCAAACAAAAACAAGTAAGCTTTTTGATGAAAAAATATTCCCCTGATATACTGGCGCTAAGTGAAATTATAAATTAATACAAATTAACCAACCTTCTGTGTGCCTAAAATGACCTCAAAGGTATTAAAACTAAGTTTTTCAAATCGGCCATTGCTCAGTGAAAATCGTATTCTAGGGATCAAAATAAGAAACTTTGCGCGAGGAACTATACCTCTAAAACGAATTCTAATGCCCTAGCTTTTGACTTTTGTCCTTTCATGTAAAGTGCCAAAATGGTGATTTTTTTAAATGCTTGTATGGGGAACCCCCAAGTGGGTTCCAGGGGGTATGCCACTGGCATGGGTGGATCGGCCCTCCAAAGTTACTGGGGGTCGGTCATACACTTGGACTCGATTGGGGCACTCTAAATGGGTCAAAGAGAGATTTTTCAAAATTTGATTCTACGGGACAAAAGTCAAAAGTTGGGGCATTAGAATTCATTTTAGAGGTATAGTTCCTCGGGCAAAGTTTCTTATTTTGACCCCTAGAATACGATTTTCACCGAGCAATGGGCGATTTTTAAATCAACCCGCCCTAATATATATATATTAGGCCGGAGCGAATTTCAAAAGAGCATAGCATCGATTTGGCTCAGGGCACATTTAACAGGCATTGTAACAAAAATGTAAGCTTCAAAATTTCATTTCGATCTGATTGCATCTTCCTGCTCCGGTTTGTTCTTAAAATCAGGAAAGTTTTTAAAACCTAGTGGTATGTGACAAATAAGAAGTGATTCGGTTAGTACAAACATGAAATGGAGGTACACAAAATTTCGTCCTTCTTCCTGCTCTAAGATATCCTTAAAAATTACATAAATTAAAAAAAAATTATATTGCAAAGATTTTCAGCTTAACTTATAGGCTCTTACCCAAATATTGATTTTAGGAATTTTTTTTCTATGCCACGTCATCTTCTTATTCCAGAATGTCCTTGAAAATGGGATTTTTTAAAAATCATAAAAATCGTTAAAAATTGGAGCCAAATCAACTGAAAATAGGATAAACTGAACACATGCAAAATATCATTACGATCTGACTCCAAATGCCTATAACGAAAATTTATTTGAAAAACTTCGTTGGAGAAAATAAAATTTATTTCTTTAACTCTATGTATATACACAAAATGTACGTAAATATAGGTTGAATAGGTTGTTTTTGTTTGAACAAAGCTTTTATAGGAAAAAAATGGGAAAATTTGGACCAGAAGGGTTAAACTGTTCTAAAAAATTATTCTCCAGATAGTTTTTACTGTTTCACTCATTCTATCGTCCGGGGAGGGTGGCGAACGGTAATTTTTTCTTAAGTGTAGTTAGTTATTTATTTTTTTATTATTTTTATTATTTTGTTATTTTTTGTTTGTTTTCGAAAGCCACGTCGCTACCTCGGTTGACCGCAAGGTCTATCACCGGGGCTGCGACGTAGGCACTCTGCTAGAGGTGGGCAATAGCACAATTTTTTGTTTGTTGACTCACCAGCACATGTGCACCCTTGTGTGTCAGCACACTGTGCTAGCACAATTGTGCCACAATCGGACAAAGCACTTATAAAAGTGTCGATAACAAATAGAGTGATAACATCTTTTCTATTGATTTGTTTACAATATTCACATTGTCATATTGCATATTGTCAATTATTGCCAGTAAGCCAAAGTGAAAGCAAAAACAACTTTACTAAGCAAAAACTTACAAAATGCAGTGCACAGTAGCGATAACCAATGAGTATCAGTGAGGAAGCTTAGCACAACACTCTGCTATTCATCCCAACACAGCACACAAAAGTAACTTTACGCGCAAAAGTTCGTCAAAGCTCTGCTCTTTGTGTGCTATGTGAGTCAACGTAGTAAGCTAGCACACATGGCACACTACAGAGTCAGCACAGTGCCATAGCACAGCACTGAGCTACCCACCTCTACTCTCTGCTACGTCACCATGGCGTCTACAGTTGTCGTATTAGAAATAACGGAGCGTTCCTTTTTACCGATTGTCAACCGATTACCGAAACGATTATAAACGGACTACCGATTACCGAACCGATTTAAAACGGATTACTCATTACCTAAGCGATTACCAACCGATTACCAATTACCGAAGCGATTACCAACTGATTACCCATTGCCGAAGCGATTACCAACCGATTACCAAAGCTATTACCAACCGATTATCCGAAGCGATTACCAACTGATTACCGGATTATAAAGCAATTACCAACTGATGACCGAGTACTTAAGCGATTACCAACTGATTAAGCCCGCTAGTGACTACCCGAAGCTGCATAACTAAGAGGTTATAATAAGGACAACGTATTCAATAAAGTAACTTTGTGAATTACTCAAAACCCTGCGATCTAATCTAGGTATGTTTGACCCTGGAGCGGCTGAGTTTTACCTCAGACTTTGACAAAACCACGTCACTATGAGTTAGTTTTGTTTTTTTTTTTTGTAAACATCAAGAAGAAAGAAAATATAACTTAATAAAATGCTTTTGAATAGAGTTGAACGGCGGCACTACGAAATGAAAATTTTCCATTTTCTAATTTTTTCTAATTTTTTAAATTTTTTTTTTTTATTCCTTAACTTACAGACCTTTTATACGTTTATGATCTTATACGTTTACACACTTCGCCACACCCAAATTCTTTGAATTTTTTCTTAAACTTCAGAATTTTCCGTCTAACTTAAATACAAATTAATGGCGAAAATTTCTAAAAATAAACTCAACGAGTTCTTGTGGTGAGCATTAATGGGTTAAGCTGTATACACTCGCCTCAAATGAGCCTGCCCACGGACTCACTTTGAAATTAGTTTAATTAAAACAGTTTTTTTACTTGCAAGTGTTGATAAGCGCAAAGTTTTAACAAATTATGCAAATAGATTTTTTAGTGATAAGGGAATTTTTTTCACCATTCCAAAATTTTTAATACAGAATTTGGTGAAGCGAAATCTACGAAAATTCTGTGTGACATTCTTAAAAATTCGTAGATTTCCCTTACTTTGCCACTGTTGTCCGTTTATCTGTGCAAGGCTTAAATATCCGTAGAAATCCGTAATTTCCGTGTAGTTGGCACCACTGGCTAAAACTATGAATTTATATATTCAATATCAAAGTGATACTGGAATGATTTCTTGCAGTTGAAAAAAGATTTCCAAACTGTTGATCGGAAAATTATTTAATGTTTAAAAATGTACTCAAAAATTTAATACGAAATATATTGTATAAATATATTGCAAAAAGCCCAAAATTAAATTTCAATTTTGATCAGTTGAAAATCTATTCTATAGTTTAAAATAAAATCTAGGTGTGTTTGATTTTGACGTTTTAACACAACACGGGCTTACTACACAGTAAAAAATTATCTTTTTTATAACATTTGTGTGGTATAAACTTTTTTTATTCCAAATAATTTATAAATTTTTGCCTCTCAATATTATAAAAATAATAAAACAAATAAAATTTTAAAATTTTATATGGATATCATACGTAAATCAAAATATATTCTGGTTCGAAAGTAAAAAATTCACCGAAATCGGGAAATTTAAAAATATAGTGGTTTCGATTGGTCGGACGAGAAAAATGGTCTGGAAAAATTTATAAAATTTGATGGTATAACTTTTGAAACAATTTTGGTTTGGATTTATTATACGTTTACCAAATAGTATAAAATTTATAATCATATTTTTTACTATGTAGTATATTAAATTTTACTTAAAACCCTACATCAGAAGTTGACAAGCTTTTCTCAAAAAACGAAAAAAAAAAATTTATTTGCATTTAAAAAAAAACTATTAGTATGACTATGATTATGACAGTCAATAAAAAAATTTGGCATTTAATACTAACATTTTTGAACATTGTATAACGAATATGTGCACTTTCCCCAACATTTACTTTAAGAGTGGCCACATGCATAGCTTTTTTTTATTAATTTTTTGCATTTTTTATTATTGTTGCAAATTATGTAAATTCGATTATTTTACAAATAAATGATTTCATGTTTACTAAAGTGAAAATTATTAAGCACTTGTGGTCAAAAATATACCTGTATACAACCAAACAAACATGAGTGCATACATGTGTGTAAATAAAGTGCATGCACACACAAAAGGCAAAAAAAAAATCGAAAAAAATTAAAATAAACGAAAGAGGAAATTAAATTTTAGCACATAAAAAACTACCACTCAGTGCGCTTCGGCAAACATGCTGAACTCATGGCCAAAAAGGATATTTATGGACCTTTGCAAAACCACACGCGTGCAGAAACCACGCAAACACATACAGACACGCAAACGCACAGATAAGACTGTGTAAATGTTAAGTAATGTGAGTGAGAGAGTGAGGAGTGTATGAATGTGTGCGTTTGTGTAAATGTAAATAATTTCCATACGAATGAGCAATTGTGCATTAATACAAATATACAGATATATACACTGTGCGCGCAATGCGTTGTTCTTCGACTCGCTACACTGTAAATAAAAACGCACTTCAGTTGATAAACACAAAAAAAGAACACAGTCGAAGTCTCATGAAAGTCTATTAAAATACAGTTAATACGTTGTAAATCAAAGATAAGTGCGATCATTTACCGAATATCGCGTTGTTGCCGCTGTCTGTCTGAACGAACCCATCTCCGTCCGCCATCAAATTGTGCTAAAAGTTAAAATATGGTTCAAGTATATGTTTGTATGCGTATTGCTGTACGTGTGGCTTTGTTGCATTTTAAATGTTATTAACGCTTTTCGCACTTATTTGCTCAATCGCTCAATTTAAATGCGATTTACAAAAACTGACCACAAGAATGCAAATAATGGCCGCAACAGACAGACAGACAAGTAGACAGCCGACATTCAACGTCATCAGTTTTACGTTCGGCTCGAGTCCGCTTTAAATACATGATGCTAATGAAGAAGAAAAAGAAGACGCAATGTTGCAAATTTAATTAAATTAATAACGCTTGCATGCATATTGATCATAATTAAGAGTCGTTATTTAATTGAAATCATGTTTGATTTAAGTAATTATGGCTCATCTGCATTTATAAACAATGTTGTTTAATACAGGGAAGAATATATTTTAAAAAACACGCAGAATGTAATCGAGTACTATTTAGAGATAGGTCGGGATAGAATAAGATCATACGAGGGTCGTTTGATAATTGCGTAAAAATGAAACAAGGAAAGATTTTTTCGACAAAAAACGGCGAAATATCTCAATATAGTAATTTTTTAGCGCGATACACTTCGTCCAACGTTCCTCCAATTTTTCGGAAAAATACGTTCGGAAAAATACGTTTTCGGAAGGTCCTTATAATAGGCCTCTGTTTCGGTGATGAGCTCCTCTCTGGTGGTGAATCTCTTACCGCAGAGCCACTTCTTCAGGTTTGGAAACAGAAAATAGTCGGAGGAGGCTAAATCTGGAGAATATGCTGGATGAGGAAGCAATTCGTACTTCAATTCATGGAATTTTTCCATGGAAGGAAGGAGGAAGACCAGTTTTTTCCTCGCCAAATGGGGACGTTTCTCTTTCAAAGCGTCGTTAAAACGGTCCAGACTAATGAGCTAGGATAAGTAGCTTTGACAGGACCTATTGTCAATGTCAAAATAATAAAATATAGAGCTGCCATATTACAAATTAAAATTCAATGAAAAATTTATACTTCTTCTTAGCGTTTCTGATGAAATCCTTTACTAAAAACGCTTTTAAACGGGGAAGAACAGGTTTTTTGATGAAATAAGGTTTTGAGCTTAGAGAAGGTTATATCATTAAAAAATTAAGCTGGACGAAATCCAATATTTTGAAGGCATCACTTGGACATGGGTCGGCCAAGTGTCGCCTGGAAAACTAAAAAAGCCTTCCAGCGAATTAAAAAAAAAAATTAAAGAGATGGAGGTAGTTTTTGCAAAGTTTAATAGTTTTAAAACTGAGAAATGTTTCTATTTAAAAAAAAATAAGTTTGATTAACGTTGCAGTTATACGTTCAAGATTTTGCTTTAAAGTTGATCACACATACTACTTGTCAAAACTGATTTCAATTGCCAGCTGTCACGAAGGCTGCACACAACTAGATAGTCAATTTTATTTTCAAAACGCCATCGTCAATTAATCAACAATGCTCGCGGTACTAAAAGTGCCACAAGAAATTAATAATTTCATAGAAAATACAAAACAATCGTAGGTTTTTATTTTTAAACAATTTTTAGTAAATTTTTCAACAACGAAAAATTTATTTGCAAAATTTTCGATCAGTTGTTCAAAACTTGACCGTCAAGTCGTCATACGACTTGGCCGGAAAACTTAAAGCAGGTTGGTAGTCAATTTCTAAATGTGTGAGTGTGTTAGTAAAAAAGTGTGAATGTATTGCAACTTGAAAGACAAAAATTAAACGTGTAACCCCCATGTAACGTTCGTTAATTCATTGCATATGAGAATAAAATTTTTAAATAAAAAATTAAAAAAGAAAACAAGAAATAATGACCAATAATATATTACTATGCAATACTTTAAAGTTTATTTATTTTATAATACAATCATATATCCTAGTTGAATCTTATTTAAAAAAATAAAGTAAACTGGCCATTTCAGACCATGGAAGGACTTTAACCTAGCTTTTATTGATCAATTGTGTTGCGCGTGTTATTAAATGTTTGATCACAAATGATCGAGAACTAGACCTACGTGTTTTATGCCGACTCCGAACGGCTTATGTTCTCAAAAAGCTTTACATGCAATTTTTACTCTCTGAGTTTTGCCATTGTCTGCAGAGAGGTGACGACCGAACAGAAAAATTAACACAATTGAAAAAACTTTCTGACTGAGCTGGAATTGAACCCGGGCTACCGTGGTTCTTTAGCTTAGGGCACACGCACTCTACCCACTAGGCTACGGCCGCCTCGACTGAATCTTATTTACCCTTCATAAAATTCCTTTTCCAAGTGTTTATTCCAGAAAAAACATTAATAAAGAAAAGTGGCATCTCTAAAACACACTTTGACATTAACGGTAGGTCTTGTCACAGCTACTTAACCTGCCTTATTATTCGCCATGCGCGAGAAATTAAAAAATTTACTAACTTCTCAAATTGCTCTCGTAGGTTCTTATAATAATGACACCAATACTAAAGAACATTTAAGAAAATAAATTCGAAAAGAATAGAAAGAAGAATAGAGAGAAAAAGGCCAAAGGACTAATATTTCAGAAAAAAAGATTAGTTTAGACTTAAAACTACGCTGTTTTTTCAAAAACCCGATTTCTTAATATTCATGAAACCGAACTGATAAGATTAATATAAAAAAATTACAAGATAATTCAAAAAATTTAAACAATTTTAAACAGAATTTTATTAATTTTATTAATTTCTATTCATTTCAATTTCTATTTTATCGTAGTTTTCAGTAATTAAGTATAAGATGCATAAAGAATATCTAACTATTTATCACTTGAAAAAATAAGAAATTAAAGATATCTTCTCTAATCTACCCAACTCACAGTGCGCTTTGCTCGATTTTAGGATGACATTTGCATTATCTCAGAAACAATAAAAGCTAGAGCCATGAAATTTTGTAAAAAATTAGAATTCTAAGTCAACTACATCACCTACCTCCCATATAAACCATAATTTTTTTAATAAAAAAGCCAGCATAATAATGCTTATTTATTTTTAAAAGAGTAAATTTAGTTTATTTAACTTCACTTAAACGTCATGCTAAAAATATTTCAAATCCGATAACTTTTAAAACCGGTGTGAAGTTAGCCCAAAATCTTCATCCCAAATTTTTTAAATCAGCCCAACTTATAATAATGCAAAAATACAACCTAAATAGTAAAATCTGGGCTGAAGTGCAAAAAATCGTGATTTTTTATGAAAGCAAGAAAGAATTCCACACCCCAAAACTTGCCCCAAAACAAAAAGTTCCATCCTGAATTTTTGATATGTGATAGCCGATAGCAAAATGATTATATAAGTCCTCAAACCCAAAATTGCTATCTATTGTCCTTTATACCGTAAAATGGTCTTGAAATAAAATACTCAGTTCGGAAAAGAAAAAAAATTATTTTTAAAACGAAAAAAAAATATAAAAGGTGAAAAGGTTCCACTCTACATTTTTGTTCAAAAATGTATGTTTATGTGTTTAATCGAACGACACTATGCTTAAGTTCCATTCTATCGTCCTTTGTTCCTAAATTTTTGGATGAAAAGCAAAAAATCGTGATTTTTTTTATGAAAGTAAGAATTCCACACCCCAAAACTTGCCCAAAACAAAAAGTTCCATTCTGGATTTGAGATATATGATAGTTGATAGTAAACTGAATATATAAGTCCTTAATCCCAAAATTGCTATCTATCGTCCTTCATACCGTAAAATGGTCTTGAAGTAAAACACTCAGTTCAGAAAAGAAAAGAAAATTATTTTTAAAACGAAAAAAATATATAAAAGGTGAAAAGATACATTTTTGTTTAAAAATTTATTTTTATAAAAAACGGCACTATGCTCAGGTCCCGCTCTATCGTCCTTGGTACCTTAATTTGAGCTGAAGTGCAAAAATTTATGATTTTTTTATAAAAGTAAGAATTCCACTCGCCAAAACTTGCCCCAAACTTAACGTTTCCATCCTGGGACCGAATTACAGCGTCTGTGATCGAGCATAATTACGAAGGGCACGACGAGACAAGTGCCTATAAAACTTGTATAATTTTCCTCGATCACGGATGCTGTATTTCGGTCCCAGGATGGAAACTTTTAGTTTGGGGCAAGTTTTGGGGTGTGGAATTCTTACTTTTATAAAAATATCACAATTTTTTGCGCTTCAGCCCAAATTTTGGTACCAAGGACGATAGACCGGGACTTGAGCATAGTGCTGTTCGATTAAACACTTAAAAATGCATTTTTGAACAAAAATGTAAAGTGGAACCTTTTCACCTCTTATGTTTTTTTTCGTTTTAAAAATATTTTTTTTTTTGACTTTATACGATTTAAATACAAATTCTAAATGTTTGATAGTTAAAATCATACTTGATTTTAAATACAAATTCTAGTTGTTTGATAGTTTAAATCTTTCCAAAGAATCAACAACAAAGTTTTCAATATGAAAAGGAAAAAAATCACTAGCTGATTTTATTGCAATTGCGGCCTGGCTAAAGGCTTCATCAGAAATCTTTGTGATACCCGTGCAAGCGTGCACTAACGCACTGCACCACAGGGGCGATGAGATTTGAAGTGTCAATTTCTCAGTTTTTCTCAATTTCATAATTTCACATTTGTTTTTGTATTTTTGCTTTACTTTAGTCTCTATGCTTATGTTATTATATGGCACTTCAAATCTCATCGCCCCTGTGGTGCAGTGCGTTAGTGCACGCTTGCACGGGTATCACAAAGATTTCTGATGAAGCCTTTAGCCAGGCCGAAATTGCAATAAAATCAGCTAGTGATTTTTTCCTTTTCATATTGAAAACTTTTTTGTTGTTGTTGTTTCTTTGGAAAGGTTCGTTAGAACAATTAATTGTTCTAACTTTGACCTTAAGCTCAATAAAAGATTTTAAACTATCAAACAACTAGAATTTGTATTTAAAATCAAGTATGATTTAAGCTATCAAACATTTAGAATTTGTATTTAAATCATATAAAGTCAACATAATAAATAAAGAGGTCATTTAGGAAAAAACTTTAATCATTTTTTTTTTTCTTTTCTGAACTGAGCATTTTACTTCAATACCATTTTGCAGTATGAAGGACGATAGACAGCAATTTTGGGATTAAAGATTAATATATTCAGTTTGCTATCAGCTAGCATATATCTCAAATCCAGAATGGAGCTTTTTGTTTTGGGCCAAGTTTTGGGGTGTGGAATTCTTACTTTCATAAAAAAAATCACGATTTTTTGCTTTTCATCTAAAAATTTAGGAACCAAGGACGATAGAACGGAGCATGAGCATATTACCATTCGATTAAACACATAAGAACCTTTTCACCTGTTATATTTTTTTTCGTTTTAAAAATATATTTTTTTTTCTGAAGTTATTACTTTACTTCAATACCATTTTACGGTATGAAGGACGATAGATAGCAATTTTGGGATTCAGACACAATATAATCATTTTGCTATCTGCTATCACATATCAAAAATTCAGGATGGAACCTTTTAGTTTGGGGCAAGTTTTGGGGTGTGCAATTCTTACTTTCATACAAAAATCACATTTTTTGTACTTAAGCTCAAATTTAGGTACCAAGGACGATAGAGCGGGACTTGAGCATAGTGCTTTTCTATTTGGAACATCAAAATACATTTCTGTGTTAAAAATGCAGGATGGAAACTTTTAATTTTTCATAACTTTTTCGTTTTTTGAAAAAAAAAATTTTTTTAATTAAGTTTTTTAGTTCGAAGCTGTAGATATGAAGGACGATTGATAGGAATTTGGAGAAGAGGCGACAAATTTATCAAATAAATATTACTTTTTTTTTTCAAAAAATGTATGTTTAACTCAATTTTGTAACTGCGGCGAATTCAATATTTATACATGATTTACGGCGAATTCGGCAAAAACTTGGGCTATATTTAGATATATCTCCTATAAAACAATATTACGAATTTAACGAAATTAAAAAAAATTTTAAAAAATGGTTACTCATACAAAATAAGGTCACAACTTGTATTAAATAATAAATTCAATTTTTTTTTTAATTTAAGACAACCTACAAATTGTCTTGGAAATCAGTGATTTGATAAAATGTATTTTTAAGACGTTTTTCAAATTAAGTGGTTTTTTTTAATAGCAGCTTGGTGCAGCAAATTTTTAAAGAAACAGAAGGTCCGATATTTTATGAGAGTTAAAGCCTTCGACTTTAATAATGCTTAATAAGTTAGATATTTTCTACTAAATTTTACTTAAATTTTCATTCCTTGAAAAATTTACAGTTATATTTCAACGATTTTTCTATTTTTTTTTTTTTTTATTAATATTTTTTATTGTATTTTATATTCAATTCAATGGCAATTAAGACATAAAAAAGTCCAAAAAACAAATCCTTGAAATATACTTAGTGCTCAAAGTTATTAATGTTCAAACTTGACTTTATTTTTGGGTTTTATTGAGCTTATTTTTTTTTTAAAAGTGTAATTTTTTACGAGTTTTTTATGTTTTATAATCTGACGAATAAAAATATTTATTTATAAATGTCGTCCTAAAATTAAAAAAGCGCACTGTGCATCGCTCCAAATTGGTATTTCAGCAGAGACATAAAATATGTTTACGAACACTTTTTGGTTTTGATAAAGTAAAACAGGTAAGTGTATCGCAAATTAAATTTTATTTAAATTTATTTTAAATTTTATTTTAAATTTTATTTTAAACATTCAAATAAATAATGCGTTTTGAAGTAAGAGATTTCCTATTCTCAATCATTTCGAGAGGGAATGGTTACATCAAACTTTCTTTTAAAGGAGAGTTTTTGAGTCATGTAGTCCAAGAACCTGGATAAGGGAGGATGGAGCAAAATGTTTAGAGCATCTGTCGCAGTGGTTCTTAGTGCACTGCTGATGCACAGCTCAGCAGATCTTTCGCTTCCAATTTAGTATCCTATTCAGTATGACGCCCAGGTATTTTACTTTAGGGTCAGTATAAAAGTACTCTTGAAATAAGGAAAACGACACAATGTTTATAGTACTTAGACCAAATTTAGTCCAAAAATGTTTTTCAAGGAAGACATCTTTAGAGTTGAAATAGTAAATTATGTTTTGTTTAATTTTTAAGCAATAAAAAATTAATTTAAATCTCCTCAAACTCTTACATCACTCATCTAAAGTAAGCACTTTTGGTTGTTCCTCTACCATAATTATACTATTATGCTTGATTTTCACTCTCATTTTTATGATGACACACAATTTTATCAAGTGAAATATCACATTAATAAAACTCTAGAATATTTTCTGCAGAGCTCCATTTAGTAATTTTTTTTTTTTAATTTTCCAAGATTGCCAAATGTAGAAAAAATGTCGACATGTTGTCATTTTCAATTTGATTGAAAACAACTGACCACTGAAAATGACATAGTGAAAACCAAGCATTAGTATATTGCACACATCTTTCATTGTTTAGTTAAAAGTAAAAAAATCGAAACAACAAACTGTGAACAAATTATTCAAATGATTAAGTAACAAATTAATCTACAATCTTGAATAAAAAATATAAACAGATAAAGAAATATGGAGAATGTGACCCATAATTAAAAATGACTCGTTTTCTGAACTTCTGATCTTTATATTCTTAGCTTTTGCTAAGTAATTGAATATTATTTTTGTTTTTTTTTTATTATTATTCTCCCCTCTTATCATCATTCAAAATTTATGCAATCAATGTGAAATATAATATAATTAAGAAAACCATTAAAAATGTTTTATTTCTGTTGTGAACATTTTAAATGCTGATGTCCAATTTAAATAGAATAACAAACAAACTAATTAGTGTGTTTAAGTTGTGATATTTTTTTTTATTTTTGTTTCATTTTTAATTTCTTTAGTGCGCCCCTGTTTCTTCGCACCTCACAACTTTTTGCACACAAAGTCCAGGTCCGCTCGCTTGAGCTTTCTCTCTGTGAGCTACCTCATTATTTTATTATTGTAATTAAAATGTTTATTATAATGACTGCAGGCAAAGCAGCAGCAGCAACAGTAACAACAATAACAACAACAATATGTAAAAACAACAAAATTGATTTATTAATTAAACAGCCAAGCTGCAAGCCGATCATCGATCAACAAGAAGTCGGGAATGCTACTGCACCGTGTGGTGTGGTATGGTGTGGTATGGTGTGGTGCTGTGTGGTTGGGTGAGGTAAAAAGTGGGCTGGGCTATGAAGCAATACTCGTTAAACATTGTATAACAATCGCTAATTTAATTTAAGAAAATATTAATTAAAAAGAATTATTACTGAAAACGAGCAATTAAACAGGAAGGCAATGAGCACAACAGCAACAACAACAACAACAAAGGCAACTTAAACGCAAGCGCAATCGATTAATTAAGCCGCGCAATCAAAACACGCTGAAGCGGATATTTTTGTTGTTTTTTTTTTGTTATACTCATTAAAGTTAAATACTTTACAATCAACGTTTTACTTAATTAAAATTATACACAACCGCTCACTTGGAAATAGCTGGCAACGCTGACACATGGTGGTTGATAACAATTTGAAGTTGTCTTAATTAATTTGTTACGGTTTTGCCATGGCGAAGGGCGTGGTGCAGGGGGGCAGAAAAACACTTGTTATCACCTTACTTAAGCGCTGAGATTTTGATATGATTTTTCTTATCAAGCATGTCATCGTAGTTGTTGTTGTATTGTTGCTTTTTTGTTGTTGTACTCATTTTATTACTCATTAACAAACAAACATGCACACAAAAAATAACGACAAGCCTCATTAAAATTAGTTGTAGTCAATTTTTGGTTTTAAGCCTCTTTTGTCAAAAGTTGCTTAACGCAAGATTTATGAGATTTTGACCCAATTTGCGTGTTCTTTTCTAAGAATATTTGAGAGCAGTAATGTTTTTTATATGTCTATGTACTTTGTGCTTGGAATTTTTTAAAAACTTCAGTTAATCAGCGGGTCTTATTGTTTCTTTGGTTGTATTTTTTTTTTTTTTGTGTTTTTATTTTTTTGTTTTGTTGATTTCATGTTTATGAGTTATTAATTGTGGTACACTTAAGCAAAATCCATAAATTGACGACGATTGTTTGTGTTTTTTAACAATTTTTAAAATCATTATACATTAATTGTTAATTTGAAAACATAGTTTTTTTAATTATATTTTGATATCACAACAACAATAAATGTATTTAAATTTATATAAGGATTTGAAAACAATTGATTTTAAGACATTGCATAAAGGAAACCAGGGTTGTAAAATCGGCATTCATATACAGAATTTTAAATGCAACTTTATAACTACATAAGAATGCATTCAATGAATGCAAAATTGACTCACAACTAAAATTTTTAAAAAATGATTAATTATTCATTTCAGTTATTTATTTTCGTTATTCGGAATAATAAATCCATCTTTTTATTAATTTGAATGCCATTCACAAAGAATTTCAGAATTTTTATTTATTGAGGGCCGAAGTTTTAACAGGGCAAATTAAAAATTTAAATTTATTAAAATTTATCTGTTTTTTAATCAGTTTTTAAGGAAAAAATAAAATTTTCAGTTACTAAATAACGCTTTACAAAATCAAAACAACTATTCTTTTTTTATTCATTTTTTATTCGTTATTAATTTTTTATTCATTATGCTTTTGTTATTCATTATTAATTTTTTATTCACTATGCTTTTTTATTCTTTATTCATTTTTTATTCATTATTCATTTTTTATTCATTATTCATTTGTTATTCTTTATTGATTTTTTATTCATTCTAGTCCTAAGGCATATATAAAAAATGAATAACAAATAAATAATGAATAAAAAATTCATAACGAATAACAAACAAATAATGAATAAAAAAGTGAATAATGATTAAAAATGAATAATGAATAAAAATTTAATAATGAATAAAAAATGAATAATGAATAAAAAACAGTAATGAATAACAAAAAAATAATGAATATAAAATGAATAACGAATAAAAAATGAATAATGAATAAAAAATTGATAATGGATAAAAGAAAATTAACTATGAATAACAAATGAATAATGAATAATGAATAACAAAATAATAATGAATACAAAATTAATAACGAATTAAAAATTAATATTGAATAAAAAAAGAATAACTAAAAATTCTGAAATTCTTTGTGTATAGCATTCAAATGAATAAAAAAAAATTATTCATTATTGAATAATTGAATGAATAAATGAATTAAATATTGATTAAATAAATTAAATGAATGAATAATTAAAATGAATAATAAATTATTTTTTTAAAAATTAATGTGAATTGAAAATTTTATTTATAAATCAATTTTGCATTCATTGAATGCATTCTTATTTCGTTATTCACTGATTCACTTTTTTGTGAATAAAATCAAATTGAGTGCATTCTATTACAGCTCTGAAAGAAACGTTATGACAGTTGTAGTCAATTTTATAGCATGTGACTTTTTTTTCTGTGTAGTAAGTTTTCTTATTATCGCTGTTGTTGTACAGCTAAGTAATGCAGCAATTTATGACTTGTACAAATTTAGTGATAATGTTAGTGAGACATTTTTAACACTAGCTGTTGTACACAATACCTTAAATGATTAATTTATGTTTTTATCAAGATAACATCAGGGTCTTAAAATCATGAAAGATTTATGAAAAATTTTTATTGCCAATTTTACGATACAAATAAAACTTGATTAAGGGCAGGTTCTCATCTAGAGGTCCAAAAACACAGCGATGTCCTTATTTTTTTTTTCATAGAAGTAAATAAACATCACCTTGAATTTTTTGGCAGTTATTTATTGATTTTTAAAGTGTAGTAAAATATTTTTTTTTGTGCATAAAAGTGTAATGTGAAGTGTCAATATGCTGTCAAACGTCACGTTGAAAAAAAAGGTACCCAAACGGTCTCCATCGTTCATGTCATCTGATATAAAAAATTAAAAGAATTTTGTAAATTATATTATAGTTATTAGAGCTTGTACCTAGAATAACAATAAATAGTTCAAAATAACAAAAATGGCGAAAATGTGAATTTTTAGTACAGTTTTTCCACAATTTTCGCTCTCTAAAGTGCTGTAAAAAAACCTCTAAATGTTATCTGAATTTGAGTTAAGAATCCATTAAATTTGATCTTTTTTAAAATAAAAAAAAATCCAAGTCAATCTCTAAAGTAGTTTTTGAGATATCGTGGAGACCAGTTTGAAAAACATGATTTTTTAGAAATCCGTTTTAAGAATTGGTTAAAGATTTTTTTCGAGTTTATTTATGAAAATATAGGTTCCTTTCGTATGCGATAACCTCTTATGTAATCGTTATCGGCCAAACCACTTTGGGAACATATTCTACACATCATAAGCTATCGAAAAATATAGTTTTTTGGCAGGGACCGCCAATAATGATTATCGCTATCAATCAATAATTTAATAACAGCTATTTTTTATGGATATTTTTTCGTTCAGAAATAAAATTGATTTCTTGGTCATTCTTTTTTTCAATCAGAAATAACAGTTATTTTTTAACCGTTATTTTTTCAATCAGATGTAACAGTTATTTTTGACCGTTATTTTTTCAATCAGAAATAAAAGCTATTTCTTGGTTGTTATTTTTTCGATCAGATATAAAAGTTATCTTTTTCGAACAGAAGAAAAAATTATTTCTTGATGAAATAATTTCTATCAAAAAACTAACATATTCTACACATCATAAGCTATCGAAAAATATAGTTTTTTGGCCGGGACCGCCAATAATGATTATCGCTATTAATCAATAATTTAATAACAGCTATTTTTTATCGATATTTTTTCGATCAGAAATAAAAGTTAGTTCTTGGTCATTATTTTTTTCAATCAAAATTAACAGCTATTTTTACCGTTTTTTTAGTGAGAAATAAAAGTTTTTTCTTAGTCGTTATTTTTTCGATCAGAAAAAAGTTATTTTTGACCGTTATTTTTATCGATCAGAAATTAAAGTTATTAATTGATCGATTTTTTTCGAACAGAAGAAAAAATTTATTTCTTGACTAAAATAATTTCTATCAAAAAACTAACATATTCTACACATCATAAGCTATCGAAAAATATAGTTCTTTGGCCGGGACCGCCAATAACGATTATCACTATTAATCAATAATTTAATAACAGCTATTTTTTATCGATATTTTTTCGATCGGAAATAGATTTTCTTTTTTGGTCGCTCTTTTTTTTCAATCAAAAATAAATGCTATTTCTTGGCCATTATTTTTTTCAATCAGAAATAACAGTTTTTTCTTGGTAGTTATTTTTTCGATCAAAAATAAAAGTTATTTTTTGACCGTTATTTTTTGCGATCAATGTTTTTTGCAAAAAATGTTTTTAAATTTTTTATTGTGAGAGTGCTAAGAGCTAATCTCAATTTGAATATTAAAAATATAGCAAAAAAATTATGAATGGCACTTAAAGTTGGAAAATATTGACAAAATTTGAACGAAAGTGTGAATTTTATAGGTAATATGTAACGAGTAAATAATCGTATAATACAAAATTTAATTCGATTTTTTTCAGTTTTCTGTTTTTTCGGTCCTGAATTAAAGTCAACATTTTTTCTAGTTTAATAATATTAAAAACTTATAAAAGGTTGTACTTTTTTGAAGTAAAAAATATGTAGCGTAACGTATATTATAGTTTATATACAAAGAAACTAAAAAATATTTTTCAACAAAACAATTATGAATATGCAACAGATTCCAAATTTAATAAGTTTAAAAAAAATATATATCATGGGATTTTCTCACGTTTTCCCTTACACAAAAAAAAGCTTCGGTGATTGGTTTGTTTTGACAGCATTTTGGCTTCACAATCTAAGACAAGCCAATCAGATTTATTTACTTTGATTCGTTGCAACTGCTGCATTGCAATTTCGCTATAGAGATTATGTTATAAGAAGAGTTGAGTTGAGAAAAGAAGAGAAAAGTCACGAGTATAATCGAAAAAAAACGATCAAAAAATAACTTTTATTTCTAAATTAAAAATAACTGCTATTTCTGATAAAAAAAAACGGTCAAAAAATAACGACCAAGAAATAACTTTTATTTCTAATGGAAAAAAAATAACGACAACGAAAGTTATAAGAAGAATTGAGTTGAGAAAAGAAGAGAAAATTCATTAGTCTAATAAAAAAAAATCGATCAAAAATAACTTTTATTTCTGATAAAAATATAACGGTAAAAAATAACTTATTTCTGATCGAAAAAATAACGGTCAAAAAATAACGGTTTTTTCTGGTTGAAAATATAACGACCAAGAAATAACTCTTATTTGTGATTAAAAAAAAATAACGACCACGAAAGTTATAAGAAGAGTTGAGTTGAGAAAAGAAGAGAAAAGTCATGAGTCTAATCGAAAAAAATTGATCAAAAATAACCTTGATTTATGATAAAAAAATTACGGTAAAAAAATAACTGTTATTTTGGTCGAAAAAATAACGACCGAGTAATAACTTATATTTCTGATTGAAAAAATAACGACCACGAAATAAATTCTATTTCTGATTGAAAAAATAACGGTAAAAAAAATAACTGTTATTTCTGATCGACAAATAAAGGCCAAGAAATAACTTTTATTTCTGATCGAAAAATAACGACCAAGAAATAACTTATTTCTGATTGAAATAATTAACGGTCAAAAAATAACTGTAGCTGTTATTTCTTAAATAACTGTTATTTTTGGTCAAAAAAATAACGACCAAGCAATAACTTTTATTTTTGTTTGAAAAAAAAATAACGACCACGAAATAACTTTTATTTCTGATCGAAGAAATATTGATCAAAAAATAACTGGTTTGACGTGATGTTTATCGTTAAAATCATGAAAAACAAAAAACATGTAAAAATGGAATCTCTAGCTCCCTAGCGTAACATTGCTATATTTAAAAGAATTATACAACAACTTTTTAAACATGATAAAAGACATGATAAAAATCAGCTTTAAGAAAGCTATGAGCAACTGAATTCTAAAAATTTTTTAATTCAACTTTAATAATACATATCTCGAATAATAAATAAATTTTTTGAATATTTGTGTGATGTAATTTTTTTTAATGAAAAAATTTTCTATGGACTTGGTTTTTGATCTTGCAATAGTACTTGAGTACTCAATGCAAACACAACTACTTTTTTATTTTAAATACTACACGTAAAACAGTTAGCATTTAGTGTGGTGCGATTAGAAAACGGTGTTTGTATCATTGGTTTGAAGATCGTGTAATCACTGTTTCAAGATGCTTTTGACTTTGGAGATCGGTTAAAAGATACATAAAATATAGATTAAGACGTTATGACATATATTTTCAAGTTTTCACTTTCTAGATCCGAAGAGTTGGAGTTGTGATCCTCATCCATAAATTTTTATACTTGACTAATTAAGGAGAATCACGGCTCAGGGAAATAACGACAATGAAAAAACGCCCAACATAAAAAATGAAATAAAGCCCAAAACATTTTGGGCATAATAAATTAAATAACGCCCAAAATAAAAAATGAAATAAAGCCCAAAAAATGAAATAACGCCCAAACTTAAAATGAAATAAGACCTAAAATATTTTGGGCTTACAAAAATGAAATAGCGCCCAAAATCAAAAATTAAATAAGGCCCAAAAAATGAAATAACGCCCAAACCGAAAATAAAACAAAACCCAAAACCTTTTTGAAAAAAAATTGGGAAATTTTACGGTCTCCGCGAAATAGCTCCTAATGAAAGAACTCCTAACAGTAAATAAAATAAGTCCTAACGTTGAAAGATGAAATAATTCCTAATTCCTGGTGAAATAAGACCTAAAGAAAAGATGAATTAAAACCTGACATTTGGGAGTATGTACATTATGAAATAAAACCTAAACGGAAATGAAAAATTAAGTCCTAATTTTCAGAATATTAAAAAAAACAATTGTGGTTCTTCTGACCGCGACCATGAAGCAAGCAGGGAAGGCTCTAGACCTCTGAAAAAATGCACATAAAACGAAAAATTAAATAAGGGCCCAAATTCGGGATCTTTTTTTAATATGAAATATTGCCCCACCATAGAAAAATTATATTTGGCCGATAAAATGGTTTTCCCTTGTACGGAATTTCAAAACCACATTTCGTATAAGGGCAAATCGTTATATCATAAATAAAAAACCATTTGGGATCTATACGGACATGCCCTTTTTTCGTTTTACAGTACTTCTGGATATAATTATCTTTTTAATAGGCGGTCTTCGGCCGCTGCTTAGGGATTACAACCCTCAGCATGTCGGCTTCGCTGTCTACAGTATTTCTGAATTGAATTTGAAATTGATCTAACATTTTGATGACAAATAGTTCACATAAAAAGAGTTATATCAGAATAATAATGAAGTAACGCCCGAAATAGAAAAATTAAATATCGCCCAAAATAGAAAAATTAAATAAAGCCCAATTTTAATGAAATAACACCCAAAATTTGTATGGAAATTTTTGGGCTTTATTTCATTTTTTATTTTGGACGTATTTCATTGGGCTTTATTTCCCTGAACCGATAATCACCACCCGAGGGAATTAATGCTATATCTGAGGCACTTTGTATATAATTCATGCAACTTTAAATATAAGAATACACGTGTCCCTATTTCTTTGCACATTACTGTATATACATTATAATTGTATATGATCATAAAATTAATGCTTGTTATATTTATTGTTTTTAATTACATTGCTATTATAACAAGTTGTTATAATTTGTATAATATTATGTATGTTAGCTTTTGCTTCCTGTCTTACTATAAAAGAATATTGATTTTATTGTACCAATAATTACTTAATAATAATAATATATGTTTGTAATCTTTTCCTATAGTATATATCTGTCTGGGCTAGACTTGTTTTCAGATTTTTAAATTGGGCAAAAAAATAAAGTGTCATACAGGCTTTAGATCTTGATGATATTTTCAATAAATATCAGCCCTAAAATTTGAAATTTTTTGCTTCTGTAAATACTTATTTCTTAATTTCCGGCTGACTTATTCTTTTTGTGCGAGAATTTTAATGAAACTAAAAACAGTGACTTATGTTAAAAAGGCCTACCGACTGACTGGCAGCAATAAATCATCAGTGGGCAGTAAAAACTGTTATATGATATGAAAATTAAATACAAAAACGACAAATAGCAGATAAGATATATAGTACCGGCAACACCAACAACACCAACAACAACAATCACAAAAACAGCAACTAGCAAGAATACCGAATTTTACAGAATATTTCAATGGGTATCGAACGAGGAGGCACTTCTTTGGGGAAACGTAAAAAACAACCTCGAAATGCCAAAGCAAGGAAAAGGTGGCGGGAACACCAACAACACACACGTTCCCCAATAAAAAAGGGCACGAAAAAGGCAGTCATGAAAAAAGAAAAGCGCGAACGCGATACATTTATTTAATAAGCTACTAATAAGTAAAAAAAAAATTTAACAAAATAAAATAAAAATAATGAATTGCTGTGTTGTGGCGGTTGTTGTTGTTGTTGTTGTTGCAACAGAACGTTTCGTCGTTTATGATGGCTGTCAGTGCAAAGCCGATTCCCAATTTTGTCGTCGTCGTCTTCGTTAAAATCGTCCGTCCAGAGCAGCCAGTCCAACTTGGTCATATTTAGTTGCTGTTACGTTACCATTTTTGAGCCTTCTGGATGCGATCGATCACTCGATCGATCGAGATGCATCATGGATCGATTATGATGAGTGCGATCGATGAGAACTGTTGGCAGCGAGCATGTGCTGCGCCACCAACACTATTAACAACAACAACAACAACAACAACAACAATAACACGACCATTAAGCATGTACTTGCCAAGCTCATAATATAAAGGTATCAGTTAATAAGGCATCAAATAAAGGTACGAATCACGCTAATGGCTTGAGCTGGAGGTGAAGCTGATGTTGGGTTGAATTTCTCGGAGACACTGGTTAATCCACATTCTTGCACTTTTGGACGTTGGAGTTGCCACTTAGCTGATTCTTTGTGGTACATATTAACGTGGTGCTGTTGCATTTCGGATGAAGCAAAAGACGTATCAAATCCAAGGCAGAGCAATTGCAATCGAGTTGCTCTGTTCAAATTTGGTTCTATTGGTTTTATAAGCATTCCATTTCGTTTCTGCCTGTTTGGCCAACGGTGTGCTAAAGTGTTTAAAAAATGTTTTAAATGTTGGCATGACTTTTGAGTTGTTGTTGTTGATGAGCGTAAATTGTGTGGCCGTAAAGCTGGATCTTAATTAACGCATGGCATGACTTTTTGTAGCCTTAACGATTGTGTGCGCTACAATTTGGCAGAAGGTAGCTTTGTTGCCATGCATCACTTTGAGACAAGCACAAAATTTAGCTTAGAACTTTTACGACGTTTTTTGGCTTATGTGATATCAGCTGAATATATATTTCAACGTTTATGTCTATAAAATTTGCAGTTGATAGAAGGTAGTTTGTGGAGAGGTTTTAGAAGGAGCTTCAATTGACTGAGTTAATCTCAACCTTAGCAGCACTTAGTTTAGATTCAAAATCAAGTGTTTCTACAACCTTTCGCAACACTTCGAACAACCTTCACATATTTTACTTGATTTTGTCATTATTTTCAACTTTTCCATTACGCAAGGCAGATCACCTGAAAGCTTAATCCTCGATTCAAAAGATTTATTATATCAATATCTTAACTTATTCTTTGGGGCAGCATTTTCTCAATTAAACTTTGTGTTTAAATGCATTTAATATACAGGGTGTCCCAGATCAACGTTTCAATCTGGTTGATTCCTTGGGCCAAGACAAGAAAAATTTGTATGGCAGGACGGTCCATCTCCCCCCTGTTTCGAGCTATTAGCGGAAGTGTAGCAAAAAATGTCATTCATAGGTGTCATCAGCTTTAATGCAATAACTTAAAAAGTATTACAGATAGAAAGCTATTTGAAACGGTTTTTAAAGCTTTTTGGTATTTTTAGCCATGGATTAATTTATAGCCACTTAAATATGAAAAATATGTATTTTAATTTTTTCACTTAAAGTTCGTTTTACATAAAAAAAGATCTTATAATATTTTTTTTTATACATAATAAATAACAAGGTCATATAGAAAACTTTAATTTTATTCTGACGCAGTCTTTATATCCAAAAATTTCTCTGCAATATTTTATTATGCGAATTTATTATGATTTAAGCCCCTTTAAATCCCGGAATTTTCTTTCCGGGATCCCGGGATTTTTGAATAAAAAATTTATGTCACAAATATTCCTGTAAACGCAACCATTTCAAATAAGTTGATATGACCATAGAATTAGAAAAACCTTTTATTGAGGCTGAAAAAGATTGTTAGGAAGATGAGTGTGATTACTGATGCAAGGACTTTGCAAAGTCTTGAAGAATTTGCGTTAAAGGTATTGTAAATACCCTTAATATGTTTTGTTTTTGTTGCTTTACAAATGAATTTATTTACGTTATTTTAGTTTCAAGCAGTTTCAACCAAAAATAACAGTTATTTTCAAAATTTTCAAGAAAAAAATCATAATGTAAAAATCACTGCACAAAAGAAGTTTAATGTTTTTCCTCACAAAATAAAACTTATTTTTGAGTTTTGTTTTTTCCCTCACAAGTAAATATTATCTTTTAAGTTTTTTATTTTTCCTCACAAAATAAAACTTATTTTCGAGTTTTACTTTTTCCCTCACAAATAACGGTTATTTTTTTAGTTTTATTTTTTTCTTCACAAAATAAAACTCATTTTCGAGTTTTCCTTTTTTCCTCACAAATAACAGTTATTTTTTAGTTTTATTTTTTTCCTCACAACATAAAACTTATTTTTGAGTTTTACTTTTTCTTCACAAATAGAAGTTATTTTTTGAGTTTTTTTTTTCTCACAAAATAAAACTCATTTTTTAGCTTTATTTTTCTCTCACAAATAATAGTTATCTTTTAAATTTTATTTTTTCCTCACAAAATCAAACTTATTTTCGAGTTTTACTTTATCCCACACAAATAGCAGTTATTTTTAAGTTTTATTTTATTCCACTCAAAATAAAACTTATATTTGAGTTATATTTTTTCCTCACAAATAACAATTATTTTTTTAACTTTTTTATATTTTTGCTCTCAAATTCAAAGTTTTTTTTTAGTTTTATTTTTTCTTCGCAGATTAAGTTTAAGTTTCATGTTTTAAATCACAAAAAAAAACTTTGAGCTATATTCGAGTTATAACTTTTCAATCTAGCAATTTCTAACTATTTTGTATTTCATTAAAAATAATTTTTAAAACCTTTTTCATTTTAATGCAAAGTATTTTGTCTAAATTTTCTGCAGATAAGTTACATCTTAAGTCACTTAAAACTAACTTCAGTGAGGAAAATTACCTTTCAACACTGACTTGAATTGCAGGAATACAGCTTTGAGTATGATAATATCATTGTTAAGTTTATAGGGTACTCTTTATTGAGTGTGGTTCTGCAAATTCTCTCTTATAATTTGTTGAATAGATGTATATAATAGGTACATTTTTAGTAAAATAAAAATAAAACTCAAGTATAAGTTTTACTTTGAGGAAAAAAATTAAACTCAAAAAATAACTGTTATATGTGATGGGGAAAAATAAAACTCAAAAATAAGTTTTATTTTGTGAGGAAAAAATAAAACTTAAAAAATAACTAATATTTGTGAGGTAAAAAATAAAACTTGAAAAAAAATTTATTTTATGAGGAAAAAATAAAACTAAAAAATAAGTCTTATTTTGTGATCAAAACAAAAAACTTAAAATTTAACAATTGCCACTAAGCAGAAAAATAAAAGTTGAAAAATAACTATTATTTAAGAAGTTTTTTAATAAAACTTATAACAATTACGGTCCCTGGTTTCAAGTAATAAATAGTAGAAAATTGTATTATAAATGTTTTGAATTATTTGCTTTTTAAAGTTTTCACTCCCGAACTAGTCCCGGAATCCCGGGATTGAGATTTTCAATCCCGATAATCCCGGGATCGAGAAAATTTTCGGGGATTGGACTCCCTAATATGTGACCATGTTTGTTTTTGTTAGTTTTTTTTTTTAATTTTAACATTGTTTTAAGTCTTTTTAACTTAATATACGCTTAAAAAACAATTTGGTATTTGTTTCATATTGCCTCCTTTTTTTTAAATTGCAACTTTTTAAAAATTTTCAACGGTAACAGATTCCAGTAGCGCGATTTTATTCCTAATTAAGCTAAATTAACTCATTTAATGAACGCAAAATAAACATTCATTACAAAAATGGCATTAGTTAAGGGAGGTTTTAGACAAACAATTCTTTGTAATTCTAATTTTTTTTTTATTGATTATTGTTGTAAACTATTCAAGAAAATGTAAAACACATTACAAATCAATCCCGCCTATGATACAGATTCTACACCGCTTAGGACCCGGTGCGCCAGAGTAGCTTTAACTAAGCACAGTAACTTTTAGCGTATTTTTCTCGAAACATACTTTTTCAAAACGGGTCACACCGCTGCAACTAAACTAATCAACGAGTTATATATTTTTTTTTATCTAATTTTAATGTAATTCTACACATTTTTTAGCAAATGGAGGAACTGTGCAAAATTTGTCTAGTTTTTGCACTAAACAATATAGTCATATATAAGTTGACTTTTTCGACTTTTTCAACTTTTTTCACTCTTCATAATTTTCTAAATTTTCCATATTTTCATTCCGTTTTGGTAAAAAATGTGCATTCAAGGGTTTATTTTCGAATGAATTTTTTCAGAAGATTTTGGACCGAGCTATGATGTAGCCCAATTTGCACCTTTTTTTAAAGCACACCAGCTTCAGTGCCAAAAAAACTTAAAAAAATGTATGTGATATACAATTAACATACAAATGAAATTTTTTTGACTTTTTTAGAAAGCATCTTTTAAAATATCAGAGCTGTAAAATCGGCATTCATATTCATATTCAGAATTTTAAGTAGAAATTAATAACTACATAATAGTGCATTCAATGAATGCAAAATTAATTTATAAATAAAATTTTTAATTCGCATTCCTTTTTAAAAAATTGATTAATTATTCATTTTAATTATTCATTTTCGTTATTCAGAATACTAAATCATTTTTTTTATTCATTTGAATGCTATTCACAAAGAATTTCCGAATTTTCAACTATTCTTTTTTTATTCATTATTCATTTTTTATTCGTTAATAATTTTTTATTCATTAGTCTTTTATTATTCATTATTCATTTTTTATTCATTGTTCATTTTCTATTCATTATTTATATTTTTATTCATTATTTATTCATCATTCATTTGTTATTCTTTATACATTTTTTATTCATTTTAGTCCTAAGCCATAAATAAAAAAATAATAACAAATTGATAACATATGAATAATGAATAAAAAATTAATAATGAATAACGATTCAATAATGAATAAAAGCTGAAATTGAAAAATGAATAAGAATTGATGAATAAATTTATTAAAGAATCCTAAGAACTTGACTAAACTGCGAAGCACTGTTCTCACAAAAGTCGACTGGCTGTAGAGTGCTTTATGGCATTGTCAAAGAAATCGGCGCATTTAATTAAATCGCGAGTCTGATTTCAGTTCCCTCCCCCCCCCCTCTGCCCATACCACTTCCCTACCTATCCAAAACACATAATTTTTTCATGTTAAAAATTTGCTACTCGCCTCAAATGCTGCAAAACAGTCATCATTAAAATTCCTACAATGACATATATACGCCAGGCCTGCCCAGATGCCCAGCAGGAAGTTGATGAAGCGGCCCAAGACGAAGACGGCACAAAAGAAGAAAAGAAGAAGAAGAAGCAGAAGAAGGGACAATGTGTCTTCGTTAATTACGTTTAAAATGCTCATTAAAGGAATGAGTTTCGTAGCAAATTGGCGCTTTTTTGTGCTTTGTATTGCTCTCTCGCTTGCACATGCACACATGTTTCATGCTGATGTTGCTGCCTGTCGCTGCATATTAAAGTGCACCAACATTCGACAAAGTGGGAGCAATCCGACGGCGGCGACAGCGACAACATAAAACGTGGTTTTTGCATGACTTAACTTGAGGTCTGAACGAGTTAAAAACACACAGGCACACACACACACACACACACACACACACACACACACACACACACACACACACACACACACACACACAGCCACATGCAGGGATGAAAGCAAAAATGGGGAGCAAAAGAAACAAAGCAGCAATGACTGAAAAGCCAAGAAATGGTTAAAGTAGCAGCAAAAGAATTGCAATTTATTTGAGACCATTTTAATTAACTTAATAGATTTGGTAGCATGAAATGAGGTAAGAAAAAAAAAACAAAAAGAAAAAAGTGGCATCTTAGCTGCTGCTGCTGCTGCTGCTGCTGCTTTTGCTTGTCCTGTGTGTTAAAAGAAGTACAACCGCGGCAAATGGTCGTTCGTTGGCAAGTTAATCATTGAAGTGACAAGAGCGTGACAGATTTATGGCAACACTAGCAAGACGCATGTTGGCGTTGCCAAGTGCGTGGGCTGATCGCTTGTTTTGTTGTCTTAATCAAATTCCTTAATGAGCACCCAATTCACTTATGAAGCAAGTCATTACAATGTAATAGCTACTTATTGAGATATATAATAAAGCAACATTAAATGCTGCCTGTGGAGCTTAGAGCTCCACCACCTCAGCACCAAGAGTAGCAACGTCAAACTCAGCTATTTTCTTGCCAATTATTAACTAATTGCCAACGTTTTTCCGTCAGCGTCTATTTTTGCCAAAGCGTTTTCAATAAATTCCATCAACTGCTCGCAATACTCGACTGAAAATGAGGTGCCAGCAAACGGCAACAACAAGCTCATTTACAGCAACAACAAACACCAACGACAACAACCAGTTAACGAGTCGCGGCGTTGTTTATTTAATTAGTTGTGATTAATGGCAGCAGCAATTAAAATTTTAGCATTTGTAAACTTTTCCAATTGCAAGCGCTTAATTGTTGCAGTTTTATTTTCATCCAATATATTTTTGTTTCTTTTTATTTTGAATTTAATTTTTTATTTCTTATTTCTTCTTTAAGCTATTATTCGTGACGCTTTTGCGCTAGTTTTGTAAGAAAATTTAAAACAAAAAATATGTGCAATATTTGCACGTTTTAATCGTAAATAATTTTTAACATTTCCAACATTTCAAATATTTTAGAAATAATTGCCTGAGTGTCTTAAGTAAGTGAGTGATTGCGTAAAACATTGCATTGGCTAATTGTTTGTGCGAACTTTTTGACATTGGCAATGAAGAAACGGTTCCTAAAGTGTCCAATGGACAGATGCAAATTGCAGATATACTCATCAATAATAAATACAAAATGCATTGAAGTTGAGCAGAACGAATTAAGCAAGCAAGAAGCGAAACAGTGCAGAGATTTTGCACAGATCAAAAGAACACAGTAACTAGGTTTACAGAAAAAAAAATGCAGCGAAAAGTTAAGCATCCCAGTAGGGGAAGTAATCATTACTGAACTTTAGTTATAAATGATTGCTTGGTAATGGGAGGTAGGTACCTGCTGGATTACAACACACACACAAATAAGGCATTATTTTAACATGGGCTTTTCATGGGCGGTAATGTGTGGTGCTTACATCCAGCATTACTTATAAGTCAGAGATGAACTAATTACATCCAGTATTACCAATAAGTCAGAGTATTACTAGTTATCACCTGCATTACCCATAAGTCAGAGGTCAACTACTCACCACCTCCATTACCCATAACTCAGAGGTCAACTACTTACCTCCAGTATTACCCATACGTCAGAGTGTAACTGATTACCTCTCGTATTACTTGTTAGTCAGAATGTAACCCATTACCTCCAGTATAAATTATAACTCAGCGAGCGAGACCCAGGTAGCCGAGGATGCAGATCCACTGGATTTTCACATACCTGGGTATCGCTTACTGCCATTGTTTTCTTTGCATAGGGGCATCGCCCTTTTTATAAGAAAGGATGTAGCTAGCGTACCAGTGTGAGAGGAGTCTGAACGTGACCGATCCAGAGTTTAGATCAATATGGGTTAGGTTCAGGCTTCGCTCTCACTTGCTACCAGTGTTGCCATGAAAAAAATTTTACAGCGTAACTTTTGCACTCTGCTCGTCGGATTCTCGTCGGATTTGTGAAACTCTGAAAACAAGAACTAAGAAATTTTCAGTCGCAGTTTACAACAAAGAAGACAAATAAAATATTGCATTTTATTAGACGTATGACGTATTTTTAAGGTTTATTTATTTAAATAAATAACATTTTTTTCAAAAGTCAATTCAATAATCATTATAAATAAAAAAAAATATATTATAATAAATTACATTTTGAAAATATTTCTGAACACACAAACGAAGAGTAAAAATCAAATTAAATACATTTGCAACACAGTTTCGTTTAATGTAGATCTCTTAAATCGGTAAAAATGAAATGCATAGAGCTATAATAAATAATTTTTAAATTTTAACTCTATAAATGTAAAGCTTTTGCTTCAAGTAAATTAACGAAAAAATGTTGTTGTTTTAAGCCAGCAAAAACTACAAAAAATTTAGATTTTAGTGAAAAAAAAATATGTGTAAAAAATATAATTTTTTCCAAGTCTTATTAAATTAATTGCTTTATTAAATTTGTTTATCAATTCTTCATCAATTTCAAGACTAAAACAGTTATAAGATTTCATACGCAGATAATCTTTTGTATGCAGAGTTCCTTCCATTCTATCTTACTCTTATCTATTGCGAAATTTAGTTTTATTAATATTTATTTTGCTAAAAGTTCGCTCAGCGTTAGCTGAGGAATTCGGTAAGCTCAACAAATCAAAAATAATTTTTCCCATTATTGGAAATGCAGAAGTACCATCGCATCTTTTTATTTTAAAGTTGCCATCAATTTTATTATACTAATTTTTTTTCTTTTCATATATGTATGAATATAAAACTAGTAAGGAATTATCTTAGACTGGGCCGAAGTTAAAATACCCCCACGGCCGAATTAGAGTATATTTAAAGTCTTAAGCAAACTGTTAAATATATTTAAAGAAATTTTCCCGTTTTGGTTAAGTCTCTTTGTATGGGAGGTAGGCGCGGTTTTCATCCGATTTTTACAAATTTAATACTCAAAATAAATATTCAATATTTAAGACACTGTGCGAAATTTGAAATCATTAAATTGATTTTTGTGGAATTTAAAGAGATTTTCCCGTTTTGGTTGAGTCACTTTGTATGGGAGGTAGGCGTGGTTTTCATCCGATTTTTACAAATTTAATACTCAAAATAAATATTAAATATTAAAGACACTGTGCAAAATTTGAAGTCATTAAATTGATTTTTGTGGAATTTAAAGAGATCTTACCGTTTTGGGTAAGTCACTTTGTATGGGAGGTAGGTGTGTTTTTCATCCGATCTTTACAAATTTAATACTCAAAATAAATATTAAATACTTAAGACACTGTGCGAAATTTGAAGTCATTAAATTGATTTTTTTGGAATTTAAAGAGATCTTACCGCTTTGGTTAAGTCACTTTGTATGGGAGGTAGGTGTGGTTTTCATCCGATTTTTACAAATTTCAAAATAAATATTAAATATTTAAGACACTGTGCGAAATTTGAAGTCATTAAATTGGTTTTTGTGGAATTTAAAGAGATCTTACCGTTTTGGTTAAGTCACTTTGTATGGGAGGTAGGCGTGGTTTTCATCCGATTTTGCTCAGATTCGAACTTGACCTCCATTTTTGTATAAAAAGCTTATATTATTAAAGCTTATCGTTATGATAGCTCAAAAATTACGGCTGCTATCGTGGACACAGATGGACAGACGGACAGACGGACATGGCTAAATCGACTCAGGAGGTGATGCTGATCAGGAATATATATACTTTTCTATACCGGCCACGCCTCCTTATCGGCGTTACAAACGGAGTGACAAAATTAATATACCTCCATTACGTTTTTTAAACGTGGGGTTATAAATATATGCAAAATCGGACGCCGGATCTACTTTTTCTGAAATCGTAACATTTTGAAGAACTTTAGTCAAATATCGGAACGTCGGATTCAAGTATTAAAATTGTAACATATCCGCTATATCGGACCATATGGCAACGCTGCTTGCTACATTTCTGTTTTATTTGTAGAAGTCTGAATCTAGGGAGAGAGCCCACTTTAAACAAACTGGACTCTCTCTCTCTCTGATTCGATAACGCATATTTTGGGGTTGTTTCCTGACAGTGAGATCGTTGTTGCAGGCGATTTCAATGTCCACAACCCGGCTTGATTACGTCACTCGGGCCCATTGACACCCATTGGGCAATATGTTGAGTTATTTGCTGAATCGAACCAATTGATTCAACTAGTGAAGGAACCCACTTTTTTCCCTCAAAGTGATATGCATAGCCATAATACCCTTCATTTTTTTTCTGACTTCACATCATGAAAAATATGATGTGAGTGTCAAGGCACCTCTTGGTAACTCGGACCAAGAGCGACCTTCTGTCGTTGACACATAACCCAATACATTCGTTTGCGGATGACAGCAGCATTTGTCATTCATATTCATTCAAAAAACTGAGACTGAGATAAAGAGGCAAACTATGAATGACACACTCTTTAATGATCTACAAAAAATCTCCGAGTGGAGTCTTGCTAATACAATAGAGTTTAATGCAAGCAAGACCCAATGCTGTCTGTTAAGCCACAAGCGTGTGGATTGCCCCTTAGCTTCTCTCTTTATGAATGGTGTGGATCTTGTGAAGTAAGCCGCTCTTGACGTTGTGGGCATATCGATCCAATGCGATCTTCGTTGGAATGATCATATTTTCGATGTGTTGAAAGAAGCGGGCAAGTGCCTAGGTTTTCTAAAACGGTGCAAAATATATATAAATACACGTCATATATTAGGCCGAAAATAGAGTACAATTTGCACATTTGGGCAGTAGCTTCAAGATCTTATTTAGAGCTTCTGGATCGAATTCAACGTCGTGTGATATATTTGATAGGGGATTAAAGTATTTCATCCTCTCTCAACTCCCTTGGGCATCGACGTAATGTTGGTTGCCTAAGCCTTCTGTATAGATATTACCTAGATAGCTTTATTACTGCCAAAAAGAGTACTCGTTGGTTTGTTTCAGTTGAAATTAATTTTTTATTAATAAATTATGCCTATATATATATATAGAATTGAACAAAAATTAAAAAAAAAATAAAGTTTAATTCAAAAATTTAAAAAAAAACTTAAATAAATCCAAAACTGCATTTTTGTATTAAGAAATTACAAATTTTAAAATAAATCATAAAAAATGAGTGACTCTACGAATAATTATGATGTCAGTCAATTATTTTCTCTGATAATTTCTCGAGTTCTTCAAATTTATGTAAAATTTCAACAAAACTAAAATAAAAATATTTTTTAATAAATAAACTTCAATGAATATTGTGTAGGAGGCGGGCGAAGGACGTGGCCAATCTGGATAAAATAATTATATGATAATAAAGTGAGACCAGTACAAACTAAACAAGTTCATTTTCTTTCTTATACTTTCTACAACTGAAGATATAGCACTTTTTTTTATTTTGTATGTAAATTAAGTAAATAAAAAGCTAATTAATTTTGTTCCTTACACTGTCCACACCAGGAGATATTGCACTTTTATTCTTCATTTCTTTTGGTATGAGTGGTGGGCAGGGGCTTATTGCAATTACGTGATAAGTCACATGATCTATAAAATCAATTTTTTTTTAGGCTGAATACATTACTCAATGCATTGTCAAACATCAATGAAGATATTTTGGCTATTTTTTTTATTAATTTTCTAACTTATTTGTAAAAGTTTCCGTGTTCAATTCCATTTTTTCATACAAAAATATACTTTTTCAAAATTTTCGAGTGGATTATTTCAAAATATTTTTTATATGGCTTATCATATTCTTGCAATAAGCTCTTCATATCATGTTAAAATAAAAACTACTCTGACCATTTGAACACACGTCCTCTGATGTGCTGATCCAACACTTTATCAACTCGTCTAACACAGTTGTAAACAAAGTTTCGCTTACTTTGTATCTGTACGAATGCAAGTAAGCTTTCGGGAACGTGGGTTCGAGACCCAACTCGGACAAAAAAAAATTTTTTAAATTTTTAAATTTAAATTTTTTGTTTCAAGATTTTCGGTTTATTTAAAATTTCTTCATACAAAATTTTAATGTAAATTCGTAGTCCAAAAATAGCCTTAAACTTTAACTTTTTTAGATTAAAATAAATGAGAGTAGGGATTAAAAAATGACACGTTTTGGATTAAAAATTCGTTTAAACTAATATTTGGATTAAAAATTAATACAAATTTTTTAACCGTGTAGCATCTATTAGAAATAAAGAGAAAAAACCAAGAATTTTTGACATTACAGATAACTAGTTTAAAAGCAAACATTATTGTTAGGACTAATCAACTTTTTCAGTCATGGAATCATTGATTTTTAGATTTTAAGCTTAATTCAAAGAAGAAATCTGGTCGGGAGCATATGGGTACGCTGAGTTTATTTTCCGCTAAATTTGGTTTAATGAATTTTGTTTTATATAAAAATGCACCGCAATGTATGAGTGTCATTTCATTCAAGGAATTTAATTTTAAATCATATAAAAACAAATTTATAATCAAATTTCATTTAAAAAAAAACATTATTTAATTGACATTTTACTGATTTTGACGAGATTTTATTTGAAAATGCACCGTGGCGTATGAGTGTCAGGTAATTTAATTTGAATTAAATTACCTTTATAATACCCAGTGCATTTTTAAATAAAACCACATCAAAATAAATTACTTTAAATTAATTTTAGGGGAAAATTAATTCACCTTACCCAACTGCTTCCTACGAAATTTTTCCTATAAAATATAATACATATAATATTACTTTGAAAGCAGCAAACTTTTGTATAAAGAATTTGATATTATACGATTTCAAACCAAATACCTTAAATAAAATGGCACTCATACGCCACTGTAAAATTTCATCTTAAAGCTTAGTATGCGGTAGGAACGAAAATATTGGGGCATATAACACTACACGCGAAATTTGTGTGTAGAGTCCAAATTTTTGTGTGGAGAAGAAGCACTTGCTGTTCTGGTTTCATATTATTATAGACATATAATATATAATATATACGTATTATAGATTTATATTATTATTGCTGCAATTTTATATCCTATAAAAGGCAAGACTACACATTAATAAACTATATAAATGCAACAATAAATTTGTTAAATAACAAATTCAGCACTTAAACATACTTACTGCTTATTTTTTATTGTTGAATGGCAAATTTACACGCCAATTAAATGTACGGGCATATAATTGACAGCTAAATTTTGATATTTCAACTCTCCACTCACGAATGGAAATTTGGCAACATAGCAATAAATTTTGCTTCTACAGCGTACTAGCTGGCGAAAAAAATTTCGCTGCCTGTTCACTGTCAAAAATCTCAATGTATTTCTTATGGAAATTTTTTTCGTTCCTACAGCATACTAAGCTTAATATATAAAAGGCGAGCACGCTGCACCGTGTCCAATATCTCTCAAACTGTTCTCAAAAATGTTCAGCCTGAAAGTATGCACATCTTAATACATAAAAGGGCAAGCATGCTGCTTCGCACACACATTTCTCAAACTGTAATTATTTTTTGGTAGTAAAGCACTTTTACACGACATGCTGCTCTCAAAAATGTTCAGCCTGTAAGTATGCACAGAAAATATATCTGATTCTTATCAGAGACAATATTGGGTTTTTACAATAATATGCTTTTGATCTAACTTTCTCTTTTTTCATCCTTTTTTATAAAAAGCTATGAAACGACACTTGAGTTGCTACGTTTATGATTATTGCAAAGCCAGTTTTGTATAAATATTATTGTTACCAAACTCGACTTTTTGCACTTCTACAGTTGAACTGATTTTTCAACACTGCTTCAATACTTAAAGTGTTATTTAAAGTGGTACATTTATATTTTTCAAAAATCAATTCAATAAAAAATCAAGCTTTAAAAAGAGAAAAAGTGCTTTTGGCAAATGGTCGAAAAGGAAGTGTGCGGAGGACCTGTCATAGAACAGGCTTTTAAGCTTATTATGCTGTAGAAGCGAAAAGAAATTTTCCGTAAGAAATGCATTGCGTTTTTTCAGCGAAAATGTAGTAAAACTTTTTTTCCGTTGGCTAGTACGCTGTTGAATGAAAAATTTGTTCAATGCAGCCAAGTTCACAACCAGGATTGGAGAGTTAAAATGTCAAAATTTCGCTGTCTTTTATAAGTCTGTACATTTAATTGGCGTGGAAATTTGACATTCAACAATAATGTTCAACTAACACATTTAACAAACAGGTTACAGTAAGTATGTGTTAGTGTTGAGTCTACACTAAAATGTTGCGTGTAGAATTAAATGCCTAAAAGTTTTCGTTTCTACAGCATACTAAGCTTTATACTAGTACAAAATAAAATGAACAAATTTAAACGTTATTTAGGAGAAAATAAATTCACAATAAAATGCTTGCGAAGACTGTTATTTAAATTTAGTGTAGAACACGAATATTAAAGATTCCAGTAAACAAAATTGCGCCTCAAAAAAATAAGTCTGCTCTATAGTTATAATAAAAACAAAACTCATTTCTTGAAAAGAATTTGACTGAGTTTTTATTGCTCAATTGTATCGTGCGATCTATTAAATGTTTGAACACAAATCAACTAGAACTGGACCTACGAGTTGTATGAACAACTGCGAACGAATCATGCTGACAATAAGCTTATTTCTAAAAATTTCCTCGAGTTCTAAGAAATAAAAGTGTAAACTTTTGCAGCCACCGTTCAATTTAAGTGCGTCCTTCGCCGCTTGGATAATTTCTATAAGTTGTTGATTAAATTTTAAATGCAAATTCTCACATCAATTTTTTTTTTATTAAATATTTATTATAAACTTAATCTACAATAAATTTTTTAGCACTAGCAGCTGGGGGTATCGGCATATCAATTTTATTTAATAGTATAGCTATAGAAATAGATATAAACAAACCCATACAACTTTTTTGAAATCGAGTTATCCTACAGTCTTAGCATAAGATTTTTTCAATTTCTTAATAAGAATTTAATTCAGTCACAGAAAATACATTGAACAAAGAATTCTAGAGATATTTATATGCGAATAATAGAATTAATTACTGGAGCTCTTCTCACAAGAACCACCCTGAATAATACTCCAAACACTGACGGAAATCCACCCTTTACTGGCATGCCTTTATTTTTATTTTCTTTATTTTTCTTTTCCTCTTTTTTTCCCCCAAATCATTGTGAACTCAAAAAGTCTGCATTAGATGTAAATAAAGCTGTTAACATGGCCATAACAGCGTCTCATAAAACGAAATTGAGCGAGAATGAATGCCATTTTTTGTTCATTCTCTCTTTTCTACAATGTATATCAGCACTGACAAAAAAAGCACTTGTTATGTATTAGCAACAGACAAGCTAACAATTTGACGTCAGTTTATTTGAATAAAATTACCAAACATAAAAGCGGTAAAATCACTGCTTAAGTGGTAATAAAAATGGTTTCGAGTGGCTGTGTTGCCAAAACGTTCACACCTTTCGTGCGTAGGACACCCAAATAAACTTGATTTCGTTCATGTGAGTAACAAAAAAAGCAGTTAATAACTTTGATTGATGCAAAAATATCGAGATAAGCTTTTAAGAGGAAAATTACCCCACCTGAGCGCATTCAGCTCAATTATTGTCAAGGAGTGTAAAAAACAAACGTGCTCATTTGGCTTAATTGGTTGTTGTAGTTGTTGTTGTTGTTGTTGTTGTTGTTGTTGTTGTTGTTGTTGTTGTTGTTGTTGTTGTTGTTGTTGTTGTTGTTGTTGTTGTTGTTGTTGTTGTTGTTGCTATTATTGTTGTTTTGGCCCAGTGCTCGTCGTCGATTGCACTAAAGTGCCAACTAATTTTGGCTACTTTGCATTCAACCACTACCGCAGGCTACCACCAACACAACCACCACCACAGCTTAAGCCTGGTTGTTGCCACAACTAAACACAACAGCGAAAATAAACCCGTTCCAAATCCAGCTGCAACGCCGTGACCGTTGCTGTTGCTGTTGCCAACTCTAACAGCAACAACAACACTAACAACAACAAATTGCACAAACATTATTAATAAATTATTACATTATTTTTATGATCATTTTATGTGTGCGCTACACACACACACACACACACACATTCGCTTAACACTTTGCGGCGTGTGATTTCTTAGGTTATTAAATTAAATAAAGTGCATGGAGGCTGAACTCAAGCCTCGAAATTGCTGTCGAAGCCGGCGCACAGTGCATTGAGCCCACATAAGAAAGGATCAAAAATAGAAGGAATTGTCTGGTCTTTACAAAACTCAATTTGAGATACATCAAGGTCGCTGATTTCAAAAGTTTCAAAAGATTTTATCACAAGGTGAAAAAGGTAAAAAATAGATTTTTCGACATTTTTGAGAGATTTTTCATTTCAATTTCTCTAACTTATCCGATCCGCTCAGTGGAAGTGTTTGACACTGGTATATCAGACAAAATCCGAGGACTTGCTTCAAATCATAACTGAATTAATTTTCAAATACAGAAAATTCTACATAAGCTGCAAATTAGCAAATTCTCACTCGAATCGCTTCATCAAAACAATCTGCCAAATATGGTTTTTTCTGCTTCTGCTGCATTGTTTGATTGTGAAAAAAAGCAAGTCCTACTCCTAATCTTACTGCATTATTGTAAGAAAATTTCACAACTAGAATTCCGATGCTGTATGACCTAAGCTTTCGAAAGCTATTCGATATCAAATATTGTGGGGTATATTTGCGGTGCCACGCCCCTTTTTTCAGTCAGAACCAGACTTCACAAGAACATTCTCAAGACTGCAACCGTTTCGCTAAAAATTTCATAAAACTTGGTTAAGCGGTTTCGGAGTCTTTGCGTGATATACACACATACATATATTAATTTTTTTATAAAGATAAATAGGCGAAAAAAGGTGGCGTCAACATTTATATATATAGTGACCACCACTTGGTCCCATTGCAACTACATACCAATTTTCACTGTCAAAACGTGAACATCTCAGGAATTAGCATAATTTCGAAAAAGTGGGCGTAGATACAATGCGCTCATATTGCACATAAGTGGGTTAATTTTTGTGGTGATTAATAAAATTTGTACACTTTTTTATTAAATCTCTTAAAAAAATACAGTGAAAAGATTTGGAAACTCATAAAATGGCTGCAATTAAAGCTCTAATTATTTGTGCTTAATGACTAGTCTGGGTATGACTTTTCTTATGCTGGCCTGCACCGTGCCACAACCGAAGCTGTTCTACCCCTTTTTTGTGCTGATCTTCTATGTGTTATCCGTCCTACCAGTCTTTATAGCTCAACGCATGAACTCTAACAGTAGCACAAATCCCAAAACTGAGTTCGCACTTTTCCTGACAGCAGAAATGATTGTCAGCGCTTTCGCACTGCCCATTGTTTTAGCGCACAGTTATGTGATTCGCTGGATGGCTTGCACTCTGACACTCATCAGCAATATCATCAATTATCTAACGATCTTTGGATACGCTATAAATTATAGTAGAATGGATGCAGCCTATGGAGGAATGCTTTAAAACCTGTGCAAGTTTGAAAAAGATTGTAAAATAGTATGGCTGCAAGGAACAGCTATCAGAAGCAAGACCTTAAAGAATTTTTCTTTTAGAATTTTTCAAATCAATTGCTTAGAATGCAGATTCCAATCTACAAGTTAATCGATTAGTATTAAGTTGAATGCTTCTTTAAAATTAAAAAAGTCAAATTTAAAAGCAACATATTTTGGAAATGTTTATTAATAGGTATATATTAGGGAGTCCGATCCCGGAGGCTTTTCTCGATCCCGGGATTATCGGTATTGAAAATCTCAATCCCGGGATCCCAGGATTAGTTCGGGATTGAAAATTTTAAGAAGTAAGTAATTCAAAAAATTTATAAGTTGATTATTTATGTTTCACCGTTGTACTTCTTAAAGATCTTTTTGTATCTTACAGTACTATTTTATCCTTAAATAAATACAAAAAGTTTTTAATACAATTTATTGTTATTTCTTACTTGAAACTAAAAAATGTAAATTAATTCAAGTATAAAGTAACAAAAACAAAACAAAACACATTAAGGCTATTCACAATTGCGTTGTTTTTAGTGTAGTTATAAAACCCCGTGGTATTGTACCACACTTTACCGAGCGGTTTTTAAATTTTTTCTTGTTTTACATGAAATCTCCAAAAACCAAAAGTGTGGTAATTTTAAGTACCCCAATGATATTTTTGCCAAATTCAAATTAAACTTTTTAATGCCATATATTAATAAAATATATCAAATTGGATAGTTAATTTTTTTGCAATGTCCAATATATTGGACACGAGAAAAAGTAATTTTTATAAATGTATATTTATTTTGAAAAGCTTTTTTTAAATCAAATCGTTTGATTCTGTGAAAAAAAGATGAACCAACCTGATAAAAATAAATTTAGAGAGATATTTGACAATAAAGTCAATTGGATTTTCGATTTTATGCCGAAGAAAAGCAAAAACTATTTTTGTTTTGCCTATTTCATAAGACAAAATCAACCGGACAAAAATCAATTTAATGTTTTTTATATTTTGATGGCTTTAATGATAATAATAATAATAACAGGGTTTAACAAACAAAAATCTAAAGGGTTGAGAAACATTTAAGGGATTAACTTTGTGCCGAACAGGAGCAAAACAATTTTTTCTTTGTACAAGCTTGTAAAACGTAGTAGCGCAGGTTAAAATGAAGGGTATGTTTTTTCATCTTTTAAGGACCTAAATGATAGGAACATTACCTCAAAAAATTATTTTGTTCTTAGTTAAGCCTAGCCATTGAAAGAGTTACAGAACAAAAAATATAAAAAATCTAAATGTTATACTTTTTGAAGCGACGCTTTTTACGCCTCGTTTTGTGATTTGCTTGAGTGAAATCTCAAAAACGACACTTTTTTGTACACCGTCTTCATGTTTTTTGTGTTTAAGGCAAATTACGGTTGGAAAAGACTTTTCAAATTAAATTTCTGTTTAATGTTTTAATTATTTTTAAAGTAATGCGTTAAGCAGATCAACGCGTTTTATTTTTTTTTTATTGGAGAGTTTTGTTCGAATATTATTACAAGAATAACCCGCTGATGAGAAGCACCGTTCTCATTCTATGCTAGTTGAAGAAATTGCTGATTATTACTTGTAAGCAATTTGTAAGTTTCGATTACGATTGTCTTCACCATAAAACAAAATTATTTCCTAAGTCAGAATATCGCACAATTTTTAAATACATAGCTGACTTCCCGATGTTGCAAATTCTTTTAAAACTTTGCAAAGTCTTTGCTTCAGTCATTCACAATCATCGTCCTAACAATCTTTTCCAGCCGTAATAAAAGTTTTTTCTAATTCTATTATATTCATATCAACTTAAAATTAAATGTTTGCCTTTACATGAATATTTGTAATAGGCATTTTTTTTTAAATCCCGGGATCCAGGAAAGACAATCCCGGGATTTAGAAGAGCTTAAATTGTTCGGGATCCCGAATTCCGAAATCCCGGGATTAACTTCCCTAGCACCTACATACCAATTTTCACTGTCAAAACGTGAACATTTTAGGAATTAGCATAATCTCGAAAAAGTGGGCGTAGATATAATGCGCTCATATTGCACATATGAACTAAACTATCAAATATTAGTTTATTCGATCAAAACCACCTTGTGTAGAGAGGTTTCACTGATTTGTGGGCGGTAAAATGGGCGTGGCAACATTTATATATACAGTTAGTTCACTATTAAAACTTGTACAACTCAGGAATTATCATGATTTTTAAAAAAGTAGTCGTAGATAAAGTGCGACCATGCCCATTTTTAGTGGAGTGTCCGATAGTAATCATCTAAACAAAATTTAAGTTTTTATCGATCAAAACTGTCTGATATGTAGCATTTTTTTATGGTTTGTGGGCGATAACGTAAATTTGCGTTGTATGGGTGGCACCACGCCCCCTTATCCAATCAACACTAAGCTTCCCAGGAGCACTCTCAAGATGTTGTTTCAATTTCATAGAAAATTTCATAAAGATCGGTTTTTGAGTCTACACGTGATATACATACAAACATACATACGCACATACATACATACATCCACTTTTATATATATGTATCAATTTTTTACGCGATTAAGCGATTTGAATTTTTTTTTTAATTGAATAAAATAATGAATAAGTAATTACCTTTAACGGGAAAATATCGATGAAAATATTGCACCCAAAAAAAGTGCACCTGAATATGCACCTATTCGTTTCTAGAAATAAGGGCTGATGAAGGTTAAGGTAAGGTTTAAAAACATTTTGGAAATTTTTAATGCCAATTTATTCATCAATCGTCAATATTTATAAGTGTTAACCAAAAAAATGTGATATCTTGGGAAAAAACATTTAGAATTGGGCTGATAGTGGTTTTTGATGATGCTTCATTGCCAAAAGTCAAATTGAATTCATTGATACACTTTTGTTGAGAAAATTCACGTCGGAAGTCGTAAAAATAATCATACGAAAATGTTCACGTGTAAATTTCATTTTTTTTTCTCCAAAATGCAATTTGAAAAGCACTATAAACAACACAATAAGCGCACGTAAGCACAAAATAAGCGTAAGCGTAAATAAGTACAAAATTTTGCCATGGAGTGACAACTAAAAAAATTGTGAGAAAACAAGTATATCAATTTTTTAAGCGATTTGAAAATTTTTTTTAAATTTAATAAAATAATGAATAAGTAACTACTTTTAACGAGATAATTGCATTCATTTCATTCATCGATGAAAATATTTCACCCGAAAAAAGTGTGTAAACTTTGCACACAAGGAACCTATTCGTTTATAGAAATAAGGGGCCGATGAAGGTTAAGGTAAGGTTCAAAAACATTTTGGAAATTTTTAATACCAATTTGTTCATCAATCGTCAATATTCATAAGTCTTTACAAAAACAAAATGTGATATCTTTATCTTTTATCTTAAAAATGAAAACTCCCTTTTCCGATTCCCTGGGAAAAATCATTTAGAATTGGGCTGATAGCGGCTTTTGTGTGTGCTTCATTGCCAAAAGTCAAATTGAATTCATTGATGCACTTTTGTTGAGAATATTCACATCAAAAGTTGTAAAAATGTTCTTGTGTAAATTTCATTTTTTTTTTCTCCAAAATGCAATTTGAAAAGCACTATAAACAACACAATAAGCGCACGTATGCCAAAACGATGTAAGTACGTATAAGTTAAAAAATATACTCTTCAAATAAGGCTATTTCTGTTCATTCTTGTGAGATAATCTCAAAGTCTGACTTTAACTTTAGTATGCTTAATTCATGATTTATAAAAGAAATTATTTAAAAACGGCACAAATAACTTTATATAATTTTTTTTTATTGTCTAAAGCTACTCAAAGCACTGTGCAAATAAGCAGCATTCAACTCTGCTGGGCATGCAGTCAGGGAGGTAATCAGCCTCAGAGCTGGCCAAATTGAAATCCAAAAAGAAAACTCGTTAATTAAAAAGTTAACAACAATGTGGGGTGGGGTAAATGGTGAGTGGTGGAGTGGCCGATTGCCGATTCAGTGTGTAAACGCAAACGCAATGCAATGAGAGAACAGCAAATAGAAGAACAACCACACACACGCACATGGCAAATTCGCTTTACTCGAATATAAATATAATTAAGAGCGTAGGTAATGCGCTACACACGGCAGACACGGTGCACAGTGTTTGCCGCCTCCCCTGTCCGCCTGCAACGTCAAATGTACTCAACTTAGTACAAGATATGAATAATGAAGTGCACGCACATTACGTTTTCATTATTAAATATTTATGTACGAATTCAAACAACAGCACGAAGAAGAACAACCGTGTAAGTGTGGCAAGGGGCAACAACAACAACAACAAGAACAGTGACTAAAACTCTGTCCCAAGCCATGGCCAAAGAAGTATCGGTTGCAAGAATTCGTTCGATCTGTGTTTGGCAATAAAACAGCAATTTCTGCAATTTGAATCTTGTTTTACCGATCGGCCCCGCACACCCGCATCTGTGGGTACTCCGTAGAGGCAGCCTGCTTTTGGCGGTCTTGCGTTCTTTTATTTATAATTGGTTTGAAATTAATTTGCCAATTACACGATCAGACATTTAATTGGGTTGTTTTTGGTCTCTCCCTCACTCTCTCTCTCTCTCTCTGTCTTTCTCTCTTTCTCTGTCTGTTTTAACGTGAGACCCGTATTCATGCAGGTTACTGATGCCCATCGCCACTAACTAAGTGATCGTCGTCATCATCTGCAATGTGATCGTCATCAATGCAATCAACTTTCGTGTCACCGAGACAGAGAAAGTGAGAGAGAGCAATACTGGGAGTGACAGAGAGGACAAACTACTTGCTGGGAGTCCTGTTTATTTTACTGCTGCCGCCTAGTTTGTCTTTTGTGGTGTCTTGCGGAGGACTTACTGCCGCGCAAGATCATCACGCTGCTCTCGTTCTTCTTGACGTTGTATAAATTTAATAATGTGGCATCTTTTTTGAAGACTCTGCGCCGACTAGCAATCGACTGATCTTCAAGTGTACCATATCTAGATACGCCGCTCTCTGCACCTTCCTGCTTGCGAGTGCTTCGTTGTGCATCTGTGAATCTCTTTTTGAGTGAAGCGACGATGCTACGTAGCTAAGCGAACGGTTCGATCGTACGTGTGACTTGCATGTGATATTTGAGATTCTTCGACTCGTTTTCGTTCGTTTCATTATTTTGGCTTATTTTTTGTCTCGATTCTCGCTGTTGGTTTTTTCTGTTTCGTTGTTTCGTTGGTGATTATTTTATGCTCTGTGCAGCAATCGACGTTGGTGTGTGTGTGTGATTGTATAAAAATCTGTTAATTGGGTTGAACGTACCTTTGCATTGTTATAATGAGGTAAGAACAATTTTTACCAAAGCCTAAACACTCTCAGTTAAAATGCCAATTAAAATATTTTTTGCGGCTTGTTTTTGAGTTCCGTTGCAGATCGAGTTTTCTGTTGCTTGCGCAGTGATCGATGAGCTGCGTTCCGATGCTGACAGTTTCGGTTGGCTTTAAATGTTTCAAAAAATTGTATGTTGTATGAATGCAAACGTCAATTAGAGCCTCATTAAAAAATAAAGAGCGCTACATTCTAAACAAAACACAAAAAATACACAAAAAATCTCTGCCGAACAAACAAGAAACGTCGTTGATCTGTGGTATTGCTTATTTGTGCTAAGCAACACTTGCACTTTTTAGTTGGAGTTGTTCTGGTTGGTGTTGCTGTTGGTGTTGTTGTTATTGTTGTTCTTGTTTGAGTTGTTGCAGTGATTTTGCTATGAGGTGATTTTTAAATTTTGTCACATTGTCAGTTGAAAGTTTGGAATTTTTGTGATTGTCATGCAGACGGAATTGTTTACTAATGAGATGAAATGTTTGCTGATGGTGTTGGTGGTGGTGGTGGCAACGCTTTGGTTCTTTGCAGTTCTTATTCTTGATTGCATTTTTTATGTTTAAATATGTAAATATTTTAAGAAGAACAGCGTTTCCAATTAAATTTAATTAATTCCATTTATTCCAAAGAACAGCAACCAGATACTCCTTGACGCATAGGCATACTTTGGCGAATTTTATTGGTCTGCTGGGTTATGAGACTATTTAAAATGTTGCCAAATTTAAAATTTCATCAAATTGAATATAGAAAAATTATGATTATACAAGAATTTGTACAGAACATTTTTACAAGTTTTTTTTTGTTGCAATTTTAAAATTATTATTTTAAGAGTTTAAAAGTTGCGATACGAAAATCCTGGCATTTTTTCGAGTTTAAAAAAAATGGTTTCAATATCTAGCCCCAAAAAAAGCATATTTTATGCTCTGACTTTTTTTCATAAATTAGATAAAAAATCTTTTTTATGCCTAAGCTGAATCCATCACTGCCCTCGGAACAGCTGTGTTATTTAAAGAGTATTGCAGAATGCCAGAAAGTTTCTGAGAATTGCAGAATTGAACCTTTGGCCATAGCTGTTTGACTGCTGTGGTCAAAATACTCGACGATATAAGAGTTCCGAACGATATGGCTCACTTAACTTTACTTCGTTTGCTAGACTTCTCCAGGGTATTTGACTCAGTGAACCATTCAATTTTATTTGGAAAACTTTCGCAAAAATTTTAGCTTCTCCGATGCTGCTGTACATCTACTAAAAAGCAATCTTGCTGATAGGTCTCAAAGGGTCAAAGTTGAGATAAATGTTTCGACATTTAAAAGTATCATACCTCAAGGCTCAGTACTTGGCCAATTGCTATTTTCAAAGTTTATTTACGACATTTTTAGCAAATTTAGTCGGCGTGGTGTCATATCGCCCAATGTCATAAAGCCCAAAGCATTGGAAGTCACAACGCCCCAAAAATTTGTGTGTAATTTGCTGTTATAACATTTTTGCGGATTTGGTCCATATGACTGCCCATTGGACCTTATGACTTATTATTTTGGGCAAAAAACCATGCGTCATAAAGTCCAACACGTCATTATAGCGCCCAACGTCAGAAAGCCCAAATCAAGGAAGGTCATAATGCCCAAAGGCATGTCACAAAGCCCAAAGCTAAAAGCAAATAAGTCACAGTGCCCAAATGAAATGTCACATCACACAAATAAAAAGTTTGGCCGTTATGACATTCCGAATATTTTTGGGTTAGATGACTAAAACTTGGGCTTCATGACATTATCAATTATTTCACTCTTCCTCTAAAAAGAACACAGTGCAACACGAAAAAAATAACCATATACGGACACCACTACGTGATAAAAGACCAAAAAAAAAAAGACCACTGTGTCCCAGTTTTGCCCAAAGTCCCCCAGGTTTTTTTATGGGCCCCCAAAGATGTGAGGCCTCGGTGTCATTTTTGTAAAAAAATTATCATTATCTCAAGCTCATATCTTGCAAACCGTTCGGAATTTTGATTTACTCTCTGAGGCAAAGTTGTAGCTCTTGTCATAAAGAACAAAAATTGTGAACATATAAAATCAAAAAAAACTTCATCTTCAAGGTCAAAATCGCAAAAAACTTTAAAAAATGAGCGAAAAATGGCCCAAAAGGCGTTTTTTATTTTTCGCTTTTACGAACAAATTTACTTTATGAAAAATGCGCCAATTTTCTTTGGCCTGGTAGGGCTTACAGCGCTGATTAAAGCCCCAAAGTTTTTTAAGGAGGCCGATTCAACTTCTTTAGATATAGGCCTTAATAGCTTGAGTATATAATTGCTTATATCTCACCCATTTCTTATGCGATCTGGTTGAGATGGATATCGTTGAGAAGACCTTTGAAAACGCTATAAATCTGTATATAAATATGTGTATTTTTATTAACTCATTGGGGCAAAATAAAAAAAAAATTTTTACCTCACTTTTTTAATAAAAATCTGGTTTTCTCAAAAAACAGCCCTAGTAAAAAAAAACAATTGAAGTGTAAGAAAATAAGCGATTTCTTAAGAAAAATGTTGATTTCAAAACTTTGAACGTAAATAATTGTCAGTCAGGAGGCCGAGTGTGTGAGTGCACTGTACCTTCACTGATAGTAAGTGCATTCTAATAAAAATTCTCAAGCTGGTGGGTTTGTTCCCGTGCCCAAACTGACAAACAACTACCTGGAAGCAAACATCTGCATTGAACTCACATAAAAACAACCCAAAATATAAAAAAAATACCTGGAAACACGTTTTAGCTCTTGTCATAAAGATAAAATTGTGAACATATAAAATCAAAAAAACTTCTATCAAAAAAACTTCTATCAAAAAACTACCTGGAAGCAAACATCTGCATTGAATTCACATTGTAGCTCTTGTCATGTTCAATGTCTTGTATGTTTAATTAACGCTCAAAAATGAAATATGCCTGGCCAGAACCATGTGTTTGTCCAAGGGTTAACACCGTTTAGGTAGCGCTTAGGTATCACGCGATCACGCACCGACCGCAGCAGCACAGGCAATGCAGTAAGCTCAGCACACACAACAAGGGACGCAGCACACAATATAAAAGCGACACGACGCTCACATCGAGGCATTACACAGCGCGACGTCAACGAGAGCTCAGCGGTGAAAGTTATAAAGTGAAAGTAAAAAAAGTGAAAGTGCTACAGCATAATTCGCACACAACATTGGCACCTGACAGTTTCAATATGCAGTGTGAAAATATTGATTTATTTTGCTACGTTTGTGGTCATCAAATCTGAAAAAAAAGTTCTACAACATTGTAAAAGGAAAAGAATCCCTGCTGAGACTACTAGTCCCTACAACACTGAATCATTATTACTAAATATATATGCTACTACTCTTTGTTATAACCCCAACTCTAAATGTCAACCCATACCACCTAAGAACTAAGATTAATAAAATCACTAATAGTATAACAATGAAACCTGCAACATGCTTTTTCACTTACGGGAGAAGGCTTTATAGTACCTCAATGTTGAAGTAAAGAAAAAACAAATGAAATTAAGAAATTTTCGGGAAATTTTTCACTTTTGTGGCTACCTAAGCGCCACCTAAACGGTGTTAAGAATCATTCCTAGGAAGTTCATATGTTCTAGAAAGTTGTTAATTGAGATCTTAGGTTCATTTTTGTAGTTGAATATTTCCTTAAATTTTGAACGGTTTGCTACCTATGGACCAGAACAGGGGAAAAAAGGTAAAAAAAATTGAATTTTTTTAAGTTTTTTGCGATTTTGACCTTGAAGATGAAGTTTTTTATTTTATATGTTAACAATTTTTGTTCTTGATGACAAGAGCTACAACTTTGCTCAGAAGGTAAATCAAAATTCCAAATGGTTTGCAAGATATGAGCTTGAGAAAATTATAATTTTTTTGCAAAAATGACACCGAGGCGCCATATCTTTAGGGGCCCATAAAAAAAACTTGGAGGACTTTGGGCAAAGCTGGGAGACAGGGGTCTTTTTTTGATCTTTTATCACGTAGTGATTTCCGTATATGGTTATTTTGCCATGACTTTAAAAATTACACACTGTGTAATGAAGGTTTTTTGTAAACTTTAATATAAAAAATTGTTTAATATTTATTTTTGGATTTTCAAATCGTTTATTATCTATTTATACCTACATAAAAAAAAATTTGATATTTCTTAATCATAAACAATAAATATATTTTTTCTTAAACTTCAATTAAAGAAATGGATTTCGCATAATGCATTTAAGTTTTTGCATTTTTAATGTATTGACAGTTTTTTGTTGTTGAATCTTAAAATTTAATTACAAAAAAATAAAATTATGAAATAATAATTTTATTATAAAAAAAAACTTAAGAATTAAATCGATTGTGTTTTGATTTTTGCTCCTTCTAAAAAAAATAAATCCGAATTGACTTTATCTCAATTTCAAATGGAAATAATGACCATTTTTCCCCAATTTGGGCGTTATGACATGCTTTGGGCTTTGTGACATTTTTCGCTTTGGGCTTTATGACATTCAGCGTTACAATATGACACAAACCATAAAGCCCAAAGTCATAATATGTCGTACAAAGGCAAATTTTGAGAGAATCTTCCAAAATCGGAATTATTTCCATTTGAAAATGAGATAAAGTCAATTCGGATTTATTTTTTTTTAAAAGGAGCAAAAATTAAAACACAATCGATTTAATTCATAAGTTTTTTTTTGCTTAGATTAAGCCCATTGAAATCGTAGGTTTTACGTATCTCTAGCAACTTACTAGCTACTCAAGAACTGCCTCTAATTCTCCTCAAAAACGTTGAGCTTAAATTTCTTAGCAAGGCAACAAACCTCGGGTTTATAATAAGCTCTTCTCTGCCATGTGAGGATCTTATTAATAATTGCGTTAGAAAATTGGTTTAGTTGCTACGTAGCCTTCGAGTAATTGAAGGCTTTATGCCCGTTGAAATAGGGCATAAACTGATTTTGCAGCTCCTGATGCCCATAAGAACCAACTCGGAAGTAGTATGCAGCAACTCGATTTTAAACGTACCGGAAAAATACGGTTTGTGCATGGAGCATCAGTGACGGAAATAAAAAACTTGTTTTCAAGGGAAAAAGTTTGCCGTAATTTTTGGCGGAGTTACAGGGTGCACAAAATTTACATAAATCAGCAAAAACGTCGAAAATGTTTGCCAAAATATTATTAGTTAAAGTCTATATTTACTTTTGCTTTAAGACATACAGCCCCGTGCAACTAATTAGGGACACTATATAAACATAGAAACTTTAGGGAAATTCGTTATTTTGTTTAAGAAATGGCATTTGGGGTTTTGGTCTAATTTAAATTGAATAGGTCATTACATTTATGTAAGAACCTGTTTTTTAATTATTCAACAGTATTTTTGAAAATCTGGAAAACAATTCAAATGCATAATCAAATAGTCGTGCATATAATTAAGGACACTGTATGAATTTTTATGTTATGTAATATCCTTGTCTGATATGTAGTTTGGATTTTAGGGCGAATTTATGGCGAAAAAATAAAAAAAATAAAAATTTCACAAAAAAGGACAGAAGAAATGAACATGAAATCTATTTTTTAAATTCTTCCAAGGATGCAGTCTTGTAAGCAGTGTCTTAACGAAAATTTTGGTGCATAAATCCTTCTTTTATGATGTATGGTTTAGGAGTTATGGCAAAAAAACGGAAAAAACTAGAAAATCACAAAAAATGGCGTAGAAAACTAAGATTCTTGAAAAAAAAAAATATATTTTCTAAGAATGCAGTCATCTGGGTAATTTAATTACAAACATTTTGGTGCAAATATCGTCCTTGAAGGATGTATGGTTTGGGAATTATGACGAGAAAACCCTGTAATAAAAATTTAAATAAAATAAATAAATAAATAAACAACAATAAACACTTGAGTTTTTAACATTTTATATAGTATATTATTATTTTTTAGCAAAACTATTGTTGTCAATTACAGCTTGACATCTGCGAGCAATAGACTCCACAAAATTTTCACAAACACTGTTAGAAAGCGCTTCCCAAACTTTTTTGTTTTATCGTAGAGCTTATCAAAGTTGCCTATCTTGAGCTGGCTCACTTCTTTTTTAACAACCTGCCATAAGTTCTCAATTGGATTGAGGTCAGGACTGCAAGATCCAAAACAGTAACTTGATTATCTGAAAACTACTGCTTCGCCAGCCGGGCGGTGTGTTTCGGGTCATTGTCCTGCTGAAATATGCAAGTTGCGGGCATATTCTTAACCCAAACAGAAGTTACTTGATGCAATCTCTTTAAAGGTAATTCATGCGCTCAACTGTAATTCGAAAGGCAACAATTATTACAAAATAAAGTATAATTTTTTTTATTTTCTATGTGGTTTCCAAATACCAAATATGCGTTGTAAATTTATTCAGAGTTTCTTCATCATAAATATAGTCGCAATCAGAGCCTTTCAGTGGGAAGTCTTGTTGGGGGCCCCTTTATATATAAGTTTTTTTAAAAACCCTATTTTTTTTTTTTTTTGAAAACCCACCTTTTTTTCAATCCAGAAACCAGTCAAGAATCCTAAAATATTTAACCCTATAATTTGCTAGTTTTTTATTTGTAGTAATAAAACTCATTTTCTGTTTGTTTGTTTGTTTGTTTGGCCTTTTTACAAATCTAAACGGCTCAACGGATTTTGTTCAAACTAGGTATACATATTAAATGTATTCTAGATTAAAATTTCACATACCTAGTTTTTGCCACGCCCCCTCTGAAATTTTTCAACTAACGTTAATTTAGTTATTATAAAACTTTTTAGTATCGGAGATTTTTGTGTATTTAATTTTAAAAATTTTTTGTTATTTTGACATCAAGAACACTGACATATCTTTAAAATTGGAGAAATTATCAGTACAACGACTTTTTCATAAAGAAAAAAACGACATGAACATCAAAGTTTGGTCTTTCGATGCAAATATCTCCGCTGTCCATTAATATATTTCATTCAAATTTTTTTTTGTTCAAAAGTTCAATAAAATCACTTCACAAAAGGTGAAGGTTGAACTGTACCGTTAAGTCAGTTTATATATGTTTTATGATTATGTCAAAAATGGTCCAAAATATTGACTTTTTACTCAAAAAATTACTCAAAAATTGTTGTTGTTGTAAAAATGAAATCAATTAAAAATTGCGCATCTGGCTACCTTTCATATGACATAGCATTTATTTGCAAAAATTCTTCCAGCTAAGCGCAAAAATTATTTTTGTCATCAAAACAACAAGGGTTGTTTTTTTCCTTTCCCTTTCCCTTTAATTTTTTCGCGAAATTTATTTTTTCCAAAATGTTGTTTTTATATTTTTTACAAAAAAGTCTAGTCTCAAAAATAATTTATGCGAAAAAATTACCCCAATATCTCTTTCCAATCAAAAGTTATGGCTAAACATCTATTTTTTCATACCAGACTATTAATAAAACTTAGTTTTTTGTTAAAATGCTCTATATAGTTTGAACGTCCCCATTTATCTCAAAGAATGCATTTGTGTGTGTCTAGAGTAAATACGAACATTTTGGATTATATAAAATCTTCCTTATAGTAATCTAATTAGTTTTTGTCAAAACTAAGTTCAATATATTTTTTTATATAAATCTTTGTTTAGACGTTAAAATGTCCATATCTCAAGGACGCATTGAGTCCCATCATAATTTTTATTTTGTTGAAAAGGTAATTGTGCTTACTTTAAGATTAAGTAAATATAAAAATTCTTTTTCATTTTTAAAATATGTTTTTCGTACCCCTTCTTTGAATTCAATTAGCTCACCGCAAGAGATGGAACCACCAACAAAAAAATTTTTCCAAAACTTTTTTGAAATAATGTTCGTTCAATTACCTTTCTAACGGTAGCTTACAAATAAAATTCAACATGTTTTTCATTATTCCAGATTTTAAAAACATTTAATCGAGAAATGTATGTTAAAATGTTTATATAAATGACTCTCGAGTAACACCGGGTATATCAGCTGGTATCAAATAAATGTGTCACTAACGATTTAATAAATTGTCTGATCAAAGTTATGAAAATTTTACTTACTTTGATTGATAATGGACTTACTGTATACTTTTGTAGTTCATCCTTTCATATTTTTTAACCCATAGCCTACCCATAGTCTAGCTCATTCTACAAATATATATAATATAATTATGACTTTGGCCAGTTTGTTTTGGTTCCATAACCATGGCTTAGAATTTGCAATTTTCTGTCTTTCTGCGATCTTTTCGAGTTACATTTTAAACTTCAATTGTGAAAAATTATTTTCTGTTTTATAGTTAAAAATGGCCGCCACCAGAAGTGAGGTTTAACGATTAGTTTGACCTTACTTTTTGACCCGTTTAACGTATAACGTTATTAATTTTTTTATCGAGAAAAAGGACAATCAAATCACATTCATTCACATTTTGTTCACTTTTTTTTAATTATCGTTGTTTACTTTTAAAAAAGGGGCCATCGAATTTTATGGCAACACTGGTTTAAGCAATAAATTATATTGCAAGTCGTTAAAAATGCGGGTGCTGCTTTTTAATTAGGAAAATCCGCCTACAAACATAAACCAAACACTAATTGGAAGAACATGTTTTATGTGCCTTTTATGTGATGTGCGATTGTGGGGGGTAGGTATTTGTGTGTGTGTGTGTTTCTGAGTGTGTGTGTGTGATCGTATGAGTAATTAATTAAAAAAATTAATAATATAAACAATTTATTATGCAAAAAAAAACAACAAGAAAATTAAAACACGAGTACGAGAAGCACAACAACATTCGCTGCGGGCAACAAGAAAAACACAAAGAAACGATTGCACACTCCGTTGCAGCAAAACAAGGGGAGGGGAGGGGGGACAGGCAGCAACTTGGAAAAAATAAGCTGAAGATGCTTCTTCACAACAATGAAAGCTACGCTAACGCATTGCTTAGCGGAGGCAGTCATTAAATGAAGTTGCAAGCGCAAAAATGGAAAAAACACAGCAACTCATTAGAATTAATTGACTTTCCATAATTGAGAAAACAATGTGGCAGCACTGGCTACGTTGTTGGATTTCTGTATGCGTGCGTGTGTGTGTGTGTGTGTGTATGTTGCATGCTCAATGCGTATTTATTAGCGATTTAATTGCATCTAAAATAAAACAACACATGCTGTACCAACAACAACAACAGCAACAACAATTGCAGCAATAAATATGCAGTGAATGGAGCAAACGGAGTGCGAGCGGCACTCAGCGAAAATCCGGCCACAATTAAAATAAATAAAATGCAAATAAATTTATTTGCAAAACAAATTAAGGCAAGAACAATACTTAACAAAACAGCAACATTTTCTTTTTTTATTTTTTTATTTTTTTATTTTTTTATTTTTTTTTTTTATTTTTTTATTTTTTTTTTTATGAGACAGATCATTCAAGGAACACTTGCACCGAGCAACAGCAAAGCTGCAAACAATAGTTAAAATATTGCTTAAATTAATTTAAATTAATTCAATAGGCTTCAAAGCAATATCGTTGATGTTGCTAGCAACACAGCTGATGTGGTTGATGTTGCTGTACAGCAAAGAAATTTAAACAAAATATTTTAATTGGTTCTTCAATTAATTGAAACGCCCCATTAACATAAAAGAAGCAAGCACAACAACAACAACAACAACAACAACAACAACAACAAGAACAAAGGTGAAACTGTTGCTCTTTCCATTGTAACTTGCAACAACTTAATGCAATTGGCAACGCGCTGTACTCATTTCACACACACACGCACACACTACTTTTAATTTCACTGCATAACGCGGCTTAGCTCAAAATGTTGCATTTTCACAACAACAACAACAACAGCTACAAAAAATAATAAAGGCTAGCATACAAAATTAATTGAAAAAAATGCCAAGAAAACAGAATTCAAATAAATTAGTGAAAATGCAGCAAACCAAGCGCATAATTTAATTAGTTGTTGTCTCTGTCGTAATTGTTTGTTGGTTTGCTTGGTGATTTTGTTGTTGCTTTTTCTGCTGCTGCTGCTGTTGGCTGTGGTGTTAAATTTGATTGCATTAATTAAGTCAAACCATTGAAGCTGTCGCGAATTCGCATTTCCCCCGCTCACTCTTGTTGCTGCTGCTGCTGAGCGATCTTTAGCGATGGTTGGCAATTTTAATTATGTTGTTACTGCTGATGATGTTTTTTTTCACTTTGTATTGTTTGATCATCTGAGATCCGCGCTATTACATACATCATAAAAGGACGATTTATGCACCAAAATGTTTGTTAAGCCTCTGACTACAAGACTGCATCCTTGGAAAAATTTTAAAAATGAGATTTCATGTTAATTTCATATGTTCTTTTTTGTGAACTTTTTTTTATGGTTTTGCCATAAATTCGCCCTAAAGTCCAAACTAGATATCAGACAAGGACGATTCATGCATTAAAATTATCACCATGGTATCGTTCTTAGGGCGGGTTACTTCTGTGTTGAAATTCATTTTGCTCTATCTCTTGTAGTTCAGGAGTTGTAGAACACTTTTTGGAGTACAAGTATGCCAAAAACATGTGGTTTTTTCTTCATAATTCCCAAACCATACTACCTACAAGGACGATTTATGCACTTAAATGTTTCTAATACATGTATACACAAGACTGCATTTTTCAAGAATCTCAGTTTAATCTTAATCACTTTTCAAGAATCTTAGTTTTTTATACGTCATTTTTTGTGATTTTCTAGTTTTTGTTTTTTTGTTTTTTAGCCAATACTCCTAAATCATACATCATAAAAGGACGTTTTATGCACCAAAATGTTTGTTAAGCCTCTGACTACAAAACTGCAATATTGTATCGTATAAATGCAATATTGTATATGAATATACTAAGTAATTACCATTTAATATAAAATGGATTCTAATAAACACTAATTTTCCTTACTTTCGTTCTTCCATAACTATCGTGCAGTATTCATGTTGCCGAGTTCTTGCATTTGGAGCCCAAATTTCTACTCGGTAGAACGTTTCACTTTTGCAATCGTTGCAAGATTTTTGTATCGAACGTGATACTTTGATATGTTGCGCAATATTGCTGCAGATTTTGAGACTCGAACAAGCCCGCACTTTTAACCAATTTTCTCCAAGTTGAACTAAACTATTTATTGTGTATTGGTTTTTTTTTATTCTAAAACATTCTATAGATACAAACAATTAAAAGTACTTTTTCAAAAATCTGTTAGTAAACTTTTGATCATAATGAATCAGCTGATATGTTTGGCAAATATTGCAAAAATATTTGAATGTTAAAAGTAACAAATAATGGGTAAGAGTAAAATAAAGTTTTTTGAATTTTTCGTTTTTTTCTAAGCAATCTTAAATAGAAATACGGAAAAATAATTTTACCTCCCAAATTTTGTCTACAACTTTTAGAAGAAAACTAGCTGAACCCGGTGTGCTTCGCTACCCCCTCGTATAAAATAAAATTAAAAGTATTTAAATATTTACAAAAATATAATTATTTAATTTAATTATTGCAATGCTTCGCCTGCTTTTTTGTTGTAAACCAATTAGAATTCAGAACTGAATCGCATGTAATTTGCTTCATGCTCCTTCTTTTTATTTTTAGACCAATCAAAAAGCAGCAGTTACACAATCAGCTGTTTCGCAGTCAGTTGTAGGAGAATGAGAATGGGGTTTCCCCACTCTCCATTTTAATTAACACGTATTATAAAATCAGCTGTTTTGAAGACAGTGGTGGAAGAAAGAGAATGGGGCTACCCCACTATTTTAATTAATATGTATTTTAAATTTGTGGTAAGGCCGTTAATAAACGTAGTAAAAAAGAAGGTGCAGAAGTGTGCATGGTCGAAAAATATTATCATGTAATAAGTATTCCTGAGTCAAAGCTGAACGCTGTGAAAATTTAAGATCGGTTATCAGGTCCAGCCTCCAATATATCGCAAACAAAGGGGAGTGCTCCGCCTACTTTTCTTTTGGTACGTATTTCTATTCATACCAATACCATATATAGCAAATACTGCCGCCGTTGGTCAAAAAATGCCCAAGATATGACGATTTTAGATTTTGGGCTATATGGGCGAGGCCACGCCCCTTCGTCCACTCACAACTTTATATAGTCAAGAATTTATTATTTCGTAAGAATATCCTATTGTGAAAATTTTATGACGATCGGTCCAGCAGTTAAGACTATATTGCGATTTTTAATTTTCCTAAAAAGGGGCGTGGTCCCACCCAATTTTCTCCTGGTACGTATTCCTAATTATGCCAATACCATATGTACCAAATAGCATCAACGTAGGTCAAAATATGGCCCAAAATATGGCGATTTAAATTTTTGGGTTATATGGGCAGTGCCACGCCCTTAGTCCAATAAAAACTTCATATAGCCTATTATTCTTTCCAGAGTCATAGTAAAATACTGTGAAAGTTTCAGTAAGATCGGTCCAAGGGTTTGGCCTCCTATAAAGCACAAACAAACAAACAGACAGACAGACATTCATTTTTATATATATAAATTGAAAGCAAATTAATTATAATTAAAGTAAAATGGGGCGAAAAAGGGGGATTTGGTAATAAAAAAATCTATGGCTACCTTACCTGTAGATAAAATGTATATAAAACTTAAGGTAAATACATATTACAAAAAAGTATTTTATATAGCAAACATTGTTAGTGGTATCAGTAAGTATCTGAATTAAAAAAAGGGGCGGTGAAGTGGGCGTGGTTCATAGTAATATGGCGACGTTAACAGTATTAAGAGCAATATACTACCAAATAAAAAATAATCCGTTGGAAGGAACAAAATTGTACAAAGAACAAAAAGTTTAAAACTTAAATTTGGTGTGAAAAAAAATTTTTATTTCTACCTCGCCTGGAGTATAATGTGTATACAATTTGAAGTAAATCTGTTAAAAACTATATGGGAGCAGTTACATAATTTTAAAAAAGTGGGCGTAAAAGTGGGCGTGGTCGGAAAAAAGTACCCTATTAATCATGCCAGAGTCCCAGTTAAATGCTGTGAAAATTTCAGGAAGATCGGTCCAGAGGTTTGGTCTCCTATAAGGTACAAACAAACAAATAAACAAACACACATTCCATTTTATATATATAGATGTATATAAAATTCTAAACGGCAATATTATCGAGTTTACAAAATTCCAGATTTTCGTCAAATTGAGATACCTTCTGTGATTCGGTTTTATTCATCGATTTTCATTAACAATTAGGGATGCAAACGATACATCGATTGTATCGTCATTGACGATATATCGTTCAAAAACATCGATGTTGACAAAATCTTTTATATCGTCGATACATCGTCGATGCATCGTTCTGAAAAGGAAAAACATCGATATCGTTCGCTAATTTTTCCCCAACGTTACCACGTCTGTACCCAGTGAACGCTTATGCTCGGAAGCTGGAGCAACCATCACTCAAGAGAGAAACTGGCTTTTAGGGACTAAGTTATCTAAGCTTCTTTTCCTTAATTCAATTTCAAAATTGATTCAACAAATTAATGTTTTAAATTTATAAAATGGGAAAACATGTTTTTTTATATAGATATTTTGGTAGGTGGTCTATAGGTATAAGACACCAGCCTGCTGGTGCAATCAAGTGATGCCAGCAGATTACCCGTGCTATAAAGTAAGGATTAGCATTGGAACAAAACTATCGAAATTTACCGCTGAAAAAACATCGTTTGACGCTATCGATGCTCATTTTGATTTTGAAGTCGGCAAATATGAAAAAAAAAATTTAATACAAAAAACGGACATAACAAGTTTACAAAAACGAAACATATATAAGATTTTTTCTCACAAAATTTTTAAAAAAAAAAAACAACAAAAAAACTATATCTTGTATGAACAAATCCCTTTTTTTACGACGGAAAAATATTATAAAAAAAAATATTTTTTATACAAAATGAAGAAATTGTGTCCTTTTTGTTAAAATTCATTTGTTAAAATTTTTTTTATATGAATTAAATTGCAAGCTTTAGATCAAGTAAGTTTTTAAGAAGAAGAATTTTTTTTTTTTTAAATCTTTCTACGTCCACACTTTGTACGAAATTATTCTTTCATTCATATTTTATAATAGAGTGCAAATAAAAAAGATGTAATCTATAAAGATAATACTTATATTTCCACCTCAATACTAGGCCTAATACAAAAATTAAAACATCGGAAAAACATCGATACATCGGTCTTATAACCGATGTTTTTAAACGTCGATAATTGTCAAGTGACCATCGATGTTTTTAACCCATCTTTTAAGCTGGATTCACTGATAGAATTCAGCAAGTTTTTGTGTGAATTAAAATAATGTTTGTTAATCAAGGTGAAGAGCTTGCAGCAAGTTCTCTCTCTGAGAGGAAACTTCATATATAAAAACTTGCAAAACATGCTGAAGATGATCAGTGAATCCACATTTACCAACAATTTATTTTATATTTTTTTTTTATTTTAAAAATTTTAAAAATAACATTTCTAGACTAAATTTCTTTATGGAAACCATCCGTTTATCTTTCGATAAGTAATGGGCCTAAAACCAAACTGAGAATTTACGGAGCCGATTTTCACCCGTAGATAACGCACAAAAGTTTAATGTATAAAATGAGAGCCAGTGTTCGATGAATATAACACTAACTTTAACACTTGTTTGTGGGAGTCAGGTGAGGACAGATGTTAATTTTTTTTTAATAAACATTATTTGGCTCAGTGGCTAGCAAACCTCATAATTAGTTTTTGGTTTTTTTCTAATCCTATATTTTAAATATAATTTACAAGAAACCTCTGTCAGGAAGGTGTTTTTGAAAAGTTTCACGCAACGAATCACAGGTGTGAAGGGGGGTTAAAAAAGTTTTTTTCGAAGATCTAAAATACCAAAAATAATGTCTGCAATTATCTTCCCAACATCATTTGACATTATACACTAAAAAATCATTAAAAGTAGGCAAAATTAGTGTTCGACGAAACGAACAGCGGTAAAAGATGGGTTAAAAACGACGTTGCGTCCCTATTAACAATGACTCCTTTTGTTTTTGTAATGATCTATCTTTATGTTCAAAGTGCTTAACTAGACATATTTTGAAGTTTTCAAATATTTATGCAATTTTTTCTAAGATATTAAAACATTTTCTGAAGAAATCATTTCTTTGTATTCTCCAAAATATTAATAAAATTTTTTTAAAGAAATCATTTTTCGCAGTACAATCATGTATACTCCGAATTAACAACAACATTCCAAAAATCTTCTATTAACATTATTTTTATTTATTATTAGCTGACACGCCCTTTGTCCAAAGCTCATAAAATGTGTAAATTGAGGTCGAGTACTCAATTCCGAGGTCGAAAATATCTCTTTTCTCGATATTCTCGCGAGTTTTGGTGTTGGAAATGAGTGTTCAGGTTTTGTTGGGGGTTTAAAAGAATTCCACGTGAAATATCCTTTTCCCGATTTTCAAAGCATTTTGATGTTGGAAGTAGTAAGTGGTTGGGTTTAATTAGGGGCTTAAAAAATCCCACGGAAAATATCTAAAACATTTAATATAATTATATGTAACTCTTTTACTTTAATTGAATTTAAATGCCATTTAAATGTCTTTCAGAAGTAAGTTATAAGAATACCTCTTAAAATAACTTCTTTACAAGGCTAAAAAGAAACACAGTTTGATCTATAGAATGTCTTCTGGAAGCAGTGTCTCTAAGAATGCATGTCACATTTGCATCAAAAATTTTGCTTTCCGGTTTCGCAAAAATATGACTATCAAGTACGCAATTCACTGCCCGCAAATTTGAGAATCTATAGAAAACTATTTTGTTTAACAGATTATTTTTTACAGTTACAAAGCAGTATTACTTATAAAATAAAGACAAACTGTGAATTCAGTTTGTACAAAAACTTTAAAGTGCTGTAACTTTTTGAAACTTTTTGAAAGCGCTTTGAAACTTAATAACTTTTTGAGATCTTTTTAATTATGTTAAAATATTTGAGGGTAAGTATGAAAAAAAAATAGTTTCATCATTTTCATCAATATTTGAGGGTAAGTATGAAAAAAAATAGTTTCATCATTTTCACCCTGAAGACGAGGTCAATAATAGTAGTCAATAATAATAGGTTAATACCTATTGTCGAAGAGTTGTACTCATTACCACCTTTATCATGACATGTCATTTTTAAAAATCGAGCATTAAATACCAAATTTATTCCTTTAAAATAATTTTGGCTGTTTTTACAATTTCATGGCAGCAGCGAAAATTGTTAGTACCCTAAAATTCTCTCGAGATGAGCTTTCATATGAGGGGCGGACTTTTATGCGTGTTTTTTACGACCCTCTCTACTGTGCAACCTATACCTACCCCCAAAACTATTCAATATCGAAAATTTGGGTTGTTTGGGAGGTTCCACGCCTCTTTGTCCAACGCCCATCAAATGTTATCCGTGAAACAGCACGTGTAAATTATGGTCGAATACCGAATTCTGAGGCTGTGGGATCAATAATTCCAAAGTTATTCGATATCGCAAAAGTAGGCGTGACAACATTTACATATATAGTGGCCGCCACTTCGTTCCATTGCACCTACATACCAAGTTTCACTATCAAAACGTGAACATCTCAGTAATTAAAATTATTTTTTAAAAGTGGGCGCAGGTATAGTGTGACCACACCTATCTTTTTAAAGTTATAGAGAGCAACCATATGAACTAAAATACCAAATATTTGCATTACGACGATCAAAACCGTCTGAGATATAGAAACTGTATTGATTCTTAGGTGGTAAAAGTGGGCGTGGCAGCAATTATATATGTATATATATAGTGACCGTTACTTGGAGCACCTGCATACCAAGTTTCACTATCAAAACGTGCAAAACTCAAGAATTATCATGATTTCGATAAAGTGGGCGTATATATAGTGCGGCCACGCCCATTTTTTACAGTTACCGACAGTAATCATCTGAACAAAATTACTTCATTTTAGTTTTTTACGATTAAAACCGTCTGATACATATCGTTTTTTTTTGGATGGGTTTGTGTGGGGATACTACGCCCCCAAAATTGACACTCTCTCAAGATGTTACTTCAGTTTCCCTGAAAATTTTATACATATTGGGAAAAAATACTTTTCGTGGAAATTTTCGACAATTATAACTGACAATTCATTCCGTAAAGTTTCTACAAAGCCGCTCAAAATACGATCGAAGGCCAACCAACCGAAAGCATTATATGAATTTAATAATTGTGAGCTTTTTAGATCAAACAAAGGCCCAACCAAAATAGACGTGTTGCTCCGTAACGAGTAAAAACGTAAGTGTTCGGTTAAATGCATATTAATGTTGTTGCCCAAAATAAGCAAACGTAACTGAACGAAATTAAACGAAACAGTTTGACAAGACGTATTATTGCGTAAGAACCGAACTGCTAGCGTAGCAACTCGACAACAACACCTGTGCAGAGTGCGTTTTTATTTTATTTTCATCAATTTCGCCATTATTTCACTCATTTTTCACAAATCTTTATTAAAAATTACAAAATGTACAAAATAAATAAATAAATAATACTCGATTGCCTACTGATCAGCTGTTTCAGACGAGTTGAGCAAATCGTTTCATTTTGGGTTAAATCCGTTAACATCCGTAACGAGTGCAGACGTTCGTCAAAATGCTATCGTCTCGTTTCGTCTATTTTGGTTGGGCCTTAAGTTTGAAGAAGGCAACAACAACAACTCTGTATAGAGTCAATCACTTAGCGGACTAGACAGCCTGTTTCGGCATTATATTATTTGGCTTTTCTTACTTTATTACAAGACCATAAAAATCAGCCACCTAAAAAATCCTCTTTCCTTTTAAAATACAGAAAATGCACTCTATCTCTCTCTCTCTCTCTCTCTCTCTCTTCTAATCTCTTCTTTAAGCGATCAAACATTTTGGAACGACTTTATTTTCATGCTCTTTCTCTTTTGCAACTAGCAACCAGTGTGACCAGAAGATTTTTGAAAAAATATGCTTTTTGTTAAAAAAAAAATATGCTAAATATTCCACTTTCAATTTTTATATCCCACAAAAATATTCCACTTTCAATTTCAAAGATATATATCTAAATAAGTCTAAATAGGCATTTAAAAAAAACGCAGAAGCAAGTTTAAAAACATTTATTAATTTGATTACTATCGCACTTAAATTTATTTTCTTCTCTTATAAAAAATTATAAATATTGTTATGGTTTTTTTTATTTTTAAGTAACGATATACAATATACAAAACTAAAATTCAGGCACATCTTCGAGGTCAATTCTTAAATTGTTGCTTGTATTATTATCATAGAAATTCGCATTTCTAAATTTTTTTTTATTAAGCTATCTGGTATTTGATAGGCATTTCAACACTTTTTTTGAACATGCAGCCATGTATTTACATTCAACAAATTATTTAAGAGATTTTCTTGCATTCTATTTCGAATTTTCGTTTAAATAAGAAAGATTCATATACAGTTGCGGCGAACTAATTAAGAACGTGATGACAGGAAATACTTTTTAAGTTTTTCTATAAAAACGAATTAGAGAATTTGGGTTTTTTGTATATTTATTCATAAATCAGATATTAACTTAACATAAACAAAAATAGTTTCTTCCTTTAACACATAACGTTTCGTTTATGTTCAAAACTAAATATTCCTTAGAAATATGAGATGGCAAACTAATTAAGAACGATTAAACAAATTTTAATAAAATTGACTTTAGTTGAAAAATATGCTAATATTTTGTTGCAAAACCTTTGTTTGCGATGACATCTCGACATCGTTTAGGCATAGAGTTAATTAAAGCCTGGCATTTTTCTGGTGGTATATCATTCCAAGCTCGCTGGGCAATTTCATAAAGTTCATTTAAATTTCCAATTTTGTGTTTTGAAATTTCTCTTTTAAGCGTATTCCAGAGGTTTTCTATGGGATTCAAATCCGGGCTGCATGATGGCCATTTGATAACATCAACAGAATTTTGTTCAAACCATGATTTAGTTGATCTGGCCGTATGCTTTGGGTCGTTATCCTGCATAAATTTCCATGTAATTGGCAAATTCTCCTCTGCATATGGTAGCATGACATTTTCTAAAATGCTTATGTACTTCTCTGAGTTCATAATGCCTTCTATGCGGTACAAGGGCCCAGTTCCTTTAAATGACATACAACCCCAGAGCATCACACTTCCTCCTCCATGCTTTAAACTTACTGTTGTGTACTTGGGATTAAATTCTGCGTTTCTTGGCCGTCGGACGTATTGTTTTCCATCATTTCCCACTCGATTGATCTTAGTCTCGTCACTCCAGAGTATTTTTTTCCATTGAGAAATCGTCCAATCTTTGTGCTCCTTTGCAAAATCTAACCTATTTTGTCTGTTTTTTTTAGAGAGCAATGGCTTTTTCCTTGATGCTCTGCCGAAGAGCTGATTTTCATTTAGTCTTTCTCTTATAGAACGTACAGATAATGCATTGGGGTCCTCACCAAAAACCAGGCTTTGTATTTCCTTAGCGCTTAGAAATGGGTTAGTTTTCGCAGCTCGAACAATCCTGCGGTCCACCGCTTCTGTTGTTTTACGTGGACGTTTGCGTCTGGGGACCGACTCATGAGTCTTATATTTCTTTAAATGTTGTACAGCATTATACACCATAGTTTTCGAGCATTTTAATTTTTTTGCAATGTCTCCATAGGACATGTGCCCATCTGAGTGCAGTTTGTAAATAGCATCTCTTGTGCCAGGATTACAGCTCTTGTTCTTACCCATTTCTACAAAAAATTAAAACAATTTGCTTTCACTTACTTAAATGAAACCTTTTTCAATCTTACATACCAAAAATTATTGAATACCTTTGTAAATATTAAATGAAATTTATTGAAAAATTAATCGTTTTTAATTATACCGCCGCACGAATATCGAATGATTTTGTAAAAACTGTTTTACTTGCAAACAAACAAACAACAATGAATTAGACTAATGCAATTTTAAAAAGTACATCTCAAGTCTAAAATATAACGGGACGCTTTCTTGGGTTGCCACCTTCAAACAATAATTATATGGGATTCATTGCAGTTTCGCCAGTGTTCTTAATTAGTTCGCCGCAACTGTAGCTAAAAATTTTCTCAACCTCAGCATTGCTAAATGGTAAGCTAAGCGAGAAAAGCACAAATTTTTATAAATCTTCAGATTCCGAACTTTGATCAATAACTTTTTTTCTGCTTTATTGTTTTGAATCCACATTTTAAAATATTTAAAAGAAATAGCTATTGTTAGCAATAATAGTGGTATTCACGATGTGGTGCATTTTGTGATAAATTTTTGCAAAATTTACAATACTTACAATTATTGTGATCGAACCTTCAGTAAAGTACATATTGTATTTTTAAAATCAATTATATTAATTTTTATTAAATAAACTCACAGCGTAGCCTTTGGCCTTTTCCACACTTGGTCAACGCAATTCCAACACAACTTCAACGCAACAGCGAAAAAGTTGAAAAGCAATGCAACTATAAACCGAATGCTTTCAGACTTGCTTCAAAAGTCATGCAACATATAATAATTGTTATTATATAAAACTCATGTTTTTCGACTTCTTGCACTGATTTAATATTTAACACTTGCTCATTCATCTTGCAAACTATTTCTTCTTCATTTAGACTCTATTAGGAACTAATTAATTAGCTTATTCACCTTGATTAATATAAAGCCTATTGCACTACAAATACTTGAATTCACAAAACAAACAAACTGATGCAACACGTCGCCGATGAAAATTGCGGAAAGCCGCGTTGCGTTGAACAGGTTGAGAACGTGTCGAGAACTTGTTGCGTGCAAGTTGCTTAATCTGAAGGTTCCGGTATAAATACACAGGCTAGCAACTTGAGTTGGAGTTGCGTTGACCAAGTGTGGAAAAGGCCTTTAGCTTGCTCCATGCTGAGTAGAAATGCTTCTACAATCAGCTGATCTAATACACAACTTGTATATTTTCCACAGGGTTGTATTTTGAAAACTGCATTTTGTTTTTGTTATATTACAAAATTTGCTACAAATATCAAATTTATCAAAAATACACAATACACGGGAAAATACAACACATCGTGAATACCCCTAATGTTTTCTTAAGTAAATTGCTTACTGCTGTAAAATAATCCATAAAAAAATCTAACCAAACAAACATATAAGCAAATTTACTTCACTTTTTAAGCTGCGTGAAGTTATTAAATGAATTGCAATAAAATTGACAACGAAGAAGTTAACCACAAAATTAATTCCTTATATTGCGTTTTACAAGGTGGTTCAGAGATAAAAAAAAAATGTCGATAGCCAAAAAACAACCATTTAGTAACCAAATAGACATTTTTTGATTGCAATTTTTGTGAATTTTGAAAAATATAATCATACGAAAAATATTCCACTTTTTATGCTGCATATTTTTATAAAAAAAAATATGGTTCCCGAAGCTAAAATATGCCAAAGTGGAATATAATATTTCCACTCTGGTCACACTGCTAGCAACTGGTTCTCACGTGGTCAATATTTTTTTTTTTTTGTTTTACTTGCTTTTCCTTTGCGCCCACTTTATTGGCGGCTTCTTTTCGAATGCTGTTAATTAGCGTTTTTCGAACAACAACAGCAACAATAAATTCAGCTGCATTTGCACTCTTGGAGGCGCAAAAACTCATACACACAAATGCACGCACACCAAATCCGATGGCCCAAGAGTGGCTACCGCAACAACAACAACAATAAGTATCAATTTTTTTCGCGTTTTAATGGTTTTACTACACACATGATTCTGTACTGCATTTATGTATGTATCTTTTCTGTTTCATTTTCTTGCATTTTTGTGCTTTTATTTTTTTTTTAATCCATTTTTCTTTAATGAATAATTTAAGTATTGTTTAAATGTTAATTAATGCAACTACTTGTTGTTCAATTGCTGCTGTTGAACTTTAGAATTGCAAGTGTGTGCATGTGTATGTGCGTGTTTATGCCATAAAACCTACTTGCAACAAATATCGAATAAAAATAAACTAAAATCAACAGCAAGAACCACACACACACACACACACACAATCATGCATATGCAGAGTTTACAACTTGACAGACACGCATTTGGCATTAATTGTATAAATAAATGCATGCATTGTTGTTAGTACTGATGTTGTTGTCGATATTGTTGTTGCTCTCACTGCTGCTACTTTTGCTGTTGCTGCTGCTGTTTTTGTTGCTTGGCTGCTTGCATGGTTGTTAAAAAAAATAGGTTTAAGAAAATATTGTTAATTAGTTGAAATAACTTGCTTAAGTGTTAATTAAGTTTTGTTTTAAATGAGCTCGTTAGCAGCGAAAATATGTATGACTGCACGAGCATGTGTAAGTGCATTATATGGAATATGGGTATGTGTGAGCTGCTTACAAGGAAATATATTGTAATTAAAATTATTTATACTTATTTTTAATGTTTTTAATTACATACATCGAATTTATCAACAGTCAACATGAACGGTGATGGGAGGCAGTGGATCGGCATAATGATCGATAGTACTTGACACAGAGAGTGGGGAGTGGTTTTTTTACTCGTTCGAGCAACTTGTTTTAAGATCTATGAATGGTTAATCTCTTTATGGTCTGGCCTTTTTAACAATTTTAAGTCATTCAATAAGGTTTTCTTATAAATACATACTACTCTATAATAAGATTTTTTCATATTGAAAACAGTACAGAAAATAAATTTAAATGCAATTTAAACCTTTTGCCATCTTGATCTTGTCTAATGTGAAATGTTATTGAACCAGGAATATCAACTGAAGGTTTATTAAAATATTTAATCGACCTGTTTTTAAAGTATTATTGCAAAAGTATATTTATAATCCAAAGTCTTAAAATTTCAGAGGTGCCATTTAATAGAGAAAAAATGTTCAAACCATGAAAACTAGAAAACTATTTTAAAAATGGGAAATTCGAAAAAAAATTAGGTGACTTTTTAGTAAACGAATTTGAAAAAATCTTTGACAGTTTTATTTTAGAGTTGGTGGTCAAAAATTCGACCAACGGCCGAAATTGGGCTGACAAAATGGTGTGGAAATTTTAAAAAAAAAATCAGATTTAATGGAATCATCTTTTCTTTTCACTTTCTAAAGTTTAAGAAGATACAATTTGGGTTAGGTTAAGCCGGTTGCCCTTCAAAGGAGCCTTGCATAGACCATTTCGGTCCGAAGCAGAGAATGGAAAAACCGTACCTTATACGTAGCGCTGCAAAAGCGAAAACTCTATCTGCTTCTAACTGCGTGCATGGCTCTTCGACACAAACACAAATACAAACACTAACCCCAGCAGGCCGAAAAGAGAGACCGAAACAGATTGGTAGCGTTGTGTTAAGGGTGTTGTTACGGTGGTCGTCTTATGATCCCTGGTCATGACACTTTTTACTCTCTTTTTTCGTTTGATGAGCTGTGTGACGAAAGTATGTTTGCTGGTGGTCATATGATGCGTAAGCACCAGTACACTTTTTGCTACTTTTAGTATTTTTTCAACCGATGAGTGTTGCTATTAAGCATGTTTCATTACTGCTTTCATACGTTTCGCACTAAAAGTGTACTATTTTCGTGCCTAAACACAAATGTTGTGAATAAATCCACAACGCAACACTTTTTTGATCCCATGATTTCATATTTTTGTCGAATCATTTGGTGACCGTGGTGGTGAAAATTTACTCTCTTGCTCTCGCTCTCAAATTTTTAATTTACATTGAAACAACAACAATACATGACCATGATGAGACCATGACCGCCACCGTAACAGGGCACTTAAGCGAGCACAAAACATTATTGGCTTTTTTGTGGTTTTTGCTTGTGATCGTAACAAATGTACCCCGCTTCGCCGATTGTTACTACTGCTGCCACGAGTTCAAAGAGACCCATGAAAGAACGCAGATTTGCAACGATTGAGGAGTAAAAAACTACATCGCTGGAAGAGCTCAAGGTTATACCAGAAAGTACTTATCAGAAGTGCTTCGAGGATTGGAAAAAGCGCTGGCACAAGTGTATTATATAGTCTATGTACAAAGGAGTCTATGTGTAGTCAATGTGTATTGTACATATAGTCTATGTATATAATCCCAGCAAACCATATCTCGGTAGAAGAATTTTACGATAGTTTGACGATATCGTTACGATATCTTAACACACAAATACGCGCTATCGTCCCGATAGTACAGATAACAATAGCATTTCGATATCATAACGGTATCTTTATTACAAATTTCTAGATATCATCATGATATAGTACAATTGCGATAGCATTGCGATATAGTTTTTTTTCGTTCTTGTACCTTCCTCGTGCAAAGTAGTGAATATGAGAGCAAAGTGGCGTCAGAAGCGTATGCGTAGGTTGAAGCGTGAGCGTAGAAAGATGCGTGCACGTTCCCAGTAAACTGATGCAACAACGATTAAAATTATTTTCTAATTCGATCGACATACATTAATTCCCTTTTAAACCCTGTCAAGTACTTGTTTGAAAAGCATGTTCCATTACGAACAAATAGGTTAAAAAATGCATCATGTCCCTGGTTCTCTCAGGGTGTCCTAAATGCCATAAAGAAAAGAAATTATTTACACAAGCTCTGGAAAATTAATCCATCTTCTACTACTTGGGAAGCGTACAGAATGGCCAGGAATAATGCCGTCCTTTTAACAAAACAATCTAAGTCTCGATACTTCTCTGCCAAATTAAATGTTTCCCTACCAACTAAAAACCTGTGGAACAATATTAAGAGACTTGGAGTAAGTAAAAAGACAGCCTCAGAGTGCCAAATTGATCCGGACTTGTTGAACAATTTTTTCATTTAAAACACTGTTCACTCGACCAATAATAATATTTCCCTTACAAATAACTATGTTAACCAACCTTTTGAATTTATCCCTGTAAGTGAGCTTGATATTGGAAAGTGTATTATGCAGATAAAATCAAATGCAATTGGCGAAGATGGTATTCCAATTAAGTTTATTAAATTAATACTACCACACATAATCTGTTCATTAATGCATATTATTAATCACTGCCTTATATCTTCTTCATTTCCGGCAACTTGGAAATCTGCAATTGTTTTACCTGTTGCTAAAAAGTCTAACCCTTCTGGGCCTAGCGATTTTAGGCCAATAAGCATATTGCCCCCCCTATCTAAAGTCTGCGAAAAAATAATGAGCCAACAAATAAATAATTTCCTAAAACAAAATAGCCTTCTGTCTCCATTTCAATCTGGTTTTCGAGCAGGGCATGGGTGTGCTTCAGCGGTAGTTAAAGTTATGGATGACCTACGGCCTGCATTTGATACTGGTTATGTGTCATTACTCTGCTTATTAGATTTTTCAAAAGCATTTGACAAGGTTAGTCACCAATACTTATGCCAGAAACTCAGGACTTTGTTCGGGTTTAGTGAAAGTGCAGTGAATTTAATAGCAAGTTACTTGTCAAATAGATTGCAAAGAACTCAAGTTGGACTTGCGTTCTCTAACCATAAATCTGTGTTAAGTGGTGTTCCACAAGGTTCAATTCTTGGCCCTCTTTTATTTTCTATTTTTATAAATGACGTATTTGATGTTTGCAAACATTCTTCTGTGCATGCGTATGCGGATGATATTCAAATCAATATATCAAGTAGTACTGAACTTCTAGATAACCTCTGCCACAGACTTAATGAGGATTTAAGAAGCATTCATCAATGGGCTATTAGTAATGGACTACAATTAAATTCTGCCAAGTCATATGTACTACCTATTTGTAGTACAAACAAACATTACCTAGATAAAATTCCTGACCTCTACATTGGTACAAATAAGCTTAGTGTCGTATCGAAAATCGTAAATCTTGGTTTTTGTATGAATTCGTCCCTATCATGTATTGATCATATAAATAGTGTTGTTCGTAAAGTTTATTATATCCTTCGAAATTTAAGAATGTCTGCAAATCTTTGTACTGTTGATCTTAAGCGAATGCTAGTGAAGCAACTAGTTTAACCAGTTATTACTTATTCGGAAGTAGTTTACAGTAGACTCAACTCGTCTTCGCAACTAAAACTAAATATTGCTTATAACTATGCCACGCGTTTTGTATTTGACTTAAAAAAATTTGACCGCCTCTCAACTTTCAGAAATGCAATACTTGGGTGCAACTTGATTGACATCTTAGTGCTAGAAACTGCATCTTTCTTCATAAAATTATACATAAAAAACACCACATTATCTCTATGTAAAACTGCAATTCAGCCTTTCTAGAAGATGTAACGTTCTTATAGTTCCTAGGCATAGCTCTCTTAAAACCTCCAATCTTTTTTTCATTAATGCCGTAAGACTATGGAATGCTCTACCACGTAGCATAAGAGAAATAACTCAGGCGGAAGAATTTAGGCAATCTATTATGGCTCACTTTTCTACTCCTTAAAATTTGTTTCTTTCCTTGTTTTCTTCTTCAATATTTCCTTTTTTATGTTTAAGTTTTAATATTTTAAGATTTTTTTAACAACTAATTAATATGATAAATTTGTTTTTTTTTTTAAACAATTATTTAATTTTGTTTAATTCTAATGTTTATTAACTTGTTGTTATATCCAAATATATAAATAAATATAAATAGACTGGCCATTTCAGCCCTTGGAAGGACTTTGACCTAGCTTCTATTGATCAATTGTGTTGTGCGTGTTATTAAATTTTTGATCACAAATGACCGAGAACTGGACCTACGTGTTTTATGCCGACTCCGAACGGCTTATGTTCTCAAGAAGCTTTACATGGCAATTTTTACTCTCTGAGGTTTGCCATTGTCTGCAGAGAGGTGACGACCGAACAGAAAAATTATTTCAATGGAAAAAACTTTCTGTCTGAGCTGGAATTGAACCCGGGCTACCGAGGTTCTTTAGCTTAGGAGCCACGCACTCTACCCACTAGGCTACGTCCGCCACATCCAAATATATACATATATAAATAATGTTGTTAATTTATACTTATATGTTGTACTGTTGAACTTAGTTCTTATTTGTACTAATGCTATATGAAATAAATAAATAAATGAAGTTTTTTGGTGAAGAGCTTATATTACGTTACGTTACTACATACCATCATGATTCGATTTAGTTTTGCATCAATTAAAAACTATCAAACATTTAGAATTTGTATTTAAATCATATAAAATCAACATAATCAATTAAAATTTTTACACTTAATGGTGATTTGAGCGCATTAAGTGTGTTTAAAATTTCTTGGAATAAAGAAAAATCTTTGGACTAGACTTGAAGTCAGAAAATACAAAAAAAAATAATAATAGTAACGATATTTATGATAAATAAGTACTCGATATCATCACGATAGTATAAATACTATAGCACTGCGATATCGCAACAATATCTACAATACAAAATGCTCGATATAATTTCTCTGGTACAGATATTTAGAAAAAATAAACGTCACTAGAACTTACCTATTTACCTACACTAGGTTTACTAGATTATTTTTCTGTTAAAAACGGAAAACGTTTTTCTGTCGAAACGATCCCGTTTGGTTTGCTGGGATATAGTCTATCTATAAGGGCGACTACTTTGAAGGAGACAACATAAATATTGAAAAATAAATTAATATTTATTTTTTATACAAAAAGTCACCCTACTTTTTGATTGCACCTCGTATATTATTTATTTATACACATTTTTTATTCAATGATATTTGTTATGATATTTGAATTGACAAATTGCCTAATAGATTCAAATAAGCCCAAGCTGATATTTGAACCTTGTCTTCGAAATAGACCGACGATTGCACAGGGCAATTATTTCCCTTTACAGATAACAGAAAGCAAAATGTTCGTGACTTCATGGCTTCTACTACTGCTAATTAATAAAATGTTTACCATAATGCATTGAATTATTCAAGAGCACTGTCTTGAATTGTTTTTCTTGAAGTTTTTTATTAAAACAGTTGCAGTATTTCCTATTAAAAGTTAAATATTTTAATTGAACGATCAATTTTTTTTTTTTGTTGTTTATTAAATAGAAAAATCAAAACCTTACTCAGCTTATACTATCACACAATTTACACATATATAGTTATTCAACCTGTATTCTTTAGCATGATCTTATATCACAGATTTTAAACATTTTGTAATTAGAATTTGTTTTTTTTTACGAAGGAAAATACTACTGTACAAAAACCTTCGATATGATAACTTAAGAGCTAAATTAATTGACAAGGCAAAATAATTTCCACGCAATTATTCTTCGATAAGATCATTTTCAGATATATCACAGCAATTTCTAAATTTATTTGTTAGTTCCTCTGTACGAAATATATTAATTTTACATTAGAACTGAGGTGGAGTTTTTTTTTTGTCATGGAAAAATGCCATGGAAGATTAAGCATATTTTTAAGGTGTTTATTCTGACATATTTATAATGTTTAAATATGTGTTTTAGCGCAGAAGCCACAGGTTGGGCAAGCGTATAGAATGATTGCTTGAAAAATCGTATTGCAAATTATTATTTTATTATCTCTGCTTAAGCTAGAGTTTCGATTTATTAAGAGGTATAACATTTTCGTAGCTGTATTGAAATATTCTTTAATATGGCTTACATGATCACGAAAGAGCACTTTTTATCAGAGATAACTCCTAGGTATTAAACTGTATTTGACCATGCTATACTTGTCTAATTTTAATTGAGTTATAGCTTGCGTTTTTTTACCAATAATTTTGATTTTCCATTTATTAAAATATTCCATAATGTTATAAAGAGCACTCTGTAGATTTATCACAGTATCGTGACCATACTCGTGTGAATAGAAAATACCAATATCATCAGCATACATAGCATAGTGACAGTTATTATATTTAGGAAAATCTGAATAATACAAAATGAACAGTATTTGGTCAAAGAACTGATCCCTGTTGAACTCTAGCAGGTAATTAAATCATGTCAGAGCAGTAAAAACGATTACTTAAAAAACTTTGAACAAGTTTTACTAGATGAGAGTGCAAATTGAATGAAATGAATGTTTATATAGGTCCTTTACGCCATGCAGAATCAAAGCTTTCTCAATAGCTGCGTTCCATTTGCTTCAAAATAATCCAGATTATTTTTTTTTACATGCAAAGCAAAAACAAAAATAATAATCCTATAACAAAAATGATTATTTTTGCTATCCATATAAATTTGTGATGTAGCCTTTAAAAAATTTGAAACACAGGTGCCGCACCTGTATATTTTTATGAGCTGTCATTTTATTTTTTGAATTATTTGTTTGTTTGATACAATGACTATTAGGTAGCCATGATAGCTACCTATTTTCTCACGAGCAGTGATCATCGAATGTTAAACAAAAGAAAACAAAACAAACCGCGTGTGTCATACACATTGGACGCATTCAGCGGAGCCAACAATTGCACTTAAAATATTTATATAATTGCATAATATTAATATTAATTTAAATAATTTAAAATTTTTCTGACGTTTAGAGTAAAAAACATTCAGAGGAAAACATCGTCCACTAAGGTATCGCTACCATAACAGTTCACAACAGTTTTGAACGACACACGTTCTCATGACACCTAATAGTTATTGTATCATAATTGCATGTTTGAATTTAATTTTGACTGCAACGGTAGTGCCCTCTACGAGTCGTTTTTCTTGCCGTCCCTTTGAGAAAATTTGTTATCGCGATTATATTAAGGCGGAAGGAACGCAGCTAATATCTATTAACGTTAGCCCTCTTGACATGATAGCTGATACCTTAGATTTCATGCGTTGTACTATGAAGTTGTCTAAATCCAAATTATTCCTTTGGAGGGCCGATCCACCCATGCCAGTGGCACACCCCCTGGAACCCCTTGGGGGTTCCCCATACAAACATTTAAAAAAATCACCATTTTTGGCACTTAACATGAAAAAATCAGCGAAATGGGGTCGCCACTGGCATGGGTGGTTCGGCCCTCCAAAGCTATTGGGGGTCGTCGGTCATACATTTAGACTCGATTGGGGCACTCTAAATGGGTCAAAGAGGGATTTTTCAAAATTTGACCCTACGGGACAAAAGTCAAAAGTTGGGGCATTAGAATTCGTTTTAGAGGTATAGTTCCTCGGGCAAATTTTCTTATTTTGATCCCTAGAGTACGATTTTCACTGATCAATGGGCGATTTTTTTGCCTCCCCACAAATCGACCCGGCCTAATGTGCATACTATGTTTAGACGGTGCAATATCTCAAAAACTATACATCGTAAAGACAAGAGGGCAAGCGCGGACCCACGCTGGGGATATCGCCCCCAAAGCTTCTTAAAAATGCTCTTTATATTGTCTAATATGCTTGATAATGTGATAATGGATTTAACAAGTCGATTTTCAAGAACAACTTTGTATTTATATTAATTGTTAGTACTGTTTCCTTTTTCTGTTACCCAAATATTCAATATTCTTCAAAGAATCTTCAGAGGTTTTAGATAAAATGTCATAAAGAAAGGTATGATTCCAGTACTAGTGATATACACTAGGCCGGCTCATTTTTGAAAATCAAAAAGCACACCTAATTCCAAAATCTTTGGGAAGAAAAACGATTATATTCTGAATTTGAGGAAAATCGTTTCAGTCTCCAGCCACCTGAAATGCCGATGAATTTGTATCCAAAATCGGTTTTTTCTGTATATTTGATCGTAATTTTTTAAGCACGTACAAATTAACCCAAACTGTTTATAGGAATTGAGTATCAAGAGGAGCCACGCGATTCAGTACAAAAATAATTTTGATTGGCTTCCATAATTAGTGCAAAAAAATTAAAAAATCATAATTTTTTTACCAATGGCTAAATTCAGACGAACATCAAATAATGAAGTTCATCACTTTTTGTTATTCTCTTTGATTGATTTTGATTTTGAGCTCATCAAAATTTTGATTACATCCGAAGTTCATTATTGCTCTCGCAGAGAGTTCATTTCTTTAGCCGGAAAACAACAACAAATTTAAATTCATTCAAACATTTGCCTCTCGTCTAATCTGTTTTACGGAAATCTCTCAAAATTGCACAAATATTATGCAATTTTTACGAATGGGGGTTCATTGGAAAGGTCTTGTGACGATCTATCGATTAAATAAGACCGACGACCACGGCCCGGGTACGATTCCCGGCGGTGGCATCACAAAGTTCTCTGATGAAACCTTTAGCAGGGCCGAAATTGCAATAAAATCAGCTAGTGATGTTTTCCTTTTCATATTGAAAATGTTTTCATTGTTGTTTCTTTGGAAAAAATTCGTTAGAGCAATTAATTGTTCTAACCTGACCTAAAGCTCAATAAACGATTTTAAACTATCAAACAACTAGAATTTGTATTTAAAATCAAGAATTACTTAAACTATCAAACATTTAGAATTTGTATTTACAAACATAGAAAATCAGCATATTAAATAATAAGATCATATAGAAAACTTTTAATTGAAAAGCAAAATTATATTAAATTCAAGCAAAAATTTGCTAAGTTATTATCAGCTGCAAAAGCAAATTTCTACTTAACTCAAGCAAATATTTGCTATGTTATTATTAACTCAAATAGCACATTTTTACTAAACTCAAGCAAATATTTGCTAAGTTGATATAAACTCAAGTAGCACATTTTTAATAAATTCAAGCAAATTTCTTTCAAACACACGGGCTCACGTTCATTCTTAATGAAGAAAATTAGAAAACGATTGGTTAACAACTGCGATGGTCGAATGGATAAGCCCATGCACCTACACTCACGCGGCCGAGGTTCAAGTCTCCGGATAATGGTAATTTTTCAATTTAATTTAATTAAATTTTTTCATGTGTTTACCACATAATGTTAGGGACTATCGCCGATTTCTGCAACTAAAGGGTGTTTTTTATAGAGTGATACAACTTTGAGTTGGCATCACTGCTTTATTTGACCACCCATTTAACAGCTGATAGTTGCTTTTTGTTAAGTTTGCTTTGACATATCATTACGGATCATTACACTAGAGCAACGCCTGCAAATTGTGGTATGGTTCTGGTTAATCAAAATAATGGTTCTGTTCGTCACACTTATCGTGCATTCCATTTTATGGCGTACATAATCGTCCTTCAGAGCTGCTAATTCGAAGAACAATAGATCGTTTTCGGACCACATTTACTGTTATTCATAATGTGCATCCTGTGAGACGCCGAACAGTGCGCACTGAAGAATCTGTAGCCGTTGTACAGGAAAGCATTGAAGATGATCCTAATCAATCAATTCGTTGCCGTTCTCAGCAACTGGGGTTGTTTCCTTCCACTTTATGGAAAATTTTACGGAAAGATCTTGGCTTAAAACCTTTCAAGATTCGGCGAATGGGGCTGAAGCACAAATTGAAATTCATTTTGAATTTCCATGGAAAATTTTATTTTCCGATGAAGCCCATTTTTGGTTGAATGGGTACGTAAATAAACAGAATTGTCGTATTTGGAGTAGGGACAATCCACAAGCTTTTGTCGAAACACCATTACATCCACAGAAAATTACTGTTTGGTGCGTTTTATGGGCTGGCGGAGTCATTGGCCCATATGTCTTCAAAAACGATGATGGTCAGAATGTTAATGTCAATGGTGAACGGTATAGGAACATGATTCGACGTTTTTTCGTACCTCAATTAGCTGGCATTAATCTTGCTGATATGTGGTTCCAACAGGACGAAGCCACATGCCACACAGCGGGCGCTACAATTGATTTACTCAAGGAATCTTTTGACGAAAAAATAATTTCACGAAATGGCCCAATTAATTGGGCCCAAATTTTTTCCCAATTAATTGGGAAAAAACGAAGCCACATGCCACACAGCGGGCGCTACAATTGATTTACTCAAGGAATCTTTTGACGAAAAAATAATTTCACGAAATGGCCCAATTAATTGGCCCCCAAGATCGTGTGATTTAACCCCATTGGATTATTTTCTTTGGGGCAATCGCGTCGGAAGCGAATTTCATCTGGGGGGGCAGTACAAATGGGGGGGCAGTACAAATGGTGGTGCAAACAAAGTTCACCAAAATTTCTTCACATGAAACATGAAGAAGAGAGAAAGAAGAGGAAAATATATAATACAAAAATATTATCGTTGTAAAAAAACTGATATTTTGAATAACTTTTCCTTTTAAATTGTTTATCTAGCTGAAAAAGTGGGGGGGCAACTGCCCACCTTTCCCCCCCGCTTCCGACGCCAATGCTTTGGGGTTATGTAAAGTCACTTGTCTACGTCGATAAACCACAAACAATTGAACACCTAGAAATCAACATTCGAAGAGTTATCGGCGAGATACGACCGCAAATGCTGCGAAAAGTATACGCCAGCCGTGGCGGCCATATGGCCGAAATCATATTCAAACATTAATGCCATAAAATTTTCTATCCAATAAAGCCCGTTTCATTGATATTAAAAATATATTACTATGTTTTATTATGATTTGAACTTGTATAACTCTATAAAAAACCCTTTACTACGAAGTCACACTTTTTGGATTGGTTCCCCCCCAAATGGAGTTTCTGGATCCGCCACTGCAAGAGAGTAACTGTTTTAGATGGAGCAAAAATTTCATATTTAAATTTTATCATAAGTGGAAATCCTAGAAAGGGCTTTAATTATGTTTTCTGCTTGCACGGGAGAATTGTACTTGCGATTATCCATTAAGATGTTTAGATATTTTGTAGTCTTGACTTAGAATGAGATTCTTCCCAGCAAACAGTAAGACTCTTTTAAAACTTTTAAGACTCTTTTAAGACTCTTTTTGGACACTTATTTATGAGGCTTTTCCAGCATTATGCGCTCAAAATAGACTCCTTTTTGAGTATTTGTTCCTAGGTTGAGGGTTTTTAGTGATTCTTTTATGACGCAAAAAAGATCATTTTAAGACTCTAATTAAATCTCTCTCTCTTTTAAGACTCATATTAAAGACTATTTTATGAGCATAAAAACCTTTTTTTAAGACTCGTAATAAAGACTATTTTATGACCCTTACAGATCCTCAATAAACTTCTCATCTTAAATACTCTTTTATGACTCATATAATATACTCTTTTAGGACTCATATTAAAGACTCTTTGAAGACTCATATTTTCAACCTTATATGTCACTAATTGCTTTCTAATATTTGTTTGTCCACCGCTCAATAAAGGCTAAATTTTTGCCGGATAATTATTATCGGGAGTTCGATAATTGAAAACCTCCTCATTCGCTACCTCATTTTCTTCACCATTTTCTACCATCTCCAGCTCTCAACGAATTTTTTATTTTTTAATAACTTAATTATTTCAGAAAACTCTTTCTTGCACTGTTTTCTTGTCATTATCATTGGTGAAAAGTTTATAAGAACTTATTTGATTATTTTTTATATTTAATATGTTTAATAGTTAAAAATAAAATCACTTTCTTAAATTCGGTTTATAATAGTAATGGAATAGAATTCCCCGAATTTTGGCGCCAAAATAGCAAGCGACTTGAACACTCATAAAACATACATAAAAATAATTATTTTACCAGTTCTTTTTATGAGCACTCTTAAAACATGCATACAAAGATTTCTTTTAGGAGTCATTTTTATACTTACTCATTCATAAAAAGTATTCTTTTATGCGTCCTTTTTATGAACACTCAATAAACACGCATAAAAAATATTCTTTTATGACTCCTTTTTATGAACACTCACAAAACATGTACAAAAAGGATTCTTTTATGAGTCCCTTTTATGAAACACGCATAAAAAGGATTCTTTTATGATTCATTTTTATGAACACTCATAAAACACGCATAAAAGGGATTCTTTTATGATTCAATTTTATGCACACTCATAAACACTCACATAAATGACGCATTTTAGAGTCATCTTTTTTGAGGGCTCATAAAATATTTCTGGACTGTCTTGATCGCGTAATGGAGGGATTTGCGTTTTCTTTCTAGCAATTGGCATATATTTCAAAAAGGCTTACTTCTCTCTTCGAGCGAACTTATTTTATAACTCCAAGTTTTGATAATACATGAATACCAAGACATTAATTTATAATCCGACTTTTGTCTGTAACGACTCCATTGAAGACGTAAATTATTTCGTAAACTTTATGAAGTTTGAATATTAATTTATACGCTTTATTTTTTTTAGTGTGGTCAAAAATACTAATTTCAAAATAAGTTTCATTCTCAAAACCAGTATTTATTAATACCAGATTTTGTGACCACAGACAAATTTAAAAAATTTAAACAAATGTAAATGAATTTCGTAATTTAGTGAGATGAAAATTCGCATTAGAGACTATATCAGACTTAACCAGATGCAACTAAATTGTGTCGCATAGTCGCAGTGCAACTTATGCTTTTAATATTAAAAATTGCACATGGATTTCCGAAATGGCTCTTGGCACAATGGGACTTAAGGGTAATCACACCATGACATATCCCATTTCGCGACCAATCGCGATTAGTTGCAACCTGTCGCACGTGATTATCAGATTTCTTGTTAAAACATTTCGAGTTATATTTGAAAAGTAAACAAAAACATGTATTGATTTCTACAAATATTGCATAATTTTTTCAATACAAAAAAATTGGAGCGACATAAGTGTAAGTTCTTATTCATATCAAAAAAATAGAAAGAGAAATAAAAGACTCTTACGTATGCTAATCGATCGGTATGCAAGGCGTTGGCCTTTTCTTGAGAACAGCAAATAAAATTAGTTAAATGTGCTAAGTTTCCGTTGGCACTCAGTTAGTGTTGCCGGCCAGCCGTCGTCCCGCTCCTGCTGACCAGAAAGATCGCACTGGATTTCTTAAGAAAGCTTGTTGTTTAGTGTTTTTGTAGCACTTTCTGTGGGTTGTTTGTTTGTCTGTTTGTTTCGCTTTGTTCGTTTGTTTGTTTATTTATACTAATTCTTGATTATTACTCGAGTTTTTCATATTCGCAAGAAAACTTCTGGCTAGAGCGAAGAAGCACACAAAAACAAAGATCGCGTTTCACGATGTGGGTGAGTCGGAGTCAAAGAGGCAGAGGCAGAGGCAGATGCTGACTTTGAGGCGCTTAGTTTTTAATTTAATTTATGTAAACACATGAATTGGAGCAATTTTAAAAAGAATTTTGCGTTATTCTTAATTGTGGTCGAGAATGTTTTCACTTAATTAACAAAGTCGTAAATATTCTCTGATTTTTTTTTTTTTTTGTTGTAAAACTTGTTTGATGTTTGTTTGTTTGCTTGTTAGAAGGCCGCGATTTGCTTGAAGGGATGCGCTATTTTTGCGAAATGTGATGTATTTATGGGCCTTAATTTTTTTTTTTAAATTATTTTTATTTTTAGCTAAACAGTCAACGACGCCTCTTTGACTGACAGTTGTTGTTGTAGTTGTTTGCTTTGCTGACACTTGTCTGAGTTTGCTCTGATGATGATCTCGTTGTTTCGCTGACTGACAGCTACTGTAAGCTTTATCGTTATCTTTTATGTTTATGTTTGTTTAATGATTTGTTTACTTTTATTCCACTTTTATTTTGGTTTGAATGCAGATAGATCTTGAGAATTGCTCGCGCTGTTTTTATATCGGTCGCAGTATCTGTAGCACCTTCCTATAACTTTTTTTTATCACTGCACCAGTTAACTAAATATCAATGATGTATTTTTTTATACACTTTTCACTATCGCTACACAGAACTTGATCGGTTCTCACTTGAATTGAATATATGATAAAACTCTCTGCTGTAAAGCGCGTTACAACAAATATTCACACACTTTTTTTTTTTTTTTTTTATTCACACTCTATACACTTTGGGTGAAAATCTTTTTCTGTTTTCCACACGTTTTTGTTGAATTTCAATAAAATTTTTCAAATAGCGTTTCCGCTCACACAATAATAAACCGTCAGCGCCGACGTTTATTCGACGAATGAATCTACTGTGTCTCACTTCGAGTGCGAGGTGGTTGCAGTTGACTTGATTTTTCCTCTCCAAGTGCTGGGTGAGACCGGCTTTTTGTGGTCTTTCGTTTTGTTTCACATGCTTTTCCTACCCGTCGTCCGTCGTGATTCACTTCGGGGTGGATTTTATGCGCTCTTGCGCACTTTTGGCTGCGAGTGTGCGATGAGTGGTGTCTCACCTCCCTAAATAATTGACGCGATTGCCTTTTGTGCTTTTCTGTTTTACCAGCTGCTGTCGATTCATTCGTTCGACATTGGGACAATCCCACTTGGAGCACATGTTTTCTTGTCTTTTGTTGTTTTTCTGACTTCAGTGTCGGATCCAGTGAATGCGCAGCATCCGAGTGTCGGCATTCCCGACTGGAACTCATGACCCACAGGAATAGTAAAATCAAACAAACTGCAACAAACACAAGAAGAATAAAAAAGAAAACAAAAACAATGTGAACAATTTGGCCTATATGCTTCTAGGATACCCTACAGCAGGCCCATCTGGCTTACAAGTCAGCTAAGGCGTTTCTACTCAACAGTTTGACAAAGTTTAGTCAGCAAACTGATAATTTTTTCAATAAATGAGTTTATTTAAAACCTATTTAGAAATTTTGAAGATTAAGGTAAGATCGCTGACTTTTCTTTTTTTATAAGATTTTATTTAACTTGCTTTGTTAGTATGTCCGTCAAAATTTGCAAAACATTTTTCGAACCCTTGTTGCTATCCGATTAAGCTGAAATTCAGCTACATATGTAACAGAGAACTGCACAAGCCTACTTGAAGTTCAAGCCTTTTCAAGTATGTATCCAAACTTGAAAAAGCAAGCTTTAGCCAGCTTGCAAAAATACCAAACAGATACAAGCCATATTCATGCTTGCTCGTTGGCTTGGCTTGTTTAGACTTACTTTGTCGGACAGAAACTTGAAAAGCTTGAAACGATCGGCAAAAGCTTGTAAGCTCGCAAGTATCCTTGTAAAAGAATGACCCATATAAGCGACATATTCGGAGAAAAATAATAATATATAAAATAAATTAGGATTGATTTGACATATTCTAGAATCAAGCAAAAAAAATTTCGATAGAAGAAAATTATAGCTCTCTCTCCATGTATTGGTATATATTTTCATAATAGCCTTAGATAGTTTTAATAAAATAAGATTAAAAAAACAAATGTTCATAAAACTAATGGGCCTTAGTAATAAACATTTTAAAGTCAACTCTCAATTTAGTGTAAGCTTTTTGACAGCAAATTCTATATTAATAATGTCAGAAAAGCTCACACTAAAGTTAGAGTCGACTTTAAAATGTTTATTACTAAGGCCCATTATTTTTAAGTACATACTTTAGCAAGCTCATTATCGGAAAACATTTTAAATTTTTTTAAAGTCAATTGAATTCGGCGAATGATTCAAAAAGGATGAATTTCTTAGTGCGGAATATGTACATTGCATGGTTCTTTTTAAAAGAACTCCCAAAAAAATCAAGATTAGTTTTTGAGGCATTTTAGCGCTGAAAACAACAAGGGTTGATTTTTTTGTCACAGAAATTTAGTTTTCTACAGAACAGGTTCATAAATGAATTCAAAGACGATGGTTTAAATTCACTAGCAAAGTTTTCCTTGTATATTTACAACCTACAAAGTGTCTCATATAGCTGCATAAAACGTTAAGGTTAGCGATGGACCATTTTCTAAATTATCAGTACCTACAGCAACCCAAAATCTTTATCGAAAAGGCATATTCTTTTCGACAAAAAAAAACTCTTTTCGCCTTCAAAGATTTAGTACTTTCTGGCCACTGTTTTGACTTATGTTTTATCTTAGGACAATCAAGCCAGCATAACTTAAAGAAACAGAGACATATCAAGTGCACAAGCATCATATACCCAAATCTTTAGTTAATATTTTACAAATATATACTCACAAACAAAATTTTAAAAAGCCTTTTCCATTGTTTTAGCTCTCATCCAAAACCGATTAGTCCACTATATCTACAATATAGGTGGACAGAATTCTTGATAGTTTTAAATTTAACTGTCCACCTCAGTTAAAATATGTATGTTGAAATTTTAGAAAATATAAAAATAGTACATACACATGCTTATAGTAAAAAAAAATATATAAAATTACTTGTTTGCAAAGTGTTGGCAACCCAATGTGCATTAAACCAGCTACATTTCCAATGCGAGAAAATTAGTATAGACAGAGAGAGAGAGAGAGAGAGAGAGAAACTAAAGTGAGAGAAAGAGCATTTAACAAAGAAAAATAAAATTGACCACGTGAATTAGTAACTTATGTTTCACTCTCAGACTCGCTCTACTAGAGACTCTCTGTTAAACCAGCGCTGCTATTTAACAGCTTGTGTATGTTAAGAATATAACAGCTAAAATAGTAGAGATAAACAGTATCTGTAGAGTGAGCAGCCGAGTTAATAAGCAGGTAAATAAAGTCGAAGTAAAGGAATGCGTGTAGTTCTAGTCGAATACAGCAACAAAATAAATAACCATTCCAGCTTAAACGTACTTCGTTGGACTTTCTCCTTCTCAACTCGTTTGATGACGACAGTGATGACAGCAATGAGAAAAAGTGTTGAAGCGGTGCCATTGGATATCATTTAACGCCCCGACAAATGTGTCGATGTTGGTGGTGCAAAGCTCCTTTTGAGGGTTGTTCAACCACGGAGGCCACGTAAACTGATAGTGGCGCGGCTCCTACCCGAAATGTTGATACATTTATTATGTAAGTTTATTTTTATTTCGGTCTTGTAGGTGGAGCAACAGCGTATATATGTATGAAAATAGACCGTTGATGGTTCTACTTAATGGATGTTCCGTTGACATTACTTGCCACCTGCTTTGACAGCTTTTCATTATTCTTTATGCGGGTGGCAATGAAGTGTTAATAATGAGTTTTCTCCGGATAGAGCACCTTTTTCAAAATTTATAACGTTGCATTATTCTGTGGTGGGCCGGTCACTTGCATTATTACACCCTGTCCTGAAGTCTACGAACGATGCCTCTCCTTTTTCATTATTCTTATTTAAAAAAAAAGTAATTTTTCTTCACTAGTTACTTCTTTGAAATGTTTCGAGTTTTTAATTAAATGATAAACAACACCGAATGTCAAAATGGCGGTTTCCTCTAACTACTCAACACCCTTTTCATATTTGCCCTTCGCTGTCAACCCTTTACTTGCAATTTGGTGTTTTTTTTTAATGTTGTTGGGTGTTGAGCACTGATTGCATTTTTACTCCTTTCTTTAGTTCGCTTTGACATTTGGTTCCTGTCCATTATCCGAATGATTAAGGTTTGAAAAAAAAAGCAATTCTTGCTGTTGTTGTTGTCATTTCGTTTGACTATATCTAATGAGCTGACAAAAACGTAATTTTTAATTTTTACTATTTGCTTGCTGCTGTTGTTGTTGTTGCAATGAGACTGTTAGATATCTTTCCATAGAGTTTCGTAACTCAACATAAAAAAATTACTCCAACGAAATACAGGCGGACAGAACAGTGAAACAAAACCGCAAAGAATGATTGAATTTAAACTAAATATTCGAAATGCTTGGAAAAGGAGAATGAAAGGACATAACTGAAAGACATCTAATTTGAATTTACTGATAGATAAAAATTTTGGATATAAGAAAATTTGGCCAAAGAAACTGGTAAAATAGTAACCCAGCAAACCATATCTCGGTAGAAAAATTTTATGATAGTCTGACAATATCGTTATGATATCTTAACACACAAATACGCGATATCGTCCCGATAGTACAGTTAGCAATAGCATTTCGACATCATAACGGTATCTATATAACAAATTTCTAGATATCATCATGATAGTATTATAACGATAGCATTTCGATATCGTAACGTTATCTATAATAAAAAATACAAGATATCATTATGATATAGTAACGATGGCATTGCGATATAGTAACGATATCTATAATAAATACGTACTCGATATCATCACGATAGTATAAAAACGATAGCACTGCGATATCGCAACAATAGCTAGATTAAAAAATTGCTCCATATAATTTCGTTGGTACCGATATTTAGATAAAATAAACGTCACTACGACGTACCTACTTACGTACGCTTATATTACTTTCATAAGTAACCAAGAAAAAAATTTAAAATTTTTATATGAACAAATTCTAAGTGTTTTCATATAATTTTGTATGGATGTAAAAAATAATTATTTATTTTAAGCTCGCTTTTATTATTACATATTTTAAGCAAAGCAAAATTTTTAATCTATAAAAAAAATATTAAGGCTACAGCTTCAATTTTTAAAAATATCAAAAAACTTAGTTTATTATAAACTATTTTTTTTTTTCACCAATATTTCGAATTCCTTCGGAAGTCATATTCAGGGTTTATTAAAAAATAGAAATTTTAGGTTACATTAAACAATATTTAAAAAACTTTAACAAACTCTAAAAACATGACTGACCTAACATTTAAACCTGTAGCCTGAATATATTAAATAAAGCCACATGCAAATACAGAGGTCGATCAACAACTCAACAAATAAAAAAATGTTATGAAAATATAACATTTCAAATTTTCGTAAAAAATTAAGTATAATGAGACTTATATTTTAAAAATGCACAGCAACAAAAAAAACGGACCCACGACCGAAGGCTAGCTTTCATTCTTAATGAAGCAAATTAAGCTACGATTAGTTAACAATTGCTATGATCGAATGGATAAGCTGATGGACTTACACGCACACGGCCGAGGTTCAAATCTCTGAATGGTTATTATTTGCAAAATCGTTTTGACATCAAGGATTAATATGCTTTCGATATTGTTTATGATACTCGTATGTCCATTTTTATCATAACGATATTGTCTTATGAGTGTTAACGATAGAAGTTATCACCTTTATGATATCATCTCGATATCGAAACGACATTGAAATTTCGATATTGTTTCGATATAGCAATTAATATGTTTTCGATATCGTTTAAGATATGTCAATTTGTATCGAAAACGGGAGACTTTTCCGATATCATAACGATATTGACTCGTGTATCGTTATTGATAGAAATTATCATCTCGATAACGAAACGATATCGTTTGGTTTGTTGGGTAATTATATGTCTATTTTTTTTTTGATAACTGCCTTTTTTCGATATCATAACGGTATCGTCTCGTGAAGCGTTAACGATAGATGTTATCATCTCGATATCGAAACGACATTGAAATTTCGAAATCATTCCGATATCGCAATTAATATGTTTTCGATATCGTTTACGATATGTCAATTTGTATCGAAAACAGGACTTTTTCGATATCATAACGATATCATTTCGTGTTTCGTTATCGATAGAAATTATCACCTTTACGATATCATCCCGATATCGAAACAATATCGTTTGGTTTGCTGGGAAGTAGTAGCCAATCGACAAATTTTAAAACTCAAACTTTGGTATAGCTGTTAAGAAAAAACTATTGAAAGATCCTGTGTAAGACGCCAGTAAGAGGAACATAAAATAACAGATAACAAAGCAAAAATATTGATTATTAATACCACCTTAGCGAGTTAAAACATTTGATGTGGTTTTCGAAAATAATTATATTTATAATCAAAACAACGAGATCATTAAAGGCTGTTGAAGATCGAAATCCAGCATTATCCAAGTGCAATTGCGATTGTATTTTTCCAACTATCGCAGCTATTGCGCAAAGACTTTAAGCATCATCACCAAGGCTCGGAGTTTAATGACCTAAAGAACTGCAAAAAATTACCTAAAAAAATGACAAAGATGGCCTAAAAACTGCAGAAAATTACCTTAAAACTGACAAAAATTACCTAAAAAGCGCAAACAATTGCAAAAAAAATAGCAAAAAATTAATCCTTAAAAATCAAACATTACTAAATTAAAATTTATTTTATACTAGCATATCCTGAGTTTTTATTTAACACCTTTTTCATTTTTCTACATACCCTTTCGTCAATTTTACCACGCACAGAGCTTTTTTTCATCGAAGTCTATAAACAAAGCTACTCCTTTGTCGAGAGGTAATGTTTTTGATTGAACGGACTCTAGTGTTAAAGGAATATGTTAAAAAATTGGCATTTTGACATTTTTAAGTACGAAAAAAAATAAATCAAAATTATTTATAAATTACACACATATGACCTTAAAGCCGAAAAATACTCTAAAAATTAAAAATGTCCATAAATGACAGTAAAATAACATAAAAATCTCTAAAAATTACCAAAAAATGCCCTATATCTAGTAAAAATGACCTTAAAACTAAAAACGATGAAAAATTACACAAAAATGTCCTAAGAAATTTTTCATATTTGAAATTTAGGAAACATAAATGGACGTTTTAAATAAGCAGGAAATGTCTTAGAACCACCTCCGAAATCGAAATCCTAGCCCTGATCATCACACACATAACGTAACAAGACATAGCATAACATAACATAGGTAACGTAACATAACATAGAAAACATAACATAGCATAACATAACATAACATAGCATAGCATAGCATAACAACACAACACAACATAACATAACATAACATAACATAACATAACATAACATAACATAACATAACATAACATAACATAACATAACATAGCATAGGATAACAACACAACATAACATAACATAACATAACATAACATAACATAACATAACATAACATAACATAACATAACATAACATAACATAACATAACATAACATAACATAACATAACATAACATAACATAACATAACATAACATAACATAACATAACATAACATAACATAACATAACATAACATAACATAACATAACATAACATAACATAACATAACATAACATAACATAACATAACATAACATAACATAACATAACATAACATAACATAACATAACATAACATAACATAACATAACATAACATAACATAACATAACATAACATAACATAACATAACATAACATAACATAACATAACATAACATAACATAACATAACATAACATAACATAACATAACATAGCATAACATAACATAACATAACATAACATAACATAACATAACATAACATAACATAACATAGCATAACATAACATAACATAACATAACATAACATAACATAACATAACATAACATAACATAAAATAACATAACATAACAGCAATTCAACTTAAAACGGGTTCCATATTAAAGCTTCTTAGAGGTTACCACTTGTGAGGCAAGTTAAGAATTTTAGTGATTGAGCTTGTGATGCTTGATTCGCTACATTGGGTTCACGTGAATCCCTTTCTAACCTAGTACGAGCAAATATTATTCTCTCTTCATAGTACTTCGAAATTACGAATAAAGGCGACAGAAGTTTATTTTGGTGAGCGAGGTTGTGTGGTTACTATCTATTACATTTGTTCAGACTTGGCCTCTAAAACACTGATGACATCTACATTACACAGTAAGCGACGATGGAAGTAGATATACTGCATTAGTAGGACGCACAAGATAGGAAAGTACAAAAGGAAAAATTTAACGAAAATCCACTCTACGCCAAAACCATAAGGAAAACGCAAGAATACACACAGAAAAGAAACAACGAAAAAGGAACAAGCGGAAGCAAATGCCGCCACCAATCATTTTCGCAATAATTTCTTCAATTTAATGATCGGAGGGAAATTTTAATTACGTTTTTTGTAAGCATTTCAGAAATTATGATTAGTTTGGTTATATTATATAAAGCGATGTTGTGGCTGCGTGGAGAGGTCTCAAAAGTTAGTGGTCAAGATGTTCCAAAAAAAAAATTTTGAAATAAAAAGTATATTTTTCTCTCCCGCAAGGACAAAGTTGATTTTTAAGAAAAACAGTAAAAACAACGATATCAAATCATCATTTTTGTAAGCAAAACTTCATATGTCATAAAGCAAAAGTAAATATAGACATAACCTAACAATATCTTGCCAAACACGATGCCACTCTCGATTTTTACACACACACGGTTAAAAATCTAAGACTAAATTTTAAACTTTATTGGATTATGTATAGGAAAAACACCAAAAAAAGATTACTTTTTAATCCAAGGAAAAGTTTAAAATTTTCTAATCCAAAAAAATAAAAAAATCTTCTCTAACCATTTCATGATTTGAACACACGTCCTCTGATGTGCTGGTCCAACACCTTATCCACTCGTCCAACTCAGTTGTAAACGAGATTTCGCTTATTTTACATCATTACGAATGCAAGTAAGTCCTTTCAGAAATGTGGGTTCGAGACCGAGCTGAATCACACTAAAGTAGGGATTAAAAAATATTACTTTTTGGATTAAAAATTCCTTTAAAGCAAAGTTTGGATTAAAAAGAAGTCCAAAATTTTAAACCGTGCAGTTTTCTGCGTGAAGGATATTCAAATCTAAAAGTACACTCTCTTCAAAAATCGTGCTCTTAACATGGTGTTTTAAAAACATGCTTTCAGGCAGTGTTTCGTTCAGAAATATTTCAAAAATTAAAATTGTGAAAATTACTTTTGGTACCACTTCTGATGCCCGAGATATAAAACCTTATATTATTTTTTCTGAAAAACTTAAAAAATTGCATGCAAGTAAAGATACATTTCTCAAAAACAAGAATAAACAGATGCAAAAAGTATGCAAATTATTAATTCAAGGAATACGTTAACACTATAATCAATACCACCAAAATTTAGATCATCAGATAAGAATAAAAAGTTCTGTGCTATCTCGAGTGCACCTTTAGATTCGAATATCCTTCACATAGGGCACTGTGGGTTAAAATCTAGAGTGGCATAGTGTTTGGCAAGATATTATTAGGTAAAGTTTATATTTACTTTTGCTTTAAGACAAGAAAATGTAGTTTTTCTGACAAAATATTTTTGTCATTCCTAATCATTTTAATCCTAAGCATTTTAAGAACGTTATTTTGTACTGTTTTTCTTAAAAACAACTTTGTCCCAGCGGGAGAGGAAGACATGCTTTTTTCCTAAAATTCTTTTGGGTGATTTTTACAACCTCATCCAACTTTTGAGACCTCTTAGAATACGATAATAATTTTTCGATACGCCCCACAGTGCGCTTTTTTTAATTTTAGAATGAAATTTGGGTTTTTTTTTTTGTTAAATTTTTTCAAAAATATTTTTAGTAGTCAGATTATAAAACATGTATTATTAATGTGATATTAAAAAATTGATGTATTGTATGATTTTCTTATAAAATTCGTCAAAGTTGAAACTTTTTTAACTCTTTAAGCTCAATAAAACTCAAAAAATAAAATCAAGTTTAAACAATAATAACTCCGAGCACAAATATATTTCAAGGTTTTGTTTTTTGGACTTTCTTATGTCTTAATCGCCATTGAATTTAATATAAAATACAATAAAAAATGTTAATAAAATAAAAATAGAAAATCGTTGAAATATGGCTATACATTTTTCAAGGAATGAAAATTTAAGTAAAATTTAGTAGAAAATATCTAGCTAATTAAGCATTATTAAAGTCGAAGGCTATAACTATCATAAAATATCGTAATTCTACCTTCTGTTTCTGTAAAAACCTGCTGCATCTAGCTGCTATAAAGAAAAACCACTTAATTTGAAAAAAGTCTTAAAAATCAAAGTTTGCCCTAAAATGCACTGATTTTCAAGACAATTTGTAGGTACTCTTAAATTTAAAGAAAAATAAAGTAAAATTCATAATTTAAAACAAGTTGTGACCTTATTTTGTATTATTAAAAAAAAAAATTATTTTGAATTTCGTTAATTTGGTAATATTGTCTTATAGGTGATATATCTAAAAGTTATCCGATTTGAAATATTTTTAGCATGACGTTTATGTGAAGTTAAATAAACTAAATTTACTCTTTAAAAACATATATAAGCATTTTTATGCGGTTTTTTTATTTAAAAAAAAAATATGGTTTGTATGGGAGTTAGGCGATGCAGTTGACATAGAATTCTAATTTTTTGTGCTGTTACTTAATTTAGGTTAAAATTCATTTGTACTAAACTTCATGGTTCTAGCTTTAATAGTTTCTAAAGTAATGCAAATGTCATCCAAAAATCGAAAAAGCGCACTGTGCAATGTAATGAGATTGAGACTGTTTATGTGAGAGCGAAGCAGCAATATTAACTTGCGGATAGTTACCCGATCTTCGGTTAATCTCAAATCGATTGAGGAATCGAGAAATGGCCTCTATTATGCGTGAAGTATGTTTAAATAAGTATTTAATTATAGCTTCATTTACTTTACTTTTGTGGGAAATCTTGAAGCAAAATTTGTTTTAGTTTGCACACCTACAAAAGGCTCTTTTTGTCAAAAAGAAAAATGCATTTATAATACTGAAATGAAAAATAATACTATTAATAGCTACTATTAAAAATGATTTGCTATTCAGAGACTGTTGTTTTGAAGATAAAGTATTTTTTAAATCAAATATTGGAAATAAAATCTAAATAAGTCAGGAAAACTGCATAAAATATTATGCAAAGTCTTTAAGTGTAAAATAAATAAGATCTTTTTGGAGAGTTTGAAAATATTTTAAAATCTTGCCAATAGCGATAAAGAAATAGACGTTTTCAGTATTTTTGAAGAATTACCAAAATAGTCAACATTCAAACTTGCGAGTGTTAAAAACATTGTCCCCTTTTAGTTTATTCCTTCCATCTCGCTCGATTGCACCAAATAAGTTGTTAAACTTGGTACAATTTTAATTAAATTAATTAAGGCTATGTGGTCCATCATAAGCACTCAATTAACCATTTTAATGATTATAGACAATAAGTAGTACTGCTTTTTAATTATAATTGAACATGCAAAAGGTTGGTCGGTCGGACGGTTGTTGGGTCGTTTGGTCGATCCCCTCTGCTTGAAGAAAAAGAAACGCACTGAAATGCCGTGCAAACGCATTTCGAGCTAAATGACGAAAACAATCATTTAGAAAGCTTCAACTGACTGCTGAATCTCTTCTCTGCGATGGTTCTATTTAAAATTAATTCTACATAAGTGCGTTTTGATGGATAAACACGTGGCACCGGCTCAGAACATCGTAATAGACATTCGTGGCAGTGATGGTGATGGTGGTGGTGGTGGTGGTGGTGGTGGTTATAGTAGTAGTGGTGGGTGGTGGTACCCCAAAAACACTGAACAACAAGAATTGCTTAAAATGTATAACGATGCATTTGATGTTGCTGATGAAGGAAGCCTTTGCTAGATTTTGCTAAATTGAATTCGCCCCGCACACAACCGATGAGAACCAAAAAGTAAGGCTCATCTTCCAGATGCAACCCTCGTCGAAGGTGGTTGGTTATTATATCAATTAATATGTGTTCGTCTATTTCGATGCATGTGTGAGTGTGACGCAGTGTGGTTGTGTGTGTATTATTTGTGTTTGCTTCATGCCTGAAAATGAAATAGAATGCACGCTAATTGCTCATGTTCAATTAAAAATGAAGCTCCTTAATTGCTATTGTTGTTTTTGTTCTGTTCGTCTTTGCTTGTTTATTCCTACCTTGTTTTTGGCACAATTACAGCCTCACTTCAATACAGCTCAGTACTTTCCCAAATTGCCTGTTGGCTTTATGTTTGTATGTTTGTGTGGCTGTGTGAGTCGGCTGGCTAAAAGCTTCTGTCCTCTGACCTCTCCATTTCTTGCTCCATTCATAAAAAGTTCTTCTTGTTCATCCTTTGTACAAATAAATCTGCAATTGTTGAGGTATACAAATGAATTATATTTTCCAAATTCCAGTTTTCTCAGTTGTTGTACACTAATTGGCGTGTATTAATTTGAATACAGGGTGATAGTCAGAGAAAATTAACACCAGTTTTAAAATGTCTCCATACCATTTTTATTGGCAGCTAGCATATTTGAGGGAGCATTTATAATGACGATGCATTTAGATCATGGTAGAAGGATAGAGGTATATGCAGCGCAGACTGTGCTCTCTTTCCATACTGCCATGTCTGTCAAATTTAGCTGTGTGGCGAATGGAAACAAAAGAAAATAGAGAAAAAGTTTTGCTTCGTTTTAACCATACCGGCAGTATGCTCTCATCTGGTGCATACACCTGCATTCTTCTACAATGATGTAGATTGCGTATTTACTAGACCTCTGCACGAGTTTCAACATATTCGTGTGGAAAAGAGAGATTTATATGTCACATTCGTTGCAAGCAAATCAAACATAGCAGTTCAGCCCAGCATCGTCGGACTAACAAATCCAAATCAATCGGAAACCGTATCGAATGAATGATTCGGAAAATATGAATGCAGCATAAATACTAAGGCCTTTTCCACACTTGGTCAACGCAACTCCAACTCAAGTTGCTAGCCTGTGTATTTATACCGGAACCTTCAGATTAAGCATCTTGCACGCAACAAGTTCTCGACACGTTCTCAACCTGTTCAACGCAACGCGGCTTTCCGCAATTTTCATCGGCGACTTGTTGCATCAGTTTGTTTGTTTTGTGAATTGTTTGTAGTGCAATATTAATCAAGGTGAATAAGTTAATTAATTAGTTCTTTTTTTCATTAATAGAATCTTAAAGAAGAAGAAATAGTTTGCAGGATGAATGAGCAAGTGTTAAATATTAAATAATAAATATATGTTGCATGACTTTTGAAGCAAGTCTGAAAGCATTCGGTTTATAGTTGCATTGCTTTTAAACTTTTTCGCTGTTGCGTTGATGTTTCGTTGGCATTGCGTTGACCAAGTGTGGAAAAGGCCTAAGGCATTCAAGATGCTGCCGGTCGCCAAGGGACGGCACCACAGCTCTTCAAATACATTACATTTTTGACTGGTGGCAGCAGCGTTGCAATATGGTCCGATATATCGGATATGTTACGATTTTAATACTTGAATCCGACGTTCCGATATTTGACCAAAATTCTTCAAAATGTTACGATTTCAGAAAAAGTAAATCCGACGTCCGATTTTGCATATATTTTTATATACATATATATATAAAAAGAAAAAAATTACTATAATAAAATTGATGGCAACTTTAAAATAAAAAGATGCGATGGTACTCCTGCATTTGCAATAATGGGAAAATTTCTTTTTGAATTGTTGAGCTTACCGAATTCTCTTGCTAACGTTGAGCGAACTTTTAGTTAAATAAATATTAATAAAACTAAAGTTCGCATACATTAGAGTTAGAAACAATGGAAGGAACTCTGCATACAAAAAATTATGTGCATATGAAATCTTTTAACTGTTTTATTCTTGAAATTGATAAAGAATCGTTAAACAAATTTAAAAAAGCATTGTATATATGACTTCGAGAAATTAATATTTTTTATACATATTTTTTTTTACTAAAATCTAATTTTTTTGTAGTTTTTGCTGGGTAAAACAACAACATTTTTTCGTTATTTTACTTGGAGCAAAAACTTTACATTTATAGAGTTAAAATTGAAAAATTATGTATTATAGCTTTATGTATTTCATTTTTACCGATTTAAGAGATCTACATTAAACCAAACTGTGTCGCAAATGTATTTTAAATTTGAGTTTTACTCTTTGTTTGTGTGTTAAAAAATATTTTCAAAATGTAATTTATTATAAAATATTTTCTATATTTATAATGATGATTGAATTGACTTTTGAAAAATGTGATTTATTTATTTATTTATATTATTTATAAACCTTAAATATACGTCATACGTCTAATAAAATGCAATATTTTATTTGTTTTTTGTGTTGTAAAATGCGACTGAAAATTTCTTAGTTCTTGTTTTCAGAGTTTCACAAATCCGATGAGAAATCCGACAAGCAGAGTGCAAAAGTTACGCTGTAAAAATTTTTTTCATGGCAACACTGGGTGGCAGCCTTAACATGAACACACCATAAATGTTAGATCGATCTGTCAATGAATAGTGACGTTACAGTGTTTTAAATTAACCAAATTTTCGTATTGTGTTAAAAATGGATAAAAAGGAATTTCGTGCCTTGATTAAGCATTACTTTTTGCGTAACAAAAGTGCGAAAGAAAAAAAAGAAAAGCTCTATAAATATTATGGTGAGTCTGCTTCGTCATATTCAACCGTAAAATATTGGATTGCAGAGTTCAAAACAGGTCGAATCAGCACAAAAGATGAACACGCCGGGAGAGCACCAAAAACAGTGACCACTCCGGAATGTATTGGAAAAGTCGAAGGATAGGAATCAATCTTACGTTTTTTGTTAACAAAGTTCCAGAAGGATTTAGCATCAGGTTTGATGCTTAATTTCAGTTTTGTTGAGTAGATATTATAGGATTGTTTGCATAACTGTTGGTAACTGTATTTAATCGAGGTATGGCATCCAAGATCGCATATTTTATTTGTTTTTTTATATTTTTTATAGTATTTAGATTTCAAGTTCCTCATTTTTCTTAATTCATTTGTATACCATACCGGGACTCGATGTCAAAGAGGCTTTCCTTTGCGGAACAGCTTTTAGAAAACAATCATTGAGAGTTCTATTAACCGTATCATCAAGACTCTGAGAAGATTAACTTTTTGTATTAATAATAAGAAGAGAATTCCAGTTAATATTGGACAATTTATTCTTCAAAATCACGTAGTTTGTTTTTTTAAAGTTAAACTCAAAAGGCGGTTGAGAATCATAGTACTGCACTGATGATTTTGGAAAATTGAAAATAATTTTTAATGCTGGATGATGAGAATCTTCGGGTGTAACCAGAGGATCTGATTTAGACACAGAAGCGATATTGCTTTCATCAAAAAACAGTAGATCAAGCAAACGATTATTTTTGTTAAAGATGCAGTTAAGTTGGAACAGGCCTTGGATTGAGAGCTCGTTTAAAAAATAATTATCGGATGAACTTTCAGACGAAGGTAAAAATATTCCAGGAATTTCAGATGAGCAGTTCCAAGAAACGTTGAGCAGGCTCAAATCTCCAATTATTAAAATATGATCATTAGATTGCAGTTTTGAGCAAACTTTACTAATAGAAGCCAAATGTTTGCATGAACACTACAGAATTCAATGCCCAAGGATTCTGGAATTAATAACTTTTAAGAGAAATGTATCGCTTTGACTGCAATCAACACACCCCCGCCTTTAGAGCAAATACCAGGAATGGAGTTTCTATCTTTGCGGTATATGTTCAATTTGTTGCACAGAATTTTAGTATTTAGAGTGTTAGATTTCAGCCAAGTCTCACTAAAAGCAATTATATTAAAATGAGGGTTGTGACTCAAAATTAATAAATTATTTAGTTTTGTGTTAATGCCACGATCTTTTTGGGAAAGGATAAGGAACTGAAAGCAACAATCTAGTTTTTTGATTCTTGTTTAGAACCGGTAAAGTACCCAAGGAAGTTGTGTAGGCGGAGGTCTAGAAATAAATTCATGCACCATCGTATTTTCAGGCCAAAACTTTTGATCCAATACCTTGTTAAAAAAATCACCAGGCAAAGATATTTTAAAAGAGGACGTAACACGCTCGTATGAAAAATTGAATTTGTAAACAGAGATATTTTTATTTACAAGATTCAGCTTAGAGTTTATATAGAATAATACGTCTTCACCGGATGTATCAGCTGCAAAACGAGAAGCAAATATAGATTTTACAGGCTGAATAACCACAAGTTCTTTATGAACAGGGGCTTTGATACTGCTGTTCGATATTTGTTTCGGTATCGCTCCTGTAAAAACCGAAACCATTTGAGGAGGTGCAGGGACCACATTTGAGGCAATACAAGATTCAGCGTAAGCATAATATACAAATATATATATATATGTATATTTATATTTATATTGAAAATTATATTAAATATCTAAGTAAGCTTTTCTACTATTGCTTTAAGCTAGAGGACTTGAGAACTTGAGCAATTGTGCACTGCAAAATTTGATAGCTTTGAAAAAGTGGCGGTGGACGGAAACCTTACTGCACAAGTCCTCAAGTTTTCAACTACACTGGCAAGTGCACTGAATCGTGAATACTCCTTATTTTTCTGATGAATCAAATTTATTTTTAGGCTAAGTTTTCGACCTCATACATTTTTTAAGAATTTTGACAAAACACATTAGGGGTATTCACACTGACTTTGGTAGTTGGGTATCGGTAAATTGAGTACTTTTGATTATTGCGAGCACCCTAAATTGTCATTGAATACTTTGTATACTATTTTTGGGCAGTGCTGCAGGTTTGATTGATCTCCCCAGTTTGAGAGATGAGAGATGAGTGACAGCTGGAAGAGGGTTGCCTCCAAATTATTTTTGTGCTCAAAATTTAGGCCGTTCATTCATTGGGCGCAAAAAAGTTATTTTATGTATGCGAAATTTTGAACGTGAACTTTGCAGCATTTTATAATTTGCTAGTAGTCCCGGGCAGACGTTGTCCTGCAGCAGACCGCCTAAGTACCATGTAAGAATTTTCATGCCAATCCAAAAAAATAATTTTATATATCTGAACTGGCATAGCTGCAGTGCGACCACGCCCATTTTTAGTTCAGTATCCGAAAGTAACCATACGAACTAAATTACCAAATGTTAGCCCAATACAACCTAATTCGTCTGAAATATAGCGTTTTTATTAATTTGTGGGCGGTAATAGGGGTGTGGCTATTTTTTTTAGGTATTTGCGATATTAGCATTGACTACATAGGTTGTAAATTTATTGCATTTAGGTCGATTATTGCCTATTTTTGCAAAAGATGATAACACATTAGGGGTATTCACACTGACTTGGGTAGTTGGGTATGGGTAAATTGAGTATTTTTGATTATTGCGAGCGCCCTAAATAACAATCGAGTACTTTGTAGAATAGTTTTGGGCAGTGCTGCATATTTGTTTGATCTCCCCGGCTTATGTAGCTGACGAGAGATGAGTGACAGCTGGAAGAGGGTTGCCACTAAATCATTTTTTGTCATTTTATGTGCGAAAAATTTAGGGCGTAATTTTTTTATTAATTGGGCGTAAAAAAAGTTATTTTATATGTGAGTAATTTTTAACGTGAACTTCGCAGCATCTTACCATTTACTAATAATCCAGGGGAAAACGTTTTCCTGTCACAGACCGGCTTACTGCCACATAAAAATTTATATGCCAATCGGAAAAAAAATTTTAATTTTTTATATATCTGAACTGGCATAATTGTAGTGCGACTACGCCCATTTTTGGTTCAGTTTTCAAAAGTAACTATATTACCAAAATTCATATAGTTAAATTTTAGTTACAAAAGTAACTATATTACTAATTTATCAAATTTTTGTCCAAAATCGTCTTAAATAAAGTATTTTTATTAGATTGTGGTCTGGAAAAGAGGGCTTGGACACCCATTTTTAAATCAGTTTCAGACAGTAACCATACAACCCAAATTACCAAATTTTAGTCTAATACGATCAAAACCGACCGAAATATAGCATTTTTATTGATTTTTGGGCGGTAAAAGGGGTGTGGCTTTTATTTATTAATCGAGATTTTAACCTTATTAACCGAGGTGTTAACAGATTTTGTAAATTTTGGTTGCTTTAAGTGTTACCGTTCCTGAAATCTTAAGAGACACCGCACGAACGATTTTATATAAATATATAGAAGGGCTGTTAAAGTAGGCATGGCAAAATTTATATATCTAGTGACCACCACTTGGTCTCAAAGCAAATAGAAACCAAGTTTCATTATAAAAACATGCACAACTCAGGAATTATAATTTCTGAAAAGTAGGCGTAGTTATAGTTCGACCACGCCCATTTTTTTAACTGTCGGTAGTAGCCCTACGAACTAAATTAAAAAATATTAGTTCAATGCAACCGAATTCGTCTGAAATATAGCGTTTTTATTAACTTGTGGGCGGAAATAGGGGGTGTGGCAATGTTTTTGTGTATTATTCGATATATTAGCTTTGACAACAAATATTGTAAATTTGATGCCCTTAGGTCAATTATTGTCTATTTTTGCAAAAGGTGGTAACTAGGGATGGCAATTGAGTTTTTGAGTTTTTTCGATCTCGGAATATTCGGGATCTGAAAATACAATCTCGGGATCCCGGGTTCGTCTCGAAATTCAATAAGTTTTTATTTCGTTATTTTTTTTTTTGCCAAAAAGTGCAACACATTCACTTCTATTCTTTTATAGTACATACTCGGTATTAAATTGATATAACAAAGAAGCACAATTTGTACCAATTCAACAAAAAAAAAACCAAACATAAAATTTGACCAATCATATATCTTCAGTAATTTATTACATAGTTTTTGTAATACATGCACAAATACATTTTTTCGGTTTAAGCTTAGTATGCTGTAGAAGGGAAAAAAATTCTTCCGTAAGAAATACATCGCGTTTTTGACAGCGAAAAGGTAGCGAAATTTTTTTTTCGTTGGTTAGTACGCTGTTGAACCGAAAAAATTGTTCAATGCAGCCAAGTTCACAACCATGATTGGAGAGTTAAAATGTCAGAATTTCGCTGCCTTTTATATAACCGTACATTGAATTGGCGTGGAAATTTGACATTCAACAATAACGTTCAACTAACACATTCAACAAACACTTTATGGTAAGTATGTTTAGTGTTGAGTCTACACCAAAATTTTGCGTGTAGAATTAAATGCCTATAAATTTTTGTTTCACAGCATACTAAGCTTTAGCAGTAATTGCTTACATAAAATTATTTTAAATCAGTATTTAAACACAAATTGTTTTAAAATTATTTTTTTTTAATTGATTATTGTTAAATTATCCTTCAATAAATCAATTCCGCTTATAATACAGATTCTACAGCGCTTAAAACCTGGTGCGCCAGAGTAAATTTAACTAAGAAGAGTAACTTTAAGCACGATTTTTCTTGAAACATACTTTTTCAAAACTGGCAACACTACTGAAAACAAAATTTATTTTAATCTGTTCCTATTATAATTCTACACATTTTTTACCAAAATAAGCGTCTTTGATCAAATATTATGTCAATTTTTTCCACTTTTTTTCCACGCTTCGTAATTTTCTTAATTTTCCATTTTGGTAAAAGATGTGCATTCAAGAGTCTTTTTTCGAAAAACATTTCATTTTCAGGCGATCAGCGTGATGTTGTAAAATTACCATGCAAATTAAATTTTTTGTGTATGCAATAAAATTTTTTAGAAAACATCTTCTAAAATATGCCTTAATTTTAACCGCTTTGACCTAAAACCTCCGTTTAATTATATGCTATAGCACATTTAAATTTAAATAAAAAAGTCAACACATTTAAGTAAAAAATAAATGCAATACTCTTTCTATTTAGAGCTTAGTAAAAATATTCCTTCTTTTGATCAAAATACGATCTTTATGAAATTAAAGCATTAATGGTTTTATCCTCTAACTTAGACCTTAATTTATTGCATATAAGACCTGCAGAGAAGAAGCACCGCGCCTCAACGCTTGTTAGTTCGATCGTTGAAAGGGGGATATATGTGATGGTAGTTTGAAAAATTTTAGATTTAATTAGATTTTAGAAAACTTAGATATTAAAAAAAATGTTTTCAACAATCCCGGGATTCGAATCGAATAATCCCGGGATATTCGGGTCTTAAAAAAGATCGGGATTCCGGGATTGCCATCCCTTGTGGTAACACATGGAAAAAGTACTCAATTTGGCAAGAAAACAATATACCCAAACAAGTCAGGTGGTCAGCTAGAATAGATTGGTAGATGGGTACTTGTGTAGAATGGCACTTTACAAAAACAAAATGTGCTGCATTTGCCAATCTACCCAACTACCCAAGTCAGTGTGAATACCCCTATTGTATCATCTGATTCAAGTCCAACTCTTGGTTTCGCTTATTCTTCCATATGGCATATTCTACGTGAAGCGCTCCACAAAAAACTGTTTTTTATTTGCTGTGGTTACAGAGTTTTAGGCTTCTAAAGATTGGAGTTGTAGAAAAAATAATTTTAATAAAAACCTTTTTGTAGATAAAAAATAAAACCAAAATATTTGTTTATGAATTCTAATAGAAAATTTCTTTTATTTTCGAATTCCAGGATCATATTCGAAATTCGACAATGTTTGCCATTTTAAAACCGGAAGTTCGAATTTCAAATCAAAATTACATACATTAAATACTCTCCAGGGAGTGCTTAAAACTTCATAACTTCTAAACAGAGACCGTACTAAGTATACATTTTATGATAAAAAGCACAAAATAATAATTATCTTTTGGCTTTTTAAATTTTGAGCAATAAATAATAATTATGTCTGCTTTTTATTTTTTAAGCCAAAAATAAAGAGTAAAATTTTACCGATATTTTTTACGCACAAAATAACCAGTAATTTTATATTTTTATTTTTTAAGCCAAAATTATGGAGCAAAATTTGCTCGGTATTTCTTAAGCACAAAATAACCGGTAATTTTTGATTTTTATTTTTAAGACAAAAATAAAAAGCAAAACTTGCCCGATATTTTTGTTGAGCACAAAATAACTGGTAAGTTTTGATATTTACTTTTGAAAGCAAAAATAAAAAGCAAAATTATATTTACAAGTTATTTTGTGCTCGAAAATATGTTGGGCAAATTTTGCCTTTTATTTTTGCCTTAAAAAATAAAAAACAAAACTTACTAGTTATTTTGTGCTCAAAAAATTATAGGGAAAACTTTACTTTTAATTTTTGCTTTAAAAAATTAAAAGCAAAACTTACCAGTTATTTTCTGAGCAAAAAAATATCCGGCAAGTTTTGCTTTTTATTTTTGCCTTAAAAAATATAAATCAAAAATTACTGGCTATTTTGTGCTTAAACTATATCAGGTAATTTCGATTTTTATTTTTGCCTTAAAAAATAATTATTATTTTTTGCTTAAAATTTTATTAATCAAAATTTTAAAAATCAACAGGAGATCATGTTCTACAATGTGAGAGAATTCTAATGGTATCTTCAAAACGGAGGTACAATTTTTTCACAATGCTTTTTTTTGGTTTAAAAATCTACAAATAATTATTATTTACAGTCTCTGCTTCTAAGCCATTGCGAATACCACTGTGAAACTTTTTGTGTATTATCAACATATTTCAGGCTTAAATTTTTTATTTTAAAAATCCCAAAAATGGCGAAATTCTTGGAATTTTGATTTGAACTTCCGAACTTCCGGTTTTGAAATTAAAAACATTTTTTGAATTTGATCCCGGAATTTGAAAATAAAATAAATTTTCTATATGAATCCATAAAAAACTATTTTTTTTATTTTTTTATCTATAAAAATGTTTTTTTAAAAAATCCTTTTTTCCAACAACTGCAATCTTTAGAGGCCTATAACTCCAAAGTAGCCAAGGCAGATTAAAAAAATCAGTTAGTGCAGTCCTTCTAGGAAAACATTTTAACAAAATTTAAAAAAATTCGACACCCATAATTTTTTTTGTGGTCCCGCTTCACGAGGAATGCGTAACATCACTTTTAAGGATTGTGGTTCTAAGCACCCTGTATTAGAACACAACATTTTCCCTCTAAGGCTTCGATTTCTACGACAACAACTCAACCAATGCTAATAAATCCATTCTTTGTATCACAATTAATCGTTTGTGCAAATAAAATAAATTTAAAACAAACTCAATACAAACAACAGAATATCTACAACACATACACAGATACACAAACACACACACATAACAACTTATGCAGGCTACTTTAATGCCGGTAGAAGTTATAATAATAATAATGGCTATAATCTTTCAACTATCTCATGGAAGCCTCTCCTCCCCCAGAAACCATCAATTTTTGTGGTTATCATCTTTAGTTCGATTATCATTTGTTATTGTTTGCCCAGCTGAGCCTGGCTGTAAGAGTTTGTTTAAGTGTTACCAATACGTGTGAATGAATATTCGTCCATGTCCATGTTGGCCAATACGCTGCAACATGTTCTCATAGAGCATCATCAATGAGCCACATCATTTGCATGAAATCCTTGCCACTCGATTTTATTGCAAAATCAATGCCAAGAGATAAACTTAAACCGCATGCTGCACTTTTATACTCTCAGACACAGACTTTTAAAGTCTTACTTACACGCATTGACATTAATTGCCGTTTCATGTGTCGCTGACAGAATGCCAGCGACAGACAGACGTCAGACGGACAAACAGTCGGACAGTGCAGCCACAGATTGCTGCGAAGCATATTTATTTGCTTAGCTCCGCGCGAACTATCGAGCCAATCAGTGTTGTGGTTGTTTTTGTCGCAACTGTTGAACTTAATTCGATATCTTACCCTGTATTGATATCTTAGCTGGTGTGTCCTCTGTTGGCCCTAGTTTTACGACCAGCTGTAATAAGGATTAAGTCTTGCATCGGTAACCAATCCCAGGTTTATGGGCAGGCTGAGTTGAGCTTCAATGAAGGCTGAAATAATTTTGATGGGGGTGGCTGAAAAATTCCACTACATGCGGGCCACTTGGCAAGAAATGGTTATAACTCAATTAATTTTGGCACAATGTAGCTAGTGGTCCTTTGCAAAGGTTGGACTATGAGTAAAGGGGTAGGGGTGGAAGAAGGAAGAAAGAGAGATTTAACTAGAAAGGAGGTAAGAATTTATAGAATTCTGGTTGCTGAACCCAACAAACGATGCAATCTAAGGCAAAAATTTTAGTCCAGGAGCAGTTGAAGTTCCTAAAATATTTTTATTCAACATGTGCGCATGCTCACAACTTGTATAAATTCTGCATAAATACTTTCACTTAGAAAACTTTGAAATATGTTTGCGAGAACTGTTTGTTGAGAACTGAAATATGGAGTTTTTTTTACACCGCTCAGCAGCATATTCAACCGTATTTTGTTCAACCAAATCTTAATAAAAAATATTGAATTTCAAATAAGTCCCACAGAAGAATGAAACTAAATTTGATGTCTTGCTGTTACCTTTATTGCGCTTGCAACAGCTTCTGTCGCTCAGGGGTGCCACACTAATTGCGACTTTTTTTTTTTTGACTAGGCTTTATATCCTTCAGATACTATTACACTGAGTGATCATTCAAAAGGAACAAGGGAAAAGTAAGTTGTGCGAGTAAAGAATGTTGTGGAGTGGTTTGACAAAAATAAACCAAGACCGAATGACATCACATAGAGAAGAATTGAAAGTCACATTAATTCCTTGTGAGAAATTCAAAAACTGCATCAAAATGTGATACCAATGAACGCATTCATTTGAGTCATTGGAAGATCAAACTGGAAAAGTATGGAAGAAAACCTTTTACGTAGAGGGGGATTCATGTAGAAAAATATGTGGTTTTCACTCCTGATTCACTTGAAATGAATGAAAGTTATTTTAATAAAAATAAAAACCAACCAACCACCTTCAGTACATTTTTTGTGCATATCAAAATCACTACCCCCATTAAAAAATACTATGATAAACGGCATTTTGCGCTCTTTGTGTCTGATGTGCCTTTCCCATCAACAATTTTTTTAAAAATGCACAAGCAGAATTGTTTTTAATTTTTATGGTTATCTGTTGATGTGATTAGTAAGGATAAAAAATCAAAATTTCCCTGGACAAGCCAGCAACACTGTCGGCGCAACAACAACAACCACCCTAGGCATCTACCACCATCATCATCACCACCACTTAAAGTACGTCATCAGTTAGCCATCTGAATCGCTGTCATTGTCCTTGTGAATTGAGCAAACAATTTCATTCGCCTGGGCATTTTGTTTGCCGATGTACTTTTAACTTTTGATACTAGTGATTTGATACGATATGATTAGTGTCAGTAGCATTTGGCTTTAGATACATAGTTTTTCTTATTTGCAATAGCTGGAACTTGAAAAAAAAATCACAAAAAAAAAATAAAACACATTCACAAAGAATGATGAATTTGTTCAAACCGCTCATTTCGTGTCAGACTGTCACAACATTAAACATTTAAAAACACTGTTCCTCACACAATATTGGATATTTCATTACAGTTTTTGTATATTGTGGTAGAATTTTATTCGGTACATACAATTATGAAGTAAAAAATCTTTTACAATTCTCCCGTACAACGACAAAACATAGTATCTCCATTTTCATAGTTTTGAGAAAACTGAGTTTTTGTATTTTTTGCCTTAGCTCTTTATAATTATTGTCTAAGCCAATATACTTAAAATGCTAATAAATATCAAAAATACTCTAAATTAGGGAATCACTCTTAAAAATATTGCAAAATATTGTGTTATGGTATCAAATTACTTACTTTGTTTTGTAAACCTTTTTTGAAAATATAAGCAAAAACTAATTTACAAAAACAAAACATAGAATGTGCATTAGAGTGGGTCGCTTTAAAAATCGCCCATTTCTCAGTGAAAATCGTATTCTAGGGATCAAAATAAGAAACTTTGCCCGAGGAATTATACCTCTATAACGAATTCTAATGCTCCAACTTTTACGTAGGGTCAAATTTTGAAAAATCCCTCTTTGACCCATTTAGAGTGCCCCCCAATCGAGTCCAAATGTATGACCCACTAACTTCTGAGGGCCAATCCACCCATGCCAGTGGCACACCCCCTGAAACTTCCATGGAACATTTGTTTGTATGGGGAACTTTGTTTGTATGGGTAACCCCCAGGGGGTTCCAGAGGGTGTGCACTGGCATGGATGGATCGGCCCTCCAAAGTTAATGGGGGTCGGTCATACATTTGGACTCGATTGGGGCACTCTAAATGGGTCAAATAGAGATTTTTCAAAATTTGACCCTACGGGACAAAAGTCAAAAGTTGGGGCATTAGGATTCGTTTTAGAGGAATAGTTAGTTCCTCGGGCAAATTTTCTTATTTTGATCCCTAGAATACGATTTTCACTGATCAATGGGCAATTTTTTTCCTCCCACAAATCGACCCGGTCTAATGTCCATACTATGTTTAGACAGTCCAATATCTCAAAAACTATACATCGTAAAGACAACGGTGACTGTTTTAGATAGAGCAAAAAATGTTTATTTATGATTCATCATAAAATGAAAATCCTGGAAATGGCGTTTACTATGTTTTGTGCTTGCACGGGAGAATCATTTGAACTAGAGTTCGCCGTGACTCTTCGACCTACACTGTGACATGAAATTGCTTACGTTCTCAGATGAGCGTAGAAAGAGGAGAAAAACTATTCTATTTCTATTTTCAGTTTGCAGCTCAGTGTTAACCAACGACTTTTCATACAAAAATACGTTGTACTGAGAAAAGCTACAGTTGTCGATATATCGTCATAAATTGAATGTCAAAATAACAGGAATTTTTTCAAATTTTCACCATCCCAATATATATTCGCCAGGGACCGAACGTAACGATTATTTTTTAAAGTTTAGATCAAAAGATCATGTATAAAAAAATGTTGTATAATTCTTAAAAATATAGCAATGTGACGCTAGGGAGCTAGAGATTCCATTTCTTGCATGATATTTTTTCATGATTTTTAAGATAAAAATCACCTCAAACCAATTATTTTTTGATTGATATTTTTTCGATCAGAAATAAAATTTATTTCTTGGTAGTTATTTTTTTCAATCAGAAAAAAGTTATTTCGTAATCGTTATTTTTTTTTCAATCAGAAATAAAAGTTATTTCTTGGTGGTTATTTTTTTCAATCAGAAAAAAGTTATTTCGTGGTCGTTATTTTTTCAATCAAAAATAAAAGTTATTTCTTGGTCGTTACTTTTTTCAATCGGAAATAAAAGTTATTTCGTGGTCCTTATTTTTTTTCAATCAGAGATAAAAGTTATTTCTTGGTCGTTGTTTATTCGACCAGAAATAACAGTTATTTTTGACCGTTATTTTTTCGATCAGAAATAACTGTTATTTTTGACCGTTATTTTTTTCAATCAGAAATAAAAGTTAGTTCTTGATCGTTATTTTTTCTATCAGAAATAAAAGTTTTTTTTACCGTTATTTTTCGATCAGAAATAGAAGTTATTTTTTCAATCAGGAATAAAAGTTATTTCTTGCTGATTATTTTTTCGATCAAAAATAGAAGTTATTTTTTGACCATTTTTTTTTCAAAGTAAAAAATACTTTTATTTTTGATCGAAAAAATAACGACCAAGAATTAACTTTTATTTCTGATTGAAAAAATAACGGTCAAAAAATAACAGATATTTCTGATCGACAAAATAACGGTAAGTAAATAACTGTTATTTCTGATCAAAAAAACAACGGTAAGAAATAACTGTTGTTTCTGGTCGAAAAAATACCGATCAAGAAATAACTTTTATTTCTGATTGAAAAAATAACGACCAAGAAATAACTTTAATTTCTGTTTGAAAAAAATAACTTATATTTCTGATCGAAAAATAACGGTAAAAAAATAACTTTTATTTCTGATCGAAAAAAAACCAAGAATTAACTTTTATTTCTGATTGAAAAAATAAAGTCAAAAAATAAAAGTTATTTCTGATCGACAAAATAACGGTCAAAAATAACTGTTATTTCTGGTCGAATAAATAACGACCAAGAAATAACTTTTATCTCTGATTGATAAAATAACGACCACGAAATAACTTTTATTTCTGATTGAAAAAGATAACGACCAAGAAATAACTTTTATGTTTTATTGCAAAAATAACGACCACGAAATAACTTTTTTCTGATTGAAAAAAATTACGACCATGAAATAACTTTTATTTCTGATGAAAACAAATACCGATTACGAAATAACTTTTTTTCTGATTGAAAAAAATAACGACCAAGAAATAGCTTTTATTCCTGATTGAATAAATAACGATTACAAAAAAAATTTTTTCTGATTGAAAAAAATAACGACCAAGAAAGAAATTTTATTTCTGATCGAAAAAATATCAATCAAAAAATAATGGGTTTAAGGTGATTTTTATCTTAAAAATCATGGAAAAAACATCATGTAAGAAATGGAATCTCTAGCTCCCTTGATCACATTGCTATATTTAAAAGAATTATACAACTCTATTAGCGAAATTGCAATGCAGCAGTTGCAACGAAACAAAGCAAATTAATCTGATTGTCTTATTGGGAAACAATCCAAATGTGAACAAGGAAAAAGCCACACTGCTGTCAAAACAAACCAAACACCGTAGATATTTTTTGTGTAAGGAAAAACGTGAGAAACCCTCACGATATATGTTTTTTTTTTTAAAAACTTCAAGATGGATATTTGCATATTCATAATTGTTTTGTTGAAAAATCGTTTTTAGGTTTTTGTATATAAACTTATAAGATTTTTTTCCTTAAAAAAAGTACAACCTTTTAGAAGTTTTTAAATATTATTAAACTAGAATAAAATGTTAACTGTAATTCAGGATCGCAAAAACAGAAAACTGAGAAAATCTAATTAAATTTTGTATTTTCGTTCATTTTTTTCAATTTTTGTCAGCATTTTCCAACTTTAAGTGCCATTCATAATTTTTGTTGCCACTTTTTTTAATAATCAAATTAGCTTTCAGCACTCTCACAATATAAAATTTAAGCAAATCTTCTCTAATGAATATGTTAGTTTTTTGATAGAAATTAGTTCAGTCAAAAAATAATTTTTTTTCTTCTGCTCGGAAAAAATCGATAAAAAATTACTTTTATTTCTGATTGAAAAAAATAACTGTCAAAAAATAACTTTTATTTCTGATCGAGAAAATAAGGACCAAGAAATAACTTTTATTTCAAATTGAAAAAAACAACAGTCAAAAAATAGCTGTTATTTCTAATCGAAAAAATATTGAGCAAGAAATAACTGTTATTTCAAATTTAAAAAAAACAGTCAAAAAATAACTGTTATTTCTAATCGAAAAAATATCGATTAACAAATAACTGTTATTTCTAATCGAAAAAATAATGACCAAGAAATAACTTTTGTTTCTGACTGAAAAAAATAACGACCAAAAAATAACTTTATTTCTGATCGAAAAAATATCGATTAAAAAATAGCTGTTATTAAATCATTGATTGATTGCTTTAATCGTTACTGGCAGTCCCTGATATTCGCACATTTTACATAAAAAATGCTTATTGTAGGTTATCCGTAAGAGATAGCGAAAAATGTTTAGTATGTTTTTTATACATTTTAGCTTTGTTTAAAATTTCCTCTTAAACCATATTCTTACATCTCTTATAGTTTAGGTTTTATTTTAAAAATATTCTTTCAATGCTGATATTGCAGGTCAAAGGTAACAAAAAATATTCGATGCACTCCTTCTCCCTACTCTAATTCATTTTAAAAAAATTATCAAAATCAGTTGATAAACACGGGAGAAAATGGTACCAAACTGTTTCGTCTACTCCTATTTCTATACAGTGATGTGCAAAGAAATAGGGGCACCTGTATTTTTATATATAAAGCTGCATGATAATACAGTGCGACAAAATGGAACGAAGTTGAAATACCTGGGAGATAATGATATTTTTCTGGTTGGTCTTGTCGAGTTATAGAATGTTCTGTACTTGGAATTTTCCGGACACGCGCAAAATCTGGACTTACGGTAAAAAAACCGATTTTCCCTACATTTGCCCACTTATTAGCAAATAACTTACCTGACTGTCAACAGACTTTAAAAATTTAACTGGATCCTGAAAGACGATACTTAAAGCTTTCCAATGATATGTATACTGCCAATGATATGTATACAACTTGAGAAAGCTGTGTTGTGTATTTACTCTGCAAATACAACTTTTTTAAATTTTTTAGGTTTTTCCAACTTTGACTATTTTTCTATATACTAAATTATGTAAAAGATACACTAGACCTGTATGGATTCATAAATAATATTAATTAAGAATTTAAACGCAATTTAGTTTTTAAAAATCGGTCAATAATTGACAAAGTTATTAATTTTTCATGAAAATCGATTTTTTAAAAAATCCATTTTCACCATGACAACTCAAAAATGTTTGCTTGACCGTTTTCTTTTTAAGTCGGCATCATTAGTTTCGCGTTGACTTTAACTTGACGTAAACTTTACAGTCGAGAACTAAAATTAAAAACATGTATTTTTCTATAAATTTTGTAGTTTACTTCTCTTTTGTGAAGAAACAAAACCGCTATCCGTGATTCATTACTTTCGAAAGAAAAATAAAGACCACTCTAATGTACATATTTAAATTTTAATTTATTTAGAACAAAATATAATATTTAAAAGCTGTGAAAGAAGTTTTTCTAATAATGCATTAAATCGCCGACCTAGAAACAAAACAAAATAAAAATACCACAACGAAACATTTAAAGGTCAATTTATAAAATGCAACAATTTTTTGTTTTGCTAGCTATTGCTAATTTTAAAAAGCTAATTTTATTTCGATAAGCTTTTGCATGCTCATTAAATTTTTTCAGTTTAAACTACTAAAACCCAGTGTTTATTTTAGATTCAAAGGTATTGCAACTACCCCCAACCAACTCATTCTATATCATTTTCACTTTTCCATACGACTTGAATAGGAAAAAAATTTTACTGTGGTAAATGTCTCCTTTTTCTTTTGAAAAGAAGAGTTTATCTATTTTAATATAAACATTTTTTACTTAAATCGAAATTGAATTGTTTATTTACATACTTTTATTTTAAGATTTAAAATTTGGAATGTATTTAAAATTTTTACCGCAGGCGAAGCAGCATGTTTTTGCTATTTAAATAATATATAATATATTTTTGATTGTAACCAACTCACTGTTTAAGTTTTTTTATGTTGTACAAATTTATTTTTTATCAATTTCGACTTTTGAAATATTATTTTTCTTAAAAAAAATACTACATAAAAACGTTTTTGTGCATAAAAAATTCAAAAAACCAAATTGTACTTGCAATAAAATAGCGATTTCTAAAAGTTAATTACGATTTTTTATTATTTTTAGTCGGTAGTGGAAATAAAAGTAAAAAAGTTGACTATTTTTTAAGAAGAATAAAAAATACGAAGCCAAGAGAAGAAAAAAAATTCATTTTATGAAATATTTTAAAATTCTTTTTAAAGACAAGCTCAATCAAAGTAATCAAATTGATATTCAGGATCGTTTATCTAAGATATCATGTTTCTCTCATTCAAGCAATATTGTTTTTTTTTTGCAACTCTTTGGCAATGAAATCATAAATCAAGAGTGAAAGGGTTGAATCGTCTTTGAAAATAGCTCTTGAAACCTCTTCAGACACTTTAATTAATATTTCTTTGTTAAATACTTGGAACCTTTTTTTTTGGCAAATCTATACTATATTATTTTGATCTTCCCGCCATTTACCGTTTTAATTAAAATAACGTTTTTTATGCTTTTCAACAACTTCACTTTAATTAAATTCACTTAATCTTTTCATTCCATAATAATGCATACTATTTATGTATTTTTTGTTATAAAGAGCCATGCAGCACTTCAGCTTCAGTAAAGATCGTCATTATCGTCGTCGTCCTCGTCGTCATCATCATCTTCGGAAGCCTCGATTAGCATGCTGAGAAATTCCTGTTGATGTTCATTGATTAGACTTAGAATTGCTGGATTGGATTCACCGATGTGTTTGATGGCATCATTGATCAATTCCGGATGTTGTTGTATGGCTCTCCTAAGATTCTGAAACATTGGATCGGAGCGAAATACTTCAAATGGTGACATGGTAAGATCATATTCAGCACTTGCGTACACTGCAGCTTCTGGGTTAGATGTTGTTGTTGTTGCTGTTGTTGTTGGAATGCCTTCAATCAGATACTCAATGGCACGTTCTGCATTATTGTAACTCGCTGCCAAGGCAAGCCGCACTTGATCTTCAGGATAGCCCATGCTTACAATATTCATCACTAAACTATCATCTACAGGCTTTGTGTCAGAGTCTGCAGTTTGAGCTTTGGCTTTTGGTGTCGCTGGCGTTTTGAACTCTTCACTAGCATCTGAGCTGGTAGCTGCTGCTTCGCACGTGTTGTCCGCTTTTTTAGAATCTGTAGTGTTTTCTTTCGAAGTTGTGGCTTCTTCAGTTTTTGGAACTGCTGGTTTTATTGATGCTTGATCGATAAGTGGCTGCTTTAGAATCATAACGACCAGAAACTTCTTCACATCTATATTGTAGACACTGAGTTGATCATCATTTATGAGAACTTTGCCGGCATACAGGAGCTTCTGCAGTTCTGGACCCACGCCTATGTCTGGGTACATTGAAAGCTCCTTCTTCAGCTCATGCACAGTCTGCGTTTCCTCTATGTCGATCACGAGAGATTTCTGGTTAAGCGTCTTTATTTGTATCTTCATTGCTCCAGATAATAAATTAAGTTAAGTATGATTATCGAGCCTCTTCTAACTGGCACAATCTTATTTACACGCTGGGATTGCAATATTGTTTAAGAATTGACTATAGTTGTGGAAACAAAGTATGCGGTTACCTGCAACACACAAAATGATCATGTGGATTCTACGGAATATATAATGAATATTCATATTAGAACCGAGTACTCGGAAGCTACCCATCGTAAAAATGTAAACAAAGCAACGTGTGTGGAAACCCGACAGCACTACTAGCGCCAAACCAATGATAAGGCGATTGAAAGGAAAAGAAGGAATGTCAAAATCACGTTAACGTACTTCGGGTGCGTTCACACTTTACTTGTATCGCTCCAAATGACTGAAAGACTTGTTTTATACTGGACAAAACTTGAAAGCAAGTTGAAAATAACTGAATTCAATTTCATGTCTTCTTTGCTTATTTTCTTACAAACAAGATCATCAAAATAACTCACACACAAATTGCAATACAGCCAAATATAAAAAACTCGCTTTCATATTCTAAAAATAAAATGAAGCAAAACGCTAAAATTGCGAAAACAGCAAAAGGAACACCAAAAAAATTGCCTGTGCCCCTCGGCAGTCAAACGATACTACTTGATGGACAAACATGTAGTTCGTTCGATAAAGTAACGGGACTTTTTTCGTTGCCCTCACACACATCGCACATGATGCATTGAACACATTGACGACGACAGCAACAGTGCATCAAATGTCAAATTATTTTTACGTCTTTAATTAGATGAAAATGTCTTAGAAAGTTTTATTTTAAAATAAAATCAACTCCAAGTATTTATTATTTAGCTATGGTGACTCAAGAAGAGTCTATTATGCAGACAGGAACTACGGAAGGCTGGATGATGGCTGATGGTTGCTGCTCTATAACTGGATCTGAGCGAGAGGCCCCGATTTATTCAGCTGCAGTTTGCTCGACCCGGGGAGAAAGGCCCCGGTGTATGTGCTACTGTTTGATTGCTGCCAGGCGAGAAGCTCTGGTATATATTACTGGTGCTGATGGTAAAACGTTAAGCGATATCGAAACTAAGACGCAGCACGTTTGGCAAGAAGTACTCAAACGAGTAAGAGGATTTTCGGGTGGCATCGTAAGCATAGGGTGCAACGTTCCAGCGGAAAAGTCATCTAGCTACAGAGTTGCCTTCCAACGAGCTAGTGGTGAAAGAGAAGGACTTTAAGCGAAGGTCGATTAACGATGCTGTTCAATAAAAACAGATGAATCAAGAACCAGAGATCCTACTAGCGGTCAATGGTAAGGACATTAAAACTGACGGTTGCTCGAAACTTAGAGCAGGCACACGGAAAAAATATAGTAAGATTTTAAAATCTAAATATAATCTCATATCCTGTTATTTTGGATCTCATATCCTGTTATATATGTCTTTTTTGCTCATATATATAAGTATAAAACAGTTATATACGGCCATCTTATAAAAACATATACTAGAACATTCAGATATATATTTATTTTATCATCAGCTCCTTTTATACTATCCGATTGCGCAAATGTTAGTTTTAAAAAAAAATTAGAAAGGTAGCTGTAAGTTTTTCTTTGATTTTAATTCAAATGCATCTATTAATTTATCTGTCAAATCGTATTCTTCTAGAAATTTAATGTTATATATAAGTCTATTATGTATTCATCATTACATACAAACTGTTTCATAACCTTGTGATTTCACATATCGTTCCCGTTTATTCATAGCAATTGCAACTGCGAAAGAAGAAACGACACTTTGTATATATAATAGGTTCCATGTCGTTGCCTCAGTCTTTCATTTGTATAATTTGTATAATTTTTATTGTATTTATTCAGGACAATCGTCCAATGCAAAAGTTAAAATACTCGCCCGAGCAAGAGCAAAGTTAGTCATTAAAAATATGTTAGCCATGTGACATTCGTTACATCAAGTGACTTGATAATTAATTTATTTTGCTGGCCATACTATTACAGCCGCTAATTCATGTTACTAAGGAGATATTGTTTACTAATTTCATGTAAAATCGTTTTATAAAGACTCAATAAAGTACTACTACTGCTACTTTTCTTATGGAGGTGAATGTGGTGAAAATGTTGCAACGACAATGAGTGATTGCAACAAAGTCGCTGTCGTCGGTTTAGAGTTTTTTCGTAATTTGACGTGCGACAACAGAGCAATATAAGTGTTTGTGTATACGTGAATGAAACAATCTAATGATACTTCCAGATTGTTGTTTCTTTCTTCATGTTGTTTCGCACTGTTGCAGTAGTCGTCAATGTGTTTAGTACATGACGGATAGACTTTGGTTAGACTATATTATTTTTTAGCTGCCAAGAGTTAACATCAATTAAAAATATTAATATTAGTTGAATTAAGATTGTGAGCTTTAGATCAAGTGAGTTTTCAAGAAGGCAACAACAACAATAACAACTCTGTATAGAGTCAATCACTTAGCTGACTAGACAGTCTGTTTCGGAAATCGCTACATATTCCTCTTCAGTAGTCTTTGAGTGATTAAGCTGTGATCAACTCACTGTTTAAACTAGCATATGACTGTGCAGATCCTCTAATTCATTCTCATGAATTATATGGCTGCTAATCATATGACACTTTAAAGCAGTAGGCCATTTTAGATCACCGCCATCAACTCTATCAAGGGTTGCCATCTGTTCTAGTTGCTTCTTCATTTATTTCAATATTCATTGGTGTTCGATTGTTTGTCGAAATGCACCATAGAAATGAAACGAGTTTTTGCTTCGCCAGAAGCTAGTGTTCTAACTGAATATGGCAGAGCACGGTCAAATAAGTTTAATTAATGTCAAATTAATTAAATAATCTAATAATTGATCGATTTTTCGGTCAAAGTCATGTGTAATTGAACATTTGGTTGTGAAAATAGCCACCTTTCAGTTAGAACACTAGCTTCTGGCGAAGCAAAAACTCGTTTCATTTCTATGGTGCATTTCGACAAACAATCGAACACCAATGAATATTGAAATAAATGAAGAAGCAACTAGAACAGATGGCAACCGTTGATAGAGTTGATGGCGGTGATCTATTATTATATAATTAATTTATTTGCATAAAAAAACAACAGACCATTTAGCCTAAGCTTAATTGCAACAAACATACATAATATTAATTGTTGTGAACATTTTTTTTTATTTTTTTTTTTATTTTTTTTTTTTTTTTTTTTTCTTTAAATATTCTAAGCCATCACAATTTTAGGTAAAGATAAAAAAATTCGCGTAAAAATATAACATTTGTTACGTTTGGCAGTTTTGCCGCGAGATGTGCTCTCTCTGAAAATGTTCAACAAATGACAAAATGTACTAAGTTGGAAGGCCGCGCACGCAAACAGGAACTACATGTCGGACGTACTTAGCAAAAAGTCAAAAATTTTTGACTTCCATCGGACATGTCCATCCGCCTTGATTTCTTGCACACGAACGATACTACATGTGTGATGACTTGGCAGGTCGGATGGATATGTCGTATCGTTTGAGGGGTCCTAACAAGATAGGGTAAAGAGATTCACCACACCGACATCTTATGTCAAAATTGATTTTAGCGATGCCACTTTTCAGTATTGTTGATTATTGTGGAACAAATGCTTTGGGAGGAAATTATACTAGGATAAATAGGATAAAGTAAGAACACAAGTATCTATTTTTAAATAGATAAACTCTTATGTGATTTCGAAGCATAATTTTCACTAATTTATCACTGGCTATTATTTTTTAAATTTCTTTTAATTATTAATTTTTTATTTAAGGAGTATGAACAGTGTAACCGTCAGAATTTTAGATAATTTGGTTTTTTATAAAAATAAATCGGTTTGAATCAAACTTTCTGTAGAACATTAATAAGTACTTAAAAAAAATGTTCTGGTCGAATCTGGCCTTAGTGGCGTTGACAGCAATCCGTTCACATGGAGGACAAAAACCGAAAATTTTTTCCCTTATATTCTACTTTGTGCATTACAACTGTTTTATAACTCTTGCCTGTATTAGTAATTATGATTTCATCTTGGTGTTGTCTTATAAATATTTGAGTGTTTTTTAAATATTTTAAGTATGAATAACGATTACGTTTAAAAGTAAAAGAAACAAAAAATAAGATGCCATTTTTTGCCAAAACGCAGAAATTCGGAGGAAGAGTTATTTTATAGTTTTATGATCTGGATCACGAATTTAAAATCATTGAAAGCCCTAGTAAGGGTATATTAACTTTGGCTTTCCGTTTGTATCGCCGATAAAAAGGCGTAGCAGGGATAGAAATTTATAAATATTCTTGATCAGCATCACCTCTTGAGTCTTGATTTAGCCATGTCCGCCTGTCCGTCTGTCTGTATGTGATCATGATAACAGCCGTAATTTCAGAGCTATCGCAACGAAATTCAATATATAGGCTTTATGTTCAAAAATACTCAAGTTCTAAAATGAGCCAAAGCGGATAAAAAACCACGTCTACCTCCCTTATAAAAATACTTTACAAAAACGGTAAAATCTCTTTAAATCCCACAAAAATTAATCTAACGACTTCAAAATTTTGCAAATATGCGTCTACTCTTAGTATGCACTTTGAGTATGAAATTTGTAAAAATCGAATGAAAACCACGGCTACCTCTCATGCAAAGTGGCTTTATAAAATCATAAAATATCCATAAATTCATCAAAAATTAGTACAAATGCTTAAAATTTTGCAAATGAATTTAAATCTTAACTATGCACGATGCTCGATGTTTGGAATTTAGTTTAAAAAAAAATTCGTCCACCTTCCAAACAAAGTCCATCAGAAAAACTTGATAAATTTAAAAAAAAATAATATTTAAACTTGATATTGTGCACATTAGCTTTAAAACATAAAAATAACTCTGAGTTTTAAATGTCGGCCTTTGCAGTCTAGTGGAGAGGGCGCTAGACTATCAACCCAGAGGTCCCTGGTTCGAATCCGTGCTCGGGCATGGTTCTTTTCACTTTCTTTGTTTTGTCCTACATTTAAGGATTAAGGAATACTAAAAGAAATCCACAACTAAATTGTGGAAAATGTGGAATTAAAAGGACAGGAACAACTATGGGCTGTAAATGCTTGCCGAGGTTAAGGCATAACACTAGCCTCGGTTGGAAGAAATTCAAATTGTCTTTCACGTTTGTTTCCAATCAATTCCTCTAAATAATCTATCTCTTTCCTTTCAGATGAAAGACCAAACCTTGTTTGTATAAGGCGCATGCCTTGGTTCTTTGATCTTAAAAAAAAGTAAATTATTTGGATAAAAACCACACCCTAGAAAAGTGACGTCACTAAAATAATATAGCGTTCAAGACCTCGAATAAACTAAAATACGGCCGTGGGGGTATTTTAACTTCGGTCCAGTCGAAGATAATTCATTACTAGTTTTTATATTTATTTGTTTAAGCATCTTGTCGTATAACGTTTTCGTATCTATGTTTCTCAAGGTTCTTCTGATACATCATCTTCGAATGACGTTTATAAAAAAAAACGCAAATTTATTCAAGAGCACTACATTGCTTAATTTAAATAAATTATATCATAATAAATATCTTATATCTGCTTATATACCATATTCTATTTAATAAATATCTATATAATCTATTAAATAAATAGAATATGGTATATAAGCAGAGATATATTCGCTTTTTGGCTATTGCTATAATGCTTACATACATACCTAAATAGAGCTGTCCAAATGTGAATCCTTTCAGTTTTAAATAATCACTCCTGTGGGATATACAACCAAAGCGAAATCCTTTTACTTCTTCAACATCACAAGCAGAGAGAGCATTGCATTTAAAACAAACACTGATTTATATCCTTTGGTCACTTTGTTTATGCGGGTGGCAAAAGTATGAGAAGTCCCCAAACCCTCATACATCACTTTAGTTGGGATGATAGTGTTGTGTTAGTGTGTGTGTGTTTATGTGTCTTTAGTAGTTTTCTCAAAAGTTTTTTCTGTTTCTCAGTTGACATGGTTAGCTCTTAATTTTAATTAAGAACTTTTATGTTGTCTGCAGCTAAACATAATTTTCATTTTAAGGAAGTGATTAAAAAGAAACTTTAAAAAGTACCAAGTACTTATTGCTCACAATTTTAAAAGAAGTGAGAATTTTTAAAATCAGTATTATTTTGCTAAAACTTAATGACTTAAAAAGAGTATAGAACAAAATTGCCAGAAGAATAGGTTAAATTACAAAGATCTATAGTAATAAAACTCATTTTCTGTTTGTTTGTTTGTTTGTTTGTTTGTTTGTTTGTTTGTTTGTTTGTTTGTTTGTTTGTTTGGCCTTTGTACAAATCTAAACGGCTCAACGGACTTTGCTCAAACTAGGTATACATATTAAGTGCAGCCCAACTTAAAATGTTACATACTTAGTTTTTGCCACGCCCCCTCTGAAATTTTTCAACTAACGGTAATTTTGTTATATTAGAGCTTTTTACCATCGGAGATTTTTGTGTATTTAATTTTGAAAAATTTCTGTTATTTTGACATCAAAAACACTCACATATCTTCAAAATTGGAGAAATTTTCAGTGCAACGACTTTTTCATAAAACATCGTTTTTCAAGAATGAGAAAAAAACGACATGAAAATCAAAGTTTGGTCTTTCGATGCAAATATCTCCGCTGTCCATTTATACATTTCATTCAAATTTTTTTTGTTCAAAAGTTCAATAAAATCACTTCACAGAAATAGGTTGAACTGTACCGTTAAGTCAGTGTATATATGTTTTATGATTATGTCGAAAAAGGTCCAAAATATTGACTTTTTACTCAAAAAATGACTCAAACATTGTTGTTGTTGTAAAAATTAAATCAATTAAAAATTACACATCTGGCTACCTTTCATATGACATAGCATTTATTTGCAAAAATTCTTCCAGCTAAGCGCAAAAATTATTTTACTGTCTTTGTCATCAAAACAACAAGGTACCCCCATTGATTTTTTTCGCGAAATTTATTTTTTCCAAAATGTTGTTTTTATATTTTTTACAAAAAAGTCAAATCTCAAAAATAATTTATGTGAAAAAATTACCCCAATATCTTTTTCCAATCAAAAGTTATGGCTAAAAATCAATTTTTTTCATACCAGACTATTAATTAAACTTAAGTTTTGTGTTAAAATTCTCTATGTAGTTTGAACATCCCCATTTATCTCTAAGAATGCAGTTGTGTGTTTAGAGTAATTACGAACATTTTGCATTATATAAAATTTTCCATATAGTAATCTACTTATTTTGGCCTCCCCTCCCCCTCCCCCTCCCCCTCCCCTCCCCCTCCTGTTAAATTTGTTTTGTTGTAATGGCTCTATTTTTTCTCACTATTGTGTCACCGTTGTCACTTAGTTCTTTATCAATGGTACTTTAAATGTTGTATATATATCACAATTTTATCGAAAAGATGACTGTGAATAATAATGCTGTAAAAGTTAATATTTTCATGTAATCAGTTTCAGCTATATGGCGATATAATAAAGCATATGCGCATCTGTAGTGGAATTCCCAAAAATTTTTTTGTCGTTATCGGTTATTGTGCGTGCCACGTTCATAGTAAATGACAGTTTTCGCTAACTAACGATATCGAAAATCGTCGTTAAAGCGTTTGGGAAGTCCACTACTGGTCAGCTAAATTATTTCATTAGTTTTGATCTGTGCGTTAAATTCACAGATAGATGGCGCCACATTTGTAAGAACTGTGGGTACAAACTATACATACACCTTGCGGTGAATAGCTGAATAATGCTTTTTCAAAAGTTTCTTCAAAATTAACCCCACACGTTTGGGGTTACAGACAGGTGGCGCTATTTTCTGCTTACAGAAGAAAATCTGATGTTCTTATGCAGCTAGCAGATAAGTTTTGCGAAATATTTTGCGAAAATGCTATTGCTACTAAACTTTTAAAAAGTAAAATATTACAGTACTGCCAGTTTTTTCAGTCGCAGCGTCATCTAGCGTCATCAATATCGAAAATCGTCGTTAAAGCGTTTGGGAATTCCACTACTGGTCAGCTAAATTATTTCATTAGTTTTGATCTGTGCGTTAAATTCACAGATAGATGGCGCCACATTTGTAAGAACTGTGGGTTCAAACTATACATACACCTTGCGGTGAATAGCTGAATAATGTTTTTTCAAAAGTTTCTTCAAAATTAGCCCCACACGTTTGGGATTACAGAAAGATGGCGCTATTTTCTGCATACAGAAGAATATCTAATGTTCTTATGCAGCTAGCAGATAAGTTTTGCGAAATATTTTGCAAAAATGCTATTGCTACTAAACTTTTAAAAAGTAAAATATTACAGTACTGCCAGTTTTTTCAGGCGCAGCGTCATCTAGCGTCATCAACACTTAAAAACATAGAAGTGGATCAATTTAAATGTCCAGCTCACTTGCTGGACTTTTTGTTGTTTTTGCTTTGCTTGCAAATACGATTACATGATCCTGATATCCAATGAAAAAACGCAGCTTATAGAAACTTTAGTAGGTACAATCAGTTTTAGTACAACGAATTTTCATAAAACATTGATAGCTTATAATGAGAAAAAAATTATATGAAAATCAAAGTTTTTACTTTTATTGCCAATAACTCCGCTTGAGTCCCATCATAATTTTTATTTTGTTGAAAAGGTAATTGTGCTTGCTTTAAGATTAAGAAAATATAAAAATTCTTTTTAATTTTTAAAAGATGTTTTTCGTACCCCTTCTTTGAATTCAATTAGCTTACCGCAAGAGATGGAACCACCAACAACAAAAATTTTCCAAAACTTTCTTGGATCATTGTTCGTTCAATTACCTTTCTAACGGTAGCTTACAAATAAAATACAACATGTTTTTCATTATTCCAGATTTTAAAAAACATTTAATCGAGAAGTGTATGTTAAAATGTTTATATAAATGACTCTCGAGTAACACCGGGTATATCAGCTAGTATAAAATAAACATCACAGATCGAAGAAAATTCTTTAACTTTAACAAAAACTGTATGCATTTCGATATGAACTCTCTTTTGTAACTTCTTTTTTTTAACCGAAATGTTATCTGTGTTTCGAACAGAAATCCTTTCTCTGGTTTAGTACATAATTGAATTAAATTTGGTATTTTACGAGTCGTTGACACTTTAAACCGGAAATATCAATGATTGCACGTGTGTTGCAAGTGTCTCGACTCTCAGTCACACATGAAAACTTTTAAAATCAATGAGATTCTTTTAAGTTTTACAAACAGGAGTTAGTCATATGAAATATGTGGAAAACGTGCTGCAGATTGTTATCAAACCTAGTATCGGTAGTGAATTTTTGCAAATAATTGACGCATTTTCCACGACAAACACTTAACACGCCATTAACACCCACACTTTACACATTTAGCTGCACAAATGCCAGGCTGGTTGCAATCCTGCTTTTATCCCTCTTACAAATGGACAACTTTAATCTAATTAAATTAAAAAGTTACCAAGCATAATAACAAAAAAAAACTATTACTAAAGGAAGGAGCACGTGTGCCAAATGCAATACAATACTACACACAGTAAAGGACAAAAGTGACCAACAAATAACCTGCAACGATTAGAAATGCATCAATGAACTTGACATTAAATGGGGTTATTTATTATATCTGTACTTTATAAATATTTTTACTTATACCGAGATCCTTTCGTTCATCACGTTGCTCTAATGCAAAGTCAACCAACCCTTCGTTGTTGATTTAGCTAATTCTGACTATTTTTTCTATTGCTTTAAATTTTGTTTTTTCATTTCATAATCGAATTATAGGTATGTATATAATGGAAGACAGGCAGTATTTGCGACAGGCTTTCCTGCAGCTGAGTCATTTGCACAGTAGACAAAAAGTAATTTAAACCATCGACGACATTGTCTCATCATCTCATGAGTCTTGCACGCAAATTTACTGGTTTAACTGTTTCTTTATTATATGCAGTGCATTGGCATGAAAAGATTGAATATGGTATGAAAAGTGCATATTCACCGCTTTCTTCTAACGGAAATGAATGTAGTGGTGCCCAGATTTGCCGATTGATCACATGGCAACTGTGGGCGACACGTGTCGCCTGCAGAGTTGGTCACCCAAGATAAGCGCAGTTATAGCGCACGTTCCTGCGGTTAACTTGTCATCGATATTGTCAACGAATATACTATAGATACAAATAAATATTTTATATTTCTCTTAAAAAATTTTGATCGGTCGGAATTTGAAGTGCATTCATTTTGTTTGAACTTTTTGATTTTTGTGTGAATTCATATTGGCTTTTCGATTTTTAAATATCCCGTATTAGGTTTCCCAACTCGATTAAAGACACAAGACTCTTAAAAATACTGACCGATATTTACTGATCCTTTACTCAATATGGTTTTTGGGCAAGATTTTTGTTTGTCCGACAAACTACCCTTTTCTTTTTTGCTTAAGCAATATCGCCGCACAATGCGTCGAAGCTGGATAAAAATTAAAAAATTAAGTGTATTCGATTCTACAAAAATTGGTTTGGTTTTAAGCAGAAAACCCCAACTAATAAGAAAACAACAACTTTTTTGGGGAACAAAAAGTTTGGCTGACTCTACAGGTCTTGAAATCATACCATTTTTGTGGGAAATTGTTGACTGTTAAAAGTGATTGTTGGGAATAAAATTATCAAAATTAAATTTTTTACAGTAAGAAAACCTATTAATATCTTTTTAAAAAATAAGATATATCGAATTTGTATCCTTTTCATTTTAATTGAAAATTTAGCAAATAAAAATTTTATAGTATTTTTAATTTACATGCGCCCAAAGAAGGTAATTCCATAAATTTTTCTTTTTTAGCAAAAACATCCGATTTTTTCGTAATAACTCCCAAACCATGCATACTACAAGTACGATTTATGCACCAAAATGTTTGTTATTATAATACCCATACGACTACATTCTTAGAATGATTCTTTTCTCAATTATTTTTTCAATGATTTTAGTTTTATACGTACTTGTGGTGATTTTTCTTGTTTGTTTTAGTTTTTTCGTCATAACTCCCAAACCATACATCATAAAAGGACGATTTATGCACCAAAATGTTTGCTAAGCCTCTGTCTACAAGAATGAAGAATTGTCTCCTTGGAAGAGTTGTAAAAATAATATTACATTCTATTTTCATATGTATGTCCTTTTTGGTTCATTTTTTTTTTGTTTTTTCGCCATAAAATTCGCCATAACATCCAAACTACAAATCAGACAAGGACGATTTATGCATTAAAATTATCACCAATGCATCGTCCTTAAGACGGTTTACGTCTTTGTCGAAATATGTTTTGCTCTATCACTTCTAGTTTAGGGGTTATAGAACACTTTTTTGAGTTAGAGTAGGCCAAAAACATCTGTTTTTTCGTCATAACTCCCAAACCATACATCCTTCAAAAACGATTTATGCACCAAAATGTTTGCAATTACAATACCCACACGACTGCATTCTTAGAATCAGCGTTATTCTTAGAATAACTTTTCAAAAAGTTATTAAGTTTGGTAATAGGTGTGGAGGTATATTACTTATGGATTAAAACGTAATGACACCTATTATTTTTGTTTTTCCCTTCTACCTCTCTAGGGAGGACATTTGCAACCACCCCCACCCATACGATTTTTTGCTCGTCTCATCACGAGGAACCACCCCACGCATTATTGTCCTCAAAGTCTGTGACACCCTGTATGTTGAATTCCGTTACGATAGATCTAAAATTATGGCTGCTATGGTGATAACAGACGGACAGACGTAGATGGCTAAATCGACTCAGGAGGTGATGCTGATCAGGAATATATATATTTTTCTATATCTGCCACGCCTTCTTATCGGCGTTAAAAACGGAGTGATAAGTTGATATACCTCTTACGCATTTTTATATGCGTGGGGGTATAAAAAGGTCATAAAAGTGTGTAAAATTTTGTTCTTGTTTCTTATGCACTAGGCCTTCTTTTATCAGGAAAAGGTGTATTCTTCAACGATTTTTTCGTTTTTTCTGAAATTTGTAATTTTTTTTAGTGCTTAAAACGCATTTTTGACCTTCTGTTCTTCACAATATTATTGTAAGCAAAAGTAGTTGTATGTTTCTTTTTTTTTGGCATTGTTGCAGTAGCGTAAAACAAAAACAAAACAGTCATTTAATTTTTCCAAACTGTCTAAATTGCCTATTTGCCTAAATCCACTATCAAGTAAAAAATTAATATAAGTAATCGGTTAGACCCTAGGGACCCTTTTCATTGCACATCTATTATTCTATTTGACTACCCTTCTGACGAATTTTGTTAAGACCGGCCAACCTTTGTATGTACCCAGAGCTGGATTGTAATGATTCCTTTTTAATTTAATTACACCTTAATTCCAATTCCTTGGAATTAAGATTTGTAATTGTACATTGCAATTCCTCAGGAATGTAATTGAAAACTTCTCAATTACATTACAGGAATTGTAATTGGTTGTAATTACAATTCCTGTAATGGAATTGACGATTTTTTCCAATTCCATTCCTGGGGAATTGAGATGTCCAATTACCAACTACAATTCCTGTAACGTAATTGAGAAGTTTGTCCAATTACATTCCTGAAGAATTGATGGGTTCAATTACCAATTACAATTCCTGTAATGGAACTGACCATTTTTTCCAATTCCATTCCAAGGAATTGGGAGGACCAATTACCAATTCCTAATTCCAAGAATTTGGAATTGAATTGTAATGAGTACTTTTTGACCCAGCTCTGTATGCACCTCCCATACAAAATCAAGTAAAAAATTAATATAGGTGCAAGGGAGGTAACCCTAGGGTCTAAACGATTTAGACCATTTTTTAAATTTCTCTTAGTTAGCTTAAACTAAACAAGAATGCAAAATTGCATTATCATAGGAGCACTCCTTCTGTTTTTGTCCAACTTTTGTATGGGATGAACGGAGTGTGCGCCGTATGCCGCATTAACTTTTTTTTTAATTTTCCAACAAAACTAAGCATTATGGTTATCAAAGGACGGGTTATGCGAATATATATTCAACGAGGTATCAAACATAAAAATCCATGGATAACAAGTCCATCACCGGCATCGCTGTCTACGGTACTTTTGAATATAATTCTTTTTTTTTAATAAAAATCCAAAAAAACTTTTAACCAAAATGCATAGCCAGTGTATGGGGTATTTTAACTTTGCCCCAGTCGAAGATAGTAGCTGTGTCCTTTCGCCTTAATATAAACGCGATAACAAATTTTCTCAAAGTAACGGAAAGAAAAAACTACTCGTAAAGGGCACTACCGTTGCAGTCGAAATTCTATTCAAGCAAACAATCATGATACAATAACTATTAGGTGTCATGAGATCTTGTGTCGTTCACAACTGTTGTAAGCTATTATGGTAGCGATACCTTAGGGAACGATGTTTTTCTCTGAATGTGTTTAAATCTAAACGTCAGAAAAATTGTAAATTATTTAATTTAATTATTGCTATTATGTTATTATGTAAATAATTTAAGTGCAATTGTTAGCTCCGCTGAATGCCTCCAATGTGTGTGACACACGCTGTTTATTTTCTTTTATTTTGTTTAACATTCGATGGTCGCAGCTCGTGAGAAAATAGGTAGCTGTCAAGGCTACCTAATAGTGATTATATCATACAAACAATTCAAAACCTGAACAGAATCAAACGCAGCTAGTTTCTTACTAGTTTTTATTGAATCTTTATCCAAACTTCGCCAAGAATCTTGAATATGTGTAGAATATTAAAAAAAAATTGTTTCTCCTCCTATACAAAATTTTTGTATACAAAAATTTAGTCTTTAATACGGTATAGCTTTTAAAAATTGAAATGAAGAAGGAGTCGTCGCAGAACATAAATTTAATCCACGAGATTTGAAGAGACTTGTCAACAAAAATTGCTTTTGAAATATGCTTACCAGCAATTCAAAATTTAAATTTTCAAAAAAGAAGCTAAAACATGAAGAAATTCTGCTTATTTAAGTTCTAGTTGTGCGCCGTTTTATTTTTAAATTAAAATTTTTTGGAAACTAGCGAGATAAGACTTAACCCTGCTTTGGAACATCAAAAACAGAAAATTCGCGAATCAAGACATTTAAATATATCTGGACACATTTATTACAATAAATAAATCTGAGCTCAGCACAGCTTTATAGTGAAATGCAAACAAGTTACTTCAAACCAGTAGCAGAAAATTGTCTCTGAAGTCTGCAGGAGCTGCCTGAAAAGAATACAATAGCAACCACTGCTAATCTCTGATGTATTGCCTAATCCATCATTGCCGCAATGTTGCCGCACAAACGGCTCATTTGCGGTTCTAATCACTTCCCACGATCGCCCGCCTGCTCTCATTCCCGCAATGATTTTTACGGAAATGTTGAAATAATTTTACGCAGCTTAAATGACTGCATGAAGTCGTTGATTTTTCGCATTAATCCCTAAATTAGAAGCAACGAACTGAACTTTGCATGAATGTGCGTTACGCTGACAAACAAGTAGCGCTTCAGAAATGGTGCAACCCCTAAAAAAATAGCAGAACAAAGTAATAGGGGTTGGTTATTCCGATCGTCTCGGCTTGGTTAGCACAATAATAAAAAAATGTATTGAATGTTTATTAAAAATAGTAGGTTTCGCATTCAAAACATCACGCGAGTCACAATGATAAAATGGACGAACAACAATGTGAATATGTGGAACAAAGGAAGAAAGGTGGGACAACAATTATACATATTCATCAATTCTGTGTTCACAAGCAATAATCGCTTAAGTCGACTTAAGACAGAACTTAGTTATTGATGTAGATGTGTTCCACGCATATATCTTTAGAAACACACAAAATCTGGAGGTTCTAGCATGACCCTAGCCAAAGTTATGACACAAACACAAAAGACGCTTTCATAAAACTCATGGCAGAACTAGACAAGGTAGTGTTAGGGCTGAATGTGCTCCCTTTCTTAGTGACCATAACTGTCAAACTCCACCATTTTGCAATTTTTGCCAATTCTCGCTTTCTCATTGCATTCTCACTGGCTGCAGATTTTGTATGAGTTGTCAACTTCGTTTTGACAGTTTCGGTCACCGGCTCTCATGAAGTTTTGTTTTAGTTATCATTTTAAAATTAAAATCTTTTAGTTTCCAAAAATCGGTTTTATGATAAAAACATTTCAAAATATTTTAAGACTAAGCTATTATCTAAGATGTTTACAAATTCCATAATTTACTTCTTGATAAACAGTATAAATTCTCTGTAATAGTGAACCTTTCTTAATCTGTATAAAATAAGGGTTTTCTCGGAATTTAGTGTTAAGAATAACGATTTCTTGAAATTCCCCAGAGAGCAAAAAATTACACAAAATACAAGAGCGAGTTAAAGAATCACAACTAAATAAAAAGAAGAAATACAAAATGTAACCGCAAGTTTAAGATAAAAATATCTCTATAGTTGTGTCGACAAATTCTGCGGGTTGGTTTCAAAATAAAATAAAGTATATTTTATCACTCAAACCTCTCAAAGAAAAACAATTCACATTATATGTAAGTGACTGAAAAGGTCGAGTTATGACAAAATTTAGCTGAGTTAAAACATTGCTGCTTGCCTACAATATGTTATGTTTATGGCTTAAAATTTAAAAATCAAATTGCAGATATAAATACATTAATAAATCTTAAACACTAGTTCCAACAATCATTTTACCTTCTATTGCGCTTCAAAAAAGCTTTACGGAAGCTAGATATTAAAGTTATGAATTCTTTATGTCTTCGTTCAAGTTTTTAGTAACAGTTCCGAATTGTTATTGTAAGCTTAAAATGTCTAGAGAAAAAAATTATTACACCAGGAACCGATCGAATTTTAATTCACGATCCACTCCTTAAATACTCTTAAAGACTCTTCTGAAAAATATTGAAGAAGACGACTTTGGTCACAAAATATTGAGTTTGATTAGTTTTCTTCAACATTCTTCTTATTATTGGTAAAACTCTTGTTCTCAGACCCCCTTTGACAAGAAGTGGCCAGCATTGGTCAAAAATACGAATAACCTTTAAACAATTAAATCATGGGCCAGCATAGAAACATTTTCATTATCACAAAGCTTTCGTTTAAAACATCAAAATTTTGAAGTCGTTTACAAAAGAAGTGAAAATTCAATCACAACAACAACATGAAACTTACAATCAAAACGCTCGATCAAAAGACCTTTTATGTGGACTTTGACGAAACAAGAACTGTTTGGGATCTTAAAGGACATCTCTGCAAACTGCCCGAAGTCGGAGTAAAGCCAGAGCTGCAGCAACTAATCTATGCTGGACGTGTTCTATCCAACGAAAATATACTTAAATCATACAGCATTGATGAGCGCAAGTTTTTAGTTATAATGGCGAAGAAATCACCAACCGAAGATAATGAAAACATAGCCAAGGAACCAGCAAAGACACCAAATAGCCCTGATCAACCAGGTCCTTCGCAAAAGGGTTCTTCGGTTCAGTCAAAGGATGGTAGTGTTGCAAAAGCATCCACTACAGTACCTGGGACAGCGAAAAAAACCGTTGTTGAAGATCATAAGCCACAAGAAACAGTCGAACAGCCACCTACAGCAGCATCTAATGAAGATCTAGTGCGTGATATCATGAGCATGGGTTATGCCGAGGTCGATGTACGACGTGCACTAATGGCTAGTTTTAATAATCCTGACCGTGCCATTGAGTATCTAATCGAGGGCATTCCCGAATTTCCCGAGATGCTGGTGCCTCCTACAGAGGAAACTCTTGGTGAAAACACAAACAGTCCTTTGAGTTTTCTACGCAGCGATCCACGTTTTAGTCAGATGCGACGCGTCATTCAACAACGTCCGGAATTATTGAGCTCAGTTTTGGCCAAGATCGGTGAAACTAATCCGTCACTTTTAGCCCTTATTCGCGAACATCAGGATGAATTTGTGCGTATGCTCAATGACGGTGAGGATGTTTTGGAGTCGGACGAGGAAGAGGTTATTGAAGTTGTTTTAACCGAACAAGAACGTTCGGCAGTGGAGCGTTTGGTAGCTCTGGGATTTCCACGCGAAATTGTTGTACAAGCATTTCTAGCATGCGAGAAGAACGAAGAGCAGACTGCGGACTTTTTGTGTCGACACATGGACGACAACTAGAACAAGAAGACATATGTTGATGGAATTTTATGTAGTATTAAATGTTGAATAAATTATTTTTATATTTTCTAAAGCGCGTTTACAATATCTTTTACGAATATTAAGGTGGCCCTTATAGAGTCTTTCTTTTTAAATCGATCCGTCTACAAATATTCAAATAAATGAGAAGTGATGAAATATGAAATTTACGATCAATCCAAAGTAATTCAGAGGTCACTCAAGTGAGTGAAATATAAAAAATATGATTTTTTTTTTATTTTTTACTTTTACCCACCCTTGTAATATAATGAGCACAAAATAACTGGTAAGTTTTGATTTTTATTTTTTAAGGCACAAATAAAAAGCAAAATTAGGATTTAAGTTTACCGTTGAACTAAAATTGAAACAATAATTTATTGCTTTTATTGAAATACACATTTAACTTAATTTGATAATTATTTTATGTAATTCTGTAATAATTTGAATAATAATAAAGATGTTTCTTGTTTAAATATGCACTTTACAGATTATGTTACGAGCTTACGAAGCACTTACGAAATGACATGAATCGCCTATTTTAAATTTTTTAATTTTGGTTCAACAGTAAACTTGAATCCTTCTTTTGCTTTTTTTTTTTTTGCCTTAAAAAGTAAAAATCAAAATTTACCAGTTATTTTGCGCTCAAAAATATATCGGACTATCGGAATATAAATTGGTAAGTTCTAAGGACTTATATAAATTCAGAATTTTTCAAATACACTTATATTCAAAAGCTTGAGGCACCCATGTCCGCGATCCGTTACACAGGCTTACTACACATTCAATGCTCATCAGTGGTATTGATTCTTTTAGTAAGCTTAAAAAAAAAATAAACTGGCCATTTCAGCCCTTGGAAGGACTTTGACCTTGCTTCTATTGATCAATTGTGTTGTGCGTGTTATTAAATGTTTGATCACAAATGACCGAGAACTGGACCTACTTGTTTTATGCCGACTCCGAACGGCTTATGTTCTCAAGAAGCTTTACATGGCAATTTTTACTCTCTGAGGTTTGCCATTGCCTGCAGAGAGGTGACGACCGAACAGAAAAATGATTTCAATTGAAAAAACTTTCTGTCTGAGCTGGAATTGAACCCGGGCTACCGCGGTTCTTAAGCTTAGGGGCCACGCACTCTACCCACTAGGCTACGGTCGCCATAAGCGAGTGGTCACAAGGAATAATGACTAAACTCAAAATATCGTAAAAAAGCGATATGGAATTTACTTTATTGAAAATTTTTGGAAGTATGCAGATATCCATTTTTTGCCCAGAATTAATCATCACTTATGTCTGCACATATTTTGTTTGTAACGGTTCATATATTTCATAAAATGAGTCGTAGTTCGTGCAATTAAATATCGTTTTTTACGATACTTTGAGTTTAGTCGTTATTCCTTGTGACCACAGATATATGCTTCTAATTTTTTTTTCTGTGTTCGATATGCCAGAAACAGGCACTTTGAGGCTTTTTTTAAAAAAAAGTCAAGTTTCAACAGCTATAACTTTTTTTAACGAATTTTGGTTTTTTTAAATGTCTTAAAACTATTCCACAACCCCTGTGATGTTTGTTTAACTTTGTATTTTTGGATTTTTGGGAATTTTTTTCGTAAAAATACTTAAACTCGAAATTTCTAAAACGGTACACTTCTAGAAAAAACTTTCATAACGACCAGGTTATTCAGCGTAATCGCATAAATTTTTCTGTTAATATTAGTCATGGTTTCAAAAATGTTTCCATTGCATTTTATTGAAATACATACTGTCGTATTTGAATTTTTGCAATTTTTTAAAAAAATTCTAAAAAAATCATATATTTCGTATATTCCACCCATTTAAGCGACCTCTTAACCAGTTTTTGATCTGAAATTTCATATTTCATCATTTCAAATCTTTAAGAATATTTTTAAGGGGATCGATTAACAATCCTACTAAAATAAAATTGTCCCATACAAGCAGGGGCTACCCTAATGCATATAAATTATTAATTATATTTGTGGTGGCCCATAAGCTAAGGAACCGCGGTTCGAACCCCAGCTCAGACACAATGTTTTTTTCAATTGAATTAATATTTCTGTTCAGCCACCACCTCTCTGAAGACAATGGCAAACCTCAGAGAGTAAAAATTGCCATGTAAAGTTTCTTGAGAACATAAGCCAGTTCTCGTGAATTTTGTCTTGCGATCTTTTGTCTTGATTCAAGAAATTTCAGAGCTAAGAGCAACACACGAGCATCATAGAGTGGCAAGTTGTGAGAACGCAATGTTAAAAAAAAATTTGTGTCTAGTGAAATTTGTTTGAACTTTTTTCAGTCTAAAAGAAGTTGTGACATAATATGGATCCACGAACTATTTACTGTTTCTACGTATAAAAGCAAGTAGAGTAGGCTTGGGTATAAAAAAATTACATGGTCAATACAAGTGAATTTAGTGTCAAAGATAACCCCTAAATCACGAGATAAAGAAACAGATTTAAATATTGAGTTAGACAGATAATATGAATTACTTATTGCATTTAGAGATAGTTTAGAGAGTTTAAGTGGAAGCATTTAGAAAAATTTAAAGGTAGACGCTCCAAGTCAATGCTCCTAAAATGTCAGCTTGCAAATCAGCAACATCTGCTGAACGAGATATCTTCTTAAATAGTTTTGGATCATCGGCATAGAGGAGATAGCATGAGTTTCTTATACATTTAGATCAGTGTCGGGCCAGCGCAATGCTTTCACACGTACACTATTAGTTTCTTCGTAATTTACGACATACGAGACAAATTCAGTGCGCAAAATACGAACTGCGTATCTCGATGTTCATATAAAAAACAAGTGATGTTTCGTAAGTTTTTACGAAATACGAGCTTACAAAGCAGTTACGAAGTCACATGAATCGTACTAATATTAAATCTCGCTATCGTAACAATATCAAAATTGAAGTTATCCTCGATGTCGTAATGATATCTGAATTTAATTCAACCCCGATAAAGATACCACAATGGGCGTAATTGGCCTAAGTGTGTCGCAATTGAGTCAGCCACTTTAACCTAACCTAAAGTTACGATATCGGAATTTTCTTTAATCTCAATATCGTTAACGATAGATAATTTTGCAACAAAAACAGCGATTTATCGATGTTGAAAATCGAAAATCGTTAACGATAAAAATTATGACCTTAACGATGTCATTTGGTTTGCTGGGTACTAAAGAATTTTTTACTAAAATTGAGAAGCCAGTTAAATTTAGAGCAATGTTGCATTTCAGTAATTTAAATATCATCTAGGTACCAGCCTCTACGAGTATACGAAAGATTATTTTAATGGCAGCTTTAATAACTCAAACAATTTTTGATTTATTGGCAGAGCGAACTGTTTTTGTTTTAATCCTATTTACTCAATTACAGGGGATGATACAAAGTGAACACTAGACCATTTGTACAATATGGCAACTAGGGCCACCATGCGTAACGCACATAAAAATATGTTCCAATAAACAACAGACAGAAAAACAGAGGACTCTTGTCCAAAATTGAAAGAACGCGACATTGGCGTCGGAAGCGGGGGGCAAGGTGGGCAGTTGCCCCCCCACTTTTTTAGCAAGATAAACAATTTAAAAGGAAAAGTTATTCAAAATATCAGTTTTTTTACAACGATAATATTTTTGTATTATATATTTTCCTCTTCTTTCTCTCTTCTTCATGTTTCATGTGAAGAAATTTTGGTGAACTTTTTTTGCACCACCATTTGTACTGCCCCCCCATTTGTACTGCCCCCCCATTTGTACTGCCCCCCCAGATGAAATTCGCTTCCGACGCGATTGGAACGCGAAACTCGTAATTTTGCTTCTATGGAAAATACTAGACTTGAGTGATTTTACCTAAAGAAACTTATTGGACATTGAATAAAAAATTGACAATTGATTGGTTTCAGTGTCTATATGCTTCAGTGCATGCGGACGGACTTCCATGAGAAGCGACACCGGTTGCTGGTTTTTTACTATATTGCCATACACTGAAGAAAAAATCATTTAGTAAAATCAAATGCGGTTTATTAAAAAAAACGTATTAATAACTTTTTATTAAAAATTCTTGCTCACATACAAAATGTAATAAAAAGTTATTAAAATTGTTTGTCATGTTTTTTTTAAGCATGCTTTGGATTTTTTTCATGCGGGCAATGTTTTTATAAATGTTTATTTGCATTTTTGATAAATTTTTGTTGGCAATTCAATTCTGCAGTTGAATTTAAACTTTAAAGCTAAAAAAATTAATAAAATGTGTGAAAAACTAATGCAACTGCTCTTAGACTTCGATTTAAGTGACGTGTTCGATGAATCAAATGGTAAGCATTGTGAAAAAATAAGTGGGTATTGCAGCGGAAATAATACATATATTAAGGGTTTTCATGCAAATGGGCAATACCCTTATAAATGGTATAAACCTTATAAGTTTATCAGCCTTATAAATGAACTGTCAAAATTCGTATGAAAAAGCTTTTGCACAAACCAGATAAATTTGCTCTTCGATTTAGGTGAGCAAACGAGGTGGCAAACTTATATGATCAATCAGCTGTTTTCTTTTTTGAAGGAAAAGTTATAATTTGAGCAAAACTAATAAAGATTTAATTCTAAAAATTTCAGAAAACAAGCAAACAATCCGCAAAGCGTCCCCGTTTAAATGGAACGCATCGCTGGCAGATCGCACAGCTGACTTATATGCTGCAAATGCACAATCGACTTTAAGGGCTGTTCATACAACCTGTCTGACAAAAATAACTAATTGCCCAAATTAGAAGCCTGCCACTTTGCATGAAAACCCTTATTAATTTTTAAGCCGCCGCACGGTGGGGCGAGCTCATGCAAAGGTTTGGACATCGCACATTGCTTTAAATAAATAATTGTAACTCTGGAACCACTGAATGTATTTTAACCAAATTTTAAAGATGTCTTCTTAAAAAACTTTCTCATTAAATATTTTAACCCTTATAAGCGTACCGGGTCTAGTAGACCCAAAAACTCATGGTAAAAAAACTTTTTTGTGTTTAGCGATATTTCGTACTTGTATTTTATTACAAAATGTATTTTTAGATAAGAATTTATTAGCTTATTGCATTTAAAAGATGTTTAAAGACAGTATACATCTCTATTTAAAACAAATTATATGTAATATTAAGAGCAAACAGTGATTTATTTATACCACACATAATTATAAAATCTGATTAATTTTACACATTATCTGTAAAAGTTATGTTTTCACTTTCCTCATCAAAAAGCTCTTTTGCTACAATCAGATAGCTTTGTGGTGATTTTTTATTAGAACTAAGGCTTGAAAGTACTGGATCTGAATTGATCAGAAGGGCATGCAAAAGATCTGAATTGCAAGCAGATTTTGAAAGTTTTCTCATGTTGTGAAGTCTGAAGAACCGAAACAGTTTGTGATTGATCTCTAGCGCATCCTCGGATAACTGACCTATGGCTACTCTCGCTTTTTGAACTATCCACACTGTGCAGTAATATTTTTTGCACAGTGACAGGCATGTAAAACCAATCATAAAGTTCAACGTATAATTTTGCTGTTTCTAAACAATAATTTTTGAATTCTGTGATATTAATTTTAGGACTAGATGCTATGATCTGAAATATATTAAAATTTTTAAGCATTAATTTAACACAAAATAATTCATTTATGCATATTTTAAAATTTTTTAAAAGCAATATAACATAAAATCGTTTAATTAAATTTTCGTCTACTCCAGTGTTGCCGTCATGACTTTTACTAGAGCCATGCAATATCACGTCTATTAACAAATCTTAAAAAAATTTTAATTTCGTCGTCAGCAAAATTGTATATTGGTGTTGAATCAAATGCTTTTATCATAATTTTTACATTTTGGTTATTAAACACGCAGAAAAAAATTATTACTGGAAACATAATATGAAATGATATTAATGTATGCATTTAAAAACTTTTTTGTAGCAAACAATTTTAATTTTACAAGAAATATATTATGTTTACCATAAATATGTTATGTTCACTGCAAACGAGCTAATTTGTTGCAATGAATATATTATGTACACTGCATTATCATATAAATAATATGTTCGCCGCAAACATTTTATGATTGTCACAAACATAATTATGTTCACAACTTTTAAAATATATTTCATATAAATTATTAACGGTTAAAGATGTAACAACTGTGTTTATTGGCAGATCACTTTTAAGTGGATTTCGTACCCTTTATCTGTTCTGTACCAGTTTATGCAATTTTTTTACTGGAATTCTTGAAAATATTTGATTCGTGTCTAAAATATATCTCAAGAACCAGACGTCTCAGATTAATAAACAGTATACTAAAATATTTTCATTAAAATTGTCTACACTTATTTAGTACAATAAATTTACGTCACCTTACTAGTATGGATACTAAGCCACAATCAAAGCAAAATATCTATTTTTTCCGTTTACAAAAGGTCAAGGAGCCGGGCCGAAATGGGTTAAAATAATATATGTATCCCAAACTTGTTTTTGTATCTATTCGCAAGTTTTCATCGCTAATCAAACTGAATTAGTTCCTATAGTTTTGCTGTAAGAGACAACTTTTGTGAGAAAAAAAAACGCGAGGAATACAATTTTGATAGTGAAATTCTCAGAAGGCGCTGGATGGCGCGCGCTAATTTTTTTTTAAACATTTCTTGCTATCATTATTTGTTATCTAAGGTACATTGATCCCGGCCAACCCTGGCCTTTTTTTTATTTTTCAAATTTAATAATATTTTTTAATTTTTAATTTTAATTCCTTATCGCAATAACGGGATAGCAAAAAACTTAAAAACAAAATATCTGGTTTAAAAGCTTAGAGTATACCCTTTCATAAAATATAAAGATCTGTTCAGTCAAGCAGTTTAACAAAATGTTATAGGATTTAAAAAAAAAAGACTATATTTTTTTATATTACAAAAGTTAAACTTCGAGGCTTTACATAAACAAAAGCACGCACTCAAAAATAAAAAAACTGCCGAATTTAATAGCCCACATATATTTCTATAGAAATGTATCAAAATATTATAATAATTTGCAAGTTGCACTTTTTTCTGGATGTCCAACCCTTTGTATGGGATTGCCCCACCGTGCGCCGGCATTGAATTTCAGCATTGTGCGAAATTAACTGAACATGACATTGCTGATGCCTTAAAAAACGTAGAACGAAGAGTCGATTTTCGAGAAAAATTGTATGCTTGGAAAACTGAAAAGGTAAAAAATAAAAGTTATTTTAAGTGAAAATGCAAAACAAATAAAATCAGCTGCCAAAATTTGTTTGTATAAATATTTGAGCAACTTGCTTAAATGTCCGAGGCTACGTCTTTTGTCTTTAAATTTGGTGTAAGTTCAAATAATCCGCTACAAAAGCATTTAACTTTTTACTGGACTGACGTCCACTCTTACATTTTTCAATAATTATAGGTTATATCTAATTAACTTATTTTTCTCTGCTAGTGTGATCCAGAGTCCAGGCTGTTTCAAACTTTCAACGGAAAGGTAAATAATCAAAAGTTTTAAATGTAGGACCTACACATTTTGAATTTGTATTTGCATTTGATTTATTTCCCAAAGACATTAACTTCTATTTTGGGAAGCAGTGAGAAGGGTAAAATAATTTTGTACTTTTATAATAATAACGGAAAGTTAAGCGAAAGTTTACGGCATGAACTCACTAACGCTATTCTTGAGTATGTTTTCCAACAAAACATAACAATGAAGCCAGACGACTTCCAAGCTCTGAAGAAAGAGATCGTCAAAAATTTTCCTTCAGAATCAAACGCTTTGGTAATTTCTTATTCTATAGTAATTCCGTATGTTTCACTCTTATAAATATATTTTTATGTAGGATTTTAACCATATTCCAAGATCCATTCAAGGAAATGCAGCTTGAAAATTGTACTCAAAGTACGTCAACTTAAAAGCAAAACGTAAGCGAATGCAGGAAACTCAGAATACGTTTTTGACTGCGATATAGAAACTTCGTCGCAAAATTTTCATTTGAGTAACGAGTTTGATGGAGACTCATAAATTGGACCTACAAAGAGAAGCTGAATGAGAAGTTGTCTGCGATAAGTGGCAACGAAGCTTTCCATTGCGTCAAGGGAACTGGGTACATTGAGTAGACTGAATATTTTCAACGAGTGGCCTAAATATAAGGATGCTAGATCAGCTTCATTGGTGAAAAATGATTACTTATCATGACTTACAGGTTTTGTAAGAAGAACATCTTATGGTCGCTTGCAGATATATATATATATATTGACACAATTTAACCCCGGAAAGGTCATTTTTTAAAAAAAAAATAGACAGATTTTAAAGAACAAATAGCCCAATTTTATTGTTTGAACTTAACAAATAACAGTAGCAAATAAATGCTAAAAGTAGATTTGGAAAGTCATAACTTAGGTGACCACTTCAAATAAACCAATAAATGCAATTAAGAAATTTTCTAAAGTTGCGGTTCATAAGTTCCTTTTTGTATTTATTGCTCCTATATATTTTCATAATTTTAATTTAATTTATTCAATTTAATGATTTACAATAAATAAAATAATTATAATTTTAAATTACAGATGTCCAGGACAGCGTATTGGCAACGCTTTTAAATTCCGTATTACAGTCGCCGGCTCGATCATTTGATAAAAAAGGAAATAAGCAGCACAAGTTTTCTATTTTAAAAACGCAGTCTTTTTTATTTTGACAACAGCATCAACCAACGAACTCAATGAAAAAATTGCTGAGATATCTCAAAAATTTTAAATAACAGTCGTGTCATCATAGTTGTTCATCATTATCGAGGATGCTAACATATTTTCTCCAAAAATCTTTCATATTTCTTTTGAGTCTACTCTTTTGAAACATGCATCCTTCATAGACGTATTGGCTTGCGCATTTAAAATATTCAAAGCATTGAATTCACCGTTTCCAAAAATTTGTGAATCAGTTTGGACATTTATCCAAAAAATTTTTTTATTACATGGATTTTAATGCAGATTGTAAGTCTTTAATTAACTTTTTAAATAACTAACCTCAATTCCCGGCAAACTTAACTTTTAAGAATTTTTTGCAATGAATTTGCGCATTCGCTTCAATACTTTGCATTAACAATAAATCTCAGTCACCGACTATCATTCGTTGCGATCAGACGTGTGTGAGTTATTCGTATTTTCCTAGTGTGTATCAGAGAACTGCAATGAGTATCCGACAGAATACGGATACTCAAATCATACCCGAGTGTCGTGCTGTTCTCAACTCTATCCACACTTAATAATATGTGTAAAATACTTATAGGCATTCGGCTCATTAGCATTTTTTCGGGTATTAGTACATTCTCATATCCGAGAGCGGCATGATCCGATCCACTTCGAGCCGTTTTCAATGAGTGCGTTGAGTCAGTTTATTACAAAGGCGCTCGATCCGAATGTATTTTGAGTGTACTTTGAGTACTGCTCCTTCTCTGCCAACGTCTCTTAGCGCTTATTAGTTTTTTTTTGCGTATGCACTTTTCGTAAGTACTTGTCTGCAGGCCATGTGAGCTCTCATTTTTTGTTTGTTTTTTCTCGAAAACTCGTTCTTGGTATTTTATTGTTGCACTCTATGGAGGAAAAAACAATAACAACGCTTGTGATTTTGGTTTGTTAGACATAAACAAAAATAAAACAAAATCAAAATGCCGGCGCACAATGGTTAAAAGTTGGAAATAAATACCAAAACTGATGATCTCTTTTTGTGATTTTTTTTTCTTTGAGTTGTTTAAGAATATTCTAACTCGCATGATTCCAAAATATTTATCATATAGGTTCTGTGTAGACGCCTTAAAATTAGATTGATGTAAACTGTTGAAAAAATTTCGTAAAATATTGATATTTTCCAAGAGTTATTACAGACAATTGAGCAAACGTATTGCACTCTGGTTTTTTTTAAGTACAAAAAGCATTATTGAAAAAGTTTTTTGCATTCTTGAAATATTTTTTTTATCTTTGCAATAAATTTCTTATGCAAAGTTGATATGACAAAAAAACGTAAATTTATTTTTTTGCAGAAAATATTTTTAGAATTTAAAAAGCATATGTAATAATCTTCGGATGTCGACGATACATTAAATAAAGAAATGCTTTTATTGGACTTTAAGTTGAGCGATTAAAAAAAACTGACAGAGTTGTTTGCGTCTTTGAACAACATTTGGTAAATGCGTTTCGAAGAAAATATTGATATGTTTAGTCTCAAGGTTTATTACTATAGTCATTTTTTTAGTATGCTTTTAGGAATTTTTTTATTTAACGATCATTTCTTACGAAAGTGCGACATATTAATATATAGGTATATTTTTTATTTAAAATCGTTAAATTGGTAATGTAAATAGTGAAAGCATTTACTTACTAAATACGATAAATGGTTTAAAATGTTATAATTCTTCTTTTGAAATACTAGAATATATTTACAGAGTAATTAATTATTCTACAGTGTGTTTCTCAGTCTAGTAATTTTAATTTTAATAAAAAAATTGCTATGTTAATATATATTAAATATTTTTTTAAATAATTACAATTAAATTGAATTAGTAAAACAGTAATGTGATATGTATAAAGTTAAATTAATTCACATTATCTTATAGCTTACTATAAAACATTTTAATGAATTTCGCAATAAAATGCTAAAACTATTCAAACATTTAAATTCCCTTATCAAGAAATGTTCTTCAAACATCTTCAATTAGCTGAAAGTGAAATATATATTCTTTGATTCTAAACAACAGAATAAGAACACGTACACGGAGAAAATTAATTTGCTTGAATCAATTTGTATTTAGGAAAAAGAAAAATTTAATTAAATTCAAGCAAAATTTTGCTAAGTTATTATAAACTGAAAATCAAATTTTTACTTAATTCAAGCAAATATTTGCTAAGTTATTATAAATGGGAATAGCAAATTTTTGCTTAGTTATAAATTGAAATAGCACATTTTGATTAGTTTTTGCTGAAATTTAGCATAATTTTGAAGTGGCTGAGAATCAAGCGCAAGTTTTGCTTAACCACAATACTAATTTACCAAACAGTTTTCTCCGTGTATGCAAGCCATGTTTTTATGCTACACAACCTGTGCTCACTTTTTCACAATGCTAAAAAATATGCTATTATCTTTTTTAACTGTTGATAGTATTACATTTACAACCAGCGCCAATTTGTGGCAAAAAGCATGAGGTTCACTCCTTTTTTTGGAATAAAAACGAAACGATAAGCTTTTTTTTTATGATTTTTTTCTGTTTTTATAAAAAGCAAACAAATAATATCTTGGAATACTATAAACCACTATTTTGAACAGTTTAGAAGCTGCGCTTCATTGAAGTTGGAATACGGAAAAAAACGTGAAGTGGTAAATTTCGTATGGGAGGTGGGCGTAGCAAAAAAGACTTTTTTTATGATAGACATATATTGAAGATTTCTGACAGAATGGTTCTTGTATTGGTTCAAGACAAAAAAAATATGGCGTTTTAAATATTTGTGTTGTATGGGAGGTAGGCTTGATTGAGGGCGGATTTAAAAATATTTTTGTGTATATTCTAATAAAGCAAATTCCAAATAATACACAAAATTTAATTGGATTACGATGAGTCCTTCAATTTATTGAATTTAATTATTATTAAATTATGCGCATGTGATTTGGCAACTTAAGGTTACAGAAAAATAAAAAAAAATACCTTGCAAATTTAATAATAATTGCTGATTGCAGAAAATTAATGACACGATACTATCGAAACTGCGTATTATTTTTAAGCCTCAACAACGTTACCTCATGCGCAGCTTTCACTGTGTGTTTACGTGAAACACGTAAACACCGTGTATATTAAACACGTCCGCTCGATCTACTCGCTACAAGAGGCACGAGCGCTGGCAGTTGTCGTTCGGCAACAGCAACGTTGCGCCAGCAGCGTATATTCATTCGTTCAGAATACGTAAAAAGTAAGAAGATCATCGTAAAAACCCATCAACGGCAACAACCCACCCATCCAGAAGAAAAAGACATTACCACGGCAAACTCAACAAGGAAAACTACAATCAACGGATCAACAACCAGTAAATACAAACACCCAACAACACGTCAAAACACACTTATTTATTTAAAACAAGTGTTTTACTAAAAGGTATAAATAAAACATAAATTGTTCCTAAACCACTCTAACCCATTTGTTTCTCTTTTTCCGCCAATTGCACCCACGGTCGTTCGCTACCCGAACACTGTGTAAGATAAAAAGAAAAAGCAACACAAGAATAACACATCTGTTATTCAGCATTCAGACACGCTCAGGAAAAAATAGCACAAAACAAATACAAAAAACTCGCTCACTATTCACTGCTGCGCTCTACTGCGCTCTCTTTCATATCTGTGGCAGATGAGCCGAGTGATTCGGCTACTTGTGTCGACTATGAGTATTTCGGCAAGTAGGATAAGTATCAGCAAGACGACAACAACCATAAGTATTTATGAACCGAAAAAACCCGATCTTTCCCGATCCGACTCATGACTTAGGATACTCATATTTATTTGAGCCGCCGCATTCTAGCTGCGTAGAAGCGAATATGAGTCGAGTTGCGTGCGCTTAGGGTGAGTAGGTTTTTGTACTTATTTTTTTCGGATATACTCAGAGTCGCAAAAAAGCTACCCGTTGCAGATCTCTGGTGTGTATTACGCTTTTTCAACAGTGTTCCTCGAATTCTTTTATTCGATATTTTCTAAATTTTTTACTTTTCTTAAAAAATATATTTAAAACCCGCATAGAGGATTGGCTTCCTTAAACATGGCCCCAGGGCCTCCTGATAGTTCTGCAAATAGATTTGCTCCATTGGCAGATTTCATTGATACACCAATCAAAAGGAAAAAAGCCGACACGAGACAATCAACTTTCCCTCCCCTCCCAGTCAGAGTTCCTCCGACATATAATCCAAAATACCTATTAATTTCGTCGGCCGATAATAACAACCCAATCTCAAAACTCAGCCCTTTCGCTATTAAAAAAAGCCTGGAATCAATTTCAACCGAAATAGACTCTATTTCTCAATTAAGAGATGGCAGTCTACTTATTTTAGTGCGCAGCGCCAGAGTGGCAGAAAAATTTATCAAGGCCAAAACACTGTCGAACATGTGCCCAATAATTGTAAAATATCACGAAAGTCTCAATTTTGTTAAAGGAGTAGTTTTTGCTCCGTGTTTAATTCATGTCTCCGAAGAAGAAATCATTAAAGAAATGAAAAGCCAAGGTGTAGCAGCTGTCTACAAATTCACCCGTCTCAATGAGGGAAAGCCAACATTCACTGGTCAAATGGTATTAACCTTCGACTTATTTAAACTACCACTTTCAGTTGATGTTGCATGGTATAAAGTAAAAGTTCACCAATATATTCCTAACCCAATGCGCTGTAAAAAATGCCAGAAATTAGGCCACACCCAAAAACGATGCGCTAACGACCCAACATGCCCAGACTGCAATCTTCCACCACATCAACCTATTAACTGCATCCGTCTCCTCTGCGCCAACTGCTTAGGTGACCATTCTGCTTCTGACAGAAATTGCCCAAGGTTTCTACAAGCTAAAGAAATTCTTAAAATTAAAACAAACGATAAATGCAGTATGGGCGAAGCTCGTCGCAAATTCAATGAAAAAAATACAGTTACTATCACTCCACATGTTAGCTCTTTTGCTGTAACAGTTAACAATCAGACAAACACAATCAACAAAGAATCAGAAAAAAACACCAATACACCCTCACCTCCTCTCCCTTCTTTCGAGAGAACCAACTCGGTCTCTCAAAATAACCAAACAAAAACAATCACAGTTCAGAAATCATCCTCATTTACTCAGAATTCTAACATAAATAATCCCGTTACATTACCATTACTACCTCAAAAACAAAGTGAAAATCAAACAACATACAACAAAAACCTAAATAAAGAAAAAACCAACTATTCCCAAATTACATCAAATACCCCACACGAAATCAACCAAAATATACCGAACATTACACATTCTACTCCTAACAACAATATGTCTCCAATCTCTAATCTAACGCAAACTTTAATTGAAAATAACGATTATTATATGCAAACAGACAAAAACAGCTCTGATGATAATTAATAGATCACTTTATCTCCCATTACTATCAAGCACTCCCATAACCCTTTCTGCTTTAATACTTAACTTCTCCTTTTGTAAACGCTTTTGATTACAAATGTGACGAAACTATTTGTATTTATTTTTATTTATTTTTTTCTTAATGGATTTCAAGATATTGCAGTGGAACATCAAAGGTTTCATAAACAATATAAATGAATTTCATCTACTACAAAAAGAGCTTAACGCTGACCTTATTTCCCTCCAAGAAACTCATTGTAAACATGATTTCAACCCCATACCCCCAAAATCCTATGTAGGATATTTCTATAACTCTCCACTTAATACCACAGCCAAACAGGGCGTAGGTGTTTTTATCAAAAGCAATATACCACATAAATTATTAGACATCAACTCATTATTTCAGTTAATTGCTATTGAAGTTCAACTAAAAATTAAATTTACTATCATATCTTTTTACATTCCTCCCACTCAACCTTTCACCTCAAGGGACTTAGCAGACATATTTCTCTCTATCTATACTCCCCTTCTGGTTTTAGGCGACTTCAATAGCTGGAACACTCAATGGGGCTCTCAATATAACAATAACCGAGGTAACACTGTCGAAAATGCATTGATTCAATCTGATCTTTGTATTCTGAATGATGGCCGGCCGACTCACTTTTCTACACATAGAACATTAACCCATATCGATATATCCTGTTGCTCTCCATCCCTTGTCCCTATCATCTCATGGGATATTTTTCCTGACCTTCACAATAGTGATCACTTCCCTATTAAATTAAATATTTCCTTTTCACATAACACAGTCAAACCTACGACTTCATCCAAATTTCTCCTAGATCTTGCAGACTGGAAAAGATTTTCGATGAAAGTAGACTCAGAACTCGTGCAAAGACTCCCCTCAAACACCAGTAATAAAGAAGCAGCATCAATAGGAAAAGCCATTCGTGCTGCAGCTAATCTGTACATCCCTCAAAGTCACTCTACAAAAATAAAAAATTATCCCCCATGGTGGAGTAAGGAACTTTCAGTCCTCAGAGAAAATAAAATGTCGGCTTGGCATGCTTTTCGCCATAGCCCCATATCTTCAAATCTCATCGCATATAAAAAAAGAAACGCTAAATTTAGAAAAGAAATAAAAAGACAAAAGGAAATCAGCTTTCAAAAATTTACCTCTTCCATTAACCGTGACTCCCCTTTAGCAGAACTCTGGAGCAAAATAAACAGACTTTCAAATAGAAATCCCTCTCAACAAATAATGGTATTAAAAAACAATAATACACCGATAACAGAACCACTACAAATTGCAAACTTCATTGCTAGAGAATGGTCAAACTACTCCTCAGACACTAATTTTTCTAGTCAATACAATGACCTCAAGACTCTGATCAACAACTCAACGTATGCTTTATCCACAGTAAATCAATCTGCAAAAAAAATTGAAGATATAATATCTCTTACCGAACTTGAGCTCAGTCTTAACAAAATGAAAGGGAACACCCCGGGATACGATAGAATATCATACAAAATGCTTAAATCTCTTTCACCATTAGCCAAAAATAGACTATTAAACCTTTTTAATGTTATTTTTCAAACAGGTGATATTCCACAGAGCTGGAAAATAGCAACCGTAATTCCAATAATAAAACCTAAAAAAGATATAACATGCTTCAAATCCTATCGTCCCATATCATTGTTATCGTGTCTATCTAAAGTCTTAGAAAGAATTATAGCAAACAGAATCTATTGGTATACAGAAACCAACAACTTAATATCAACCAATCAAGTTGCCTTCAAAGCAAAAAGGGGATGCACCGATGCTCTTCTGCACATTGACCACTATATAACAAATTCTCTTTCGGCCAAAAATCATGTATCAATTTTATCAATAGATTTCGAAAAAGCTTTCGACCGCATAGGTCTTCATGTCATTTTAAACTCTCTGCAAAATTGGGGAATAGGACCAAAAATTTTCAATTTTGTTAAATCATTCTTATCAAACAGAAAATTCAGAGTTCGAATCAACAATACCCTTTCAAGAATTCATTCTTTGTCCAATGGAATTCCACAAGGGTCTCCCTTGTCGGTCATTCTATTTTCAATTGCTTTTAATGAAATCAGTCGTATTATAACAAGAGTCAGTCATGTCGACCACTGCTTATATGCTGATGACTTGTACATTCTTTGTAAACGAAACGATAATGTGGAAACAAACGCAATTTTTGAAAGGCTGTTGCAGAATATTTATATTTGGTCAGAGAAATCTGGCGCTAGAATATCTTTTGAAAAAACTAAAAAATTTCATATTTGTAAAAAAAGGAATTGTGATTCTATGTCCCACACAATATGTATTAACAACATACAAATTGAAAATGTTAAAAAATTAAAAATCCTAGGACTTAACTTCTCATGTAACTATTTATGGAGGGATCATTTAATATATCTTAAGAAATCACTAGCTGCCAGAGTTAATTTAATATCATATCTTTCCAAAACAAGAAGCCATGTACATATTAACACTCTATCATATCTAACTAAAACACTAGTTTTAAGTAAAATTGATTATGGTCTATATTTATACGGAAATAGTCCCAAAACTACTTTAAATCTTATAAAACCTATTTACAACCAAGCAGCAAGATCTAGTATTTTCGCGTATCGTACAACTCCCATAACAAACATTTTAGCCGAATCGGGTCTTCCCTCAATTGAAGATAGAACTTTAGAAATCAAAACAAGGCTCATACCGAAACTCCTTTTCTCCACGAACTCTGTCATTGATGCCGACATCTATCAATCAATTTCATTAAAAAAAACTCCTCGGATTCCATCAGCAATCTTTCATGTACTCAAAATGGCAAAAGAAGAGGAAGTTCTCACCACTCCCATGAAGACGCAGTTACTCCATCCACCATGGAAAATCAAGGATACTTCCTGCGACCTCAGTCTTACTGTGTATAAAAAATCTAAAATATCAACACAAGCTCTCTCGCAACTATTTTACGAACGATTCTTCGAATTTAAACATGATGGCTGGAAAAACTGTTTATTCACAGACGGCTCAAAGAATGGAAACACATGCGCAGGATACGCAATTGTTGATGAAAATGGAAGTCCCCTTTTGCTCCAAACACTGTCAAGTTACTCGTCAATCTTTACAGCAGAAGCTTTAGCAATTTATAATGCAATAAAAATTGCATTGATAACAAAAAGAAAAACCTTAATTTGTTCTGATAGCCTCTCAGTGTTGCAAGCAGTCATCAACCCATCTTCACTTAAATGGAACACCATAAACAAAATTAGAGATTTGCTCATTAATAACGAGACTCATTTAAGACTCCTTTGGACTCCAGCACACATTGGCATCCGAGGAAATGAATATGCGGATACCGCAGCTAAATATACATGCTCTGCGCCTATAACAATGGATGGCACTATTGAGGGCACAGACTTACGACAATATTTGATAGTCAAACTTTATAACAAAAAAAAAGAAAGCTGGTACCAATATAATCACCATCACTACACACTCATAAATCGACACTTATCAACTCCAATATACCCAACATCCTCAGGAAAAAAACCAATTAAAACCTTCTCGAGACTCCGTCTAGGACACACAATTGCTACTCACCAACATATTCTGAGAGGAGAATCACCACCATACTGCCATAGCTGTGGAGAGTCGTCATCGATTAAACACTATCTCACCGAATGCACTTCTCTTACAAGTCTAAGAAGAAAAATCTTTAATCAGAAGAGCCCTTACGAACTACTTAGCAACCCGACAACAGAAAACATTGATATAATATACAAATTTACAAAAATCTCCAAATTGAATATTTAAATATAAAATAAAAAAAAAATCTTATGTTTATATTACAGAGCTGATAGCCCTGGCAGCTAGTGCTCGTATTCCTAAGTTAACTTTATAATTTAAAATTTTAAGTTAATAAATAATAATAATAATAATAATAATAACAATAAATCTATTTTACATAATTACAACTTGAATTAACATAACTGCTTAAAACTGCTCAGTTTTGCGATGATTACCTTCGGCGAGCTTTAATTTTTTATCTTAACTTTTTTTTTATTAATTACTTTTGCAGTTGTCGTACAATTTTGGACAATGCCATTCATGATTTTCATGTCGCAAACCCTTTGAGTCAGTAGAACGTTACATGCAATATTTAAAATACGAGTACTTTTTACCTGGAACCGATGTAAAAAAATGTATTCAAAACATATGTGTATTCTCTTGTTATAAAAACATTTAATAAATTAAAATGCTATTTTATCAATTATTTTTTAATAAAATTTATAAAAACTAAAAGATCCGTGTTTAATTTGTGATATGATACTTTCTTTTTAAAACTAATTGAATTTTTATTTAATCTTGTGCTTAATAAAAACTTTCTAAATTCAAATAACTTTTTTTTAATTTGCTTTATAATATTTATTTGTTCAAGTTGTCGGCCTCAAGGTCTTATTCATAAATAAATAATTAAAAACTTTTAATGTTGTTTTTATTAATTTATTGTTTTTCTAATATTTCGACTCCCACCGTAAGTCATCCTCAGGAAACAGAAAGTCATCTTAGTTTCTGACAGAAACTAAGCGCCGGATGCAAAAGAAGTGTTTATTGTAGTAATCGTTTTTCAATGTTTAATGTTTTATATGTGCTTAAGTCAGTAATTATATATAATCGCGTTTAAAAATTGTTTAATGTAACGTTTCAAAAAATATTTATTTTTCCCTGAGGATGACTTCCGATGGAAGTCGAAATATTGGAAAAACAATAAATTAATAAAACAACATTAAAAGTTTTTAATTATTTATTTATAAATAAGACCTTGAGCCCGACAACTTGAACAAATAAATATTATACTGAGGTCGCCAAACTAATTGCTTTATAATAAAATTTTGCTTAAATTCAATGAACCTTATTAAATTTGCACATTAATAACTTATTTTTAAAACCAAGCAAATTCTTATTAAATATTTTTTGTAGTAACAATTTATTTAATTTTACTAAACAAGTCATTGGGTGATTTTTGAAAACATTTTTATGAAAATTTAATGTTTTATTTAAATTTCCTAACATTTTGCCTTCAGTGTAGAAAGAAAACAGTTTTTTACTCATGATGGTGTTGTTAACTACCCGAATTAGAATAATACAAAAAATAATAGTTCACAGGTTCTTTCTTAAAGTAACTTTAAAAAAAAGAGTTAATTCCAGCCATCACGTAATACGATCAGAATACTAAAATAAACTTTAGACAGCATTAGATCTAGTTTTGAAAAGTAAATTGTACTTTGAAAATCATCTAGTGTTATATTTCAGAATCATTACAGAAATGGTAGCAACTTCAGAAAATTTTAAAGTGAAAAGGAGATCAAATGTACATCCCAATATAATCGCTCTGTTTAATAAAGGGTGATTTTTTAAGCGTTTGGTTTTTGAAAATTTTAAAAATACAGAAAATTTGCAATAGTGAAAGAAATATTTATTTGGAGCGATACATCAATGCCTGCCATTTATTTTTTTTTTCTAAAAGTTCTCACCAATGGAAGCTGTAATGTGGTCTTCCAGGGCTGCAATTGTGGCTAACTTGCCCCTGTACATGAGACACTTCACGTAGCCCCACAAAAAATAGTCTAGTAAAATAGCATGAATCTTGGCGGCTAATGAACTGCTCCAAAACGTGAGATTAATTGATCACCAAACGCGCCTCTTATTAGGTCCATGGTACCGCGTGCCGTGTGGCATGTGGCACTGTTTTGTTGAAAGCACATGTCAACCAAGTCCAATTCTTCCATTTTGGGCAAAAAAAAGTCGCTAATCATTGCACTCCATGCTCCATTGACTGTAACGTTGCAATTTTCATTATTTTTTTAAAAAGTACGGTCCAATGATGTCGCCGGCCCACAAACCGCACTAAACAGTGCATTTTCGGGGTGCATTGGCAGCTCTAGAGCTGCCTCTAGCTGCTCTTCAGACAAAATTAGGCAATTCTGTTGGTTGACGTACCAATTGAGCCAAAAATTAGCTTCGTCGCTGAAGACCATTTTTTGATGAAAACACATTTCTCACAGAGCTCGAATTTTGATAGTAAAATTCAATGATTTGCAAGCGCGATTTGTTTGCTAGTCTATTCATGGTGAAATGGCAAACCTTACTGAGCATTTTTGGCCTTTCGACATGTTACGAAACACGCGTGATGTGTCAAAAAATGTGCACTGAAAAAACAAATAGCAAAAAATCACCCTTTAGATGTGAGTTGCATTTGAAAGCAATTAAACTAAGACATCATTTGTGATATTTCTTCTTGGGACTCTCACAACTGTGAGAGAAAGTCATATATAATTCATTGAAAAAAACCAACTTGTTTATTTCTTGAGTAATTATAGAGCTAGTTTCGAGGTAGTGCAAAAGACGACTGACTGCTCAGATCAGAACAGTTTTAATTGGTTTTGATTAAGGTATTTTTATTATATTTCCAGTTGTCTCAGAAAGCATTTTTTATGAACTTTTTCTTGAAATTAAAAAAAAATTAAAATAAGGTGGCTTCTTAAGATATTAAAAAAAAAATTTATAGTAAAAGTTGTCAACTCTTACATAAAAAAAACAAAAAACTATCTTCACGCCTTCTATGGTTTTACACCAGTAAACTGTGATAAAGAAGCACACAAAGAGCACAACAACAAATCTTTGCAGAATCCATGTAGTCACTTTTTCGAACTTTAGCTTTTTACAAAATAGAAGCACAACATTGATGGTATTCATCTAAACACGCAAATTTGCAATTTGTGCAAATGTGCAGTTTTCAGTGGCAGCTTTCATGAACCCACCTTAACTTTATTGTGCAATTTTTACAATTGATGAGCATTTGTGACAAATGTCAGTGTTAAACATATAAAAATGTCGAAAGAACGTGAAAAGAGCAAATTAATAAAAATTCTTTAAAAAAAAAGTTAAATTATTGTTTTTCGAGATTGTTAAATTCACAGAATAAGAAGAAAAAAGAGCTGATTTCGGATTTGCACAATTAACAGCGCAAGTTTTCAAGCATACTTATAAGGTTTGTGCAAAAGGTTTTCCATACGATTTTTGACATCTCATTTGCGAAGGTGGAAAAAATGCACAGTTTGCACAGTATGCGTGGGTTTTGCGCGTTTATATGAATACCCTTATTGTTTTAAAAGGGAAAAAAGTACACAAGAGTTGATCGAGAGCAATCAACGACACAGTCAGCCCTATTCCAGAATCCGTCGTAGCGTAAATTTTCTTTCGGATTCGTAATGAAGTATTCTAAAGGGTCCGCCAAATAACTTTTTTTTTTAAATTCTATAAAAAAAGCTTCTGGATATTTTCTCAAATTTCTTTTTTTATTTGAAAGTACAATCCTTCCGGTTAATAATGGAAAATAATTTCATTCAAATGGCTGCCTCGGCTGGCCATGCAGTAGCCTACACGATCGGTCCAATTTTTAAGCACATTATCGATTGTGTGCAGCTGTATTTCACCAATGGCTTCACGAATATTGTCCTTTTAAGCGTCAATTGTCTCTGGCTTATCGGCGTAACACTTATCTTTGAGGGCACCCCACAAATAATAGTCCAACGGTGTCAAATCGCAGCTCTGAGGTGGCCAAAGACATCAGCTCTGCGGCTGATAATGCGATCTTCAAAAACAGGGCGCAAAACATCGAGTGTAGCTTCGGCTGTTTGGCACGTAGCGCCGTCTTGTTGAAACCAAATGTTGCCAATATCCTCCTCTTCAATTTTTGTGAACAAAACTTCGTTCAACATGGCCTGATAACGATCGCCATTGACTGTAACGGCCACTCCTTGCTCATTTTCGAAGCAAAATGGCCCAATTATGCCTCTGGACCAAAATCCGCACCAAACAGTGACTCGTTTTGGGTGCAGCGGCTTTTCAATGTATGCATGCGGGTTTTTTGTGCCCCAAATGCGACAATTTTGCTTGTTTACATACCCGCCAAGATCCAAATGAGCTTCATCTGAAAAGATGATTTTTTTGGCAAAATCGGCATCTTCTGTAAGTCGATCGCAGGCCCACTTAGCGAAGCGAAAACGCATTGGATGGTCAGTTGGCTTCAACTCCTGAACCAATTGGACTTTGTATGGCGTCATACCAAGGTCTTTATGCAAAATTCATCTCAATGATGTCTCCGAAATGTTCAGTTGTTGAGAACGACGGTGAATTGATTTTGATAGTGCTTCACGCACACTTTCTGCCACAGCAGCAATATTCTCGAGTGTACGCACTGCTTTTGGCTTTTCACGGTTCAGCGATTCATTACGACGGATTCTGGAATAGGGCTGAGTATGTCTAGTCTATGTGTTTTGTTCTGCAACGAACTTGTTGTTGTAACCTGCTGCTTCATGAACTTATTAGGCATTTACCTATTAAGCGCCATTGTACTCATTTGAGTACAGCAAAATATTTTTAACTTTTAAAGTTTTCTTTGTTGTTAAGCATTATTGAATTTTTTTAATTGCCAATTGTTAAGCGGGTCAATTTTATTTCTTTCTCATCTTTTTTTTTAATATGTTTTCTTAAAAAAAAAATAAAAAAATAAAAAAAATAAAAGAAACATTTTTTTGCTATTTTAGTTGGTTTTGTATTGTAAAATAAACATTTTTTGGACTTTTCACTTTTACTTTTCATTTGGCTGTTAATGGGTTAAGCTCAATTATTATTTTAAAAAAATTATATTTTTTAGAATTATAAAAAATATAGTAATTAAAATGTGCCATCATTAATTTTTGATGTAATAAGAGAACATGTTGTGGCAATAAATTATGTTACACATAATATAATATACGCTCAAACTGCTCACGTTTGTATACTGTACTTAGGTGCAATACAAATGAAGTCAGAGTGTAGCGATCACTTACCGTAAAGCTCTGTTGTTGTTGTGCGCTGGTTTTTGATATTGTCGACATGATCGGTGGTGAAGAATATTTGTCGTTGTAGTTTTTGTACCTGCTTGGTTCCTGTATATTACAAATTATGGGAGGAATTCTGTTAAATTGTTCATTTGTTTTGTCTTGCTTACAACTAATTATATTACTACTGGGACGCTTTCTAGTTAATTGTCTTTTGCGTGGCAGCTGCTCACGGATTGCCTTAGCATTAATGAACGGCTTAAGCCTGGTAACCGATGTTGTTGCTAAAAGTAGCTCCGGCATTTTTTATACAATATGCAAATGATTTAACTGCAAAGCTCTTAACATTTGCTGATGCAGCCAACCGCAACTGCTGCAATGAAAGCAATGTAAAAATAAAAGTTTAATGCTTATCAAAAACATGTTAACTTTTAAATTTTTTTCTTTTTCCCTTTAATTTAAAATTTATCTTTAAAATTAAAATCAAAACTTTTTCTGATGTCATATAAAAATTAGTAGACCTTTTAAAATTAAGATTTTTCCTTTTTTATTATTGAGATGCATTGAACACTTTGTTTTCAATTAAATTGAGTGTTTTTCTTTTAAATAAATACATTTGCGGTTTTTATAAGTCATATCAAATGCCAGTCCTATGTTTTCCAACGATCAACTTAACTGCGTAAACGTTTCTTAATCTCATCCGCCAAGTTAGCTAGAGGAACTTCGTCTTCTTTGCGGGTTACAACTTCACGCAATTTTACCACACCTTTTCCTATTTCCGAATCACCAAATACAATAGCCAAAGGAATTTGATTATCCTCGCAGTGCTGCAGCTGAGCCAGCAGTTTGGGATTCAATTTGTACGAATGTTCGGCCTGAGAAGAGAGTAAAAAGATTATTTAATTCAGTATTTTACTGGTTTATGCTCACTTTAATGCCTTGGTCCCAAAGGTCATTTAATATGCTTAAACGTTTTTCGTGCAGACCTTTATGTGCTGAAGCTACATAAACCTCCACTTCGTTGGTACGTGCCTTGACGCCCGATAAAGCATACTTTGCCTCTAATATGGAAAAAATGCGCTCCACACCAATGGAAACACCAACACAAGGAACCTGCTTTCCCTTGGGATCGAACATGCCAACAAGAGTATCATAGCGTCCACCGCCTGCGACGGAACCAATTGTGCCTTGTTCTTCGGCATCAGGACCTGCCGCAACACCATTGGTAACAATTTTTGGCTCAGCTTTTAGAACACATTCATAGATAACGCCTGTGTAGTAGTCTAGACCTCTGGCTAGACTCAAATCAAAGCATATTTTTCGCTGAAGACCCATAGCATTGCAGTATTTAAGCAATAGACGCATGCCTTCGAGTCCTTTGACTGCAGCAGGTACAGCCTTCAATTTCTCATCGGCAAACAACTTTTCTACTAATTCAGCTCCGCCACTAAGACGCACATATTCACCAATACGATCAGCAGTTTCACCATTCAGACCTTTCTCTTCAATCATCTCCTTGCGGACATCATCCCAGGGTGACTAAAAACACAAACCGAAGAATTTAATAGAAAACAATTCCAACAACTGAGCCAATTACCTTGTCCAACTTATCCACGGAAGAACAGATTGCACGAAATTTATCAGCTGATACACCGCATGCCTCGAACATGCCGTCCAATAACTGCCTATGGTTAAGTTTTATGACATATTCGCCTATATCCAGCGTGTCTAGAATTTCCGCAACTACTTTAACGCACTCAGCATCGGGCAGCATGGGATCGTAGGTGCCGGCAATATCAAAATCCTGTAGTAAGCATAGCAAGTTATTAAAAATTGTTACAATGTGGCTATTGTTTACTTACGCATTGGTAGAACTCACGGTAACGACCACGTGTCATTTTAGGGTTATCACGTCGATAGACCTTTGCAATATGATAGCGCTTGATACTGGAAATCTTGCTCATGGCCAGGTAGCGTGCCAGAGGTACTGTTAAATCATAACGCAATGAGAGAATCTCACCACCTTGGTCCTTAAGGTCATATATCAGCTTGGAATCTTCGCCATATTTTCCGGTGAGAACTTCCTGCATACAAAAAACCCATTTCATTTCAGTTGAACAAGTATCAATCAACCAAAAACACTCCCAACTTACTTTCAACTCAAAAACAGGTGTATCTATAGCCTCTCCACCATGCTTCTTAAAAACCTCGACGATCTTGTCAAGCACGCCTTGTCGCAAGGTCATCTGCTGTGGCGCATAATCACGCGTTCCCTTTGGTGTCTTGAGTGTAAACTTCTGCGGCTGCGCTGGTCCATCACTTAGTTTAGCCTTCAGTGCCAGCAAACATGCCACTTCTTCATCGATCTATGCAGAAGGGGGGGAAAATGTACATTAGAGTATTTTAAGAAAAGCTGAAATGTGCAAAAGCATAGAAATGCTAAGCTTATAACTTAGATGCTAACCTTCTCCAATTGTTGTGCCTCAGATTCATTATTGTTGGTTTTGTTTGTCGTACTCGAGTCGATATCAAAATGTGGTTTCGTATGTTGCGTGCTCGCTGCTCTTGCAAAGTAGCAATTACAGCAGCTTGTCAAGGCTTCGCATCCTTTTTTAGCATATGATTTAATTATAATTCGACGTTGTTTATGCACAAAACACGCAGTTTGACAGCCAATAGAACGCAACATTTTCTTATAACTTTTTAAACAATAGCTCTTTAATACAACGATTTTATTTTGGTATAAATTGAAAATTTAAATAAACTCCACGCGTTCTTTTCATGTACACATTAAACCTAAACAACAACAATAATGAAACTGATTAGAAGTTTTGAAGACTACATACTCAGGTTAACAGGTAACAGTTAGTACTCAGTAGTTAGTAAAGAAGACTTAAATAATAATAAGATACAAAAAAGGTTAAAAATAAAATTTCGAACAAACTTAACTAAGGTATGTCTTAAGAAGAGATTGTTAATAATACAAATGAAATGTGAAGCTGAAGTTGAAGAAGCTATGAAGTGCGCTTGAGTAATTTTCAATAAAGTAAAAGGTTGATGCGATAAAAAGTTACTATTTACATTTGAATATATTGCGTTCCATCGACCAAACTGTTGCTATTTTTTAATGTTTTTTTTTTGTAATTTATATTAAATATTGTTATTAAAAAATAAAAAACACTTTTCCGTCACAAAACTTGAAATTAACTATTATAATTGCTTGGTATATTGATGTGCATAAAATAAGCTTTGCCATTTTTTTGTTTGTTTTTGTTTTATAATGTATCCTAATAGTATGGCTTGCATGGGATAGTACTGATTTAAGGTTAAATTAACTCCCCCAAAAATTGTTTTTCATAAATTTGGAAAATGTGCTGTAATGTACTGGTGTTGTGTTCAGTGTGGCGTAGGAAGAATACAAAATTTGATTTTTTTTAAATTTTAAGAATGTTACCATTTTTTATAATGTCAAAATGATTATTCGGCTGTCTGCAGCACACCTCAAGCACAATTCAATATAAATTTTGTTAACCAAATATATCGGCGCTTACATTATGAACATGAAATATTAATTTAAGCTAGGACGTTCAAGATGCTACCGGCCTAACAAAGAAAACACACGATTTTTGGCAAAACTATAGTTTATTCTTCCACTTAGTCCCTTTTCAGCTCGATACACTTATTCCAACGATTTTCTAACATTGCGATGCTCATTGAATGGCAAGATGTGAGAACAGATAATAGTCTCTGGTGGCCATATCTGGAAAATATGGGGGATGAGGAAGCAGTTCGAAGCGTTACTCTTGCTATTTGACCATAGTTTCGATCGATTTGTGATCTAGAGCATTGGCTTGCAAAAATATGATTTTTTTTTTCTTCGATAAATGGGGCCATTTGTTTGCGATGTCGTTCTTCATTTGCTCCAATAGTTTCCATAATAGTCGCTGTTGCTGGTTTTTCCTTAAATAGCCGATGAACAAAACAAAAATATCCACTTGAATCCCTAAAAACAGACGCCAACACCTTTCCGGATGTTTGTTGAGTCATCGCTCGCTTTAGTGCACTTCCACCACTAGGACCTACCTACTCTTTTGCTGATTCCTTAGATTCTGGTGTACAGTGGATCAAACCAATCGGATTTTGTTTAAACATGTCCAAACATTAATTAGTTTTATGATCTATGAAATTATTACATGAATTAAATTGTGAGCTTTAGATCAAGTAAGTTTTTAAGAAGGCAACAACAACAACAACAACTCTGTATAGAGTCAATCACTTAGCTGACTATTGTTGGGAAATTCGAATATGTTCATGTTTTTGATTAATTGTTAACGAACACAGCACCCATCTTGTAGTCAGCTTTATCATACCCAAATATTCATGTAAAACAATATCATTCATGATATGATTGTCCAATACGAAATCGTGGATTTTTCAATACATTCTGGAGTGGTCACTGTTGTTGGTGCTCCCCCGGCGTGTTCAACTTTTGCTTATTCGACCTTTTTGAACTCTGCAATCCCATATTTTACGGTTCAATACGACGGAACAGATTCACCATAATATTTATCGAGCTTTTCTTTTGTTTCTTTTGCACTTTTGTGCGAGGAGGTACGAGATTCTTCTTTATCCATTTTTTTTAACAATACCAAAAGTTGTTTAATTTAGAACACTGTAGCGTCACTAGTCATTGACAGATCGATCTGGCATTTATTTTTTTTTTTATTTATTTATTTATGAGCGCTTGTAAGAATTTATGGTGTGTTCATGTTAAAGTTGCCGCCCGTCAAAAATGACATGCCTTTGAAGAGTGGTGGTGCCGTCACTTGGAGACCGGTAGCATCTGGAACAACCTAATAAATGGGTCTTTCGAGTTTTTTTTCACGAGTTTTCTTTAAAAATCCAAGCATAGAGTATGTTTTAGGAATAACGTAGTCGAAGTTATATTTAAAAGTAAGACGGCGATCATTTCAAGTTTTAAATCGTTAATGTTGTAGGTAAAAATTGTGGCGAAGTTACTCCTATACAAAGAAGAAGACTGACATTTAGATACGTTAAGACAAAGATTATTCGATGAGCACCAGAAATCTACCGCATCTAAGCCAGTCTGCAACAAACTACTATCAACTACAGAATTGACAGAGAGGAAAATCTTTGGGTCATATGCAAATAAAAAACACTGAGAATGTTTAATAACCAGAGGAAGATCATTAATAAATACCAGAAACAGTAATGGACCAAGATGACTTAACTGCGGGATCACCTGATGTCACTATAATAATACAAGATAACAATTCATTTACTTTTAGTTTTTTATGCCACACAAATCTCTTTTTGTTAGATCCATATGTTGTGGATTCATAGTAGCTAATCCAAAAAGTTTCATGCTGGTAGATATCATGTATTAAGGTATGACCTGCGGTTCAAGACCACAAAAATAACGTTCTTTAAAATTGCTGTAGCTTAGTCGTTTTTCAATTTATCAACTTTGGTTTTTTTACGTGAAAGTAGTTGCAATTTTATGTTTCGATATTTTTCTATCCCTCCCTCCCAGAGCGATGAAAATGGGTACATAAAAATGAGAAGGCTAACGGAGTGTCGTTTTTCTTGGTAACCAGATGTATCGAAATTCGGCGGGCGGCATTTTGTTGGTAATCACGTGAGACAGGTCCTGAACTTAGATATTTCCAAAATATAAAAAATTTACAAAATGACGCGATTTTTTAAAAAAAGTTAAAAAATTAGCTGGTTTTATGGGGGGTTTTACCCCACCCCTCCCCCGGTAGTAGAGTTAACCCAATTATCCTAATTCAAGACCTGTCTAACGTGATAACCTACAAAACGCCGCCCGCCGCATCTTCATCCGACTTCTGGTTCTGGAGAAAAACGACACCCCAGTTTGAAAAAAGTGATTTCGAGAAAAACGCATTAAGTTTTATTACTGCACTTCGGCGCGAGTGCATATCGTCGGTTCACAAGTAAAATTCATTAAGTAACATATTTGAAATTTTGAGTAATTGAGGTTTTAGCATAATTTGGTCGGTAAAAATCGCAGTCTAATTTAATGTGCATTATATTGGGTTTATTGTACGTATATTAAGTTGCTTTAAATGAATGCATTTTTTAATTCTTCAAAACCACCAAATTCGGAGTAAATTAAAAATAGGTACTTAATGAATTTTACCTAAATAAAAATAATAAAAAAATTCAGGTATATGATGAGAATTCATCTTCTATTGCTTACAATTTTTTTTTTTTTGTTTATTCTTCATAAAAACAAAACATTCCATCGCGTATGTGGCACTAATAAAGGCTTATACACTATAGAAGTAGTTATTTCAATTAATTTCTATTTGTTCTTCGATTTCTTCAAAATCCGGCTCTGGCAAGCGATCTCAGTCTTTTGATGGAGATGTGGGTAAGCTTCTGTACCATGGGTGCAGCTCCTCTAATATAAGTCCAGCATTGACAAGCTTAAGTAGATCGACCTTTTTCTGCATACGCTGCCTTCAACTTGATGCAAGTTGTCCTTGGACGACCTCTACCAGCAATAAAAATCTTTTTGTATTCTGATTGGTGGTCATACCGATAAAACATGGTCCCAGGGTGGTCTTTTTCGAATTTTTTTTTTATTCTTGTAAGTTTGTATTTAGGTGAACTCGCGGCATCACGAATGTCATAATCAGAAAAATCGGTAAGAGAAGACGCATTGCTGCTTTCTAAAGGCTGAAAGGTACGATCATTTGCTGAGTCTACACTAAATTTTCATTCATTGTCACTTAAGTCGTAGTCGCCCAGTCTTACTAAGACGCTTTGTCGCTGAAAAAGTAATGATTCGAAATCTTCACAAAACATGCAAAAAATTAGAGTGATACTTACACCTGCAGTTTCACTAATATTCATTGTAATGATATTTCAATGAAAATTTGGGGCACACAGTGTATATCACGACACCAAATAATATTTGTAAAGTTTTTTTTTACAATAGTAACAACAGCTCCTATATTTAAGCATTTTTTTCAAACTTTCAGGTAAAATTCATTAAGTACATATAAGTTTTACCTGCCGAACTATTTATCAAAAATGTACTTCATGAATTTTAAATATTTTTACTTGTCTTCTGGGGCATCCTTGGCAAAAAATGTGTTTTTTTGCAATACGGATAATCTTACGTTATGAAACATGGTGCAAAAACCCCGTATTTGCCAAAAACGTACTTAGTGAGTTTAACTTGTGAACCGACGATATATACACGTATTGCTCTGTAACTCCAAAAATAATTCAAATTTTAAAATATCCTTTTAAGGCATTATTTTTGAAGGATTTTAGAAGACATTTATGAAAAAAAAAATTTAAATTGTTTTTAAACGTAGGTCCTACCTAAGCTTGTAGTATTAAGCTCACTTTTTTTTGCAGCAAGCTTAACACTACGAGTGTTTTGCAAAGTTTGGAAGTCTGGAAAGCGCTCTTTGAGTCTTAGCATCTAAAGGTGTAGATAGAAGAATACCCGTCGCTGATCTGAAACCTTTGTTAATGGCAGCAACCATTTTCCTAATATTTGCTTTACTGGTCCAGCTGTAAATGGTGATACAGTGTTGAACCACACCAACAGATAAGGATTTGCATCTTTCTTTATCGCCGTTTCAATATGAGGACACTTTTTTTGAGCAAATGACTTTTAGGGACAATTTTTCAGTGCGAGTTTAAACTCTAGTCAAATTAAGCCGAGCTTAGCTCACCAAAATTGAATATTTAAACTCGACTTAGAACAAAAAAAGGAACACATTATATGATAATTTAAGTCAATTTAACTTCAACGAATGCTAAATATCTAGTTAAACCGAGTTTAAAAGTAAAATTTTGGTTTAATTTGACTAGAGTTTAAACTCGCACTGAAAAATTGGCCCTCAGTAAGTTATTTATTTTGCTTAATTTATTTATTATAAAGCTGGTTTGCTCATTCCATAATAGTGTCTTTGTAAATGCCAAGCCTAAAATTCTCATTTTGTTTTTTAGTTGAATCCTTTCTTCTCTCAGCGTTATTGTAGAACAATTGCAGTTGTGTTTTCGGCAGACATGAAGCAATTCAGCTTTATTGGCTGGTATAACAGCGCCTCTCATGAGAGCCCACTGATTTAGCTTCTCGTGAACTGAATTTAAACTTGCAGATACTTCATCTGATGGTCCCGTAGCAAAGCAAAAATGTTATCTGCATATAGTCCAATGTAGTCAATAGCATTCACTTCACCCAACGATTTTAATAAAAGAGTTAGCGTAGGCATTGCATAATATGACTGACAAGGGTGATCCTTGGGGTATACTATTGTCCATTGTAAGCCTTTGAGAAAAATGCCCATGACCACGTACACTTATTTGCCGTTTATTGAGAAAAGATAAAATAACTTTAAGCTTTTTTCGGGACTTCCCATTGATATAGTTCGTTAAGAATGAAAGTTGATACGACACGGTGAAGTTGATCTTCCGACAGAACAATGTTATGTCTTTTATTTCGCATATTCTCTCTAAGTTTTGTTTCTAATTGATGACACAAAGTATGAACCCGTGATTGGGCAGGAACGCATGTTGGCTTTTATGGAGCTTGTCTTTGGAGCACTCCTAATAGCTAATATTTTTTTAAAGATTTTTGATTAAAAGGGAAGCAAAGAACTAGGATCATAACCATCGAGTTGGTCTGGACTTTTTCCTGGTTTTGGGATCGGTGATAGGATACTATGCTTTCAATCATGAGGATATACTACAGTTACCAAAATGTTATTGTAAAGGTTAACAAGTCTTTCTTTAAGCTTAATTGAAGCATTTTTCAGCAAGTTATTGCTAGGGGATATAACTTTAGTATTTTGAAGAGTAAGATCGAATTCAGATACCGTAATTTCTGAATAGTGCTATTTACAGCAGGTGTGACTTCTGCAAGGTTGTCAATATTAAAAACCACATTTTCCATTCATAATAGTGGAATCGAACTTGCTATTGGATTCAATCGAGCACCAAAAAAACCGCAAATTTTTCGGCTATTTCTTTTGTATGTGTAATTATTGCACATAGATCAAATACAGCTGTAAAGTTTACTACTGTAATGGTCCTAATTTTATTTTTTGCCAGAGAATCCCTATGTTCATCATAGGGTTAAGAGAGTTAACGAAATTTTGCCACGTATTTCGTTTGGCTTCTATACATTCTCTTCTAACTTTTACAGATATCTTTCTGTACTTAATGCCACTTGTGGAACTTCTTACTCTTTTGAATTACTTTCAAGCCTGGTTTTTTTATATTTAATAACTTTTTTTATTTTAGCAGATTCCTTATTTATATTTTCAGTTACAGTGTAAACATCGCAGAAACTCGAAGTGTTATTAGAGTAATGTATCTAGTCTGCTTTTATGTCTAAAAATCTTGGTACGTGCTTTTTTAAGCATTTAAAAATCGTCGCCTGAGAAAATAAATGTCGTATGTGAAAAATTTCACTTTTGAGATTATTGAGAAAAAGGGGCAATAATTCAAAATCTAGCTAAGCAATATTCTTCAGAGTTCCAGGCCTATTTGCAAACACATTTCACAATAGATTACGATTTTTGTGGTCTTGCCGCTTTTTTCTTAGAATTTATTGCCCCTTTTTCTCAATAATCTCAAAAGTCCTTTATCGATGACTGCCAATCTGGTTTTAGGAATGGATACTCCACCTCGGCACTGCTTTTGGGCTTAACTGATTCCATTAGAGAAATACTAATGCCAGGGAAAGTAGTATTTTGGCTTCTTTGGTTTTATCCAAAGCTTTTGATGAAATAAATCATTCCAAGCTTATTGAAAAACTCAAATTTAAATTCAATTTTTCAAAAACCGCTTGTAGACTCATATTGTCTTATTTGAGTAATCGTAAACAGTTTGTGTGGTATAATGGTTGTGATTCTGATTTGTTGGGTATTATTTCCGGTGTTCCGCAGGGTTCGCTGCTTGGTCCGCTTTGTTTTATGTTATTTATGAATGATATTGTTGAGTCTCTTGACTTGAATACATGTAGACCATTTATCTATGCTGATTACATACAGTTATTATTTTGAAGTCTTTTTCAGTTCCCTGATGTTCTTGAGTCTCTAGTTAATTATAACCTAGATCTTGTTTCTGTCTGGATGTCTGAAAATAGATTAACTATTAATTCTACTAAAACTAAATGTGTTCTTTTTCATCCATCCAATCTCAGTAAGTACAATTTCAATATTAGACTCCAGGATGTGAAAATGCAATTCGTTGAAAACGTTAAATGTCTCGGAGTTGTAATTGATAAACAATTACATTTTAACGTGCATATTAACATTCTAAGCTCAAGAATTGGTATGACTTTGCGAAAGCTTTATAATATTAATTTACATGTGCCATTGAAAGTTAAACACAAAATAGGGCATGCACTGTTAATAGGTCTGTTCGCGTACTCGATTCAAGTAGCTTGAAGTTGCTTAAAAGCTTTATTTTTAAGCTCGAAAGAGAGGAATTAAATGCAAAATGACACTCTCTAATATATTACAATTAATTGAAGTTAGTACGAGAACAGACCTGTTATGTCTGTTTCCGTACTCGATTCAAGTAGCTTGAAATTGCTTGAAAGCTTTATTTTAGGGGTGTTCACATTTCAAACCGCTCATCAAATCGTTTGTCAAATCCAATAGAACAACGTGGGAATTCCTTGAAAATTTCACGTTGTTCTATTGTATTTGACAAACGATTTGATGAGCGATTTGAAATGTGAACAGCCCTTTTGAAGCTCGAGAGAGAGGAATAACATGTAAAATGACACTCTCTAATCTATTACAATTATTTATTTAGTACGGACCTATTGTGTTGCTTATCGTACTGTATGGAAGTCTACACTGTTGGATACAATGTCAAGCGCATTGAAGTACTTGTAAATACTGTTGAACGTTATGTGTATTGTCTTAGACGGCATGACCATGTCTCCCAATTTGTATTTATGTTTTTGAAATGTTCGTTCAGGTCTTTTTTGAATGTAAGGCTCTTACTATCGTTCTGTAAATGTGTTAAAACTAATGTTCCAAGCTATCTTGTGGAAAAATTTGTGTTTAGTCTTTCTACTAGGAACAAACATATCGAGCCATATCCGCTTAAAAAGCTTAAGCGCCATTTCGAAAATTTTACAGAAGAAGGTTTTTTTTAATTATCTCCGTTGTATTAAATGATATTTATGTGGAAATAACGTATGTAACAGTTACTTATATACTAAATTCTACATAAATACCATTGAATACAAAAGAGATGATTAAAAAACCTGTTTCTGTAAAGTTTTCTAAATGGCGCTTAAGCTTTTTGTGCGGATATGGCTCGATATATGCATACTAAGAATATCAACATCTATTTTTGATCGTTCATTTATTGTGCGAACTGCTCGCTGTTAGAATGAATTACCCACTTCGTTACGAAAAGGAATAAATAAATAAAGTGAACATTTTCACATACGACATTTATTTTCTCAGGCGACGAAATGTAATTTAAATATTTAGAAAATTAAAATTGGAAAGTGATCTCTTGTCTCAGGTTGCGAAAGTCTTGACCACGAAAGAGTTAGTGCTAAATCTACAGTGACCATTGAAACATCAACGGCAGTAAGTGTATTTCTAGTGCTCAATAATGTGGGAGAACCGTCGTTTAAAATAGTCAAAACTCTATCATCAGCGAAATTTCCCATGTTATCCCCTGTAATATTCGGAGAGTTCAGTGAATGTATGGATATCATTTAAATACGCAGGTGTTAAATAAATGTCACATTCTTTGCAAATATTTGTTATGTGCAATTCAGTATTGGCTTTTATTGTAAATTGAAACAAAAGATTTCCTTGCAATACAATAGGTCTGTTTCCATAATCGATTCAAGTAACTTGAAGTTGCTTGAAGGCGTTATTTCACAAATTTTTGATGCTCGAGAGAGAAGAATAACATGCAAAATTGCACTCTCTATTCTATTGCAAATACTTGAAGTTAGTATGGAAACAGACCTATTATTATCTAGATGTTACTAAGATGAAATATGTATCCATTAACATATGTTGAACATTTTTATTTTTCTCCAACATCTTAACAGGACTGATGTTTAATGTTTTACTTGGTTCTTTTCATTTATGGATTAAGAACAACAAATTTAACTCCTTGGAAACTAAACCGAATGTGAGGCCGCAGTGAACGGGTGTACCTAAATGAAAAAACATATTATCTAAGCAAATACCTATTTAGTCTATACAAATGTGGGCACGATTACGATTTCTGGGGCGCCGCGATTTGAAAGCGTTTTCTGATAGAAAACAACAAAAATGTTTGGCCGAACAAAAAATCGATTACTAAACTAGTTATCGAGTTATCGATTTCTTAGTTTTTTTTTTTGCTAAAATATCTTCAAAAAAACATCAATTTCTTTGCCATTATCCAATGGATCTAAAAGATTTGAGAGATAATTAAATTAGCTTTTCAATGATAAACAATACTTATATCATTGCAAGCGTATTAGTAATTTTATCAGCAAAACTATATCATATTTGAAATTTGTAATTAAAAAAACCGTTATTTTCTACTAAACTTGCGTTATTAAGGTACTAAAATTATATTTTATTTTTAAAGCTTTCAATTTAACCTTTCATTTGATATATAAATATACATACATATATATATTCTTTACAATTTACACTATTATACATAAAATTGCTATTTGCTATTTCATTGTCCAACTAAAAATTTCACTGATCAACTAAAAATTTTAACTTTTTTTCGCTGGCTACAAAAACCTTTTCATTCATATAAATTATACAGCTACAATGTTGCCTTAAGAACAGTTATTTATTGTAATAGTGATATAAGAAAATATGGAATAAGAATACAAAACAACTAAGGTAAATATGCTTGAATTAACAACTTTCCGTACAAAGGCAAATCATTTCATCATAAAAAAACACATCAAAAATTAAATAAATCATATGTTTTATACACAAAATGAAAGATAAATTCACAGGCTTCAATAATTTACTTTTCATAATCCATAGTAATAACGGTAGTTTTTGAGAAAATAACGGTTTTATATAAGCAAATATTTTACTTTTGCATGCAAACAGCTATAAAATATTAAATACTAAACGGATTTCATTCATTTAAAATTATTATAAAAGCTTAATGTAATACCTTCCAAATAACACCTTAATCAGCAATATCGGTTATACACTTAGAAAAATTTAAATAGTTTTCTTAAAACATCTAAAAAAATTGTTAAAAAATCGATAACTTCAAAACAAATCGATTAATCGATTTTTTCTTCTGTCATTCTTATTTTTTGTTAAAGACCTTTCTGAATCCATTGTCAAATCGCGGCGCACCGGAAATCGTAATCTCCACCAAATGTGTATATTTACATTTATTAAAATGTCTTGATTTAGCAATGAGTACAACGCTTTGTGATTAAAAGCACACTTTTAAAAAATTAAAGACTGCTTCGGTAATTCACAGATTTCAAGTATTAGTAAAACAACGAAACGGTCATATATAACAAGTATGCCTAATCTGCTGAAACAATATGAAATTACGTCCACGTTCTTCAAAAATTTATTAAGAGTAAATTTTGTACGATTCCTGGGTGCGTTTGGAAGCCCCAACACACAAACGACTATACAAAAAATTCGAAATACTTTAATTTTTATATCTGAAGGTCAAATTTCCTTTAAATTGCATAGTTTAAAAAATTCAAATAAAAATTTTAGGATTTTCTTTTAAATCATGCACTTTAAATATGACCTATGATAACAAAAATGCAAAAAACAGCAACAATCAGCTGTTGGTGATACAAAACAAGCATTCAAATTGCCATCGAAAGCAAGAGCATAGCAATCAAAAAGAAAAAATTAAACATTTGGAACCGGTTCGTATAGCTTAACTACCTATGCTAGCAGTTGCAGAGAGCCAGAGTTAACAATTACTTCATTTTCGGCAGAGAAGAATTGCATTCTTTGCCAATCACTTTATTGATTGCAATTGTTGTTAACAATGGAATACATTGAAGCAATAAGCAAAACAACAACACTACAGTCAGCATCCGACTGCCAGCGCAACACTTTTACCAACAATGCAATCAATTAGAGCACTGCTAGTGGTGATGGTGCGCCAACAACCATTATAGCCACCATCACAAACCACTCTCCACATTCCATAGTTTTAATATCGTATTTAATGGTATTTGATGATGATGATGGTGATGAGGATGATTCATTTATGTATTAGCAAGACCCAAACCATGACAGTACTTTACCCATAGCCCAAAAGTGGATGATGAAATCGCGCAATTGCAAAAAATTACTCACAATACCGAAAATTCCAAATATATGAAGGATAGAAAAACAAAAATTTGTGAACTCACTACATAAAACAATGCTTAAGCAATTTCAGTCATTATTTGTTGAAAATAAATATTGCTACCTTTTCTTTTGGTTCCTTGGCTGCTTTTAGTTTCCTGACCAGTTCACCTTGATTTTTTATATCCTCCAAAGTTTGTTCACGCGTTTCACTCATTCTACAACAACGATATGAAGCACAAAACCAAACCCACAATTATCCTTAATTATCACCAATATTTAAAAGAAAGCTCGAAAAACGTTGCTATCTTCAAACTTTTGAATTATTTTCTAACTTTATGTTATATTTTTGCCTTTTTTCAATATTTTTTATCGTTTTTTCAGCGCACACAAATTTCTTGCACACGCGGTGGTAGGAAAAAACGTAATAAAATCTGTCAACTGCAAGCATTGTATGACATTTGACTACGTCAAAAATACTCTTACGTTGAGCGGCAGTTGGTAATTTGTTGTGACAGGGCTGATGTTGCTTAATACATGTGGAGTAGATTCCAAAAGCTACACATTCGTATGCACAACACAAAAGTGTCTGCTATTAAGAGCAATATTTACTACATATGTTTAAGTCCAGCAAATTAACAAATTTGTTAAGTTTTGTCAAAATTTTAAGCATAATTAAAGATGAACGGAAACCCAAATTTTTTTTTTTTATTTATATGTATAAACTATTAAGACATTTGGGTACATAGAAGCAAATATATATACCTTATGTAATTACGCTTTTATTTTGCTTGATAGATTTTGTTATGTTCGTAAAAGAAAAACTAGTCTCGTCTAGTCTATGTTTGAAATCAGAATCGTTTTTTTATTGAAAAATCATAAATTCTTTTTAATATTACAAACAAAGTGAACTGCCATTAAGATTTATTTTTCAAGTAAAAACTAAACTAAGTGTATCTGCAACAGATTTATTAAAAGATTAGCTTTTCACGAAAATTATTTTCTTTAGTAGATACTAGATATGCAAAAATTCTTTAATTGGGTGAACATTAATTATCTTTCCCCAATTAGTTTTATAGATGAAAACATTTCTACAGTGGTAGATTTTAATGGACCACTTTTGCCCGATTTTTATGTTGTTTCGACTCCTGGCACTCTTAGAGGCTAATAATTTAATATTAAAAATTTTAATAATATAATTTGTTACTTATAAAAAAAAATATTTATAATATTTATCAATATTGTTAAAGTCCTTTCCAAAAATGTGCATTCTCTTAATTTTATTAATTATTTACTTTAGTTTTTATAATTTGTAAATATGTTTATTTAGTTTTAAGGAAATTTTTCGCAGAAAAAATGTACTTGTCGGGAGCAAGCACATTTTCTATTCTAACTTAATGCCATCTTCACCTTGTTACTTAAGCTTGTTGCGTTTTACTCTGAAATCATTGGCGTAGCAAGCGGGGAGAAAGGGGGCAGTTTCCCCCCACTTTTTTAGCTAGATAAACAATTTAAAAGGAAAATTTATTCAAAATATCATTTTTTTTACAACGATAATATTTTTGTATTATATATTTTCTTTTTCTTTCTCTCTTCTTCATGTTTCATGTGAAGAAATTTTGGTGAACTTTGTACTTGTACTTGTACTGGCCCCCCCAGATGAAATTCGCTTCCGACGCGGTTGTCTGAAATGTATGTTAGAATAATACAAAAATAATTCTAATTTTGTTGTTTTACTAATTTGAAACAATTTTTATCTTCTCTTTGTAACTTGAATGAAAAGACTCAATAAAATTACTTACTTACTAAGACATTCTAAACAGGTTGTACAATTGTACTTTTATTTTTTTATTTATTCTATTTTTATTTTTTAATGCATATGTAATTCCAAAGCCTCCAGGGTCAAATATAAATTACAGGTATATTACGAGTAGTCCCAAATTAAAACAAAAATGTTATTAAATATAGGAAATAATATATACAAATATACTTAATTATTGTTTAATTACTAATCAATATTTATGTTCAACGCAATTTTACCCCTCTACAGCAAAGCCAATTTATGCAAGAAAATTACAAAGATAGATACATGTGAAGCAATAGACCCATAGGCATGTGAAGACCCTACCATAGTAAAGATTAAAAACCGTTTTGTAGATTAAAATGTGCCAATAGGTTACGTTTAAACGCATTGTGTGATGGAGCAAAAATTTTTAGCCTGGATTCAATCCATTTCAAATACTAGCAGTGCATATTAAAAATGATCGCTCAAACAATGACGTAGAGATTGTCGGAAATACAATTTGTGGGTTTCTAGTAGATCGAGAGAAAATACAGTTTTTGACTAAGTAAGACGGAATTTAATTTTTATGATATTAAAAATGTACAGTAACATTCTATATTATATAAAATTAGTAAACGATTAACTAAGAAACTGATTAGTGAATGCTGAAACATGATCTTGAGGTCGCAAATCGTACAAAAAACTTTTTTGGTACAATTTTATATTTTTCCTACTTTCCTACTACCAAAGCGTTTTCAATACATTTTATTTGACTATATAATAAACGCAGAATTTAGAACTCTAAGTAAGCAAACGATTTAAAAGAATTTAAAAATTTATCTAGTTCTGAATTTTGGTATATTGTAAAATAAATAAAAAATTATTTTGAAGAGTCGATTTTCTCCAATTTATATAAAATTTCTTAGGGAATTTTTTTAATTTCTCATTCGAAAGCTAATGTTAAAAAAATATTATAAATAAAATATAAAAACTAATTAGAACAAAAACTTGACTGAAAGATTTTTCGCTTTAGTTTCTTTCGTTACCTTAACATAGAAAGGCTCTGACTAACATTTAAAAAATTTCTTTTTGGCCGAATTGTGTCAGATTTCCGGTAGATGGGTGGTTGACCTAGAGACATATGCAAAGAACCTGATTTAAAAAAATTTTAGTGGCCTTTTTGTATTAAGGTTACCAAAGAAATTCGCATGTTTTTAGAAATTTTTGTTTTTTAATGACGAAAAGACCTCTAAACTTTATGTTAATATGATTTTTTATAAATTTTATTGATCTCATTTTATGAATATTTGTTTCTTTTTGTAATTTTAAAAAACTTTGTGATTAATTAAAAATAAATAAAAACTTTTGCTATTTTTTTATAAGGTTTATAAACTGAATTGTTAAAAACACATTCACTTTAATGTAGATAAAAACTAGCAGGGAATTATTTTCAACTGGGTCGAAGTTTAGATACCCCTACAGTATATTCTTAGTTATGCACTTTTCAAATTTTGATGTCGTCACTTCGTATAGATTACGTTTGTGGTGTTCATCCAATTTTCGAAAACTTAAATGCAGAACACGTTTAAGTTATGGAAGATTATGTGTTAAATATGCTATTAATACACACAATTTTGTGATATTTATAAAAGTTATGCTACTTTGATGACGTCACTTTGTATGGGAGATTGGTCGAGTATTTAACAATTTTTCCAAGTTCCAAACTCAAAGTAAATTTTAATATTCCGAGCATATGTTCATAATTTTAATTTATTAAATTAATTTTTGCGGTGTTTTTAGAGACTTAACCGTTCTCATATAGTTACTTTTTTAAGGAGGTAGACGTGGTTTTTATGCTATTTTGACAAATTTGATATACATATATGGTGAATATTTGAGACCAAAGCTCATATGTAAAATATCAAGCCATTCCATTAGTTTTTGTGGCATTTTCAGAAATTTTACCATTTTGTTAAAGTCACATGTACGGGAGGTTGTTGCGTTGTTTTTTCGATTTTAAAAATTTCAATAATATGACATTAATTTTTGTGTCATTTTTAGATATATTAAAGATTTCATAAAATAACATTGTATGGGAGGTAGGCGTTGCTTTTATCCGATTTTAACAAATTTTAAATATATGACACCAAAATGAAAAAGTCATTTATCAACCCTGATTCTAAGCCCAATTCCAGTCGCTCTCAAGTGGTTGTGAAGTTATAAGGGTCCAAGTTTAAAAAAATTACCATTTAAAGTATATAAAAAATGGCCATGGACATACGGCGTCCAACTTTGGGGTACGGCAAGTACGTAAAATATACAAATTCCTCAAAGGTTTCAATCGGAAATGTTCCGCTTGATTTTTGATGCACCATGGCATATTTCTAACAAAACTTTGCACAAAGTCTACAAAACCCAGTTCATTAAACACTAAATCAAAAGATTTACTGAAAAATACATTGAACGTTTAGTACATCACTCAAATCTTTTGGCAAAAAAGCTACTAGACAACAGCGAAGAAGCACGCAGACTTAAAAGATTTCATGTCCTAGACCTTGCACTTAGACATTAGGATAGCTTATTTTATGAGAACAATGTTTTAACAAAATAGAAAATAAGTTAATTAATTTTTATGATCTATTGAATAATTACATGAATTAAGATTGTGAGCTTTAGATCAAGTGAGTTTTCAAGAAGGCAACAACAACAACAACAACTCTGTATAGAGTCAATCACTTAGCTGACTAGACAGTCTGTTTCGGAAATCGCTACATATTCCTCATCAGTAGTCTTTGAGTGATATACCTATGATGTGCGAATAATCGCCAAGTTACAATCGCCCAAAAAAACGAAAATTAACAATCGCCCAAAAAAACGGCTAAAATTTTTTTTGGGCGATTGTTCATTCTTCGAAATTTGGGCGTTTGTTCATTGTCAAAAATCGCCAAAAAAAAAACAACAAACAATCGTCCAAAAAAAATTTTAGCCTTTATTTTGGACGATTGTTCATTTTCGTTCTTTTGGGCGATTGTAACTTGGCGATTATTCGCACAGCCCTATTTATTTATAGATATATTACTTTTTGCTGAGTTTTATGAGACCCAGAATTAATGTTAGTGTATACTTTATAAAATTTGTTTATTGTTATTCCGACAGATTGCCAATACACAATATACATACAGTATTGTTCGAAAACTCAGCAACTATTTCCACTGAAGTGAGAAAAGTGATGTATATCCATTCAAAATTTGTTGGTGTTTTATTAAATTATGTTTCGACTTACTTCCAGCAACAACAAAAATTAGATTCTAAGTCGTAACAATTAAAAAAAAACAATTATAGCTTCAATGATGATTCAATGCCACTGAATTCGAAGGCTACATTTTGGAACCTGAAAAATGACCAAACTCCGCAAATTATGCAAGCCTTGTACTTCGTATCTGTTCTTTCTATTGCTATAAAGTTGTTTAAGTTAATAATAAAGAGCACAAAATAGCTCTTGAAGTGTTTTTACGATCTTTCCTCTTTGCTTCCCATTTTTATCACTCTTTCCTTAAAATATGTTTGCAATGTTTTAAATTTTTACAAAATTCATAAATTCATATTTTTTTATATTAATTTTATAGCGTATTATTTCGATAACAAAAAATTAAATAAATTCATTGAAAATATAGAAAACTATTTATGCATAGTTTAATAATAGTGAAAGCATAGTATTTGTCAAAGTCAACCAATTCAATAGAATATTTTTAACGAGCAACTTAACTTGAATTCTGCTCATAAGCTTAAAAAATGCCAAGACTTGTTTTCTTAAATTTTAAATCAAAACAATATAAGCAACTTATTTATAATGTTGTTTAAATATTTTTATAAAAAGTAATTTTTCTAAAGCTTAATTTAATCAATCCGTTTTTGAAAGATGCCAGCCAGGTTGTTACTGATTTCGTTTCTTCATCATAATTTTGCGCTTCTTTTCAGCAGCTTCCAATTTCATGTCTTCTAAATCTTCTTTTATACCTGGAGATAGATAAGAAAAAACAACGTTAGTTTACAGAAAGAAAAGCCTTGCACAAAATTCATAATCTTACCGATCTTTTTACTTATATATTCCTCACGTTGAACTTGAGCGAAATTTGACTCCATTGCTGCATCGTCATCATCGTCCACATTTTTATATCTGAAGACATAAAAAAATTTTGTAAAACTTTATTATGTTGATTTTATATGATTTAAATACAAATTCTAAATGTTTGATAGTTTAAATTGATTTTGTAAAACTTTATTATTTCACAATTTAAAGCGTGTGCCAACCTAGATCTGTCGTATCCAAATATTTCCTTTATGTGTGATGAATAATCATCTTCACAGTCTCCATCATCGATAAAGTCATCTAGCTCAGAGTCATATTCATCCTCATCGTCATCATCTAGAATACGTCCTAGAAAGAAATAAATTCAGATCATTTTGTTTACTCCAAGTATTTGCCTTGGTGAAAGAATATTTTTATTTTAATGAAAATTTTGAGTTTTTTCTTTTCACCTGTAGCTTTTCTTTATCAGAAGCCACCAATTTTTTGATTAATGATACTTACTTTTTTGTGCCATTTGAGGTTTTCGGCTCTCACTCGCTTTGCTACTAGATCCTCTACGCACGTCGGGTGGTGGAAACTGGCGTGTCTTCTGAACGTCGGGTGGAGGAAATTGGCGTGATTTTATAGTTTTCAAATCACGTGGCGGAAACTCTCGAGTGGCTCCACTTTGTGTATTTTTCGCCAAGGAGCCTGATGCCTGTATATTTTTACCACCACTGGAGTTATTGATGTTGCAACTACTTAAGGCACTTGAGGCAGAACTGGATTTGAATGCCGATGAGGGTTTCTTTGCCATAGAGCTTGTAGCTGTGGTTGGTTTTGGCGATATTTTTGAGCTAGATGCTGAGTTAACTGATGGTTTGGCGGTTTGGGAGTTTGATATTTGCGAAGATGAGTTGGAGCTTGATATTGCATTGGGTTTCTTGAAAGGGTTGCTACTGTTTACACTCGAGGTTGGCTTGCTTGCGGGTTTAGTCATTGATGAGCCTGTAGATGTTTTTGCTGTCTGATTCAATTTAGGAATACGACCATTAGGCTCCATGCGAACAGCGGAATTATTATCCTTATTGCGTTCCACTTGCTCAACTGGTTTACTGCGATCTTTGGGCATACTATCGCTATTGCGCTCACGTTTACGACGCTCTCTAGCTTCACGTTCGCGTATACGCTCTTCAAGCTCACGCTTTTCCTTTAAAGTGAGTAAACGTTCGGGTTCCTTCTTCTTTACTTCGACAATTATCTCGATTGGTTCATGCTGTTTCTTCTCTGCAAGTTTAAGCAGAGCTTGGAAGTCCATAGGTGGCGGTGCTGGTTTTCGACTTTTGGCCTTTTTCTGTTCCTCTTCCCGCTTCTTGCGCTCCTCTTCGCGACGTTCTGCCTCCGGATCGTACAAGTTCTTTGATGACGAATGAGAACGAACGGTGCTCACACCAGGCTCTTTTGTTGTTGTTGTTTCTGTTGTTGTTGAAGACGGAGGAACGAGGCTAGTTCGTTGCCTAGTATGATTTTTCTTTTCTTCGATCTCTTTCGTTATGGCTGCCTTAACGCGTTCCTTAGTACCAGTGAGATCTTTTAAAGATTGTGGTCTACTCGGTGCAAAACCCTTATCCTCCTTCACATCTTTAACCTATAACAAAATAAATTCGTTGAGTGTGTTGCAATTACATTGAACCCGCTTACTTTTTCAATATACTTTTGATAAAATGCATTTGCTTCTGTAGACACATAACCATAATCGTCCTGATCTGGCTGATCAGGACCTTCCATTGTAACCGCTGTGTGTTCCGTATTGATGGCGTCGTCCAGCACTGATTTGTTTGCCGATTTTGTTACTTTCAACATTTTCTTGATTTTATTCTTGGACTTTTCATCGCGCTTTGAAAGAAGATTGGTTAGTTTCTCGCGTTCGATTCTCTGGCGCTCCTTTTCTTCTTCCTCGCGCTTTTTAAGGAATTTCTGTATATTTTCGGAAAGTTTTTTATCCTTAGATTCTTTTTTGGGGGGAGCAAACTTTGTACTGTAGTATTTGCTCTGGAAAAAAAATTAACAAATTAATATATGAAGATTGGTCCATATCCTGGTTTGTAAAGTGACATATAAAAACATCAATTAAACTCATGCATGGCATCGACATCGAACTAAACAGTAGATAAGTTGGAAAGGTCATCATATCGAGTCATAATCGCTAAAAAGTGTAAGCGCCACGATATCCTAAATTGACTTTTAAATGGCAAACGATAGTATTATATTAGAGCCATCAACTGCCAAAATTTTAGATTATAAGTTAGAACCATCACAAAAATGCTGACAAATACCTTCTGTTGCAAAATTATGTTTTTTGGCTTAACTTTTTTGACGATTGATGCAAAAAAAAATTAATTTTACTCCAATACAAATGAAAAAAAAAACACATTTAAGGACATATTTTTTAACTAAATTATAAAATGTTTTTCCTTGAGCTAAGCGAATTATATTATAAATTAATTATATGAGACTTCCAGATGTTCATCATAATCTTTAATTGCAGGAGCTGATTCTGCGACTTACTGCATTTTTGTCCGCTTCGCTGTTCTTCTTTGCCACATGTAGTAATGTTCCGAAATCCATTTCTGAGGTTTTAATTAATTGTCTGCAAAATTTATAAAATTATAATTTTCTATAAAAATCGTGATTTTAGCGAAAAGAGAAAATTCACGAAATGACGTCTGACATACTGAAAAACTAAAAGAAACTGTCAAATAGTACGAATTTTTTTATCTTATTTACTTCTTATAGCCAGTGGTGCTTTTCTGAGACATACATTGATAAAATTTTAAATCAAGTGTGAAAAAGTGTACTAGAAATATTTGTTTTCCTCCTATTTACAGTGGGCCCTATAGGCGGATTCACTGACCACCTTCAACAAGTTTTGCAATTTTTTTTATGAAGTTTTTGAACTGTGTCTCTCTCCATGCTCTATGAGAGAGTAACAAAACTTTGCTGAAGCTTGATTAAAATACTTGAATTAAAAACTTGCTGAAGGTGATTAGTGAATCCCGCTTAAAAGAATTTCCAGCAGCGTCACACAGTTTTTGATGAGCTCAAGTTGAAATACAATAGAAGCTGTATTCGATGACTGCTCTAGATAGAAATTTCTCACTCAAGATCAGCTAAAAGTATTCGATAAGTTCCTTTTTCTGCTCTTAGCTGCTCTCACTTGCTCTTGATCTTTGTTTTTTGAAGTGGCTATAAGTTGAGCTCAAGTTGAAATACAATAGAAGCTGTATTCGATGACTGCTCTAGATAGAAATTTCTCACTCAAGATCAGCTAAAAGTATTCGATAAGTTCCTTTTTCTGCTCTTAGCTGCTCTCACTTGCTCTTGATCTTTGTTTTTTGAAGTGGCTATAAGTTGGGCTTTTTGCTCTTTTTATTTATTTATTTACCATCTACCGGGTTGATACCCTTACAGATTACATTACTTAACCTAGGATTCAATAATTTATTTATTTATTTATTATCTAGCGACACAATGTCTTACTTTCTAGTCAGATTGCCCTCACAAAACACAACCAGACACATTATCATTTTGATTCTTGTCAGAAAAATAAAAAGTTTGAAAAATAGAAATCGCAAAGATGACTTTCAGAAATGTATTAATTAAGTTTTTGGTTTTACTTTCCTTTTTTTTTTTAATTTTGACAGTTTCTTGCTCAAACTTGCTCTTTTTTCGTTCTTTGAAAAATCGGCTCTTTTCTGCGCTGAGATCTGATCTGCTCTACTCTGCCCTGCTCTGCACAGAGATTTTTTTGATCGAACACGGCTAGAGTGAGGTGCGATGCGAGGCAGCGTAAGAATCTCGTATAAGTTATCAAATCATTTTTATAAGTAAAGTTCTTATGTACCACTCTATAATGCTGAGTTTTGCATGAACTCTTCAAACAAATTTGAATGTGTAAGATTTATATAACTGCATAAATCTGATTCCAGAAATTTTCGCTTTGGTGAAAATTTGTTGAAAAAACTCTTATTTTTGCTTGCTTTTTTGGAAAAGGGTAACGCGAAAATAATTTATAATGTAGACGACCACAGCCATTTTTGCATCAGTGTTAGGGCTAGTTAACAGGCCAACTAATTGGTTAATTACGGAAATCAGCTGTTAGTTATCTAATGGTTTAAACCACCTCGATTGGTGGCTTAACCTCTAGTTAACTTTGATTGTGAAACTCAAATCTGTTAGTTAACCTCTGGTCAGTGGTTATATAATGGTCGTAAAACTGGCCCTTAGAGAGCTTTAACCTTCTTCACTGAGAGAAATCAGTTGTAAAAGCTTTTTTTTTGCACAGTTCTTCGATGTTTAAATTTCTTATTAAATACAAGTGAAAATTTTAAATGGTCTAGCCTTGAATTGATCAAAACTGTAAAAAGTGCTCACGCTTACTGTTAATTGGGCTCTCATTTTTATGATCTGTTTTTTTCTCACTACTTATGATGTGATATTTTGTTTTTACCACTGTCTCATTTTTTCAAAAAAGTCACTTTTTAATCTATGGAACAATATTGTTCTCTCTCCCCTCAATATAATTCATACACTTCATGTGATTTTATATAATGCCTTTCAAGAAAAATTTTTCTTGTGTTTACTTATGATGTGTAGAAAAGCAAACAATTCGCATCATTAAAAGCATTCATTACCAAAAAAATATTTTACTTGATCATTAGCAGAAACCAATTTGACTAAAACTACATTTACGAAAAATATATTTATTGTCCTAATTAATAACATATTTTATAGTTCGTGCATAACTTTATTGCGTACATTTAAGAAACTAAGTGAAATGTCAGAGCAAACTGGGATTATTTTTTCTAAGCGTGAGCTTTATAAACATGCGAAAGCATGCACGTTTAAGCATCAATGGTCTAATACGACAAAATCCTTCTTAAATATATGATTTTTACTAATTTTTGGGTGATGCCACACTCCCTGGCAGAAGTTTTCAACTTTTATTTTTGCCTATAGCCTTCGCATTGTGATTATCTACATATAAAATAAAACCAACTCAAGCGGTTGAAAATTACGGGCAGCAGAGGAAAATAGACGCTTTTTGCCATTTTGTTTAATATATATAGATTTTTTTAATATAAGTAATATATTTCAAAGTATAAATAAAAGCATAGAATCCTTTCAGTAATATAAGAGATGCCTTCATTCACCCAATTTGCCTTTTATATATATTTCGAATTCCAAGGTAATCAATCTTAAGTAGTAAACTCCAATCGCGCGCCGAAGCTGAAACGAATACTTCTTTTATACCCCCACGCATATAAAAATGCGTAAGTGGTATATTAACTTTGTCACTCCGTTTGTATCGCACAGAAGCAGGCGTAGCAGGTATAGAAAAGTATATATATTCTTGATCAACGTCACCTCCTGAGTCGATTAAGCCATGTCAGTTTGTGATCACGATACAGCTGTAATTTTTGAGCTATCTTAACAAAATTCAATATATAAGCCTTATATTCAAAAATATATAGTAAGCTCGAAAATTTGCCAAATCAGATGGAAATCACGCCTACCTCCTATACAAAGTGACTTTACCAAAATGGTGAAACTCTTTAAATTTCACAAAAAATAATCTAATGACTTAAAATTTTTAAAATAAGATTCTACGCTTAATATGCACTTTTTTATTGTAGATATTTCAATTTATTTCATGTTTGTAAATTTTTTTGTGCCCCAGTGCCAATAGGCTATTAAGGAGCGTGCCTGTCTGACTTTACTAAATTATGATAAATATAGTAAAAATTAGTTTAACTATTACTAAATAAATAAATGATAGTTACACATTGAGTATGAAATTTATAAAAATCTATTGAAAATCGCGGCTACCTCCCATACAAAGTGACTTTATGAAATCAGTAAATCTCCATAAATTCAACAAAAATTTTGAAAATTAGTTTTACTTTTAATTATGCATTAGATGTTTGGAGTTGTGATAAAAAAAAACTGAAAATTCCGCCCACCTCCCATGCAAAGTGTCGTCACCATAATAGTAAAATCTTTAAAAATTCCAAAAAATTAATGATTAAACTTGATATTGTGCACTTTAATAAATAAAAAGGACTCTGAGTTTCGCATGTGAAATATTTGGATAAAAATCACACCCTATAAAAATAAGGATGTAGCCATAATTTTTAAAATAGTGGCACATTAACCCAATAATGCTCATCACCAGAACCCATTGAGTTTGGTTTTTGAAATTTTCTGCATAAATTTGTATTAATATTAGATTGAAAAAATTCTAAAGTTTAAAAGCAAATTCGAAGGATTTGGGTGTGGCGAAGCGTATGATAATAAACGTATAAGGGGTCTGTAAATAGAGAAAAACAAAATTAGAGAAATTGAAAAATTTTCGTTTCATATTGTAGGCTTTCAACTTTTACCTAATGCACTTTTTTAATTATATTCTCTTTTTACTTCATCTTTATAAAACAAAATAACTCACCTGAGTTTCAGTAAATACTTTTTTAAATACTGTACGAACGGTTCGAAAAATAATCAAAAAGGCTTGGAATGTAAATATTATATTTTTTTTTTTGGGCAAAGCATACTTTTGGTTTTCTCACACCTTTGCTTCCAACAGGCTTTACAGTAGCTGCGGATATTTGAGGAATTTTTTAAAAATACTTTCATCGAAATATATCATACGTTGTCATTAATGGGTTGAATGGATTTTATTAAATATTTTTATCCTAAGCATAATTAATACAGTATAAAGCTTCGTTTTAGATAAACAATAGTGCGGTTCCAGTCACTGCTTATCTCGTTAGTTTTTACGATTCGTTAACTTTACGACGTCAAAAATCATTTATCAATTAGGAATCAAATTAAAAAAGGCAAATAAATAAATAAATCTTTGCTTGTTAACAGAGCGGTAAGGTTTTTATACAATGTTAGACGCCGGGAACACATTTCCAGCTACTTGTCTCGTTTTTTAACTATTCCTTCTTTGATTTCATCAATTTCAGACTTAAGTGTATGTTCTACAAGATAATCAAATGCAAAATACCTGAATACATTGCTAACTCTTTAACCTTTTCACGCTCAGTTAAAGATGCTCAGATTGTGTATCCCAAAATCAATTCTTCTCAATTTGAAAGATCATTTCTAATTAGATTTGCCAGATACTAGAATACCTTACCCAGAGATATGAGGAACTTAAAGGCTTCCTGTAATGTTTTCAAAAATCAAATGTCACTTGATTTAATAAAGTAATTTTGTATTGCTGTATGACCTTCTACCCACATTTTTTAATTTGTTAGGTAGAGCTGATTCTTGACCGTTCAGCCTGTTTTTAATTTTTATTTTTTCTCTTCTTACTTTTTCGTTTGTATTAAATACTTTTTTATATTGAATTTTGAATTTGATCTCACTTGCACTTTGTAACCCATGCAATTTTATTTTATTGGATCAATAGGGCTTTAAGATTGCATTACTATTTGAATAAATAAAAAAACAAAAAAAAACACCGGCATTTCATATTTTTTATTGAAAAATATGATTTAATATAAAATTGATGACCATGATTGAAATAAAAGTAACATATGTTCAACAATTTTTGAAGCAACGCATTAGTTTTATGCAAAATTTTATGTGCGCTCATTCATTCAATTTAACATATGCAAAGTACGTAGTATTTAAAAAAACAGAAGTGACATTAAAAAACGGCTTCGTTAGACGGAGATGACGTTTTTGCTTAAGTTGTTTTTTTTACTTTCAACGCATAGAAGTGTAATTGTTTGTTTGAACAAGAAGCATCAGAAAACAATTGACTGTGTGGCACCTGCTGCATCTCACCAGTTTGATCCACCATATTGCTTGCCACACGAATGTGTCGATCAGAATTAGTTCGCTGAATAAGAAAACCTTGAATATAAAAAGGTAGTATTGTGACGTTTTAGTCTGGCAACTACGACGCGTGGATATTTTTTCTTACCTTCTCTTTCAATTACGGTTAATGACTTTTCTTCTATTTTTGTGTCTGAAAGATTTTCAATGAATTTTCTGTGTTGAACATCCGAAAATCCGCACATTTGAGCACACAATTCAAAAAATAAATACTACAAAACTAATTTTATTAACCATAACGTAGCTGTGCTTAAATATCATTAATTTATTTTTGAATAGGGTTAGATTCCAATAGATAAAGTAGACATTCTGGGTGTAACTCGGCGCAGCGCATCCTATTCGAATGGTGCTTATTGTTGTTTTTGCATAAAGTAGGGAATCCTTAAGATATGTCATCACACAGAAGCACACCTCAGATCAATGAGTCAGACTATGAAGTTCTTATGCAAAGGCTTCAAATAGGCGACAATAAAGGCTCCCAAGGCGGTATTGGAATTCAACGCCCACCAGGAGCAATCGAGAATTTCATTCGCGAGAATTCACCGCACCGTCAACAATTGCTGCAGCAAGCAGCAGAGGAATACAAAATCTATGAAAGAAACAACATAATTGCAGCCTCTAAATATGCCACACCTAAGCCAATTGAGCAATTAGCCGCCTACCATGCCGCAGGCGATGCCAATGGGCGCAGTGAAATTCATTCCAATGGTAGTGGAAATGCTAGTGACACCAGCAGCCCACGTTTCGGTGCTGCAGCCAATCGAAATCACTTCATATACGAGCATCATTACCAGCCATCGCAGAAGCATTCACCAGTATACGAGAATCTGGAATTCTATGGAACCAATAATGAAGGTGGTTACTTTGAGTCTACAAACAAACGTGCTCAGCCACAGCAAGCTGGCCCACAGACTGGTGGGGGTGCAGCAGGTGCGTGTCCTTCAGTCGCAAATGCCTCGCGTAACCATTACTTGGTGATGCAAGCCACAAACAGTGGCCGTTATGCACACACCCCAGTACCGGATCACGATCACATGCCCATCTACGAAAACATCATTCCACACTCTGGTTGGATAATGAAAAAATATAAAATTCATCAATATTTTATTTTCTAATATTTCTGATTTAAGGTCAACGAGCACAACCACAGGCCTCGCCAGCTACAGCTACGATTTATCAACACATTGAAATGCCATCTACGCCTGCGCTTTCGGTCCACACTGCCATGCATTCGTCAAACTTTCCACATCACCATTCCAGAGAAAACTCGGGTCTCGCTGAGACCAGCATAACTTCTGCTTCTCCTATACATCGTCGCAGCACTTCCAACACATCATTAAAATCCAGTACCAACTCTGTTGCCGGAAATGCTCTGCAGTCACCTACACAACGATATCGAAATCTTTCGCTTCCATCGCATCTGGCTAATCAGTCAGTGTCACCATCAAAGTCTGTTATGAGCAGCAGCAGCAACTCCAACGACTTGCAGTTGCAACAACATACTCCCATCAAAAGCGGCGGAACAGTAAGTTGTTCAGTTATTTATTTTTACCGTTTATTGTTCTTACAAATTTGCTGCAGCATAAACCACCGCATTCTCCCGTCATCAATGTTGCTATCAATCCCAACTTCATTGAGGATATAAACAGCTCCGACTACGTGTGCATGACTGCAAATCTAAATCGTGAGCTTCCATTGCCGGCTAGACAAGCAGCTGCTAGCATTGTACAACCTCAGAAGACGTTACCAACTTATGTAGAACTAGCGGAGCAGCAGCAGACTGGCCAACGCAAGGTTTCACCCCTTTTCGAACGTGAGTTCACCCAGTCGCCAGCAAATATGCTGCGGTCTTCTGCAATACCAGTGACCACATCGCCAACTCCATCGCAAAACAGCACTGGTGAGAGTGTCGCATTTTATCGAAAACATTAAAAAATTGTCTATTTCTGGCAGGTCTTTCAAAGAATCTACTTCCTTATAGTGTAACACCGCCACGTCCAGCCGGTCCCACTGAAGCCCAGCGCAAAATCGAAGAACTGACTCGACAGCTGGAGGAGGAAATTGAACAAAGCGAAGAGCATGGCGAATATTTCGGTATACCGATTGGACTCTCTAACTTTTTTAAATTCTCGCATTAATCAATTATTTAAAAAATTTACACTAAAGGAATTTGCCACACTTGCGGCGACAAGGTAAAAGGCGCCGGCCAAGCGTGTCAAGCTATGGGAAATCTTTACCATACCAATTGTTTTATATGCTGTTCTTGTGGGCGAGCCTTGCGCGGTAAGGCTTTCTATAACGTTCATGGACGTGTCTACTGTGAAGAGGATTACATGGTAAATTGTGCATTTTGAAATATGTTCTTTAAATATATGTATGTAAAATACTTTTGCAGTATTCTGGGTTCCAACAAACTGCTGAAAAGTGTGCTATATGCGGTCATTTAATTATGGAGATGGTAACCTTTTTGATAAACAATTTCAAATTTTTCGACTTGTTTGTCACGTTTTATTCTTAGATCCTGCAGGCCATGGGTAAATCCTATCATCCCGGCTGTTTCCGTTGCTGTATATGTAACGAATGTCTTGATGGCGTACCCTTCACTGTAGATGTAGACCATAAGATTTACTGTGTCAACGATTATCATCGCATGTTCGCTCCGAAATGCGCCAGTTGTGGAAAAGGTAGGCCGGCCTATTAACAATGAACTATTTCATGTTGAGCAATGTTATTTCTATCATTTTAGGGATCACCCCCGTTGAGGGTACGGATGAAACAGTGCGTGTGGTTTCCATGGACAAAGATTTTCATGTTGATTGTTATATCTGCGAAGAATGTGGCATGCAGCTAACCGATGAACCGGATAAACGATGTTATCCCTTAGATGGACGCCTGCTCTGCCGTTCATGTCACTTACAACGTTTGGCATTACAGACATCACCACATGGCCGGCATCAAGAACCAGTTTGTGCATCTTATCAATACATGGGCTAAATGTTGCGTGTTTGTGACGCTCTGCATTCGAATAATATTCCTCTAAACTTAACTACTCCTAACTATCAATATACATTAATATTTAAGGACAAAACGACACGAGCACAAACAGAAGCATTTCAAAGCATTTTAAATAGTTGAACACTTAATGCATAAGCTAATTATATACATGTTCCAAATTCTATCCAAGTATAACTGCTTTCACGCATGCTGCTGCATTGAACGGACTTAACTTGCAATAGAAAAAATATTTCTTTTATTCCTTAAATTAAGTTAAAAAATTATAGTAAATGTTTTTTACTTTTTACAATTTATATTATTTCAAAATAAAAAATCAAGACATTTTTGCAAACATAAAAAATACTAATATTTCTTCACCATCCTGCATGACATTTAATGCATGAGAATCTCGGTTTGAACTAAACGCTTGTTTGTATCTCCGGGCATGCGGTACGGCACAGTGGCTGCCATATTTGTGAGAGCCTTTGCCTTCTGACGCAGATACTGCAGTTGCTATTAAATTGAAAAAAAAATCAGTTACTACATGAGAAAAAGAAGTCGTTTTAGTTACGCTATCTCGGCCGGTGTCCAACATGCCGCTATCTTTGCCTTTGATATTCTTGTATTGAGCGTACAGAATATCCATGGCGGCTAGTAAAATATCTGGATAGACTTTGCATATTTCACCACCTAAGCGCTTGAAGTTATTGATGCATTCCTCCAGCTCGTTTATGGACATTGGCACCAACTTTGTGTTTGCAAGCACTTCCAAGGCCAGCTGGTATTTTTGCTCATGGTAGTAGTCAAAAAAGGATACCAGCTCGTTGAGTAAATTAAATGTGGCAATGATTTGAGGTTCACATTCAATGCGGTTACCTTGAAGTATAAAATTGAGGATGATTTGTTTCGTGTGTAATGTCTTTGACGTTGAAATGGATAGATCTTTGGGCTAAGATCTGCCAATAGAAAAGTTCTGTCTTATGTGACAGATCACCATAAAATTATGAAGAGAATATGAGGTACAGAAACTTAATAACTTTCCCCTAACTTATAAACTATTTATATTACATTTGGAAAACGATTGGAAGAGCTGTTGACATGGTGAAGCACTTGCGATTCGCCCAAGAGTTCTTTGAAAACTGAAATATTCTAAAAAAAAAATACAAACTGGAAATATTCATAACAGTCCGATTTGCGGTGGTCGATATTTTTTTAACCGATTCGACAAAGAATGTCCCCTATAAAACAGATTGTAACGTTCAACAAAGACGCTTCGAAACAAATTGCTGAGGAACCCTAAAAGCGATTCGTTAGCGACTCTTTCCAGCGGATCGCTTATGAATCCTTTGAGCGATTCGTTCTCGAATCTTCCTGGTGAATCAATTTATGACCTCGGCGATACCTGGATGACTCTGAAATGAGCTTGCAGGCGATTGTCTCATCTTCCAAGCTATTCGCTGGCGATTCTGAGGCAAGTGAAAATGTTTGCAGGGAACCATCGAATGAGCACTTTTTTTCTCCTAGAGTCAAAAATATTCAGTCGATTTCCTGACGAGTTCTTTCAGTAATAATTTGTTGCTTTTCCATTGCTAACACCTGACTGGATACATAATATCTTTGGAGCCACGGTTTGCTAAAACATTATATCTTTCTTTTCGGAGTCTTGGAACTACCAAAAGGGCAAATGTTGTGCCCAGCGGCAATATTTAATTTCCTTTAACTTAAGCTAGTTTCTGACGGAAACTTACCTCGTAGGCGGTCTCTAAATTCCTTAGCCATAACCGACAAGCGTTCTCTTAAGGATCCCTTCTGTGAGCTTTGGTGTACAACTTGTGACAGTAAGATTGAAGTATAACGCAAAGCTTGGTTTTGCATCTGTTGAAGGAAAATATTTGTTTACAACACAGATGATATTGAAACAACAAAACTACGTACGCCTGCAATGTCGAACAATTTTATTGCATCCTCAAACAAGCCTTTCTGTACCAATTCTTCCGCAACCATGCCAGCAGCAGTGCGTGTATCGAATTCAACGCAATCGAATTGTTCGAAGAGGCCACTGAAAACAAAGTAACAGCATAAAAAATTCGACTCCAATTTATGTAACAAAATCTACCCCGAAGCAATGCCATTCGGCTGCATCTTGCCAAAAATTAGGTCATAATTACGACACTCCACAGCCAAATCACTGACACACACCAAAAACAGGTTACGGCCTTCGGGATCCTTAAAGTTGCGCAGGAAGAAGAAGTACTGCAAAGCCTCAGCCGGATCTGTTATTTCGAATTTTTTGACATAAAGCATGATGAGACGTGCCATGTTAAGGCGACGCATGGGCACAGGATCCTCAATGTCCACAGACACTAAAAGGTGACATAGAAAAGTAATTTATTAATAAAAATCCAATACAGAAAATGTGTCAAAAAAGTTGTAAGCCTACAAAGTGGCTCTTGCACATTCCGTGGTCCACCGATCAAGAACATTTCATTCAACGCTAATGCCATATGCACCGCATGGGTACGATATTTATCGGTGCGAAATAGGAATTCAATAGCTGCTTCGAATTGGCCTGTTAAAGCCAAAACCTGGAAGAACAAATGACGCTGTTCGCCGGCATTGAAGTGTTTCTCGCCGTATTTCTCTAGTATCAGTGTCTGTAGGCCAGAGTAGGTCAGCACTTCAGAGCTGTCTGCTACATCGGTGCGTAAAATGGAAAGTTGAATCCAAAGAAAATCATCTGTTGTCTTGGCTACCTCTGCGTGTTGTTCACTTATGTCGCAACCCGCAATGATGCAATAAACCTATGTGGAGAAGGATTTTAGTAAAGCGGTGACTTTACATTTTATTTGTTTTTTTTTAACTCTTACCGCCTTTTTATAAGGATCCGTTGAGTTTTTTATTTTATTGCAATAATGAAGTTTAAGCTGCCCTTCAAGCTTAGAGTTGATTTTTTGTTCTGGTTTCTTGATTTTGTCTTCCAGCACTTGTATAAAGTCCTCATGGCCAGCACTTTTAAGAAGAACAAAAAAAAAAGATAAAATTGAATATAAAAGATTTTAGGATTTTTTACTACCCCCCGGTTTGCATGCATTTTAATGCAGACTGTAAATCACCGCAGCGTAGACAGAAGTATACCATGGGCCACAAAGGCTTTCCGTCAATGCTAGCGTCTTGCAAGCCAAAGCAATTGCCCTGGTTAAAGGTCAAGCCCACAAAGGAGGACACCAAATTATAAGTGCTGGGCACACCACCACGCTGAGCTTCACGCAAATTGCCGCTTATTATTGTGGACATGTAAAGCTTGTAGCTGTAAGATAATTAATTATATAGAAACAAACTATTGCTTCAACTTATTTGGCAAGCTTTTTTAAGAATTATAAAAAAATTATGTAGTAATAAGAAAAGCCATAATTATTTTTTCATTAAACCATTTTTATCTTGCGCTACGTACCGGTTTTCCAAATATTTCTTAGCCTGATCTATAAATTGGGTAATTTGACAGCGACTCTGTATAGGATCGCGATTTCGTGAGACAGGCGTTACATTAACCATATACTTCATTATCTCCCAGATTTCCGTAACTTTCTGATCTTCGAAACTTTCCGCAACTTTAGCAAACTTCTGCACCAAATTTGGTCTATAAGCCCCTTTCATAACGACAGCGTTGTATTCATAAACTTCTCGTGCGTAAGCCATTTCCTGCTCAAAAAGAATGTCTGTAGCATAAACATAACAGCAAAAAGTTAACCTACAATGCGATTTAGGCAAGAGCGCGAGCCGAAAGTCTCATTCAAAATAGTTTGCTCTGGCATTTTCTGTATATCAATCCAATTCTGTGATGGACCTACTAAGGCATTGAGTAGCTTGATTTTTTCTTGACGCCATTCGGCTTTTATATGATCCCATTTACGCTTTTGCGCCGACTGAAATGTCTAGAGAAGACAAAGAAACTTTATACATTGTTAAGACTCTTGCTTGATTCACTAACATTTCGATGGACTTCCTCTATAACCGATAGAATTGCATTCTCTTTTTCGTTTTTTAAAAAGCTTTGTACGTCGGTGTCTGCTATAGGGTCCAATGGTTCAAAAGTCTTTCGCGCACTTAACGCTTCAAGCTTCTGTGATATTTTCGGCAAGTCGATTCCTTTGGAGCCCAATAAAATGTGCCTATATTGACGTTATATTTTATTCAGAACGTAGTTTAGTATTCAATTAACTTACGCTTGTATATCCTGAGTACCAGTTTGGGTTACTCGTGAGTGCAGTTCTTGAGTTGCTTGGAGTACCTGCGATATAGTTCGTTCAACACGCGGCAGTTCCTCTGAGTTTTGAGTTTCATTAGAGAGTCGTTGCGCTTGCTGCAACAGTGAATTGAAGTCCATATTGATTGTTGCAAGTGATTATTAAATTTAGGAAAGTTTTAATAAATAAGTTTTGGATGTTTATGGCGGTCTCGCCGTCTGATGTCAAAATTTTTTTATTTTATATTTCCGAACATGGTTGCATACAAATCAGGTTAGTATTGTCATGCGCCAAAATATCATGCAGATTCTTTATCAAAACTGCTACCATATATGGTATCATTACAAGGTAAGCTCAGGTTAGCCCATTAACTGCGGTTGGGTATTTTGTTACCCATGAAAATGCTTTTGCAAAATTTATCATATCTCAGGATTGGTAACAGCTCAGTATTTAACTTTTTGTTTATTGCATTAAGAAAACATAGAGCTATAAATTGTTTTTGGAGTGCGTCAAGAAATTATCACGTTAACTACCACATTTTCGATGTCAAAAGTTATTAACATTAAAAACAAGAAAAATTTGTGTTCTTATCATATGTAATAAATTTTATATTTTACAAAAATATAAAAGCTCTCTTAGCCAGTTTACCAACTATACCTGCTATTGATAGAAAATTCCTGATATAAAACTGTGCTGTCGTTGCAGAAGGAATTTGTTCCCATATAGAACACATTAACGAAGGTTGAGAATTTCTATGCCCAACTCATATCTCGACTACGGTGAAAGATACAAAGTTTAATTTTATGTGGTAGTTCCTGTGATCAATAAAAAAAAAACAAGAAATTAAAAAATCGTACGAAGAGTTTGTGAGCCGCGGTTAATGGGTTAATAAAAAATTTCAAGAGACAATAGGGGTATTCACGATTCAGTGCACTTTCCAGAGCATTTGTGGACTTATGCACTTTACAAAAACAACATAAACGTACGTCAAAAATCCTCACAAGTGCATTTCTACTGTAAAAATGTAGCGTGAATTTTTAAAATTTTATTTTTTATTTTTTAACCCTTTAGATCGCCATAGCGGCGGCGGCAAATTGTAATCTTCATTATTTTAGCATAAGTTGAAACGACAAGTACCCTTACTAAAAAGCACTTTGATTTTTTTCCTTTCCGATAAATTGGGTCAAAATATCTTGAACCCGGCTGAAAATAAATATTTTTTCTTACGCCACCTCGTGAGTAGAAGATACATTAAAAAAACAAAAACTTTTTGAACAATAACAATGTCATGCGTTTAAAAATTTAAATTTGGAAGCATTTATATATAAATAATAATGTCTATATATTATTTTGTTTTCATTCCTTTTGTCCAATTAAAAAAGTCCCAACAAATTATTTTTTCCACAAATTCATTGAATTTAAAAGGTGGCAGTGTTGACGCTAAGTTTAACCAAGCGTTTCCACTGACTGAGCGAACGAAGAATTCATCGCAAACAAAACGTTGCGATGAATTCTTCGTTCGCAAACAAAACAATTCATCGCGATGAATTCTTCGTTCACTCTAACCGTTTCCACTGCACGAACACAAGTGGCGAACACTGGTAAGTCGCCATCTTGTACTCTCGTGCAGTGAAAACACTTCAATTCAATGTTTGCGATATTGGAAACTTACTGTGGGTTTAGACCGCCTGAACGAACGAAAAAATTTATCGCGAACAATTTATTGCAATAAATTCTTCGTTCGGAGTACTGTTTAGACCGCACGAACATCATTCGCGAACAAACATTGGCCGCCATCTTGTTCGTTCAGGCGGTGTAAACAGCAATTTGTGCATTAAGGTCCAATTATGCGAACGTATCGCAGCGCAAGGTAACGTTAGCAACTGTCACGTAGAAGTCTGTTATATGAGCATTACGTTTAAGTAGTTATTGAAATCGTAAGGTAACGCAGCGCAACGCTGAGTTCTATTGAAAATAGAATTCTACGCTGCGTAACGCAACTTGACATTTCTAGTCAGAATATTTGTTCAACGACATTTTAACATAAAAATTAAATAAGCGATGCAGACATTCATAGACGATGAAAAAATAATAAGTCTTGTCCAAAGCAACGATTGCTTGTACAATAAAACTTCGTCTTCGTATAAACTGAATTATTTAAAAGATTCTGTGTGGAGGAGAATCGCCAGCGAACTGGGGTCGACAGGTTTGTGTGGAAATTATTGTGGGTGAACTGTTCCAATATATATTAATACTTTTTATTTACAGAACAGCAATGTCGCAGACGATGGACTACTCTGAGAGACCGGTTTTCACGTGAATCCCGTCGTTTGGAACAGCCATCTGGAAGTGGCGCTCACAACATCGAATGTTGGCCTCTTTTTGATTCGATGCTTTTTTTAAGAAACCATGTTAAGCCTAGACCGTAATATTATATATTTTGATTATATTACGATTGTAATATTAATAATTTATATTAATACAATTTTCAGAAGCCGCTGCACAATAAACATCTGTGAGGAGCTACCAAGATCTCCATCACCGCAGGCACTTGATGATTTGTGTTCGTCACCAATAGGAGAATTGTTTTCACATCGGAAAACCTCATCGCTTCTCGAAACCTCGACGCCTCTCGAAACGTCGATGCCTCTCGAAACGATTGAATTGGACACATCACCAAGGCACTCTACCCTTAAGCCAGTTACTAGAAAAAGAAAGGATAACGCTTCGGATTTGGATATAGACTTTCATGAGGTAGTGAGTTCATTTAAAAAAATATGCAAGGCGAGAGAAGCTCGAGCTGGCAATGAAACTCTTAACGGTTTTGGTCAGATGATTTGTGGAATCATTTCTGAGATGTCAGAAGAAAAGCAACTAAGAACGATGCAGAAGGTTACAGAAATTGTTATGAAGATCAGGCTAGAGCCAGAAGATTAAAAATAAGGACCTTAACACAATTTCCTATTTAAATAATTCAAGAAGTTTTTAGCGCTTAAAATACTTTTTAAGGTGACCGCTTGTTTAAAAAAGGACTCAATTGAAAATATTTATTCTAAAAGGAATTTAATACATAGAGACTTTAAATTTTTTCGTAAATAATACAAAAAACTATATTCCAAAAATAGTAACAAATACTTTTTTACGCCACTTAGCGAGAATAAGATGCATTATAAAAAAGTTGTTGGGTTATTGTTTTTTGTATTGTTTACTTTAAGTATTGGAAAAAACTTTAAGTCTCTATGTATTATAGTCCTTTCACAATAACCGTTTCCAATTAAGTCCTTTTTTTACGTGCAATGTCACCATAACAATACTTAAAATATTTGTATTCTTAATTTTCATGGAATAAATGTTTACAATTAACTTCACTCAACAAAGCTGAATTTAATTTTTTTTTTGCAGAAATCAATAAATGTAATGTTGAATGCCAAGTGTTAAGTAAAATATAATAACAAAGATCGGAACCAAATATTTTCATAGGAAATCAAATTTTAATTAAACTTCGCCGTATTTAAATTATGCATAGCAGTACGATTTTCTAGTGCAATGAGAAAAAAAACAGACTTTAAAATTAAACAAAACATTTTAAAAGAGAACTTTAACTCATTTGCGTTTTTATAAACTAAACTTTAAAACAAGCGTGTTTAATTTTCAACTATAAACTTATTTCTGTTTTTTGTATAGATTTCTCTTATTATTTCCATCCAATAAGAAAAAATACGTCGTTATTAGAGATTGAATTAAAATATCTGACTTCAAAAAATCGAAAAAGTTAAAAAATGGCTTCGAAAAAATGGCGGTTTAATAAATTTGCTTTCAATTCAATAACAATATTTTAAAATTATGTTTTAAAATACTTGTTTTAAATATTAAAGTTTTTGCATTAAATTTTTTGTTTAAAAGAATGTATTTAAACTGAAAAGTTTTACAATGAAATTTTATTTAAAAACAAAAAATTTTGTTTTAAACTAAACTTTAAAAACATTTGTGTTTAACTTAAATGACATTTTTTCAAGCTCTATTTCAAAAACAAATTCGTTTCATATGAACACAATTTCATTTAATCTGAACACATATTTCCCTCAGTGTACGAATCTAAAGTAAAATAAAAATTAGTAAGTAATGATATTGACTAAGCCGAAGCAAAAATACCCCACAACCGCTTATATTCTGACATAGCTAAATCGACTCTGGTGGTAATGTTGATAAAGAATATATCGTTACCAAAATGCACAAAGGCCCCAAACGACAATTTTTTCAAAATGGGTTTTTTTGCAAATTCTGATAGCCTATACTGAAATACACATCAGAATTTGCAAAAAAACCCATTTTGAAAAAATTGTCAATTGGGGCCTTTGTGCATTTTGGTAACGATATGCAGCCTGTAAAGGAGCCCAATGGGGTAGCTCTGCCAGGAAACACTTTTTGCCAAATTTTTTTTGCGGATAAAAACAGTTTCGTAACTTTATTTTATTTATTTTTTTATTTAAGAAATTGATAAATGCGAGACAATGGTGCTCTTTTCGAACTGTTATACATTGTAGTCTTAGTCTCCATACATAGCATCAACAATTCTGTCCTGAAAAGGAACAGCTCCCTCATTGACAAAATAGATAGCCAGTTTGTCTCTAATTTGAAACGCATTTACAGATGCATTTCGCTGGAAAGACCTCATGGACCGCAAAGGACCTCCAGCTTCCACTAGCTCACTATGCCAGTCCCCATCATGTACCACAAAGTCTGATCCTTCCCAATCAGCGTAATTTTCTGGTAAATACCAACGTTGAGTATCATTTAAAATGATGAAGTTATGTAATGCAATGCATCCCAAAACTATTTTTTCGCAATTATTGGGACTGCATTCAATTGTTGTGCGGAGTACACGCCAACGGGCTGTTAAAATTCCAAACGTATTTTCTATTATACGGCGAGCTCTGGATAATCTGTAGTTGAAAATTTTTCGCAAGCGATTAAGGTTTAAACCAGGATAAGGACGCATAATATTTTTTTTAAGGGGGAAAGCAGCGTCACCGACAAAAAAGAAGGGAAAACGTTCATAGGATGCATCGGACAATGGAGCACTTAATGGTAACGGCAATGTGTTGGATAGCAGTGCTTGACCAAATTTTGAAGACCGGAAAATACCTTCAAATAGAAGGTAAATATTAAAAAATTGTGTGATAAAAATTAGGTTAATATTGAAATTAATATAATAATTATGTTTTTTTAAACGGTAAAATTTTAATAAAAGTTAAATATTCCAGAGCACTCAAATCAATTTCAAAGTACTCTTTTGCTAAAGAGCAAAGTGAAGAGTTTCCGATCACGATAGCCCTATAATATTACCTCCATCGCTTTGACTGCCATAACTACCAATACTTATTGCAGTAAACGTGTATTTTGCGTCACATGCAGCCATCAACACAATGCTAAAAAAGTGTTTGTAGTTGAAAAACATGGAGCCAGACTTGTTTGGACATTTTATAGCGATGTGCTTTCCGTCGATTGCTCCCACACAATTTGGAATATTCCATTCGTTGTAAAAGTCCTTAGCTATATCCATATATTGACTTTGTGTGGGTTCACTGACATATATAGGAGAAAGCACATTCCATATTGTTTGGCATGTCTCCAACACAATGTTGCGCACTGTTGTTTTGCCCAATTTATAGCTCCATGCAATATTTTGTAAGGAGGTTCCATGCGCTAAATGTCTGCAAGATACAAAATAGTTTTTATATAAAACAATGCATTTGATTTCCTTGATGTACTCTAGGATTGCATGCTAACCAAGTCATTTAATATTACGCCTGCATATTTACGAGGTCTTATAATAATAAATAAATACACTTACAATATTGTCAAGCAAAGTCGCTCTTCAGCTGTAATTTGCTGACGTGGCTTTTGTAGATCATTGCATACTAAGCTAAGAAGCAAATCAAAAAGAGTCCGTGTCATCCTCGTATGTAAAAAAAATTGTTCCTCATCCAATGCCTTGATTTTCAAAAAGACTTTTTTAAAATAACCAGCAAAAACCCGGTCTTTATTAATTGGGCGAACACCCCACCTCCGCTTTCTACGCCGCTCCTTTTTAGATTTGCGGTAATAGTCACTCAATAAAACAAACATTGAATCAATTATATGATCATCCGAATCCATTTTTTGATTGGTATGAATATTAATTTATTGTAAATAAATTTAGCTAAGGACAAAACTGTGCACAACGAGAAATCTTATGACAACCAACAATTTAAACAACGGTGACAGTTAGTTACGATGCAATACGATTTGAATAATCGTTTTACGTTTAGCAACTTTGCGTTACGATACTCCGCCCTACGCTGCGCTGCGATACGTTCGCATAATTGGACCTTTAGGCCGAACATCAATAAATGCAGGGTTGATAACTCCTTATTTTTATATTAGTACTAAAACTTATACTCCGTTTCTCAACAACAAATGGTTTGCCACTCCATAACAATATATTACTCGTATTAGTTATTATAGAAAAGACGTGTGTTTAACTTAAGGGCCCATTTAAGTTTTTCGACAAACAAAAATTGAATGTTTTCACATTTTTCGTGTGTCAGTAAATTTCGTAAATTTTAAGTCAATTAAATAAAAATTGTTCCCAAATTGTATACACTTATTAAGCAAATACAATTGATACTTTCAGTCGTTCGATTTTTATTTTAGAGAAATCCTTTTTATGTTATAACTTTAAAGAATTGCTTTTAGTCACAAATCGAATTTTCAACTACCATTTTGGTTAATATCCACATTTTTCTAAAATCTTCGATTAAAAACTCAAAAAGTTTCAGGAGAACCTAAAATATATTTTTTTTTTATTTGAATGAGCTCTATTGCGGACTCCTGCTATATATTTAATAATATTTTCTATCCATAAACTCAAAATTTTTATTAAAAGTTATATAGTTATTTAAAAAAAAATTACCTCAAATAAACAGTCGCCTCAAATAAATAAAATATAGGGTTTTCCGCTTAAAAACTTCATTTGGCCCTTTACACAACACAATCATATTGCAGCGAAAGTTAACAGAACACTTTTAAAAACATAAAACTAAATTACTACATATTTTAGTACTTTTCATAAATTATTCTCTAAAGCTACTCCTCTTTGCTACTTTTCTGTTTTTAAACACAGCGCAACACCGGATTCGCCCAAAAAGATCGAAGCTTGTTCGATCAGAGCGAACGAAGGAATCTTCGTTCGTTCGCCCTAATTTACTGTTTACACCGGGCAAACATTGTTCGCGATAAATTTATAGCGAACACTGTTCGTTCGGGCAAAGTGTTTAAACCGAGCGAACGAACGAGGTTTCTTTCGTTCGTTCAGGCGGTCTAAACGCACAGTTATATAGTAAGAAAACTTGACACAAATAAAGTCGTGTTCTTGTGTCTTAAGTTTTTAATATATTTGTATCCTTTGTTGTTTTTTTCTAGGTTATTAACTACCAAATCAATTATCAACAAATCTACTTATATAATAGACTAATTCACAAAGAAACACCGGATTCGCCCAAAATGCTCGAGCGCCGGTCGACCAGACTGAAGAGGGCTGTTCGCATTTCAAACCGCTCATCAAATCGTTTGTCAAAAACAGTAGAACAACGTGGGAATTCCATGGCAATTTCACGTTTTTCTATTGTATTTCACAAACGATTTGATGAGCGATATGAAATGTGAACAGCCCTAATGACGAAATCTTTCACCAAACTGTCTCCACTGCCTCTTTCAAGTTGCAACACGTTCACAGTTTTTTTATAACACACTCACACTTTTAGAAATTGACCACCAACTTGACTTCAATTTTCCTTTCAAGTCATGTGTAGAGATGGCCACTTTGAAAAAACCTCCTTTTCGGATAACCGTACATTTGTACATTGCACTTTTCAGTTTTCCAACGAAACTTAAAATCGAAGAAAAACACCGGTTTATAAGGAAACCTGTTTTGCATCTTTACCGAGTGTTTTGCAGATGTTGACGCAAGTTTGAAGTGTCCCGTCCTTTTTTCAACCTTCTTATGCAGAGGTTACACTCCTAATTTACGTTTAAAGGTTCTTATTTTTTTCTATTGTTTGGAAATTTGCAAAGTTTATTTACCTTCGCCGCCTTTTTGTCAGTATTGCAGGTTGTTAAATTCGCGTTGTCGGGTTTTGACATTTTTCACTGATGTCGCAGTATTTTTTCTTAGAAGTCTTGCATTCTGTTAAACGGTATTACGAACTGTTTGTCGTTTAAATCCGACAAATAGCGTTTATCGGAAAAAATGGTATTACGAAACGATACGTATCGGATCAGCTGTTCAATTTCATACGCTTGCAAGAAGCTGAAGAATCTTGTATGGTATTTGAAATTAAATATAATTTTTTTTTTCATTTTTCGAAATGTGTAAGTGTTAAAGTGATAGAAATAAGTTTTTGAACAGGATTTGAACAAAATCAATGCTATTTTTTGAGGCCAAGAGTTGTGAGCTCGAAAACTCAACTGGAGCGTCTTGCCACTTTAATGGAAGAAAACAATAATGGAAGAATAAACAAAAACAAATCACTGTTTTTTTCAACAGTATATCTATCGGGCGTATGAATACGATAGTACGAATGATTTATTTTACGATACGCTTGCAAGCGTTTATAGTCTATAGGGGGTTTCAGACGATCCGACAAGTCGGATCATTCGAAAGCAAATAAGATGAAAATAAAAAATTTTTGATTTTTTTGCCTGTCCGTCTGACATGTTCGACATGTCGATCTGATTTGGTGCTTATTTTTATTTCAATAATAGCGCCAGCGAGTGAACAGTAACGAAGCGGAAAAATATTATAGAAAAACAATATGAAAAACGTTAGGAACATTGAATTAATTAAAATTAATTAAAATTTCTCTAAAGTATGGAAAATTTCTGGTCAATTATAAGGGCATCTAAAAATTGCTTTGCTATTACGCCCATGTGCTTTGTTTGAGAGCATGCAATGAAATGAAGTCGTCGTACATATCGGACTGTCGAAAGCTCAAAGAAATTTTCCAAGTGAATTTATCGTTGGACATGTTGGAGGACAAGTCGGATCGTCCAAAAGCCCTTATCGTATAAAAATAGTAGGGTTAAGTCTACCTGGGCAATTACATCATGGGCAACTGCAAAAAACATATTTAAGTACTAAATATCGTATCATGTATTCGTTCAACCGTTCCTTTTTCTAAAGTGTCCATCTTGTATGGATAGATTTTTCGCATTTTTATCTATTCATAGTTTTGTGGAGTTTTAAATTGGTGAAAACATAGTTCAAGTCCCAAGATTGTTAAAATTATTTCGAAATATTATTTAATTCAAACTAATAATGTCTGATATTAAGTCTTTTCTTCATGAATGGTGTTCTAAAAATAAAGTTGAACCCGTCTGTAATATTCGCCCAACCGGTAAGAATGGCATGTTGAAAAAATAAAATCAATATTTCATCACATGCGTCACTTAGGTCCGAAACATCGGCAGCGTTTTCTTTGTGAGGTTCGTATAAATCCTTTCCCTTATGTTGCTGCTGGAAATTCAACGAATAAGAAGGATGCCGAAAAAAATGCTGCTAGAGATTTTGTTAACTTTCTTGTTAGAAGTGGCAAATTGAACCCCAACGATGTACCATCCGATTTGGGGGTACATTCAGCACCTGCACCTGATGAGAGTAATTTTAGTGGAAATAGTAATGGTGGTGGTTCGCAGCAACGTCAAATGTTTGACGGCGGCATGGGACCACAGGATTTGGGTCAGGCCTATCGCCCCATGAACAGAGATGGTAACAGTCGCGAATTCAATCCTATCGATCGTGCACGGGAGCAATTAGAAATGAAGGAAGCTGAATCTATTGATGTAAATGCAGCTATACATGGAAATTGGACAATTGAAAATGCGAAGGCAAAACTTCATCAATTCATGCAAATGAACAAAATAACAGCAGACTACAAGTACACTCCAGTTGGGCCTGATCATGCTAGGTGGGTTAAATCGGGACCAACATACATATATAAATTTTCAAATCATTAGCTCACTTATTCGATTTGTATTCATAAATCGAATAAGAAAGCGTAGTTTTGTTTTTGTTATTAAATTTTAACATAATTTGTTGCCCTCGTCATATTTTTCTGTAAATGTTTGGACATCTATCGCTTAGCAAATCAATGACAACCAACAATTGTAGAGCGTAGTTCTTTTGCTACCCAAGTTAATGATGTACGAAATTTTAATAGCAAAATCAAGTGGTTTCAAAGCATCTCTGATTCTTTCGCTATATCCGTCGGTTCCGTTGGTGTTCTTAACTTAGCTAGGAACACAAATGGAATTATTTTAATTTTTTCAGTATTTTCCACTTAGTGTTGAATATGTTGTGTTTTCCAAAATACCGAATATTCACATTGTTTCAATTATTTGATGAAATCTATGGAAAAGGAAAAACTTCAAATTATTGACCGAAAATAACGATTTTTGCTGTCATTTAATAATTTTCTCTTTATTGATTGATTTTCTTCGTGTAAAATAAATATTTTTCGATCAAAAATAAAAACTAATGATGATTTTTATTTTAAAATTCATAAAGAAATTTAAAAATAAAAGCAAATTTAAAAATCTTTTACATAATCTTTTAATCAAGTAATCGTTGTTTTCGGTACCTGCTTTGAATTAACTTAAATTTAACTTAAATAAGGCAGGTCACACGCATTACCTTAACTGCTGCCGTTACATATAATCATTTGGTTTTGCTATTAAATTTTGTTTTATATATGTTTAGTTCATCCATCTGCTCTTCATTTGTTGGAAAGAACATTTGCAGAAAAATGTGCATCGAGATTTGTGGGCGTGATTGGAACTTATTTTGTGCCTTGCATGACTTAAATGCAATAATGAGCGATGCTGTAAGAATTATAAAATTATTTAAAGGTAAGTTTTTGTTCGTAAGATCGTTTTATTTGGGTTCGTTCGCTCTCGAAATAGTAAATATTTAAAAGTGGTTTACAATTTTTTAAGGTCATGCTTTAAATTTATAAATTCTTATTCACGGTTTGCTAAAAATGCGTCGGCACTCTTTCAAAATTAAAAATCTACTGGAAATTTTAACGTTTTTATGAATGCTTGATAAAATAGTTTCACAAAATATTGCATTTACTTACATTTTTATCACTTCACTCTGCAAAGATTATATTTATACCCCCACGTTTAAAAAACGTAATAGGGGTATATTAACTTTTTCACTGCGTTGTAACGCCGATAAGGAAGCGTGGCCGGTATAGAAAAGTATATATCGCTACCTTAATATAGAAAGGCCCTAACTCATTTTTTGTTACTTTACAGGAGATGGAAAAAACTATATAAAAATTATAATTTTGCGGGTCCGAATTTTCTTGAAATGGATTATTTATTTAAGACACTAAACAATTCAATGCTGTAGCAATATTTTTGCAGCAATTTTTTTTCTATAGCAATTTTTTTAAGCAAAAATCTGTAAAAACAAATTATTTTGAAAAAATAAGTTAGGGCCTTTCTATATTAAGGTAACGTAAGAATATATATTCTTGTCACCTCCAACATCACCTCCTGAGTCGATTTAGCCACCAAAACCAAAACGGTAAAATCTCTTTAAATCTCACAAAAATTAATATACAGCCCTATTCCAGAATCTGTCGTAATGAATTTCCGAACGTAAAGCTACGCTACGAATACGACAAATTTGTTAATCCAAAATCCGAAGGAAACTTCCCCTTTTCGAACTTACTTTCGGGAGAAAATTACTTTCGAAGGCTTTCGTGAAAAATCTGATGCGTTGATGCGTTCGGAATGTGTAGTTGCAATGCTACAAATGTAAGAATGTTCGAATTCGATTCGGATTGTAGAATACTTCATTACGAATCCGAAAGAAAATTTACGCTACGACGGATTCTGGAATAGGGCTGATAGTGACTTCAAATTCTGCGCGTATAAAATTTGTAAAAAGTCTAATAAAAATCACGTCTACCTCCCATACAAAGTGAGCTTACCAAAACTGTAAAATCTCTTTCAATTCCGCAAAAATTACTCTTATGACTTAAAATTTTAACTATCCACTCGATGTTTGAAATTTAAAAAAAAAAACTAAAAATACAAAATGTAATCATAATATTAAAATAAAAAATTAATGTTTGAACTTGATGCTGTACTCAAAAGCTTTAATGCGAGCCAAGGTCTAAAATTTATATAGTTTTAATTTTTGTGCGTGATGAATGTTTTTATTTTTTTCGTGAAGCTATCATTAAAATCCTGTTGCGAAATATTTTAAACTGTTCAGAAGTATTTTAATAGCTTTTCTTTTCGACTCTATTGCCGAGTGTCATCAATTTTGTAAATTTTTACAAAAAATCTTTAAACATGGAAAACGACGCCGGAGAGAGTTGATTTGTACTGTCCCAGAATGTGCTCTGCATCCAACAGAATCATCCAAGATTGGCCAAGAAGGACGGATTAGCAAGAACTAGTTTTTTACAATAAAGTTGCTTAAATCAATTTAAAACACAAAAATTCACAACGTAATTCTATTTATTGACAAATTTTGTTATTTGCTTTTTTTTGTTCGTAAAGAACTGATTTTGACAGCTAAAGTACCCACAACAATAGAGAATTTTATCTGCTAACACTACCTGTTATATATACCTTGATGCGAGCCATACACAATACAATCCAATCGTCAGCTGAGTCTGTTGTTGCTCAAATCAAAGCGTATATGGCCTTGTCAATTGATCAGTTTGGCAGTGTCGAGTTGGTTGATGCCAATTGACAATTGGATTGTATGTGTATGGCTCGCATAATAAATAAAAAGGACTGAGTTTCAAATGTGAAATATTCGGATAAAAACCGCGACCAATAAAGGTGACCTAATCAAAATAATACAACATTCAAGACTTCAAACAATTTCAAATACGGCAGTGGGGTATTTTAATTTAGATTTAGTCAAAGATAATTCCTTACCAGTATTAATACAATAAAAGGTTTTGATTTGACGATCATTAGTAAAAATTCTTAAAGCAAAATGTATTCTCTATTGGATTAGGCAGAGAAAGGGAAATATTGATCGAAACCTGGCTTGAAATTTCCATTTTTTTTTGTGCAATTTTGATCTTACACCAAATTGCCCACTTTTTGAACAACATTAAAGCAGAGGACAACTGTTAAAAACAATAGGGGTATTCACGATTCAGAGCACTTGCCTGTGCAGATGGGGATTTGAGGACTGGTGCAGTTGTGCAGTTGAGCACTGGTGCAGGTCTGGTTAGTGTGAATGTCTCAAACGAGAAACACAGGCCAATGAGGCCAATTGTGATACCAAGGGTTAATTTTTCCTATCTCTATTTAAACCAATTTGAGCTTGTTTACTAAGCCTAGGATTCGGTGAACCGAAGATTCCGAGAATTCGTCAAGGTCATTGAAGAACCAGTTGCCTAAGTGGAGAAAGCGTTTTTCAGAGTAAATGTACTGTAGATTCTTCCTTCTCCTCATCTCTACAGCTTCACTGAAGTCGTTGTGGTATGTTCAATCTTTGAGCGTGTCTGTCAATAAGGCAGTGCCCTGTAAGGATCCCAACCATGGTGCTGATGTGGTCTCTACTGAGAGAAATGAGTTCTTTCGAACGCGTAAGGTTGAGTTTTAGCCAGATTTGCCGCTTTATATTACCATCTGACCATCTGTTGTTGGTTTTGATGCCAGATAACTTATGTGTAAGGAGTTTGCATGTGGTGAGATGAATTCCAAGGCTTTCTTTATCTATATTTTGTTGTTTGGTAGTACCTGTACGAGCGAGTTCATTTGCTTTGCAGTAACCTAGAAAATCCTTATGTCCAGGAATCCAGCAAACAAGGATTCTGAGCTGCTTTGCCATCTCATTTAGAGATCTGCGGCAGTTGAGAACTGTTTCAGACGTTATTTTAACAGTTCCTAGGGCTTTCAAAGCGGCTTGACTATCGGATAGTATGCAAATATCCATGGAAGATATCTCATTTACCTGATGCCAAGTTAACGCTTCATGTATAGCAGCGATTTCAGCTTGAAATACACTGCAATATCAGGGAGCTGAAGGCAGGTGATACTCCTTATTAAAAATAAAAAAATATTGATTTTACAGTGGACCTTAAATTTAAAATATAATAACGAAAACTCAAACAGCTCTAATTGGTTAGCAAATTAAAAATCCATTAAAGGGGCTCCGGGAGTTTTTCGTAAAACAAGACACTTATTTTTTTAAGCTTTATTTTATTTTAGGCCAAAATTATTCTAACATTATTAAATTATAACTATTCAAGATTTATCCCTGACATTTTGGTCCAAAAATATTCGTCGGTGAGGTAGAAAAGTCCAATTGAGTGATGCATCCAATGACGTCAAAATATTTTAAATCATCTATTGCTTCATATTTATCTATCTTTTAATTTTTCTTGCATAAATTGTCTTTGTTGTGGAGGGATGTGGTTGCGTTGAACAGAAATATTAGTTAGTAATTAAACAATTATTAAATATATATATATATTATATATATATATATTATTTCTTATATCAAACAACATCGTTTTTGTTTTCATGTTTTACTAGTCATAATTATTATTGGCCCCGGAAACTTTGGAATTGCATATGCATTAAATAAAATAAAAAATAAAAATAAAATAAAAAATTACTCAAGAAATTATTTAGTTATAGCTAATCAAACTACACATTTTGTGATATTTCTACTCAATAAATACTTTTTCGTATGGGTGTAAAACACTCGCAGATCTCATTTTGTTTCCATTGGTTCACTGAAACTGTTTTCTTTATTCCGACTATTCTTCGAAAAAGTGTCAAATTTTCAATTAAAAAACCTACGCGCGCGCGAATTAAAGAATACATTCTATGCGTAGGTTTTTCAAGATTTTTTTTCAAGATTTTCGTTCCAAGATTTTTTTTAAGATTTTTTTTTTTAAGATTTTTTTTAAAAGATTTTGATTTGAAGATTTTTTTCAAGATTTTTTTTTTAGATTTTGAAATTCTGCGAAAAGGACCCAACCCAGTAATATTATTTGCATATATATGAAAAAAGTTAAAATATTTTTAGTTTTTATATTAATTGTTTTTATGCTTACATTTACGTATTTTTACTAGACAAGTTCCATTCATTCACAATGATAGAAAAATTACCATTGTTTGCTTTTACTTCTTTAAAAAGTTCGATTAACTCATCCATATCGTTAATTTTATATATATTTTTATACGCTTAAATAAAGCAAAAAGTTTTGAAAAAATTAAAAATTTTAAGTATTCGGAAATATCAAATAATCCGGCCAGAAAAACCTATTTTTTTCGAGTAATCCAAAAATTTTAATAAAAAAAAAGCCGAAACCGAAACAAAATACCATAAATCGATAAGTCGCACAAGTAACATTGTTGGAGCAACTAGGTGCGAGTGAGCTCTAAAAGTCAAAATTATAGGTGTATAATATGTAGTTAAAGCTTTATCGCAGCTTTGTTTGCTGCAATTTGCCTTTAATTTTAAATGAAGGGCTTGATATATAAGTTTTTTTACCATTTTGAGCTCTAACACAGATCTGTAAAGGATTTTTTAAAATCTGCAAAAGAGCAGAACTCGAAAATAGGCTATTTGCTCTGTAAAGTAATAAACATAACTACAGAGCTGTTGTGAAACTCGTAGATTAAGTATAATGTTTGCTTTAAAATGCATTTTTTTCATTGCATTTTTAAAGCTAATAGATGTAAAATACTGTAAATTAATGCATTAAATTTTTTGAGAATAACAAGTGATTAAAAAATCTTATAAAGAGCTTCTTTGAAAAAATGGCGATCTTCTTAAAAATAGAAAATGTTGGGAGTTGAAAGTTAAATTTTATAGTTAACAATATTATTTAAAACAAAATTAATGATAAGTATGATATTTTTATTCAAGAATAAGGTAATTCAATCATTTTTAGTTGATTTTAAGGAATGTTAAACATTTTTAAACTAAACATTTCTTCATTTTAATTATTTTTTAATCCCGGTGTAGTTTTTTGAAGTACTACAATCACGTTTCCGATAAATTCAAAAGCGTATCGAAATTCGCAGCATGTATCGAATACACGAACATATTTATTGTCTGATATAATTGATTAATTCTTTAATTTATTGATAAATTAACAAATTTGTCATTCTAATCATCACAAACACTTATCAAATCTTATATATATATATTGAGTTTATTTTTTACATATACATACTTAAACGAATAATAAAATAGAGCTTTGCAAGAGCTCTTATTTGTATTTGACAGGGACTCTTTTAATAGCTGACAGCTACTTCTACTCTTCATATGATGCAAAAATAGTGCTTTTAAACTCAAGAAAGTAGCCTTACATATTCTCTGCAACAGCTTTGGTACCGCGACTAAAGCTATAGTTGAAGCTTGCTGCTATATAAGATAGCACTATAAGCTCTACAAGAATTAATATGTGGCTAAAATTGTTACTTGGGTCGCACCAACTCCGTTTCAGGAAAAGCTCATCCCAAACACTTATCGACCCGCCATGATGAAGCTCAGACTTTTTTGGACGCCTTACGTATTTTCTAACATCAGGTCCAATGCGATCGACCTTAGTTTCATCACTTCAGACTACGAATTTCCATTGACTTTCAGTCCAACTCGCATGAGCTTCCGCCAACTCCACGCGCCATTTTCTTTGCTTATACGTAACTAATGTTTTCTTGCGTGCTATTTTTTAGTGAAGCCCAATTTTGATTAAACGCCGTGCAACGGTACGTTTTATTCTGGAAACACTGTAATCCGAGTCAAGTTTACGTTGAATGCCTACAGCAGTTTTCTTGGGTCTGCTTTTGAAATGCTTGATTTTTTACCAATTTCGGCTGTGGTTTTCCGTGGGCCTTTTTTCGTAGAACGTTCATGTAGGTTTCGTGTGGGAACGTTAATGCTGCATAGCATTAAAACCCATCTTCTTGGAACATTTTCTGGTACGAATGTTCTGGTACGAAATTCCTGACGCTTGGAGCTTAATAATAGATTTTCTTATGGCTAAAGTGTAGCTCTTGGCATTACCCATTTTTATTATCAATAAATTTTAATTATTTGGACTCAAAACACTCTCTTGGATTTGTTACTTACCGCATTATTAAAGAAAACAATAATTTTCATAAACTTGAATGATTTTATGAATGACCACTGAATTTGTTTCTAATTAACTGTCACACTTAATCACCACATTAACAAAACTAAACTTAATTATTAATATTTTTATTGGTTTATTGGATTATTTGCATAAGAAGGAAAAACAATTTTTTATGCGCAAACCATAAAATCAGGCATCAACTAGTAAATCAAAACACGCATAACCCACTGACCAAAATATAACGATAGCAGAAGCGTTTCTAATTAGTTGGCAACAGCTGTATATTTGACCGTAACGAGATCAAATCAAAACTCTAATGTATGTTTTAATGAGAAGCTTTTTTGAGTAGATTTATAATTTTGAAATAACAGTGCTTTTAAAAAAGTGAATCAAATTCGATGAATTTTATCCAATATATTCATATATTGTTGAATACTTTGCTGATTTTCGCTCTTACCCCTTCACAGGAGTTTCATGGCTGAAATGCATATTTTTGTGCGTGATCTCAAGCGTACAATTACAGCACGTGAAACTGGATCCAACAAGCAAACGGCCAGCAAGTCTTGTGCGCTGTCATTGGTTCGACAACTTTACCATTTGGGCGTCATTGAAGCCTTTTCCGGAACATTGAAACAAAAGAAGGACGACGAGGAACTTAAGCCTTATAGTATAGCAATAGATCCATCGTTGATGGAAAGAGTGCAGGAATGCATAGAAAACTTGGATCTGCCATACGTTAATCCATCTAATATTAAAGTCGACCCCGAATCCAATGCAGTGAGCTTAATTGTAAGATCAAGCTGATTGCGTTCAACACTCAATATTACTCTACAAACAATTTCCCTTACTTTTTAGGTTAATACAGGTAAAGATAGTCAGCGCCGTGGTCTTAATGATTCTCAGATGCAAGGTGCTGTCATACCCTGGGCTCCACCGCAGCCAAATTGGAATGCCTGGAATGCTTCCAACATTGATGAGGGCTACTTGGCAAACGCTTCGCTAGATGATCTTTGCAATGATCTTGAAAACTCGTCGAAAGAGAAGCGTCTCAACAATCCAGAGTTACAGGTAAATGAAGCAAATATAAACTCACAACTACTACTCAAAAAACTAATGCGTTTATGAACATACTTTTAGAAATTTCTGGAGTTTCGTGAAAAGTTGCCCATCGCTGCAATGCGCAACGAAATTATGTCTACCATCAATGATAATCCAGTGGTTATAATTCGCGGCAACACTGGCTGCGGCAAGACCACACAAATTGCACAGTACATCTTGGAAGACTATATTTCATCTGGTCAGGGTGCCTGGTGCAATATTTATGTCACGCAGCCCAGAAGAATCTCGGCCATATCAGTGGCTGAACGTGTGGCCAATGAACGTTGTGAGAGTCTTGGCGAATCTGTTGGCTATACTGTGCGTTTTGAATCAGCTATACCACGCCCCTATGGTGCCATCCTTTTTTGTACTGTTGGTGTGCTGTTGCGAAAACTGGAAGCTGGACTACGTGGCATCTCGCACATAATTGTCGATGAAATTCACGAACGTGATGTTAATAGTGATTTCATTTTGGTTATTCTACGCGATATGGTGCACACTTATCCTGATCTGCGTGTCATTCTCATGTCTGCTACAATAGACACAACTCTGTTCTCCGATTACTTTGGCAAGTGCCCAGTCATTGAAGTGCCTGGGCGCGCACATCCCGTGCAACAATTTTTCCTAGAGGATTGCATTGAAATGACTAATTTTAAGCCCACTCCTGAGTCACGTAAAAATCGCAAGGATAAGGATGACGAGGAGAAGGCCATTATAGCTGAGAATGGCGAAGATGCCTCCGATCAGAACTTGAATAAAGTTGTTGATTCTAAATATTCGGCAAATACACGCACTGCCATGGCCATGATTTCCGAGTCCGAGTGCTCTTTCGAACTAATTGAAGCTCTCTTGCTACACATAAAGTCGAAAAATATACCTGGCGCTATTTTGGTATTTTTGCCTGGCTGGAATCTAATATTTGCTCTAATGAAATATTTGCAAAACTCGCAGTTTGGTGGACCAAAGTTCCGCATACTACCCTGTCATTCACAAATTCCACGCGAAGAGCAGCGAAAGGTTTTCGAGCCCGTACCAGATGGCGTTACTAAGGTTTGCATCCGTGAACGGTGATGTTTTTAATAGTGTTATTTATTTTGGTTTTTAACTCTTGCAGATTATTTTGTCCACCAACATTGCTGAAACTTCCATTACTATTGATGATATTGTCTTTGTTGTCGATATTTGTAAGGCACGCATGAAGATGTTTACTTCCCATAACAATCTTACCAGCTACGCTACTGTATGGGCCAGTAAGACAAATTTAGAGCAACGTAAGGGTCGTGCTGGACGTGTGCGTCCCGGTTTTTGTTTTACGCTTTGTTCTCGATCACGTTTCGAAAGTCTAGAAAATCATTTGACTCCAGAGATGTTCCGAACCCCGCTTCATGAAATGGCTCTTACAATTAAACTGCTGCGCCTTGGTTCTATCCATCAGTTTCTGTCGAAAGCTTTAGAGCCACCGCCACTTGATGCCGTAATAGAGGCTGAAGTTTTGCTTCGCGATATGCGCTGTTTAGATGCTCAAGATGAGCTCACACCACTAGGGCGCATTCTTGCGCGCTTGCCCATTGAACCTCGCTTGGGTAAAATGATGATTTTGGGCACTGTTTTTGGCTGTGCTGATTTGCTTTCGGGCATGGCTGCCTATTCAAGTACATTCTCCGAGGTCTTTGCACTGGACATCGGACAGCGTCGCCTGGCTAATCATCAAAAAGCACTCGGCGGCCGAAAGTGTTCTGATCATGTGGCAATGATTGTTGCCACACAAATGTGGGAGAATGCCAAACACCGCGGTGAAGATGAAGAGGTACGCTTCTGCGAATGGAAGGGTCTGCAGTTGTCAACAATGCGAGTTATGGCAGAGGCTAAAAATCAGCTTTTAGATTTATTGCAACAAGCTGGATTCCCTGAAGAGTCTATGATATCGGGTAAAATTGACGCCAATTCGGATGATCCTGTACTGGACATGGCAATTGCTTTGCTTTGTCTAGGTCTCTATCCAAACGTTTGCTATCACAAGGAGAAACGTAAAGTTCTGACTACTGAATCCAAGGCTGCGCTCTTGCACAAGACCTCTGTGAATTGTAGCAATCTGGCAGTTACTTTTCCGTATCCGTTTTTCGTATTTGGTGAGAAGATTCGTACTCGTGCCGTGTCCTGCAAGCAGATGACAATGGTTTCGCCATTGCATTTGATACTCTTTGGTAGTCGCAAAATTGATTTGGTACATAATAACTTGGTACGCGTCGACAACTGGTTAAATTTTGAAATGAATCCTGTACATGCAGCACAACTAGCTGCATTGAAGGTAGCCATTGAGGACCTTGTGACCATTGCATGTGATACTCCTGACGAAATTATGCAATTGGATGAGCCGCATATGAAACTAGTTGGAGTCATTAAAGATCTCTGCGTCATGTCGGCCGGTGACTATGAAATAAAACGTGAGTCTGGAGTCATGCCATTCCAAAGCAGACAAGGTGGGGGCGGTGGTGGTGGTGGTCCAGCAAAGAGAGGCCGTTTCGATGGAAATTCTGGATTTGGGGGCGGTGGATTTGGTGGCGGTGGATTTGGTAGCGGTGGATTTGGTGGTGGTGGCGGTGGATTCGGTAATAGCGGCAGAGGAAATTGGTCCGGAGGTCGTGGTGGAGGTGGTAGATTTGGTGGTGGTGGTAACAACTGGGGACGCGGTGGAGGTGGGGGTGGTCGCAGATTTTAAATAAATTGTCATTCAATTATTAAATAAATTATCGAATAAAAATTATTAAATTCAGTTTTTTATTAAAATAATAAGAAGAAACATTAATTGAGACGATTCATTACTATTTCCTGCGAAGTTTTTGCAGCAGCTTTCATCATCTGTTTCTTCTGACGTTTCGTGTGCTTCTTTTCACATCGCCTTGAACAGTAAAAATATCGTCTACACTTGGCTAGGTATGTCGCCTCATTTTCACAGTAACTGCACCAACGTTTTCTTTTCATATCCATTATTTCCATTTCGTCCTTCATTACCTTTTGTTGCAAAACCTTGACTTCACGTTCCAACTCACGTGTGGTCTTAAATTGCTCAGGCCATAAAGCAACAACCATGGCTGTTTGTTCGCGCATATTTTCCAAAAGATTTTTTGCTTCCGAGGTGCTCGTGCGCAAACGTATTTTGGGCACGGTTATTTTGAATTCTTGCATTATTAACTCCGGTGAGTTTGAATGCGTAAGTTCTTCCAAATTCGACATCTCGGAAACGCTTTCCAGTTCAATGCAAGGATACTCTTCACGAGTGCGCATTTTATTTACTTATTAAAATTATTTCGTCACGATTCTGTGTTAAATTAAAAGAAAGGAAATATTCTATTTCTATGAAGTAAAACGAGAATTTCTTACCACAACAAATTTAAATACCGCAACAAACTGCCTGTGAACAAAAGTGCGCAGAGTTGCCAAGTATATGAGAAATTAGAGATAAATTTATTTAAGCCATGGTGTAATAAATAGTAGCTAGGAGTGGCATTTCGAACCATCGGCATTTCGAAAGTAGGTAGGAGTGGCATTTCGTTGCAACCATCGAATGTCTAACATTATGAAACAATATAGAGAACGTGTGTCACACATATTGGCTGCATTCAGAAGAGTCAACTGTTGTGAACTCTTATGGTAACATTACCTTAATAGACGATGTTTTTCTCTGAATGTGTTTTTACTCTAAACATCAGAATAGTTGTAAATTATTTAATTTCATTGGGGGTATTACGATTTGTAGTAAATTTTTTAAAAATACAAAAACAAAATGCACAGTGTTCAAAATAAAACTCTTTAGCAAAAATACAACGACGAAACCCTATAAGATTCTTTGTAAATTTCGTTGTGTATTTGATCGCAAAAAGCATTTCTTTTCAGCATAGAGGATGCTGCGCTATGAGTTTATTTAATTTAGTGTTTCGTTTAAATTATTTCATGACTTCCTACAGTTAAATGATTATTTCAATTTATATTTCTAAGCAAAAGTACATACAAAAATCAGCTAATTTAAAAAGGGTATTCACGGTTCAGTGCACTTGCCAGTGCAGTTGAGCACTTGAGGACTTGTGCACTTTGCAGAAACAAACTACACGTATTTATTTATTTATTTTATTTTATTTATTTATTATCAATTTGCTTAAAAGCTTACAAGAATAAAATTATAATGAAGCACCGATTACATATGTAGATATACAAATCAACAGAGTGTTATATTTTAAAAAACATGAAAAGAAAGAAAAAGAAGAAAACTTTATTAATTTAAAACAATAATTAATGATAAATAATTATGAATAATGATGAAGTTAATAATAAACATTAAATCTTAAAAATTTTTTAAATTAAATTAAATTTCGTAAAAACTATAACGATGTTTGAACTTATACAAAAATGAAAAAAAATTAAATTAAACTTATGAGACTAAGAAAAGCAGAAAATGAAGCAAGTTAAGAAATTAATTTTAGAATGAATAAAATAGGAAGGGGAACGAAAATAGTTGTGAAATTAAAAAGAAGATAAATAATCAGTGAGCTTGGACTTAACCATTACTGCGCTGCAAATACGCTGTAAGAAGGGTGGAAGCGAGTTCCAAAGACGTATGGAATTAACAAAAAACTGCCTTTCGGACGCTAAGCATATATGTTTTGGTTGAACTAAATTGTTTTCGCGCTGAGATCTTAAAAATTTTATTTTTTTTATGTAAGTAAAGTGGTTCCTTTGTAAAGATAATTTTATGCAGGAAAACTAACACCCTCAAATTCAAGATATTGTCTAAAGTCAGGCTGAAAATTTGTTTTGCATACTGTGATATGCGGTCGGCTCGCTTAAGTCCGAAGACATAACGAGCGATATTGTTATAAGCAACTTGCAGCGTCGCAATACGTCAAAAATCTGCACAAGTGCTTTTCTACTGTAGCCTAAAACTTGAGGACTTGAGAAGTTGTGCTCTTGTGTGCATTGACAAATTTTGTCAGCTTTGAAAAAGTGATAGTGGTGTGTTCACGAAAACCTAACTGCACAAGTCCTCAACTGCACAGGCAAACTTATCACAAATACACCACATTGTGAATACCCCTATTATTATTATGTATCATATAAATAATTTAATTGCAAAGGCTTATCACTCAAATTTTAACACAACAGTTGCCAACTGAATGCGCCCAATGTATGTGACACAAACTCTCAATTTTGTTTTCTTTTGAGTGACATTCGATGGTCGCAGCTCGTAAGAAAATTTATTTTTCATGCATTCCGTGCATTTAATCGAAGAACATTGCAATATCAAGGTAATTAAAAAGTTTTTTAATTTATTTCTTGTGTAATTCTTTGCAAAAGACCATGACAAAATAATTACCAGGAAGCATTGACAGTTGTTTAAGAAAATAATTACTTTCAAAAAAATATATTCTCAAAACCAATGTTATCAATCAATCATTTAATAACATTTATTTATTTATTTATTTTTCATGTATATAATCGAAGCCAATTATTACCAATATGATTACAAGTAAATTATTGTACAAGTAAGAAGTGTAAGTTTATATTTTACATTAAAAATGTTTACAAATTATATTATAGTTTTATGTTCAATGTGATGTAGCAAATTTATTTTTCTATTTCAATGCAAATTAAGTTGTGGAAATCTTAAATTCAAAATCCCTAATTACTTAATTTTTCACAAGACAACCCCTAGATCGGAAGAAATAAAACCTGCTGTTTTATTCTTTCTGATTAGCTTTAATGATTAAGCCAATTCACTAATGTGTTGCAAATATTTACATTTGAAATTACATATTAGATGAGTCTGAAAATTGCCTAAAACTGTTAGGTAAAAGGTTCCATACACGTGCAACCTTGATAAGAAATGAACGCTCAAAAATAGATTTGTAGATGCGAGGAATTAATATTTGTGTGTTTCTTCGAAACCTAGTAAAACGAAATAAATTCCAAAGACAAATAGGAGTTTCAGTTTTAATAACTTTGTAAAATAGCAAAATTTTTCTCATTTCAATATAGTTAATAAAACTGCAATGAAGAAACATAAGAACATGCTCCGAAACATGATCACGAACTTGGATGTTGAAAGCAAACCGAATAATCCTAGAAGCGATATATTTTTTATCGATATACTTTCAATTAGATATAAAAGTTATTTTTTGACCGCCATTTCTTTTATCAGTAATTCCCAAACGTGTTAACAAAGATTTCCTATACCGCTAATTAGCGAAAAATGCAATTTTCTATGAACGTGGCACGCACAATGACCCATAACGACAACGATTATTATTGTTAAATTTTTGGGAATTCCAATTCAGAAATAAAAGTTATACTTTGTCGTTATTTTTTCGATCAAAAATAAAAGTTATATTTTTATCGTTATTTTTTCAATCAGAAATAAAAGTTATTTCTTGATCGTTATTTTTCGATCAGGCTCATGACTCATGACAAAAAAACGGTAAAAATAAGTTTTATTTCTGATTGAAAAAATATCAAACAGCAAATAATTGGTATATTTGATCGAATCTACATATGAATTATTGATAAGATATCAATGAAAATAATTGGTTTGAGATTAATTTTATCTTTAAAAACATTAAAAAATCATGCAGAAAATTAAATTGAAAATTTAGATCTTTTGATCTAAAATTTCAAAAATAATAATTTTTCGGTCCTTGGCGTTGTTTCGTTGTTAGGAACTAAAATTTAACATCACGGACTGAAAAACTTTTCGCACAAGTCACCCACGATTGTTTCACCACTTTCATGATTTGAAATGTTTTAATGTTTATTTAAGCGTACAATATAGTAATTCTTGTTAAGTTCTTATATTGTTTGTTTTTGACACTTGCTTCAATTTTCGCTTTGTTCCACTAACAGTTGTTTTTCAGTAGAAGAAAAAATAAGCAATTGTCAATGCTTAGAAATACACTCAAAAATACTGTAGTAAAATTTACTATAAAATGTGTATTTACTTCGTATATTTACTTCGTAGTTTTATTTATTTTTAAGTACATACATAGTCATTCAATATATTTTTACTGAATTTACATTTAAATAATTAATACTACACGAAGTAGCTGCATGTAGTAAGTAGTTCTTTATATACATTTATTTAAATAAAGAATATCTACATTAAAATAAATTGCATAATATGTCTCTGATAGCAATTGTATTTTAACTTAAATAATTATAAAAGGTTCGTGATGAAGAACTGTGGTAAGTATACTTCTAAAAATGTATTTTTTTTATATACGAAAATTCTTTTATTTTCTTATAATAAAAGCAATCTTTGTATTGTGGCAGAAAACGTTTTGCAGGTTTTTTTAATTAATAAGTGAAAAACATTTAATTTTAATGTAGATGTATTTATTTCTATAGTTAAAAAATATGTAGTAAAAGTAAATAATTGAAATTAGTAAAAATAATTTAATTTTTATTTGGATGGTGAGTTACTAATTTACATTTGTTTTAAATACATTTTTATTTATTTTTAATACAGGATTTTTTTGGGTGTAGAAACTATTCTTCATCGAATTTTTTTAAAACTTAAATGAGCAAGCCTTTCTCTTTCTAAAGTGGATAAAAGAGCAAGCAATGTCTTACGAGTTTTTTTTTGTGTCAAAAAAAAAACTTTCGTATTTCTTCGAACTATTTCAAAACTCAAGAGTTAAAGAAATGCGATTGTTTTTTATTTGAATTAAAAATATTAATCGGCCTTTGTAGTCTAGTGAAGAGAATGAAGAGAGACTATAAACTCAGAGGTCCCCGGTTCGGATCCGGGTTCGGGCATGGTTCTTCTCGTTTTCATTGTTCTTCACTACTTTTAAGAATGATTGAAAAAAAATCCACAGCTAAATTGTGATCTATAAATGTGATCTTGTGAAATAAAATTTTCTTGTTCTCTAATAAAAGTCTCAATTTTGCCACAATGCAACCTCGACATATGAGGGACTTTGACATTTTTGGATGAGTTTCTGTGGAAATGCATTTATCATTACCAACTGTGATATATAATAATGTTAGCAGCGCTAATAACGAATAGTGTGGATAATATCAACGATTGTGAATTACATAATTATATTTATAAGTAATATGCTTATTATATATAAAATGTAATAAAATCTTTTTATCAGAACAAAAAAACATTTTAGTATTATTGATAAAAAATATTCTTTCAACAGAAAAGCATTTTTCTATTCAACAAACTATTTTTCATGTTGAAATATTCTGTGTTCATATTGACAGACTGTTTTATCAAATTAACAATAAAAACACGATATTCGTGATAATAGCTTATATCAAATTGAAACATTCGTTTATCAAATAAACAAAAGAAAATTTGTAAATATAATTTCAACTTATCACCTTAAATCTAATTGACAAAAGCTTTTGTTGACTGTATACTGATTAAAATTGTATAAACATAACCTAGGAATTAGTCAATCAGCCCAATCATGAAACATTTTCTCCCGGGAGTTGTGAAAGGGAGTTTCCGTTTTTTAGATAAAGTTTAAAAACGTTCTAAAAACTTTTAATGCAATTTTGTTTATCAGTCGCTAATATTCATTAGTGTAAAATAAAAAAATTAGGTGTCTTTATCTGCTATCTTAAAACCGGAAACTCCCTTTTACAACTCCCGGGAGAAAATGTTTCATGATTGGGCTGAATATGAATAAATATTTCTTTGAGTATTTAAAACAATATAAAATGTAAAAGTTTTAGTGGAATTTTTTAATTTTTAGTGCAAAATTTTGAAAATTTTTTCAGAATTAAGCGAAATAGCTCAGCCTATCTAACAACACTGAGATCACTGCTGCTCGTCACTGGATGATCTGAAATAAAAAGGGTTCATAAGTTAATGAAATAATGCTCCTGATGAACGAAGGAATTTCAACAATTTTGATTTCTCGAAAAATGGCGGATGTTGAAATTCAAAGTGGTTTATTCGACCAAAAATTTCACTAATATTTTCGGCTATAAAAAATAGATCTAAAAAATCGTGTGTTCATCCGGAAGAAAATTGTGTATAGAATAAGTGAGAAATATTTCAAACTGATCGGTAAAGCCGTTTCAAAGTTAAAGTGATTACTGACTTCGAAAACATGGTTTTGAAAAAATGTGTTTAAAGTTTTACTACGAGGGGTAAGCTCCGTATTAAAATTTATTTATCTCCATAAATAATAACCTGATTAGTCAGAAAGTTTAAGAGAATATTTTAGAAATATTAAACTTTTAGAAAACGGAAAAATACCGTTTCCAAAATTCGAACTAGTTGTGCCCTTAAATCAAAATCAAATACAGCTGTGCACTCTCATCTTCACAATGCCATTGCATAATATACACCAGTCTATCCATGAAGTTAAAGCTCTGGCCTGTTACTGTTCAAAACATAAGTTTTTAATAAATACCTGTTATATTTTTAATAATATTTTGGAATAATTGCACTTTACAGCCCACGCCCTTTTTTTTGTTTTTTTCAAAATGTGTATTTAGAGCTCCTTAATCCAAATCTGCAAAAAAAAGGGTCGGTCTTAAGTGGTTTAGGAGTTAAAAATCGTGAAAGTTTGAAAAAAGTGGCTTTTTCCATATTAAAAAATCTTTACTTTTCAGGCATAAGTGAAGTTCTAAGAATGCATTAGACAGGTGAAATTTTTTTTAGAGCCCCTTAATACAAATATGCAAAAAAAGTCGCATCTCAAGTGGTTTAAGAGATTTACGAAGTAAGTTAAATAGTTACATGAACGATTAAGTTTTGAGAAATTTTTAAGACATGTAAAGAGTAAGTTATAAAAGCCATAAAATATTATTATTTTAATAAGAATTTTTGAAATATTTAGGAACTGTTAAATAAATGGTGGATAAAGAAAGCGACGCGATTTTTAATAACAATTTTTTAAATATTTACATAGTAAATTCTATAGTAACATAAACGATAGTTAAAAAAAGCGCCGCGGTTTTTAATAACAATTTTTCTTGTCTTTTTAATTCTCTTAAAATGTACCAAAATAAAGAACTGTGATCTAAGAGGGTTAAAGTTCTTGTATTTTTCGCGGTTATTTTAAGCAGTGGTTTTCGTGTTAAATTTAAGTATAATGTTGCAGGTTAGATAAGCTTCCACACAAACTTTCCACTGAATTATAGAACTTTAGCGAATTTTATCTCCTAAACCATTCGAGACCGACATTTTATTTTGGCATTTTTGGATTTAGGAGTAAACCCATATACGTTTAATAAAAATAAAGAAAAAATTATTTACGCGTGGACTGTAAACTGCACTTATGCCAATATTTTTAATATTATTTCTAAAAAGCTTTTATTTGATTGCACTGCTGACTTTACAACTCTTTTTGTTTAACATGAACGACAATTTGTTGTATTGTTCTAGGACGCATGATGACGTCATTATATCTTAATGCTCTTTCGTGTAAACACGACATCAATAATAACAGAAAATTTCTTGCTGGCAGTGCTTTTCACTGATAACAGCTGTGGAGCAATGGAGTGTCCTTTCTGTTTATTGATTGCTTCATCGAAAGCATTGAAAATTTTTCCACTACTGAAAAAAGTTTAAATATGTGTTTATATTTAAAAATTTATTGTTATAAATAAGTGAAAAACGTAGATAAAGCCAGGCTAAATACAGTGCAACTAAAGGTTTACTCCAATCAGTGCTAATATGTAAAATATTGCAGAAATCATTTTTTCACACCAAACACTATTGATTCGCAGGGTGAAAATTCAATAAATTAAAAATGGTTGGCTTGTTGGATCCAATGAAATATGGTGAACACTTTTATGAGCTATATACAAACAACAGCAGAAGGTAAGCAAGAATAAAGTTGCTCATTAAAAGAAAATATAAGCATTCAAAAGAAATGCAAAAAATTAAAAGTTTCCAAAATGGTATAAATGTTGTGCATCATAATAAAAACGTTTCAGATATTTAGTTAGTTAAACTATGTGTTAAAGTATTTAATAATAATAAATTATAAGGGACTTCGCTTCTTTTGATCGATATCGATTTTTACCAAATACGACCACTGTTGAGGGATGCGAAATGTTCAAGGTCGTTGACATCAGTGTTCGGCCTATCATCTGTTCACAAAGCCGCAAGCTAGCGGCTCTGAACATTATCGACTGAAATTTAAATACAAATCGCGAACCGGCAGCAGCAAACAGCTGTTTTTTGTTTATTATTGTTTTGAAAGAGCCGCTAGTGTTTGTAAATAATAATTGAATGTTGAGGAATTATCTAATAATTTTTCATTCTTGTGTCCAAGGAAAATTCAAAATGACCACAAATCCCGATCGAAACGCAAACAAAAGGATAAAAAGTCTGCTGCAGCCGCTGCTGATGGTGCTGTTGTGGGTGCAGTTGCAGCTGGAGTTGGTGCGGGAGCAGCTGGCCCAATAGAACCGGCGACAAGTAGTGATCAATTAAATATGTATCCCGCCTTTTCGATGGCTCAAATTCAACTTGAGGCTAATGCATCAAAGTTTGCAGTCTTTGCGGCAATACGTTCAGCTGTGCTAGAAGCGGAGACCAAGTATGCACTATTTCAAGAAAACGGTGACAAAAAGCTGACATCAGCCAACTTAAGTTCTTCGTGCTGTTTGATATGTGCTGGTACATGCATTTCCAGCAACTTGGTGGAATGTTCCTGTCATATTGTAGCAGCTACAGAGAAACGACTGCGCCACGATTCCATCAACAGTGATGTAGACAGCGAGGTAGATGATGAAACTGATAAGGAAGGGCCACTTATAAGAGTTCCGTTAATTGTGGGAGCTGGTCTACGCAGCTTATTTGAACTTATAGCTGATGCACGGCACATTCAACCAATGCTTTGTACAAAAGCTTTGAAGGCGTTGCTAGATGTTATTCAGGGCCAGCAGCCAGAGTCATTTAAGCTGGAACCAGAAGAACTCATTAATCCGCTGTACGATTTGCTCCTGGATTTGGCGACTATGCCGTCCGTGCCGACCGGAAGTGCCAACAACGTATCCAACTGGTCTGCGATGGCGTGTTCTTCGTTACTTGGTCTTTGTATTGCACGTGGCGATACTGGAAAAACGTTGAAAGCAATAGCTGCATTGCTTATGTCACCCAAACTATTAGCCGCTCAAATAATACATTTACCCATGGTTTTAGCTTCGTTGCAGCGCACCGTTATAAGTGCAGCACTTAACAAACCAACTTGTCCGGACTTTCACAATCATGGAGTGCCACAGAACTCACTCATAGATGAGGTTTGCACTCTAATTAAATACGATTTAATAGATAAATAAACAATTACAATTGTTTTTTCAGTTAACATTGCAGTCTGCTGTCATCAACAACAATTTGAGTCTGGCACAGCCCTCAATGGCCTCAGATGGCACTTACCTATATCTGTTGTTGGGCAGTGCTCTGTTCAAAATTGGCACTGGCTTTGGTGGTACCTACAAAGGACACATCTATGTAACAAATATAAGTTTCTCTAAGGAAAAGGGTGGTTGGCTCGGATTCTGTGCTGGTTGCTTGTATTTCAAAAGCAGTTCCAAGCGTTCTTCTGAACCCTTGAGCATTGTCAATACAGATACCTTGTCCATAAAAGGCAGCGTTAATATATCAGTGGTGCGAGATGGTCTCAATTATGTCTTATTTACCGATGAAAACTCCTTAAATGCAATTTGCACAAATCGGGATGTAAGTTGATTGTGTTGTGATTTTTTGAAGAAACAATATTTTAACAAAAATTATTTACATATTCAGGATTCTTTGGTTGTAAAGCAAATTAGCAGTCAACCGGGAGAACTGCATGCTTTTGAGCTGCCTCTCAAATTGGCCCGCAAAAAATTTCGCACCCTCGGATACGCTGCCTTTGAGGACGAAGTACTAAATCAAAATCAAATTCAAAAAATTCAATCCTCATACAATATATTCGAACCAAAAATACCAAATGATGTGGAAATAAATGGCATTGCGTGCGGCAAGGAATTTGGGATAGTTCGTGCATCGAATGGCAAAGTTTATTATTACGGCAAATCAGGATCACTTGGCCTCAAATCTGTGGGACGCACTCCCACAATGAAAATGACAGAGTTGATTATTTCCAAGCTCTCAAATATTGTGCACGTTGCTGTTGGTCATGATGGTATACATGCTCTGCTTGTAAACGATGATGGAACGGTTTATTTCGCAGGTATGTATTTAAACCGAAATGTGTATGAAAAGGGATTTTCTTTAAAACAAGTGTTTTTTATTTTATCCTGCTTTACAGGGACAGCTCGGCGTGGTGAAGATGGTGACACATCAAAAAATCGACGTCAACCAAAAGCGGTTAAACCTAAAAAAATGACCAAAATCGATGGTCATGTAATCATACAAGCAGCTTGTAATAACGGTACTTCAGCCTTCGTAACGAAGACTGGAAAATTGATCATGTTCGGCAAGGATACGGCTCACTGCGATTCCTTGGGTTTTGTAAGCGACTTCATAGATCAGCATATAACTAAGGTGGCTTTAGGCAAGGCGCATTGCGTGGCCTTAAATACAAAGGGTCAACTTTTCACATTTGGTCTCAATAACAAAGGTCAATGTGGTCGTGTATTTACCAAATCCAAGAACAACAGCACATCTACAATGAACGCTGGCACTTCCGATGTTGATGGTAAAAATGGCCAGAGCGAGAAAAAGTTGAAATTCGATTTTTCCACTTTGTGCGACTATGATGACCACAATTTGGCTCAAGGTCAGTGTCGCACGTGCGTCGTTTGTCGCGAATGCACAGGATATAATGTCTCATGTGTTTCCTCTTTAAATATTCCTGTGGAGGAGCGTTTGGCAGGAGCGTAAGTAATGCATTCAACTACATCTTAATTGATTAAAATGTATTTATTCCATTAGCATATGTCCTTGTGGACATGGTGACGCCGGCTGTTCCAAATGTGGTCTTTGCTCGACCTGTATTTCTGTGCAAGAAAGTGAAAATGGTGAGCTTGAATTTGTATATATCTTTTTCTGTTTATTTATGAAACATTTTGCTTCTTTTCAGATTCGAAAGACTCGAAAATTCTTCAAACTGATCGTCAGCGATCGAAAAGCATTATTATGCGTCGAAAAGATAAAAAGTCCAATGAAGAAAGCAACGCAGCAACTGATTTGGAAAAGGATCCACCACGTGTGGCCCCAATGGCACCTCAAATCCTAACACTGTCATCGAGCTCACCAGTTGTCCAAGTTGCTTGCGGTCTGCATCACACCGTCGTTTTGACGCTGGCTGGAGAAGTCTTTACTTTCGGCAGTAATCAGTACGGACAATTAGGCAGTGGAGATTTGCAGGCTGTAAGTGGGCCAGTACAAGTAAAGGTACATGGATCTGTTAGTCAAATAGCTGCAGGCAGCAACCATACGGTGCTGATGACACACAAAGGCATGGTTTATACTTTTGGAAGTTACCAAAAAGGTCAACTGGGACGTTTGCCAAATGACTACCAAAGTAAATCTTCAATGCCAGACGATGCTGAGGACATAGCAGCAAGTGGCTATAAGATGCCGTCAGAAAGTGGTGGTGGTTCTTCTAGTGGCGTAACTATAGCCAATCTTTTAACTCAGCGACAAAAATTTCTCTGGAACTGTAGCCCTGGCACAGTCTTGTAAGCATAGCTAATTTTTTATTTTTTTTAGAGCTTATGTAATTAAAACATTCAATCGTCAATAGCGGACTTGGTCCAAGTTTTGGCAAAAAAGCCACTTGGATCGGTGCAAGCGGCGATCAGACATTTATAAAAATAGACGAGTCCTTGATCACATCGCATCTACTATCCAAAGTCAATGTTGTGGCCAACAAAAAGACGATATGTATGTAAATTTAAATCAATAACTACAAAAATTCTAAAACACATTCTAAATAATTTCAGTGCTTATTCCCACAATCCCCTTGTCGTTCCATGTACTCTCCATAAATCGACGGGATGGCAGTTGCACTGCTCACTATAACAATCAAGTTAATTTCGTACAAATAATTCAAAATAATAAAGCGAATGTTTTTCCGGAGATCAACCAAAATTTTACCGCTGATGTTATGCATGGAACTGGCGCAAAGGGATCACCAGCCTGTCCCATAAACGAACAAATGTCACGCAGTATGCATGAGGCGCGCAATCAAATTTTTGATTTGCAGGAAAACCAAATACATAGCGATACTCAGCGCCTTAAACGTCGCATTCGTCAAGATCAGTCTAAAATTTCGGCTGGCTGCAGTAGTGTAGAAAAGCCGCAACCTCAGATAGCATTCTCACTCGATCCGAAATTCAATGTGCTCTGGGTGTACGATGGCGGAGCGAATAAATTACTTTGCTACAATGTTGTTGCTAGTGACATTGCTAAGAAAGGACCAGTAATATTAAACACCGCCTACTTCTTAGTAGATACATACTATATGATTATTTTTCTAGAATGCCTCGAATTACCGTGCTATTTTATCACCAGAACTGGCCTTGCCATGTAAGCCCGATTCTCGTATATCAAGATCTCAGGCCTCTTTAAATTTATTGGCTTGTTTGGATGTTCTCACATCGGCTCAAGATTCCATGTAAGTTTATAAAAAAAACTCTGTCCCTATGAATGTAAAGTAAATGTGTGGTTAGAAATTTCGAAGGTATTTCTACATCCCGTGTGAAAATTTTTGATGCCTTTTTGTGATCGGTTGTCACAAATGGAATTACAATATATTAAAGAACTAGCTGATATACCCGGTGTTACTGGAGAGTATCGAGAGTATCGATTAATATAGAAAAAGCGAAACTAGTTTTTTTTTCGAAATCGTTTTTTTTATCATATTATCAGTAGATCACTCTCAAATAAACTTCCCTTAAAAAATCAGTCCGCTGTGATTGCAAAATTTGTAGCCTATTTTATATAATAACTGCTGTTAAAAAGTTTGTATGCTAAAATTTTTTCAGATTTTAGCCAGTTTTTTCCTTCTCCTTCGAAGAAACAAAAAATGGAGTTACGGCGTTTTTATATTAAGCCATCGATATACAAATTTTAATATACACTTCTCGTTTTAATGTTTTTAAAAATCCGGAAATATTTAAAAAATGTTGAAATTTCAGCGTTTAGGTTTGAAATTCCTGAATTGCTTGAGATATAATTATTTTATGTTTACGACTGCTCAAAGTAATGAAAAAATAAACTTAGTATTGAACGGAGTAAAACTACAATTTTCATGCCACTATATTTAATGTATTGGCAACGAAAAAACTCGTAAGCGACTTCATTGGTGGCAACTCTTTTAGGACTCTTCGGTGACAAACCTACAATAATCGAAATATTGGAATTGTTCTTTGACGACGGCATAGTGTAACTCATTTCAGATTACACTAATCTTAGCGCAAACCAAAATAATGTTATTGAGAATATATGTAGTGTTGTGGACATAAAACGATTCATTGGCATTCTGCTTTTATCCGGTTATCTTACGAGTCATAGCCACGAGTCAGCAAATATTAGTATACCAGCTCTGATATGGGTATTCCGATAGTGAAGCAGGCCAAGAGTTGTAACAAGTCCAAAGTAATCCAAAAACATTTTCATCTTAACAACAACACCAGTTTGGATACTACTGAAAATTTGGCAAAATTCGTCCTCTTCTGGATACCGATGAACAAGAAACTTATGTAATATATATTAGATTAACAAATGGTACCCTACTTTGTTTGCAAAATGTTTATAAGAGGCAAACCAATTGGATTTAAATATTGGCGTTTGTGCTCAAGCGGTACATGCTTTTCTTTATACCGTACATTGGCGCAGCTGAAGCGTACGACAAATGCATTGGCCTTGGCACATATGTTGTTTTGAGCCTTCTTCGCAACGTCGTGCATCCGGAAAGACACACTGGTTTTTTCAACAATGGGACCTGAATGAAATGAGAGAAAATTTTATGCAACCGGTACAGTTCACGCAAATCCGGTACGAGGCGCTAAATTGAAAAACTCAGCGAAACGAGGGCAAATGGATTACATTTTCGATAAGAAGAGTCAACTCAACTTCGTGCGCTGGAACGACAATGCCCAAGTGAGAATTGCTACTAAATATGATGATGCTGAGTTACTAAAGTTGCTCGCACATCGCTATAACTCAAGCGAATCTGACCCATAACTAACTATAACGTCAATATAGGTGGAGTCGATTTACATGAAATCGTGGTGGCCCTTGTGGGTAAACGTTTTCACCACTTCGATAGTGTACGCATGAAAGTTGCACTGCCTAGAGGCCAAAATAAACAAAAGCCAATATTGCAGTTAGAGTTTAAATCCGAAGTAAGAACCAACTATCTTTTGGCGGATCTAGTGATGAACTCAGACTCTGACAATGAAAATCGGATAGACCGGATGGATTGCCACAAGTAAATATACGTTACCTTGTCGTAGAAAATCAACTAGAGAAAAAACCCGCAGATAATCATAATTTTTTATGTGAAGAATACTATAGATTGTGTAAAAATGTGTATCTAAAGCTATTAAGATTCCCGAGAAACAATTTGTGTCCGTACCAAACTACTCAGGCACGAAAGTCACGAGCATCACCTGGCACGAATGTCACCCGAAATAGTTCCGTAGTAAAACTGTATTATGTCAATAAAGTGTTCAAAAACGAGCGACTATATGTGGACACAGTAAACTGACGATTCGGTCTTCTTTCGTAGATTGTATTCCAGAACTAGCAGTTCTTTAGGTGCAGAGGTCGGACATTTACTGACACGGGCACCGGGCATATATCAGTTACTTTATTGACACAATATATGAAATTGTTTCTCGGATGTGTATATCTATGTATCTATATATTTTAAATAAATATATGAAATATCATATGTATACTACATTCAATAAAAAATAATAAGATCTTATTTAAAATTTTCGGATTTTTGTATACACATAGAGCCATTGGTCGATATTTCGACCACCTTATAGCCAGAAAACGGGTAATGGGAAAATTTTCAAACTCTGAAATTTTCTTAATTTAATCAAGAAAAACAAAGCCTGAAAATTTTATTAGGAAAATTCATCAAAAATATAAATCCTTAGCTAACGTTATTGATGTAATGATTTCAAGAACTTTGATTGAGCGTTTAGACAAAAGAAGATTGAATAAAATATAAAAAAAAAACAATGAAGATATTTGCGTTAAAAGTCAAAACTTTGAATTTGGAATATTTTTTTTTGACTTTAGGCAGCTTTAGGTTACGATGTTATTTATAAAAATTCATTTTCTAAAAAGTTTTTTAATAGTTACATGAATTAAATTGCGAGCTTAAGATCAAGTAAGGTTTTAAGAAGGCAACAACAACAACAACTCTGGTATAGAGTCATTCACTTAGCTGACTAGACAGTCTGTTTCGGAAATCGCTAGATTTTCCTCTTCAGTAGTCTTTGAGTAGTTAAGCTGTGATCAACTAACTGTTTAAATCAATATATGACTGCGCAGATTTTGGAATTCATTCTTTTGAATTGTATGGCTGCTTATCATATGACATTTCAAAGCAGTAGGCTATTTATAGATCACCGCCATCAACTCTACCAAGGTTGCCATCTGTTCTAGTTGCTTATTTTATTTATTTCAATATTCATTGGTGTTCGACAGTTTGTCGATGCACCATATTTTAATGCACCATAAAAATGAAACGAGTTTTTTGCTTCGCCAGAAGCTAGTGCTCTAACTGAAAGGTGGCTATTTTCACAACCAAGTGTTCAATTACACATGACTTTGACCGAAATCGATCAATTATTAGATTATTTAATTAATTTGACATTAGTCAGCTAAGTGATTGACTCTATACAGAGTTGTTGTTTTTGTTGCCTTCTTAAAAACTTACTTGATCTTAAGCTCACAGTGTTTCAATAGTTTTTAAGATATTAGAATGTTATTGTTGTCAAACAAACGGAAAGTTTTTAACTTTTTTTTTTAGCTTACATTAACATACATATATAGGATAAAAAATACATATTGCAGGGTCATTAGAGATAAACGAAAACAGTCCAGGTGGTGTTTGTAGCCCTTTTAATAATCAAAAATGCTTTCAAAGGTTGTTCAAACTTATCTCTTATTATTAACCAACTTTTCAGTGATTTTAGTTTCCATTTTTAAAAATTAAATTTTTGGAATCCACATCGTTCAAAATCTTCAGTGCAAAAAGAATTTCGAAAAAATGTTCAATGTACAGATTTTTGTTTACAGTTTTATTATAAAAAATGCTAACATTTTTCTATATATTCTTATTCTAATACAAAGACCCAGCTGCTTTGAAGAAGCCCTACCTCTGCCACAAAATCAAATAAAAGAGTCACAAAATTGCGACTATCAGATTGTGAACCGCTTTGATAATTTTGGAGGCGGTTGGGGATATTCTGGTCACAGTGTTGAGGCTATACGTTTCTCCGTGGACACAGATGTCCTAATATGTAAGTCTTGGTTAAAATTGATTTAGAAAACTTAGATCAACATATTTCCCTATTTATTAGGTGGCTTCGGTATGTTTGGCGGTCGTGGTGAATACACATGTAAACTTAAACTATTTGACATGGGCACTGAAGGCGGCGGCTACGAAAAAGATGGCACATTTATTTGTGAAACTAAAGAAATTCCATACGAGTGTGCAGCGCGTAGCAAACATCATATAATGCTGCCGAAAACGTTTACTGCTGTAGCAGGACGTTGGTATTTGGTGTGGGCACGTATTGCTGGACCATCGTCAGATTGCGGTTCAGCTGGGCAGGCATCGGTTACCACTGAAGACCAGATTGTCTTCTCGTTTAAGTCGTCAAAGAAGGCCAATAACGGCACAGATGTTAATTCGGGACAAATTCCGTCAATACTCTACAGACTGATAACATTTGAATCGAAGCAGCCCGCTGCTCCTGTTGATGCTGATCCTGTACAAAAAATATCGAAATCCTTTGCGAACTCAGTCACAAAAGAATGTTTTGAGAGTCTAGTGGTGTTGCTCAATTGGTCCTGGGAGACGTTTAAAGCAAACATTCGAGAGCAAAAAGACAAAACGCGACAGTTACAGGTGAAGCAGTCACTGGAATATTTAATATATGTCAACAAGTCATGTTTGCGTCTATTGCGTAAATACACCAACGAAATATATCCTAAACGTACAACAGTTACCTTGGCTAATAATGCACCAGCCTCGGCTTTGGCTTTAGTGGCCTTAAGCAAGCTGCATGCAAAGCAAAAAGTCAGCGAAACAGCAAAAGGAGCAACAGGAGGTAAAGTTTTTTTTAATTTTTCATTTACAAATTTAACATATATTGCATTTATAGAGAGGAGCGCCGCAAAAACTGCAATCAGTAATACTGGAACTAACACTGTTACTTCCTCTACTCCCACCACGATACGCAAACATAACATGGAAAATATTCAACTCGCCGAATGTATTGGAAATGTACGCGCCCTTTTAATTGGAATATTCTGTGATGATATTTTAAAGGATGTCTGCAGTGAGGAAGGTAATTAATGAAATGTTCTCACTCGATTTGCCTGCTTTGCAGAATCTTTTTTCATGCATTTGTGTAGGTTATTTAATGGTCTTGGATATTCTCGATGAATGTCATATCAGTTTTGTTGAATGCTTCGATGTCTTTTATCCCACATCATCGCTTAAGTGGAACTGTTTGTGCGATTTACTCTCGCAAATTGACAAGGTGAGAAATTCCGATGGCGAAAAAAATAAAATACAACATTTTGTACTCTTTTACAAAGCAGGGAACTTTACATTCACGCCTATTGAGTGCCATTTTGGCAGGTCTTTGTTCGCCATCAATCAAACTGCGTTCGACCTTTTCGCTGCTTGCGCCTGGTAATGAACGCCAATCCATCATAAGTCCCAGTGACAATTCTGGCTTGCCTATGCTTTCCTCTACCGAAGCTCATCAGTATCCAATCTTAGTAGAACAAATGATTTATCGCACTCAACAGGAGAAGAATGATTTCCTAAGCAACTCATGGACTTTTAAAGATGTGCTCGTGCGTCTATTGGACATTATTGCCAGTCCGATACGCATAAAGATTGAAAATATTTACAACCGCAGCGTCAACTTCAATGCTGTTGGATGCAAGGACATAAATCAGGGTCTTATCAACAATTGTTGCCACTTGCTAGCACGCGTACTCGCCGAAATAGTTTACCAGACATCAGTTGCAGATGTAATAATGCTTTGTATTTTTGTTGTGTTTTAAGCTGATTTTTACGTCTCCACTCTTTTCATGTTTACAGTTTGATAAAATGTTTTTGCCACCACGTAGCTTACACTCTACGGGTTCCCGTTTTGCTCGTTGTGACTTGAGTCGCACTTGGAATACGGGCAACTTTGGACCTGATGCCATTGCATTTATGGTGGACCGACCTGGCATCGCCATTGCCGGAGCTATGGCCTATTCTGGTTCTGGAAGTTACGATTATCAGCTGGAATTATTATACGACAACACGGTGGATTTGCAATCACAGCATAAATGGGAAACACTGGAATCCATTTCCGGTTCCTACGATCAGGATGTTGTGCACAATGACATGACCGAAATTAAGTTTGATCGACCTGTTTACCTAAAAGTAAGACGAAGTTAAGGTTAAAGAGAATTAATTGAATTTTTTTTAAATAATCGCTTAGGAAAATGTTCGCTATGCCTTACGACTGTGCTCACAAGGGGCACGCACTTGTTCTGGTGATGCCGGCATGACGTCTGTACGAGGCCCGTGTGGAGCAAATTTTCATTTTTATTCCTGCGATCTGAGCTTCAATGGAACGACACCGCAGCGTGGACAAATTCCTTGCATTCTCTATTACAGCACTCCAATAAAAGGCGAAAATCACGGCTGCTCAGCCGGATTTGGCGCGTCGTATACAAATGAAGTGACAACACGAGACACAGCTCTGCAAATAGCCTCTGATATAACCAAAAAGTGCAGCGAGTTATTGATTTTGGCACGAAATGCTATGGCTGTGTCACTTTCACCGTCAGATAACTCCTCCAATCATACGCAAACCATTGATTCCGAACACAACATTACGCCCATAGAGGAGCACATGGATATTAATTGGGCAAATAACTCGCGCACTTCTGTTCCGTCAGTGGATCCAAACATACCCAATACCGCCCGCGATATTACCAAACGCATTGAATCCTTTTCCAAGGGGATCATGGAGACTTTAAAGTTCGACAAGCGCTCAACCAATCCTTTTGAGATGGAAATTGAAATTGGTGCCACCGAGATACATCCAAAAGATCTTATGATAGAGGAGAGCGCTGGCCTACACGATTTGAATTTTCGCAATGGACAGATAGCAACATTCAATGGCAACGAACGTACAGAAAATGAAGTGGCTGAGGAGTTTGAAAACATCGCACAACATCGTCAGTCGTTGATCAATAAATCGGATACAGAGGAAGCCTCTAATCAACAATTCAACGTAGTGCATATTTTGGAGATCTTTAATATTGCTTCTTCAAACATGTTTCACACACTGCTGCCACTTGTCTACGCACACATTGGAACCTTAGCCTGCAGCGATCCAAAGGTAAGCATTTGTAAAGTGGGCAGCTTAGAATAAAGCAGCAGTTAATAATGGCTCTGTTTAATTTTATATTTAAGAGTTCGGTGCAAATTCTTGGCTTGATAAAGGAAATATTGCCACACATCGCTGCTTTAAATCAGTTGTATGCGGCCAAGGACCAAGGCTTAGGAGCTGCGCGAGGGCATCTTATGCACAAAAACGCTGAAGCTGTAACGAGTGCCGATGCTCTTTCGGTTGAAAATCGCGATGCTGCAAACGAAAAGGTGCCGCCGCCTTTTGCCATTCCTACGACTAGCAACCATTACTGTGTGGTAGAGAGCGAACACCCGTATCGCAGTGCGTCGATCAATTGTTATTGCGTCGAATTTCCGTCTTGTGTGCAATGGTTGAGCATTGAATTTGATGCTCAGTGTGGCACGGCCCAACTCGAAGATTATATGCTACTCTCCATACCCGTACATCCTGCTGTTGTTGAACAGAGCTGTTCATATGATAATTATTTTGATATGTTGGATAATAATACGAATTCGAAAAAAGTTGGATGCAAAAATGCCAATTTAATTAGTAGTTGTTCGACAAACAATGGCAAAGAGACTGAGACAACGGGCAGAGAGGTCAAGGAATGGATAGTGATAAAGAAATTCAATACGTACGTATAAAGCAACCATTTGCATTGTTAGAAATTAGCTCGCGCAAAAAAAAAACTTGTGAATAAAACATTTCAGCTCATCGAACTGGATGCAAAATGTGCTCGTTTTGCCGGGCAATTGTGTAGAATTTTCCTTGGAGACTTCATCATTGTATGCACAAGACCCTCATATAAACAAGTTTGGCTTTAAATGTTTGGTCGTCGGCTATGACAATCCAATTTCAGTGAGTAAAAAGAGCCTAGTTAGCATTTAGTAACATCTATGAAGATGCTTTCGACTTTTATAGATAACATCGACAAATTCCTGTCTGTTGCGTTTGGAGCAGGAATTAGCTTACTTAGGTGGAATGTGCAGTGCAAATCTTATGAAAAAGGATCTAAATTTACCTGGTTTGACCTTTGCTTGAAATTATTGCTTGCACTTACTTATAATTCAATGACTTGCAGATGACAAAGACATTGAAGATCTGACTGATATTGAAGAGACTTTAAGCACACATCATGGCTTGCTGTCCAAAGGTTTTGCCTTGGCAGAGCCTGTTCTAACTGTGCATCAGGCTTTAGAGTCCTATCTACCTATAGGGTGAGTTCAAACAAGCACTTATCTTCTTTAAATTAATAAATTAAAATAAATATGCATATATTTACTTACTTATACATATAGATTATATAAAAATATATATATACAATTTTACAAGATAACTAAGACTATGTTTTGGTAAAGCATTTTTGTGTAGTTTTAAATTTTTGTGTTCCAGCCACACATAGCATCTTTTTTAAGCGAAATTATTTCACGCTCACCCTCCTTCTCCTCTCCACCTCTTCTGCCTACAAGTCAGTCTTAAGGAGACCAGCATTTTCGATTTGGTACACTATTTGAGTCTCTTTGTAGGTGCGTGGTTCCGGCAGTACCACATTTAATTTCCTTCGCTTGCTATTTTTGGCAATGCGACACCAAACAATAACTGCAATAATTACTAGAATCACAACTATGGCTAAAACTCCCAGGAGTATGTACAGTAAATAAGAGGGCTGCTTGCAGTCCAATTCGATGATTTTACTTAAAGCCAAAAAGCTTTGGTTGTCGCCGCCGCCGCTGGCACTGCGTTGAAATAGAATTTTGTCGGAAAACTTGTGAAAAAATTCCACTCGAGGCCGTGGTGGCTTCAAACTTGTGTCGAGATCTTTGCATGCATAGATATTTTCATAGCGTAGCTGTTCGATGCTAACGCGAAAACGTTCGCTAAACTCCAGAGGACGTGGTGGAGTTAATGGAAAGCGTACCGTGTTGTTGTTGAAACGCAGTTCGAGCATCTCGCTGGCAATATAGTCTCGATGCACTTTGATACCTGTTTGGATTGTTAAAAAAAATTTGATTAACTACGACGAGCCATGTTTTTTTTTGACAAAAGCTTACCTTTAAAGGATATCTGACTGGTTGAGCCGAAGTTATTGTCTCGTATTACGGCACTTTCTCGCACATGTGCTTCTATCCACTCGGAGTCAATTCCTTGAAAATAATTGTTCGTAATGCTTAGTTTCGAAACATCTAGGAGAAAAGTTATTATTTATTTTTTATTAACATATACTAAATTTTAAAGAAATGATGCTGAGTTTGGCAATACAGTTTGATTGCAATGCAGAAGTTTATTTACATAGAAAACCTGCTAAATAGTTCAGTGGCTACATGTTGTAATTTCACTGTCGAAGCCAACATCGAAGTGAAGTTTTCAATCTGGCAGTATGTTGTAACATTTTAGTTCGACAAGCGATTTGGTTTGTTTCGAAGTTATGTTCGAACATTTAACACGCAAGCTTTTTTTTCTGATACTTGGCATGTTAAATAACTTGAATCAATATTTTGTAAAATTTTTTGTTAATAAAAAATTTAATTTAAACTAAAAATTATAAATTAGTTATTTTCAACAAACAACATTGTTTGGAAAATATAAAGGCAACTAAATTTGAACAAACAGTTCTAAGGTAAACATATATATACTTTTATAAAAGCCCATACTTTTGTTATTTCACTTACTTAAAACAATTATTTAACACTTCTATGTTAAATAAATGATAAAACAATGCTTACACGGATAAATAAACTGCCACCAAATCAAAGTGATATTTTATCGCAAATATCTCCTGTCGAAAGTGTTACAACATAGCGCCTTTCGATAATTTCGACAAAGTCGCAAATTTCGAAGTTACAACATGTTGCCACAGGTAAATTTTTCAGGGATTAAGAGTGGGGAGAAATATTAAAATTGTGCTTGGACTAACAATTATAAAAATAGGGTTAAATTTTTCAAAAAAATGCTTTAAAAATCTGTTTAACTTTTGTGAATGCAATCCAAATAAAAAATGACAACAGCGGTTAGAACTTGGGCCTATTTTATGCTTCTTTTTCATACAAGGAATGGGCCATTTGAGCCCTTTAAAGGTGTTTACGTCGGCAAAGAGGCTGAAGTCCATCTCTGGATGAACAGACTAATAAACAAGCCCACCACGTTCCCGTTCGAAACAGTTACACTCTTACTTGCCATGTTGCCTTTTTATTGCAGTCCCTACCGATACATACGCCTCTTTTTCATCTAACAATGAAGCTGCATACATAGTTTTTTAACTTCCGCACTTTGGATTAACAAATTACCATAATTAATTGATTTTTTACTAAACAGTTTAATCTGATTAATTACACAGTACAACAACAAAAAAGAACAAGGTTCCAACAACGGATTCTGGCAGAAGAAACAAAAAAATATACGTATATCGGCGTTTTTAAAGTTAATGTCCGAATTTTATTTTAGGGGGGTTAAAGTTACCCCTTTTGCATATTCTTATGGTGAATCGGCATAGGAAATAAAGAGCTGCACAAGCACTATAAAATGACTTGCAAGCCTTAAGCTCTACTTTTAAATCAAAATAAGCACTGCAGTGAAGAGAGCTTTTGATGTACAAACGAATATTGTAGAAAGAGATAGTGGGACATTCAATCTAAAGAACAATAGAACCAAACTGAGGTAGAACAAAACTGAAGTAGAACCTACTTACTGCACTGGCACTGAACTACTTACGGGTATAAAAAATGTTTTTTTTTTTTTAATTTATTTATTTGATCAGAATTTACAAATTCCAAAATTTATTTGACAATAGGGTTGCTACCTTTATTTTTGCCATATCGAAGCTGGGGCAAACACTAAATAAAAATGGGTCGTTGATGCCTAATCGATTGTCAGAATTAAGAAATTCCAAATTTATTTGACAATAGGGCTGCTACCTTTATTTTTGCCATATCAAAGCTGGGGCAAACACTAGGTAAAAATGGGTCGTTGATGTCAAATCGATTGTCAGAATTAAGAAATTTCAAATTTATTTGACAATAGGGCTGCCACCTTTATTGTTGCCATTTCGAAGCTGGGGCAAACACTAGGTAAAAATGGGCCGCTGATGCCAAATCCATTGTTAGAATTTAGAAAGTCCATAATTTATTTGTTAATAGGATTGTCAGCTTTATTTTTGTGATTTCGAAGCTGTGGCAAACAGTAGGTAAAAATATGTCGCTGAATTCCAATCAGCACATCTACAATGAATGAATAAGACCGACACTGAAGCAAGCACTCGCTGTGCATGCTATGATCTGTAGCGAAAAACATTTCAAATTACGAAGTGTTTGTTTCGTGAGCTGCACCATAAAATGTGTCTATTCGATGTCAACGCTACGCTGAAATGCACTGAAATCCATAGAAAAAAAGTTGTTCTGCACAAATGCTCAAAATAATCCTTGGTTTATGTTATGATGATTCCCTAAATATTTTGACTCTAGCGATAGCCATCCGTGAGCTGGAATAGTTTGAAATAACCTCTAAAATTCGAGTTTTTTTGTAACAATTTTGGCTTGTGTAATAGTTGTAAAAAATAAACTGTCAGAAATTATTGGCCGGAAAAGCATAAAGTCCAGTCTGCATAAAAAAATTGTAAATATTTTTAATAAGATTAAAGATAATGCTGTTTTTCATGTATATTTTTGGCATTTTTTTTATTTTATTTCCATTCAAAAACTTTCGAAATTCAAATAACTTCATTGCTTTTTTTTAATTTCTTGGTATATTTTTTTAGTAGGTGTTTATTTTGTAACTAATATTTTAGTTTAATGTGTATCAATTTAAGTAATCCTGAACTGGAATCCATGCTAGAACTCAAAACCTTTCCGACGGTAGTTTGAAAACGAGAATCGCATTAAAAATAAGGAAGTTATTTGAATTTAGGTGAAAATAATATAAAAAAAGTAAATTTTTTTTTTGAAAATCCGCATTATCTTTGGTCCCTCGGAAAAAGTTTTATATTTTTTGATGCAGATTGGAAGAACTTTTTTATTACTACTATTTTTGACCCTTTTTTATTTTAAATTACCACACCGGCCAATATTTTTATAAAAAACTCGATTATTAGAGGTTATTTCAAATCATTTCAGCTCACGGATGGCTATCGCTAGAGTCCAAATATTTGGGGAATCATCATAATATAAACCAAGGACTATCTTGAGCAACTGTGCCGAATAATTTTTTTTCGTGAGGCGTCTTACTGTACAGTAGTGAATTGGCACAAATATAATGTTTTGTGCAGCTCTTTAATAGGAAACCATGTGACCCTTACATTTTAAGTATAGGATGTGTTCAGTGCACTCACTTATGTAAAAGTACACAAGGAATATTTTAACCCTATAACTTTTCAATTTATGGGTCTTTTTAACCCTTTTTTTTAAAGGGCAAAAACTGCCAAGAAAAAGGGGAGATACCGGGTTAAAGTTATTATCAAATAATACTGTTATTATCAAATAATACACCTATTGACACTTATCACGGACTACAGCGCTCCCGTACTCTTTAATTTACTTAAACAGGCATATTCTGTCTCTGACAGTTTTCCGGTATTCAGTGAATCATTTGAGGAGTTCCTTAATTCCCCAAAGAAAGTAGTAGACGAACCTAAAATGTACTCTAAATATAGTGCATTTTGTTTGATAATATACGTTACGGAAACTCTATTAGAGAGAGGAGAGATAGCATTATTGCCTGTCCTCATCCATGATGCCCAGACTAGATCAGATTTCCGTGTTGTGTATAAAAAAGTAAAGGCTGAAAACGATAAAAGACCGATGATTAAATGAATCTTCAGTACATGTAATCAGATGTCCATCGTACTGCAAAATTTGGGATCTTCACTTTTCCAGGATCTGCATACTGTAAGAGCACAATTCCAGAATAGAATAACTATTATCGCACAACACAACTTCGAAGTATAATATAGTATCTTGAGAAATAAAGAGCTCATATTGAAGTTTATTATCTTTTCCTGCAGAAATTATTTAATAATACTCCCACCCTTAATAAGAGCATAGATTCTTTCATGTGTCATTTGTAACGCAAAAAATGTGGAATTGAAAATCTTCTAACTGAATGCAAGGCAAAATGTCCACATAAAACCATGGTACAAGATATACCTGAACGCAACACTAGCACTGTAAATTTAAAAAAGATTGTTTCTTTACAAGATCAGGAAGCCCTTACGAATATGAAAAGCAATCAGATAATATCAACATTTATTACTTTAGATGTAGATCTCCTTTCCTTAATGCTTTTGTCTGGTGAATTTCTTTTAATTGAGTTTCATAAATCAAAAATCATTCCTCCCTACAACATTGCTCATGTTACATTGGTTGAATACAACATAAATGAAAAATTACTGTTATCAATTCGGGGGACAAATAATTTCCCAAAAACTGCCATTTTCTCTGAGAAAGACAATGTCACTTCAGTTATTTTAGACACAGTCCAGCAATCTTAAACAATAGAGATGATATTCCATCCACGGTTGAAGAAATTTTAGAGAACACTGATGCCATGAAAGATATATTCATCTCCAATCGAAAGATCGAATGGATGAATTGAGAAAAAAATTCTCACATCTGGCTAAAAAGAATGAAAGATCTAATTGAGCCTGTAATGCCCTTACTTACAATATGTTTAAGGGTTAATTTCGTAATTATTCAAAATTGGTAATTAAATGTCCTATAAAACCAGATTTTAGGCGGTTAGTTGTATGAAAGAAATTTGCTACGTAGAATTTCACTATATGTCATCACACAAAAAAAAAGCTCTAGATATAATATATACTAATAAAGAGATGATAGCAAACATAAAAGAGTCTTTTCAAAAAGGCTCATAAATTGATAAGTTAGAGGGTTAAAATGTTCTACAAAAATGTTCCTTGTACTGAACACATCCTATTCAACACAGCCTACTGAACACATCCTATACCTAAAATGTAAGATGTTTCCTTTGCCGATTCACCATAAGAATGTGCAAAAGGGGGGAAACTTTAAACCCCCCTAAAATAAAATTCAAACGTTAACTTTCAAAACGCCGATACACGTCGTCGCTTAAGAAAATAAATGTCGTATGTGAGAATGTTCACTTTTGAGATTATTGAGAAAAAAGAGCTATAAATTCTAAAAAATAGCGGTAAGTCCCAAAAATTTCGTAATTTATTATGAAATGTGTTTGCAAATAGGACTGAAATTCTGAAGAATATTGCTACGCTAGATTTTGAATTACAGCCCCTTTTTCTCAATACTCTCAAAAGTGAAAATTTTCACATACGACATTTATTTTCTCAAGCGACGATGTATACATTTTTTGGTCCCATCTGCCTGAATCCGTTGTCGGAATCTTGTTATTTTGGAAAAAATTTGATTTTGTTGTTAAGTGTTAATTGAAATTGAATGAATTCTTATTGAAATTGATTGAATTCTTAAGTGTTACTTGAAATTGATTGAATTCTTATTGAAAAGTTATTGTTACTATGATTAAATATTGAAGTTATTAAATCCAATTAAATTATTGTTAAAAGGATGAAATAAATTGATTCGAATTAAATAAAAGGAAAAGGACTTTTTTTGCCAAAAACGATGGATAATTTGCTTTCGCACGTTAAAAAAAGGAATGTATTTTTAAAAACTAAAATATAAACAAGATTAAACGCAATCCAAAGTAATCACATTCACAACTTTAGTTAGAGTGCTAAAAGAATATTATATAAAATATTTTGAGTACTCACATTTGAAGGAAAATGCTCGCGAGTGTACTTCTTGAAACTGCACATTGTGTATTCTCAGTGTATTGAGCACTTCCAGCTCATAGAAAGCCTTCGATGGCAAGTTTGTTTCAAACACACAATTTGTAATTTCCATTTGATCTACGGTGAATTTTTTGAATGCCTAAAATATATATTTTATATACAGTTATAAAGTACGTGAATACGTCAATTCATTTGGCTTACCTGTGGCTCGATTCTCTTCACTAAAACGTTCTCAATTTTCAATAATATAGCCCGATCCTTGATGGTTGTAAAGCCAAATGGATGTATAACATCAATGCGTCCACCAATGAATGAAATTTCTTCTATGTTGCCATTGATGGCATGTGATTCAATAGTCTCAAAATTTACCTGATATTAATTTAAAAAAATAAGGTGAAAAACTAATATTTTACTAAACAAAATTTGATTACCTGCTGAAATTCGATTATTAATGGCGTGTTACTAGCATAACGTGGAAATGAAAGCGCATTTCTATGAAGTACTAGATTGCCAATGTTTTTAAATATAATTTTGCGTAATCCTTGAGTGTCTTCTAACGCATTTCCTTCTATGGTGAGTGCTTTACAGTTGCTTATTTCAACTTGGAACACGTAGCCCAGTAGATGAGGCAGCAGCATATGCTGAAAGTATACCATAAAAGTTAATGGTTTTTTTTACGCCACTATGTAAATGTTCTAAAAATGCTTATTGAATTAGGTCTTATTCACCAATTCCACCCATTATGAGTCACTTAATCAGCTATGATTCTTACCTGATTCGCATTTTGACAATCACATGTAAACTTGGCATCGTGGGCTATGCAGCTGACATTTCTCTTGTTATCATCTATATAGCTCCTAACTGTTCTTCGTGGCTCAATTTTCGAAAAGTGATTCTGTTCCTGCTCCTGCTCGGCAGGCGTAGCTAAGAGAATTACTCCAAATATTGCCAATAGAATCCAATTATTGTTTAGATTTTGAAGATATTGCATATTGTCTGGCTTTCCTTTTTGCTATATCGTCTATTTTTTCGTAGTTCTTGTCTCTGCTGCCCGCGTAAATTTAGTTGTGTAATATTTTTCATAATTTTATTACTTGCTTCGAAATGTTTTTCCACATTTTATTTCACATTCCACTTCCAATTTAGCTGAAGTAAGTGTTAATAACTTTTTTTGCTGATACGAGCGTTTATTTAATTTGATTGGAGCGAGCTATTCTGTTGGTGTCTCAATTACAACTGATAACATTTATTTATCTGCTTACGAATATTTTTCACTCGAATCCAAAATGTTTGTTCGTTCGCATGTGTGGTGGAAAGGTTTTATATGAAAGAAATTATCGCCTGTACTGAGGTGACTCCTTCTTTGGTGTGCGTTCCAGATAAATGTTTATCTTATCTCTCGATTTGCCTTTTATTTTGTATTCAACTCGTAGAGTTGTTAAATGCTTTCCTATATGAATAAAAAAAACCTTGATGACAAATTAATATCAATAGTCTATAAGTACTTGAAAATATTCTACTTGTCAAATTTATCTAAAAAAGATGATCGTTTTGTAAAACATTAAACAATAGTTCGAAATTTTGCATGCATAAATGATGAAACAACTTCCAAATCTACGTTTGAACTTACTAGTTTTAAGTTAATCTTCCCTTCAAGTAAAATTATTAAAAGTAAATCAATTAAGTCAAACTTTTAAATATGGATAGAAAAAAAAAAATAAACAATTGCTACCTAGATAATATATGTATTTCTGAATGTACATTGTAAGAATATTAAAGAAAATTGAAGTAAATTTCTTAAAGGAAATTGCATAATTTGCAAATTTTATTCATATCGATGTTCAGTTTAGAAACGTTGTCTTGAGTAGTTATATTTTAAAATAATCATGTCGAAACTGCTTTTATGTATTATTTTCAAATATGAAGTTAGTGTAAGCCTATTTCATTTGTTATTTGAGGGCCTCATGTTAAAAAATAGCCAAGACCACTTTTGACTGTTTTGAGAAAACACTAAAAACAGTTTTAAGAAAAAAGATACAATGCAATTTATAAAAAAACATAGCGATAATTGTTACAGGATTGTTTGTTTTCAAAACAAATTGTAGTTATTTATAATATTTATGAAAAAACATAGTAATAATTCTTTGGCGTTAGGTACAAAGGACTTAAGTCAAAAAATATAGTTTTGAGTAAATTTAAATTTAAGATTGTTTTATTAATTGCAAATCCAGATGAAGTATTTTTTTAATTTATTAGTTAAAATGGGATGCAGTTGTACTACTGTTCTACAAAGTTGTTAACAGCAATCGAAAGAGGAAAAATAACTGATTAGAACCCAATCAAAAGTCCAAATTCCAATTTTTTTACTTAAGTCCTTTGTACCTAACGCCAAAAAATTGTTATAGGATTGTTAGCTTTCAAAACAAATTGTAGTTAAAATCTATAAGACACTTGACGTATGCCATACGAGGGCCTTGATTAAAAAAAATAAAAATTGAAGATAGCCCCGTTCTAATCACGGCCATTCACGAGCAATAATTGCTTTCGCCGCAAGCAGTTTATAGGCAATTCGCCGCATCGGGCTAGTTGACGAAAATCCCCTTTCAACCAGAATTGGACCGCTTGCGCCAAAAGTAATTGTTGGCAGTGAGTTACCGTGTGTAGAACAGGTCACATTTTGGAAAAACAAATTAACGTTTTTTATATGGTATCCAGCGCCTTTCCAAGAGCTTTAGGCGACCCCGTTTGAGTTCAATCATGCGCCCCAAAAATTGTAATACCCTACAGTTTATTGGAAAAAATTATTTGAGTACGAAATTAAAATTTTGTGTATTCAAATTGATTTATGTGTTTTATTTGATGAATAATATGGATGATGTTATGATTCAAATGTTGCCATATTCAACCATTTCAGTGGATTTGCCCAATATATTGAACACGGGAGCGGTCCGAATGCTTGAAGGTCAAAATCTTGAAACAATCAAAATCTTGAAAAAAAATCTTGAAAACGAAATCTTGAAAATAAAAATCTAGAAAACACAAAATATGCATAAATCTTGAAAAAATCTTGAAATTTTAATATATGTTGTTCTTTCGAATAAAATGGATAATTTCGAGAAAAAAAACTGAAAAGTGTTTAATTTCGAAAACAAAAATGTCAAATTTTGGCAAAATTATAAATTTTTTAAATATTTATGGTCCCACATTTAGTGTCATCTAGACAAACGATGAGGACGTGGTGGCTTTTTATCCATTTATGAGCACATAGTTTTTAAAATTTGACATTTTTTTGCAAAATTTGTCTCTTATTCAAAATTAAATATGACATTTGTTGCAAAACTTGTACCTTTCGAAATCTGCCACCTACTAAAAATTTGACAAATTTTTCGAATTCAGGCACTTATTCCAAATTTTACACTTTTTTCGATATATGGCATTTTTTGAAATTTGAAACTTTTTGAAATAATTCGACAATTTGACATTTATTTAAAAATTTTACAATTTCTGTGACTTGAAAATTATTCATTATTTTGATTATTTTCGAAATTTGACATTATTCGAAAAATTTAATACTTCTTTCGAAATCGGACACCTTTCGGAATAGTGTCAAATTTTCAAATAAGAAATCTTGAAAAACCTACGCATAGAATGTATTCTTTAATTCGCTCGCGCGAATTCAAGATATTTTTTTTTGAAGATTTTCGTTTCAAGATTTTTTTTTTCAAGATTTTGTTTTCAAGATTTTGTTTTTCAAGATTTTGATTTGAAGATTTTTTTTTTAAGTTTTTTTTCAAGATTTTGAAATTCTTCGAAAAATACCCAACCCATTGGACACATATTAAAGTAAGTTGGATTTGCAATTTTTGGATAATCTTTTTGGTATATTTTATAAGAAAAAAATCAACCGGACAAAAATCAAATGTATGTTAAGGGTATTTTTTTTATCTTTTTAGGACCTAAATGATAGGAATATTACCTCAAAAAAATATTTTGTTCTTAGCCATTGAAAGGGTTAAAACTATTTAGTAGAAGTCACCTTTGAGTGCTTTGAAAGATGCAAAATGTTTGATGGTTTCATCATATTGAATTGAATTTGCATTTGAATGTTCAATCGATATTTTGGCTAAGCCATTTAACCGCTTTTATTTTATCGAATTTCGAAGATAATTTTTAATTATCTTGAATTCAGAAAAATTGTTTTCAGCTGATGCAGTCAATACAGGACTTCGTAATACAATTCAATGCGCAATTTCAACATTTGGCAATAAATTCTCCATACCGTGGGCTTGAATGACATTACGAACATCGATGACTCGAACGATATTACGACTTTTCACCAAATCTTCTTAAAATAAATTTTTCAAGAAAAGAAGAAAACCATTCAGCTGTGCAATGCATGAAACTGATATTTGTTTTCTTTAAAATATTTAGATGTATTTCGTGAAACTAATCAAATGTGCAGTTGGTAAAAAAAATATGTTGTCAAAACCATTTTCTCAAGAAATGTTTGCATTGAATTTTTTCTTGTAGTGTTTTAATATACAGTGGCTCATAACGAAAGTCGGGCAGGCATTTCTTAGCACTTTCGCATTGGTTGCAGAAATGAAAATGTAAGAAGAAACTTGGAGTAAATATTTTTTCAAAACTTTATTTATTGGTGAGCAAAATTAAACAGAAACATAGTTGAAAAATTAGAACAAAACGGTAAAACAAAATTAAATCAAAGTAAAGCTTAAAAAATGAGCTCACACGTCTCAAGTCGGGCAGATAGAGAATTTAATGCTAAAACTAAGAATTTAATATTTTGTTCAAAATCCTTTTTCTTTTATGACTGCCTGGAGCCTTTTTGGCATGGGTGCAACCAAATTTGTACAAACAGTACTTTTTAATATATCTTTAGTTGCCCATCTCTGATACTGCACTCTGGGTTCAAGTTCATCCCATAGATGTTCTATAACATTTTAATCTGGGCCTTGATTATATAAGGAATAAATTCCTTATTTACCCGCACTTTCTTTTACGTGCACCATGAGAATGTCAAGGGACATATTTAAGTCCATTATACCTTCAATAAAATGAATCGTTCCAACATCAGACGCAGCCCCAATCCATGACTGATCCTCTACCATGCTCAAACGTATGTTGAACATTTTTATTGCAAAATTCTTCATTCGGTTTTCGCTTCCCATCTGAACCATGCAAATTAAATAAACTCTCATCGGTAAACAAAACCTTCAATAAATGCTTATTGTTAAAAAGTGCTAAAGATCCTAATGTATTGTAATGTAATGTTGCTCCAGAATGAAAAGTCTTTGGTCATTTGCTCGTGCACGAAATTGGGGCGTTCTTTTATATTTTTCTTGCTATACAGTGCCTTTTTCGTGCTACTTCTCTATTTAAACAATTTTTTTCTCAAATCTCTAGTTTTGGTGCAGATAAAAATGGATATTTTATTATTTCTCTTAAAACATACCTTTCATCTTTGGAGCTAAGTTTATTTTTAGCTACTGTACGTTCTTTATTGCATATTCTCTTATATTGTATATAACGCTTGATTATATCGTCCATTGTTGATTTACTTTTTAAGACGATTTGTGAAATTTGTCGCTCGGATTTTTCTTTCAAATAATGATCTATCACGAGCTGCCTTTCTGCCACTGTTGATTGATTCACTTTTCGAGAAATGTTTATTTTTTAAGTTTTGCTTTGGACTGAAGTTATTCCAACAGTTGTAAAAAGTTTAAAGCAGGAATAACGGTTTAAGGATCACGGTTTGCATTTTTCCTTTGCTTGCCCAACTTTTAATATGAGCTCGTTTTTAAAGGTTTGCTTCAATTTAAATTTGTTTCACCGTTATGTTCTAATTTTTTAATTATGTTTTTGTTTAATTTTGTTCACCAAAAAAGAACGTTTTGAAGAAAATATATATTGCAATTATTTTCATACATCTATTTCTGAATTTCTGAAGTCAATGCGAAAGTGCTAAGAAATGCCTGCCGACTTTCGTTGTGAGTCACTGTATTTAAATTACAATTGCACTTCAATGTCTTAAACTAAATCAAAATTTATACCAAAAACACACTAAATTCTAGTTTTGAAAAATAAACTAAACGATACCATTGAAATCAATGTTGCAAAAGTAAGTTGTCAATCAATCATTTAATGTCCACAGTTGTTGGCAGTCATTTTGCCTAGACGAAGTGGCATTGAGTTCACAAGCTTTAGGGGTTGGTCCATGGGAAAATTTGGCCAATGTCAGAAAATGCACTTTCCCAAATCCACAAAGTTTAAAGGCTTGTCCTGCACAATGCGTATTTTCAAGTCCGCTCACATATTTTCTATTGGCGACAAGTCTGGGCTCTGCGGTGGCCACTTTGAAACATTTATATTTTCCCTTCTGACATAATTTTTTGTCGAATTTGGCAGTGTGTGTAGTAGACCGTCTCACCTTATAGGCAAAAAAAAAATGTCACCGCACACCAGGTAATCTGAAACATTATTGAAAAAAAACTTTCGAAAATAATTTTTTTTTTGACCGAACGTAGGTGTAGCGCATTGACATATTTATTTATAACTTTGGTATTTACCTTCCGATCTTAAAGAATAATACGTCTATGTTTTTGTCTCAAGGAGATCTATTTTTGTCTTTAGGACTCATTGACCTCAGTTGACCCTTATAGTACTGGCCCACCGGACCTCAGTTTATACCATCTTAAGTTATCATTTTGATTTCAGAAATGGAAAGCCCATAAAAAATCGCTCAACTTTTATAAAATAAATTTTTCGTTATTTCTACTAGAAATATTTTTAAAATTTTTCTTTTAATTTTTTTGCAAAACGTAGTGCAAAGTTTTAAATTTTTTGTCATATCGTATTATTTTTATAAAATATGCACCGAAAACTTTCTTATCCAAATCTACCATCCTAATTTACGATTCAAACGTAATATAATTAAAGCCCTCAAAAAACCATTAAACTCTTCCAAAGAAAGTATATCGATTATCCCATTGAAATTATTTAAAAAAAAAAACCTTAATATATTTGCTATTTGGCTGCTGGGTTTCTGTCAGTGTTTGAAATTGCTTGACTGTTTTTAATTGCTTAGCTTTGATTTCGAAAAAGGAAGCAGCAATCTGTAGGTTAGATATGACCTTTTTAGAATTAAAAAAAATTTTTTAAATATTTTTAGTGGAAATAGCGAAAAATTTATTTTGTAAAATTTTAATGACTTTTTAAAGGCTTTCAAATTCTGAAATCAAAATGGTACCTTGAGATGGTAGAAACTGAGGTCAGGTGGGTCAGTACTATATGGGGTCAACTGCGGTCAATGAGTTCTAGAGACAAAAAATGTCTCGCTGAGACAAAAACATAGACATATCATTCTTTAAGATAAATACCGAAGTCATAAAGAAATATGTCGAACCGCGACCACTACGTGTGGTAAAAAAAAACATTTTTTTTTAAACTTTCTTTCAATAATGCTTTAGATTAACTGGTGTGCGAAGAAATTTATTTTTTCGATACGGTCTAGTGTATAGGTGCATTATGCTGTTGTAGGATGAAATTTTGCCCTATAATCGCAGACTGATTGGTCTCCAATTTTAACTAGCGGAACATCATATTCATATTATGACGTCGAATCTTCTGTACAGTTTTTCAATGATACTCTGCAAAGGTGTTTCTTATTGTCCGTCCCAAAAAAAGGTGTTTCTCCAATCCTTTAAATCCACCCTGGCTAACAAATGATCTAAAGGCACTTAAAAATTTAAAAAATCGTTTATTTAAAAAATATAAAATATTTGGTTCTAGTTTAGACTTTGATTCCTATTCTTCTTGTCGTTATAGATATCAACAATTAAATAAACAATGCTATTCTGCTTATATAATTACCATAAAATCTCAATTTAAAGATGAACCAAAAACTTTTCTATAGTTTTGTTAACTCAAAACGTAAAGCCTCCAGTTTTCCACCCCTTATGAAATTCAATCAGGAAGAATCATCTTGTGACAATGTGATTTCTAACATGTTTGCAAACTTCTTTAAATCAACTTACTCCGATATACCATTTAATACTAGCACGGTGTATCCTTTTCTCCCGCCAGTTAACTCTTTTGAAACCCCTGTAATAGACCCAAATATTGTCATGTGTTATCTTCGGCATATAAAATCTTCTTTTACGACCGGCCCTGATAAAATTCCAAGCTGTATTTTAAAGCAATGTGCTACAAACCAGTGTACTCCTCTAGCCAACATTTTTAATATTTCCTTGCATAGTGGTTATTTTCCTATTATATGGAAGGATTCTTATATTATACCCCTTCATAAATCTGGCTCCAAGATAAATGTTTCTAACTATCGAGGAATTGCAAAATTAAGTGCAATCCCTAAGTTATTTGAGAAAATCATAACTGATCAATTAACCCACTCCGTGTCTTCCACCATTTCTGTCTTTCAACATGGTTTTCTGAAGGGTAAGTCCACTACAACAAACCTCTTAGAGTTTACTACGCGTGTTATAAATGGTCTTACTTTGGGACTGAAGACTGATGTTATTTATACGGACTTTAGCAAAGCTTTCGACAGTGTTAATCATAATCTTCTTTTGAAAAAACTCCACTTTATTGGGTTTCCTGTCACATTATTAAATTGGATAAATTCGTATTTATCTAGACGTACTCAAAAGGTTTTATATAAGACTTCTCTTTCAAAAAGTATTTCGGTCACTTCTGGCGTTTCTCAGGACAGTCATCTTGGACCAGTTTTTTTTTACTATTCGTTAATGATCTTCCTTCGGTAATAAAACACTGTAACGTCTTAATGTACGCTGACGACGTGAAATTTTTTCTTTGTTACAAATCACCCGAAGAACGACATCTTTTACAATCTGATCTAAATAGACTTGTGGACTGGTGTAGCTTAAGTATATTAAATCTCAACTTAAAAAAATGTAAGCAAATGACATTCTCGCGAAGATCTGCTAATAACATAAATTACACTATAAATAACACTAACTTAGAAATAGTTTCCAGTTTTCTCGATCTTGGTGTTATTATGGATTCAAAACTTCGCTTCAATCTCCACGTTAATATGGTGATAAATAAGGCAAGAGGAGTCCTTGGTTTCATTAAAAGATGGGCTAAAGAATTCAGTGATCCCTTTACTACTAAATTATTATATACCTCTCTCGTAAGGTCAATTCTTGAATATGCATCAGTTGTATGGAACCCACAATATAATGTCTACATCGACGCCATAAAATCCGTTCAAAAACAGTTTTTACTTTTTGCTTTACGTCATAGTCGTTGGAACCCCAATATTATGCTTCCATCGTATGAAATACGCCTTAAAATTATTTTGCTACCCTCCCTAAGAAGCAGAAGAATGATGCTTAATGTCATGTTTCTATATAAATTACTTCGTGGCGAGATTAATTCGGAATGGCCATTAATCGAGATTAATGGCCTCATCTAAGAATTTGCGCCAGCCATTTCTGTCTTTCGCTTGCTGGCGCCAGTTGGAAATTCCAAGCTTCGTCAGGTTTTCCTCTACTTGGTCTTTCCAACGAAGATGCGGTCGTCCTCTTCTGCGTTGACCGCCGCTGGGTATCGAATCGAATGTTTTCTTCACTGAAGCATCGTCTTTCATGCGCTGAACATGACCAAGCCAGCGAAGCCGCTCGATTTTAATGCGCTTGACTATGTCGATGTCAGCGTACATTTCATACAGTTCATCATTCCACCGTATTCGGTACTCACCATTGACGCAGATTGGTCCGTAGATCTTACGAAGAATCTTTCTCTCGAATGCTCCTAAAGTCTTTTCATCTAAACTGCTCAGCGTCCAGGCTTGTGATGCATAAAGTAGGACGGGCATGATGAGCGATTTATAGAGCGTGATTTTCGTTCGTCGAGAGAGGGCTCTGCTTCTCAATTGCCTACTGAGCCCAAAGTAACACCTGTTGGCAAGAGTTATTCTCCGTTTGATCTCAATGCTGATGTCGTTAGTTGAGTTAATGCTGGATCCCAGATAAACGAAGTTCTTCACAACCTCGAATGAGGTATTGCCAACGGTAACATGGGTTCCAAGACGCTGGGACTGTTTGTTTGTTGACACTAAGTATTTCGTCTTGTCTGCATTCACTGCCAGACCCATTCGACTTGACTCTCTTTCTAATCTGGAAAATGCTGCACTGACTTCGCGCGTATTATGGCCAATGATATCGATGTCATCAGCATACGCAAGCAGCATAACACTCTTGTAGAATATTGTGCCACTACGTCTCAGATCAGCAGCTCGGATGATCTTTTCCATCATTAGGTTGAAAAAGTCGCACGATAAGGAATCACCTTGTCTGAAACCTCGTTTGGTAATAAATGGTGGGGAGAGGTCCTTCCCGATTTTAACTGCGCTGCTGGTGTTGCTCAGTGTCATCCTGCAAAGTCGTATTAGTTTTGCAGGAATACCAAATTCAGACATGGTGGAGTAAAGGTGCTTCCTTATTGGGCTGTCGAAGGCGGCTTTGTAGTCGACAAAAAGATGGTGGGTGTCGACTTGTTTTTCTTGAGTCTTCTCCAAGATTTGTCGTAGCGTGAAAATCTGGTCGATGGTGGACTTTCCAGGTCTGAAGTCACACTGATAAGGTCCGATCAGTTCGTTTACAATGGGCTTCAATCTTTCACATAAAACGCTCGACAGAACCTTATATGCGATATTAAGAAGGCTTATCCCAGATAGTGGGATCGCCTTTCTTGTGGATTGGGCAGAGCACACTGAGATTCCAATCGTTCGGAATGCATTCTTCCGACCATATTCTGCATAGAAGCTCGTGAATGCATTTAAGTAGAGCTTCGCCTCCGTTCTTAAACAGCTCAGCAGGTAAGCCATGAGCTTCCGCGGCTTTGTTATTTTTAAGCCGAGCTATAGCTGTCAGAACTTCATCATAGTCGGGCAGCGGAACCTCAACGCTGTCATCCAAAATTGGGGTTTCCGGAATATCATCTCTATTGGCGGGATTGTTGTCAGCGTCGCCATTTAGAAGCTTAGAGAAGTGTTCCCTCCATAACGTCAGTGTACTCTGGACATCTGTCACTAGATTCCCGTTTTCATCCTTGCAGGAAGAGGCCGCGGTTTTAAGCCAATTAATGTGCTTAGTGGAAAATCCTAATTGCCAATAGGGGGTATGTTTTAGTACGTAAGTACATTCTGTCTGTCCCGGCTGATTCGGGCAGGATCTAGAATGTAAATCGTGCATGCGTATAGGACGGGCATACGTATCTTTGGAAGATTTCATACCACCGGGCGAATCAAAAAAAAAAAAAAGAAAAAAGAAAAAAAAAGACCTATATCTTTTGGTATTGCAGTCTTATCTAGAATTTTTAAGTACACTGAGCTGTTACTTTTCCTTCTAGGATAACAAAACTTCCTGTTTGAGTTGCCGCTAAGCATCTCCAAACCATTAAACCTTTTTGTACTGACTTAGCTGGGAGAGTGCACTAAAAAGAAAGCTGTTCGCTAGGACTCCGTCACACGTACACCATTCCTTGAGAATATTTGAGTCTAATCATGGCTCATCAGTTGAAAGTACTAAAATTTTGAGGCTTTATTAGTATGTGTTCTACATAAAAATCACGCCTTATCGCGCCGATGCGAACGAAACAGCTTTACGAATTCCCTAAATGCGTTTATTAACCTTTTTAGTGTCGATTTCAGGGCGACCAGGGCGTGTATTTCAGCAGACTCGGTGTTAATTTTTATATTTGAAACTATGTACTTTCCATATTGCGGCTTGACTTTTATTATCTAAGTCTGGTTTATGTAAATTAATTATGACAGAATGCGCTTCATCCTTTAACTGCCGAAATTTAGGCATTTTTTTTTAATTAGTAAGAATCCGTTTAAAAATATAGCAGTAATTATAAAAACCAAACAAAAAAATATATTTTATACTTTATTACTTTATTGTTATTATTATATTTTATACATACTAAAATCACCAACTTAACTTAAAAAAATAGTTAATATTGAGTTAAGTAAGATTTTGTCAAAAATATTGTGTTACTAAATTTCAGATATTAATGTTTAAGTCGAAAAAACTCGTATGAGACAACTTATTTTAGCCACATCACAATCACGACTATAGTTTCTGTTACTCATTACCGCATCGAATCGCATTGAACATGGCATGTTTTACCTCTGCTAACGGTAATTCTAAAATAGGTGAAAACAAAACAAAAACAAAGCATAGAATGGTCTAGAGATGATAAGCAAAAGCAATTTGTTTGCAGTACCAATAGTAAATGTGCGAAGTTTCAGCACTCTATGTGCCTTGTTTGATTTAATGCCATAAAAATCGGGTTCTTGGACCATAGTGCAGAGGTAACAAACTCAAGCTGCTACCTCTTAATAAGCAATGCTATGGTATGCAGGAAAATATTTCAATCTGATTCAGAAAAAATTAAATGGATTTATTTATTTTTTTAACCTTAATTTAATGTTTGCTTGCTTGTTACTTTTAGCTATTTAGCTCATCTCATTATTAATTCACTTATTAACTGAAATTGCATTTAATTAACTTAATACACCTAAACTAAAGGTATTAAGTTATGCCTGTTTTTAAATTCAGATGTTGTGTTGAGTGGCAGTAAACAAGTTAAGATACGCTACGTATTTGTTTATAAATGTTCATAATGATATCACTCTATAACCAACAGTTTTGTGGCACGCTTATTAACTCTTGGCTTTCATCTCATCGAACTAAGTGCTTTTGTTAATTGCAATGATTTTTCAAAAATAAAATTTATTTCACACACATATCGCTACAAACAAATAAACTAACAAATGAACAAACTGTTTGACGTAATGCTTGAATATTATTTATTCTATTAATTTGTAATGGTTGAGAAATATTTTCAATACTTTGCAGTTTATTTGCGTTGAAAGCACACATTTACACACATACGCTGTATGGGGGCTGTGTTGTAAAAATGTTACACACTAAATAAAAGTGGACAGTGAGTTTGAATTCAAACTTGAGTTAAATAAGTTTTAATCAGCTACACTGGCTAGAGATTGCCTCTTTGGCTATGTCGTCCGTGATTGACGAAGTGCATACGAGAATAATTTCAAGAAGAGTTGACGAAAGGAAACAGCTTTGTCTGAATTCTTCGCTTTAAAATTGAGAAACTTAATTAACTCCAATTTAATTTCCGTTTCAGATTTTAAACACTATACACTTAAATACAATTTCCGTTCTTGCAGAAATGTTTAATTTTTACACTAAACAAAGGAGGAAAATGAGTAGAACTAAAAGCAGTTTAAATTGTTTCTTGAAACTTGGATTGGATTTTCGAAAAGGGGCGTTGTTTAAAATTTGTAATTTCGGTGATCTCATTAAAACCATTGAAAATCTTGCAGAATAAAACCAATTGTAGCAGTTCAAAGCTTGCCATAGAATAAAGTTTAAAATTTTCAAGTTTATTTGTCGGCCTTCATTTTTTTTTTGCTAATTATTTAATTTTATTTGCTGCAAAGCTAAACTTGAAATCTTTTTTAGTCAATTTTTGTGCCAAAATTTAAAAAAAATGACACCAAATACATGCATACTTCCATTTTTTTAAGCCAGAACCGCCTAAATGATGATTACAACTTTTATTTTCAAAATCACTTTGTTGGTGTGACCGTGATTTGCGCTATGATAATTGAATGTTCGTTCATCAATTGCTTTTATGATCTTTACGACGTGAATGCAAGTACTTTGGGATTGAATACTAAACGACGCTAATTGAAAGAAATGTGCTTGGTTTAGTTTTTTTTGCTTTGCCCCGTACAAGATACTTTTTTGCGGCAGTGACATAAATGCTTGACCTTCGATTTCATTTGAAAGCAATGTGGGCTCGCTTTTAACGTTTATGACAGCAAGTGATGTTTTTTGTTTTTCTTTGTTTTATTTTTAGCCTCATATACGTCCGTCTGCCCATATTTAAATGTAAATGCAAAAATTAGATCTAAAAAATACAAAAACTTTGCAAATTTGTGTTTGTTATGTAAGCTTTCTTCATTTGCTCGAACCTCTCTGATAACTTTGACAAAAAAATCGCAACAGTTTGGAACAAGTTTTCTTCTACCGCCTATGATTAGTGTTGGCAAGTGCTGAATTCATATACATATAGTGATATAAAAAGTATTGCCAAAAAAACGTTATAGTTTATTTTGGGTCTCCTTGTAATTAAGACTTGAAGTTTATTTGACTTTAATGATTAATAAACATGGTATAGCTATTTACCAGGCAGCATTGGCAGTTGGTTTGGAAACTATCTCCTGTCAAAAAATATACTCGTAAAGAGAGAGCACACAATTTTTCATGGCCACATTCAGCGGAGTCAACTGTTGTGAACTCTACACGAATACAGTTATAGTATCGATACCTAAAGGCTCAAACATAATAAGGGCCGACCAAAATAGATGAGACATAACGAGTAAGCTCAATCATATGTGAACCAATTTTAATAACCAAAATGGTCGTACGTATTTGATCGAAACTGAACGAAACATTTAGACATGACGTTCTGTTCCATAAGAATCGAACTTCTAACGTTTGATTCACAACAGCTTGATTGCTAACTAATCAGATGATTTAGACGAGTGTAGCAACTCTTTTCATTTTGGGCTGAATGTCAAAACATCCGTAACGAGTACAGACGTTCGTCAAATTGCTATTGTCTCGTCTCGTCTATGTTGGTTGGCCCTATAGGCTCGAGCTGGCTGCAGCTTATGTCAAAAATCAACGAAAAGCTAGTACAAGTTCTGCCAAATACTTAATTTGACCGAAATGACTTGAACGAGCTTGTCTTTAAGTCATTGAAAAAATTCGCCAATTTGTATATCAATTCGTTTTGTTTGGTTTGTTCAACTGAATTTGTAATAACAGGAATGAATCTCAAACATAAGCTGAAGTTAATTTAATTTAAATTCGTTTGAAAGAAATTTTATCTTTGTTTCACTAACAGCTGTTTGTGACAAGCTATATTTTCCTTGTTGAGAGAAAATAAGCAATAAGCATTGACAATGCTACCTGATTAATTATACCATGATTAATAAATAGTGAATAGAGCTCCAAAACTCGACCTTGATGTATATAAAAAAATCTAAAATTACTTCAAAATTAAAATTTTTATTAAGTTTATTCCTTAAAAATTAGTATGTGACCCCTTATAAATTTTGTTTATTGTATAATTTCTACCATTAAGCTAGCGGTCAGTTATTTTGTTAAAACCTGTATAATTTTTTTGCACTTCTCTTTAGAATTAAAATAAGGTCGCGAAAGATAAAAATGTCTTTTGGCCTAAAGAGCCGTGGCGTGGTATAGCTGGTGACGTGGTATTTAATTGCATAGAAACTTTGATCTCGTTACAAATGAAGTGCGTTTTTGGAACGTAGTTACATTACGCGGCTTGCGGGTTATGTGATTTGGTAGAAATAGTCACGTAACGATGAGATTGTTGCGTGTGTATGCGTGCGACTATCAAGCAGACTACAAACTTGTAGTTTATTTCCTAGTTGACTAGCAGGCGAGCGCGATGTGTGTGTGAGTGCGAGTACTGAGATTCGAGCAGAGTAGCAAACGAGCAAGTGAGTCCGCAAGTCTCTCTTTCTCTCTCTCTCTCTCTCAGTGTGTCTCTGTTTCTAGCACGTAAACATTTCTGTTAAACGCAACCCATCAAACATTTTTTGAGCGCTCATAAAGTATGACTCTAAAATGCGTAATTTCTGTTAATGTTTTATTAGTGTTCATAAAATTGAGTCATATTTCAGACATAAAAAGAAACCTTTTTATGTGTGTTTTATGAGTGTTCATAATATGGAGTCATAAAAGAATACTTTTTATGCGTGTTATATGAGTGCTCATATAAGAATACTTTTTATGCGTGTTATATGAGTGCTCATAATTTTTTTTTTAAAAAGATCAAAGAACCAAGGCATGCGTCTTATACAAACAAGGTTTTATCTTTGACCTGAAAGGAAAGGGATAGATTATTTAGAGAAATTGATTGGAACCAAACGTGAATTATTGATTAGGCGAAACAAATATGCAAGACAATTTCAATTGCTTCTAACCAATGCTAGTGTTATGCCTTAACCTCGGCAAGCATTTCCAGTACCTAGTTGTTCCTGTCCTTTAATTTTACATTTTCCACAATTTAGCTGTGGATTTTTAGTTTACTATAATTCTTAAATGTAGGACAGAACAAAGAAAGTGAAAAGAACTATGCCTGAACCCGGTTTCGAACCGGTGATCTCTAGGTTGATAGTCTAGCGCACTCTCCACTAGACTACAAAGGCCGACAAAAATAAATGGAGTCATAAAAGAATACTTCTTATGCATGTTTTATGAGTGCTCATAAAATATTACTCTAAAATTATTTTTTTATGAGTCCAAAAAGAGACATAAAACAGTTATTTTTTTATGAATCATATTTTAGAGCACAAAACATACGCAAATTTTTATTTGAGCGCATTATGAGGATAAAGGCTCATATATATGAGTCTTAAAACAGTCTTTTAAGAGTCATACAGCCCAATTCTGAATGATTTTCCCCGGGGAATCGGAAAAGGGAGTTTTCATTTTTAAGATGGCAGATAAAGTATCACATTTTTTTTGTTTACACTCATGAATATGGATGGAAGATGAACAAATTGGTATTAAAAATTTCCAAAATGTTTTTAAACTGTCTTAAAAATTAAAACACCCTTTTCCAATTCGCCGGGAAAAATCATTCAGAATTGGGCTGATAATGTTTGCTGGGATTTGTTATTTTTATTTGTGTGTTTGTTTTAAATCATACGTGAGAATCTTTATTGCAATTATGCTTTAAGAAATGGAAACTGTAGCAAATATGTGTAATCCAGTGTAATCTGATGTAAGAATTTAAAAAGCTTTTTGCCAATAGGGTGGCCCCTAAAAATGTATTTTTCTATTATATACTTTTTGTGTATGTGCTGGCAATATTAAAGGGGTTGCTGATTTCGAATCTGATGTTAAAATTTCAAAAAAGCTTTTTGCCACTAGGGTGAACCCTAAAGATTTGTTTTTTTTTGTTTTATACTCTTAATAGATATGCTGATCGCTAATTTCGATTTTTATGTTAGAATTTAAAAAAAAACTTGTACACTAGGGTGAACCTTAAAAATGTGGTTTTTTATATTGTTATATTGAACCTGATGTTAAATTTAAAAAAATTCTGTTGACACTAGAGTGGACCCTGAAAAGTTGTTATTTTTGTTTTATACCCTTTGCGTATGTGCTGACAGTGTTAAGGGGTCGCTGATTTCATACCTAATGTAAAAATTTTAAAACGCTTTTTGACACTAGGGTGGACCCTGAAAATATATTTTTTGGCTTTATACTCTTTGTGGGAGTGCTGCCAGGGGTCGCTGATTTGGAATCTTTTGTTATAACTTGCACATTTTTTTGACGTTAGGGTGAACCCTAAAATTGAGTTTTTGTTGTATAGTTTTTTAGATGCGTTGATCGCTGATTTCGAACATGATGGTAGAATTTAAAAAAGTTTTTTGACACAAGGGTGGACCCTAAAAATGTGTTTTTTTTTGCTTTATACTCTTTGTGTATGTGCTGCCAGTGTTAAGTGCTGATTTCAAATCTTATCTTAGAACTTGAAACATTTTTTAACATTAGGGTGGAATTTAAAAATGTGTTTTTGTTGTATACTCTTTGTAGATACGCTGATAGCTGATTTCGAATCTGATGGTGGAATTTAAAAAAGTTTTTTGACACTAGGGTGGACTCTAAAAATTTGTTTTTTTATTATATACTTTTTGTGTATGTCAGTGGCGTAGATAGCTTTTGGTTGTGGGTGGGGTCCGTAAAATATATAATAACCTTAAAAAAGTATACTTTTGAACACCTGATTACATGACTGTTTTGTGAAGCCAAATGTCATGTTCCACAGCCTTAATTTGTTGCCACAGCCTTAAAACGTCAAAAAACGGTAGGTAGGTAAAAAATATGGGCTTGTTGAATTGAATCTAAACAACGCCGAATTTCTAGAAACTATACATGTCACTATATCTCTAGTAATTTTTGACCGATTAAAAAATTAAACATTGAACTAAATCAAATTTTGATTGCTTTCTTGAGAAAAAGAAGAATTTTTGGCAATACGTATACATTTGGAATCGTGCTACACTTAATATTAGAATCAATTCACAATAACATGAGATATTTGGTAATGTTTCAATGGCTCTGGGAGGGGTCCAGACCCGTGGACCCTCCCCATATCTACGCCACTGGTGTATGTTCTGGCAGTATTAAAGGGGTCGCTGACTTTAAATATGATGTTAAAATTTAAAAAAAGTTTTTTGCCACTAGGGTGAACCCTAAATATGTGTTTTTTTTTATTTTATACTCTTTTTAGATATGCTCATCGCTGATTTCGAATCTTACGCTGGAATTAAAAAAATTTGTACATTAGGGTGAACCCTAAAAATGTGTTTTTTGTTTGATATTCTGTGTGTATTTGCTAGCAGTATAAGGGTCGCTGATTTCGAACTTTATATTAAATTTTAAAAATTCTTTTGACACTAGGGTGGACCCTGAAAAATTTGTTTTTTGTTTTATACTCGTTGCGTATGTGCTGGCAGTTTTAAGGGATCGTTGATTTTAAACCTTATGTAAAAATTTGAAAAAGTTTTTTGACAGTAGGGTGGACCATAAAAATTTGTTTTTGTTGTTGCGCTGATCGCTGATTTTGAATCTGATAGTAGAATTTAAAAAAGTTTTTTACTAAATGTTTGAAATGAACTCTAAAATGTTTTTTTTTTTGTTTTATACTCTACAGTTAGTTTAGTTTTCAATCCAACTTTTCAATCAATTCAAGCTTCATACGAGGAACATGATGAATGCTCAATGCTTAATGCCTTGTTGCGTCAGGAAACAAATATCGCTGGAAACGGTAACTCCCTATTTTCATCTCATAAGAATTTTACATCTTAATTTGCAATAAATAAGTACTTTTTTCCTAAAATATTACATTCAACTTTTTGATTTGATTGTTCATTTACATTATTTGCCTTGAAAAATTATATAAAATAAAAATTAATAAAAATATTAAAAATATAAACTTCGTTCCGGGCGGGGGTCTCCCGACCGCACCACTTTTTTGTCTATTATTTCAATATAAAATATCAATCAATTCAGCAAACTATCGTGTTATATTTTTTTACCGTACAAATTGTTAATTAAATGCTACCCGGGAAAGGCCGGGCTATATAAGCTTGTTTATTTATATTAATTGTATGAGTTTTGTTTGCATTTTTCATGTCTGTTAATATATCTGTATTTAAGTGAGTTCATAAATATGACACCAGGCTACAAGTTAACAGAACGTTTGAAAAAATCTAGTTGAATGATGAATTTTAAAGAGATTTAATGAACCTGCAGTTTATGTGAATGACTTTTTAGTGGGGTATTTTGTAAATGTCTCTTTCAACTTAAGCATTCTTTGAATGTAAAAAATTCTCTGAAAGTTTTTAGATTTGCTGCTCTTGATCTTAATAGGTTTGCGATGGTGTTTAACTTAATTTTTGTATTCATTACATCATTTAAATAAAAAATGAATAGAACAAAAATTTAAAACTTTGTATCATTTTCCAACACTACCATTCTCCAATGGTAGGTCAGCAAAGTGCACAATACAAAAATATAATTCTTTCTCTTCTGCTCATATATATAATATTTTTGCATATCTTTCGAATTTTAGTGTGAGAGAATGAATAACTAATGAAAACCACAAACTTTTCGCTGCTAAAAAATCTGCTCGCATTCTTTTAAAATTATTTTATTTTTAGTTTACGTAATTCATTAACTTTATATTGATTTTATTGCGTCGTTTTTTCGCATTTGATTTGATAATATTTAATATGAGCTATTTGCAATATTCATATTTTGTCTGGTACACACAAACACACACACACATTCGGATACACAAATATATAACCATAACATAAATACGGAAAAGATTTTCTTGCACACTTCAAGAAAAAAAACCTTACAGATTCTTTAATTAAGTAGATTCTCCGCGTAGAGTAGAAGTAAAAAAACACAAATCAGTGCTACTTCATAGTTGCCAGATTTTTCTGTAAATTAACTATTCGAAATTTATTTGTTTGTCTTTGAAATCAGTGCTTAGATTATTTTTGCAGTAACTACATATTTATAGAAATACGTTTGGCATTGATGCTTTTTTACTTGGGGTTTGTAATTATTAACATAAATATTTGGCCACTTTGGTTTCAGTGTATAGCTTTTAGTCTATAAAAAGAAATATTTTGTGCTTAGTTTTTTTCTATCCTTGTCTGAACTTAAGTTCAGTTCATTGTTAATATACAGAAACAAAAACCATTTCAGGTTTTTTAAATAAAATACTTTAGGTGGCAACAACAACGTGGCTCGACAGCCATTCAGATCATCGTTTGGACTACTTCTTAATATCTTAATTTAATTCAATTAACCTCTGCACTGTAGTGAATAGTTTGTTGTTTGCTTTTGTTGCTGTTGTTGTTGTTGATTTCGTTGACACTGCTTTTATTTATTTGCCAAACCACTCGCTTAAATTTACACTTGGCATTTATGGAAATTTTTGTTTTCTCATAACATTGGCTGATATTCGAACTTTTCGTTTAATTTTTAACAACATTTTGAGATTATTTATTTTTACTTTAAGTGCTCGATTATTTTTATTTATTTTAACTTTTTGAATAACGAGTATTTATTTCTTGTTGTTTAATTATTACCAGCTAAACCTCGTCAGATCGTCGTGACTGTATGCAAACGCGCCAAAGTAACGCCACAAACATTTAGTATTCCGTATGCATCTACTACTAACTTATCTACCGGCAGCTAGTTCTAAACTGACTCGACATTCATCTGGTCCGCAACTGGGACCCGATCCCAAAAGTCGGTGGCAAAAAGCTTCGATCAAGCGCTCTCGTTGCTAACTAGTTGGCTTTCGGTTTGTTTACTCTTTCAATGGCCGAACATTGTGGAGCCGCGTGCGGTTGAGTGGATCGGTTCTTGACTGACGTTAGTCAAACGTTAAGACGGCTTTACTGTCAGATGTTGCTGGTTGCGGTTGTCGTAGCTGTTGTTGACTCTTCATTTTTATGTTCAGCATTTTATTTGTTTAGTTTTTCGTTTGCATTTTGTTTACGTTTCGATGGTTTTTGTTTGTTGTGCGTAGCATTTTGTGGAGATCAGCATAAATGTTGATGTTGGAATCTGACTGTCTCCGAGCCCAACAATGCTGAGAAGTTATGTGGAGTCTAGGTACTTCATTGAGATTTATAGTGTTGTGTAGCGTCGTTATTTTAAAAACTATTCTGTGAAGAAAATCTGTCTAAAACACTCTTGCAATAAAATGTAAGCTTTAAAGGTGTATTGCAACGGTTTAGATGATCGAAGACTGTTATTAAGGATTATCATTGAAGCCTTTTTGTTGTCTGATTTTTTTTTTGTTTTTCACAAAAAATTCTCAAATTTTGACCTAACAGTATTTAGAAGGCTTAACCAAAAAAGGAAAAAAAAAATTTAATTTAACTTTTTTTTCGAATAAAGCTGGTTTTTCTGTCTTTGCTTTTAATCTCTTAATCTATTAATGTTTTTCTAAAGTGTGCCAAAACCAAAACTTATCCGAAATTTGTATATATTTTTTTTGGTACTTGTGTGCTTGAAAGACTATATGCACTTGAATATAGCTACACAGAAAAAAACACATGTTTTAAAATTGACGACAAATGTGTTATTTTTTTGAATTTTTGCCGTTACTTTGACATTTGAAAATTTACTTGTTACTTTTAAAATTTTTAAAAAATATAGCTAACAACAGATGCCAAAGTAAAAGCGAATATACAGGGTGTCCAGTGCAAGAGTACGAATATTTACGTAGGTGAAAGAGCAAATCGATTTAAGCAAAAAATCGCATAGGGAGGTGGTCTATTTTCGCACCCTTAGGAGTTACGGGGTTAACTGGTATTTTATGACTTTGATTCATACTATTGTTTCTAGCAGAAAAACTAAGTTATGGAAAACATATTTGAAGAGCATTTGAAAGGCAATGAATTGACCTTTCTAACGGTTTATCAACGAACCCACCCGACCCATCCATTACCGAGCTGTGTTCGTGTGTAGATGAAATAAATCCGTTGAAACTACAAAATTTCAAGTTTGAGCGGATTTTTCTCAGAATTTCGCGTAATAAATCAAAAAATTTTTAACGTCAAATTTGTGATCTATTTCATATACTTTCCAATAACATCAAAATCATAGACATATCTTTAAAAATAACAAAGTTAGTTGTACTCCGGAAATTACACTAAATTGAAAACATAATGATATTATCTTCTACGTAGTTGTATTTTGTTAAAAAAAAAGAAAATTGTTGAGTTGTTAATCGACCTCTGCATTTGCTTGTGGCTTACAGGTCTGAATATATTAAAGAAAGCCACAAAAAAAAAAAAAAAAAAAAAAAAAAATTATAAGAACTGTCCAAAGTGAAATTTGTGAAGTACAACTAACTTTGTCATTTCTGAAGATATGTCTATAATTTTGATGTCATTGGAAGGAAAATGAAATAAATCACAAATTTGACGCTAAAAATTTTTTGATTTATTACGGGTAATTCTGATGAAATTGCGCTTAAACTTGAAATTTTGTAGTTTGAAAGGATTTATTTCATTTTCACACGAGCACAGCTCGGTAATGGATAGGTCGGGTGGGTTCGTTGATAAACCGTTAGAGGTTTAAATTACAAATTTTTAAAAACCTCACTATGCGATATATCAATGAAAAGAAGACCTTTCCAATAAGCAAAAATTCATGTGAATACTATGAAAATACATATTTTATAGGCGTTTAAAAAACTGCCTTTTCGAAAATGGCGAAATATCGATTTTTGGGGTCTCAAAAGAGTTTGTAAAGAAAAAAAAATTAAAAATTTTTGTTGGCCAAAGTATACACAAACTTAAAAATCTGTATTACTTTGCTTATTTTGGGTATGCATTTTGAAGAAAAAAAAAAGTTATATGCAAAAAACATGATTTTTTGACCAAAAAAGAAGTTCAGGGAAACCAAAACCGCTCCATGGGGATCCGATAAAAAAAAAAAACTATGCCGAAATAGTTTTTAAGAAACCCTCTAACTTTTGAGTCGGTGTATGGCGAAATCGAAATTTCGATCCGGCTTACTGTGTATATGTCTAATAAGTTTTAAATTTGAGCTTAAAGAATCGGGCAAAAGCCCAGATTTACAGCCCTATTCTGGCAAAGTATCAATTTTTAATATTTCTGAGTTTGTTGTAATTTTTTGATTTCACACCAAATTTGAAGCTCAAAAAACAAAAGTTTTTAATAAAATTGTGACTATCTGAAAAGCAGGTGACAATTTTTATCAAAATTAATTATTTTTGAGCTTCAAATTTTGTTTTGAAATAAAAAAAAACTTTTTAACAAAAAAAAAAAAAACCAACTGCAAAACCACTACAAAGTAAAAAATAATTTGAAATTACTTTTCACATTAATTCTTGGTCAAATTTGTTAATTTATTTATATATATTATTACTATAAATTTATTACTATAAAATTTTTTCTATTTTGTATTATTGTCATAAATATATTAATTTCTTCATGAATATAAAACCTCTAAAGCCGGAGCGTTTATTTTATAAAAGTCTGATTATATTAGCGCCGACTTCAAAGGTTTTATATTCATGGTCATGGAGAAATGAATATATTTATGACAACAATACAAAATAGAAAAAAAATTATAATAATAAGATTTCCAATTTAATAATATATATAAATAAATTATCAAATTTGACCAAGAACTAATGTGAAAAGTAATTTAAAATTATTTTTTACTTTGTTTTGAAGTTGGTATTTTTTTGTTAAAAAGTTTTTATTTCTTCCTTTTTAGAGATTATGATAACAATTTTGCCCATTCCTGTAACGAATTTCGGTACCCTAGTGTCAATATTTTAGATACAGTATTTTTCTTATAATGACAAGCCCTTTGAAAAATTCACTTTGAAAAAATTGAAAAAAAGGACACCGTAGTGTCAATATTAATCGAGTTACAGTGTTTTTCTAAGATTTATTCGCCCTTTGTCGAATAACGCCCACTTTTTTTGACCATAATTTGTAATAATTGTGCCTACACCTTTACAGTACTCTAGTGTCAATATTAACAGAGATACAGTGTTTTTATAAAAGTGACACGCCCTTTGTCTATTACCGCCCACTTTTTTCAGTGTTTTGTAATAATTCTACACATTCTTGTAACGAATTGTATTACCCTAGTGTCCATTGTATTCGAGATAGAGTGTCTTTCTAATATTGCCACGCCCTTTTGTCCAATAACGCCCACTTTCTTGATCGTAATTTTTAATAGTTGTTCCTACTCCTGTACCAATTTCCATTACCCTAGTGTCAATATTAACTGAGATACAGTATTTTTTTTTTATTACCACGCCCACTTTTTGACAATAATTTGTAATAATTGTTCCTACCCCTGTACTAAAAAATCAGTATCCTAGTGGCAATATTATTCGAAATCCAGAGTTTTTCTAATATTGCCACGCCCCTTTGTCGAATATCGCCCAATTTTTTAGACGGCCACCTCTGCGCTAAATGTCTCTATCGGTTGACTAAAAATTTGCGGCAATCGGCAAGCACTTTAGGAGTTATCGATGTAGATACATTTAAAAGAAAAAAAAAAAAAAATAAACCAACCAACTTGAGAACCTCCTCCTTTTTGAAGGCGGTTAAAAATGATAACAAACACATATAAATAATAAAAAATACTGGGTAACAATTGATACGTTTCCAGAATGGGGCAGTTAATGTTGTTAATAAATTTCATTGTATGATAAAAAAATTAGTTGCTTTACACTAAGCCAATTATGAGCAATTATCATTTCTCGAAAGGGTTTATCGTAATTTTTATTTAATATAAAACGCATAGCTTTATTTTGCATTTTGTTGTAATTCAGCGATCTGTGCATCTTTCATGATAAAAAATATTGCGGACAATAGATAAAAGGTGGTTCAATAATAGACCACAAAACATTTCCTTGTAATACTTAAATATTTACTAGTTCTTTTCATAAACCAAATTTTCTTAGCAATCTTACTAATATTATTACTTAAAGCTTACTATTAATTAGAATTCCTAGATACTTTATCTGGGTCACCTTTTCAATGTCTATGTTGTTAATATTTATTTCTTCAATAATAATGTTAGTATTACTTGATATAACCATATATTTATATTATAAAAGATATATAGGAAAGTGTCTCCGGTTGTGGGACACCCTTCGTATATTTTGACAGAAAGCAAATATCGTGGATTTGAGTATTGTCAAACTTGTAGTTTGACAGTACTCATTTATTTTGCTAACATCAAAGTGAATACTCAAAGTGAATTCTCAAAGTGAATTTTGCTTACTGTGAGTATTGAAATTGAACTTTTTGAGAGTAACTTAAATTTTTTGAGAGTGCGATAAATTGAAGTAAATTAATTTAAAAAGAATAGTTTTGCATAATTTATTCATTATTTTCATTGTATTTTATGATGAAACATAAATTTCTGGCGAAATATGTTCACCACCATTTTGCCAGTTACTTTCGAAATGGCTACTATTCCCAGTTGTTGGACACTTCATGTAACCGGTTGTGGGACATCTTGTTTTTTGCACTTAAAGTATCCGTTTGACTTACAAATTGTCAAATAGCATAGTTTTTGGTGGAAACATATCATATGAACCATTATAAAATGAACCATTTATAAAATTGGTCGTAACATTTCTCTGGTTGATAGTGACTTCATATATCAAATATTCTTCAAATATTATTCAGACTTCAGCAAAAATTTAGCATATTTAATAATATTTCCATAGCTATGCATGTGTCCACATATTATACACTTCATCAAAAGCTATGAGCCAAAAACCCAACGTCTCCCATAACCGGAAACACTCCCCAATATATTAGTTCGGTTGAGTAAAATTTTAAATTTTTGCTGAAACACCTTTCATTAAAGCCTTTACCACTTTCGTTGGAAATCTGTAAAGTCCTTAAATGTGCGTTTAGTTGCCTTCAATTCCCTTTTTACTAGAGCCCAATATCTCTCGATAAGCCGGAGTTCTGGGCAATTTGTTGGATTCACTTCTTTAGGGACGAAAACTACGTTGTTCTTCTGGTACCATTAAAGAGCAGCTTTACTGTAGCGGCACGAGGCAAGATCAAGCCAGAAGATAGAAGACACCTGATGCTGGCCTTAAGATGGCCGAAGTCTTTTTTGCAGGCATTCCTTTATGTATACACCGGTGTTAATAATTTCTTTGGTACAAAAATGTGACTTCTTTTCCTACCGCTACATATTGCTTGCGAAATAAGAAATTTTTTCGGAAACTTTGCTTTTTTATGGTCTTGAATTTATCAGGAACATTTCCTCTGACAAGCAATATAAAATTCTTGAGCAGGTAGCTGAGAAAAGTCGAAAAGGACGTATGTTTTATCATCCATAAAGCAACATTCATACTTAATAACGAAATTTGTGTACAGTTTTTGAGCGAGAGTCTTAGCTTCACGATTCTTTTTTCATTCCGATCCGGGAGTTTTTGAATTTTGAAGGTCTTTAGACCAGCTTCGCCTTTTACTCTCCGTTCAAATGACTCAGAGCATCGCCCAAATGATGAATACGTGATTCAGGAAAATCTTCAAAATCCTCCTCTCATTCCGGCGATCGTTGGAAGATGGCTTTTTTAAAAATTTTCAAAATCGATCGTTGGAATATAAAGTAAGCTATTCTATATACTTCTCCACTAAATATAATCATCGAAAAAATTTAAAAAAATAAGTTTTTGTGTTGAATTGCCGTATGAAAACTGAAAATATTCATATCAGCACGATTTGCGGTGGTCAATCTTTTTGCTGTCCGATTTAACAAAGAATATTCCCTATAAAACAACTTGTAGAGTTCAACAAAGATGGTTCTAAACTAATTTAGGGAACTGTTATTCTCGTGCCAAATGATAAAAGCACAACGTAAGTTCTAGAATTCTATGAAATATTTTATCGGACATTTTTAACGTCACATTTAGGCAACAGACAAAGTTTATTAAAGCTTATCTGCTTCTTTCCAAATAAAAACTCTTTTTTTCTTTAAGAGTTCACATTATCGGGCGTCAACTGTAATACTTGAATAAACATAATGCCTGTTGTATTTTTATTGCATGCTTTGTATGCAACAACATGTTCTCATACTTTTATAGATTTATGCAAATCTTGTTTAATTGCATTCAGGTGTTTTTTTTCACATGCGCTTTCGGCTCGTGCTCTTTGGTAAAGTGCAAAATTTTGTATCGATGTCAAATGTAGAAGGTTAACGAGATATTAACTCATTGAATGCTTTTATTGTTTGCCTTAATTCTCAGCATCGATACATAATGTTTTAAACCTAATGTTCAACTTATTTTTATTAAAACCAATTTTAATTATATTGAATAGGATCCCACCTTCCCCTGCATTAAATTTTATCCTTCTGGCTTACAATACAATCATATATACAATCAATAGAATACAATCAAAAAAATTCAAAAATCCCTAACAATGCCTAAGATAGTTTTCACTACAGTCTCAGGTTCTATAGATTTTCGCTGTAATAAACGACTAATAAGTTAAAATCAATAAAATAAATAAGTTAAATAGAGTATGCATGTTTTAAAGGATTTTTAATGAATTTTGTAATTATTTGTGTTAATAAGAACGTCATTCCGTAGTCACACTTTTTGAACGGTTGTCACAAAGATTCGATGCAAACGCAAATCTTACAAAATTAACGTTAAAAATGGCTTGTTGATGTAAACGATGAATGCAAAAAAAAAATTAGAAATTAAAAGCAAACATGCTTTACTTTGTACTACGATGTGGCATACAATTTTTTTAAGCTTTTTTATAAATGAAAACAATTATGTTATAAAAGAATAAGCTAAAAAAAATTATATCGGCATGTTTTGCATGGCAAGCAATGACTCTCAAGTAGTGGGTTAATTTTATTGAAAGAAATGAGAGAGGTTTTTCATGATAACTTCCGAGAAGGAGATTGCAAAAGTTCCTGTTTGCTTGATTAAGCTTTTTTTATCATATAATTATCCTTGTTTATAATTTTTAGTTTATAATTTTTCTGGTAGAATTTTAAAAATTCTCAGAAGTGTTTGACAAAGAGTTCAAAGAGACTTTGGGTAAAGACTTTCAATGTCCAAGATATGGAGAAACATTAGGAAATAAGCCAGAGATTTATAAATTCATATAAACTATTATCGTTATACATATTTTTATATTAGTTTGGCTAAAGATTTGTACTTCACTGCCCTTTAGTGTTAAAGATAGAAAAAATAGAAAGCGAAAAAACATTCATCGTACCCGAAAATCTTTTCATACAAATTTTCATGCTTATAATATGAAGGATTTAGGAGTTTTTCGCGGTTTTGTAAAAGATTTGTACTACGGCGCCCTCTGGTGTTAAAGATTGACCAAAATAGATAGAATAGAATAGAAATTTTCATGCTAATCATATGAGTGGTTAAGGAGTTTTTGGACCTATGGAGTTGAAGATTGATCAAAATAGATAGCGCCAATCGTACTTGAAAATATCTTTATACAAAATTCATGCTTATCCTAGGAGTTATTTCGGAGTTTATGGCTGTTTACCTGATCGCAGTTCCACCTACCGAGCCCAATTGTAAATTTTAACCAGCAAAGAACCCACTTAAACACACATAAAAAATTTCATTATCTATATCTATATCTATATCTATATCTATACCTATATCTATATCTATATCTATATCTATATCTATATCTACATCTATATCTATATCTATATCTATATCTATATCTATATCTATATCTATATCTATATCTATATCTATATCTATATCTATATCTATATCTATATCTATATCTATATCTATATCTATATCTATATCTATATCTATATCTATATCTATATCTATATCTATATCTATATCTATATCTATATCTATATCTATATCTATATCTATATCTATATCTATATCTATATATATATCTATATCTATATCTATATCTATATCTATATCTATATATATATCTATATCTATATCTATATCTATATCTATATCTATATCTATATCTATATCTATATCTATATCTATATCTATATCTATATCTATATCTATATCTATATCTATATCTATATCTATATCTATATCTATATCTATATCTATATCTATATCTATATCTATATCTATATCTATATCTATATCTATATCTATATCTATATCTATATCTATATCTATATCTATATCTATATCTATATCTATATCTATATCTATATCTATATCTATATCTATATCTATATCTATATCTATATCTATATCTATATCTATATCTATATCTATATCTATATCTATATCTATATCTATATCTATATCTATATCTATATCTATATCTATATCTATATCTACATCTATATCTATATCTACATCTATATCTATATCTACATCTATATCTATATCTATATCTATATCTATATCTATATCTATATCTATATCTATATCTATATCTATATCTATATCTATATCTATATCTATATCTATATCTATATCTATATCTATATCTATATCTATATCTATATCTATATCTATATCTATATCTATATCTATATCTATATCTATATCTATATCTATATCTATATCTATATCTATATCTATATCTATATCTATATCTATATCTATATCTATATCTATATCTATATCTATATCTATATCTATATCTATATCTATATCTATATCTATATCTATATCTATATCTATATCTATATCTATATCTATATCTATATCTATATCTATATCTATATCTATATCTATATCTATATCTATATCTATATCTATATCTATATCTATATCTATATCTATATCTATATCTATATCTATATCTATATCTATATCTATATCTATATCTATATCTATATCTATATCTATATCTATATCTATATCTATATCTATATCTATATCTATATCTATATCTATATCTATATCTATATCTATATCTATATCTATATCTATATCTATATCTATATCTATATCTATATCTATATCTATATCTATATCTATATCTATATCTATATCTATATCTATATCTATATCTATATCTATATCTATATCTATATCTATATCTATATCTATATCTATATCTATATCTATATCTATATCTATATCTATATCTATATCTATATCTATATCTATATCTATATCTATATCTATATCTATATCTATATCTATATCTATATCTATATCTATATCTATATCTATATCTATATCTATATCTATATCTATATCTATATCTATATCTATATCTATATCTATATCTATATCTATATCTATATCTATATCTATATCTATATCTATATCTATATCTATATCTATATCTATATCTATATCTATATCTATATCTATATCTATATCTATATCTATATCTATATCTATATCTATATCTATATCTATATCTATATCTATATCTATATCTATATCTATATCTATATCTATATCTATATCTATATCTATATCTATATCTATATCTATATCTATATCTATATCTATATCTATATCTATATCTATATCTATATCTATATCTATATCTATATCTATATCTATATCTATATCTATATCTATATCTATATCTATATCTATATCTATATCTATATCTATATCTATATCTATATCTATATCTATATCTATATCTATATCTATATCTATATCTATATCTATATCTATATCTATATCTATATCTATATCTATATCTATATCTATATCTATATCTATATCTATATCTATATCTATATCTATATCTATATCTATATCTATATCTATATCTATATCTATATCTATATCTATATCTATATCTATATCTATATCTATATCTATATCTATATCTATATCTATATCTATATCTATATCTATATCTATATCTATATCTATATCTATATCTATATCTATATCTATATCTATATCTATATCTATATCTATATCTATATCTATATCTATATCTATATCTATATCTATATCTATATCTATATCTATATCTATATCTATATCTATATCTATATCTATATCTATATCTATATCTATATCTATATCTATATCTATATCTATATCTATATCTATATCTATATCTATATCTATATCTATATCTATATCTATATCTATATCTATATCTATATCTATATCTATATCTATATCTATATCTATATCTATATCTATATCTATATCTATATCTATATCTATATCTATATCTATATCTATATCTATATCTATATCTATATCTATATCTATATCTATATCTATATCTATATCTATATCTATATCTATATCTATATCTATATCTATATCTATATCTATATCTATATCTATATCTATATCTATATCTATATCTATATCTATATCTATATCTATATCTATATCTATATCTATATCTATATCTATATCTATATCTATATCTATATCTATATCTATATCTATATCTATATCTATATCTATATCTATATCTATATCTATATCTATATCTATATCTATATCTATATCTATATCTATATCTATATCTATATCTATATCTATATCTATATCTATATCTATATCTATATCTATATCTATATCTATATCTATATCTATATCTATATCTATATCTATATCTATATCTATATCTATATCTATATCTATATCTATATCTATATCTATATCTATATCTATATCTATATCTATATCTATATCTATATCTATATCTATATCTATATCTATATCTATATCTATATCTATATCTATATCTATATCTATATCTATATCTATATCTATATCTATATCTATATCTATATCTATATCTATATCTATATCTATATCTATATCTATATCTATATCTATATCTATATCTATATCTATATCTATATCTATATCTATATCTATATCTATATCTATATCTATATCTATATCTATATCTATATCTATATCTATATCTATATCTATATCTATATCTATATCTATATCTATATCTATATCTATATCTATATCTATATCTATATCTATATCTATATCTATATCTATATCTATATCTATATCTATATCTATATCTATATCTATATCTATATCTATATCTATATCTATATCTATATCTATATCTATATCTATATCTATATCTATATCTATATCTATATCTATATCTATATCTATATCTATATCTATATCTATATCTATATCTATATCTATATCTATATCTATATCTATATCTATATCTATATCTATATCTATATCTATATCTATATCTATATCTATATCTATATCTATATCTATATCTATATCTATATCTATATCTATATCTATATCTATATCTATATCTATATCTATATCTATATCTATATCTATATCTATATCTATATCTATATCTATATCTATATCTATATCTATATCTATATCTATATCTATATCTATATCTATATCTATATCTATATCTATATCTATATCTATATCTATATCTATATCTATATCTATATCTATATCTATATCTATATCTATATCTATATCTATATCTATATCTATATCTATATCTATATCTATATCTATATCTATATCTATATCTATATCTATATCTATATCTATATCTATATCTATATCTATATATATACTATTATATAAATTTAAGTGTTAATTTTATGTTATCATTTTACTCCAAAAGTACTGGGCCGATTTTTCTGAAAAAATTTATCATATCATATTTCATATCAAATATCATATTTGTCCTACAGCACTTTATAGGATTATTTTTCTTTCGAAATTTTAATAATTATTATATTTCGTTGAAGTGTTTAAACAGGTAATTTTTGTAGGGATGTCAAAAAGACTCACAAAAACCCCGATACACCCCAACTTAATTTTTGGTCGTAAAAAACGGTGGCATACTCAATTTTTTCCAATTAGATCAAATTCTTGAGATATTTGCAATCGAAATTTAGTAACTTTTAGACCCATTTTTAGCTATATCTTCCATATTTTTGGAGATCAAAAGTTTTGACCACCACCGATTTTGCTTAAACTTTCTGAATTTAATCTACTTTTGAAATAAATATTGATCATATTGATCGTATAGAAAGAACCCATAAACGTTTTGTTCGGTTTGCTCTGAGAGGCTTAAGTGCAACTGACACATTTAACCTTCCTCCATATGAGGATCGTTTGAAATTAATAAAGACGCAATCTTTAAGTGAGAGAAGGAAATCTGTTGATATCATCTACTTACTCCAACTCATAACTGGTGTATTCGACTCTCCAGAACTTCTTTCCCTTATAAATTTTAACACTAACCGTAGAAGCAGTAGAAACTCTAACAACTTGATTTATTTACCATTTAGTAGAACAAATTATATGTTAAGTGCTCCATTAAATCACATGAGTACCTTTGTTAATAACTGTAGCGTGTTTGATGTTAGTTAACTTGTCGAAAGGTCAACTCAAAAGTAGATTGAAATCTAATGTAGGATAAGATCTATGTAAACGCATGGTTAGTTATTATGTCTTGTGTTGTCCCGGAGCCCAACCCATATTATGCTGGGTAAATTTTTCTCCCTTTGGCGATTTTTTGTGTCTTTCTATTAAAAAGTTGAAAATTTACCTACAGTGTAATTAAACATAATCATTTTCTTTTCACGCGTTTGTGTATGACAGAGTTCCAATAAATTCCATTTTCTTTTATTTTGTGCTCTGTTAGCACAGCGAAAGAAAAAAACAAATGAGTCTCGAGCGAGGCGAAAAATGCGATACATACAAATGCAAAGCGTCGTACAGTGTGACTTTTATCATTTTTAGGATGCCAAAAGTCATAACAGCCAAACAAAAGTAGGTATGAGAATGAAATTTTGGAAGAATACTGCAGAGATCGACATTGTATTGGACTAAAAAAATGGGCGTGATCCGCCCACTTCTTCGCCTACCCCCATATAAGGTGTTATTTCAGATAAAACGTTATTATCTGGAGCGAAAATCATAACATAGCTTCGTCACATGTGCTTTAAGTTTGAGGTGATTAACATTTTTTAAAATTAAACTCAAAATATAATTAACCTATTTCTTGTATTTGTACGATTTTTCGTACAGCAACTTTAATTTTTTTTATAAATACTTGGGTTAAAAATTTAGGTTAAAAATTTTAAAGTTTTTTTCTGAAAATTCTATAGATAATATGTGAGTTTTTTTAGTATTTATATTTTTTGGATTTAAAGAAAATCATTTTTGTAAAGGTTTTTCCTAAAATATTTAAAAATATATAAAATAATATAATTTAATTAAAAAATTATTTTTTGCTTCTTGCAATAAACTAAACTATTTTTAAAAAATTTCCTCTTGTTATGTCATTGCAAAAATTAGTGCCAAAATAACGGATAACAAATACTAAATTGTATGTATCACAAGTGGTATTCCTGCCTAAATAATATGGAGCACTTATTTAAATTGTCTTATCTTTAAATTTATTTATTTACGAAAAAAAGAAATTCACAAAAAAGGACATATGAAAATAAAATGTAATATTATTTTACAATTCTTTCATGGATGCAGTCTCTTAGGCTTGTAATCGTCCATGGTTTGGGAGTTATGACGAAACTTAAAAACTAGAAGAGATAGAGCAAAATATATTTCGACAAAGACGTAACCCGTCTTAAAAACGATGCTATGGTGATCATTTTAATGTATAAATCGTTCTTGTCTGTATTTAATGTATAAATCGTTCTGTAGTTTGGATTTTATGGCGAAAAAACAAAAAAAAATAAATTCACCAAAAAGGACATATGAAAATAAAATGTAATATTATTTTTACAATTCTTCCATGGATGCGGTCTCTTAGGCAGAAGCTTAACAAACATTTTGGTGCATAAATCGTTTTTTTATGATGTATGGTTTGGGAGTTATGACGAAGAAACTAAAAAAACAAGAAAAATCACCAAAAGTGACATCGGTGCGGTATAAAACTAAAATCATTGAACAAAAAATGCAGTCGTGTGAGTATTGTAATTACAACATTTTATTGTAGTAATCGTCCTTGTAGATGTATGGTTTGGGAGTTATGACGAAAAAATCAGATGTTTTTGGCCTACTCTAATTCCAAAAAGTGTTATATTACTCCTTAAATAGAAGAGATAGAGCAAAACATACTATTTCGACAAACACGTAACCCGCCTTAAGGACGATGCTATTGCGATCATTTTAATGCATGAATCGCCCTTGTCTGATATGTAGTTTGGATTTTATGGCGAATTTTATGGCGAAAAAAAATTCACCAAAAAGGACATATAAAAATAATATTACATTTTTTCTTCCAAGCAAACAAACATTTTGGTGCATAAATCTTCCTTTTATGATGTATGGTTTGGGAGCTATGACGAAAAAACTACACAAAAGTGACGTATTGAAAAAAATCATTGAAAAAAATTATCTTGTCTGATCGATAACAGTTATCATGCTAATTGTCGCCTTTTTTATTTGTTTTGAGTACATATTCGTAACAGTTGCATATTCGTCTATTGCATATCAAAAACTTATGACGATCGGAGAACATTTTTTTTGCACTGTGCTACGCTCCAAAACAAAACAAACCAAAAGAAAACTTTTTTATTTAATTTGATATGATTCTCTTAAGCCTTAAAACTTAGTGATATTGATAAAAAGACACTCAGTGTTTTCAAACAAGAGTGTGGACGATTGTCACACAAAATGGAAAGGAAATTGTGACTTTACATTTAAAAATCACTGCCACAAAGATTTTATTTCATTTTAGGATACGAAATGTAACTTATTTTTTTTTTAATAAACAAGTAAATTGATCAATTAAATGCCACACATTAAATGATCACAATGCCACTCAAACTCAGCCATAAGAATAAAAAAAATATACGTAACAGTTTTGTTTTTAATTAGAATTTATTTAAAAAATTTATTTCTATATACGTGCTGTCAAATATATTGGCAAATATGTTGTACACATTAACCGTACTTTTAATATATTCTACTTTTTTATGTTTATGTGTGATACCTACATTGACGGTATCTTTGTGATATAAATAAATTTGTGTGCGTGATATTTTGTAAAACTATTTAAAACTAATATTTACAATTATACATTTATAACATTGGCTTTTTTTTACAAAAACCGAAGTGATATATTTCTTAAAATTATGTTTTTTTTTAGAATTAAATGCCCAGAATAGGAATTCGTTTTTTAAATGGTTTTTTACTTAAAATCTAATAGTTTAAATAATTATAATCACAAGCCTGTTTATAAGAGTGTTTTTTCTGCATTGCTTTTCTTAATGCTATTCATGAAAATCGTTTAGGTTTGACTCATTTGACTGACTGACTGACTGACTCCCTTGTTTTGACTTAAAGAAAATCCTGCTTCACGCATCAACGTATTGTATGACATCATCCATTTTCACGGTTTCATCACTGCCACCGGAGTGATTGGAGCCGGAGTCTGGTGGTGGTAGAGCTGCTGCCCCACGCATATCCAGCTCGCACTCGTCGATCTCAGGAGTGGCCAATCTAGCCTCGGTAGTACGGCCGAAATGTGTTCTCCTTCCCGTATCCGGTGCTGAATATAAAGGTGGCGCCAATAAGTGTAGATTTCGACTAGCCGGATTTGGCGTTAAAGTGTTTATGTGAAACTTTGGCATATTCTGCAAATCCTGTGCAATTTTTTGAACATTTGTAAGCGGTCGGCTTGCATTCGACATTGTGGACGGGTTCTGGGTAGGTTGTGACAACACTGTGGATGGACTGTTTTGTTGGCTTTGGTATAATACATCGGGTAGGTTGTGTGGTTTTGTTGCTAATGTGGACGGTATTGCTGGCAGCTTTTGATTGCGCAAAGGCATAGCAAATTGCGGAAAATGTTGTGAAGTTGTGTTGGTCGACAAATTTAAATCTAAAAAAATGAGTCATTAAAAAGGTTCGAATAAAAATTATTAATTTGCATATGTATGAATTTGTAATGTTGGCGTTTTTTTAAGCTTAAGTTTGTATTAAGTGAAGCTTAAGTTAGGTGTAGGACGATGATTTTTTTAAATTAAAAATTAAAAAAGTAAAAATATGCCTGAACCAAAGGTACCAATCGTCAACCATCACCTATTAAATAATTAGCCTTCGATGAAACTTTAGAAACTCGAAGTTTTAGCGTATTACCAATAAACGAAAGTAAACTTGTTCGTAGCGTATGTTAAGGTACTGTAGCGTAGATTTGAGAGAACAGATCATTAACAGCGTTAAAGTTTGGGTACTTGTACGCAAACCAAAGCACAACACTATGAACGCAAACATCATCATTCCGTAGCATTAGCTAAACTTAAGGATCATTTGGCAAACAATTTGTCGAAAATTGTTTCATATCTCCCCCGAATTGACCCATGAGGAGTCAAATGTATGAGCTGGTACCATTATTTTTTAACCCAAAAATTTTGTTACACATTTTACAATTTATCTATTGCTGCCATATCTACGGATTTTTGGATTGAAAATAAAAGATTACGAATTTTTGTAATATACGGATTTTTTACGAATCTTTCTAGTTTTTTTTAATCAAACATTTATCCTCATTTTTTATAATTGCTTTATTGCTTATTATTGCTTTATTAATTTTTTAATAAGTGACATTTCCTTTAAGCTCATGAGTCGTCAACAGCGCCGCACAGTGAATCGTCCCATAGAAAAAAATTAAAACAGTTTTTTGATTGCGAATAAGGAAAAATGTATATAATTTCAAAGGTAAAAAATCCACTAAAATATTTATATCAGTAACAATTTTTTAAAAATATCGAAATTTAAGACCGCTAGAGCTTTAAAAACTTGAAAGTTTTTTAATGGATTCTATGCCTTTGCGCGTCATGACAAAGAAAAAAAATTGCCAAAATTACATTTGTTAAGGGAAAACTAAAAAAGTTAATATTTTTGTAAAGCTCATAATGAAATTGAATTTAAGTTTTTTTAATTTGTTCAATAAAGTAATTAGTAAAAATTTTGTGCTACTTTAAAATAGAGTCTTTTTGAGGCAATAATCTATAAAATGGTAATTTTTCAAAGAAAAAAAAAAAAAACTAAAAAATATGAAAAAAATTTGTGAAATTTTTTTTTCCAAACATCATAAGGCTTGACTTTCAAATCGTAGAATAAATAAAATATTTTCCGCCTTTTCCCCACCTTTTTTAATAAAGTCATTTTTTTCTGAACGTCTTAAATGCTAATTGCAAGTTTATTTACACTTTCTTAGTCAACACATAAGAGAAACCGTAACATAAACGAAACTGTAACATAAACGAAACCTAAAAACAAAAATTACCTTTTATCGCATAGCGCGTAGAATATTATAAAAATATTAATTAATAATAAAAGTAATTTTAAAGTAAGTAAATTTTTTATTAATGATTTTATTTTATTGTATTTTATTTTTTTTATTTTATTTTATTTTTTTATTTTATTTTTACAATAATAAAAAAAACATAAAAAACGTATACGGATTTTTTTTTCTAAAAAATTCCAAAAAATACGGAGTTTTACGAAATATATCTGGCAGCACTGCCTCTATCTGCTACCCTTTTTGAAGTGAACCAACGAAATATACAAAAACTTAAGATAAATGTGGAAAGTAGTTTATCGCCCTATTCCAGAATCCGTCGTAGCGTAAAATTTCTTTCGGATTCGTAATGAAGTATTCTACAATCCGAATCGAATTCGAACATTCTTACATTCGTAGCATTGCAACTACACATTCCGAACGTATCAACTTTTGACAGCTGTTTTTCGGATTTTTTCACGAAAGCCTTGCCTCGACGGATTTGTTTACGACAAAAGAAAACAATTAAATTTTTAAAGAATTAGGTCGTAAAGTTAAATTATTTTTATTTAAGCCTGTGAATATGTTAGTTGAAATTTATTTAGTGCATTTCCTACGTTTCGTAATCCATTTCCAAAGGCTTGATGGAATCTCGCAATATTCTTCGACGAATTTTCATAGATTCTCTATGTGAGAAATCTTCCTTTTATTGTGCGAAAATTGCAATTGCAATGAAATCGATTAAAAATTACAGCTAAAAATAAAATTATGATCAAAACCACTTCAGTTTTTCAATTTGTCTTTTTATTTATTTGTCTGCTGTTGAAACCAGTTGTTTTCGAACTCCCAAAAGTAAGTTCGAAAAGGGGAAGTTTCGTTCGGATTTTGGATTAGCAAATTTGTCGTATTCGTAGCGTAGCTTTACGTTCGGATATTCATTACGACGGATTTTAGAATAGGGCTGTATATCTCCATCTACAAAGTGCGCAACAGAGCATAAATTACGCTAAAAGAAATCATATTGAGTTTCCGATAAACGTTACGAAAGAGTACCGGATAATTTTGTGTCGAACGATACAGAATTATAATGTTTGTGTTCTATTTGTATGCCATCGCAGTGTTGTTTATGTTCGTGAACACTACAACATATACTTTATCTACAGAATAAACAGTCATACCATCTAAGATACACTAAAAGTGCGTACCGTTTATTTTCGTTCATTGCACACGACTGACCCAAAAGTACCTTGTGTTTTAATGTTTTTTGTCATAAAATAACATTTTGATTCGGGGACCGTAACAGTTATAATTTTTTTCAAAAAGTCAACAAATAATCGTTATTTTTTTGACTGATTTCATTTCGATCAAAAACAAAAATAAAATTTGACTTTTATTTTTTCGATCAAAAATATAAGTTGAAATTTGACTTTTATTTTTTTATCAGAAATAAAAGTTAAAATATGACTTATTTATTCGATCAAAAATATAAGTTAAAATTTGATTGTAATTTTTTTGATCAAAAATAAAAGTTTTTTTATCAAAAATAAAAGTTAAAATAACAGTATTTTTTATCAAAAATAAAAGGTAAAATTTGACTTTTAATTTTCCGATCAAAAATGGAGATTAAAAATTTGACAGATCAGTTTCTTATTAACTATTATAATAGTTTAAGTTTTCAAAACAATAATTAGACTACATTTTTTATTTTTTTACACCTATATTCGTAACATTTTTGCACAGAGATAAAAACATTGCTATTGATCTTCATATCAACTGCATCGCTTACTTGATTATCGTTGTACATTCTGTTTTCAAATTTTAACTTTTATTTTTGATCGAAATAAAATTGGTCAAAATAGAACGATTATTTATTGACTTTTTTAAAAAAATCAGAAAAAAATAGAGATTATTAATACTTAGCCAACAAGCATCACATTGCTACATTCAAATATCGAATAGACTTACTCTTTCCATTTGACTTTTTGAATAAAAATTTCGAAAAAACTGCTATTTTCGTTCCCTGCTTTGATTATCTATACTAAACTTTCGACCTATTCCCATGTTAAGGTACCTTTGTAATACTGCTAATGATTGACTGAACATTCTCCAAAAGATTTTTCGTTAGTAAAGTTGTTTTCTGAGTTATACTCTGTGTTTTATGATCCTTCTAATCAACAAACTCTGAGAATAATCCGGTTGAGAGTAGAGAAAAGTCATCAAATATTCTAAAATGACGTTTTGTATTTCAATAAAATGCACCCGGTACCATGGTACTTAATACATTTCTGCTGATTATTCTAGATGCAATTTTATCGAATTCAAATAAATTTAACCAAAGTTAAGATCAACACTAATTTTCCCAAGAACCAAACAGTAACTTTCATTTTCTATTTTAATTCACAAGGTAGTTTTGGGTCGTTATTTTGTAGCCTTAACCTTCATCATTTTGCAAAGTATTTTTTATAATTTGTGTACCTTTATCTGTGTCGATTTACTCAGTATTCTAGATCTGTTTGTGAAAGAAAAGAAAACGATAAAAAGTGCAACAATAAAAAAAATAATTGGGTGATTCACGATCATGTTGCATCGTTGCAAATTCATTTTTGCAAGGGCAGACTTTTGTGAGCACACCTTTGATATTGTGATGTTGCAAATGATTTACAACAGCTGTTTTTTGTTTACATTTCTTTTATCATCCGTTTGTGAAAAGTGTTTAGATAGCTAAATGCAATAGTTTACAAGTAAATAAAATGATATTTTCCCTTTAATATTCCTTTTCAAACTGCCTCCATTTCTTTAACAACACTTCGTTCTTTTATTATATATTAAACTTTTTTTGCCGCCAAAAGTGTAAACAAGAAAAACAGCTGCTCAATCAGCGATGTGCAATTATTCACAATTGAATTTGCATATGCAACAGCCTTTGGTTATAGCGAATGCAAAGCAATGCTGTTTGTTTTTGTAAAAGCATTTATTTTTTTGCATTTGCAACGATGCAACAATAATGTGATACTACCCTAATACTATAGGGGTATTCTCTATGTCTAGCATAATTGCATGAGAACACGGATTGTAACAATCCTATACTTAAATATCCAATGGATCGAGAGCGCCCTATTGTACAAGCGTAGCATAGTAAAATCAACAGCTCGAAGAACTCTATAATTAGCTGCACTTCACGCTCTCTCTTCTCTCTCATTACAAACACAGGGTTGCATTTGATTAACAATGCTTCATAGCATCACCGTATGCATGGATAAGCTACACTGAGCATACATAGAAAATATTTTAAGGCTTTTTTTACTTGTATTTTGTTGTTTCGGTGGTGCACGTATTGTATATTTCCTATTCTTGCACCGTGCAACGGTCATATCCTAGACATAGAGAATACCTTTTATGTAAACAACTTGCATTTATCTAATTTTCAATAAAAATCATTCTAAAATTTCAACCACTACTAATTAAGAACCAAAAAAAAAAACTTAGATTAAATTGAGTGCGTTTTTATTTTATGGAGCAATTGTGCTCTTGTTCGATTCCATTCATAGGTATATAAATAATTATGAGGTAATTCAAAAATCTTAATATAAGATAATAAAAAATAAAAAAATCTACAAAAGTGTGGCATATAGTATATAAATCACAAACAATGAAACAAACCATAATAAAATACATTTAATGGTAAACATATGTTCCTTTCATCTTTTTATATCAAACAGTTTAAATATTTACAAGCTTCTTCATAGACACCAGCCCCCCGTGCATTAAACACTACTACATTAAATTACCTCGTTCGTTGATGGGCTCTGTGTACAAGTCCATGGAATCTATGTGACCATCGGCCGGTGACGCATACTCATTGCGCAATAAAGGCTGTTGAGCGCAATGTGGTTCCGCATAAATGTGTTCCGTCGGTAGAGTGCCCACTGTTTCGCCCGGTAAAGTGCCACCTTGCGTAACCGGTACAATGGCACTGGTCGTATAGAAACCCTCATCCAGTCCAGCCAGACCGGGTTCTGCATAAATCGGATCCACGGGTGCTGTAGGTATTTGAGGCTGTAGATGTTGCGTTAGCACACGGTTAAATGCTACAAAATCGTCGCCAGGCTGCTCGACTTGATTCAGCAAATCAATGATGTTACTAATGGCCTTTACGCATTTCTTGTCGGACAGATTGCGCTCTAGCAAAACTTGAATGCGTTCATTAACTTGCTTCTGGATATCCGGATACTTTTTCTGCATAATCAGCAACGTTTGTGCGATCACGTGACGATCTGTGGGCGAGAATTCATGCAGGTGATTGCCATGGTGCGGCGTTGCATTGCTGTTCGATGAATGCCCGGAGCCGCCTCCACCTTTCGATGACTTTCTACAACAACGCAGAGCCGTAATGACAGCGATCACGGCCAAAATGAGCAAAGTAACTCCACCGGCTACTATAAAGATTAGTTTTGGAACGTGCTGATCTCTTTGTTCCAGCTCTTCTGGTGTAAAGAAGACTCCGTTGATTTTTTTTAAATTCATATTCTTGACACAGTCCAATGTTGTTTTTGTATCATCGCACACCTCATTCAGATACTTCAGAGTATTGAAGGTGGTCGCATTGAAGCAGAAGCTCAATTTGTCGTCTATGGTGCAGTATATTTCGGAACGCAAATCTCTGGAGGACAGTTCGTGCAACCAGCCGAGATGACATTTACAAGGAATGTTAACCGATATCTCACGCAGTATGCAGTAGCGATTGGTTATGTTGAGACTACCAGGCAGTGGTTGTGTCAGTGAGTTGCTCTCAAAGCGGCACATAACTGGCTGTTTGGTTTCATCCAGCATCATGCGTCCAAATACTCCAAACTGATTTTTGGACACCACAATATTCGACCAATCCTTGACACTCAGCCAGTTTTGACCCAAATGTTTGACATTGTTGCGTGTTATTGTGGCATTAATGGCAGTCACATGAATGGCATTCTCGTGAATCGTGTCGATTCTGAGCAAGAAAAAAAAAGTTGAAGCGTATTAATGACATTTTAGTACAAATATAAGAAAGCTCTTTTGTGAAGTGATCGACTTACTTGTTCTTCGTTAGAATCAGCTCTGCAATGCCACTTCCATAAATGGCTTCGCTCTCGATTGTTCCAATTATGGCACCCGTTATGGAGACGTGCTCGCTATATAGCTGTGTTTATAAAATGATGATTAGAAATGCTATGCTATGATGCACTATGCTATGATTTGCTGTTTTCTTGCGGTAGTACTCACCTTTTCTGTAATAGCTCTGGCCTTGATAACGTCAATGCGGCAGCCCTCGAAAATAATGGAATTAATTGAGATGACATCAAAGGTACCACCGTTGATGGTACCTATGGTGCAGTTGACAAAACGTATCTCCCGTAATGAAGCTTCAAATCGGTAAATGTTATCGATGTGTGAGGACTCAATGCGTAACTGAAATGGATTGTTTTTATTATGCAATCTTACTTTAAATAACTTTAAATGACTGAAACAAACCTTAGCCTGGGCCGAATTGAAAGCCTTCTCCTCGATGCGCAAATCGTTGATGGATACAAATAAACCGTTGATCGATGCATTTTGAAATGCATCTGGGAAAAGTATGAGATCGTTGCTATTTCGTATACTAAATTTGCAATCTCTTGCTGAAAAAGATAGAGAGAGCGTGAAATTACAAATTACAAACTGAGAAAATAAAATACAGTCGATTAGGTATTGGATTTGTGAATAAAATATGAGAAATTGCGATTGATAATGTTAACTGCAAAAGAGAAGAAAAGTAAATTACTAGAGTAAAATCGTAATTACAACTGAGTTTACTGTCTTTGAGTTTGTTTTTTTATAATTACTGCCTTAAATACTACATTAAGAGGTTAGGCCCTTAGTGTTATTAAATCGGATAAAAAAGGTTTTTTTAAAATTTTTTTTGGATCCAAATTTACAGACTTTTTTCCTAAAAAAAACACATTTTTTGACAAGGGTGTAGCGTATGGAGCACATGAATCCCTATATTATATGGCATATGTTAATTGTTAGCGTAGGCTACTTTCTGTTGTGAATTATGCAGAGGACCTCCACAAGAGTGGCAGATAGTTAGAGGGATCGTATGTTCGATAGAATTGTTGGGGGTGAACAAATACTAAAAGCTAGCGATACATTTTAACTTTCTGGAGGCCACCTTCAGGAAAGCTATTCAGTCCTATCGGGAATAATTTTTCATGCGGATTCAGAAATAGAGTTTTAATTTTTAAGATAAAGCTCAAGATAATTTTTAAAATTTTTAATGAAAATTTGTTTATTAACCGTAGATGAAAAAATTTGCATTAAAAATTTTCAAAATGTAACTTAAGCTTTATCTTAAAAGAGAAAACTACCTTTTCCGAATTCGCGCGAAAAATTATTCCCTCTAGTGTTCACTCCGGTGAGAGCAATGAATTATATTCGGCAAATTTTTCCAGGTTAGACTCCTTTAACCTTTTGGCCGGCAGCAAGTTATTTATTTTATTGAAAATGTCCATATTCCCAGCAAAAAAGTGCTTCCAAAAAAAGGTAAAGTGAAAGGGAAATTCTTGAATTCAATCCCTTCCACTTTCATACCCAGAAGGCATTCTTTTAACATATGCATGTCATTGGGAGGAATGCTTTCCTTAGTCTTCGCTAGAAGTGCTTCCATAATTTTTTCAATAGAAGATTTCTTCGAGTCCTTCAATTCCATGGCATTCCATGAAGGCATTCCATGAAATGGAATGGTTTTTGTGGTTAAGGGAGTTAAAAAAAAATCCCACAGAAAATATCCCTTTTCCCTATTTTCTAGCGATTTTGGTGAAAGAAATGGGATTTTTTTGAGTTTAAAAATGCCACGTAAATATCCCTATTTGCGATTTTCACGGCGTTTTGGTGTTTGAAGTAGGAAGTAATTAGGTTTTTTGGGTGTTTAAAAAATCCCACGGAAAATATCTAAAATGTATATTATTAATATTTTTAATTTTTTTTTAATGTCCTCCAGAAGTAGTTTATGAGAATGCCTCTTGAAGGCGCTTCTCGATAAGGCTAAGAAGAAGCACAATTGTTTCTACAGTTTCTACCGAACTTAAAGATAGCAGCACTCGCCACTTAAAGCTAGGGAATGAATGTTGTTGCACATTTTTTGACAGGTTCTCACCAAAATTTCAATCGTTATAATCGTTTTAGTGTTTAACAACAAGTGTTTTTGTGAAAATGCAAATAAAATTTGAGTATCAAGCTGTAATTTAATATTTTTTTTAAAGGAGCTACACCAATTGCGTTTTTCCAATGTGTTTTTCTGTTTCGAGCGCGCGAATTAAAGAATACATTCTATGCGTTGGTTTTTCAAGATTTCGTAATTGAAAATTTGACACTTTCGAAAAGTGCCCAATTTCGAAAGAAGTATCAAATTTTTCAAATAATGTCAAATTTTGAAATAAATGTCAAATTGTCCAATTATTTTAAAAAGTTTCAAATTTCAAAAAGTGTCAAATATCGAGAAAAGTGTAAAATTTGGAATAAGTACCAAAATTCGAAAAAATTGTCAAATTTTGAATAAGTGTCAAATTTCGAAATGTACAAGTTTTGCAAAAAAGTTATACTTAATTTTTAATAAGTCCTTGTCGTTTGTCTGACGCTAAGTGTGGGACCATAAATATTTAAAAAATTTATAATTTTGCCAAAATTTAACATTTTTGTTTTTGAAATTAGACACTTTTACATTTTTTTCTTGAAAGTATACATTTTATTCAAAAGAACAGCATATCTTAAAATTTCAAGATTTTTTCAAAATATTTTTTAAGATTTATGCATATTTTGTGTTTTCTAGATTTTTTTAAGGTTTTCGTTTCAAGATTTTTTTTTCTTCAAAATTTCGTTTTCAAGTTTTTTTTAAAGATTATTTTTTTGAAGATTTTGACCTTCAAGCATTCGGACCGCTCCCATTTAATTTTGAATAAGTCCTCAACATTTGTCTGGATGACTCTAAGAGTGGGACCATAAATATTTAAAGGGTTGGGTCTTTTTTGCAGACTTTCAAAATCTTGAAAAAAATCTTGAAAAATAAAAATCTTGAAACTAAAAATCTTGAAAAACCTACGCATAGAATGTATTCTTTAATCCGCGTGCGCGAATTAAAGAATGTCTTAAAAATGTCTTAATTGAAAATTTGACACTATTTCGAAAAGTGTCCAATTTCGAAAGAAGTATCAAATATATCGAAAATAATCAAAATAATGAATAATTGTCAATGACACAGAAATTGTCAAATTTTGAAATAAATGTCAAATTGTCCAATTATTTCAAAAAGTGTCAAATATCGAAAAATGCGTAAATTTTGGAATAAGTGCCAAAATTCGAAAAAAATTGTCAAATTTCGAATAAGTGTCAAATTTCGAAATGTACAAGTTTTGCAAAAAATGTCATATTTAATTTTGAATAAGTGCCAAATTTCAAAAGGGGCAAATTTTGCAAAAAAATTTTCATAAATAGACAAAAAACCACCGTCGTTTGTCGTTTGTCTGGATGACGTTAAGTGTGGGACCATAAATATTTAAAAAATTTATAATTTTGCCAAAATTTGACATTTTTGTTTTCGAAATTAAACACTTTTCCGTTTTTTTCTCGAAATTATACATTTAATTCGAAAGAAAATTTCTAGATTTTTTTCAAAATTTTTTTCAAGATTTATGCATATTTTGTGTTTTCTAGATTTTTTTTTTCAAGATTTTCGATTGAAGATTTTTTTTTTCAAAATTTCGTTTTCAAGATTTTTTTTAAATAGTTTTAATGATCTATTAAATTATAGCATAAATTTAATTGCAAGCTTTAGATGAAGTAAGTTTTTAAGAAGGCAACAACAACAACATGTCTAGTCAGCTAAGTGATTGACTTTATACAGAGTTGTTGTTGTTGTTGTTGTTGCCTTCTTAAAAACTTACTTGATCTAAAGCTCGCAATTTAATTCATGATTTATTTTAAGATTATTTTTTTTCAAGGTTTTGGTTGTTTCAAGATTTTGACCTTCGAGCATTCGGACCGCTCCAATTTAAGGAATTTATAATTTTGCAAAAATTTGACATTTTTGAATTCGAAATAAGACACTTTTCTATTTTTTTCTCGAACTTATACATTTTATTCAAAAGAACAACATTTCTTAAAATTTCAAGATTTTTTCAAGATTTTTGCATATTTTTTGTTTTTTAGATTTTTTTTTTAAGATTTTCTTTTTAAGATTTTCTTTCAAGATTTCGTTTTCAAGATTTTTTTTCAAGATTTTGGTTGTTTCAAGATTTTGACCTTCAAGCATTCGGACCGCTCCCCATTTCTTAAAAGTTAAAGATTTTTTAAGATTTTTTTCAAGATTTATGCATATTTTGTGTTTTCTAAATGCTTTTTTTAAGATTTTTTTTTCAAGATTTCGTTTTCAAGATTATTTTTCGAGATTTTGCTTGTTTCAAGATTTTGAACTTCAAGTATACGGTCCGCTTCCATAAAAAATATTATTTTGTGTTTTAGAAAAAATATCAGCTTTTCAATCAATATATCAACCACTATCGTGACATGTGCGGGAGCGGAGCAAAAATTTTGAGATTATCCAACGAAATATCTGTAATCATCCAAAGTTAGAATTTGGAAAAATAAAATTGTAGATTAAGTGAATTTTTACATGAAAAACACACATTTAAATTTGGACGATTACAGCTCCGCTAAAATAAAAGATACATTGAAAATGTTACAATATAAGACGAAACTGAGTACAGATTTGAAATCAGCGTTGAAAGTACATATAGTTATGATAATGGGTTTACCGGATACAAAATTTGTTGACTAGTTTTATTTATCCAAACATAACTGAATATAAAAGAACTACTAGTATTTTGCTCGCAACTGTATATCCAATTTTATAGTTGAAGATTTTTTAATTCAATTTATTTACTCAAATATTTTGTATAATAAATAAATTTACTTGGCTCAATTTAATCATTTTTGGCAATTATTTGTTTAAGAGAACCCAAAACGAATTGAACAAAACGGGAGCGGTCCGATTGCTTAAAGGTCAAAATCTTGAAACAACTAAAATCTTGAAAAAAATATCTTGAAAACGAAATTTTGAAAAAAATTCTTGAAACGTAAATCTTGAAAAAAAATATAGAAAACACAAAATATGCATAAATCTTAAAAAAAAATCTTGGAAAAATCTTGAAATTTTAAGAAATGTTCTTTTGAATAAAATGTATAATTTCGAGAAAAAAATCGAAAAAGTGTCAATTTCGAAAACAAAAATGTCAAATTTTTGCAAAATTATAAATTTTTTAAATGGGAGTGGTCCGAATGCTTGAAGGGCAAAATCTTGAAACAACCAAAATCTTGAAAAAGAAATTCTTAAAAAAAAAATTTTGAAAACGAAATCTTGAAAAAAAAATAATCTAGAAAACACTAAATATGCATAAATCTTGAAAAAATCTAGAAATTTTAAGAAATGTTGTTCTTTTGAATAAAATGTATAATTTCGAAAAACGGAAAAGTGTTTAATTTCGAAAACAAAAATGTAAAATTTTGGCAAAATTATAAATTTTTTAAATATTTATGGTCCCACACTTAGCGTCATCCAGACAAACGACGAGGATGTGGTGGTTTTTTGTCCATTTATGAACATTTTTTTGCAAAATTTGCCAGTTACTCAAAATTAAATATGAAATTTTTTGCAAAACTTGTACATTTCGAAATATGACAAGTTTTTTTCGAATTTTGTCACTTATTCCAAATTTTACAATTTTTTCGATATATGACACTTTTTGAAACTTTTTGAAATAATTGGACAATTTGACATTTATTTCAAAATTTGACAATTTTTGTGACTTGACAATTATTCATTATTTTGATTATTTTCGAAATTTGACATTATTCGAAAAATTTGATACTTCTTTCGAAATTGGACACTTTTCGAAATAGTGTTAAATTTTTAATTAAGAAATATTGAAAAACCTACGCATAGAATGTATTCTTTAATTCCGCGCGCGCGAATTAAAGAATACATTCTATGCGTAGGTTTTTCAAGATTTTGAGTTTCAAAATTTTTGTTTTCAAGATATGTTTTTTTCAAGATTTTGGTTTTAAGATTTTTTTTTAAAGATTTAGATTTCTAGTTTTTTTTAAAGATTTTGGAATTCTGCGAAAAGGACCCAGCCCGAATAAAACATGATTTTTTTTAAAAATATCTCAACTTTTAAGTGTCACAGCGTAGCCAAAACTGAGTCGTTCCCCTAAATATTTGTTTTTGTCTTAAATATGCAATTACCTGTCGATTGATATCAATAATGTTAGGTGTCGAGTCATAAAATTTTTTTATTTATGTCAATGGCACAACGCACTGTGCGTCGTCTCACACCTCAGCGGTTGCCATGGCGAAAATCTCCAAACTACGGTTTGAACCGCTTGACCACCATTCTAACTCACCAAATCTAGCCCCAAGCAACTTTTTTGTTCCCTAATCTAAAAATTGCTTCCAAAGGACAGAGATTTTCGTCAAATGAGGAGGCGATGGCCTCATCAATCACCTTCGCAAACAATTACTTTGCAGAGAAAGACGCCGAGTACTATTTAGACTGGTAAAAAATATGAGAGCAACGCTGAGAGAAGTGTGTGGACTTACCAGAATACTATGCAGAAAATTCAAATAAATTTAAAGAAAAAATGTCTTCCATCTTCGTGAGGTCTTTTAAAGAAACTTTTGAGACAACTCTCGTATAAAGCCGTAGTTAATGTGGGTCTGATAAATTAAATATAAATAGAATCAACTGGAACCGCCGAAAGTTAAATTTGGTCCATCAACCTTAAGAAACTCGAATGAAAAATGGGTCTGGATAAAACGGTTTATTAAAGAAATATGTTATAAAAGATAAATGTAAATGTATACATATTTCAAATTCATTAAAAAATCTCTAAATATGAAGTATCTTTTGTCTTTAATTAAATACATTAGAGCAATGCCTTTTGAAAACTCTTTGAAGTTGTGACTTGTGTTGATTGGGAAAAATTTCAACAAACTTGACAACACAACTTTAAAATTTTTAAAGAAATTTCTATAAAATTGATTTTAATTTTATTTACTCCGGTTTTTTCCTAAATTACCTGAAAATGCTTTAGCGCGAATTATAACCGAAAAAACATTCATCGTGCGTATTTCCGTATAACCGCCATAGTTGCCACGGAATGCCTCTGTTGTGATTTCAACTTGCTCGCGTTCATTGTAGGTACCTTCAATGCTGATACTGTTCACTCTGTTGTTGTTGAAGAAACCACTTTCCAACCGAAAATTCGTATTCGATGCCAATTTGATTGTTATTGCAGTTGTATCTTCGGGTACTTTAAAATTTGTTCCAAAAACTTCACTCAACTGCAAGGAAATTAAAAAAAAAACTACTTTAGGATATTATTTTTTACATAAGATCTATATTCGTATATGTATCAGTAAGTGTGTGTGTGTGTGTGTGTGTGTGTGTGTATGAAAAGAGGAAATTGATAAAACTTTGATATTCTGTTTATCTTAAACAAACAATGGTACGAAGGGAAAACATATGTTGTTTTTGAAGATTTCAAAAATATGAAGCATGTGTTAATTATTCCCGAGCATTTAAAGTGTGCACTAAAATGTGCACCACACCACGCCACAAAATGTGCATGCTCTTAAATTAAATGTTGTCTATTTCAATACAATGCTGTAGAAATTTATTTGAAATCATAGCAAACTTTGAACAATTTAATCATTTTGCGAAACCTTGGAATACTTCATAGAAAATTAAAACTCTGAAAATGTTTAGTATTTAAAATGAATCATTCAAGTTTTTCCGAAAATGTAAATTAATATTTTATTGTTTTACTGTAAGTACACAATTATGACAACAACAACAACAAAAACAACAGATTATTCTTCGTATTTCGGTACTGGAATGCGTGTGTGGAATGTTTTTTTTTTGTTGTAGCTCTTATCTGAATTTTAGTACCCGCACTTCAAATCCGTTTCCGTTCCTTTCCCTTTATGACAACGTTTTGCTTTCTCTTGTCTTCCCTCCCTGATAGTTTTCTATGGCTAAGTAGCTACTTTGTGCCAACTGGGGCAATCGATACCAAAATTGTCTTATGTTTGAATGACTAATAAAATGTTTAAACACTTGAGAGTTTTTTCTCTAAAACTTAGCTATAAAAACATGTTTTCCGTGCTATATTTTGTAGTATCTTCCTTCACATGGTCACACTTATTTAAATAATTAATAGCAAAATGAGAAATAAACATAGATTTATTTATAGCAGGGTAAAAAGGGGTGTTCAACTCGTCAAATTTGTAGTAATATAAATAATATATTTGTTTTTTTTTATATCCTTAAGTGTTAAGTGGAAAAGGAACTGAAAAAATATATAATAAAAGTTCTATCTACACTACTTGAACGATAAAACTAAGATTGTAGCCAATGGGTTGAATCCAAAAATTTGAGTGACACGCTCACACAAGCAAATGTGGGCGTCAGATATTGAAAACGATATAATTTTGATTGAACGATATAATTTTCAAGCTGGAAAGAAGAAAACTAGTGCTTTGTCTTCAGGCAAAAAATGTTTTAAAAGACGACAGTGACACACCCACTGACATAAATGAAGGCGTAATTAACATAAATCAAAACAGAACTTAAAAATTGGAATCGAAAATGAAGCGAAAACACAAAAATGGTGTAATGAGGGGTTCATACACAACAGAAATCAACATTATAGTAACAGCCCTATTCTGGCAAATTAACAAATTGTTAACCAGTATTTTGAATATTTCTATGTGTTTATTGTAATTTTTTTATTTCAAAATAAATTTGAAGCTCAAAAACAAAAAATGTTGATAAAAATTGTCAACTGCTTTTCAGTTATTGACAGTTTCATTAAAAAATTTGGTTTTTTGAGCTTTATATTTTGTATTGAAAACAACAAACTCATAGAAATATTCAAAATACTGGTTAACAATTTGTTAATTGCCAGAATAGGGCTGTAAGTGATAAAAATTGGAATTTGATCTAATAAGCTTCTGGCACTTATCTTTTTCCAAAAATTTACGTGAGACACCCAAAATTTGGTTAATTATTATAAATTTTCAGACAAGGAAAACAGTGATTAAAACTGAGTGCGCCTACTCATACAAAACTGAGTACGCCTACTCATACAAAAGTGGGAGTTATTTCTACGTTTAATAAGCAAATAGCTGAAATCCGGTGCGTTGCTGCCACGCCCATAAAATGTTATCAGTGAAACTGCTTGTGTGAATTGAGGTCGAATACTAAATTGTCCTTCCGAGGACATAAAACGACTATTTTAGCCATATTTTTTGATTGGCAAGAGATATTGGAGTCATTTTTTCGTATAAATTATTTTTGAGACTTGATTTTTATATAAAAAATATAAAAATAACATTTTGAAAAAAATTCATTTATCCAAAAATATCCCTAAAGGGGTTTTTGTTTGGATGACAAAAGCAGTAAAAGAATTTTTGCGCTTAATTGGAAGAATTTTGCAAATAAATGCTATGTCATATGAAGGACAGTTCAAAATGCAATTTTCACATGGTTTTTTTTTTACAACAAAACTAACTTTTGAGTCATTTTTTGAGCAAAAAGTCAATATTTTGGAACTTTTTTGAAAAAAGTTAAAAAATATATACACTGACCTAACCGTACAGTTGAAACTGTTTTTGTAAAGAGCTTTTATTAAACTTTTAAAAAATTTCAATGAAATATATATATAAAAACAGCGGAGATACTTGCATCGAAAGTCGAAACTTTGATTTTTATGTCGTTTTTTTCTCATTCTTAGGTAACGATTTTTTATGAAAAAGTTGTTGTACTGAAAATTTCTACAATTTTGAAGAAATGTGAAAGTTTTTGTGTGAAGATAACAAACATTTTTTAAAATTAAATTGTCGAAAAACTCCGATTGAAAAAATAATTATAATAAAAAATAACCGATAGTTGGAAAAGGGCGTAGGAGGCGTGGCAAAAACTAAGTATGTAACAATTTAATCTAGGATGCACTCAATTAGGGTATTCACAAGATGTGCTATCATGTCATATTGTCTTAAAATTTTACAACTAAGTTTTACAAGATAAATAAATGCAAATAAGAAACAGCTGTTTGATTATGAATGACACTTCAATAAACATAGCTTTCAGAGTTGTAATATATTAGTACTTTTTTATATGGAAGGCAACAATAAAATGTTTAAACTAGTGTAAAATCTTAGGACAATATGACATTATGACATGATAGCACACCTTGTGAATACCCTAAATATGTCTAGCAAATTTGAGCGACATCCGTTGAGCTGTTTAGATTTGTATAAGGCTCAAACAAGCAAACAAAAAAAGAAACAAACAAACAAACAAGCAAACAAGCAGAAAATGAGTTTTATTGCTACACTGAGGGAAATATGTGTTAAAATTAAATGCAATTGTATTCATATTAAATGAATTTGTTTTTGAAATAGAGCTTGAAACAATTTCATTTAAGTTAAACAGAAATGTTTGTAAAGTTTAATTTAAAACAAAAGTTTTTGTTTTCAAAATAATGTTTTTAAATATATTTTCATTGTAAAAATTTTAAATTTAAACACATTTATTAACGAGAGATGTAATGCAAAAAATTTAATATTTAAAACAAATATTTTAAAACATAATTTAAAAATATTGTTATTAAATTAAAAACAAATACATTAAAACGCCATTTTTTCAATGCCATTTTTTTAATTTTTTGGAGTTTTCGTAGTAAGATTCGTGATCAGCGACCCCTGGGACCCGCCGAATAGCAAATTTTTCATTTGATGAAGCTTGCGTTTTACTGCGGCTTGAAATATTTTAAATATCAAAAGAATTGATTAGTTTTTATATCATCTTATGTTCAATATTTGTAAGACTAATCCAAAAATATTTTTAATCAATCAAATGTAAAATCGGGGTCTCAGTTGTCTGGCAATAATTTTCAATGATTCTACTGCACATAATTTTTTAATTCAATCTCTGATAGCGACTTCTGATAGTTATTAAAAAGAAATAATAAAAGAAAATTATACAAAAAACAAAAATGAGCTTATAGTTGAAAATTAAACTCGCTTGTTTAAAATTTTGTTTTGTTGAAGCGTCTTCTACGCGTCAAATGAGTTAAATTTCAATTTTAAAATTTTTTGTTTAATTTTAAAGTAAGTTTTTTTTTTTCTCAGTGCATAGATAATATAAGCAGTAGACCGTTATCGAAAAAAAAATTTCGCCACACACCAGTTAATCTAAAGCATTATTGAAAGAAAGTTTCGGAAAAAAATTTTTTGACCGAACGTAGGGGCGCGCATGGACATATTTCTTTATAATTTTGGTATTTACCTTCCGATCTTAAAGAGTGTTATGTCTATGTTTTTGTCTGTAAAAGACGTATTTTTTGTCTCTAGAACTTACTGACCTCAGTTTACCCCTTATAGTGCTGACCCATCGGACCTCAGTTTCTACCAGCTTAAGGTACCATTTTGATTTCATACATGTAAAGCCCGTAAAAAATCAATAAACTTTACTTAATAAATTTTTCGCTATTTTCACTAGAAATATTTTAAAATTTTTTTTATTTTTTTTTTTGCAAAACGTAGGGCAAATTTTGAAATTTTTTATCATATCGTATTATTTTTATAAAATATGCAACAAAAACGATCTTATCCGAATCTACCATCCTAATGCACTATTCTAAAGTAATACAATTAAAGCCCTTAGAAAACCACTGTTCCAAAGAAAATCATTTAAATAAAACACAGAACTTTATAGTTTAAATGCACCCAAATTTCGATTTCGATCACTTTTGTGCTGCAGATATAACAAAAAATTAATCACATTGCGCTCTTTTGGTAGTTTGGTGTCATTAAATTCTCTAATAAAAAAATAAATTTTTTATAAATTTATTATATTTAAAATAAATTATATTTAAAATATATTTAAAATAAATTTTTTATAAATTTATTTTTTTGCACTCTTTTAATTGGATTGAACATTAACATATTTTATTAAATCGTTCAATACACGCAATTTCAAGTGATATGCCACAGATATTTCAATGCGAATTTCAAAAGTAGTTCAATACAATATTTAAGGTAGGTTTTTAAAAACAGTTTTTCTACTATAAAATTTCGAAGGTTTGACGAAGTGTCTGAATTGCTGACTGATAATAATATATTCGGTGCATATTTTATAGAAATAATACGATATGACAAAAAATTTTAAAATTTGCCCTACGTTTGCAAACATATTAAAAAATAAATTTTAAAAATATTTTTAGTATAGCGAAAAATGTCTTCAGTAAAAGTTTACTGATTTTTTACGGGCTTTCCATTTCTGAAATCAAAATGGTGCCTTAAGATAGTAGAAACTGAGGTCCGGTGGGTCAGTACTATAAGGGGTCAACTGAGGTCAATGTGTCCTACAAACAACAAATAAGTCTCCCTGAGACAAAAATATAGACATATACTTTTTTAAGATCGAACGGTAAATACCAAAGTTATGAAGAAATATGTCAATGCGCTACCCCTACGTTCGGTCAAAAAAAAATTTTTTTTTAAACTTTTTTCCTATAAGGCGATATATGCAGTATAGTTTGATGGTGTGGATACTAAGGTTTCCAATCCCGAATCTCGGACTTTATCCAGTCCCGACAGTTTTCGGGTTCCCGGGATTGCCTTCAAATTGCAAAAATGCAACACTTTAATTTGACATTCGAATAAAAACTTTTAAAAAAATTTAAATTTATCTCAAATGTTAAAAAATTAAGTAAAAATATATATAAATTTATATTTAATATGATTCAAAAAGCATATGATTATTTGATAACAATTCCACCTACTAGTGTTAAGTCCGAGAGCTGTTTCTCTTCGCTTGGAAATTTTGCGATCAAAATTCGATCAAGCCTGGGGGATGACACCTTAGATTCCTTAGTATTTTTAAGAGCATATTTTCAAAGTCAATCAGCCTAACTAACCGTTCAAAGACTTCAGTGATATCAAAAAATGTACCTATTTTATGTTGGTATTATTATGCCAGAAAATATGAATTTAATGAATTATACTATAGTTATATATAATAGGTCTGTTCGCGTACTTTTCTGATAAAAAAATGAAACACGTCAAAAGTAATAAAATTCAGAGAGAATTAACTTCAACTTTAAAAAGTAAACGAACGCTTTCTAGTAAAATAATGTAAAATGTCAAATACGTCTAAGAAAATCTAGAAAAACTCAGCTGCTACACACACACAGCTACCATTTGACAGTTTTCATCTTTTTACAAGATGAAATTCTTCTTGTAAAAACTTTAAAAAACTTGAACGGAGAGAAAATGTGATTTGCTCTCTATTACCTAATTCTCTCAGTAAACGAACTAGTAAAAACTTTTGAAATATTTCGTTTGCATTCGACTACGCGAACAGACCCAATATCTATAATAAAAAAAAAATAAATTAACTTTTTATACAAAATTTAAGTAAACTGTGTTTTTTAATTCCTTTAGACAATTTTTTATTAAAAAAATATTCTAACTTTTCTACCTTGTAGACGAATTCTGTTTTTTGTTAAAAAATTACTTTTTATCTGTTTTTCAAATCCCGGAACTAATCATGGGATTCTAAATTATCAATCCCGAAATCCCGAAATTGCGTTTGAGTCCCGAAATAGGAAGCCCTAATGAATACGGTATGATAAATTAAATTAGTATTGAAATTTTAGAAAAATGGTATAATTGAAAGCATTTGAAGTATTTTATGATGTGACAGTATGACGTGATGATATCAGATAATAGTGTGATTAGAGTATGATAAAATAGGTCTTTGTATTATAACAGTCATATAAAAAATATCGACTTGAGTCATTTAATGGAACAGGAACTCTGTTAAAGGTTAAATAATAATTATTTAGCCATTTAAAGTTCTTTATCGCCTTATCCGATATGTTGCAAGTAGTGGTTAAAAATTTCAGAAAATTGCGCTTAGCATTAGGTTGCGATCAGAGTGAACGCTGATTCAGGCAGGCAAACAGGCGTTGACCTGCGAAGAAAGGAGAGAGAATTAAAGCCAAGCTGTCTTTTAACTAGCTTGTTCACACAGTTTGCCTGCGCCTGACTGCCTACCTGTCCCCATCGGCGTTCACTCTGTTTGCAGCCTTAGTCATCAATAATCCTGCGGCAAATCATCTCTAACATGGAAAGTGCTCAAGGCAGATACATGGCCTGACGCCACCAGTCCGTATATTTTCCAGCTCCACTCAGTGATCTGTCCAAGCCCACCCCTTTATCATGCCTTGATGTCCAAAAAACCCTCGCACTACCGTGATAATTTGCTTTTAGTCGCGCGGTAAAGTTGTGGAATAGTCTTCCTACGAACGTGTTTCCTGGCAGTTTTAAGCCGTGCAAATGTAAAACAAGTCTTCACCGACACTACTCCATCCTTCCACCCTTCAACTAACTATCACCGGAGTCATCTCCTAAACATTGGTTCAGTCTAAAAAAAAAATCAACACTCTATACTCTTAATAGAAAATTCTAAAAAATTTTGAAGAAAAGTATTCGAGCAAAATAGCCCTTTTAAGGGCAGATTCTCCTGAAACTCGACCTATGAACTCAATTATTGTTTTTTAATTTTGCGATAGCTTATGATGTAACGATGATCTGACGGGACATAGCCCCAAGGGACATAATTCCAAATTTCAAATTTGGGATTATGTTCGCATGACTGGAGGACGTAGTTCCAAAAATTGGATTTGGGATTATGACCAGTTTAAAAGAAGACGTAATCCCCATAAAAAAATTGGTTTTCCTTGTACGGAGTGGTGACAACATTGTTTTTCCTTCTTGTTTTTAAATAACTAAAAAATTATTTAGGAGAGACTTTAAAAAGTACCCCTTATATTCTGTGTTTGTTTTGATTCCTCTTCGACAATACCTACAATTCTGTCAAAATCATGTCAAACGAAAAAAGCTGAGCGCCTGGTAGCCAATATCCAAGATCGTGTGTTTGAGTTTCATGACCAACATAAAAACATTTGTAGTTTTATAAATGTCGCCAGCATATTCTCTGACTGGGACCATGGTATAATAAGTAATAGGTAGGAGTGACATTTCGTGTTTCAACCATCGAATGTCAAGCAAAAGAAAACAAAATAGAGAACGTGTGTCACACACATTCGCCGCATTCATAAATCATGAACGTGCTGTGCGATGGAGACCGTTTGGGTTCTTTTTCTGTGACGTGACATAACCCCAAGAGATTTAATCCCAAATTTTAAATTTATTTTGCGGACATAATCCCAAAAATTGGATTTGGCATAATCTCAAAAATTGGATTTGGGATTATGACTAGTTTCAAAGAGGTCATAAGTAAAAAAGAGAAGATATAATCCCAAATACAAATTTCATTATAAAAAAATTGATGGAAATTTGATTTGCAAGTCAAACACCATTCCATTTAATTGACTTGTATGGAATGGTGATAAACAAATTTCCGCGCAAGGGAAATATCCCAAGTGGTCAGAAACCCAATTTGGTGCTATGACCGTTAAATAAGCGGTCATAATCCCAAATCCAATTTTTGGGATTATGTTCGCAAAATAACGGGACGCAATCCCAAATTTGTAATACCTTGGGGTTATGTCACGTCACCCATTTTCTTTTCAACGTGACGTTTGAAGGCGTATTGGCACTTCACATTACACTTTTATGCACCAAAAAAAATATTTTCCTGCCAAAAAACTCAAGGTTTTCATTTAACTTCCTACTATAAAAAAAATAAAGACATCACCTTGTTTTTGGGCCTCTAGATGAGAACCTTCCTTTAAAGAAAACTAAACTCTATCTACTGTGCCTCCACTTCACGAAAATCTGCTCTTAGAATAATCCATGCATGTTTCGTAAATGTGTCATTATTTTGTAAAGATGTTTTGTTCACAGCAAAAAGACAGCTGTTTATAATTGTTCTCTCGTCCGAAACTATGGCTTCTCGAGATTGTAATTCGAGTTTATCTCTACGAATATGGGTTCTTTCAATTGCATTTCTTTAACTGTGAACATCTTCTCTAGTGCTTTTTACTCCAAGTACCTAGTGCAATGGCTCCAACCACCACCACCACCACCACTCTTGATCATCAGTCTTCCCATTCTTCTCCACACAATTCTATCACAGCATTTTATGCGTTCCTATTGGGCATTATTTTATTTTGGTTTCAAGCTGATCGCCTGACTTGTGTTTCATTGCTCTTTGCACTTGTAACTTTAAGTAGGTTTTAAGTATCTAGCACTGTGCTGCGTTGCATATCTGCTGGATACATAAACGGTGCATGCCTTCGCATATTTCATATGCAGGCTATGTTGTCATTTAAGGTCGTTCATGCTTTCATTCGTTCGTTCTTTTGGATTTTTACATTTCGTCAGCAATCAGAAGTCAGACAAACAGTCAGTCGAGTCAGTCAGCAGTTGTTGAGGCTAAATTTTATTGAACCTCTTAAGCAAAGGAAAGGGGACGCAGGCGTGTAGTTTCATGAGCTGACAGTAGTTCTCACTGAAATCAAAAATTTTTTATTTAATTTAATTTAAATTATGTAATGTTGTTTTATGTTGTTTTGACTATTTTTGATGTTGCAGTATCTACTTTGATGTTGTTGTGGTTTTTTGTCTGTTCTGGCCATATGCAACAAATGTGTTGTTTGCGTGCCGTTTTTCCCAAATTTTTAACTTAACTTATTCTCCCAAAATGTAAGCTGGTCACTTTGTCTGTTTTGTTTCCTGCTGCGCTCCTCTTGTGGCACTAAATATGGCATCCGTACCGAAGTTTATTTTAAAATAATCATTAAATATGGCTTTACTTGCTGTGGAATTTATTAACTTTTGACTAAAACACCTGTTGATAAATATTCAAGTAAAAAGAAATGTGCTGCCACTGATACATAAGTTATTTATCCATTACAAAATAACAAATTGTTTCAAAATGAACAGAATTCAAAATGGACTCCCAATCAGTTAGTCGGAAAGCGACATTATTGTCGTTTTGCCGCTTTGTCTAGACGTAAAAAACATTTTTGCAGTTTTTCATTTTCTTATTAAGATATTTTTAAACAAAGCAAAACACAGCAAAAATATACAAACATTTATGATTGAAACGCACAACACCAAAATAAGCCGCTTCCGTAACGTATGTAGCGCACATGCAATGCAACACATGCGGCTGCTTAGTGAATTAGCCGACGCACATTGGCATAGAATTGACTCTTTCATGGGAAAAATGTATTTAGAAAAAAATGCATGTATTTTTATAAAGTATCAGAACAGAAAAGAGTGATTATTCTATAATTTGAAGATTAAAATATTTGGATGCACCGGGTTTTTTAAACAACTAAACTTTTCTTAAATCGTTTTATTTTTTTTTTAAAAGGATTAGAATTTTACCAAATTTGCACGTTTCTTGTTTTTAAATAACTAAAAAATCCGATTTTTTTTATTAAAATCTTACATGCCGTCTCCACGGGACATGAACCATGTTAAAACAACTGTCAAATTCAATTTCTTAGCATTAATATGTTAAGCAAAATTGTATACGTGGGCATTCTATGTTATAATTTTCCATATTGAAATGAAATGAAAGAAGAAGATGCGAGACAGCTCGTTGCTTAACATGAATGTTACAAGATATCGTAAGACATTTATTTCAGAACATGAGCAAAAGTGGTCTCTATCTGCAACGAATGCTTAAAATTAAGTAGTACTTGAGTACGATTCGTTCACAACTCAGTGATTCAAATCAGAGATTTGCAATGAATCACATTTTTGAATCATGAGCCACTTACAAAAAAATGAGTATAAATGAGTATAAGTAGTTTCCAAAGTAGAACTCATATGTGATTGTTTAAAAACAAAAGTGAATCAAATAAGTATAGAATGAATTAAATATTAAGGGTTGCCACCGAATAATATGTATTTTTAAGAATTTTAGACATAGTCTAACAGTGTTTCGAAACTGAAGTTAGAATTTTAAAATTCAATATGGTTAATAGGGTTGCCACCTTAGTTTTTTTTTATTTTTACGAAATCGGTGCTCCGGCTGAGTCCGAATCCGTTGTCAGAATTTCAAAATTATAAAATTTTGAAATAATAGGGTTGCCACCTAATATGTATTTTTAAAAGTTTTTAACTTCATTAAACAATTCTATCATGGGGGAACCCCTAAAACTGATAAATTATGTTTATGTTTATGATAGGTGGAAACCCTATTATTTCAAAATTCAGCCATCCATTTTTACTCTTCAGTTCTCGCCAGTCCCGAATTCGTAAAAATAAAAAAATTAAGGTGGCAACCCTATCCACTGTGTTGAATTTTAAAATTCTGACTTCAGATTTGAAATCAGCGACCCTCTAATACTGTTAAATTATGTTTAAAACTATTAAAAATATATTTTATGAGGTGGCAATCCTATTACAAAAAAATTCATAAATTTGAAATTTTGGGAACGGACTTGGATTCAGCGACCCATCTTTACCTGGTGTTAGTGCCAGCATCGAATTCGTTGAAAAAAAACTTAGGTGGCAACCCTATGAACCATGTGGAATCTCAAAATTCTGACTGCAGATTCGAAATCAGCGATCAGCGACCCCCTAACACTGTTAAATTATGTTTAAAACTATTAAAAATAAATATTTTTAAGTGGCAACCCTATTCTAAAAAATTACATAATTTTGAAATTCTGACAACGGATGCGGATTTAGTGACATATTTTTAGCTAGTGTTCGCGCCAGCATCGAGTTCCTTCTCTGATACAAACCATCTATTGCCAGTGAACAAGTGAGTATCATCCGTTGCCTTCACCACTTCATGAACAATTCATGAATAAATGAAGAGCCAACGAACGACAAGTCAAGAATTGAAGAAGAGATGAATAGCAACAGTTTCTTCGCAAGAGTAAAAAATAGTCTTGTTCACAAACTGGTTTCCTTTTCTTCACTTCATGAACAAAAAAAAAAAAATTTTATCAGCTCTTCACGAAAATGAGCTGCTCACTTTGATCTTTCTTCATTTTCTTAAATGAATGAACAGAAGCAGAAATGAGCAGTTCATGAATGAACAAATGTGAACCCTGATATTAATACGCAAACATTGAATGTTGTCGTACACTTTTTTAATATTTATTTTAGAGTAAGAGTAATGAAAAGTATATCATTCGAAAATTACTGCACCATAGCATGGTTCGTAATTGATAAGTTTAATTGCGAGGTCTTTACGCTGGAAATTTTTCAAAGGAAACTAGTTTGTTACGGATTTTTGACCAATAAACTGCGAAATGATGAAAACAACGAAAATCTGTTTCTTTTTCAATTTTATTACAAAAACCACAAATTGCAGGTCGGGGTGTCCCGCAATAGAGTGCAACTATTTGCGGAGGTGAAAGGTGATGTCGTGTTAAGCAAAAAATCGTATGGAAGGGGGTCTATTTTCAGCCCCAAAACAAAAACGAAATAAGGCCCCAAATATTTCCAACTTCAAATTGGACAAAATAAAGCCAAACATGAAATGAAATAAATCCCCAAAATTGGGGCTTTATTTCAGTATGGACCAAGTTCTTATAAAATAAACCCCAATATGAGGCAATAAGGCCCAAATTTAAATATGCCAATTTAAAAAACTTCGCGAAAATGCACCCCAAAATAAGAGGCCTCAAATCTTAAAACGGAATCAGACCCTAAAATTGGGATAAAGTTCCATTTAAAAAAAATACACCAATATTAAAGAAAAAGCACCCGAAAATTTATGAAGAATGACCATGATCCCACAATAAATGAAAACACCCCAAAATTACCATTATTTTTATTTGTAAACATGAATAAATTAATATCTTTAAGAATTCATTAATCCTAACAAGATTTTGAAAAAATACTATTCCCCTGTACGAAATATTTTTATAAATTTGTAATCCAAATAGCTTGAGCTTAGATGATATAATTATTTTTTTGTAAATCTATCTTAATTTACACATATGTAATTATTAAGAAAACTTTGTTAGTTCTTTTATATCTGTACCTAAAGTTTAATTTCAAAAGAGTCTAATTTAAGTTAAGTTAAAAAGAGTTGTTTTTCTACTAGTACGAGATCTTGTGAAGTGCGAACGTCGTTAAATTTTTCTTCCGGCAAAAGGTTAACTCTTGCTTTACAGGTTTCTTGCCGACATTCATATTTTGTTATAGTTTTATAAGTGAATTTTTTTTTAATATATAATTTTTTGATCGAGGACATAGAGAAGTTCACTGGTCCTTCTTTTACTTTACCATGCAATTTTTCAGAATTCATTTTAATTTTTTATTATGTCCTCATTACGCGACAAAAATATCAAAACTTAAGATATTTTTTAAAATCTTTTCAATTAAGTAATTTTCATTTGATTTTAAGGCTTGGTATGCTGTAGAAGTGAAAAAAATCTTCCGTAAGAAATGCATTGCGTTTTTGACAGCGAAAAGGTAGCGAAATTTTTTTTTTCACAACCATAATTGAAGAGTTAAAATGTCAAAATTTCGCTGTCTTTTATATGTCTTTTCGCTGTCGTACATTTCATTGGCGAGGAAATTTGAAATTCAACAATGAATTTCAACTAACACATTCAACAAACAGGTTATAGTAAGAATGTGTTAGTGTTGAGTTTACACCAAAAGCTCGCGTGTAGAATTAAATGCTAAAAACTTTCGTTCCTACAGCATACTAAGCTTAAATAACAAAATTCGAAAAGTTGTTATAACAACCGTATCCACCAAGTCTGACCCTCAAGGAGTGTTGAAATCTTTGGTGGCCTATTTTACAATATTTAATAATATTTAATATTTGACATAATTTAAAAAATGAAATAAGGCCACAAAAATCGAAATAACACCCCAAATATTCATGCTTTTTTATTTCCTTTATTTTACCTTTAGGCCTTATTTTATTATAAAATTAAGCCCCATTTTTCGAAAATGAAATAAAGCCCCAAAATAGGAAATAACATCCCAATTATTTGTGTTGTTGTTTTGTATAGAAATGTTTGGAGCCTTATTTCATTTGTAGTTTGGGGCCTTATTTCCTGGGGCCTTATTTCAAAGAGCTTATTTTCACACCTATTTTATTTAGGAGTTATAGGGCTTATTAGAATTTCATGACTGATGCATATTATTGTTTTTAGCGGAAGAACTTATAAACACAAAACTTATTTTATGAACTCATTTCAAAGGCAATAAATTGAGCTTTTGAACGGTGTATCAACAAACCCGGCTTATTCATTACGAAGCTGTGCCTGAGTGAAGTTAAAATCAATCCGTTGAAACTACTACATTTCAAGTTTGAGCGCAATTGTCTCAGAATTTCGCGTGATAAATTAAATTTGTTTTCATGATAAATTTTGTACTTTTTAATTTTCTTTTCAAAGACTTTTCAATGTCTTTTCAAAGTTGTTTGAGCATAAAAAAATTAACAACATCGTTCGCCCCTTATAATATTATTAGCCAGTAGTTCGATTTAGTTAAATTTTTTTTAATTGATACACATTTTTTATTTTTAAGGATACGTTTATGTTTTTGATTTGACACAAAACTCAATAACTATTGTATTATTATTATTATTATTTACTTAAACTTAAATAAACTTGTTGAGAAAAAAACGTATCCACGTATCAAAGTCCAAAAACCAATAATATGTTAATTTTTTTATAACATAAAAATGCAATTTTAATACTTTTGAATAACATAAAAATTTATTGTGAAAAGACCATAACAAAGGGTGATCCAATAAGAGCTTCCCACTTTGTTACCTTAATAATATGCATAAAAATCAATGTATTGATGCAAATCTTTATTTGGAATGATAGATCGGTTCCTACAACTCCATGTTTAAAAATTATTTCGTATAAATGTTGCCCACGACTAGCTTAACTGGTCCATTCTGTGGGACCCATTTTAAAATTCCGACAAAATTCGAGATCGGCGACGAATCGATTGTTCACGAACATTCTCTGCTACTGCAGCAATATTCTCAAAATTACGGGAATGATGAATGTCCAACAGTGTAAAATTGGTTCGAAATTTGATGATGGTTTGATGGTTTGGACGCTCATAACGCCCAAAATGATCTTGAGAAACTCTATAACATTCTCTAACTGATGACTGATTTTGGTAGTAAGTTTCTACAATTAAATAAACGTTGTTCAGGAGTAAGTCCATTCATGAATACTGATCACGAATGTCATATAGACAAGCCATTTGACACATAACAGCTGTCAAAAAACCCAGTTGAAAAAGGGACTTCGTATTGCATCACCCTATAGATAAAGACTTAAAATTTTACGTAGTAAATACAAAAAACAATAATGGTCTTCATGAAAGCTCGCAATCTCGCATATTCGTATTTGCGCAAATTTAAACATGCGTTTCCATGAGCACACCCTGCAGGTTACAAATGGTAAATCAGCTGTTGTACAAAGCTTTATTGAGCCAAAAACCACCACATAAAATCAATAAAATCACCTAATTGAGCCATTTTATTAGGTTTTCTTATTAATACTACCAAATAATAAGAATTTTCCATAGAGAAAAATTTTTAAATCCGAATATCTTATTAAAAATTTGCAACTACTATCAAACATTTTTTAATAAGATTTCTTATTAAATGAATGAAATGAGGTGGTAATCTTATTAATACTTTACTTTAATAAGAAATTTTTTTTTACTCTCCAAAGAGACCTTAAATTAATAAGAAAATCTTTTTGATCTGTTTTTTTAAGATTTTCTTATTAAACACCCTTATTAAACACTACGAGGCTGAAATTCTGGAAACTCAAGCCATATTTTAGTCGTGGGGCTTGAGTGACTGAATTTTGACTTTACTTAAATTTATTGAGTAAACTCGAAGGAGGTTCTTCAAAAACTGGAGATTGAGAATGTCGCCACTTTCTTTGAAGGCCTCGACAGCGCCGGGTATTTTGGTGACAAAGTCAATTTTGTTAATTTTAAAAAAACTTATTTATGCAACAACTTTTTATTTATTTTTGGCTTTTTGTGAAACTATATTTTAACAGATGTCTTTTATATGTACACATACAAATTTTATTTCCTAATAAATTATAATAAACCTTCAAAATGTCCTTTTATTTAATATTACAGGCAATTAAAAGTATATTTCTAAGTAAAAGGTTAATAAGATTCCGTTTTGATTTAAAAATATTTCCTTATTAAAATTTAAAAAGAAATCCTATTAAATCAATAAGTTGTCCTTATTAAATTTAAAAAAAATCTTCTTAAACCTATAAGGTTTCTTCTTAAAAACCAAGAAGTTTTCATAATATTTTTTTATTGTTTTTAAAAGTGTTCTTATAAAAAACAATAAGATTCTTCTTAAAATTATGTGGTTTGCCACAATAAAAAAAGCTCATAGATTTAATAAGATTTTCTTTACGGTTTTAATAAGACAATCTTCTTGGATGAAAACCATAAAGAAATCTTATTGATTTTCTTTTATTTTATCAGGTTGTTTTGGCTCTGTGTATTGTTGTACGAGGTTTACGAGCTGAAAATGCATGGGAATTTTGGGAACCTGCGTAAGCCTTTTTGAATGGAAAAACAGAACAGCTGCTATACGCAGTAAAAAATTGCGAGGTTTATGTGGTATACGAGGCATTTACGAGCTTTCATGAGGACCACTAATATTCTTACTAAGTGTGTTTTTTAATGCATCTTCTTCTCGCTAGGTGGCTTAAAAAATAGTGGTTTTCAGCCAGGGTCGCTACAAATTATGCTTATATTATTAAGATTCGTAACAATTTTCAATCGCAAATTTATCTTATGGGCTAAAAATTTCAAATTTTTTAACAAGTCGCGATAATTTCTTACTATTTAGCCAAACTCACAATAAATGTCTTAAATTGAGTCTTTTTAATTTTTTTTTCAACGTGCAATGCCGCCTTTAATTTAGAAGTTCAAATTTACTTATTTGTAAGCATTTGTGTAAGCAATATATTTTCTAATATTTTATTATTTCCAAAGAAAATCTGTTAGTCTTATTGTTTTTAGTTACGTTAAATTTGAAAAAATACTTAAAATATTTTCCGATTTAATGCATTTTTTGATAGTAATATTGCCCAAAAATGTTTTCATGTCATCATCTTAACGTTTTTGTCGAATTTAAGGGACTGCCTCCTTTTTATATTTTGCAAACAAAAACATATACATACACATATTTATATTTTTAAAAAAGTATCCAAACTTAATCTGAGCTTAAAAAAGTATTCATCACTTTTTGAAGGGAAAAAGTATCCGAATGGATCGAATTAGATCCAAACGGCAACACTGGTTTCTATTATTAAAAATCTATTTTGGCGAAAGTACATTTTTTTAAATTGTTGTTTTTATATTATTTTTTATAAGATACAGCATCCAAATTAATTTAAGTGAAAAAATTTCCTTAATATCTCTTAATATGAAATATATATTTTCATACCATTTCTTTACATCTACATATTTTCATTATCCGACTACGGCGAAGGAAAAAAAGAGGGGTACATGTGTTTGACTGGTATATATTGGGGGTTGGAATTAGTTTTAAAGGTTTTCTAAGAGATGGCGTAACTATCAATAGATCGCATCGGGCACACCTGTGACTATATTCATTTCAAAGCACATTGTCTAAGCTTCATTTTTTAGAATGTGTCATTCCACTGAAGTGTAAACAACATATATATTTTTTTCTCTGTGAACATGTCGACTTTCGTTCCAACAAAACGCAATTTGCGGGAAGGTTTACTTTTGTGCTTCCATTTGAAGAAAAAAGCGGTTGAAGCACAACGCACGCTTACTGAGGCTTACGGGGACTATGCTCCATCGATTTCTACTTGTGAGTACTGGTTCCGTCGGTTTAAAAGTGGTGATTTTGATACGGAAGACAAAGAGCGTCCGGGCCAGCCGAAAAAGTTTGATGATGAGGAATTGGAGGCTTTGCTCGATGAAGACCCGTGTCAAACCCTTCAAGAATTGTCAGAATCATTGGGAGTCGACTTATCAACGGTCGGCAAACGCTTGAAGGCCATGAGAATGATTCAAAAGCAAGGAAATTGGGTGCCGTACCAGTTGAAGCCGAGAGACGTTGAACGGCGATTTTGCATGTGCGAACAACTGCTTCAACGGCATAAAAGGAAGAGTTTTTTGCATCGTATTGTCACTGGCGATGAAAAGTGGATCCATTACGATAATCCTAAGCGAAAAAAATCGTGGGGAGCACCCGGCCATGCATCAACATCGAGGGCCAAGCCGAATATTCATGGCGCCAAGCTTATGCTGTGTATTTGGTGGGATCAGAAGGGTGTCGTGTACTATGAGCTGCTAAAACCTAACGAAACCATCACTGGGGAACGCTACCAACAACAATTGATGCAATTGAGCCGAGCATTAAAGATTAAACGGCCGGAATATGCCAAAAGACACGACAAAGTGGTTTTTCAACATGACAACGCACGGCCACATGTTGCAAGAACCGTCAAGGAAACGTTGGAGGCTCTGAATTGGGATGTGCTACCCCACCCGCCTTATAGCCCAGACATAGCCCCTTCCGACTACCACCTATTCAGATCGATGACGCATGGCTTGGCTGAGCAGCGCTTCACTTCTTACGAGGATACCAAAAAATGGGTCGATTCGTGGATTGCCTCAAAAGACGAATCGTTCTTCCGGCGCGGAATCCATATGCTGCCAGAAAGATGGGAAAATGTTGTAGCTAACGATGGACAATACTTTGAATAATATACATTGTACCGTTGTTTCTAAATAAATGCTCAAAAACCGAAAAAAAACCTTTAAAATTAATTCCAACCCCCAATATGTATGCATGTATGTTCACCTGTTCCACCAGCACTTCTAAACTCCACATCATAATTTGATAAATAAGGTATTGTTGAAAGCGTTTTGATCGTCTGCTGGGTAAAGGCTATGTTATGTCTCATTAAATGTAAAAAAGCGTCCTCTAGAGCAGCGATGCCCACGAAAATTATTTAAAGAGTGCAAAAACAACATCATCAAAAAATTTTTTAATCTGGATGCAATGACGAACTACCAATAACACGAGTGCTGGCAGAGTCCGCGACAGCGAACTTATGTATACACTATTTGTATGTATGTATGTACACTGTAAAAATAATAAATTAAGTAATTCCAAATGTTTTAGTTTTTTGCTAGACAGAATACATACGCGATTTACCCAGTTTTAACCGCATAGAAGTTTTCAGATATCCTTTTTTTATTTTTTGTTATATAGTTTTTAATTTTTTAATTTTTTTGTTTTTTATTTTTTTACTTTCTTTTTATGTTTTTGTGAATTTTTTATTATTATACATTTTTTTATTTTTCAATCTTATAACAATTTTTGTTTGCTTTTAATTTGCTACTTAATTTTTTATATTTTTTATTATCCTACTGTTTTATTATTAACTAAACTGTTATATTATTAAGATTAAAATCTTTTTAATCTTTTATAATCTATGAAAATATAGGCAAACTCCCAGTTTTCCGCAAAGTCTTTGTTTGCCATTTTTCAAGGGTATAATAACCCCTATAAAAATAATTTATTCTGATGCAATATAAAAAAGCACCCACCTGCAAATATTCAATAACTTCTTCTCAATGTGTATTCGCACAACGAAAAATATAAAGAATACGACGCATGCGTCTACAAAATGCGTCTACTAAATAACGTCTACAATTCGAATGCCAAAAACAGTGCAAAAACGGTGATCGAGAACAAAAACAACAACATGCAAGTTCAGAACAGCTATCGCTGGTTCGAAAGAACAAAAACAGTAACATTAAGAAGCGAGGCTGAAATTGCAAATTGATTTCAGCGAACTACAATAACCATGAAAATATAAAAGTTGTTGTAAAAGGGTGGAAAGAGTGGAAAGAGTTAGGCGCTGGGCATTGCTGCTCTAGAGGACATAAAGTCATGAACTAACAAAATTTTATAGTGACATAATAAACATATTTGCCTATAATTTGATCATTAAACAATTGATTAGTAGTTTTTACTTTCGATTATATAAAAATTATATCCCCAAAATAATTTAAATAAAAAATTAGTTCAAAAAACTTAAACCCGACTACTAAAAATTACGATCTAAGATGAATGTAACAAGAAAATATTCTCATCTCAAATTGTTATTTACAAACTTTTCATAATTTTTTGCATTTTAAATAAACAACTTTCACATAATACATTTGTTGTATTTAATAAATATTCATAGTGATGCTCAGAAGATATCCGTGAGATTTTTTCGAATTCCCAAATAAGGTTTGAAATACATTTTTCTTGACCTTAATTAAATTCACAACGAACATTTCTTTAAGTAACTCAATCTTGACCCAATCTTGGGTTTCGAAACTCGCACAACTGACAACATTTTTTACGTTACTTTAAATCGAATAAATTTTTTGAATAAAAGGAAATTTTTTCAACAGTGTTTGAAAATGAACCTATGCTGCCCCAATGTGCGACAATTTAAGAAAACTGACTGGGTGCGAAGAAGTTGAGTGCGAAGTGAACGTTGCTCGGGGGGACGTGCTGCAAAACGATAAACAATAAAAATTCTATATAAATAAAATAAACAAAATCCAGCTGTGATTCGGTTAGCAACTTTTTATCTAAAAGCAAATGTTTTGCGACTTCGAGACGGATATTGACGTGCAAATCGTCGCGTTGTTGTATGCGTCATGCTGTTATTGCGTCTCAGAGTGTATTGAGAGTTTTGTGAGTTCTTCGATTTGCACACTCAGTGTATTTAAATTTCTTCTTGTTTTTACTCTGTTCAACTTGGTTTGATCTTCATTAGCTATACAATAGTTATTTCAAAAAAACTGCTTAATTGTGCGATTTTAGTCATGCAAGTCAGCGTTCAATTCCAAATTAATTATTTGTATAGATATTTTGTTCAATTAGTCGATACTCTACAATTGTTGCGGTTTACTCAACATTCAAATTGTCTCTTTCTTAGCATTTTTCTAGTTTCTGGTTACTGCATAATTTTCCATTTTAGAGTTCTAGCACTTTTTAAGTATATCATGTTAATTGAATTTTCAAACTAATGTTCGTTTATGTTGTCAAAATTGATGGATGCACTTAGAGCGTCTCACATTTATATCCTCCAAAATATCGAATTATCTATACATATCACTGAGCCAAGCAATATGAAGTGAGATATTTTCTTAAAGCGCCGGAAATATAAAAGCCATAAACGTGCATCTATGAGTGTATATCTAGCTCACCCCGTCGTCGCACAGTGGGACAAAGACTACTGTTCCACCCAAATAAATTATTTGCTCGTAGAATTTGAGCTAGCGAAAGATTTTGTAAAGATGCTCGTTTTTAAATGCACCTGAAACAATCTGTGTAACCGGATTTAAGATTTTCATTTCCTATTTTCACATTATTTATGGAAAAGAAAATGTTTACTAAAATATTTATTATTTTTTATTGCAAAATTAATGATGGTATATTTTTATACTAATTTTTAATATATTTTTGTAACTTTTTTCTATTAAATGAGCACTTTTATCAAATTACTTACATATGAAGTGATATCAATCGAAAAATAAATGTTTAAAAGTGATCTTAAAAATCATGAAGAAAAAAAATCATGTCAAAAATGCTGTCTCTAGTACTGAGCATCTTTATTTTAAAGTAAATGACAACAACATTTAACGCATGATCTTTTAATCTAAATATTAAAAAATAATCGTTTTTTCAAAACTTAATGATGACATTTTTTTATTACTATTTTGTGTTTTATAATTCTAATAAAAATATAATAAAATATAATTTTTTCAGAATTTTGTTTGGGTTTAATGTCAAATAAGTTCATTAAGCAACAGGTTGCAACAACAAGTTCTTTAGGGCGCGTTTATAGGGGCGACTTGTTACTTTGCCGAGCCGAACCGAGAGGGAAAGTTGAAAAAGCTGCACGTACAGTAATATGAAATAAGCTCAAAGTGTGTATAGTGCCAGCCAAACAAGCAGCCTAAAGCAACTTGTGCGCTGGTATTCACATCACTGTTGCCAGAAAAGCATGATAAATAGTACTTATGGTATTATGTGGGAAAAATACTACAAAATACCTGAAACTACCACAAAATACCGTAATACCTCAAAATACCTCCAAATCCCTCAAATTACCACAAATTACTTTTAGCTTTGAAAAATTAATTTTCAAAAACTTGACATTTTTTTAGAATTTTACCATTTTTTTGTAATATCTAAACAGGCCTTAAAAAAATCCACACGTCTTCTTTGGCGCGTCTAAAAATTCTAATTTTTAGGATTTTTTGTTCAATAAAGTTTTTTGTTTAATTTAGGATTTGTTTTGTTTAATAAAGTTTATCCTGTTTTTATTTAGAATATTAAAATTTTGCATAAAAATGTAATAATTGTAATAAAAAGCTCGAAATGAAGTCTTAATAATTGTTAAATTGTTAAAGGTCACAATTAGTTTTGAAAGGTGTTAAAAAGTAAACATTTAAAAAATTTACTTGTTCGATACTAAAATTTTGAAAAATCGAATTTAAAAATGCAGTATGGTCAAGTTTTCAATTTAAAAAAATGATAAAAAAATGATTGATTGACAAAAACAAACATATAAAAAAAGTTTTAATAGCTCGAGTATTTTCGACATTTAGGTTAAATGTTAGTTCGAAAAACTAGATTTTTTTTTAAAAAAATGGACTTCTTCAATGCAAGCATATTAGAAAACAGAAAATGAAAATCGATTAACTGTAAATTTATAGATAATTAAAAGAAAAAACAAATGTTTCAATGGGTCGATTTTTTTATTTATACCTTTGGATTAAATTTTTATTTGAAAAACTAGATTTTTAATAAATTAAATTTTTATTTGAAAAACTAGATTTTTAATAAAAATTTACTTTTTCAGAACAAAAATTTTAAAAAATATTTAAAATGATATTTAACAAAAATTGGCTAGAAAGATTTATAGATAACTCCGAAACGAGCATATTAAAGTCGCAACCATAAAATCAGTTTAGAGCAAGCAGTAGGGTTTTGTCCCACTGTGGGACGTGACACACGATCGAGGGCGAAGCACAAACAATTAAAAATAAATTATTGATTCCTCACAACTACAAAAACAACAACAACAACAAGAAAACGTTTTCCTGCACGTGGCTCCAAAGAGCTTCAAATGGTTTTTTCTTGGTTTATTTGATTCTTATTGAAAATGGTTTTATTTTTGTTTTACTAAAAATTTACAAACGTTTTAAGTAGCCTTAAAAGCTTTAAAACAATACTTAATTCATGACAATTTTATTGTGGAATTTAACGTGGAAATTATTGTCCAAATATTTTTAATGCTTTGCTAGGCTTAAACTTATTTTAATCTTTACTTCCTTTACCTTTTTTATCATTATAACACCTTCCTGTCAAAAGGATGCACCATTCTTTCTTTTTGCTATCACATCTAGTGCTATCACGTTTGGTGATAGTAGTGATAATGAGTAAAAACGTGTCAAGTCTTAAAATACACAATCATAAAAACATCCAGTAACATTGACAAAGCGGCAGAAAGCCTGTATTCCTGATAGCTTACCTGAGCTCCGAGTTTTGATGCTTTCTGCCATTCTCACACTATCGCTATCAACATGTGATTAACAGCCCACAATAAGGGAAAAACCCAAGTTAAAGTCAAAAACACACGTACTTAGCATAAGCATTATAGTCTAGTGGTAAAAAATAAACCTTCAATTGGCTAAGTAAAGCGAGAGTTCTAAGGAAGAGTGCGCATTAAGTGTCAGTAAAGAAAAGGACTATTTGAGTGGAAGTAGAAGAAAGAATTCCAACAACTAATGCTTGCAACGCCTTTGTTAAAATATAGAACGTGACCAGAAGACAAATCAACACATTTCATTTTAATATGTGTAGAAAAGTGTTTGTCTTGTCGTTATTTTACGAGATCATTCAACGTGGATGCATGGCAGAGATCGCAAGATTCTAGATACCACCGAAACATGCCACAAAATCCACATTCAAAACACTTTCAAGACAACACACTAAAAATACACCACCAACTACAAGGGAAGAGCGCTGACTTTTGTAAGGTGCTGCTCTACCGCGTTGGTCTCATGGCGTTGAAGAAACGTGACAATTGGTAATTCTTGTCTGTTAAGAATATTTTGTAATTTTATTATATTTAGTTTTCCATCAATTGGAAATGGGAGTTTTGTAATTTGTAACTTGTTGCTGGTGTCACAGCTTGGAATCGAAAACTGAAAGATCTAAAGGGTAAAAAGACACGTTCGACACGTGTACGAGTAGCCTTTGTGGGTGTCTGCAGATGTTGAAGAATTTTATTTCTATTGCAATTTAAGTTTCTTTACTCTTTCAAACATTAAAAAGAATTGAGACAAAATATCTGAATTCTACCTAATATCGCACAGTGGGTTTTTTTATTTTTTTCTAATTTAACAGGACAAAACTCTTATCGCAAAAAGCATTATAGCTAGAGTTACTATAGTAATGGTATTTAGTAAAATTTCTGAAAAGTAATATTTTCAGTAAAAGTCCTGCTAAACTGCTATATTGTTGATGTGAACTTGTTTACAATCAAGTACTAAACTGACATGTCCAAATCAGCTGACAGACTTCTGCAGCTAAAAATTTGTGGTTTTAATAACTCGTGTAACCAGTACTCAGTAACCAAAAATGTATTTCAATTTTTACATTGCAGTGCTTTAACACTTTTGATCCATTTCCTACTCAGGACCTTTAAAATGTTTTGCAAAATTTCAATTTTTTTTATCAATAAAGTATTTATACTTCGAAGCTGCAAGTCAAAAATAATTTGGTATTTGTTCGGACTCGTTTCCGACTTTCAAGTTAAGCAAGATAGCAGGACTTAACAAATGTAGTGAATACCATTATTATATTTCCCTGCGTATCTTATTCGTTAGTTATTTAAGGGACATTTTACCTAATTTTGTCGAAATTTTAGGAGTTTTGTAAGTAAGGTATAACAGTGGTTTTATCTAATGGCTGAGGTCAGTTCAGCCGTGCCAGGATCGAGTGAAAGATCCACAAACTTTCATCAAATGAGAACGCAGTCGGTGTTGGTTTTAAAATTACAATTTCAAGTTTTATTGAGACTTGTTTCTAAATATTACTTAATGCAGCGTAACGTCAGCAGTTTGGGTAAGACTGAATGTACTCGGTCCAATGGTCGGAGGTTGTAGGTCCAACTGGCGGCAAAATCGGTATTCGGTAAATCGGTGAATCGGTGATTCGGTAATTCAGTAGATCGGTATTCGGTAATCGGTAAATCGGTAAAACGGTGAATCGGTGAATCGGTTATCAGCAATCGGTAATTCGGTAATCGGTAGATCGGTAAATTGGTGAATCGGTGAATCAGTAATCGGTAATTCCTTAGATCGGTATTCGGTGAATCGGTGAATCAGTAATCAGTAATTCGGAAGATCGGTATTCGGTGAATCGGTAATCAGTAATCAGTAATTCGGTAGGTCGGTATTCGGTAGATTGGTAAATCGGTGAATTGGTGAATCCTGCCAGGGCCCCTAAAGCGAAGATCGGTATTCGGTAATCGGTAGATCGGTAAATCGGTGAATCGGTGAATCCTGCCAGGGCCCCTAAAGCAAGACTCATTATAAATATTTTTAGAAAAAACTAGAAAGAGTCATGGTGGAAAAACCTCTATGAGGTTTGCGCCATGTAAATATATAGTCAATAAGAAAGTTAATATATGCCGACTGCGTTGGACGAACCAAAGACAGGTTCTCAACACAAGTGCGACGTCATCAAACGGAGACTCAAAGGGAAGAACCAGCAAGCTGGCTCGCCATCGAGTCCCTGCGACCAAACCAAGCAAACCCCAATTAGAGTATGCCGACTGCGTTAGACGAACCACGGACTGGTTCTCACCGCAAGTGCGACATCTCAAGCAGAGACTCAAAGGGAAGAACCAGCCAGCTGGCTCGCCATTGAGTCACTGCGACCAAAAATATAGAGTAGAGCTTACCTAAAGCAAGACTAATTTGGTTGGTTTTGTGTCGCCGTTTTATTTTATATTGCGTGAAAACGAGTTGGGAATTATACGTTCGTTTTCTTTGTCTTTGGTTATTGAGAATTATTTACTTGTTGCCTGCCTTGCTATGAATAGATAGGTGGCTTGTGTATGTCTATATTAATTGGTGGCCGATGCTGTAGTGTGTTTGTTGTCGCTACTCTTTTGTGTTATTTTGTTATAAGTAAGTATGTAGCGTGTGTTTGTGTAGAGTGTTTAGTGGCTTATGCACTAGTGCGGGTCAGTGTGACCAGAGTAGAATATTATATTCCACTTTGGCATATTTTAGCTTCGGGAAGCATATTTTTTTTTATATAAATATGCAGCATAAAAAGTGGAATATTTTTCGTATGATTATATTTTTCAAAATTCACAAACATTGCAATAAAAAAAATGTCTATTTGGTTACTAAATGGGTTTTTTTTTTGGCTATCGACATTTTTTTTTGTTTATCTCTGAACCACCTTGTAAAACGCAATATAAGGAAATCATTTTGTGGTTAACTTCTTCGTTGTCAATTTTATTGCCATTCATGTAATAACTTCACGCAGCTTAATAAGTGAAGTAAATTTGCTTATATGTTTGTGTGGTTAGATTTTTTTATGGATTATGTTACAGCGGTAAGTAATTTACTTAAGAAAACATTAGGGGTATTCACGATGTGTTGTATTTACCCTTGTATTGTGTATTTTTGATAAATTTGATATTTGTAGTAAATTTTTTAATATAACAAAAACAAAATTCAGTTTTCAAAATACAACCCTGTGGAAAATATACAAGTTGTGTATTAGATCAGCTGATTGTACAAGCATTTCTACTCAGCATGGAGCAAGCTAAAGGCTACGCTGTGAGTTTATTTAATAAAAATTTATATAATTGATTTTAAAAATACAATATGTACTTTACTGAAGGTTCGATCACAATAAGTTGTAAGTATTGTAAATTTTGCAAAAATTTATCACAAATGCACCACATCGTGAATTCCACTATTATCGCTAACAATAGCTATTTCTTTTAACTATTTAAAAATGTGAATTCAAAACAATAAAGCAGAAAAAAAGATATTGATCAAAGTTCGGAATCTGAAGATTTATCAAAATTTGTGCTTTTCTCGCTTAGCTTACCATTTAGCAATGCTGAGGTTGAGAACATTTTTAGTTATATGAATCTTTCTTATTTCAACGAAAATTCGAAATAGAATGCAAGAAAAACTCTTAAATAATTTGTTGAATGTAAAAACATGGCTGCATGCTCAAAAAAAGTGTTATAATGCCTATCAAATACCAGATAGCTTAATAAAAAAATTTAGAAATGCGAATTTCTATAATAATAATACAAGCAACAATTTAAGAATTGACCTCGAAGATGTGCCTGAATTTTAGTTTTGTATATTGTATATCATTACTTAAAATTCAAAAAACCATAACAATGTTTATAATTTTTTATAGGAGAAGAAAATAAATTTAAGTGCGATAGTAATCAAATAAATAAATGTTTTTAAACTTGCTTCTGTGTTTTTTTTATATGCATATTTAGACTTATTTAGATATATATCTTTGAAATTGAATGTGGAATATTTTTGTGGAATATAAAAATTGAAAGTGGAATATTAAGCATATTTTTTTTAACAAAAAGCATATTTTTCAAAAATCTTCTGGTCACATTGGTGCGGGTATGTGTTGTCAATTAGTCTTATTTTTATAGTGTCATGAGTACGTATGTAGCGTGTGTCGATATCTGGTTTAGTAGCTGCTTTAATATTTTTATAATAATAATATTTAATTCTTATACAGGTTAAATAGAGTAGAAATATAGTAATATATAAATAATAATGTAAAATATGAATATATGAAATATAATATTATACTTTATGTAATATATAAAAATATATAATATATAAAAATATATAATATATAATAACAAAGGATTGCAAAAAATAGTAAGAGATATTTGAGTATATATTTTTTTATACTCAATTTTATATTTTTATGAGTAAAAAATAAAATTAACTAAAAAAAAATGTAGCACAGTGCGCTTTTTTAACTTTAGGATGACATTTGGGGTATTTTTTTTTTGTTAAATTTTATAAAAAAATATTTTTTTTCGTCAGATTGCGCAAATATTTATAAAACATTTATTATGAATATGGTATTAAAATCTTGATGTATTGTATGTTTTTTTTTATAAAATTCGTCAAAGTTGAAATTTTTTAACAAAAATAAAACCCAAAAAATAAAGTCAAGCTTAAACAATTATAACTTCGAGCACAAAGTATATTTCAAGGTTTTGTTTTTTTTTACTTTTTTAACCCTTATCGGTCCCTCGAGAAATACATCTAATCGGTCCCATTGTATGCGCGCGCATACACATATATTTTTAATTGTAAAAAAGCTAAAAAAAATTAACAACCATTTATGTTTTGTGATTTTTTATGTTTGTTACATTGTTTACTATCATATTAATACATTTGAACTCCATAAAGGTAGATTTAGAATGAAATTAATTAGAATATTACATATATTAAAAAAAAATTGAATTTTTAACTTTTGTCAATTATTTGTACATTTTTCGCATAAATTGAAATTATGTTCAGCGCAAATGAAATTTCTACACTTTTCACAGCGTGTAGCAAAAAGATTTTTGTTATTTTTATATGTGCAGATGTAGCATCGGACTCGTTTTGATGTACTTGGTAAATGGCGAATCTCCCGAATTCTTTGAATAACACTGTAAGCATCATTACTTTGAGGTTGTTTTTTACGTTTAGTGATCGGTTTTTCAACGAGATTCAATCCAATCTCCTCGATAAAAAAGCGACGACGAATATTATGGTTCGTTTTAGAATTTTTCCAATTCGGGAATAATGCAATGAACGTCGCGAATGCATTCAACGCACTTACATCAAGCATGTTACAAAATACTGACATTGGCCACCGATTGACTTTTCGTTTGCATGTGTACGTAGCCACCATTTGATCCATAGTATCAACTCCACTCTTGGTTTCGTTGTAGTCTTCAATGATGTTAGGTTTCTTCTTTTCACTATTCTCATTTATGCTGACAACATTGTGGTATGTACTGAGCAATGTCACAAATCGGTACCGGCGAGGAACACATGACAACATAACTGCTTGCAATTTATGTTCATATACAACTTCTGTATGATAAATTGGCTTTTGACGCATGTCGAGTAGAACTGAAGGAATTTCAGTCCTATTTTTCCTTATAGTTCCCAAAATAGTCATGCGATTCTTATGTAAATCTTCTGCCAATTCATACGAAGTGAAAAAGTTGTCACACGTTACATTTCTGTCAGAAAGTCCTTCCACCAAATCCAAAATAACACGCCGTCCGAGATTACGTTCAGGAGTGGCATTACTATTCCGACCAACATAAATTTGTGTGTTGTATGCATACCAGCTTTTTGAGTCGCATAGCACCCATATTTTGATGCCACATTTCGCCGGCTCGGATGGAATATACTGACGAAACGGACATCGCCCACGATACGGAACTAACTGTTCATCTACGGTAATGTTTTTTCCTGGTGTGTATACAACTTTCAAATTATGATTCCATTTATCGCATACATTTCGAATCGGTGCCAATTTGTCACGTACAGAAGTACTTGTAGATGCAGTGTTGGCCATACGTTGTTTGCGGTCATCAAATCGAATGCAACCATGGATACGCTTGAATATTTTCAAAGACATTGTTGCTCTAAATATTGGCCGACCGGTTTCGTCATTCCACAGTTTAGTGACACATTCACCGTATGACCGATACACACCAGAAAGCAGCAACAATCCAAAGTATGCGTGCAGAGTGTCCAAATCAATGTTTTCCCCAATCGTCTTTGTACTTTCGCACACCATATAAATTCGTCATGTTCAAAATAATATTCTCGACCGGTTCAAGGAACGTGTGAAATGCAGACGAAACATCAACTATAGTAGCAGCTACTAATGCTTTTGGACCTGAATTATAACAAAAATGAAACATATAATGAACATGAACCCATAACAAAGAGGGTAGGTTTTTACCTGAAGTGAAATTTTCTGCACGTCGAAATGAATTTCTTCGATTTATTTCAAATGGTTGCGATGAATATTCAATTTTCTTATTTTTTGAAAAATATTTATTTTCAGGATTTGCTGCATTTTCTTCTGTTAAATTTTGTTCAAGTGGCTCAATGTCGTCTTCATCCGAATGCACGCTAACTTCGCTTTCATCATTCTCCTCGTCTGATAATGCAAAATCATCGTCACTATTGCACGGAGATTCGCTTTCCAAATCAAAATCCATTTCTAGTTCATCTCGCTGCCTTCTTTCACGTAAAACTCTATCAATTTTTTATCAAATACTTCGAAACACAACCAAAATTCAAATAAATGCGCAAACAAACTTCACTTATGTGTGTTCCAGAACAAACTGAATTTTATAAAACGAAAAAATAAGAGCGTGCTATAAATCCACACACAAAAATAAGCAGCAATTCCAGGTACCTGCTTATGTGTATGCGCGCACATACACAGGGACCGATTCGTAACTATAACTGCACAGGCAAATACAGTAAGGGTACAAATTCAAAAACGGGTTTTTTTTTGTTGTTCAGGCAAAATAATTCTACTTTGCAAAATACAAGGTCATTCCGCGGAACCGTTTTTATTTTATTCAAGGTTAAATATCAAAATTGTAAGCGTGCGCATACGGAGGACCGATGAGGGTTAAGGTCTTAATCGCCATTGAATTTAATATAAAATAAAATAAAAATGTTAATAAATTAAAATAGAGAAATCGTTGAAATATGACTGTACATTTTTTAAGGAATGAAAATTTAAGTAAAATTTAGTAGAAAATATCTAGCTAATTAAGCATTATTAAAGTCGAAGGCTATAACTATCATAAAATATCGTACTTCTACCTTCTGTTTCTGAAAAATAAAATAGAATTCATAATTTTAAAACAAGTTGTGATCTTATTTTGTATTAGCAACTATTTTTTAAAAAATTTTTTATTTAAATTTTGTTAATCTGGTAATATTGTTTTATAGAAGATAAATCTAAAAGTTATTTGAAGATTTGAAATATTTTTAGCATGACTTTTAAGTGAAGTTAAATTAACTAAATTTACTTTTTAAAAACATAAATAAGCAATTTTGTGCGGGTTTCTTTATTAAAAAAAAAAGTTTGCATGGGAGGCGATACACAGAGAAAACAACATTTTCAAAAGTGGCAGAAACGAGCTACTTTTAAAAACGTTTAACCCAGATTTTGCACTTCTAACGTTTATTTTAATTTTAAAAACGAACATTTTAAAATGAAATAGTAAAACGTTTATTTTCATTTTAAAAACTTACATTTTCAAATTCTAAAATGTTCGTTTGATTTTTAACAATGGATATTTTTAAATGCTGTAGTAAAACGTTTATTTTCATTTTAAAAACGAAAATTTTAAATCGAGATTCTAAAATGTTCGTTTAATTTTTAATAATAAATATTCACAAATGTAAAATGTTTATTTTCATTTTAAAAACGAAAATTTTAAAATTAGATTCTAAAATGTTCGTTCGATTTGTAACAATAAACATTTTTAAATGCAATAGTGCAACAATTATTTATATTGTAAGAACGAAAATGATAATTATTTCCCATTAATTCATAAATTTACAGAAATTCGCATATCCTCTACTAATTAAAAAAAGCTTTATTGTTTTCAAAATTACAGTTTTACAGTTTTTAGGCCAACTGCAGATTGATGAAATCGAGAATGAAAAATATTTAATTTTCTGAACAAATATCAAATACATAAGTCAAGGAAACATATATAACAAACAATTCGTTATTACCAAGTGTTTTAAAGCAAAGTATGTGAATTTTACCATGTCATGGTAAAACGTTCTTAGTTGTTTTAAAAACGTTTCGTTTCACTTTTCTATTTAAAAATGCGCGTTTTCATTTTTGTATGGCGTAAAATGTTTCTAAAAATATTAATTTTAACCTACTTTATTATAGTAAAACATTCGTAGTTGTTTTAAAAACGTTTCGTTTTACTTTTCTATTTAAAAATGTGCGTTTTCATTTTTGTATGGCGTAAAATGTTTTTAAAAATATTAGTTTTATCCTAACATATCATAGCAAAATATTCGTGATTGGTTTAAAAACGTTTCGTTTTACTTTTCTATTTAAAAATGTGCGTTTTCATTTTTGTATGGCGTAAAATATTTCTAAAAATATTAATTTTACTAAACGATTTTAAAATGAGCGTTTTTGATTTTTTGTTTTCTCAGTGTACAGTTGACGTAGAATTCGAATTTTTTTGTGCTGTTACTTAATTTAGGCTATAACTCATTTGTTCAAAATATCATGACCCCAGCTTGTATAGTTTCTGAGATAATGCAAATATCATCCTAAAATCGAAAAAAGCACTGTGCAGAAATAAATAAAAATTTTTGGTCTTGCATAAAAATTAGAAATCTAGGCACGGCATCATGTAAAACTTGTTCATTTTTTAATAATTTGGAAGATAGTGTCCGATGTGTTCTAGATGCTCACAGGAAAAATTCTTCTAAAAATAAATTTTGAATCGAAAATAAAAATAGCTTTCAAAGAAAAGACTCTGTTTCAGTTTTGCTTTGTAGAATGTCTGAAAAAAATAAAAAAATTGAGTTTTATTGAATTTTCAAAATACAACAAAAAAAAAAAACTACCATAAACGACAAATTTTGCAAATTTGGGTAGCCATCTACTAATACCATGAAAATTATTAAAGGCGTTTTTTTTTTAAATTGATAACCTTGGACTTTTATCTTAAAGGCTATAAAAACAGAAATTCCGCTTTGTTCCTTTGTTCCGCCTTTTCGAATATACCTCGAAATCAATAATTACAAAAATGATAGAAAATTGCTTGAAACTCCAATCATTAATATAGGTTCAAGGGAGGTATCCCTATAAACTAATCGATTTGAATAATTTTAAGAACACATTTATTACTTTATTTTCTAAGCCTTCTGACCAAGCTTAATTAAGATCGGTCAACTTTTGTGTCTATCTCCCATACAAAATTATGTAAAAATGTAATATAGGTCCAAGGGAGGTACCCCTAAAACTGATTTTCACCATTTTTGGTGTGTATCTTAGGTAGCTTAAGCCTCACAGTTTCAATATCATAAAAGCACTCCTTCTATTTATTTCCAAATTTGTATGCGCACAAAGCACTGTGCGGCGTTACAAAAGTAAACTAGCGAATCTAAAAAACTCAATTTTTCATTTTCAATGAAAATTCTATAGAAAATTAAAACTGACATTTTTCAGATTTGTTAGTTTACTTTAGCAACGACGATACTTTCTCGGCTTTTTCAAACATGATTTTGGTGTTTTCTGCCTTTTCGAATTTCACTCTTTCACAGGTTGACCGTTCACACCTCGAATGTTAACAAACAAATTACAAAGCAATTTCAATTACAGTCTGCAGTTTTTTTTATACAACATATTGTCTTTGTTCCACTTTGTAAAAGACGAGTACAAAGAATGACATCAACATAAGCCTCCACGGTTAGAAATGATTACATGAGCTTGTTTGTTTGTTTGTTTGTTAAAACAGCTGAGTCTTCATTTAAAGTTTCCAACGTGTTTCGCTAGTTATGAGATTCAAGTGGATTTTACAACAAATGATGCAAAATTGTGCTAATTAGTTAGTTTTTAGCAAAACACAACACAACAAAAACTAATGCCCAACAATAACATAACCATAATGAAAATGAATGGTAATCATTTAACCAGTTCAGCAGGTATGTTAATTGACAGCAAGCATCGCGACACCATCTTTACCCAAATTTATTTCAACGAACATAATAATAAGCTATTGTGTAACAACTGCTAATAGTGATGATTAAGTTTTATTTCATCTAAAAACTTTGATGTTTCATTAAAAAAAATTGTTTGATTAACAGATTCTGATGCGAATGAGACACTTCAAAAACTGGCTTATTATACAAAACACCTAATTTTTTTCTAAATAATGACTTCAGTGAGTAAGAATATTTCTTAAGAAATGGCAGCTTGATTGCTTGCTACAGGAATATTTTTATTTTACTTCTACATTTTTCGATTTATATATTTTTTTAAAAAAATGTGTCAATCAAAGAATTGATTATTTATGCATTAAGATAAAAGTACACATAAGAAAAAAAATAGCAAAGCTTTGCTTCTTTGTACTCTTTTATTCTTATGGCGTTTTCGTTAGCAACATTTTTTCTGCCCTTTTTGGAAATTCTGCACTCTTGAGAATAAAAATAGTTCTCTAAAAAAATCAAAAAATAATAACCTCTAAAATTGAATCGTTTTCTTTTCGCGAAAATGTTTCTCAAAAGAAGAAAAAATTAAGATTTCCCAAAGATGGCAGAAAGAGGACAGAAAAATGCAACATTTTTTCGAGACACGAAAACGCCATTAGAGTTTGAATTTAGACTTGGAATTTTAACTTTTTAGTTTGCGTGCGTTGCTTAACCCTTAAATAAACAATTCTATAAATCCGTGTGTGCAAGTTTTAGTGTAGAGTTTTACTACCCTTCCCTAAGGTTGTTTCATCTCAAAATTTAAATTAATTAAGTACCCGAGTTAAAATTAAAACTTTTTAAGCTAATGCCAAACAGCGGCCGAACAAGGGCTAATTTGAATTATTTTTCTCGACCGTAAAAGAGTCGTTTACAGGACTTTTTTGCTAAACACTGACTGTACAAGGGTCGCACAGCGGCCATACAGAGGCCGTTTGGAAATAATCTCTGCTGTACAACGGGCGTACAGCGGCCGTACAGTGATTATTTTAAAATGAAAATGAGCAGCTTTTTTAATTAAAAGAATTCTTTTGCGCCACACACAAGTGGCCATACTATCAACATAAGCAACAATTTAGGCTTTGTACGTACCTTGTTCGCCCAAACTTTCGACAGCTAGGCTTTTTGGATTACTTTTAGGCCATGTTCGATCCTTGGTACGGCCGTGGGACCATTTTCGACCGCTGTTCGCAATCTAATATTTTTGCTCGGGTCATTTTTAAGATGATTTACGTAAATGTTTATTTACAACAAAATAAAATACAATCCTTAAATTTTTTATGCTATTATTGAGAGATCCATAAAGTTCCAAGGATACCAGTAGCGAATTAACTTTGCAGACATGTCGATTGTTATTTTATATTGTATGCATTGAAGTATTATTTGTCCATATGTCAACAGCTTACATCATATAAGCTAAAAGAATTAATTTTGCATTAAAGGCGTCAATTGTTTGGATATGGTTGGTCTTGGATAATTTTTTTGATGGAAGACCCTATATATTTTTTATGGGTATGATTTTTTGTCAACACATAATGTTACATTTTTCGATGGTTTGCAGAATATAGCAATGCTAAAATAAAGTATTTTTGAAGAACGTAACAATAAGGGTGAAAGGGCGTGGGGGATGGAAGTATGAAAAAAATTTTTCATCAACTTATAACAAACGTCTTTGCCACAGACAAAAATGGCGTACCATTTTTAGTTTCGACGCTTTAAGTTGATTTATGTTATTAGAATATTTTGACCTTGAATCACGGTTTTCTCAAAATCCTGACGTAATGGTGGAAATAATTGAAAAAATTGCTCGGTTTCTTACTTACAATTGTACAATTGTTACATCAAGCTAGCTTGAGCTTGATAATTTGGAATCAAGTATAGCTTGTAATTGAATATAAATAAGCCCACTACAGCTTGCGACTTGCAAGTATGCTAGCTTACAAGCGAACGGCACGAAGTTTCAAGTAAAGCAAAGCTTGATGCTTTCGGCAAAAACCTTGAAAAGCTTGAAATTGAAGGCAAATATCCAATTAAAGCAAGTATCCAAAAAATTCAATGAGCTTGTGTAGGAAAAGCTTAAGCGTATTATGCCTTTTAAGGGTTCTGTGGACTCCGTGATTAGGAGTTTTAGGAGGTAGATGATTTCGGATCTGATGTCAGAACTTAAAATTCAAGATGACGGATAGAGTTGCCACCTAGATTTTTGGGTATTTTTGCGAATTCTTTTTATTTTGAAATTCTGACAACGGATTTGATTTCGAATGTAATGTCACAGTTTTAAAATTTAAGATGGAGGTTAGGGTTACCACCTACATTTTTACCACAGTATTGCCACCTAATAATATGTCTTTTTAAGAGTTTTAAACGTCATTTATCAGTGTTAAGGGGTCGCTGATTTCGAATCTAAAGTCAGAATTTTAAATTTCAAGATGGTGGATAAGGTTGCCACCTTAATTTTTTGTATTTGTATGAATTCGGGGCTGGCAAAAAAATGGTACACCAAAAATGGGTCGCTTAATCCGAATCCGTTGTCAGAATTTCAAAATTATAACCCCGAATTCATAAAAATACAAAAAATTAAGGTGGCAACCCTATCCACCATCTTGAATTTTAAAATTCTGACTAGATTCGAAATCAGCGACCCCTTAACACTGATAAATGATGATTAAAACTCTTAAAAATACATATTATTAGTTGGCAATACTTTGGTAAAAATTTAGGTGGCAACCCTAACCTCCATCTTAAATTTTAAAACTGTGGCATTATCGAAATCAAATCCGTTGTCAGAATATCAAAATTAGAAGAATTCGCAAAAATACAAAAAAATATAGGTGGCAACTCTATCCGCCATCTAAAATTTTAAATTTTGACATCAGATCCAAAATCATCTGCCCCTAAAACTTCCAACCACGGAGTCCACAGAACCCTTAAAAGTCCTATTACGCTTAAGCTCTCTCTACACAAGCGCATTGAATTTTTTGGATACTTGCTTTAATTCAATTAATTGGATACTTGCGAGCTTACAAGCTTTTGCCGATCGTTTCAAGCTTTTCAAGTTTCTGCCCGACAAAGTAAGTTTAAACAAGCCAAACCAACGAGCAAGCATGAATATGACTTGTATCTGTTTGGTATTTTTGCAAGCTGGCTAAAGCTTGCTTTTCTAAGTTTGGATACATACTTGAATTCAAGTACTTCAAAAGGCTTAAACTTCAAGTAGGCTTGTGTAGTTCTATGGTGCACAGTGTAATTAGATAAGAACACGCCAACTCGGTTATACCCCTTTTCCACATGAAAAGTTTTCTTGCCAGCAAGTCTGCAGTACAGGCAAGTCTGTATTGGCAAGTTTTTCTTTTGTGCTGTTCTATCTTTGATGCTGTGCTCTTCTTTCCTTTGTATGTATTTTGGACTTGTTGGCAAAAAAAATTGCCGTGTGTAAAAAAACACTTCAAATAGTGTTTATTTTCATTTATGTTGGAGATTTTCGTTTCATGATTGAAGATTTCTGAACAAGCGCGTCGGAAGCGAATTTCATCTGGGGGGGCAGTACAAATGAGGGGGCAGTACAAATGGTGGTGCAAAAAAAGTTCACCAAAATTTCTTCACATGAAATATGAAGAAGAGAGAAAGAAGAGGAAAATATATAATACAAAAATATTATCGTTGTAAAAAAGCTGATATTTTGAATAGCTTTTCCTTTTAAATTGTTTATCTAGCTAAAAAAGTGCGGGGGCAACTGCCCCCTTTCCCCCCGCTTCCGACGCCAATGTTTCTGAACCCTGCTAAAAAATACATTGTATTGCTATTAACAAAGATTTTGTAATAAATCCAAAGAAAGGTTTTTGTATGAGATAAACCTAAAACAAAAAAGACACAATAACTTTAAGTAGGTACCAATGACTTAAATAGTTTTTGTGTTGAGTGAGAAACTTACAACTTCACACATCGTAGAAGAAGAAGAAGAAGAAAAAAAAATCCAGATAATGATCCAAACAAAGCATTTAATAATAAAGAGGTCTAAATTATTTGCGGTTTGTATGAGTTTCACAGCTCGACCATTTTTATCTTGGGGTAAACAGTGTCAAATTCTATGTCTGGAGCCAACTTTCCACGGAAAGTGACAATGCACTCAAATCGATCTCAAGGCATATGCACACGCACACGCACTCTAAACTCATAAATGTCACACACATAATATATCGAGCTGCCACCGCCTACGCTAAATTTATCCGAAGTTTTTCATCTTTTTGTTTTTTGCTTTTTTTTTATTGTACTCAAAATCTAAATTTACTGAACATCTTATTCAAGCCATTTAAGTCATTTGAAGAGCTATGCAAGGCGATTTATCATTTGTCACGTGAAAAAAATATACAAAATTTTAGAAATTAAAATATGCCTCTTTGGCAGCAGTTCTATTTATTAAAATAACAGGAAGCAACAGTTTGTGAACTCGAGCTTTTGGACATTTGTCTTTTATCTTCGTTGAATGGAAACAAATTAAAAACATTCGACAAATAAGCATAGATCTCGTAGTGGAATTTGAAACAACGGAAACGGTAAACAAATTTTAAGCAAACAGATTAACAAAATTGAGTAAACGTGACGATGTGCAAAGTGCATAATGAAGAACGAAAAATGAAGAGAAAAGAAAAGACAAGAAAAAAGTGTTATACCAACAGATAAGGGGTAAAAAGTATAAAGAGGGCTTACTGATTAGAATTTTTAAATAAAATCAAAAAATTTTGTTGACTTTGTTTTACTAGCAAATATCATTAAGAACATGTATTCAATAGTTTTAGATAGATATTTTAACTTAAAAGTTGTTTGTGAAAGTACAAAGTTAGGTAGCGAAACCACGTTTTTAAACTTATTGCCAAGATTTAAGTAAAAAACAAAACGGTTTAATTAATATGATATGTATTACTTTAATTAAATTTATTATTTAATTAATATATTATGATATGTACAAGGATAGAATGGGTGGGCGTGGGCCAGAGAAATTGTTGCATTTTTAAAAATTATTCAACAACATGTTAAAAAATTCAATTCTTCACATCAGTTCAATCAAAATTCGTTTGCATTTTTCTTAAAAGAAAGAGAATCACAAATATTGTGTCAAACGGAAACAGTTTTTGCATAAAATGATACGTCATATTTCATATGAAATAAATGAAAAAAAAATTAAGTTTTAAATATAAATTTAAATTTTAAATCAAATATAATTTCTAATATAAATCCTAAAGCCTACTGTAATGATTTTTTTCATGTAATTTGATTGAACTTTTAGACATAAGAAAATTAAATGAAATATGTAAAAAAACAACGAAGATATTTGCTTCGAAAGTAAAAATTTTGAATTTGGAATCGTTTTTATTTTTACTTTAGGTAACGATGTTTTATTAAAGAATTAATTCAATTAACGTTTTTTTAAGTTTTCCTATATAAAATGATATGAGAATGTTATTGGTATCAAATAAACGAAAAAATTTTTAACTTAATTTTCCTTAAGAAAATTATAAATGTTATTAGACATTAACATATATGAGGCGCTCAGAGGCGAAGTGGTCCAACTAAAGTAAGTGAGAAAAATATATTTGAAAATATTAATTGATTTGACGTCGCTCTAAGAGAAAACGTCAAGGCTTAAAATGGGCGAAGATGGTATATATATACAGAAGATCGAATTCTCTTTTAGATGGAAAAAATCTATATATATAAAAATGGTGTAAAAAATGTATAGTAAAACATCAATTGAGAATGGCTGGGCCGATTTGTCTAAAATTTTTTTTCAGTTGTTTATAATTGCCAGGAGAAGGTTTTTACGAAGGAAAATTTTGGAAAAACCCTCCGGGAAAGTCCGATAGGTGGCGTTGGGGTGGACTTATATCGAAAATTTGAATTTATGGACCAATTTAACTGAAATTCAGAATGTATGTTTGTTTAATCATAAGAAAATAATTTGTGTATAAATGGACCCGATAGGTGGCGCTGGGGTGGACTTATATCGAAAATTTGAATTTATGGACCAATTTAACTGAAATTCAGAATGTATGTTTGTTTAATCATAAGAAAATAATTTGTGTATAAATGGACACGGTAGGTGGCGCTGGGGTGGACTTATTTCGAAAATTCAATGGCGTGAAAAGTGATTTTGGTATTGCCACAATTTTGAAATGCAATCCTGGTACGAGGGGGGTAGCGAAGCACACCGGGTTCAGCTAGTAGAATATAAAATAGAAAAAAGAATGTTTATTGCGTTTGAGATTCTGGAGAGTACAAAAATCAATAGCGAATTAGAGCAAGAATAATATATATATGATTCCGCCATTAGTGCATAAAAATGGAAATCTACTGTGCAGCCTACGTCACATGTGAGAGTACTCTACACAAAAAAAAGGGTTCAGGGAAATATCGTCCAAAGTAAAAAATGAAATAAAGCCCAAAACATTTTGGGCATAAAAAATGAAATAACTCCCAAATTAAAAAATGAAATAAAATAAAAAAAAAAAATGAAATGACGCCCAAACTGAAAATGAAATAAGACCCAAATTATTTTGGGCTTACAAAAATGAAATAGCGCCCAAAATAAAAAAATGAAATAAAGCCCAAAAAAAAGGAAATAACACCCAAACCGAAAATAAAATAAGACCCAAAATCTTTTTGGAAAAAAATTGGGAAAATTTTACCGGCTCCGCGAAATAACTCCTAATGAAAGAACTAACAGTAAATGAAATAAGTCCTAACGTTGAAAGATGAAATAACTCCTAATTCCTGGGAAAATAAGACCTACAGAAAAGATGAAATAAAACCTGACATTATGAAATAAAACCTAAACGGAAATGATGAGTTTAGTCCTAATTTTCAGAATATTAAAAAAAACAATTGTGGTTCTTCTGACCGCGACCATGAAGCTAGCAGGGAAGGGTCTAGACCTCTAAAAAAATGCACATAAATTGAAAAATTAAATAAGGTCCCAAATTCAGGATCTTTTTTTAATATGAAATATTGCCCCACCACAAAAATGATATTTGCCCGATAAAATGATTTTGCCTACGAAAACCACATTTCGTATAAGGGCAAATCGTTATATCATAAATAGAAAAACCATTTGGGCTTTATACGGACATGCCCTTTTTTGTTTTACAGTACTTCTGGATACAATTCTCTTTTTAATAGGCGGCCTTCAGCCGCTGCTTTGGGACTACAACTCTCAGTAAATCCAATACTGGCTTCGCTGTCTACAGTACTTCTAAATTGAATTTGAAATTGATCTAATATTTTGATGACAAATAGTTCACATAAAAAGTGTTATATCTGAATAATAATGAAGTAACGCCCCAAATAGAAAAAAGAAATAAAGCCTAATTATAATAGAACAAATAAATTATGAAATAACACCCAAATTTGTATGGAAAATTTTTGGGTTTTATTTCATTTTTCATAATGATATAACGCCCAAAATAGAAAAATGAAATAAAGCCCAATTTCAATGAAATAAAGCCCAAAATTTTGGGCCTTATTTCATTATGAAATGACGCCCAAATTTGTATGGAAAATTTTTGGGCTTTATTTCATTTTTCATAATGAAATAACGCCCAAAATAGAAAAATGAAATAAAGCCCAATTTCAATGAAATAATGCCCAAATTTATATGAAATTTTTATCAAAGATAGTAATGAAAACTGTTTCTATTTTTTCTGGACAAGCGTTTTTTGTTTTATATATGTTTAATTCATTTAAAAAAAATTGAAACTGCATAAGACAATGACGAAATTTTAAAAACGAGTCCCTCTGAGTCAGTTGGACATTATTTTCTTTCTCACAACTGACGTCACATTCACGTACTCACATAGATGGCGGACATGCGTATGGTGGAATATGTTATATATTATTCTTTGAATTAGACTAGAATTATCGTCAAATATACCAAAGTCCTCAGATTCTCGAAATGCTTTCATATGCCTCATATAAGTTTTGACAGACTGGCAGTATAAATGGCAGCAAATCTTTGTCAATTGCCCGACTATTTGGGAAAAGTTCAAGCAACAGTTCCTTTTGGCATTTTAATTTTCTTTTTGCTTCTTTGGAAAACCTGCAACTCATTAAAAATGGCTTGTCTTTAGTCATTCTTATCCACTGTTTTTTGAATCATTCAACTTTTTGTAATTGTGTCGTAAGAATAAATCTTTAAGTTTTAATTTTTATAATTGCAAATGGTTAAGTCTTTCTTGCTTCTTCTATCACATCCAACCAATCATCAGGAACGAAAAATGTTTGGATGTAATTTTATTCGCTTTTCGTTTAAGCCAAAGTTAAACTTTTAATAGCATTTCAATATAGAAATGGTAAAGTGGTCCAACCCATATAAAATTTTCAGTATGTGGGTTGGACCACTATTACATTTCCATAATGTATTTTTTAAAAAAGGCAAAGTGAAACTATTAGTCGATACCAGGGCTCGGATTTTGATGACCTAAAAAACTGCAAAAAATTACCTAAAAAAATGACTAAAATGACCTAAAAACTGCAGAAAATGACCTTGAACTGACAAAAATTACCTAAAAAACGCAAACAGTTGCATAAAAAATAAGCAAAAAATTTAGTCTTAAAAATAAAACATTACTTAATTAAAATTTATTTTATACTAGCATATTCAGAGTTTTTATCTAACACTTGTTTAATTTTTCTTCATACTCTTTCGTCAGTTTTACCACGCGCAGAGCTTTTTTTCATCGAAGTCTATAAATAAAGCTACTCCTTTGTCGAGAGGTAATGTTTTGGATTGAAAGGAGGGACTCTAGTCTTAAAGAATATGTTTAAAGATTTGCATTTTGACATTTCTTAGTACGAAAAAAAAACCTAAAAATTATTTAAAAATTACTCTTAAATGGCCTAAAAAACTGGAAAATGCTCTAAAAATTAAAAACGTCCATAAATGACAATAAAGTAGCTTAAAAATCTCTTAAAAATGACCAAAAAATGCTCTAAATCTAGAAAAAATGACCTAAAAACTAAAAACGATGAAAAATTACCAAAAAATGTCCTAATGGACGTTTTAAATAAGCAGAAAATGTCTTAGAAGCAGCAGAAAAAAGATGACATGTCATCGATATCCTAGCCCTGGTCATATCATTTGCAATAAAGGCAAAATCTTACGAAATACAATTTTATCTCAAAATATAACATCAGTAAGCGTGTCTAATTCCGAAAAAAATGTTTGTGAGTTAGACTACTTTGTTTCTGAGCGCCTCATATTGGATAAAAAAGTGGTGCGGTCGGGGGAGCCCCGTCAGTAACAATGTTCCTTACGCTTTATCCTCAACTCCGAATGTAATTCGAAATAAAATCTGTATATTTTTATTTTATTTTATATAGTTTTTTCAAGACATTTAATGTAAATGAACAATCAAATCAAAAAGTTCAACTTAATAGTTTAGGAAAAAATGATAGATTTATTTAAAATTAAGATGAGAGATGGAAATAGGCAGTTTCTGTTTGTTTTCTGACGCAACACGGCATTGAGCATTGAGCTTTCATCAGGTTCCTTGAATAGAGCTTGAATTGATTGAAAAGTTGGAAAACTGAACTTACTTAAGAGTATAAAAAAATTTTTTTAGTGTCCACCCTAGTGTCAAAAAACTTTTTGTAATTCTTTCATCAGATTTAAAATCAGCGATCACATTTTTAGGGTCCACCCTAGTGTCCAAAAACTTTTTAAAATTCTTAAATTAGGTTCGAAATCAGCGACCCCTTAATACTGTCAGCACATATACAAAGAGTGTAAAAGAACACATTTTTAGGGACCATCCAGTATACAAACATTTTTTAAAGTTCTGACATAAAATTCGAAATCAGCAATCAGTGCATCTCCAAAGACTATAAAACAAAAAACACTTATTTAGGGTCCGCCCTAGTGACAAAAATATGTTTTTAAATTTTAATATCAGATTACACTGTATTGCACTCATCTCCTGCAGTTTCCATATCTTAAAACCTAGTGTCAAAAAACTTTTTGAAATTCTCAAATCAGGTTCGAAATCAGCGACCTCTTAATACTACCAGCATATATACAAAAAGCATAAAAAACATTTTCTGGGTCCACCCTAGTGTCAAAAAATCTCTTTGAAATTCTAACAGCAGCTTCGAAATCAGTGACTAGCGCATCTAAAAAGAGTATAAAACAAAAACACATTTTTAGGGTTCACCCTAGTGCCAAATTGCTTTTGAAATTCTTACATAAGATTCGAAATCAGCGACCCCTTAATACTGCCAGCACATATTACCAGAGATAGTACCAGAGATCTGCAACGAATACTTAAAAATAAGTAGTACTATTCGTTCACAACTCAGTGATTCAAATAAGAGATTTTATATGAATCACATTTTTGAATCATGAGCCACTTACACAAAAATGAGTATGAATAAGTATAAGTAGTTCAAAGTAGTACTCATATGTGATTGATTCAAAACAAAGTGAATCAAGTAAGTATAGAATGAATTAAATATTAAAGGTTGCCACCTAATAATATGTATTTTTAAAAAGTTTAAACATCATTTAACAGTGTTAGGGACCCGATTTTGAATCTGAAGTCAAAATTAAATATGGTTAATAGGTGGCCACCCTATTATAAAAAATTATATAATTTTGAAATTCTGACAACGGGTTCGGATTCAGCGACCCATTTTTACCTAGTGTTCGCGCCGGCACCGAATTTGTAAAAATTTAGACCCTTAATGTAGGGCCCACCCTACAGTGTCAACAACTTTTTAAATTCTTAAATCAGGTTTGAAATCATATAAAAAGAGTATAAAAACATTTTCTGGGTCCACCCTAGTGTCAAAAAACTTCTGGAAATTTTAACATAAGTTTTGAAATAAGCGACCCCTTATACTGCTAGCACATACATATGCAAACAATATAAAAAAAACATATTTTTAGGGTCCACCCTAGTGTACAAAAAATTTTTAAAAATTTTGACAACATTCGAAATCAGCGATCACCGCATCTACAAAGAGTATAAAACAAAAAAAAAAAACACATATTTAGAGTTCACCCTAGTGGCAAAATCACTTTTTTGAAATCAGATTACACTGTATTACACACATCTCCTGCAGGTTCCATTTCTTAAAACTTAATTGCAATAAAGATGCTCACATATGATTTAAAACAAACTCGCAAATAAAAATAACAACCCAGTGGTAAATGGACACATGACGTAACCAATTATTTCTCAAATACAATGTAGCTGCGGGGGCCTCCGAAGTTTTTTTACTCAATTACATTTTTTCGGACATGGCCGCTAAAACACTGATGACATTTACCTTACACAGTAAGCGACGATGGGAGTAGATATGCACAAGATAGGAGAGAATAAAAATATGAAGCACAAAATTGGAGGGAACACAAATAAATTAAACGAAAATCCCCTCTACGCTAAATACACAACGGAAACGAAAGAGAACTTACCGAAAAGAAGCAAACAAATGCAAATGACGCCACAAATTATTTTCACAATAATTTTTACAATTTAATGAACGAATGTTTTACCTTTTATCTAGCACTTCAAAGCTAATGTTTAATAACACTTTGTTATTGTTGAGCACAAACAAGAAGTAAGCACAAACAAGATTGTGTTTCCGCTTACAGTTCTGCATTACAATGTCATCACCAACTCATTTTTTACAAGCGGGTAAGGCGCTTTACACACAGAGAGATAAAGAGAGAAAGAGAGAGAAAGAGAGAGAAAGAGAGAGAAAGAGAGAGAAAGAGAGGGAAAGAGAGAGAAAGAGAGAGAAAGAGAGAGAAAGGGAGAGAAAGAGAGAGTTGCGCACTCGCCTACTCGTTCGTTGGTCTGCTCGAATCTCTATACTGGCCGGCATACACACAAGGCAATCTCACTGCTACGTGACGGTTTCTACCAAATCACACCACCCGCAAGCCGCGTAAATTAACTTCGTTCCAAAAAGGCATATTGTAGGGTATTCATTGCATCATGTAAAAAGTTAATCAACACAATTTCATGTAGAATCATTATGATTTCATGTAGAATCATTATGATATCATGTTGAATCATTATGAAATCTAGTAAAATTATTATTGCATCATAGATGAACAAGGTAATATGATATTTGGCTTATGTTGCTATAAAAAAAAAATAACAAAACGCTGTATTACTTTTCAATAGAAACAGAAGCTGCAGTTGACTAGGAAAGTTTAAGGTACTTATCTAAGGAAGATAAACTAGAAGCTATACCACCCATAGGACCAGTGTTCGGACTTTACTGCAATTGCAGTAGATCTAGCGCTTTTTTGCAAAATTTAATGTTCTACTGCGTCACTGCGTTTTCCAAAATCTGCTGCGATTTATTCGCAACAAACATTTTTATGGTTTTTTTTTGTGATATTTTTGGAATATGTAAACATTGATGTTGATTATAAAAAATGTAGTTTCCATTCCATCTTTAAAAAAAAAAGAAAAAATCTGTCAGATGCAGCTGTTATTGCAAAAAAATATATATTTTAATAAAAACACATGAGATTTCAGTGTCAATTTCTCAGTTTTTCTCTCTTTTCTTTTTGTTGTTTCTTATTTTGCTTTACTTAAGTTGTTTTTAGATTTCCTGACTAGATTAAATTAGATTTAAAAGTTTTACGTAAGTTTTTGCGACCAAATTAAAAATTGATTTGCTTTTAGAAACTATATTTTTAATCAGGAAGAAATATGTTTCTGCTACATGCAAATATGTAATATATAGTTATGTATATATTTGTGTGTATATTATATTACTTGTATAAAGTATACATACATATGTAGTAAATGTACGTACATGATTATAAATAAAAATATAAATAAAAAAAAAAAACGAAAAAACTACTGCGAAAAAATTCGTTTTACTGCGTTTTTTTCAAAATTTACTGCGATTTACGAATTTTGTAGTCCGAACCCTGCATAGGACTTCGTGCACGTTATCGAGAAACTTATTTAGTTGGAGAAAAATTGGGGTATGTTTTGTAATTATAAGTCGTATTTTTTTATTTTTCAATAAAAAAAAACTAAATTAAATCAACTTGAAGTTCTTTTTATTTCAAACTGAGGTTAGGATTTAGCTGCATTTCATAATGATTTCATAATGATTCAACATGACCATCATAATGATTTTACATGATTTCATAATGATTCAACTTGACCATCATAATGATTTTACATGATTTCATAATGATTCAACTTGAAAATTTGTTGCGATTTTTACATGAAAATCACAATGATTTTACTATAAATCTCTATGAAGCAAAATCATAGGGGAAACATGTAAAATCATTATGTTTCTAGTTGATTTTACAATGATTTTTTTCTGTGTGTAGCCCTTTTAATAGACAAGAATTCTTTCATAGAGTGTTCAAACGTATCTCCAATATTTAACTCAGTTTGTATTTATGTATTATCCACTACAAAAAAAAATTCATTTTAAAAACAAAAACCAAAGTTGGCTTACGTTCTGACCAGAAAGGCCCCTTAACAGCATGTCGGAAGTTTTTAATTTTCGAACACTGTGCGGCCAACCGGAAAAATTACAAAACAACAGTTACAGCGCCAGCGATTTCTCATCGCTGCAACTGTAGAGTTAGAGCTATAATCAGTTGCATGCCACCTACCTTTCGATTCTCCTGGAAATCACAGCTGATGGTCGTGAATGAGTTCTTTACTTTGGCACAATTGCAGTGATCCTTGCAAATATCCTCACGTGCACCGATTACTAAATCCAAACTCTCCAAATCGTTTTGTACAGTATCAGCTGCTGGGTCACTTTTGGCTACAGTGGCGGCTGTTATATTGCGCTTTGGGTTGGCGTAAAACTGTTGGGGTTTGTATCTGGTTCGAAGACCCATTGCAGCCAAGTAGCGCTCATGACTATTTTTATCCGCTTTGTGTGTCGCCGCCGCTGATGTTGATACATTGAGCGATGACAATGATGATGATAATGACGATGAGTAATCATTTGCATAGATGGCGCTGCGTGCGTAACGCCTTGTATGCATGGCGCCCAATGGCCCCATGACCACATGAGGTGTAGAAGACATCGTTGGCAATAATTCATCGCTGTGAGTGGGAGCAATAAACGACAACGTTAGAATAATTACAAAACTACAGTAAAGCCCGCTTAAAAGTGAAAAAGTTGTGCTCAGCATTTTGTGCGTTGCAATTTGAAGTTGTTGCTGTTGTTGTTGTTGTTGTTGTTGGGACGTATTATTCGCGTCAAGGAAGGTCAACTGGTTGGCTATGTTGTTGTGGATTTTGCTATGTTGTATCACAATACTTTTGGCAGAAGCAATCATGGTTGTTTTTTTTTTCTATGATCGTTATTGCTGTTGTTACAACGCGTTCCAATTGTTACGCAAATCTTGCTCAAAATTTCTGCTTTTTACTCTAATACCGAAAATATTTAATATTCCCAGCTCAAGTATAGAAATATTGCGTGTGTTCTATTTTTAACTTGTTGAATTTTAATTTGCATTTTATGACATTTTCTTAAAATCTTTCACTTTTGAGCATTTAACTTGAGAATAAGAAAACCTTTCACTGCTTTCCATTACTTTAATTACACACTTGAACTTAATTTTTTTTTAATTATATATTTTATATATTTTTTTTATTCTCTGGCTTTTAATTAATGAACCGTCTTCATTGTATCGTTGGTGTAACACAGTTCCGACGCAACACTAACCGCCGCTGTCTCACACGAAATACTAAATGTAGCTAGCGACTGCGATCAATTGGTTCGCTCACTAACTAACACCATCTATATTAATGGTGAACATTGAGATACACTCAAGAGCGAGCGTCTCGCTCCGATTGTGTTTGAGATAGAAAAAACTGAGTGCAGTTCAGCCCTCTTGCCAACTTGTTGAACAAGGTCGGGTTGATTTGACTGCGCTGCGATACTTACTTTGACCGAGCAAACAACTTTTGTTAGTTGCAAAGAATTTTGAAATTCTATATCAATGATGAGATTTTCAATTGATTTTTTTTTTTAAAGATTCAGTGATTCTTATTATTTAGAGACTCTGTCAAAGATCTGTCTCAAAGAAATTTCGGCTATTCCTTATCAAATTTCGGACCTTTCAGTAAAAGTTTCCTTATCCACTTCCATATCTTTATACAAAAAGAGAGTTTCCCAAATCTTTAAAATCGATTATTTCAAAAAAATTGTTTGTATGGTAAATGCTATCATGTTCTTGCAATAAGCCCTTTAATTTAAAAATTTGAAATATGATAGTACTTTACCTTTTTCTACACATTTTTTAATTGTAATTCAGAAACAAATTTAATTTACTGCCAGAAAACATCTATTGAAATTTAGAAAAGATCAATTGAAATTCAGAAAAAATACGTATAAGTTGACATTCAATAAGTTTAAATTACCTTATAACTTAATGAATAAAAATGGGTATAATTGTATGGCAATGCTAAGGGCAGTTTTAGGCAAAAGTGGTTAAAATTAAGGCTTATTTTTGAAGATGTTTTCTAAAAAGTTTATTATACATACAAACAATTTAATTTGCATGGTAATTTACAAAATAAATTTGCATTTTATTTAAAAAAGTTTAGTAAAATATCACATCAAGTATAAGTAGCAAAAATTGTTTGCTTGTAACATATATTTTTTATGTGTAAAGATGACGCTGGAGTTGATGTGCTTAAAAAAAGGTAAAAATCGGGCCACATCATAGCTCGGCTCCAGCTCAAAAAACAAAAAATAAAAATGCTTTCGAAAGTGAACTCTTGAATGCACATCTTTTACCAAAATTAAATGAAAATATTGAAAATTAAAAAAATTATGAAGCGTGAAAAAAAGTTAAAAAATTTATGTTAGTCATATTATTGCGTGTAAAAACTAGACAAATTTTCCAAAGGCGCTGAATTTGGTAAAAAATGTGTAGAATCACATTGCAAATAGATAAAAAAAAAAACTAAAATCGGTCTATTGATTGTTTGCAGTATGGCCCGTTTTGAAAAAGTATGTCTCAAGAAAAAAGCGTTTAAAGTTACTCTGGTTAGTTAGGGGAAGGCTATCATGTAACTCGACCAAAAAACAATTTTTTTTTTTAATTTTTCGATAGCTCATGATGCGTAGAATTTGTTCCCAAAGCGGTTTGGGCCGATAACATAAAAAAAGTTATCACATACGAAAGGAAATTGTTAACAAAATTTTAAAATGCGTTTTCTGAAAAATAGTTTTTTCAAACTGGTTTCCACGATATCTAAAGAACTAATCTATAGATTGACTTGGAGTTTTTTATTTCAAAGTAGATACTTTAATTTAATGGATCCTTAAACTAAATAAAGATTATACACTAGGGCGGCTCGATTTGTAGGGAGTGAAAAAATTCACCAATTTCCCTATGATTTCCGTATTCTATGGGTTATTCGATGAAAATTTGCCGAAGGAACCATACCTCTATCGTTAAAATCTAGTCTCCTACTTTTTGTTGGTAAAAAGTTCAAAAGTTACGGGCATTTTTGTCCAAATTTTGGACCATTTTTCCACTTTTTTCATGATTTTGTCCAAGAATATTACTTTCATGGCCATTTTTTTGGCTCAATCCATTATTTATTGGGGGTTGGAATTAATTTTAAAGGTTTTTTTCGGTTTTTGAGCATGTATTTAGAAACAACGGTACAATGTATATTATTCAAAGTATTGTCCATCGTTAGCTACAACATTTTCCCATCTTTCTGGCAGCATATGGATTCCGCGCCGGAAGAACGATTCGTCTTTTGAGGCAATCCACGAATCGACCCATTTTTTGGTATCCTCGTAAGAAGTGAAGCGCTGCTCAGCCAAGCCATGCGTCATCGATCTGAATAGGTGGTAGTCGGAAGGGGCTATGTCTGGGCTATAAGGCGGGTGGGGTAGCACATCCCAATTCAGCGCCTCCAACGTTTCCTTGACGGTTCTTGCAACATGTGGCCGCGCGTTGTCATGTTGAAAAACCACTTTGTCGTGTCTTTTGGCAAATTCCGGCCGTTTAACCTTTAATGCTCGGCTCAATTGCATCAATTGTTGTTGGTAGCGTTCCCCAGTGATGGTTTCGTTAGGTTTTAGCAGCTCATAGTACACGACACCCTTCTGATCCCACCAAATACACAGCATAAGCTTGGCGCCATGAATATTCGGCTTGGCCCTCGATGTTGATGCATGGCCGGGTGGTCCCCACGATTTTTTTCGCTTAGGATTATCGTAATGGATCCACTTTTCATCGCCAGTGACAATACGATGCAAAAAACTCTTCCTTTTATGCCGTTGAAGCAGTTGTTCGCACATGCAAAATCGCCGTTCAACGTCTCTCGGCTTCAACTGGTACGGCACCCAATTTCCTTGCTTTTGAATCATTCCCATGGCCTTCAAGCGTTTGCCGACCGTTGATAAGTCGACTCCCAATGATTCTGACAATTCTTGAAGGGTTTGACACGGGTCTTCATCGAGCAAAGCCTCCAATTCCTCATCTTCAAACTTTTTCGGCTGGCCCGGACGCTCTTTGTCTTCCGTATCAAAATCACCACTTTTAAACCGACGGAACCAGTACTCACAAGTAGAAATCGATGGAGCATAGTCCCCGTAAGCCTCAGTAAGCGTGCGTTGTGCTTCAACCGCTTTTTTCTTCAAATGGAAGCACAAAAGTAAACCTTCCCGCAAATTGCGTTTTGTTGGAACGAAAGTCGACATGTTCACAGAGAAAAAAATATATGTTGTTTACACTTCAGTGGAATGACACATACTGAAAAATGAAGCTTAGACAATGTGCTTTGAAATGAATATAGTCACAGGTGTGCCCGATGCGATCTATTGATAGTTACGCCATTTCTGAGAAAACCTTTAAAACTAATTCCAACCCCCAATAAATCAATTTACAATTCAAAACGAAGAGTTTAAGCCCAAATTTATCGAATTCGGTTGATTAATTCATGCGATATTGCTAAAACAAAATAACACATAAAACCAACTTTTTGATTTTTTTTCCCTTTTTATTTTTTTTTCTACAAAAATTCAAATTAAGAGATAATAAAGTATCTATCAACCTATTATCAAAAAAGAATATTCAATTTGAGTGTAGTAAAAGACAAAATGTGAAAAAAAACATTATTTTTTCTAAAAGTCTTGTTTGTTTTCAAGTCTTGGTGTTTTCGTACGGCTCTGTAATGTCGTCGCCATAGCGCCTTCTACATTCTTTCCTGCAACTCGTTTAGCAGTGGCAGCCAGCAATTGGACATGTCTTTCCGTTCCTTGAATGTGTAAAGGAATTTGTGGATCATCGAACGGTGGCACTTCGTAATGGAAAAATGCTCCAAAATTTGGACAAAAATGTCCGTAACTTTTGAACTGTTGGACCAATGTTGGAGATTTTTTTTTTGTAAATTGATCAAAATGAGCTCAGCTTTCCAACGCGCCTACTGCCGATTAATCCCGATCGATAGTTTCTGAGTTATGGATGTGAACGTGTAGGTAATATTTCATACGAACGTCAATTTGGGAAAAAATCTACCAACAAAAAGTAGGGGACTCGATTTTAACGATAGAGGTATGGTTCCTTTGGCAAATTCTCATGGAATAACCCATAGAATACGGAAATCATAGGGAAATTGTCGAAAAATAAATCGACCCGCCCTATTATACACATAGCGAAATAATTATAAAGCAACCATTTTTTCTTTTACTAAATTCATTTACCTCATAATGGGGCCATAATATGTTTACAAGTTATTGGGTTATTAACTGCTCTAACTATTTTATGTGCGCACGTTTGATCACTCTCATTGTAAAAAAAAGAAAAAAATAATTTTTATTGTTTTCGGAGCGAAGTAATTATAAAAGCATTGCACAATTTTGAATTTTATTTTAATTGTAATGGCCGCAGAAGCAAGCAAGAGTAAGTACATTTTTATTTGGCTTTTTTTAGTAATAACCTTGATTTCAAATAAAATACATTTGATTTTTACAGAATGCCACGTGGAAAACCATAAAACAGAAATAGTAAAAGGATAAATCGAAGCTTACCATGATCAAGGGATTTCCAACCGCGAAATTGCGAGATAATTAAAAAGGTCAAGTTGTGTCATTGACAATTTTATAAATAAGGCTAACCAGTATGGAACTGCTAAGCGATCATCCACTTATCAATGGCCCTTATTATGAGCTGCGTTCGATCTTCGACTGTAGTCGAAAGGCCTGATCGAACGAATATGCATTTGGTATTATAACGTGCTTTCGACAAAGAGTAGCGCTATTGTAAGTTTCGTTCATATTGTTTGTTCACGGTAGTATATTTCTATCAGGTGATTGTTGTTTTATTATAACTAAGTAGTAGTAACTTTTAAGTTACTTAGTAACTTTTTACTCTAATACCGAAAATATTTAATATTCCCAGCTCAAGTATAGAAATATTGCGTGTGTTCTATTTTTAACTTGTTTAATTTTAATTTGCATTTTATGACATTTTCTTAAAATCTTTCACTTTTGAGCATTTAACTTGAGAATAAGAAAACCTTTCTTAAGCTGTCTACTGTTTAAGTTGTATATAATTGGACACTTGTTCGAATAAACTCTTTGAAATCATATGACGTTAAAGCAAAGGTGTTTATTTAAGGGAAAGCGTAAAATACCGCTGCTGGAGCGTTTTGAGGAGTATCTGAGCGAGTACACGCTGAAATAGTGTGAATAGTAGAGTAAATATACATATTTTGGAAAAAGACTCTAATTATCAGACAAAATTGAAAAAACTCACTGCATAGCGTGGTTTTTTACAAAAAAGCCTATAAATGTCGTGAAATTTTACAACATTTATTGTAGAGATTTTTCAATCAGTTTTTAGAGTGTAGTTAAAAAAGATTTTTATTATAGTATAATAAAAATCACATTTCAGTATTTCTAAGGAAGTATCATGTGCTTAAAACATCGTGTTATTTTGTACTGGTAGTTTAAGAAAGGTTTTTATTTAAAAAATTTTTAAAATCAAATTCAGGTTTTTCTCAAGTAGCATAATAAAATTTTTTGACATGTTCATAAAATTATTAAAAAAAAAATTTATTAGTATAATAACGTTATAATATCTTAGTAAGAATTTTGTGATATTTTGTACAGCTTGTTTAAGGAAGTTTTGTTTTTTTTAATTTTTAAGGTCGCATTTGGGTATTTTCACGCCATATATTGTACAGCTAGTTAAAAAAGATTTTTATTTTTTTTTTATTATTAAGATCACATTTCAGTATTTCTTAGGAAGTATCATGTGTTTAACACATTGGGCGTTGTCAATAGTCGATTTAATACCTACACTAAATTCGGTGTGAGCTTTTCTAACATTATTTCTATAGAATTTGTTTCTATAAAAATTTAGATTAAATTAAGAGTCGGCATTAAATTGTCTATTGGTAAGACCCATTGTGTTATTTTGTACAGATAGTTTTAGAAAGGTTGTTGTTTAAAAATTTTTTCAAATCACGTAAATTTTTTCTTAGGTAGTATTATTGAATTTTTCGTAGGAATATTGTTGAATTTTTTTGCAGTGAAGGCAATCCCGGGATCCCGAAAACACCGGGATTTTAGGCCTTGCAATTCCGAGACTGTCGGGACTAAGAAAAGCCCGGGATTATATGCCCGAATGCATATTCATACTTTGAGAAACTCAATGCCAAGGCGTCTGGAAAAAGTTATCAAAAACAATGGAGGTCATACTTCTTATTAAAATTATTTTTATAATTAAAAATATTTAGTGTCTTTATATTTATTTCGCATAATTTTTAAGTTTCTTTTATTGTTTTCTTCTTTGATAAGTTTAAGAAAAAATTTAAATATTTTTGAATTCCATTATTTTATGTTTAAATCAATTGATTTAATAAAGTATAAAACGATTTATTAAAAATGTTTCTTAATTCTCTTAAAATCTCGTTATTTCTTGCTGCCTTCTTTATAATTATTTCGCTGAGTGTGTTGGCCGGTTGTTTTTTTAGAGCACTGTTAAAAGCGAAAAATGTGAAAAAACGGTTTTTCAAATTCACATGTCCGCCATTTTGTAATTTTAAACTATTTATTGATATTATAGGTTCAAGCTCCAGTAAATATAATACTGGTATTCAATGAACGCCGTATTGGCGATGTAAACCGCGTATGTTCGGTAAGTTTACAGCAGAGTATTTGCAACAACAAAATTGAATAGTTAAATGACGTTTAAAACTCTTGAAAAGACATATTAGGTGGCAGCCCTATTATTTCAAAATTTTATAATTTTGAAATTCTGACAACGGATTCGGATTTAGCGACCCATTTTTGGTGTACCATTTTTTTTTGCCAGCCCCGAATTCATAAAACTACAAAAAATTAAGGTGGCAACCCTATCCACCATCTTGAATTTTAAAACTCTGAATTTAGATTCGAAATCAGCGACCCCTTAACACTAATAAATGACGTTTAAAACTCTTGAAAAGATATATTATTAGGTGGCAACCCCATTATTTCCAAATTTTATAATTTTGAAATTCTGACGACGGATTCGGATTTAGCGACCCATTTTCGGTGTACCATTTTTTTTGCCAGCCCTGAATTCATAAAAATACTAAAAATTAAGGTGGCAACCCTATCCACCATCTTGAATTTTAAAATTCTGACTTTAGATTCGAAATCAGCGACCCCTTAACACTGATAAATGATGTTTAAAACTTTTAAAAATACATATTATTAGATGGCAATACTGTGGTAAAAATTTAGGTGGCAACCTTAACCTCCATCTTAAAATTTTAAAACTGTGACAATATATTCGAAATCAAATCCGTTGTCAGAATTTCAAAATTACAAGAATTCGCAAAAATAAAAGAAATCTAGGTGGCAACTCTATCCGCCATCTTAAATTTTAAAGTTTCCAACCACAGAGTCCACAGAATCCTTAAAAGTCCTATTACGCTTAAGCTCTCTCTAAGCAAGCTCATTGAATTTTTTGGATACTGGCTTTAATTCAATAATTTGGATACTTGCGAGCTTACAAGCTTTTGCCGATCGTTTTAAGCTTTTCAACTTTCTGCCCGACAAAGTAAGCCGAAACAAGCCAAGCCAACGAGCAAGCATGAATATGGCTTGTATCTGTTTGGTATTTTTGCAAGTTGGCTAAAGCTTGCTTTTTCAAGATTGGATACATACATCAATTCAAGTACTTGAAAAGGCTTGAACTTCAAGTAGGCTTGTGCAGTTCTCTGGTATATACAGTACTTAGCGTAAGCTTATAGATTATACGCTTTCAGTATATATATACGTCGTTCATTGAACACCATTAATATTAATTATATAATTTTTTGGTTGTTTTATATCAGATGACATGGACGTGATGTGCGATGGAGACCGTTTGGGTACCTTTTTTTTGCAACGTGGATGTGACGTCATATTGTCACTTAACATTAAACTTTTATGCACAAAAAACAAAAATATTTTCCTACACTTTAAGAATCAATCAGCTCTACATGAATATTTTGTCACGCGGAATCGGAAAGGGAGTTTTAATTTTTAAGAAAAAGCTCAAAAACATTTTGGAAACTTTTAATGCAAATTTATTGATAAACCGTTGATGAACAAATTTGCATTAAAAATTTCCAAAATTTTCTTAAGCTTTATCTTAAAAATGAAAACTCCCTTTTTCGATTCCGTGTGAAAAATTATTCATAATAGGGCTGAATAAATAACTGCCAAAAACTCAAGGTGTTAATTCTATGAAAAATAAAATCAAGAACTTCACCCGATTTTTGGACCTCTAGATGAGAACCTGCCCTAAAGGTTCTCTGGCGCACCGGGTCTGAAGCGCTGTAAAATTTGTATTAAAAGCGGGATTGATTGATTTGAATTTTTTTACATATCCTTAAATAGCTGTGCAAATATAATCAATTAAAAAATAGTTTCTATTTTCAAAAAAGTTGTTTGCCTAAAACCTCCCTTAAGATTGTGATAGATTTAGATTTATTGAGCAAGTATGTTGGCATATAAGAACAAGTCTTTTGAGTGCCGCAAAAAAAAGTTAAATCACAATTGGTTAATTTTATGTTAAATTTGATTAAGAACTAGAAATTAAATTAATTGCGAATGAGATACCAAAAAACGAAACGATCTTCGAACGTTAAAAAATTTAAACGATTTTCTAAATATGTTTTTATTCATCATCGCATTTTCTAACAAAATTTAAGTGATTTTTGATGCAATTAAGTTTTTGAATCCCCCTCAAAAAAACAAAAAAAAAAACAACCATTTTTGTAAAACTCAATCGAATGTAATCGATTTTGTCTCAATTTGTCTTCTTACTCTCGTTGAGAGAAGCATTAAATTTTCATTCTCCCCCTTTTTTTTCTCTTCGAGTAGTTTCTTCTTTTGTGCCATACCGAGAACTAAAACCATACTCGTAACTTGTATTTAATTACAGCTGATCTTGTTTATTTTGAGTTCTCCCGAACGTATACATTTGAAAACTTGTTTTTAGTTTTGTGCTGTTTATTTCCCTTTTATTTGGTCGTTGTTCATCATCTTGTTCTCAGACTTGACTGACAATGAGTTTATTTATTTTTCCTTTACTCTGAACTTTTATCTTGGCTTTGTATTTGTGCCTTTGTCCTGATCTGTTTTTCCATTAAAGACATTTAATTCCAATTTGATTTTTTCTTGTTTAAAGTGTATTGTTTTTTTTTTTAATTTCAATCTGTATTTGTTGTTTTTTTGTTGTTTTTAACTACTGCTCATTTTCATTCAGACTCAGTCAGCATCAAACAAGTTGGAAAAAAGTTGTTTTCATAAACATTTACGGCTGGTTTTGTTGTGTACCTGTTTTTATCTATCCTTATTTTATTGAATCACTTTTTTTGTCAACTTACCTGGTAAATGTTGAAATATCGTATGTATTTTTTTCTATAGACGACTCAGCAATCTTCTGATTAGTTTTAATAGCTGGCATTTCATATTATTTTAGTGGACAGAATAAATCATTAATGCTGTTTTAATGATTCTAAACAATATTGACAACAGGCTGGATTAATATAGCTTCAATAGATTTTCAAGCGTTGGACTTTGTTTTGAAGATATACAGCCCGATTCTGAATAATATATCTTTCAGAGAGTTTTCATTTTTAAGATAAAGTTCAAGAACATTTTGGAAATTTTGAATGCAAATTTATATATCAACCGTCAATATTCATGAGTGTAAACAAAAAAAAAATATGATGTCTTTATCTGCTATCTTAAAAATGAAAACTCTCTTTTCAATTCCACGGGAAAAATTCTTCGGAATCGGGCTTATAATGTTTTTCTTTCGATATATTTGAGATTGGTCGATATTGATTTTAAGGTAATCTTGATTGTGAATCTTGTCACTATTTTCAATATGTAACTTAGTCATAAATCGGAAAGAGTTATTGATAAATATAAACTGTATTCAAATTGCTTAAAGTCTTAAAAAAAATTTATACATGAATACCTAGAGAAAAATTTGCGAATTTTGACAAATTTAACTTTTTGAAAAAATACCAAACTTTACAAAAAAAAAATAAATTTCGCTGTAAAAATTAACAGAAACTTTTTAATATCTTGAACAATTTCAAATTTCAAAAAATCCGTACTCTCGACCAAAAAGGTAAAAAGGTTTAAATGCATTTAAGCCCATGGCGCAGAAAGCAATTTGAAACTTTTATTTTGTTCGAAGCTCCATACAAAAATGTTAAAAAAAAATCTTAAAAAGGTGACAGGAAATGGATTTTAAGGGTGGGGACGAGTGCATTTTGATGAGCTAAGAAAAATATTTCATGTAATAAGAATAACTCGAAAAAGGGCTTAAATGACTTAAGCCCTTTTACCTCATAGGTCGAGATATTATTAATGAAAAATTATTTTTTTCTAAAAAACTTTATTTCGAAAAATTAAATAAATATAAAACATTTCCTACTCCATTTAAATGCTTTTGTTTTTTTCTTCTTAAAATCAGTGTTCGTATTTGCTCACTCATGAAGCTTCATGAATATGAGGGAATTTTTTGTTAACAAAAGTGTTCATATTCATTTTCGTGAAAAGGTGACCAGATTTTTTTGTGCATGAATTGAAGAAGAGGAAACCAGTTTGTGAACAAGAGTATTTTTTACTCTTGCGAAGAAACTGTTCATCTCTTCTTCACTTGTCGTTCATTGGCTCTTCGTTTATTCATGAACTGTTCATGAAGTGGTGAAGGCAACGGATGATACTCACTTGTTCACTGGCAATTGATGGTTTGTATCAGAGAAGGAATTCGGTGCTGGCGCGAACACTAGCTAAAAATTGGTCGCTGAATCCGAGTCCGTTGTCAGAATTTCAAAATTATAAATTTTTTTTGTAATAGGGCTGCCACCTAATAATATTTATTTTTAATAGTTTGATTTTGAGTTCGCTGATTTCGAATCTGAAGTCAGAATTTTAAAATTCAAAACAGTGGATAGGGTTGCCATCTTAATTTTTTTATTTTTACGAATTCGGTGATGGCGCGAACTAAAGGCTAAAAATGGGTCGCTGAATCCGAATCCGTTGCTAAAATTTCAAAATTATAAATTTTTTAAATAATAGTGTTGCCACCTAATAATGTGTATTTTTAAGATTTTTAAACATCATAAAATAGTGTTGGGAGTCGCTGACTTCGAATATGAAGTCCGAATTTAAACCTTCATCGGTTCTTTGTGTAAATTTTACACACTTTTTAACTTCAAGCGAATATTTGTTTAATATAAGTTCAACAAGTCGAGCTATGATTTTGGCTCAATGTAAAAATCGTACGCAAAATTTTAGTTTTCAACGTTTTTTTCACGCTAGGTGTCGCTGCTACCCTACATAAAAAATTTCTCTAATAGGTTCTTGTGTGTAAAATTTAGACACCATAATCTTGGCGCGCCTATGTCACTGATCTGCTTTATTGTTAATTTTCGTTTCGATATTTTCGCTATTTTTTATTTTTTTTAACTAGCTGAAACCCGGCGCGTTTCTACCACGCCCCCTTGTTCGGCGCCCATAAAATGTTATGAGTGAAACGGCAAGTGTAAATTGTGGTCGAATACCGAACTCCGAGGCTATGCACTCTATAATTGTAAAGCTATTCGATATAGCAAATTTGGGTTGTTTAGGAGGTGCCACGCCACCTTTTCCAATGCAAAAACCATCCTGTGTATGCGTTTTATAACTTGCTAAACGAAACTAATTCCGATGCTGTGTGACCTATTATTCCATAGCTATTCGATATCAAATATATTTAATAGATTTTGGGGTGTATTTGAGGTGCCACTTCCCTTTTTGCAATCAGCACTAGACTTCACAAGAGCATTCTCAAGACTTCATTAAAACTCGTTCAGCGGTTTCGGAATCTTTACGTGATATATACAATTATTAAATTGGAAATTTTATTATTATAATTTTTTTCTATTTTATATTATTATCATAAATATATTAATTTCTCCATGAATATAAAACCTTTAAAGTGGGTGCTTATATAATGAGACTTTTATAAAATAAACGCTTCGTCTTTAAAGGTTTTATATTCATGAAGAAATTAATATATTTATGATAATAATACAAAATAGCAAAAAATGATAATAATAAGATTTCCAATTTAATAATATATATAAATAAATTATCAAATTTGACCAAGAATTAATGTGAAAAGTAGTTTAAAATTACTTTTTACTTTGTAGAAGTGTTGAAGTTGATTTTTTTTGTAAAAAAGTTTTTATATTTAATATAAATGATGTTTCTTACATTGATTTTATAAGTATAATATTAACACAAAAAACCATTTTACAAAACAAAGCTGTAAAAGTGAGATTACGATTAGTAATCAAATAGATCATATTTTAAAAAAGAATTATAATGGTTATATAATTCTTGAGAGAGATGTTTCTGATTAGTAATTGATTACGATTACAAATAATAAAAAAATAATTACGACTACTTGAAATTACGAAAATAATCAAAAAGAATCACAACTAATAAAGAAAAAAAAATAATCCGACTACTTTTTGAAATTATTTCTAATTCTTCTCGATTATTTTAAGAATTTTAGTCTAAAGTACGGAATATTTTGTAAAATTTTATTTATAAATAAACATATTTATGTATATAATTATTAAAAAATAATTTAAAAAATAGAACAAGAAAGAAGAAACAAAGTGCTTGACAAAATAAATAGAGCAAATGTTATAATGCATTTTTCTCGTTCTTGTTTTTTTGACAATCTTTGTTTAATAATTAAGCATATCTATGTTTGTTTATCAATAAAATTTAACAATTAAATTTTTAGTATTTTACACTGACATTTTTTAAATATTCAAAAAGTATAAAAATAATTTCTAAAAGTAGTCGGATTTTTTTTCTTGATTACTTTTAATTCTTTTTGATTATTTTGTAATCTGCAGCAATCGTATTTTTTTTAATAATAATTTTAATAGTAATCGTAATTATTATTTTACGATGGCAAACAGAAAAGAATTTTACTTAATTAATTATTCACATTTAAAAAAAATAATCGAATTACTTATGAATACGATTAGTAATCATTATTTTATAGTTATGATACAAAATAATATGTCTAAATATATCTAATATATAAAAAATCTCGTGTCACGGTGTTTCTTACAGAACTGCTCCGAAAAGGCTTGACCGATTTTTATGAATTTTTGTACGTATATTTGATAGGTATGAGATTAGGTCGTAAAGTATATTTCACCCTCCTATCCCCAGTGGGCGTGGCACCTTCCATACAACCCAAATTTGCGACTTCGAATATCTTTGGAGTTAAAAGCTGCTTAGCTGCCGCACAGCTTTGGGATTCGGTATTCGACCACAATTTACACGTGCCGCTTCGCTAATAACATTTTATGGGAGTTGAACAAGGGGGCGTGGCACCTCCCATACAACCGAAGTTTGCGATAGCTTTGTATCGAATAGCTTTGTAGTTAGGCCACACAGCCTTGTAATTCGGTATTGGAGAACAATTTGTTCATGTCGTTTCACTGATAACATTTTATGGGCGTTAAACAAGGGGGAGTGGAACCTCCCATACAACCCAAATTTGTGATATCGAATAGAGTTATAGGCTACACAGCTTTGGAATTCGGTATTCGACCACAATTTACACGTGCCGCTTCGCTGATAACATTTTATGGGAGTTGGACAAGGGGACGAGGCACCTCCCATACAACCGAAGTTTGCGATTTCGAATAGCTTTGTAGTTATGCCGCACAGCCTCGGAATTCGGTATTCGAGCACAATTTATACATGTCGTTTCACTGATAACATTTTATGGGCGTTAAACAAAGGGAGTGAAACCTCCCATACAACCCAAATTTGTTATATCGAATAGAGTAATAGGCCGCACAGCTTTGGTATTAGGTATTCGACCACAACTTACACGTGCCGCTTCGCTGATAAAATTTTATAGGAGTTGGACAAAGGGGCGTGGCACCTCCCATACAACCTAAATTTGCGATATCGAATAGCTTTGGAGTTATAGGCCGCACAGCCTCAGAATTCAGTATTCGAACTCAATTTACACATGGGTAAAATACACATGGGCTTACGCATGGATAACTTTAAATGGAGTTGGAAAAGGGGGCGTGGCACCTCCCATACAACCTTAATTTGATAAATTCAACAGCTTTTGAATTATAGGTCGGACAGTAATGGAATTCAGTATTCGACCACAATTTACATATACAGTTTCTTGTATATAACATTTTATTCGCATTTGGCAACAGGGCCGCCGCAGACACGCGCCGGGTTTAAGCTGGTAAATACATAAAAAAGTAAGTTAATAGCTTATTCAGTTTAGTTTAATATAAATTAAATGGGTTGAAATTGCACTTTTTTTATATTAAATTTAAAAGTTCAAGATTATTCGTTTTTAAGCATTTTGCAAAAAAATATACTTTTACCTATTCACAAAGAAAATCTACTAGTCTTATCGTTTATAAAAAAAGTAAACTGGCCATTTCAGCCTTTGGAAGGACTTTGACCTAGCTTCAATTGACCAATTGTGTTGTGCGTGTTATTAAATGTTTGATCACAAATGATCGAGAACTGGACCTACGTGCTTTATGCCGGCTCCGAGCGGCTTATGTTCTCAAGAAGCTTTACATGGCAATTTTTACTCTCTGAGGCTTGCCATTGTCAGCAGAGAGGTGACGACCAAACAGAAAAATTAATTCAATTGAAACAACTTTCTGTCTAAGCTGGAATTAAACCCGGGCTACCGCAGTTCTTTAGCTTAGGGGCCACGCACTCTACCCACTACGCTACGGCCGCCACAATTGTTTATAGTAAATTTTAAATCAGAAAACATACGTTCAGGAACAGCTGAGCTATGAGGCAGATTTAAAATACTTATTACAAAATTTGAAAGTTCTTTGTAAAGAGGTTGTTTTAATGCATTTTTTGATAAGAAAGAACTGTCCAAAAATGTCTCAATGTCATTTCTTAACGTTTTTGTCGAATTTAAGGAACTGTCTACTTTTTTATATTTTTGCAAATAAAAACATCTACATATTCATATTAAAAAGATTTTTTTTTAAAAGTATTAAAACTTACACTGAGGTTAAAAAAGTATCTATACATTTTTCCAAACGGCAACACTGCTTCGGACTGATTTCTATGGTGTAATTATAGTAGTAGTAGTAGTACTTTATTGAGACTTTTTTTTCACAACGATTATACAACTTAGTATTTAACATAAACAATATCAATTTTTTGTAACAAACTAGCGGCTGTAAAAGTATGGCCAGCTCAAACCATTACATTATTAATAAATTTAATAAATCGAATGCCACTTGGCTAAAGAAAATTAAAGAATATTATACTCCTGCTCAATGAGTAATAGGCGGTTACATTTGACGATTGTCATGGTGTATATACAATTTAGACTAACAAACAAAAACAAAAACGAAAACGAAAGAAAGAAACAGCTGTTGAGTGACAAGAGAAGCATGAACACCCACTTACAATTAATATATAAAACGCGCTGAATCTTTCACAATTGCAATTGAGGAAAATGAGCAGTAATACATACAAAATAAGCATCAAGCAAATTTGATATTACATGACTAAAACAGGAACGTCTGTTAATGATGTATTTAAACATATAAGAACATATTGACTGATATACATTATTTGAAAATCTTTAAAGCTAATTCTTTAACACTTCTTCAACTTTTTTAATTCGATTGGCTATTTTATAATAGTGCAATTAGAATGTGTATAAAATGAAATGCTACAGACAGTAAACTTACATACGGATAAATATTAAATAGTTACATGTATTTGTTATTTTATTTTCCCTATTATACAGGAAAAAGATTGATCTAATTGTAAGATTGAAAGCGTTAATAATTATAAAAATTTTACAATAAAATACAATGCTATGCAGCAAAATGTCAGTACAAATAAAAAGCGGCGAGTTTTGTCCTCCATGTTACCAGAAAAAATTAAAAGAAAACAGGGAATTTAAATTAGGAACTAATTTAATTTAATTTAACCCCTGTTATGTCCAGGGAGAGTTTTCAAAAAGTAGGACAAAGGTGACCCATCAGGGGTCTGCTCGAGATTCTCCATAACAATTCCAACTGGGGAGTGATAATTAGTGTTTGACCAAGGAATGTTCGACTGTAAGGAGTAGATTTCCTTTATGATGTCGTTCTCAGAGTGAGACATTTCATTAATGAATTTTTTCATAAGGGAAGGTGCGTAGTTTGAAATTGGAGATACATTGGCCTCTTTATAAACTGTAACATTTGAAAATCTCTTATTTCTCGACTCAAAGCTCATACCAATACATAGTCTTAGAACTTTCCTCTCAAATTTTTCCATATCCCTGAGGACTGTGGGTGAGATAGAAAACCAGCAGGGGAACGCATAGAGTAAGACCGGTCTAATAAGTGTTTTGTAGAGAAGCAGTTTAGTTTTCCTTTGCAGACTTGTGCTATATAGTAACGGCATAAGAATATTTGAGACTTTTCTAGCCTTTTCTAGATTATTTTTAGCATGTTTATTGAATTTAAGTAAGATGTTAAAGTTTACACCTAGATATCTGATGTCGTTCTTAAAGGGAATAGAAATGTCATTGATACGTAAGAAAAGATTACGGCTCTCTTTTACCACTCCTTCTCTTCCCTTACCGCTAGCGTTCCTGAAGCAGATGCATTCTGATTTACGGTTATTAATTTTTATTCCCCATCTCTTATAGAAAGAATTGATTCTGTCTAAATGAATTTCAAGCTTCACTAGCGCCGTTTCTGGGAAATTATCTTTGGCATAGGCAAAAGTGTCGTCAGCAAACAAAATACCAGTAGATGAGGGGATATCATCAATTAAACTAACATGTGGGAAATCAAACATAAAAATATTAAATAATTTTGGGCCTAATGCCGATCCTTGAGCAACCCCACTCATAGAATCGCAGATATTAGAGCGAGTTTCTTGGATTTGGATGAAGAATTTCCTTTCCGTTAGAAAGCTGTCCAATAGGTGGAAGATCTGATCCGGAAAATTTAAACAAATAACCTTAGAGAGCAGGCCCTCTCTCCACACATTGTCGAATGCTTTCTCTACGTCCAGAGAACAAGCGACCGTACACTTTTTTTCCCTTAACCCAACCGTTATATCATTATGGACCTTCAGCAGCGCATGGACAGTAGAGTGTTTGCGCTTAAAGCCAAATTGAAGATCTGAAATGTACTCAACCGGAATTAACTCCGGAGACTCCAACCTCCCCATCAGGACCCTCTCAAAAACTTTACCCACGTTAGAGAGAAGTGAAATAGGACGAAAATTGTTCAAGGAATAATCATTAGGTTTTTTCAACAATGGCAAAACTCTGGCTTTTTTCCAAAGCAGCGGAAAATAGCCATTGTTAATGCAATTGTTGAACACAACAGTCAGGAATTTAATTGCGTATATAGAAATCTTTTTTAAAGCAAAATTGGAGATCAAGTCAGGACCACTCGACTTCTTAGCTTTCATGTTAGAAATTATTTCAGAAATTTCTGTCTGTGAGGTAAACAAACCTGTTGCAGGGGGTGAAACTGCCGAGATATCATTGCCAAATATAAAAATGTGCTGAGGCTTGCGAGATCTAACTACCTGCACTCTATTTTTAACTTCGTTTACCAGGTTGGGCTCAAAGTCTGGAACTCTCTCCTGAAAGATTGATTTAAAATGGTTTTCGAACTCGGAGACAATTCCCTGTTCCTCGGTAATGACACCACCATTCACTTCCACTCTCCCACAACAGAACTTTTTCTTTTTGCCTATAATTCTAAAAACCTCTTTAAAAGCATGTGGACCAGGAACAATTCCTTCTAGCCTTTTCCTAAACTGACCATTAACCCAAATTCTGACCTTATCAGCAATAATCTTTTTTAAAAGAGCTATCATGCCTGATAACTCCTTGTACTCCCTGTTCACTCTATTATAAGTGCTGTGGAAAATATTTTTTAATCGCTTTTGCCAAACGTGCTTTACCTTGTACAAGCTTTCAATTTCCGTGGGAAGATTTTTATACTTCTTGAAAGATAAAGGAACCCTCTCTGCATGACTATCCAAGGTGTTCAACAATATATTATTGAAGGAGTCAATATTTCGGTCAATATCGTTGTTTGTAAGGTTGCACGAATGGGATGGGAAAACTTCTAAAAGCTTAACGTCAAGGTCCTCCCTAAACTGGTCCCAATCTGTTCTTTTAAAAGATTTTGAAGCATCAGTAACTACTGAAGGGAGTTCAACTGTTTCCCAAAAAATTTCAAGAAGCACAGGGAAATGGTCTGTAAAGGTTGGAAGAGTTTTCACAGAAAAATTATTATCAAGCAAATTAATCAAATGAGAAGATATTAAAAAATGGTCAAGGAATGAAGACGATCTAGGAAAGGTTGGAGTCTCCGAAGTAATGTTCTTCAGAGAAGGAAAAGTGGCTTGTTGCCATCTCTCAAAGGTCTTGCCGTTAAAGTTATATATACTATCCCCCCATCTTGGGCTTCTGGCATTTAAATCGCCACCAATGATTGCTCCATCAAAAAGTAAAGCCTTACTCTCAATTTTGTTCAGATCATCCAGCAAAGAATCAGCTCTGCTATTTGTCGGGACGTACACAGAACCAATAAGTAGATTCTTAATGAACCCACTTATCCTTACCTTAATCGATAAAAACAAACCCACAATATTTAAATCAGAAATGTTAACTGTTTCGTATTTAATGTTATTTTTGATCACGATTGCCACCCCCTGCTGGAGATCATTTCTTAAAACTCTAAAACCATCCATATGAACCCTATGTCTATTGTTCAAGTGAGTCTCCTGGAGAAAAGCCACACTACAGTCGCTTGCATAAAGAATTTTTTGAACTTCAATTCTTCTGCTGCATTCTATAAGCGATGAAGTATTAAAAGTGATAAAATTTGCTGGCATTAAGAATCGTTTAAAATTATTTGATTTAGTAAGTCTAAATACACCATTCTCTTTTCTTGCACCGTAGCACAGTTATGAATGTTATTCATAAAACATTGGATTTTCCCCAGGAGACTCTGAACATTAACTCCAAACAAGTCGTTGGATAAATCAAAAAATTTGCTTAAAACATTATCATTATTTCTATGAGGCTTTTGTGAATTATGTGGGGGACCATCCGGCCCCTTAAAGTGGCTCGCAAAGGAAACTGTTAAAGGAGGTGGAGTTTTTGGAGTCAAAAATACTTCACTTGCCCTCGATTTTTGAGCATCTCTCAGTTTCTGAATATTTTTTTTTCTATTCAGAGCGTAAACTTTGTACCTTTCGCAGCCACGATAATTAGCCGTATGGTCCCCCCCGCAATTCACGCAGAAAGGTTTAAGACCCGCTTCCTTCGTGGTGACGCACTCGCCGGGAAGATGTTCATTCTTGCATTTGACACATTTATAGTCACTCGCACAGTTCTTCGCGATGTGACCGAACTGTTGGCACCTTCTACACTGAACCGTGCCAGAATTACCTTTGGGTTTCTCCCAAAGAACGCAGGTATTAAATAAAACTTTAACTTTTAAAATTTCAGAATGTGATCTTCCCGGCGAGAGCCTCACCATGAACAAATCGTATTTTCGGTTATCCCTCCTGGAACGTACTGTAGACAGGTTAGTAACCTTTTCTACTCCTCCCGGAAACACCGAAAGAATCTCTTCAAGCACCTCCTCCTCCTCATAGTCGGATGAAAGGCCTCTTAGAATCAAATTGAGACTCATGTCCTCCCTTGAAGTAAAGGAATAGGCATGGATCCCAGGACTTTCGCGAAGTCGCTCGAGCAGAGCCCCATGGGTCGCCTTATCCTCCAAAAATATTTTGCATTTTTGCCCTACATTAACTACTTTAAATGCTACATTTTTGTTACGTAGCTCTTTGACCAGCTGCCGAACGTCAATATTTTTAATAAAAATCGGTGGACAAAACTTACCCCTCTTTATTTGACTTGCCCTAATGTTTGGGTTGATGTTTCCAACGCCGTCAGTCACTTCCTTCTTTTCAGCGTCTGTTGATGGCTTGCTTTGAGTAGCAGGGCCCACACTTGTCAGAGTCTTTTCACCTCTTTCCTTGAAAATTACCTCATTGAAGATCGAGAATCTATTGGATTTTTTTGCTGGTGCCTGCAAGTCTTCTGTTGACCCACTCCTGGACACCGCACCTCTAGAACGTTTTGACACTTCCTGCCAGTCATTGTGGATTGCATCCACTACGTCCATATCCACTGTGGCCTTGACATTGCCAGCAGCAAGTTGAGTCATGGAACCAGAGGCAGCAAACTCCACCAGTTGCTGCGCTGCTTCTGTTTTCCTCGGGCTTAAAAAAGACAAGTTGCCCGGCATCATTATTTCAGCCAAACATTAGCCCAACTGCTGAACCAACGAGTGAGGCGCCCTCTTGCGCTTTACGGTGGGGCTCCCGCTCTAACACGAACCCGTACACCCTCACTCAGCAGTGATGTAACCAACTCGTAACAGCAGTAGCAATTCGCTTAAAACGATCCAAAAATAGTTTGAGGTTAAGTACGCCCACAGCTGAACAAATGCAGCCCAGCTAATCCAGCCAAACCTCGCCCATCAACAGTGCAGCAAATCCGAGCCTCCTCTTAATATGAACTTTACCTTCCGTTTTGTAGGTAGTAACAATATTAATGAAAGAATTAGATCAATATCCAATCGTTTTAGCTTTTTAGCATAGAAAAATTATTAGCAGCAATAAAAAAAGATGTCTGCCGCGTCCAAAGAAGTCGATGAATCATCAATCTGGTGTAATTATAATAAAATAATTTCATCATGCTGATTCAGGGATCCAGTGCTTTTCCAAAATCCTTTGTGATATACCTTTGTTACCCATTTTGTTCCAATAATATTACATTTGAAAGTCTGCGGTTGGCGCAAGAAAAAGGTGTGATTCTCTTCGATGACCAAAAACCGGGGAAGTTTTCCTGTGCATTTACGACTATAGTCAAAAATTTTGCGCTAGTATTGGGGCCCATTTTACGTAAAATCGAACATCGTGCTATCCCTCTCCAAAGAAGTTTCCCATCCCTTTATCTCTGCTTACTGTACTGCTTTTTTTGTAGCATAACGATTGCAGTAAATTTCAGACAATAATTTTTAGAGTGTATGTATGTATTTCAAAAAGTAAACGAGTATTCAAAAACCGATTTCCAAAACTACATTGTCAAATAACGACTATTTTCAACAATACAATAAAAATTATGCTTACTAAACTCAGGCCATAAAAAGCCAAAATACACCACAAATTTTATTTATTTTCATTTATCGGACTTTCTTGTAGATAACTACAGTCGATAACTTTTAGAATTAGTATGTCTTGGGTTCAATGTGCTCAGTTAAAGTGCATGCTTGTAATAAATAGCAGTAAAAGAATTAAATTTATATGCGTTTAGTTGAATTACCATTATTGCTATTTATGGATACATTAACATATGTAGGTGAATATTAAGGTTTATTTAAAATATCGTTTACTAATATAGATAGCCGATAATGTGACAGTTTCCTAGCACACTCTTGTTGTAATTTATTTAATTACAACATTATAGCTGATCAAGCCAATAGTTTTTAATGACAACAACAACAAGTTAATCCCTTTGACAAGTGAAAATAAATTACAATGCACTGATGTGTAAGTAAGACATGTGTAAGTGTGCTTCTACTCATACTTGTACCTCACGTAATTCAAATGCATTGTATTTAAATAACATATAATTTTATTGGATTTCAAAAACGGCAAAAAACCATAATTATTCCCATAATCAACATAACAAAAACCCGGTGATAACAACAAGAACGAAGTCCACAACAACAGCAAGAATAAATACAATCTCCATTTTTAATTTGTAAAGTGGCGACGTTGTTGTAAGTGCACACAGCAGCATGTGTGTAGGGCCTGCAATGACCCATGCCAGAGAGTAGATAAGTTGACGAAGTCATGCAGCTGTGCCGGGAGTGCCAAATTTTTTTTTTTACATAAAAGATAACACAACTAATTCGAGCTTGTATTTTATCGTATAACAATATAAATAAATTTTTTGTTTAAAGGCAAAAAAAAAAAAAAAAAAAACTTTAAATACTGAACCTTTTCTTAAAACAAAACCATCAATGAATTATTCAAAAGTTCGAGATTTCATAACTTTAGCTTGGCTTTTGTACATTAGTCCATAAATTAGCATTGCCTACCTTACAGACATGATTACCGTGTAAGCTTGTTTGTAAGCAAGTAATGTAGCGCCTGGTTGTGCGCACTACATCTCTCTTGCAACTAGTCATCCATTCATTCACTTGAACTCAACTAGGTTCGTTCCACATTAATTCGTCTTTTCCTTTCTTTCCTTCATTATAATTCAATTTAACCGAATCACTTTGCTGCTGAAAATTTGTTTTACAGTTTCTTATTATGTTTCATTTGTAGTATTCTAAAAAAATACTTGTTTATTTTATGACTGTTCGTTTGTCAGTCAGTCAGTCAGCCATTCCGTAAGTCAATCAGTTAGCCTGTCTGCGGTTTCGTTCTACTGTTTCTTTGAATCTCCCTTTGCATTAATCAACGTTTATGCATTTTATTATCATTTCCTCACTTTATGCAAACATGTCAAGTTCCAATGATCACTTGGAGTTTGTTTCTTTTGGTGTGCTGCTGAAGTTCATGCGGTTAGATTTGCGCATGCGTGAAAATACGAGTATCTTAATTTATATGGAGCAATTTTTTTATGGTTTTTTCTTTTTAAATCTTTTGGTGGGTATCTTATAAAAACTGTAGCTGCCTCTTTAACTTAGTTTATTTCAAGTATTTTATTTATTGATGCTGCTTGCTCAAAAATCAAAATTAGTTTTTGTAATTTTTACGCATTATTTTGGCAGACTTTAAAAATATAATAAATAAGAGGTGTTCGCTTACATCCGTTATGTTGTTGTCTTGTAGCAAAATTATAGCAGGAAACTATAACTTTCTAGAAGCTGTGCAAATCCAATTAAAATTCGTTTTATTACTTTTGTGGATTTGAATTTTCAGTTTTTCAATCCGATTGGATGAACTTTCGGTTCTTTGTTTTTGGGTCAAGCATCATGAGAGTCACTGCTTAGTAATTTATTGTCTTATTTTCTTAGGCTATGTTAAGCTATTTGCTAAAATATGCATCTAAAATTAACACCACATGTTATCTACGCACAACAGTTTAACCAAATAGTTTACGTACACTAAATAATTAGTTCGAAAAGGAAAAAAATTTAAAGCCTGTTAAGAGGAGATCCATGGTGATGCACTCACACTTTTGTTCGCATTTTGGTATGCGATTGTGGCCTAAGTTAAAGTGCCCTTAAATCCATGTTTTAGTGCATTTGATAAAATTTTTCTAATTTCAAATTCAGTACGCTTAGAATATCATAGCTTATGTGCAAAATATCACACTTAAACATTAATTGTTGGAACGACGCGACTTGCGGGTGGTGTGATTTGGTAGAAACCGTCACGTAACAGTGAGATTGCTGTGTGTGTATTCGTGCGAGTATTGAGCAGACTACAAACTAGCAGATGTGCGCTGTGTGTGCGCGTGCGAGTATTCCCAGTGGGCAAAAGTAGAGCTTCGAAGCGCTTCTATCAGGCCATCATATGGATTTTGTAGCCCTTCCGTAGTCATATCCAAGCCCATTAACTTATAATATGAAACGAGAAAATTTTCTAGGCCTTCCTCTTTCGCGACTCTAAAGAGGACTGCTAGAAGCCTTTTATGAGAATGCACTTTATAAAGAAAAGCAATATAAATATCAACTTAAAATGCAAAACAACTGACAATTTCCAGATTTGAACCCACGTCCTCTCATGTAACGGTCCGACACCTTATCCACTCGTCCACCGCAGTTCTTTAGCTTATTTTGCATCATTACAAATGAAAGTAAACTTTCGGGAACGCGGGTTCGAGACCCAGCTAGAACAAACAATTTTTTTTTGCAATCTATCATTTTTCTTTGCATATAAAATTTTTTTTGAATTTTTTGTAAAATTTCTTCATACAAAAATATAAGAAAAGACTTTGAATTTTGCCTTATAAAAGTTTTCATATAATATGCAATATTGGCACTTTCATCAAAAGGTCTACCGCGACTGCAAAATAAAATGTTACTGAAAATTTTTTTAAACAACAGAGAAAAACTTTATAACATAGAAAAACTTTTTATATTGTGAGAGTACTGAGAGCTGATCTCAATTTGAATTTTGAAAAAATGGCGACAAACATGATGAATAGCAACAAAAGTAAAAAAATAGTGACAAAAGTTGGAAAATTTTAACAAAAGTAGGATTTTTATAAGTATATTAAATACTCGTATAATACAAAGTTTAATTCAATTTTTTCAGTTTTCTATTTTTACGGAGCTGAATTATACAGGGTCCGCCAAATAACTTTTTTTTTTTGAAAATTCTATAAAAAAAACTACTGAATGTTTTCTTAAATTTCTTTTTTGTTTGAAAGTACAATCCTTCCAGTTATTAATGGAAAATAATTTCATTCAAATGGCTGCCTCGGCTGGCCATGCAGTAGCCTACACGATCGGTCCAATTTTTAGGCACATTATCGATTGTGTGCAGCTGTATTTCACCAATGGCTTTACGAATATTGTCCTTTAAAGCGTCAATTGTCTTTGGCTTGCCGGCGTAACACTTATCTCTGAGGGCACCCCCACAAATAATAGTCCAACGGTGTCAAATCGCAGCTCCAAGGTGGCCAAACGACATCAGCTCTGCGGCTGATAATGTGATCTTCAAAAACAGGGCGCAAAACATCGAGTGTAGCTTCGGCTGTGTGGCACGTAGCGCCGTCCTGTTGAAACCAAATGTTGCCAATATCCTCCTCTTCAATTTTTGTGAACAAAAATTCGATCAACAAGGCCCGATAACGATCGCCATTGACTGTAACGGCCACTCCTTGCTCATTTTCGAAGAAAAATGGCCCAATTATGCCTCTGGACCAAAATCCGCACCAAACAGTGACTCGTTTTGGATGCAGCGGCTTTTCAATGTATGCGTGCGGGTTTTCTGTGCCCCAAATGCGACAATTTTGCTTGTTTACATGCCCGCCAAGATCAAAATGAGCTTCATCTGAAAAGATGATTTTTTTGTCAAAATCGGCATCATGATTTTTAAAGTAATGTCGCAATATTTCCCAGCGTTGTTCAAGCGTATACACAACCATATTCTTTCAGCGGAAGGATAAAACTAATTATCTGTCGAATCAGACATGAGCTAAGTGTTACCATTCACGAAATAAGCACTATTTGAAAAAAAAACGTTATATGGCGGACCCTGTACTTTATATGATTTTAAGTTCAATTAAATAAATAAAACTATAAAAAATGTTTACTTCCTTGAAGGGAAAAATTTGTATCGTAACGTATGTAGCGTAACGTATTATGTTATGGCTTGTATAAAAATAATTAAAAAAGAATTTTCAACGAAACAATTATGAATATATAGCAACATCATTCCAGAAAACATCAAAATATTTTTAATAAAAAAACTCGTGCACACTTTCCAGATATTTTGATTATTTTAATGAAAAAAACCACTTCTTCTTTTGATTGCTTATATCTTTGGACAATACTTTCGATCGCTTCCACCTTTTACACTAGATATAGTACTACTAGAATGCTATCCAAAAATTAAAACGGGACAAAAAAGATTAAATATTTCTTTGCTTTTTTAATTTTTAACAACAAAAAAGGCATACGGAAATGCCCATATGTTATGTGTTAGATTTCGGAAATTTGGGTTCGAGACCAAACTCGGACAAAAAAGTTTTTTAAAATTTAGTTTTTGTAAAATTTTTCTGATAATTTATAATTTTTTCTAAATTTTTTGTAAAAAGTTTTTCATATAAAAGAATATTAAAAGAATAAGACCTTTCAAATTATAGGCCTTACAGAAGCACTCATCAATACAGCGAGCATGGAAGGTATATTGACGCTAATAAAAGCACTACTAGCATGCCTTCTTTTGCGTAACACTAGCTAAAATGCCCACTGGTTTGAGATTCGAGCATACTAACATACGAGTATGCGAGTGCGCAACTCTCTTTCTCTGTGTGGCTCTGTTTCTGACGAGGGCTGCCACTCAAATAAAATTTTAACTACAAATCTCATTTAAACAACGTACCAAATAAACAGAAAACTACTAAAGCAAAATAAAGCTTTAATACTCTTTTCAGAATATTGTCAAAATGTCTGTTAAACATTCATAAATAAAAATGCACAATTTTTTATAACCCCGAAAATTTATACATATTTATCTCGTAAGACATTTTCCTTAGAGTAAATGTATTTTTTTCCTGCTTTCATTCGGAGAATTGTAGTTATAGCTCGATTAGTATGGAAATAGGGATTTTAGGGAAATTCTTATTAAAATTGATCATACAATAAATTAAGATACATGCAGAATTCTATATTTAATTAAAGTTTATTTATCAATAATCATCTTAATCATTATCATCAAAATTATAAATTCTTTCTTCTTTTGATTCTTCGCTGTCTTCTTCATTACTAAGAATTACGTCAACTTTCAACGGTGAAGATGGGCCAATAGACCACAATGGTTCAAGTTTAGTGAATTCATTAAATTGCCATCCACATTAAGTTGCTTCGATTGAAATACAAGTAGCTTCAGTAGCATTTTGCCACATTGTATGGATCCTTATATTCTCGCACATATATTGATATTCTTCGTAAGCCTTAATTTTTCTTTTAAGAACAAAAGCTGCTGTGTAATCACAACCAGTAAAGGCATGGAAGCCTTATAGTGCTCGATATACTGATGAACCTAACTTTTCTGCGAGGTGTGTGCAATTGATGTAATTTATTTCATTATTGGTTTTGGTTGTGATCCGACTTCGACTGTTAAAAAAAGTTTTTGTCCTCAATAATTGAACAAAATGTATTATCTGTCCAATAGTTATGTAAAAAAGTTACTATTGCTTCTTTCAATTTTGGATTATTGAGACTTTTATTAAAATCTGTTGGCTTGCTTTGTGAAGGCCCTGTGATTGCAAATAGTATTTCTTTTTCTTTACGAGCTAATCTTTCTGAATCTTTGACTGATGGAGGGAGATAGATATCTATCAAAAATCAAATGGATTTCTGAAGCGGTTGTGTAACAGATTTTCTGCAAAATAAATTCTCCAGTCTTTCCGAATGCTTGGGGTACAAATGATCCTAAACTATGTAATAAGTGGAAACCATTGATGAGCTCGACGCCTATGTGGCTTGGAACCGAAGTTTCTATTGAAGAAATTTATTTTTTTGGCCAATGCTGATTTGTCGGTTTTAAATATTTCTCCTCTAGAGAACGTTAATGCTGGTGGAAATAGTGGCAATGGATATTTAAAACATGTTTCCATATCTATTTCTTTTCGAAGCGATATTTCCAACAGTCTACCGAAAATATCACGTTCCATTCGAACTGTGGTACGTTTGCTATCACTTGTATTTTGAGATTTTTTAAAAGACTTGTTTGCAAAGTTTAATATTTTATTCTTTTTGATAGCTCTTTCAAATCTACTTTCATCTATGGCACACTCTTCAATAAACTCGAGTGTTTTTTGTACACTTTTTTCTCTTACATTTAATAAAAAATCACTAGTTTCATCAGAAACGGTTTTACCTGACCTTTTTGGAGTAAGAAAAGTGACGTTAAAAAGAAAGCAAAATTAGAAAAAAAAATTTATTTACTCTAAGAAAAATGTCTTAAACAAAGTACAATGTGTAAAAGTAGGAATCTTAATCACGTAATAAGAACTATGCGAACACATATAAGAACACATACCAAGATATTTTCGAATCTGGCTTCAAAATGCGTGAAATTAAAAAAAAGTTTCCATGACAACAGAAAAATTTAACTCATCACACCATTGAAATAAATATGCCGGATCTTTCCGTGTAAAAAATATCGGTAGGCCGGATTTTTTCTAAATCTGTATGGAATTTTGCACAAATTCACTTAAGATTGATCAAAATCGGCGAGGACGGTAAAACATTACGGCCATTTACTAATACACAACTTATTTAATCATATTTTTGGCTAATTAAATTCACGCCGACAAAGATCATATTATTCCTCTGAGTGTAAATTTTTTAATTTTTATCAATACTTTTCAAATCCGCGATCACAGAGCTTTCGGGATTGGTGGCTCCCGGACTGTAAATAAAAATAGTACAATTCTTGCTTAATGCCTGCACAACAATTTTTGTCAGTGCAGAGAGCGAGGGAGTTACTAACATAAGCACAAAATCCAAAAATTGTAGTAGTATGTGTTTGGGGACCACTAGTCGGATTATGAATCCTCAAAGACGAAGTCGTTGAAGCCGTCTCGAAGATCAAGTACGCATACTTAGAGTGAACGCTGACACTCTGCAAGACAAGTCATTATTCCGTCAGCAAAAAACCTTGAGTGTTTCCTCATAATCAATGCGGACGATCTGCAAGACTCGTAAGCATATTTTCAGCAAGCATCTCAGATGTGCTCTCATGAAGAAGTTGTTTTTGCAATGCTCAGAAGCTCTGCAAGACTCGTACGCATATTTTTATCATATGTCCATTGCATAGGTATACACGGTTTTGGACCAGAGAAGACGAAAGTGGTTCTATATGTATTTTCGCGCACTGAATTCAATTCCGCAGTCCACTTTTCTCTATCAGGTCGAGTTTAGGAGATATACGTAAAATTTAAAAAACATTTCTTTTTCTGATAACTGGACAATATATTTGTAATGCATTAGCCTATTTTAATAGCCTTTAATAGGCTCGATTAAAAAATACTCGACCTAACTATAATTGTTTACAAAAATTCATTCCCTTTTGTAGCTTTAAAGATATCAGCTTTCAAAGTTCAAAATTTTTAAAATTGCTTAATTATGTTCATGTTTGCAACACCGTATTTTTTATTTGCATTTATTTTCAAAAACTTTAATTTTGTAATTTAGTAAAATTTTTGAAGTACAACTAACTTTGTTATTTTTTAAGATATGTTAATGATTTTGATGTCGTTGAGAAGAAAATTAAATAAAACATAAATTTTATGTTAAAAAAATTTTGATTTATTACCCGAAATTTTGAGAAAATTGTGCTCAAACTTAAAATTTCGTAGTTTCGACGGATTTATTTCATATTCACATAAGCACAGCTCGGTAATGGATAGGTTGGGTGGCCAAAGTGGAATTTTGTATGAAAATGTCTTCGCAGACTGCCATGGAAATGGATAGATCCATCTTGCGAGAAACTGACATGTCTCGAAGACGGATCGATCCAATTCCTGCTAGGCTGTTTTAAATCATACGTGAGAATCCTTATTGCAATTTAGTTTTAAGAAATGGAAACTGCATCAAATGTGTGTAATACAGTGTTATTTGATGTTAGAATTTAAAAATATTTCTTACATTGGAGTGGACCATAAAAATGTGTTTTTTTTTTGCTTTAAACGCTTTGTGCATGTGCTGGCAGTATTAAGAGGTGACTGGGTGATACACTAGGGTGGACCCTAAATATGTGTTCTTTTGTTTAATATTTTTTGTAGATTCGCTGATCGCTGATTTCGATTCATATGTTAGAATTTTGCAACTTTATTTTACACTAGGGTGCACCCTGAAAATGTGTGCTAGCAGTATAAGGTGTCACTGATTTTGAAAATTATGTTAACATTTCAAGAAGCCTTTTACACTATGGTGGACCCTTAAAATGATTTTTTTATACTATTTGTATATGTGTTGGCAGTATTAAGGGGTCACTAATTTCGAACCTGATTTAAGTATTTAAATAAAGTTTTTTGATACTAGTTTAGACCCTAAAAATGTGTGTTTGTGGCTTTATACTGTTTAAAGATACGATGGTCGCTGATTTCGAATCTTATTTTAGAATTACAAAAAGTTTGTTTTACCCTAGGGTGATCCCTTAAGACGTGTTTTTCCCTTTGTACTCTTTGTGTATGTGCTGACAGTAGTAAGGGGTTGCTGATTTCGAATCTAATGTTAGTGTTAAAAAATTTTTTTGAGACTAGGGTAGACCCTAGAAATGTGTTTTGTTTTATACTCTTTGTAGATGCGCTGGTCGCTGGTTTTGGATCTGATGTAAGAATTTCAAAAAGTGGTTTTGACATCAAGGTGGACCCTAAATGAGTGTTATTTTGTTTAATATTTTTGTAAATGCGCTGTTCGCTGATTTCGAATCTTATGTTAGAATTTCACAACTTTTTTTACACTAGGGTGCACCCTGAAAATGTGTGTTTTATATTATACTTTTTGTGTATGTGCTAGCAGTATAAAGGCTCACTGATTTTAAGACTGATGTTAAAATTTCAAAAAGTTTTTTTACAATAGGGTGGACCCTGAAAATGCTTTTTTATGTTTTATAGTCTTTGTATATAGCAGTATTAAGGAGTGGCTGAAGTCTAAACTGATGTAAGAATTTAAAAAAGTTTTTGACACTAGGGTGGACCCTAAAAATGAGTTTTGTGGCTTTATACTGTTTAAAGATGTGCTGGTTGCATCTGATGTTAAAATTACAAAAAGTTTGTTTTACACTAGGGTGAACCCTAAAAACGTGATTTTTTTCCTTTATATCCTTTGTGTATGTGCTGGAAGTTGTGAAGGGTCGCTGATTTCGAATCTAATGTTAGAATTACAAAAACTTTTTCACATTAGGGTGGACCCTAAAAACGTGTTTTTTGTCTATATACCCTTTGTGTATGTGCTGGCAGTAGTAAGAGATCGCTGATTTTGAATCTAATCTTTTTATTTAAAAAAAATTTTTTGACACTAGGGTAGACTCTAGATATGTGTTTTTGTTTTATACTTTTTGTAGATGCGCTGGTCGTTGGCTTTGAATCTCATGTAAGAATTTCAAAAAGTTGTTTTGACACTAGGGTGGACCCTAAAAATGTGTTTTTTGTTTTATGCTCTTAAGTAAGTTCAGTTTTCAATACAACTTTGGAATCAATTCAAACTCCATGCGAGGAACATGATGAATGTTCAACGCTCAACGCCTTGTTACGTCATGGAACAAACATCGCTGGCAGCGGTAACTGCATATTTTCTTCTTATAAGAATTTTTCATCTTAGTTTTCAATAAAAAATCTTTTATTTTTCAAAAATATTAAATAAAACTTATTGAATTGATTGTTCATTTGCATTACTTGCCTTGTAAAAATTATATAAAATACAAAATAATAAAACGAAAAGAAATATGATACAGATTTTATTTCGAATTACATTCGGAGTTGAAGAAAAACCAGGGACCGTACCGGTTATGGTTTTTATCAAAAAAGTCAGATATTAACAGTTATTGTTTAACTTTTATTTTTTCCTACAAAAATACTTGTTATTTAATGGCTTTTATTTTTTGGGGCAAAAATAACTATTACTTTTGACTTTTATTTTTTGGTCAAAAATAACAGTTATTTTGTGCCTTTTATTTTTTCGGTCAAAAATATCAGGCAATTTGAATTTTTGTAAAGGCCACTTGAACGCCAAAAAAAGTTTTATGCAATTTTTATCGTCTCATCAGCACGCACATTTTGAGCTACAAAACTTTTTAGTTTTTAAAGATTTTTATTCGGCCTTTAAAAAAAATACAAATTGCCTGACATTTTTGATCGAAAAATAAAAGGCACAAAATAACTGTTATTTTTGACCTAAGAAATAAAAGTCAAAAGTAACAGTTATTTTTGCCCGAAAAAATAAAAGGCAAAAAATAACAGTTAATTTTAATTTTTATAGTAACAGCCAAAAATTTAAAAGGCGTTTAATGCTCGCGAAGCTGCTGCCATTACGATAATAATGGTACATTTAATAAAGTCCTCCGGCAACTTTTTCGTTACGCCTTTTTCATCTGAAAATTGCAAAATAACAGTTATTTTCGGTCTCTGAGAAAAACATAAGGAACTTCGTTTCTGACGGAGGTCCCCCGACCGCACCATGTTTTTTTTAATTTAAGTAATCCGTTGCTCTCGGTGTATTGAATTTTTGACAAAATTTTATCGATATCAAATTTTCTTAGTCAATGTTGGAATAACGTAAGAAATATTTATTTTTGTTGTAATATATTTAAATAAAAGGAGGTTCCAAAAATGTATTTTGCGTTGGTTAACTTTTTGTATCTACTGTTTTTGTGCTATTATTCCCCCCACAAAGAGTTGCTTCAACTTATAGGGAAATTTTAGCAATCTTAAAACGCATTCTGCTCGTTATTAAGTGTTGGCAAGATCAGCGCAACTTCTTTATCTCTTGCTATTTTTACACGCTAGCATCTAAGTGGCGAAACTGTTAAGCATATGAGTTGCAAATAGTAGCATGTTTAAGCATGCATGTATTGTGTATTTTACTTGTGTACAGTGGTGGCAAACAAATTGTTTTTTAAAATTTATAAAAACAAAAATTAGCTGTCATAATTGTATATTGGGATGTTATCTGTGCCTTTTTTCCTTTAAAGAATGTACCCTTAAGCAGAAGTTATGAAAATTTTTTAAAGTTTTTACTATTTTTAAGTCTAACGCATTCTTGTACTCGAAAAAAAAAGTAAAAGGCTTCAATAGCAAATAATTTTCCCTATACGAGAAAATCTACAAGTTTTTTAGTTAACAAATTTTGTCGAATAAAAAAATAGTTAAAATAAGAAACATAGCTTCAAACGTCCAAACATTATCAATTTCATAGTCATTAGTTTCACTGTATAATTTTATTGTTTTGTGGTATTTTGAATCATTTTTGCTTTAAAAAATTTTAAATTTTATTAATTTTACTGTTGCTAAAAAAGTACAGAAACAGATTTATAATTTACTTTAAATTTTAATTGATGAGAAGTTCTTTATATTTAAAAACCATCAAATCGAATTTATTACTATTCCCTCTTTGAAGTTAATTTCTAATAAGGAAAGGAATTTTAATGAGAATTTTTAAGCAAAATTTTATTTCTAACTTTTTTATTGATTTCTCTTTAGCGGTTAATAATTATTTGAAAAATTAATTTATTTTTATATAATGGGAAAATATTGAATCATCGACGATTTTTTATAACAAACTCTTTTGTAATTATTACAAACTTTTGAAGTGTGCTAATGAAGTAGCCACCACAATAAAGTGAGAATTTTCTTCTTTTTTTCTTTCATCATTCCTTTAATATTATTTATATAAAATGCTTTGCTGATGAACATATGCAACACATCGTATTTAACTTAAAATGTGTTAATTTTGTACGTTCTGTATCTACACGATTAAAAATCTGTATGGCGGTGGATAAGTTTGTTGCTAGGTTTCGAAATCTAAGCGAACAAATAGATTAAGAAAAACACCAATGGTAAGTGCGATAATAAATGACATTCAAAGTGTTTTGATTTCAACTTTTTCCCAAGGTTTCAATAACGTCATGATGTTTAACCACAAACATGCATAAATTGCATTTTAAAATGTTTTATCTGCAGATATGTTTAATTAGACGCAAAAAGTTTGTTAACAGCAAGTATCTTCTGGATGTCTAAGTGAACCTTTTGAGTAATATTATCAGCAATGCTCAGCTTGTTCCGCCAGGTAGCAGATACTCGTATACTCGGCTTTGTTCATATCAGCTCTTGGTGTCACTTTTCATTCGTTTAGGATTTCAACTTATCTTAGAATTTTCCATATGGCTTTTCTGATTGATTTTTGTTTCCTCAAAACAGCTCATTATTGAAAGTGATGAGTAATCACAAGGGTGCGATGACTGATTAAACTGCTTGAAAACAATGTACAAATTATCTACGTCAATTTAGTAAAAAACTGTAATAAAAAAAATAGTTCTAAACAATGATAACCTAATACCTAATGAAAAGAAAATAAAATTGGAAAGGAATATTATCATCTACTTTTTGTAGTTCTTATTTTTCCTTAACAAGAAAGATAAAATAGAATCTTAAAAATTCATAATAATAAAATATATTTAGAAGTTCAATTATTTTTAGTTCATTCAATTCGTTATTGGTTTCTTTTTTTATTCTTTTAAGAGACCGAAATTTGCTACAAACACTCATCTGTTTATTTTTTTCGTTGATGGCTATTTATTCTTTGATAATAAATAAAATAAATATCCAATAATAATAATAAACTGATTTTCAACCCGCTTTCCTCGATTGAAATCATTCAATTAGCTAACCCTGATGTGAGCTTAAGTATTTCCGTATCTCACTCTAACAGCAATTTAATTGAATTGATCTTCAATCAAGCTTGAGTGCTCTGAAATAATGTGGTTCTTTTTTTCAGTGAAAACACTATAACTGACCGTATTTAGACAAATAATTTCATTATTTTGGTTTGACACGTATTTTTAGGTATACAGTGAAACCTCTACTAACGGACACCTCTCTTAAGCGGACACTTCTCTTGAGCAGACAGTTTTTCCACGACCAAGTTTTTCGTCCGCTTTTTCGAACAAATTAACCTCTCTTAAGCGGACCCCCTCTTGAGCGGACGCGGACAGTATATTTTCGTTTAATTGGGCGAAAAACCTCTGTTAGGCGTACGCGAACCTCCCTCAAGCGGTCACAAACGACTGTTGAATGGACGCAAACCTCTGTTGGACGGACGCGAACCTTTCTCAAGCGGACACGAGCGAGAAAAGTAACTGAAAAAATGTGTGTAAACATACAGAAATGAAATTGGGGATTTCCCTCACAAAGCGCCTCGCTTGTTTTTTTTTTCATTTGCCTTGCATCGCTTCACTGAGCTATAGAACGTTGCAGTGAAAGACATACGAGATGGCGAACCCACATGCAAAATCGTTTTTTTAAAGAAAAACAAAAAAACTTACGTCAATCGACGATTTCTGAATTTCTTAAGTCATAAATTACACATGTAAAATGTTTGTCAATTACATACTTGTTTTCATGATATGAACTGAATTTTTTTTTTAAACACATATGCGTTTAAAGATTATAATATAATGCACGATTTTGTTAAATACATAAATATCATAAATGTATTTTGCATTGAAAAAAATTTCCTTTAACATTTGCTCATTAATCTATAACAAAATTTAAAGATATAAAACTCAGCCTCTCTTTTAAGCGGACACCTCTATTGGACGGACAAAAAAGGGCTGACGGTTAGTGTCCGCCCAGGAGAGGTTTCACTGTTCATAATTTTTATTGTAAGGAAATTTTCAGAAAATGAAATTATTTCTTTTTCATTAACTACACAAAAATGCAAAAATTTGATGCTTTTGGAAAACCTTTTGGAAATTTCTGCATACTTAGTTTTTCACATACACCCTCAAAATCTGGATTCATGGTCAAAAAACCGACTTTTGATAAATACATGTATAATTCATAACGTAACACTTGTATGTCTTGTTCGATTTTAAAACTCGCTCAAACTTGAAATTTTGTAGTTTCAACGGATTTATTTGATCTTCTCACGAGCACAGATCGGTAATGGATTAGTCGGGTAGGTTCGTTGATACAACGTTAGAAAGGTGAATTAATTGCCTTTGAAATGAGCTCTTAAATTAAGTTTTCGATGAGTTAGTTTTTTCTACTAGAAACAATAGTATGAATCAAAATCATGAAACCCCGTAACTCCTAAGGGTGTGAAAATAGACACCTCCTTACTTGACCTTGTTTAACTTGAGCTCCGTAAACATTCGTTCATTTTCACTGGACACCGTGTATAAACTACACGGTTAAAATCTTGGACTAAATTTTAAACTTTTGTGGATTACATATAGGACAACCCCAAAAAAAGATTAATTTTTAATCCAAGGAAAAGTTTACAATTTTTCAATTCAAAAAAGATTAGTTTTCAATCCGAAAAAAGTTTAAAAAACGCAATATAAATATCAACACATGTTCTCTGTTGTGCTGGTCCAACACCTTATCTACTCGGTCATCTCATTTGTTAAGAAAGTTACGCTTATTTTGCATCATAAAGAATGCAAGTAAGCTTGCAGTAAGTAAGCAAGCTAGCAGAAACGTGGGTTCGAGACCCAGCTAAACTAAATTAAAATAAAAAAATGTTCTGACCAGTTCGTGATTTGAACACACGTCCTCTGTTGTGCTAGTCCAATCAATACCTTATCCACTCGTCCAACTTAGTTGTTAACATAGTTTCGCTTATTTTGCATCATTACGAATGCAAGTAAGTTCTTTTCAGGAACGTGGGTTTGAGACCCGGCTAAATTAAACTAATGTTTGGATTACAAAAGTAGTCCCAAAATTTTTAACCGTTTATCGAACAATTTTTTGATTTTTCCAATTTTCTAGACTAGAATACTGGCTTAAGATACAAGACAGCATCCTTGCATCCTTGAAATGCTTAAAATGTAAATTGATATTAAAAAAAAAAATTAATTTACATTCATTCTTAATAAGCTAATGTCATATCTTGAACATAAAATAATTACACAATTACCATTAGGGGTATAATTATGGTAATGGTTATGATAATAAATAAAGAATTTCAAATGGAATTTATGAATTTCAACTGATCTTTTCTGAATTTCAAATAGAATTTCTAAATTATAAATGATCTTTTCTAAATTTCAAGTGGAATTTGTGATTGTCATTCGATTTTTTCTGAATTGCAATTGAAAAGGGAGTCCCAAAAGCTTTAATTGAATAAAACTAGAGCCGTTGTTGATGGGAATAGATTGTTCTTTCGAATAATCGAATTGCCAACTGGATAAATTATCATTAATTGACATTATGAGAATTTTGTAAATTCCTGTAATTATATTGTTTACAAAATATTCTATTGCTAATCAGAGAGTCATGTCCATGATTTTTATATCTGACTTATGTACACTAACAACCCCACGAAATCATTGTTAAATTCAAATGCGGGTTAATGTCAGACTTTGCATTTCATTAATGATTTAAGTTTTAAGAATGGTAGACGAGAATATAAAACTACCAAGTTGTCACACTCTGCAGTGAGTGAGTGAGTGAGTGAGTGAGTGAGTGAGTTAATGGGGTGTTTAGTGGTTGATTCTGTTATGACAGTGAATAAAGTGTGCCTGCACGATCTTGCTCTGTCGAAAATACAGCCAAGGCAATAATTATCGACGGTAATCGTTAAATTCTTTAATTAACTGGCTTTGTTTTTTTATTTTCATTCCATTGATAATGGATTTCTTTTAAGATAATTTTAAGAAATAGCTTTCTTGTTGGGAGAGCGAATCTATCATGCTAGATATTCAGTTCTGCTGCTCCCCCAACCGCCACGGATTACTATATCTGAACCCTCAAGTTTTCAATGGCGAGGCTCTTGCATTTATTCTATTTCCTGTTCAGATAGTTTTATTTGTTTGCTCTTGTGTTTTGCTGCACATCAACCGATTTACACATCAAGTTCAATCGTTTTATTTTGTGTTGAGTGCACGAACCTCTAACAAAAGCACAAAAGGGAGCATTGTCTGATTACAATTTTGCTGTTTGTTGTTGTTGCTGTTGTTGTTGTTACGTATTTTTCAATCGGTTTCATATCAATTCAATGTATCAAGTGCCACTCGCCTCTTTTGTATGTTCTATATTCTGAGTCTGCCTTCTCTGCATGCAAACAAAAGCTAAGCTCTATTTAACAATATTATCATCTATGAGTATAATACTGTGCTCTCTTACAGGTATCTGTTGGATACCAAACATTTCCCCTCTTTGTTTGTTTTATAAACTCTTGGCGGCCTGAAAATGCAGGGTCCATCGGACACCCTCTTACCATGTCAGTGTGCCAGGTTGTTGCCATATTGTTGTGTTATGATGATCCATCGGGTACCGCTTCAACGTCATAAAAATGTGCTGTAGAAAAGTTCTATCAAAATAAACAACAACAAACAACTTTCTAGGTTTGTGTCGAATCAAAATGTTTACAAATTCAAAGTGAAATGGAAAATCAGAGTATTTTTTCTGTTCTATATTTTGAGATTCAATTCTCACTCAAGAGAGGAGAACATTTCTCTTATGTTGTTTTGAGCAGAAACAAAAAATGAGTGTGATTCGACAATTTTCCCGAACTATCAAAGAGAGATAAAATGATGTTAAATCAGAAAAAAAAATACTATTTTGGTAATGGCCTGTGATAAACCGGAATTTTCACGAAATAATTATGAACCAATGAACAGGGTAGATAAGTTTTACATTAATAATGTATTTTAGTATTCTGAATTCTTAACACAATGATATTCAGCTACAGTTATGCTACTAGACCACTGTTAATAGCATTTTTGAAGCGAAACTTCTTTAAGCCCGTATGATACTTCATTGTGTTGTCAAATTTTTATTCATTGACAATGAAACTAGAGCAGTTGAAATAGTGCTAAAGCTAAAATGCAAGAAATGTGACTCGAATTTTGTACGAATTTTGTACGAATTGGACAAAAAATGTGCGACGGACAGCATTTTCAATGCATTGTTCTTGACGTTTCTCTCAATTCGTCACACATTAAGTTTCGATCAAATAATAAGTGACAAAAATAAGCTTGAGCTCTTTCTAACGTAGCCAATAAGAAAAGAGAGATAAGATAGTAACATTGCGGAGATATAAAAAATTGACACTATGTATATTTTTATCCTTTTCCGTATGATACTTCATTGTTTTGTCCAATTTTTATTCATTGAAAATGAAACTAGAGCAGTTGAAATAGAGCTAAAGCTTAAATTCAAGAAGTGTGAGTGTATACGCATATAGTACGAATTGGACAAAAAAATGTGCGACGGACAGCATTTTCAATGCATTGTTTTTGACGTTTCTCTCAATTCGTTCGTCGTTAAGTTTCGATCAGTTTCGATCAAATATTTAGTGTCAAAAACAAGCTTGAGCTCTTTCTTCCGCAGACAAGAAGAACAGAGAGATAAAATAGTCACTTTGCGGAGATGTAAAATAGTGGCACGATGCATGTTTTCATCCTTTTCCAACAATATATATCTGTCTAGCCCACGTGCCACTTGTTTTCAGATTTTGAAATTGGACAAAACAATGAAGTATCATACGGGCTTTAGCATGTACACAAACCAATTTTAAAGACATTTTAAACGTTGTAGTAGCTGTTGAACTGACAGCTTAAATTCAACTTGAACAAATTTAGGATCTACTTTTAAGAAAATTTGTAAAAGCCAAACAGAAAATGCACTTAGCGAATTCTTTTTTAACCATAACTTTTGTTTGGAAAGAGATATTAGGGTAATTTTTTCACATAAATTATTTTTTAAACTTGAATATTTTGTACAAAATAAAAAACATTTTAAAACTATATAACAAAATTTAATATATTTAAAAAGAGCAGAGATATTTGCATCGAAAGTCAAAACTTTGATTTGCAAGTCTTTTTTGCTCGTTCTTAGGTAACGATGGTTTATGAAAAAGTCGCTGTACTAAAAAATTTTAAGATATGTTAATGTTTTTAGTGTCAAAATATCAAATTTTTAAAATTAACAGGCCTATTCTGGCAAAGTATCAATTGTTACCCAGTATTTTTATTATTTCTATGTGTCTGCTGTAATTTTGTGATTTCAAAACAAAATTTGAAGCTCAAAAACAATAAATTTTGATAGAAACTTTTCACAATTTCATTCAAAAATTTTGTTTTTTGAGCTTCAAATTTTGTTTTGAAATCACAAAATTACAGCAAAAATACAGTAAAAATACTGGGTAACAATTAGTGCTTTGCCAGAATAGACCTGTAAATTGGAAAAAATTCCGATCGTAGGTAAAAAGAATTTCAATAACAAAATTTACGTAAATTGAAAAGGAGCGAAAAAGGCATAGTCAAAACTAAGTATGCCAATGTCTAATCTAGGATGCACACAATATGTGTACTTAAATTGAGTTAAGTCCGACCTTCCGTTTAGATTTGTATTAACCCTTTCAGTGGATTTGCCCAATATATTGGACACATCAAAAAGTCATTTTTATTTTTATTTTGCAACGCTTTTTTTTAATCAAATCGTTTGGTTCTATGAAAAAATATGAACCAATATGATAAAAATAAGTTTAGAGAAATATTTGGCCTTTAAGTCAGTTGGATTTTCGATTTTGTGCAAAAAAAAAAAGAATTCTTTTTGGCTTTTTTTATAAGAAAAAAATCAACCGGACAAAAATCAAATTTATTTTTTTTCATCTTTTTATGACTTTAATGATAAGAATATTAAGAGAGCATAAAAAACAAAGATCTAAAGGGTTGAAAAACCTTCAAGGGATTAAAAAAAAATTTTGTGCCGAACAGGAACAAAACCATTTTTTCTTTGTACTAGCTTGCAAAACGTAGCGCAGGTAAAAATCAAAGGTATGTTTTTTCATGTTTTTAAAACTGAAATGATAGGAATATTACTTCAAAAAATTGTTTTGTTCTTAGTTTAGCCTAAAGGGTTAAGGTAAATACGTGAATTATTGAGTAGGCGAAACAAACGTGAGAGACAATTTGAATTGCTTTTAACCAATGCTAGTGTTTTGCCTTAACCTCGGCAAGCATTTCCAGCCCTTAGTTGTTCCTGTCCTTTAATTTCACATTTTCCTATTGTGGATTTTTTTTAGTTTTCCCTAATTTTTAAATGTAGGAAAGAACAACGAAAGTGAAAAGAACCGTGCCCGAGCCCGGATTCGAACCAGGGACCTCTGAGTTGATAGTCTAGCGCACTCTCCACTAGGCTACAAAGGCAGACTGTTTATGTATTGACAAGTTTAATTGCGCAGTCTTTTCAAAGGGAATTTTTTAAAAGAAACTAGTTTTTGGCATATTTGTGACCAAGAAACTGACTCACGGAAAACATATTTTAAGAACTCATTTGAAAGGCAATGAATTAACCTTTCTAACGGTATTTCTCGTGTCCGACCGAATATTCGGTTTCAGTTACTGCCAGTTTCGGCCCTTTTTATCAGTTTCGGCCATTTTTGGCTATTCGGCCTCAATATGGCCTCAATATGGCCGAATAGCCGAAACTAGTCGAAACTTTTGGTAAAAACTTCTTGCATCAGCCATTTAATTCAAATATAAAAATATTTACAACGCATTGTACAAAACAAAAATTATGAATTCGTCTATAATTTGATTTCTCGTGTTAATGCAAAACATTTTGGTTAATTTTATGCGTTCGATATTATCATTTTCGATTTTATCATCTCTATTGCAATTAATAGGTACTGAAAGTTTAAAGTTTTATAGGTACTTTTATAGGAAGTATTAAAGTTTTATAGGTACTGAAGCCTAAAAATTATAGTTAAACTTCCGAACGAATTCTGTCAGCCCAATTCTGAATGATTTTTTTCGGGGAATCGGAAAAGGGAATTTTCATGTTTAAGATAAAGTTCAAAAATATTTTGGAAATTTTTAATGCCAATTTGTTCATCAACCTTCAACATTCATCAGTGTAAAAAAATGTGATCTCTTCATCTGCTGTCTTAAAAATGAAAACTCCCTTTTCCAATTCCCCGGGAAAAAACATTCAGAATTCGGCTGTGTGTGTGTGGAATAAAGGAAAAGAATACGAAATATTTCTATCTATATAATACTAAACCTTTAAAAAAAATACTTTGTTTTGTAGTTCTATAAAAATGTAGGTGTATACTATTTTGAGTGTGTACTGAAGATATAAAATATGCAATGCTTTTGTAATAAAAAATAATATGAAAAATTATCTCATTTATTATTATAGTAAACTTTAATTAACTATTCAATATTCGAGTAATGATTTTTTATAATAAATTTTTTTCTTATGTGTATGAAAGTACTTTTGTTTCCTTTTAATAAAAAAACATTATTTGTAAAAACTCAAATTTTCATATTAATATCCAGTTTCGGTTTCGATTTTAAAATGGCCGAATATTCGGTTTCGGCCAAATTCCGGTTTCGGTCGGACACTAGGTGTATCAACAAACCCACTCGACTTATCCATTACGGAACTGTGCTCGTGTGAAGATGAAATCATTCCGTTGAAACTACTTAATTTCATGTTTGAGCGCAATTTTCTCAGAATTTCGCGTAATAAATCAAACTAGTTTTTATAATTAATTTTGTAATTTTTTCCATTTTCTTTTTAATAATATCAAAAAATAAACATAACTTTCAAAGTAAAGAAGTTCTTTGAACTTCAAAAATTTTACTTAATCGTTTGCCTTTTATAATACTACTAGCCAGTGGTTAAATTTTTTATGTTCACACAAATTTTTTGTTTTTTAAGATATATTTATGTTTTTGATGTCATTAAAAAGAGAATTGACTAAATAAGAAAATTGATTACAAAAACAAATTTTAATTATAGCGCGAAATTCTGAGAAAATTGCGTTCAAACATAAAATTTAGCACTGCTCCCTAATGGATAAGTCAAGTGGGTTCGTTTTTGTAGATAGACACTTTTGAATATAAGCCATCCATATGCATTACAAGTCCTTTGATTGGACTTTTGTACAAAAAATGTATGATCAGATATATTTAAAAACAGCGGACATATATGTATCGAAAATCAAAATATTGATTTTCAAGTCAATTTTTTCTCATTCTTAGGTAGCGATGTTTTTTAAAAAAGTCGTTGTACTAAAAATTTCTACAGTTTTCTGAAGTTCCGTTTCTACCGTGCGTGTTGGCCACACATACATACTTTTTTATATATATACATAGTATAACTTATTTCTTGCTTAATAATATAACTCAAGTACTTATTTCCTTTTATTTGAATTAATATAAAATAACCTATATTTTTTTTCTCCACAGTTCTCAATCAAATGAACGTCAGTTTCTTAAAGATTTTATAAGTGGTGCTCCCGGCTCATCAGGTGCACGCTTGGCAGCATGGCTACAGCCGGAATCAAGACTTGATCCAAATAAGTAAGTATTTTTGGTTTTAATGGAAACAAGAACAGTGTATCTTAATGTATTGTATTATAACTAAAATCAAATACAGATATTGGAATCAAATGTGCAAATTTATAATTTCTTTATTAGTCCTTTGATTATCAAATTTTTAAAGTCTTAATCTGAACTAAGATCCTGAGATTATTTATTTATTAAGTAAATCTTAACTTGGTTTCAAAATGAGTTGATGAAATGTTGGGAAAAATAACCAAATCGATACGTCCAACGTATAAGTTGGTAACTCAAGATCTCAAGTTTTTGAAGATAACTTTTTAAGTATTGTTTTCGTTATAAAAATAAAATTGAAAACTGAAATTGGGTACAGAAATTTGAACTTCTATCTTTTATCTTTAAGACCTTGTACTCAGTTTTACTTATCGGTATACTTTGCAAAACAAAATCTTCACATAAATAGTATCACTACAAATTTTTACTCTTGAGTTACCAACTCATACGTTGGACGTATCTCGATATGTTTAGGAACAATTGCAGCTTGTTACTTGTAAATGAATAACAATTCACTTTAAACACTTTTATTCATCTTTACAGATGTGAGTTGAATACTATTACCGAACCTTTGAGATATGGTTGGCCAACTCAGGTAACTGTCACCATACGTGATCAATATGGAGATGCAGTTTTAGTTCCTGAACTTAAGGTAATGCCGCATTAATACTAGATGACACAACAATTCTTATCTGTTGGTTCAACAAGAAACAGAAATACTTGAACTAAACATATTCTATTTTTCTATAATAAACTTTCGTGTAGGTGGAAATTAAAGCTATTCCCACAGGCTCTTCTGGTAATGGAAACATAAAAATGCGTCGCGTATCATGCACCGATACTACTTCTTTTGGTGGTGTCCCACCACCACCACGAATCAACTATGAACCCACAATCAAGGATAAAATGTGCTTCAAGGCAATAACATTCATGAAGCCTTTCAACAACTACTCCTTCGAGGAACTACGTTACAGTAGTCCAGTACAAACTCGGGTCACAGAAACCTTGTATGCCCAAGACATGGAAAATGGAACATTCAGCGTTCATTGGACTCCAAATTCTGTGGGAAGCTACTGTTTGGCCGTTTCGATTGATGGCATACTGCTAGAGGAGGTCTATAGAGTAGAGGTCAAGGAAGGAGGTCTACCGCCACCGTCACAAAAGCACGCCATCAAAAAACCACAACCACCAAACAAGCTTCGAAAATTCTTTACCAAAAATACTGCTGGTCTGCGCATACGTTCTCATCCAACACTGCAATCTGAACAGGTTGGAATAATTCAGCTCAATGGTGTTATTTCGTTTATCGATGAGATCGAAAATGACGACGGTGTTTGGCTTCGCTTGTCTACAGAGTCCATTCGGCAGCATTGTACCATGGGTTGGTATCCTACGGAAGCCTGGTGTTTGCAATACAATCAGCACCTGAGCAAAACCCTATTACATCCTGTCATTGATGCAGCTTCTTCGACCACAACCAGTAGCACTACAAACACAACTACAACAACAACAACTAGCACTTCGACCACGACAACTGGCGGTAAACTAAAACCAAAGCATAAGGTTTTACTGGAAAACATTGATATTCCGGCCGTCACTGCAGCAATTGAATCATCACCCACAAAACCTAAGTCGACCTCGCCCTGCACAAAAACCGTTGATCACTCCCAATCGAGACCAACAGCAGCCAAGTCTTCTGACAGCCAAATGTCAATATCGACAAATCCCTTTCTATTCGGCCCCGAGAAGATAGACTGTGACTCAAATCTGCACGAGAGCGACATCAATAAGGTTTTTGACATGCACACCGTTGGGTCCTCCTCAAGTGAATCGCAACAACTTGCTCCATCTAGCCAAGCTGATTTACTGCAATCGCTGCAAGGCTCGAGTCCATCAAATTTGGGCTCAGCTATAGCAGGCGTTGTAGGTGGTGGTGCTAGCAAGTTGCAAGCTCTGCAAAAGTGGTTTAAAGGCGATGCTCCTGAAGGTGGTGTTGGTGGAACGCCAGCTAAAGAACATCAACGTAAGCGCTCCGATGTGAGTGACATAGCGTCGGTATCGGTGCGGGATCTGGTAAGAGCCATAGGGGCTCAGGAGACGCGTAGCAACGGAAATAGTGCCTCACAGGTGCAACGCAGCTCAAGTCCCATTTGTATACCAAAAACGGCAAAGAGTGAATCTGCTATGAGTGCCAGTAGCAAGTCTAACGAGTTATCGGAAACATCTGGTCTATTAAGTTCACTAACTCAGGACTCTAGTCATTCTCCGAAAAGTCTTAGGGAAGATTCTAACCCTGTTGACAGCAGTGGCGTTGCCAGCTTTGATGTTTCAACCATACGCATGACGAACTTTACGCCAAGTCAAACAGCTGCTTTACTCTCCACCCCAAAGCATTCGCCTCGAAAAATTGGCGGAGTTGCGAAACTTGAACCTTCTGCGTCGTCTTCGGACACTACAGCATTGAAAGAATCGGAATTGAAGAATTTGGAGGATGAAATGAGTTTACTTCACATAACCACAGCACGTGGTGGAGCAGTCACGTTGTCAAACCAGGATATGCCGTTGTTTGGCGAACAAAAGCTAACCAGTACTACTGCAAGCACAGACGAGTCCAGTCCACCAGTCTGGCCAGCCCCGTTGTCAAGTGGGGCGAAATTTGCACAGCCAACAACAGCACTAAAAGTTCAATCATCTTCTGGACCAATGAAACGCGCTATGCCACCTTCGCTGGCCGAAAGTATTCGTGCAGTTTTTGCCGCGTTTCTCTGGCACGAAGGTATCGTACACGATGCCATGGCCTGCGCTAGCTTTTTGAAGTTTCATCCATCGCTACCGAAAGAGGGTGCAACCGTGGTGACGCGTGGAGATGGCGGCGATAATAAGTTGCAGCTATCGCGCGAGCAAAAAGCACAACAGCGCCATTCAGTGGAGGTAGCCAATGCAGGAAACTACTTGAACATACGCCCATCAACACTGGAGACACTAACGAAATGTGGTAACTCCTCGGTAAACAACCGAAAGTATCGCAAAAACTTGTCTGGTGATAATGCTGCTGAAAATAGCGAAAAGATAAAACTGCACGCTTTGCCAGAGATCGTAACAGTTCTACCGCCAGCATTGCGTTGCTTGGTCTATTTGTGGGAAAAGGTCTGCTCCAATTGCATTCAGGTTGTGCAGGCCAACAGCATGGAGAGACAGAAGCTGAGTTCGCCTTCACGCGATGCAAATGCAGGCTCAAAAGAAAAGTCCGAAGCGCACGAAAAGGAGACAAAAAAATCGAAAAAGAAGAAAAAAGACGATGGGTCGTGGTGTGAGCTATGTGAAATTTTCTTGCCCATTCCTGTGACGTATCACATGCGTATTGTTCACCCAGGATGTGGTAAATCTGCAAAGGGCAAAGGTTACAACTCCGTTGGGATATTTTGTGAGGGTTGGGCAGGTAATTGTGGCGAAGGAGGAAAGGGCGCTTCAAGCTGGTTTCTGATGTGCGATGCTTGTCGCGAGAAGTACATATCAGCCAATAAGAATACGAACAACATTAACAATGCACCTAATGTCACCAGTTCAAGTAAGTATGCCTTCCAATTGAAAAGTTTTTGTGTTACTACAAAAATTAATCACTCTTTGCCTTTGTAGCCAATGAAATGAACCTGTTTGGTGTGAAGACAACAGCGCTAATTGCTAATTCTGAAATATACACAACTATGCGTGAAAATGCTACTTTTCTACTGGAGCTGTCATCAAGTGTGTCAAATCTTCCAACTGGGCCGAATGCCGCTGCCATACCAGTCAGCAATGCTTTGCTTAACTCCTCGATTACTAAGCGTTCTCCGCAACAAATGCCAGTGGTGATTGAACATCAAAACTTTACTGTTGGTGATTTGAACAAGCCGAGCACAAGTCGCGGGGACTCAGCCCGAAACAGTCGCGTAGGCCTGAGAATGAACGGAAAATTTGGATGTAAGTTATGGTGAAAGTGGTCAGCAGAAGCTGATAATGATATCTTGAAAATTTCTTCCCCAAAACCAGGCTCAACACCATATCGTAAAAGTTTTGTTGGAGCATCGGCTTCACCGGACTTTATTTGGGCCTCCCCAGAAACTTTTGCCTGCCTAGAAACTTTGGGCGTGCCTAGCAATGATGATGATCTGCCATATGAAATATTTGGTGTAAATACTACCGAAAACGGTTTCGACAGGGTATGTTTTTATTGATGTCCTATTGTTTGATTAATGTAATCAGCAGTTTTCATTTTTTAAAAAATAAATTTATTTATATGAACCGCTTGTACTAAATTAAATTTTCGAACTGAAGAAAAATTTGTGAAACAATTTTTAAAACGATTAAAGCAATCTTTTATTTTTAACAATTTTAAAGTCACCTTCCCCATATTTTTCAATCATCTCATTTTATCTCTTCGTTTCAGCCCCTCTCCGAAATATCTTTTGAGTCGTGCGATCCTCATAACTACGAGCTGATGGCGGGATCTGTTTCCACACAAGCTGGTCCATCAACAGGTACTTTTTCGAAATTTCATCGTAGTTTCTCCATGGGACAAGGCTGGGCTGCAGCACAGCAACAAATGGGTGGAGCTAATTTAAAAGGTCTTGCCACAAATTTTGATGAAAGTCAACAGCCGAAAGTTGTATATCGCCGACGTAACAACTCGACGACCACTGAAGGTGACGGTTCTCTGCTTATCTGTTACCCGTCCGAAAATTTACGCAGACTTGTACCAGAAAAAATGCTGGCATCCTCCGTTGTACAACGAGTGGAGCCAAGTGAGTCTACGGTATCAGCTGCTGGAGCTGGTGCTGATGCTGATATGACCAACCAGCATCTCAACGCCAATGAAAACGATCAGTGTGAATTTAGTGCTAAAAATGCCACCAATGAAACTGAGAAGTTGCCTACCGTTGGGTCGTCCAACGGAGCAGCTCAAAAAGATTTTGCTGGCAACAGCGCATCCTCCCGCCAAACATTAGCACAAGAAAAAGATGGTTATGAGAAAAATCTTTCAAATTCGCTCGACCAAGAAGCTTCTACGCAAATGAATGCTTTGCTTACTCGCCCAGCCATGTTGTTCATAACCCAAAAGCATGACTTGGACAAGCTGAGGTATGCCATGAAACGCAGCTTGCGCATTGCAACCTGTCGCATTTACTCACTTCAGGCACTCAATTGGCTGATACGTTCGGTAACGCAGAGCGTCTGTTTGCACGACCTCATGTGGTGGTTTGTAAGTTCGTTGAGTGTTTCTTCAGTAGAGTCTGCCGATGGAAAATGCGATGACACAGAGCTGGCATTGGAGCATCCGGTTTCATTTACGCAAATAAGTGGTCGTTTTTCGCACATGATTACCCAGAGCTTACACCTTTTTCTGCAATCAGTTGCGGATCTTACACTCTTCCTATCACCCGGATCCTCACTACAGCGCATTGCAATACAATGCTTTGGCATTCGTTTTCGCCAAGCCGATCATCAATTTCTCCATAGTTCGCATGTCTTTGGCAATATTTCGAAGATTCTTTCAAAGTCCGATGAACAGGACGATATTATGGCAGTCTCAGCACTGGTGACAGCGGATAATGCTAGCGGACACGATGCTGCCGGAGCCAAGTTGTTGTATTTTACCGATTTGAATGGCATGTTTGAGGTATACTTTTGACTTGACCAATAAGCACTTGGCAGATGGCCGGAATCTTATTGGCGAACTTATTTCAGGTAACTGTTTCCTCGCGCCAGGCCATGGCAGAGTCTTTGACAGACAATTCAACGGAAACCTTTTGGGAGAGCGATGAAGAGGATCGCAATAAATGCAAAATCATTGAAATATCTATGAACAAAATGGCGTTTACATGCAAAGCGGTGCTGGTGCACATCGACAATAGTCGTGATATTCAGGTAAGTTCGTATGTGTATATTCCAATTTTTAAATTCAACCTGCAGTTTCGTCCTTAATACCAAAAAGAACAAGGTTTTGAATGTCGTATTTTATGCCGGACAATCGTTGGGCGATACAAATCTCATAAAATCCGTTGATATAGATGCGAAAGCTTGTTCATGGATTTCGGCCAAGATTATAGATGATAGCTACACGCATTTCCGTTTGGAGTTTCATGGTCCCGAAAACACGCTTAGAGTGCGTCAGATCAAACTGCTGGGACTTCCGAGCACTATGAATGGCATGGAGGAGAATATAGCCGACCACTATAATGTATCTACAGATTACCGGCAGAATCACCAACAAAAATCATACTTTAAGCTAACGAACGCAACGCGCATTCAGCAGCAAACATGCGAGGCAGAGACGCTACGAGTTTTTCGTCTCATAACAGGTGAGTTGTTGTCTTACTTTGGTTAGCTAAACATTCGGTTATTTGTTTCTTCCACCAGGTCAAGTGTTTGGAAAACTGATCAGCATTGCAGCGAGTGATTCACACAAGCTATCGGACAGCCGACATCAATCTGTGCTTGGCATGGAGTCAAGTGCAGCCAATTCAATGCTGGCCGACTCCTTAGATCTGCGTGAACACATGGTGGGCATTTTATTCTCGCGTAGCAAGTTGTCCCATCTGCAGAAGCAGGTGATTGTCCACATAGTGCATGCCATCAAGAAAGAGGCTCAACGCGCCAAGGAAGATTGGGAAGTTGTCAATCTGAGCAACTGCTTTAAAGATACTCAGGCAAACATTACATCGACTGCATCCGCAGTCGGTGAGCCAAAAAGCGAGAGTAGCTCTGAACGCTACCGTTCGTTGGATACCTACTGCTTTGAGATGCTAAGCATGGTTTTAGCGTTGTCAGGTAGCGCGGTTGGACGTTCATATCTTTCGCATCAGCACGGGTTACTTCGTGATTTACTCAGCTTGTTGCACACTGGTAGTGATCGTGTGCAGCGTCAGGTCACCGCATTGCTAAGACGCATTCTGCCAGAGATCTCACCAGAGAATTTTGCTGACATTTTGGGCGTGCAACGTCTGCCACCTGCTGACTACAACATTGCGCATCAAAATGGCTATGACTTTGATATGAATCGCTTGGGCTTATTTGACATCTTCTTGGCAGTGATAGCAAAATCGCTTCAATTGCAGGTGAAAATCAAAACGACTCCCAACGCCAAGACAGGTTTAGAAAAGACGCCGTCATTTGTGCGGTTGTGCAATTCATTGGATCTTTCGGTTCATCTTTTAAAAACTACGCCAAAGCCGTCTGACGTAGTTACGACAGAAGCGGTTGCAGTAAACTTTCCCAATTCACTGCCATTCCGCTTTGATCATAATCCTTTGAACAATGTTGGCAATAACGAGCATAAAGTGGACTTTGGCATGGGCAGCTCAACGCTTAAATCTTCAAAGAATATAGGCTCTACAAAAAATCTTAATCAGCGTTGGTTTTTGAATGGCGTTATTTCGATGAAGCAAGCTGAGAGCATCATTTGTTTGATTCGTGACTTGGCAAGCGTAAGTGTGAATTTTTGTTTGAATATATGCTTAACCAAAAATGATAATGATTGTTGGTCACTAAGGGTGACCTTATTTTTCTAAATTACTTTTCTTAATATGGATGGCTGAAAAATCGTTGCTTTTGATGTAAAAACAATAAAAATATCAAATTGTAAGTAATCGGAATTTGAAATTGAAAAACATATGAAATTTTTTTTTTACTTTTTACATATTACTCGATTGTTTGCACATAAAACTATATTTTGTGCCTAAAACTGGTATGCGCTTTGTTTGTTATTTTCTTGTCCCTAAAAATGAGATGTAAAACTTAATCGGATAAAAATTGCTAGAGTTGTGATATTTTACTTTTTGAAAAAATGTAAATTTTTTCTTGTTGTAAAAGAAAATCTTAAAAATTCATTTTTGAAAGCATTGCAATAAAATGCTGTTAAAATGTTTTCTGAAAAAACATTTAATTTAAATGCAAAAAATTATGTGACTACGTTGAATAACTTGGTCGTTAGGAAATTTTTTACTAGAAGTGCAACATTTTGTAAATTTCGAGTTTGGGTATTTTTAAGAAAAATATCCTCAAAAATCTCAAAAATGCGGAATTTAAAAAAACGACTTAACGGGTGACTCTGGCATAGTCTTAAGCTATTTTGTGGAAAAAACTACAAAAACCAAAATTCGGATGAAAAAGCTATAGCTGTTGAAACTTGATTTTTTTTCAAAAATTCTCAAAGTTTCTGTTTTTGGCATTTCAAATACAAAAAAAAAAAAATCATAAAAAAAGATAAAACGATTCTTCGCATTCAAAATTACTATTAATTTTAAAAAATATTTTAGATATTCCTTAAAAAAAATTTAATTCCAGGACTGCCAACATACCCTGGTTTTAGGATAACAAAATTAAAAAATCCCAAAAATTAACAATTTAATTTTCACGCAATATGTAAATTATATTTTTTCACCATTCCAACAAGCACAATATATCCAAAATCGGATCAAAAACCAAGGATGACCAAATCGGATCACACCGCCATATTAAAGTTAAAAAAGATGAAGGAAAAAAAAATCGCAAAAATTTGCTTTATTAAATTATTAATTGATTCAATGTTGCAAAATAAATCTAGATTAAATATAAGTTAATTAAATTATTTATTCCATAAGAAAGTGTTTTTTAATCGAGCAGCGCTTTCGACACCAACAACAGTGGTAAAAATTAAATTTGTTGATTTTTGGGATTTTTTTAATATCGTTGAATTTTTTGTATTTGAATTAAATGTTTTTCAAAAAACATTTCAACAGCATTTTATTGCAATGTTTTCAAAAATGAATTTTTAATATTTTTTTTTACTACAACAAGAAAAAGATATTTTTTTCAAAAAGTAAAATATCACAACTCTAGCAATTTTTATCTGATTGTTAAGTTTTACATCTCATTTTTAGGTACAATTAAATGACAAACAAAGTGCATACCAGTTTTAGGCACAAAATATGGTTTTATGTGCAAACAATCCAGTAATATGTAAAAAGTCAAAAAATGTTCATATGTTTTTCAATTTCAAATTTAAATCGCTTTGATAGTCGGGTAAAAAATTTGTGAATACTTACAATTTGATATTTTTGTTATTTTTAAATCAAAAGGAACGATTTTCCAGCCATCCATCTTAAGAAAATGTCTCTTAAAAAATCTCCCTATTGCTAATCGACCTATTGCTTATTGGTCACACGTCCCCTTTTACACAATATAAGGACACTCATGCAACAAGGTAACCATGGAAGTGTATGTCATGCTGACCATTTTTGCTGAACAAAATTATAGTCCATGTGTAAAAATTGTTTTGTTTTTTTTTTGTACTGAACAATTTTATGAGGCATCCTACTTATTTTTATTTTTTTATTTATTTATTTATTTGGTTATTTGGTTGCTAAACCTTAACAGACTTTACAGCAATTTAATGTCAATAATTTATTTGTCAAGCGCTCCACACACAATTAGCCTCCTTGACCACTGACTTACAGCCCTATTCTGGCAAATTAACAAATTGTTAACCAGTATTTTGAATATTTCTATGTGTTTATTGTCATTTTTTTATTTCAAAACAAAATTTGAAGCTCAAGAATAAAAAATTTTGATAAAAATTGTCAACTGCTTTTCAGTTATTGACAATTTCACTAACAAATTTTGTTTTTTTGAGCTTTAAGTTTTGTGCTGAAAACAACAAACACATAGAAATATTCAAAATACTGGTTAACAATTTGTTAATTTGCCGGAATAGGGCTGTAAGTATTTTATACAATTTCGGTTCACTTTTTAACGATATCGTTGTTTTATCTCGTTGCAATTTTTTCGAGTACGTGTACGCTTTACTAGTAAAAACTTGTGACAATTTTTTGTAAGTGAATAAACCTATTATTTGCAGTTCCAACTAAAGCTAACAACGCTACTTTATTTTTATGAAATTTTTATTTAAATATTTAAGGTTTTTAATAAACTTGTAGTTATTCTGTCAGTATATTTTTCAGTTTTTGAACAGTAACAAAAATCAGCTGTTTTCGAATTTTATTTTCGAACAACATGAAAACGCAAAAATATGAGGTTTGCAGAGAACCAAAAACAAAAAGACTTAATTTTAAATCGAATTTTAATTTGAAATCTGGCCGAAATCCAGAGCATGTATAATTATTTCTTTTAACTTGAAACAACACCTGAAATTACGTAAAAAATAGGGATTAATAAGATTAAATAATTATTCTACACGTGTTGCACCCGAAACTAAAAACTCTTCTCTGAGAACTCTCAATCAGTCCATTTTAATTTACAAGCATAAATAAAATATGGGTAAATAAAATACTCATAGCAGCAATACCTCAATGATCTTTTGGAATGATTAGTACGCTAATGCAATAACAAACAAAATGCCATCTAAGAATTAAGAAGAGTTTTCAAAGTATTAAGATTTTAGAAAACAATTTTGCAATGCAAGTTTTTATAAACGGTTTTGTAAGTTACTCTATTTTTTATTTAATTAGCTTGTGATGAGAGAAATAGATTTTTATATACCCATATCTGTATTGGTCTTAAACTTTGTTCAGCAAAAAAGATTAGCATGACATCCTCATCTTTCAGAAATATACCATGATACCTTTGTTACAGTAACTTAACTTACTTAATTTCATTTCAAGGGCAAGTTAAGCGATAAGTGGTCGCAAATAACTAAAGCCGCCATTGCCGAGGCTGTGCTTAACCTTACACGGCTGGATGAAGTATTTCGCAACCCTGAGAACTGCATAAAGACCGCTACTCTTTGGTTGGCGCTGGCCAGTCTTTGTGTACTAGATCGCGATCATGTGGAAAAACTCTCATCCGGCCAGTGGTCTAAGGTCTCGGAGACTCGACCGATGTGCAGTAATCATGATGATGGTGAGACTGCCGCTATTATACAGTGCGAAACCTGCGGGTCCTTGTGTGGCGATTGTGATCGTTTCTTACATTTGAATCGCAAGACCAGAATGCACAAGAGAACAGTAAGTATTGGAGACATATATTTTTGGAATTTTATGACATTGAAGACCTAATGCTTTTTGATTAGGTGTGCAAAGAAGAGGAGGAAGCCATTCGCGTCGAATTGCATGAATCCTGTGGACGCACAAAACTCTTCTGGCTGCTGGCATTGGCAGACTCCAAGACATTAAAGGGCATGGTTGAATTTCGTGATGGCAGTCACACTATTATTTCTGGTCCTCAGGAGACTGTGGGTCGCTGTCGATTCTGTGGCATAACAGGCAACACGGGTTTGCTGGAAATAAGCAACGTCTGTGCTGATGCTCAGTGTCAGGAATATGCAGCCAACTCTTGCTTGAAGACAAAGCCGTGTGGTCATGTCTGCGGTGGAGTAACAAATGAGAAAAAGTGCTTGCCCTGCTTGCAGCACGTCTGTCATGTGCGTGAAAACGAACTGGCCGATGAGCTGCATGAACCAAAGCTGACACAAGATGCGGATGACATGTGCATGATATGTTTTATCGAAGCGCTGTCTTGTGCACCATCAATACATGTACTGTTTGTTGTCTTTTGGATAGATTTTGAAAGGAGAATTTAATTTTTTTGTCTTCTATTCGTAGCTGGACTGTGGGCACGTTTTTCATTATCACTGTTGCAAAACAGTGCTGGAGAAGCGCTGGAGTGGTCCACGTATTGCGTTTGGCTTTTCGTTGTGTCCGATTTGCAAAGCTGACATTCAGCATCCACTGCTTGCTGATATACTAGAACCCATTAATGTGTTGAAACAAGACGTCAAACGCAAGGCGCTGATGAGGTAGGCTAGTTAATATTAGTGAATCAGCCCAGTTATGAAATATTTTCTATTATCATGCATTGCAGATTAAAGTACGAGGGTGTCATAAAGCATACCGATGCCAAGGATGTCTCAAACATGGCCATGGATCGTTATGCCTATTATGTTTGCTTCAAATGCCAAAAAGCCTACTATGGTGGAGAGGCACGTTGTGATGTGGAAATTGGTGAAAAATTTGATCCGGAAGAGCTAGTTTGCGGCGGTTGCTCCGATGTGGCACGTGCACAAATGTGCCCCAAACATGGCACAGATTTTTTGGAGTATAAGTGCCGCTATTGCTGCTCTGTGGCGGTCTTTTTTTGCTTTGGCACAACACATTTCTGCGATACTTGCCACGATGACTTTCAGCGCCTGACCAACATACCCAAGAACAAGTTGCCACAATGTCCAGCTGGTCCAAAGGCTAAGCAAATGATTGGCGATGAATGTCCACTGCATATAATACATCCCGCCACTGGCGAAGAGTTTGCACTGGGCTGTGGTGTGTGTCGTAATGCGCAAACATTTTAGCATGATATGTCTGCCGCTGAAAATGACGGCAACGAAGACGATAACTTTGACGAATTGATGCAAATCGAAGTGCTGCATTTGGACAATGAGAAGTGTTTCGGTTAGCTGGCTATAGCCGATAATAATAGATATTAGTATAAGCTTTAGTTTATGTAGTAGTAGTAGTAGTGCAATCAATCTGTGGCAATGATCTCATGTTTCTATATTAGTCCCTTGTCTTATTTACTAGATTTTTATTCCTTAAAAAATTCGAAACTTCTTAAAAAAGCATTTATTGAATACTCAAACACATGCTTATAACATTCCAAACTGCATTTATTGCAATTATTAAATAATCAAATATTGAATGTATAACCAAAGTATTTACTCGAGTGCGAGTACTGCTACAAATAAGTATAATTAACGGTATTTAAAAATACACTGGTTTACTGACAATTAGAAATTGTTTGCGATTTAAATGCCACTTTTCATTTCTTATATAATGTCGGTCCCTAATCATTTCGTTTTCTAGATTTCGTCCATTTTTTGGCAAAAAAAGGGCAGCACCACTTAATTACAGACGTCTCGCAAAACATAAATCCCCCAACGCACAGTATGTATATCAAATTAAAGCAAATTGAATTTGCTATAGATTATCTATACATCACTTTTTGATTAATTCGTTACTTTCGGAGAAATAAATTAAATAGTCAAGAAATTTTCGTGTTTTTATAAAAAAATTGGCAAAAAACAAAAGTAAGTGCCAATAATTTAAAAAATGAAAACATTTTGATCAGTTTGATATTTTTAATGAAATGAAAAAGGTGTGTACATTTGTACGAAAGCGCCCAAACTTAATGTTTGGCTATTTGTGCATTTCTTTTCATTTTATTGAACGGCTTACCTTATAAACCTGACGGCTTATTGAATAAACCTGAAATAGTTTCGCAATAGCCCGCATGATCTTTCTTCGTAAAGTGTCTGGCAAAAGGTTTTTCTCGACTTCTGTAATATATCACTTTAACATCGGCACCCAAAAAGTTGAATTGTTGCATACAAGAAGGATTCAATTCTTATTTTTCCTTTGACAGTTCCTCTTATCTAATCAATCAGTTGCGTTTGCGATAAAATATTTGGTTTTCTTTCAATAGCAAATTCACTGACAGAGAATTTTTCCTGACTCCAGTGAATCTAAGGATTTTCGCTAATTTTTACGTGTTGAATCGGGACAAACTGGATATGGAACAACATCATAATGAGGAATGGTAACTGTTTCCTGTAAAAAAAATTGGCAAGTTACCGATTTGTGTGACGTCAAGCATTAGCGATCAGTAGTTACCGATTTCGTGACAACTAATGTTTCTGCACGTTCAAATCGGTAAAAATTTGATCCGTGATGAAAAAGAACACCTTTTTCGAAAAGAAACGTTGCAAAATTGAGTAAGCAGCTGTTTATTTTATTTTATGTGCGCTAAAAACATTATATGAAAGGGGCGATTGCCTTGTTATAAAAAACTGATTATACAAACTTTTAGACAATTAATTATGTAATTATGATGTGTATTAATGTTTGCGGAAATAATCAACAATTTCGAATGTAAATAGTTTTACACAAAAATTTGCAACCGATTACTTCTGCGTTGCTCTAACAAATATTATTTTACTTAAATTTGTAACTTAAATAGGCATTAGTTGTAAATCGCATTGCCTTTGAATTTTATAGCAAAAAAATTTATAACAAAAAAAAAAAAACGATTATAATCAGTAAAAAATTTAACTTTAGCGAAAGTATTCGTTTATAAAAATACAGTTTGTGTTCTTGATATTTCATATTTAGATATTACTGACATTAGATAAATCAGTAAAGTTCTCACTTGCTTCAGATTCAGTGAGAAAAGTATGAATTGTCATCGATTTACTTTTCTTACAGAAACACTTTTTTAAAAGGGGAGTCGGTAACTGCGATCGTTACGCGTTACAGAAACACACTACAGGAATGAATAATTTTTAGCATTTATTTAAAAATTATGAAAAAAAATGCCCAAGCTTAACCCTATGTCGCACAAAAGTGCCAATATAAATTTTATACCTAAAAATCTCTTAAACAGTTGTACAAATAAATCAAAACAACTTTTGTTTTGAAATTAATACTTTATTTATAAAAATTCTTGTGCAGACATAAAGATTTACATATTTCAGGGAATACAGCATGCTTTTTAAAATAATAATTCATGTTTAAAGTAATTTAATAACTTACCAAAAAGTTTTTAACCTTTTTTTAAAATTATTATTTTTTATTATAATTTTAGTCATTTAAAAATATATTCAAAATACAGCAAAACACAAACTGTTGCCAAATGCAAAACCACGTTGTTGCAACTAAAAATAAAAAAGAACTGTTGATTGATTACAGTTTGATTTGAAAGTTAGAGTTATTTGGAATGTTGATGAGTCATTTATAAGAATTCCGACTTAAAGTGTGCTCTTTGAGTTATTTTTCTAGAGCAATTTCTAAATGTTGCAGATCTGCAACACGGCGCGATATAGGGTTAATGCATTGGCAAATGTAAAAAAAAAGCTTAAGCATTAATTCGTGTTCATGGAGGGCATTTTGAGCATTTAAAGTATTATAAATTTAACAATTTTTTAATCGTTTTTTAAATAAATTCCTTGTTAGCTATTGACTAAACGTAAAAACTTTTAATAAGGAATTTGAAAACAACACATAGGAGCTTTAACCTGCATCATTAAAAAAAATAAAATCTTAGACGAATTTTCGCGCATATCGATATTAAAAAAAATTAAATAACCATTTTTCTATATAAAAAAAAAACTGTTTTGGCTGAATAAGCTCACAAAATTGATCCTTAATTATTTTCTAATTGCATTGATTGCACCTTTTTAAATGATTTTTAGTAAACTTTCTCTTATAACTCTGAACAGGAGGGAGTTGGACTCTACCCCTGCCGTCAATTTTATGATTTTCTTGACCCAAGAACTCAACTGCCGCAGGATTGTCCTTTTAATATGGAACACGCTGTATTTGAGTTTTTAAAATAATTGGCATTTCTTTTTTCCTGTCAATCCTTTTTTTAAAACACGAAAATTTCTTAACAATTTAATAAGAACTCCGAAACTAACGAAACTGACTAATCAAATAAAAATGTGTAGATAATCTATAACGAATTAAATTAGCTTTTATTTGATACTAGTATAAAAGCCTGTCCTACGACAGGTCCTCCGCACACTTCCTTTTGGGTATTTGAATGTAGTGTGGGTATTTTAATGACACACATTTTGGTGCATAAATCGTCCTTGGAGGATGTATGGTTTGGGAGTTATGACGAAAAAATCACATGTTTTTGTCCAACTACCACTCCAAAAAGTGTTCTACAACTCCTTAACTACAAGAGATAGAGCAAAATGCATTTCGACAAAGAAGTAACACCCCTTAAGAACGATGCCATGGTGATTATTTTGATGCATAATTCGTCCTTTACAGAGGTGTAGTTTGGATTTTAGGGCGAATTTTATGGCGAAAAAATAAATAAAAAAATGCACAAAAAAGGACATAAGAAATTAACATTTTATATAATTTTGAGAATTTTTCCAAGGAAGCAGTCTTTTAGGCAGAGGCTTGACGAACAATTTGGTTCATAAATTGTCCTTTTCGGATGTATGGTTTAGGAGTTATGGCCAAAAAACGAAAAAAGTAGAAAATCACAAAAAATTACGTAGAAAAAAAGATTCTTGAAAAAAAATATTTTTCTAAGAATGCAGTCGTGTGGGTATTTTAATGACAAACATTTTGGTGCATAAATCGTTCTTGGCGAATGTATGGTTTGAGAGTTATGACCAAAAAATCACTTTTTCTCTTTTTAAAGCTTGATTTTTTATTCACTTGATTTTTGCAAAATACAAGTGTACCATTTTAAATAACACTTTACGTATTGAAGCAGTGTTGAAAAATTAGTTCATGTATAAAAGTGCAAAAAGTCGAGTTTGGTAACAATCATATTTATTCACAACTTTACAAACTGGCCTTGCAACCTTCATATACGCAGCAACTCAGATGTCGTTTTGCAGCTGATACAATTATATTTTTTGGTAAAATTAAATTCGTCATAACTTTTTTATAAAAGAATTAAAAAAGGAGGTAGTTAGATCAAAAACGTACTGTTGTAGAAATCCAAAAAACCCTCATTGATAAGTATCAAATATATTTTCTGTGCATACTTTTAGGCTGAACATTTTGGAGAACAGTGTGTCTTGTAAAATTACTTTATTGTAAAAAAATACTTACAATTTGAGAAATTCTGTGTGCGGAGCAGCATGCTTCCCTTTTATATATTAAGATGTGCATACTTTCAGGCTGAACAGTTTGAGAGATATTGGACACGGAGCAGCGTGCTTGCCTTTTATATATTAAGATACTTTTATTTGATATGCGTTGTTGTGGGATTAATGTTTTGCCAAATATCTGTAATTAAGTAAAACTACCTTTTTTTTGCCAAAAAAAAAAACAAAAAGGAGTGAAATCACGAAAACGAGTTAAGAAAACAGTAAAAATAAGGTCATTTTCGGATTTGGGGACCGATTTTACAAAAGAAACGATATCAAATTTGAATTTTGGCTATAAACCAGTGTTATTAGTATACTTAATTTAAAATTACAGACGTCAAATAACAGATTCAGATAAAAGAAACAAAAAAGAAAAATTAGATGCAATAGGTTTTAAGCAAACACTATTTTAATTAATTAATAAAGTAAGAAAATAGCTGTTAAAATAAAGGAAAAGTGATTTCTCGAACATAATTTTATGAAGAACTTGCCAGATGTTATTCTACCCTTTCTGGATGAGTTCAATTTGATAAAAAACGTATTTTTTTTACAAAAGATAGACAAAAGTACTGTTGTACTAAAGTATAAACCATTCTTGAAACAAATCAGTGGATGCAAGTAGAAGTTTTTTAAGTGATTGGTATAACAGCGCCCTCTAGTGTTCAAGATAGAGAGCACTATAGATAAAGCAAACACCATAACCGAAAACTCTTACATATCAATTTTTATGCTAATCGAAAGAGCGGTTCAGAAGTTATTTTCGGTTTTTTTAAATATTTTTTCAATTGCGCCCACTTGTGTGCCGCCTACCGCATTCAAACATAGCTATGAAACATCTTCAAGTAAAAACATACTTATATATTGTGCAAATTTGAGGTTAAGTGGTCAAGTCGTTTAGATGTTTTGCGATGACTTACAGACGCACCAATGATTTTCTTTTTTAATATCTTTTTGCAGAAGCCGTAGACAAATCTTATAAGAACTGTAATGTTATATTTCTTAAAATTAAATTTTTCGAGAAACATTTGCTTTAAAACTAAAAAACTTTTTGAAAAGAGTCAAATTAGACTCAGAAAGAAATGAAATAATTTGAGGCTAAAATATTATCAAAAATGTTGGTCACCAGATTTTATTTCGAGTTACTAGCTAAAACAATTATGTCAAAGATGAGTGCGTAGAAAGTTTCTTATATTTTAATATAGAAAATTGCTAAAATATGTTGTAATTGAAAAAGAATGCTCTTTACCTTTAGTTAAAGGCACCAATATATTTTTAGCCCTTTCTTTCAATCACTTCCATCAGAATCTGTTAATCTGTAAGTCTGTAATTTTAAAAAACAAACTGGAATTTGTCGTACAGTGTTATTTAATGACAATTATTTGTATCTTAAAGTGTATCACCTCTTTTGAATCACCTAATAGTTTAAGTTTTTAATGAAAACAAAATGATATGGAAGTATTTCTTAAGCTTAATTCACTAAATCAAACATCATGATGCAATTTTAAAATATAGATAACCCTAATGAAAAGTATACTGTTTACTTATTTCAAAAGATACTGTGTAATCATCACGCCCATAGCTTGTTATCAAAATAATCACGATGGTGTACAAGTACTTATTTAAAACAAAATTTTTGGTTTTTTTTAAATGTTTCGCTTCATTGTTGTTCAATTTTATTTAAAAAATGTAATTATTATACAATAGGTACATTAAAAATCTTAGAATCCACTATTTTATTAACTGTGCTTCTATTTTTGCTGCTGATTTATCTAAAAGTTGTGCTAGATAATGTTTCGTCCCGTGGAATTTTGTGCAAAAATCGGTTTTGGTTGTCATCGTTACATTGTTCGAAGTAGCATTGTAATGGATCAAAAAATGATGCGATCTATATATATATTCATATAAATATACATATAAATATAGTTGGTGTTGTTCCATTATTTAATGAAAGAATACAAAAATATCGAAATCATTATCGAAAAATAATAAAAACTGATTTTAACTATAGAATATCGATTGTAGTTATCTTGTTGGTCACTAAGGTGGTCGTCTATGCTGGAGCAGGTGTTTCGGGGGCATGTTCCTGAAAGAGCGTTGTAAAATTGTAATAAAACTTTTTGCTAGAAATTCAAAGTTCAGCTCCAACGAATGTTTCGATAATGCATGCGGGCCACTTACTTATAGATTGGATGCACCAAATGTTTGGTTTAAAGTGGGAACAATAACAATGTAACACTTGCAAAGAAAATTAATAAATGGACGTTTATTGGAAGATGAAAGAAAACGAAAGAGAAACAATTGTGTAGAATTTGTTTAAGTTTTTTTGATACGTTTTTTGTTACAATTCAAAAGATTTTGTTTCATGAATTCTATGTTTTGTCTATGTTTTGTTTAATATTACATAGTATGTATGTATAAATATATAAATAAATAATGCGAAGGAAAGAACGTTTAGATAACTTTAAAAAATATATTTGTAAATAATAAATATATTTGTAGGTTTTGATGTTTTTCTTTTTTATATGAAAGTGTTAAGTTATTTAAAATTGTATGTGTGTAAGGCGGGTCGGATCTGAGGACTCTTAGGCATCAACTTCAACTTCTTCCTTTACCTTAGCGTCACCGGGTTTGCCCTTGGACCAGTCGGGTTTTTTCTGCAATGATGAAGGGAAAAAAGGTTAACACATTAGTACATATTTAAACAAAGTTTGCAAAACAATTGAAATTCCAGACGTTGACAAGACAAATGGTGCAGCTATAAATATACTAAATCTATGTCGAAAAGTAGACTAAACATATACTTAATGTAAAACATGCTTATTTTTTTTTTTTGAAATTTTTGTAAACTACAGGTGACAAAAAAAGGAAGATGAACACTTTCAAACAAATATTTATGTAGCTCAAAAAACTTAACATACACATAAAGTGCATACATTATTGTGCAATAAGCAGAAGACATATTAATTAGTATAAAATATATATTAGGCTGGGTCGATTTGTATGGAGGTAAAAAAATGTATGTTGCCTGGGCGACTTTCGTTTCCGCCATGAAAATTTATTAAAAAAAGGGAACGATAGGGGTGAACTTTACCCTATCACATCTTCAATTTTGATTTTTTTCTTTAGGAATTTTTAAAAAATTTATTGAAACAATCTACCTAATATTCACAACATGTGGTACCCTTGTTGTTTTGATGACAAAAACAGTAAAATAATTTTTGCGCTTAGCTGGAAAAATTTTTGCAAATAAATGCTATGTCATATGAAAGGTAGCCAGATGTGCAATTTTTAATTGATTTCGTTTTTACAACAACAACAATTTTTGAGTCATTTTTTGAGTAAAAAGTCAATGTTTTGGACCTTTTTTGACATAATCATAAAACATATATACACTGACTTAACGGTACAGTTCAACCTATTTTTGTGAAGTGATTTTATTGAACTTTTGAACAAAAAAAATTTGAATGAAATATATTAATGGACAGCGGAGATATTTGCATCGAAAGACCAAACTTTGATTTTCATGTCGTTTTTTTCTCATTCTTAGGCAACGATGTTTTATGAAAAAGTCGTTATACTGAAAATTTCTCCAATTTTGAAGATATGTGAATGTTTTTGATGTCAAAATAACAAAATTTTTTTAAAATTAAATACAAAAAAATCTCCGATAGTAAAAAGTTTTATAATAACAAAATTACAGTTAGTTGAAAAATTTCAGAGGGGGCGTGGCAAAAACTAAGTATGTAACATTTTAAGTTGGGATGTACTTAATATGTATACCTAGTTTGAGCAAAATCCGTTGAGCCGTTTAGATTTGTATAAAGGTCAAACAAACAAACAAACAAATATAGTAGAATTGTAACTTTGGAAGGAATGCTAGCTTAGCGATAACAATACCCGTTTTTCTCACTACCCACCATCGAAATTTCTACTCAATACTGTCTTGCAGACTGTTCAACAAACTACCTGTTGATACACAATTAGAAAGGAGTTTATTTGTTTTTTTGAAAAAATAAAATTGTGGTTCTTGGATCTAGTCTAGAATCATACTGAAATTGAAGTTTTATTACGCTCCATTAGCTAAGTTAAATTTTATAAATTTTTATTTCTATACCTACATATATATATATATATATATATATATATATATATATATATATACGTACATTAGGGCGGGTCGATTTGTAGGGAGTGAAAAAATTCACCAATGTCCCTATGATTTCCGTATTCTATGGGTTATTCCATGAAAATTTGCGGAAGGAACCATACCTCTATCGTTAAAATCGAGTCCCCTACTTTTTGTTGGTAAAAAGTTCAAAAGTTACGGGCATTTTTGTCCAAATTTTGGACCATTTTTCCATTTTTTTCATGATATTGTCCAAGAATATTACTTTCATGGCCATTTTTTTGGCTCAATCCATTATTTAATTCAATTTAAATTTCAAAACGAAGAGTTTAAGCCCAAATTTATCGAATTCGGTTGATTAATTCATGCGATATTGCTAAAACAAAATAACACATAAAACCAACTTTTTGATTTTTTTCCCTTTTTATTTTTTTTTCTACAAAAATTCAAATTAAGAGATAATAAAGTATCTATCAACCTATTATCAAAAAAAATATATTTTTAATTTGAGTGTAGTAAAAGACAAAATGTGAAAAAAACATTATTTTTTTGTGGTCCTTTTAAATTTTTGTTTTTTCGATTTTTATCGGTTTATAAATATAATTTTTGTGTTGTGAATATAAGGTAGATAGCTTCAGTGTTTAGCCGTGTTGGTCAAAAATAATTGAATTTTGTGAATTTTTTTTGCTATGAAATTTTTACGATAAATTTTTGTATTAAAACGTATAAATGTGAGACCGGTTTTACGTTGAATCGGTTACGAGGATTTCATTTCTGGCATCAGTTTTGCTCTAGCTGTGCACGTTTATATACAAAAATTTTTTTTAAACAATTTCTAAAGAAAATATTAAAAAAATTGATGATGTGATAGGGTAAAGTTCACACCTATAAATAACTTCGTTCACACCTATAGTTTTTTTAAAAAACTTTTTATGGCGGATTCAAAAATCGCCCAGGCAACATAGGTTTGCAAATCGACCCAGCCTAACATATATATATTAGAATTAATATGGTTTTTTTACTTTTAAAACACACACATATAAAACATGTGCATGCATTGAAATGTGTTGTTTTCTTTTTCAGTGCACATTTAATTCTTACACTTTTTGGCTTTGAGTATTTGATCTTTTATTTTTTTCTAGATGGTCGAAAATGTTAGTAAAAGAAGAGAGAAAGCATTAATTAGATAAATATTGAGATTTAAGAATAATAAAAAAAATAGTGTGGTTAAAATTTAAATCAAATCCTACGTTTTTCCCTACTAGTTTTGAGAAGAATATTAATTTATATGCATATTTTCTTCTAATAAACTATCTATCTATGAAATCAAGTAAAAATATCTTGAAAAATAGTTTTTGCCAGTTTTTGAGAATGCTTAAGTTTTGTACAGTTTTTTTGTTGTTGTCAATTTTATTTTTTTTTTATTCGGGTATTTTCAATAATGCTTAAAAAATACACAAAGTATACCAGGGCTGTTCACAATCCTGTGCAAATGGTCTTGCATCATAGCAATTGCAAAATGGTAGAGTATATTTTTACTCTACACTAACAAAATATACAGGGATGCATTTACTATGCTTTTGCAAATAAGCAACACTTAAAACCCATAGTTGATATTTACTATACTTATGCAATACTGAAATGCACACTGACAGCTGACAGTTGAAAAAAGAAAAACTGGAAAAGAACTGATATGGACAATAAAGAAAGCTTTCAAAATTTTTTTCGACATTAAATTTGTTTAAGCACAATTTCCAATAAAATAATTTTGCTGTTCATCGATCAGCTGTGAATTTTATTTTTGCACCAAGCGTTGCAAAGTAAACCGAAAAAGACCGTTCACAATTGTTTGCAAATTTTTACAATTGCACAAATTTGCAATCTCAAATACACAAGATTGTGAATAGCCCTATTGTATGTTACTAAAATATATATAAGAAATCTTTAAAGCTTTTTTACTGCTTATACTTTCTATTTAAAATTTATTACAGTCATTCTATAACACAATGCCATCGAATGGTACAAAAATTAGAATTAAACTATTGTTTTTTTTAAACAAAGTATGCAATGTAAACCATATTCAATTAAATAAAATTTAAAATATGTTTTAAAATATTTGTTATTTTTAGAAAATCAAGTAATTTAAAATTTAGTTGTTTTAAAAAATTTATCATGTTTAAAAAAAAAGCTCATTTAACGAATTTGTTTTTGAAACTCCTTAAAAAAATGAGAATTTTGATAAGTTATAAAAAAAACAGGATTCTTAACTATTAATTTTATTTTAAATGTATACTTTTGATTTCTAAAATTTTATTTGAACCTTTTCATAAACAAGAAATCTTTTTGTAATAATATTTGAAGTACTTTTCATTTAGTAAATATTATTTGCACCTTTTCAGAAACAAGAAACTTATGAAAGTTTCAAGAAGTGAGTTTTTGCGAAAAATAGTGAATTTTGTATGGAAAACTATTAAAAATTTAGCAAAGTTTGAAATGGAATTGCAAAAAAATAGGTTTCTTTGATTTTGACGAAACTTTTTTGTAATTTTATTTGAAGTATTATCTTGTGATTTCTTAATTGTTTGCACCTTTTCATAAACAGGAAAGTTATGACGGTTTTAAAAAGCGATTTTTGGCAAAAAATAATAATGTATTTGCATTTTTCCACCATTTTTGTACTGGAGCCCACTAATGGTTACTTTTTTTGAAAATCTGAAGTCAACAAAAATTTCTCGGCTCATAAAACCCTACTTTGGAACATTTGAACGAAATCGATCAGTCGAAAACGAAGTTACAGCACTCTGAATATTATCACAGTGAAGAAGTTCTGTTGAGTAAAATTTGTACTGAAGTCATTCTAAGGACTCGCTTTTTTGAAAATCTGATGCCAAAAAATAATTCTTCGGTTTACAAATCCTTACTTTGCAAAGTTTGAACGAAATCGATCGGTCGAAGACGAAGTTACAGCACTCTGAATGAAGCAGTTCTGTTAAGTAAATTTTTCTTCTTTCGAACTACTTCCCACTGAACCATATGCGAAGATTTTGCGTAAAGTGGTAGTTTTGAATACGTTTTCGGGTAGACATTTTTTTGTAAATTTTTTTTTAATTTGTATCGTGAAAATTTTTTACATAACTAACAAAATTTTTTTAGCATAAAAACAAACATTCTGCTATCATTTTAGCAGGAAACAATTTCTTACAAAGGAACCATTTTTTTATTCATGAATAAATTCAGAAATAAATAATTAATGGTTTTTTTCACATTCTAATGAGCGACGGCACTGGATATATTACAACTAAATATATTCAAATAAACCATATTATCGATATGCAATATGAGACAATTTATTATTGAAAAAGTTTCATTTGTGAGTGCCGAAAAAGTGGTTTTCTTTGGTTCGTTTATTAACTCGTTTTCGAACAAAAAAAGATTCGCTTTTAAGAGGCATTTTAGTCCGACGAATGAGTCCAAAAGGGTTCATTTATGAGTCCCGAAAATGAACTTATCTACCTGAAAAAGTTCATACATGAATTAAAAAAAGATAGTTTTGGTTCACTGGGGTCATTGTGCTAATATTCAGAGTGCTGTTACTTCGTTTTCAATCGATTGATTTCGTTTAAATTTTGCGAAGTAAGATTTTATGAGTCAAGGAATTCTTTTTTGGCATCAGATTTCCAAAAAACCGAACCGGCTCCAGTACAAATATGGTGGAATATTACAAAAAAGTAATTTTTTTGGAAAAAATATACCCTAGAATCCCTTTTTTGTCCTCTAAAATGGAAAAATTGTACAAACATAATTTCATCAAATCAGCCTCCCCAATATACACAAAAGAGCAAGTGAATACCCCAATATATGCATAGAAAGTTTTGTTTACAAAAAGAAAAAGTTTACTATTTTTTGGAGTATTTTGTCCTTTAACTCGCGTGATTTTTCTACCAGGAAATGTTTGGGAAATTGTTATTTAACCTCTTAATATAAACTTTTTCAAACATAACATAAACACGCTAACCCCAATACTGGACAAGATAAAGACAAAAGCTGATGCGTTAAATTGCACTATTCATCCAAATAAAATGTGGAAAAAAGATGTTCCGCGCCTAACTTTGCAAAACGCCTCTAGTATTTTGCTCTTATAAAAATTTTTAATTTTTTAAAAACTGTTATATCAACCGATCTATTCTGAATTTCTATTTTTAAATTTCTGAATTTTAAGTGATATATTGTCAATATCAATTGATCTATTCCGAATTACAATTAGGAATGATGTAGAAAAAAATGACTACGTATAAGATGAGTAATCTTATTAATATGTGTATTTAAATGTTATTATGAAATAAAATTTTTTGAAAATATAATCCAAACTACCGAATTGCTCTCTTAAGGTAACATTGTACTGTGTTTTTTATACACATTATTTCTGTTCCCGTGCTTTTCCAGTAATAACTTGGAAAACCATGGTATAATTATCCAGTTGAAGGCGGGTTTTTCACCTCTCACAAAAATGAAAACTAGCCCATGGTGTAATTATCCAGATGAAAGTGGTTTTTCACCTCTCTTACAAAAATTAACACTAGCCTTGCCAAAAACAGCCAATTGGGCCTATTCTGCAGAATCTTTTATGAAAAAATTATGTTATTCTGTTATGATTTCATATACAAATTTTTGAGCTGTCAAAAAATCTGTTACGAGACCAGAATTGGTATACTGCACGACAATCTTTTATGAAATCTGTTATAAATCATAGCAGGTTTTTCGAACTGTCAAAGATCTTTTACAAAATCTTTTATTTGGTATTCTGCATGACAAAATCTGCTATGAAATCTGTTATGAAAGACAACAGAATAACAGATACATTTTTCTGTCTTTTATCGTAAGAAATTTTTAGAAAGTGAACATTTTGGTCTGAATTCTCTTGAATTGGTATTCTACATGAACTACATGAAATCTGTTATAAAATCAGAATAACAGATACATTTTTCTGCCTTTTATAAGAATTTAATTTTTATTCTGTGTGTTCAAGGAAGAGAACGTAATTTATTTGACTATGTATAAGCATCGATCGCAAGAATTCACCATATGATTGAAATTTATCAAAATCAGATGAAAACCACGCCCACCTTCCATACTGAGTGACTATAAAATCGTTGAAATCTCTTTAAATGCCACTAAAACTAATGTAATAGCTTCAAATTTTGTACATAAGCTACATATTTAAAATTTGTCAAATTAGCATAAAAACACGCCAACTGCCCACAAAGTAACTAAATGAAAATTGCTAGGAATTACATATATTTATTTGGTTTTACATGCTCGTATCCAAGTTGCTCTTTATGTTTGTAACCTACGCTATTACCTATGCTAGTTTGTAATGCAAAAGCACGGCACTTCTTTTGTGCTAATTTTGTAAAAATATTTGCAATTTACACGTTAAAAGCGAAACTTCTTCAACTTGCATTAATATATTTTTCAATTTATTGACAGCCATCAGCTGCTTCATAACAGAAGTTACCGGAATTGTAATAGATTTTTGATTTCGAAGATTGATAACAGGGTACCATAAAAGATCGAAAGGCAAAATACCAATTTCAACAAATCTTTTATGGTTGGTATCTTTTATGATTCATAGCAGAAAATTCATAAAAGAATAATAGATCTGGCAGAATAGGCCCAATTGTTTTTTTTTTTAAATAACGAGTTGTCATTGCCAATTGTTAATATGAAAAATTTGACATAAGCTGAATAGTGCTGGATACTGATATAACTTTTCAGGGATACCGCATTACATATTATGAGATTTTGTATTCGATTTTGTTGAAATCACAAGATTTTACAATCTCAAACTTGTATAGAAAACTCTGTTGATTTCTTTATGGATTTTACGAAATCTCACAATATCTCAAGATTTCGGGTAGATGGAAATATAGTATTAGATATTGTTGAAATCAAACGATCTTAAAATCTCAAACTTGTCTAGAGATTTCTTTGTTTAACTTTGCTTAGAGACCTCTGTTGATTTCAATATGGATTTCACGATATTTCACAAAATCTCAAGATTTCTAGTAGATGGAAACATAGTATAATGGCAAATTTGAAGCAAAGCTAAATAAAACAAAGTTCATGAAAGTGTTTGTTTTTGAACTTTATGTATTTGCTAAGATCTTCAACTAGCTTATCTTATTCTGTCGACGTATTTTGAGCTAATCGTCTTGCTATAATAGACCACCCTTCCAGTTCCGTGCCTTATTAATACCAAAAAATTGTGACTAATACCCTGAACACCTTGACGACGACAGCAACAGTGCGTCAAATGTCAAATTATTTTTACACGCTTTTCTAATGGAGGTGAAAGTGGTGAAAATGTTGCAACGACAATGAGTGATTGCAACAAAGCCGCTGTCGTCGGCTTAGAATTTTGTTCCTAATTTGACGTGCGACAACAGAGCAATATAAGTGTTTGTGTATACGTGAATGAAACAATCTAATGATACTTGCAGATTGTTGTTTCTTTCTTCATGTTGTTTCGCACTGTTGCAGTCATCGTCAATGTGTTCAGTACATAAAGCAAGCGAAGGACTTGCTGCTGCTGTTACTATTTAAGCTGCTGATTAATTTCGTTACATGCCAGATCTTCTTTTGCACACAAATTCTTATTGAATGTTACTTTAGCATTTTGATTAACTTCAGCTTGTTTTAAAACCAAATACTATTTAACGAAACAAAAAAGCGTTTAAAGCAGCATTACTAAACGACCAAATACTTTTCTAAGAGCTTCTTATAACGAATCACTTGACACTTATAAGCAACCTCGCTCTTTTCGATACAATTTTCTGACAACTTAAGCAAAATTTATGGTGTGGTGAAAAACCGCTTCCACCTGGATAATTCACCATGAGATAGTAAATAAAAAATCCTCTCAGAGAGAGCAAGAAACACACACAAAAAGTACGGGAACGCTTTTAATTAATAGTAAAAATCGTGCAGCTATCTGAAAGTTCTGTGCAATCACACTACATGTGTCTATTGCATCTCTTTTCCTCTTTATAAAAAATTAGAAAAATTTTTAAAAACGCATCTTAGCCAAACAAGTACATACCTCTTTCTCTTCTTCTTCCAATGTGAATTCCTTCTTCTTGACAACCTTAAGTTGATTGCGGAAGTTGAACTCAGCGGCCTTCTTTTGCAGCTTGGCGAATTTATTCTCGTATTTGGATACCTTCTTCAGGGCTGGCTTAACGCTGTACACAGTAAAAAAATTAAAAATATTTAACAAATTTTTAATCAATAAAAGATACAAGTTAAGAGATTGCTTTGCACTTACAATTTACCGCGAAGATCGTTAACTTGGGCATTGAGATCGTTGATCTGGTGTTGAAAGGAGTAGGGAAAATAAAACATAATATTAATGCTTATTAAAGTGTTTAGATGGCGATTTAAAGATAGTTACATTGACAAATACTAAAAATCAAAATCAAAATTATAGTTAAGCATCAAGTTGAAGTAAGAAAGGTTCTCATAGCATACAGTTTATTAGGACGGCATCAAAAGTTATCGTTATAGCAGATAGTTATGTTAGAAGTACGGATCAATTAGGTGATAAAACATTACAAGATGTGTTTATCACGTTGTGTTAGCAAAGCCTTATTAATTTGGTATAAATTGCGTATAGGTTGCGTTTCGGCGACATGATGTCGAAACATATAGCGATGTGAAACAGCATAACATCCAAATGTCGATTTAAAAGTTTTTTGATTAAACTTTTTACGGTTTTTTGACATGAACGTAAGTATGTGAACATAACATTTTTTTATACACATCTATAAAAAAAGTACTACACATCTTTGAGTTACAAAAAAAAAAAAATATTTTTATCATAACATTTTTTATACTCATCTATAAAAAAAGTACTACACATCTTTGAGTTAAAAAAAAAAAACAAATATTTTTATCAGGAACATTTACGAAAAGATGACACTTAATGAGGTACTGCACAGTATGGCACAAATTGTTGTCTTTCAATTGCTTTTTAGAAGTTTGTGGAGAATTTTTTTGAACTTTACTAACTGTCGAATATTTAATTAAAAAAAGGGAACATTTGTGTTTTTTATTTATTTGCTTATTTCATTATATTCTAAGTAAAGTTAAATTTATGTGCTTGTGTGTTTTGGTGTAAAAGTGTGTGTGTGTTTGTATGTGTACAATAATAGGAGAAAATTTAGCAAACATTTAGGAATAAGTATAAAGGAATTCAAGCAAAAAAGAGGTAAAGTAAAGAATCTTCTACAGATTGAGTTTACGTTGCACAAAACTAGAAAGCAATAATTTGCATACTAAAAAAACATCACACTAGTTGTATTTAGTATTGCTCGTTATTGTGATAAGATATTTAGTTACATTAAGTTATAACAAGAAGTTGCAGTATTTAAAAATATTAGGGGTATTCATGGGCTGCCACCTGGGTAAAACATAAGAAAGATTAACTTTGTACATTGATGTTAATAACTTTTTGCGATTTTGATATGAGGTTGCAATATATTTACTCTTCATGCCACATTTAATTTTATTGCATAATTAAGTTGCAATATTGATGTTTACGCGTTAGTGCGCAAAACATCTTGCATTTTCAGACTCTTGCAATTCGCAACAACCCGTGAATACTCCTATTTAAATTGGGATTGGGGAACATATTTTACACACAATTTAGTTTACAATAGGGGTATTCACGACCCAGTGCACTTGCCTGTGCAGTTGAGAACTTGAGGACTTGTGCACTTTACAAAAACAAAATACACGTACGTCAAAATCTGCACAAGTACTTTTCTACTATTGCCTTAAACTTGATGACTTGAGCAGTTGTGAACTTGTGTGCATTGAAAAATGTTGACAGCTTTGAAATAGTGATGAAAATGTGTTCACGAAAACCTAACTGCACAAGTCCTCAAGTTCTCGACTGCACTGGCAAGTGCACTGAATTGTGAATACCCCTAATAGCTTTCTCGTATTAACCACTACCCAGCAAGTCACATTTCACAAATAGATGCAAAGCTTTTTCTTAATTCATACAGAATTAACAATTTTTGAATAAGCTTATCGTTATTGTTTTGCGAGTGGTAGCTTGGTTTAAAAAGAAAACAATTTTTGTATCATCAGCTAGTAAATGCGGTAATTCTTTATGAATTACAATACAATACTCAGTTACTGAACAGTATAGATTTCGACACGATTTTCTTAATTTTTATCGGTAGCAAAGCCGCTTTCTTTAATTCTTTATAGAAAACAGGAATTTTTCCAAATCGTTGCGATATTAGCATATTCTGTGCTTTGCTGAGCAGTGTTGGTGTATTGTTTAATACATGTTAAAGGTATTATTGACAGTTATAGTTTTGTGAGTGTGTGTGTGTGTGTGTGTGTGTGCCATACTGACGCTGTTTAAGTATAATATTTTTCCAATATGTTAATAAAAAATTGTTTGTTTAAATATTATTAGGTTTTTTTCTGACACTATGGCACATGCAAGACCTGTCATTATGTCATATTTTGGTATTTTTTTCCTTTCATTCATATTAAAAATGTTATGAATTTTAACCGAAATCGACTTTTGGCTTTCATAAAATTGATTGCTGCTAAAAAAACATTACAAGATATAGAGAAACCAATAAATTTAGTCAACACAAAAATAGAAGCATTTTTTTTAGTTTGTGCTCTAGAAGAAATTTTATACAACTTCAAATACTTATATACAAATGTATATATATATGTGTTTGTGTGCATATGCAATGAGTGCTATTTTGGGTCAATTGAAGATGTACGCTTAATTATTATTATTGATTTCGGAAGCGAACGAACATAATGAAACTTTAGGTGTTTACTTTTTTTTTACTGTGTAACAAGTAACACAATAACAGCTGCGAGTGCAACACAAGAAAACAAATAAAAAACACAAAAATTCGTGGTGAAAATAAATGAGCTTAAGTATAACTTTTTCTGAGCTTTAGTTGTGGTTGTTCATTTTGAAACTTTTTTCACAAAACAATTAAGGTAGATGGTTTTTTTTAACATTTTGTTGTTGTATATGTTAGAAAATTACACTTTTTTATAAATTTTTTTTTCCAGTGTACTGTGAGTGAGTGTGTGTTGAGAGTTGGTTTGGAAGTGTGGTGAGAGTGGGGAATAATGTGTGTGTACAGGGTGGCGATAGATGAAAGGACACTTAAGGAGTTGCGAAAATTAATGAATAATGTTTTTGGATCCCTCTAAGTTTTTCTTTCTAATAGCGATAATATGAGTCGCTTGTTTCCAAAAAACAAACACATAGATTTGTTTGTATTTTTACTTAATGTAAAATCATCCAAGGAATTCAATGTCCCACACTATTTTTTTCCACAACTAGACCAAATGCCTAAAAAAGTGGTTTTTCAACTTGGCCACTTTTTCCTGATCTAGGGAAGAGAACGTTAAGCAAGACCATTGTGATGACTGGGGCATTTGACTAAGTATGAGTTAACGATGTCATCATAACTTTTTTACAGTGGCATATATCTTAAAACAGAGATAAATAACTATTGTGTAATATTCCTTTAAAATAAAGACGAAACAGTTTCTATATTTTGTGTTACTATTATTTGAATGAATGTGACTATTGGGACACTAAAGAATCCTATTTATCAAACTTTGAACACTCAAAGAAGAATTTTAGCAAAACCATTTAAAAATTCAAGTCAGCTTTTTCTGTGTTGTACAACATATACTAAACGCTTCCATTTTAATACAGAATTGGTGTGCTTTACCTTTGTAGAAAAATATTACAAATTGTGACTACTGGGACAGGTATGTGTGACTTGCAGGACAAGCAAAAAATATGTGTTAACAACAAGCTATTTTAAACAGTTTTGTTATTGTTTAAACCCAATTAATGTAGTTATATAAATATATATCTGTAAAATAAGTCAAAATAAATCAGAACCTACGATAAAAATTACATGTAACTCTATTATTTAAAGTAAATGTTGACTTTTTTCCAAATTGTTAAAATTTTATCTTGCAACATTATTATAATAGGACATAAGCAAGTCTTATGCCTTTGCTTCAGTAAAATCCATCAGTTACTAAGCAATCTTCTCCACAAACTTTCCTACCACACCGCTTCTTTTCGTAAATTAATGTGTTTTCAAATTCTTTTGATTAGAAGTAAGGAAACAAAGGTTAAAGCGTAGGACCATGGCTTGGCCAGGAGTCAAGCGCGCTACCACTAGACTATCGAGGCCGTCAAAGGGCATGATTAATACATTTATTTTCTTGGAATTTAAAATAGTGGTGTCTCTGTAAGTGTGGATTTCAACAGACATTTAACACTCAAGTTTGACATAAAGTAGCTTTAACTATTTCATTTTGGGCTAGAAAAGTAAATTGAGCTATTTACAACGGCATTGAAATAAAATCAGTCTGTTCACCGTGACTACTGGGACACATTTAAAAACAGTCTCGAAAGCATAAAATGATCGCCTTAACTATTAAAAGAAGTTTAAATAGTACAACACATGTTTATTCTTACTTCTAGGAAGTATTGAATTTATAAAGTCGTATTTCAGGTTAGGAAAACCACTTTTATATATTTTTGCATGACTACTGGGACATGCAACTTACATCTGTTCAAACGAGAAATATATAAAAACCTACATACCTTTTCGCTTTATATTTATATAAAAATTAGTTTTTTCAAGCTTTCTATAGGCGTGTCTTCTACAGTTTCTACAGTTGGTCAGGTTACTACAGAATGGCCGCGAATTGTGTTGTAAACATAATCAACATTTTACACCCTAGCAACTCTGTCTGAAACATAAGTTGCCATACACAAAAACGGTTTTTGAGGAGTAGTTTCAAATCTTTTTTCATTGATTAATAAAGTAGAGACATTTAGTTACAGCTTTTTGCCAAATTAAATGTAATTAATGGAAAACCAAAATTTATTGAATTTTTCTTTTTTTCGTGGAATGCCCCATTGTTTTTTTTTTCCTAAAACCAACCAAACTCAAGTACATAGCTTCTTTCTAAAGCCTAACTTTGCGTTAGTTTTGTTTCAAAACCGAACCAGTTTAAATTTAAAAGCTGTTTAATTAATGTTTATCCCAAACTTCGTTTTTTTTATAATTTGTGCCAAATAAAAAGATATTTATAGAAAAAATTGAGTTGATCGTGTTAGAAAATATAGTTTCTGCAGTTTCTGAAAAATTACTTTGGTTGTTCAGATCCGATTTTGGAAACAAGCGACTCATATAGTTTGTTACTATCTGAAGGATTTTGAAAATTTGAATCCTACTAAAACAAGATATTAATAATGAATAACAAAAGTGTATTGACGTTGTATGTGTTGTTTCGATGTTTTTTATCTTTTTGGACCAACAAGTGTTGAAATTGGATTATTTTAAAAAGAAAGACACTGAATTTTTAGCTTGTGGTGTTGTTATGGGCCCTGATTTGAACACAAATATGGAAAATGAGAGTTATTTAGGGAATAAAGGAGGAGACATGCAACTATGGAGAATTTCCCTCTCTAGCAATTAGAAGAATTGCATGATCAATTATATAAATATTGTATGCAGGATAAGTGGAATATGAACATTGCGTGTGTACATGTGTATTGTTATTGTTTCGTAACGAACTTTCAAACTTTTCATTACTGTCAGTTATCATTTATCATCACACCAAAATATATAGTACATCGAAAACACAACTACAAATATACAAACTAGATACTATGTATCTAGTCTTTGTGGTTTAATCAGTCAAAGAAACACAAAAAAAAATTGATTTTGTTTTTAGCAAGGATTGAATTTGTTTGCAGTACCTCCCAGTCTTTTTTCCTGACTTCGTATTCCAGATCCCATTTCTGGCCTTCACAAATATACATACGCTCGTAATATTCTTCGCAAATCTCTTGCAATTCGCCTGCAAAAATTGTTTTTATTTTTTTTTTTAATTAAACAATTAAATCTCGTTAAACAATTACAATAAATGATTGATTGGTTTTGTGACCTTGTGTTGGACATGACAAATATTGGCACTTAATTATCTTAAACATATTTCAAGAAGAATATTGAACACAAATTCACTAAAATTGATTAAAATTATGCAATACAATGAATCCTTAAGATTTGCAGGCACGGATGTTTATAGAATGTGTATTTTTCTTTAAATTTATTTTCAATCGGTTTTGTTCATTTGGATTGGAAGATTTTTCATCATTGAGCATGAGTAAAAAATCTTCAGAATGTTATGTGTTCCAGAGTGTCAGTTGGCTGCTAGAGTTATTTAAATACTTAGATATTTAAAAAACAAAAATATAGGTATATTCCAAATCATTCAGTCATTCAGCAAGCCTTGGCAAGCACTTGAAGAGAGCTTGAGATTAGGAATAGTGGGATATTTCTAAACTAATCGATGTCATTGCTTCACAAGATCATCGAGCTCTAAAAAATAGTTAGAGAATATGATGATTACACAGGCATTTAACTATAACTTTAACTAACTATACACTTTACTCCAGCTCAAACAAAAGGTCGAAAATCTAATCTAAAACTTGGTCATTTTGCTTGTGCGAATAACTAAAAACCAATGTGTTTGATATTAAAGTATGCAGGAAAAAGATTTGAGCAATAAAAAATTTGAGTGTAATAAATGAGGGCAGACATGTTTCATGTTGATTTGATAAGAATTTTTCAACATTAGCTGGGAAAGAAATAACATGTTGTGCGAAAATAATTTTCTAGTGATTGTGGTTTTAATTAGCTAAACTTGCTAAAACCAAAGTGTTTGTTTATTTACATTCATAAATTAGTTCTGTACAACCCTGTAAAATGACTCAAGAGAAATAAGAAAGAAAAGACTTTCTGACAAAGCGGAGCAATCAGTGTTGTGTAATTGAAAATTTTTGATTTTACTACTATTTATTTACGCAAATATATATACTAGGGTGTCCCAAAAGAAAAAAAATCGTATTTGATGTCCGCGACTTTTCCACTTCCATTTGACCTTAGAAACACTCTAGTTTTTGGTAGAAATTGGTAAAGGTTTAGAGGTGGCGAATTCATTTTCTAATTTTCCCATACGATTTGTGTGGCGAAAAATCAGTTTTGCTGGAAAATTGAATTTAGAGCAATAATCTTTCAAGTGAAATGGTGAAAAAAAACGTGTTTCCTCAAATTTTGTCTGTTATGACCAGGGCAAGGATTTCGATGACATATCATCTTTTTTTTACTTTTTTAAGACATTTCCTGGTTATTTAGAACGTCCATTTATGTTTCCTAAATTCCAAATATGAAAAGTTTTTAGGTCATTTTTTGTAATTTTTTCATAATTTTTTATCGGTTTCAGTTTTTAGGTAATTTTTACTAAGACTATTAGGGCATTTTTTGGTAAATTTTTTCTTGATTTTTAAGTTATTTTATTGTCATTTTGGGACATTTTTAATTTCTTGAGCATTTTTCGAATTTTTAGGTCATTTTAGTGTAATTTTAAAATATATTTTTTTCATTTTTTTCGTATTAAAAATTGTAAAAATGCAAATTTTCAAACATATTCCTTTAACAATAGGGATGAAAAAAAAGGTCTGCGCGTTTTACCACGCTCAGGATATGATAGTTTTATTAACGCTATGTTTATGCTCTATTGCTTAAATATTAGGGGATAAAAATTTGAATACTATGAAATTAGAAGAGAAACTTACATCCGTTGACATATCGTCTTTTATATATGTTTCTCTTATCAGTGCAGAAGTAGAAAGGGGTTTTTCTGTTTACAAAAACATTTTGCCAGACAGTCGACCAGTAGCGTAGCAAGGGGGGGAGGGGGCGGTCCGCACCGCGTGCACAGACAGAAGGGGTGCAAAATTAACAAAAAATTGTTTAACATAAATCTGTACTAAATTGTGTAATTTGTTTTTATAAACATAAATTTTTTTAGTCCTCTGCGACTGACGTGCCTTAATTTTCACAATTCTACTGACGTGGTAATACATTAGACATCATTTTGACAACTTATATTTTCGAAACTCGCTTTTTATTCCTTATTTTATATTTTAAATTTTAAAGTTAAGAGTGTATATCATTTTTTAATTTACTAATATATAAAATTAAAAAGACGTATGAAGCTAAACAACATTTATTGATATAGCATAAACAATTTTTGCAAAATATACACATTTTATGGTGTCTGTCAAACTACCACGCCAGTCGCAGAGGGTAAATAGGAGCGCTTAATATATGTTTTTTCAATACCTAGTATGATTGATCTTATTAAATTGGCTTTACTGTTACATTGCAAAATAAAAAAGACAAAAGGTGCAAAAATACCTCAAAGCATTCCTTACAATGCGTTTGTATCAATTAAAACTAATTTAAAATATTCATAGGTATAATGTTTGGAGAAGGGTGCATGCAACCATCATAAATATTATACATACATTTTTATTTATTTTATACATAGTTATAATTGGATTGATGTCACAAATTTTATAGTTTTGATATATAGTTTTGTTATTGAATGATTTTATGTAACTTAATATGAACTAAATGTTATGCACTAAGGGCTTATCGCTTGACAAGGTTTTGATAAAGCTCAAGGCATTATCGAGGAACGTAATAATTTAGTGCAACAAGCAATTTAAAAAGCACTTGTCGAATCGATAAACTGTGGGATCCAAGTTGAGAGACAAATCCGATACAGAAAAAGGATGCCAGGAGAACATACCAGAGACTGTGGATTAAGTCTGCAAGAAAAAAATAAGAGGGCGATGTTCGAGTGCCTGGATAGGTTTCAATCGGAACTTAATAGTAGAACAAATTCGATACAAGAAATTGAAAATCTATTTGAAGCAATTCTACCACCAAGCTTGCTATCCACTTCTGAAAATGAAGTACAGATCTTAATACAAAGATTGGTCGCTGTCCATGATGAAGAAGAGTTAGCAATTGAAATAACAAGGCTAAGAAGGGACCTTAAAGCTACAGACATTGCTTTAGAAACTCATAAAAACCGGACCTCAATAGATTTTTTAAACTTTATATATGAATGGGGATTCGAAGAGCCGTTGCCGAATCTAGCACTTAGTTTAAAATTATTTTTAACGATTTGCGTTTCAGTTGCTTCATCGAAAGAAGCTTTTCAAAACTTAAATTAATAAAAAATTATTTACGGTCAACAATGGGGCAGTCAAGACTTAAAGACCTCTCAATATTATCTATTGAAGCCGAAGAGACCGAGAACATCGATTTCGATGAAGTTGTCGAAAAGTTTGCTTCTCTGAAAGCAAGTTAGAAGGAATTTTAAATCTTGATGGTACCTTAAAGTTTGATTTTAATCATTATTTTTAATCATTAAATAATGTTTTTATATTTTTTCAGACACCCAATTGATGTTTAAAAACAAAAAAGTTAAATTAACTCGATGCATCTTAACAAAATTATTAAAAGATACAAATAAAAAATTTTTAACAAAACCGTATATTTGCAAATTTTTAGTTTTTTATAGAGATTTTAGATATGGATAAGGATAACCGTCCTTTGAGGGTGCAAAATTTATTTTTCGCCCCGGGTGCCAACAACCCTAGCTACGCCACTGCAGTCGACGTTCTTTCAATTTTAATAACTCGAAAATGTACCTTGTAATATACTGTAACGCTATGTATAAAAATTATATAAAATAAATTTTAAATTTAGCAATGTTTTATTTTTAAAGCTTTATTTTTTCTGTTATTGTTTGCATTTTTAGGTAATTTTTGTGAGTTTTAGGTAATTTTATGCAGTTTTTAGGTCATTTTTGTCATTTTTTTAGGTCATTTTTTTAAGTTTTTTAGGTCATCAAAATCCGAGCCCTAGTTATGACATATCAAAATTTAATTTTTATCTGTTTTTTATTTGGTGTTCTATGGTCCACTTCTTAGAGTTACTTATATAAATGAATACTTTTACTTAGAACTATTTTCATAAAAATCAATACCTCTTAGAGTACTCCATTTTCATTATCGCTATTGGTCTTAAATTTGAGATAATGGTAGTTGGAATGCACAATGAAGAAAAAATTCATAGGGTTGTTATATGTTTTTGGATTAAAAGTTACAACAGCAATTTTTTTTTTGTATTTATATCTTTATTTTTTGATCGTTTTGGGCAACCACCAAATAATAATCCGATGAAAATGAAATTTGGATATGTCATAACAGACAAAATTTGAGGGAACACGTTGTTTTTTAATCATTTTGCTTAAAAGATAACGGCTCTAAATTCAATATACCAGCAAAACCGGTTTTTTCCCATAAAAATCGTATGGGAAAGTTAGAAAATGAATTCGCGACCTCTTAACCTTTACCAATTGAGATGCGCTTCACAGAGGGTGTTTCTAAAGTCAAGTGGAAGTATTAAAGCCGCAGATATCTGACAAAATAAAAAAAATGTATTTTTGGGACACCCTAATATGTGCATATGAAGGGCTTATTGCAAGAACATGATAAGCCACATAAAAAATATTTTTAAATAATCGACTCTAAAGTTTTGGAAAAATGTTTTTTGTGTGAAGAAATGAAATTGAACACGGAAACTTTTACAAAAAGGTGAGAAAATTAATAAGAAATAGCCAAAATCTCTTCAGTGGTTGTTGGAAATACATTGAGTAATGTATTCAGTCTAAAAAATTGATTTTTTATTCATGTGGCTTATCACGTTATTGCAATACACCCTTTCATATACAAAATCGAAAAGAATAAAGTTTTTCTGGAATTTAAGTACTAAAACCTTTCGTCTTGCGTAATGTGTATGGAAATTTAGAAAGCGGAAAAAGCATATAGATTTACTCTGGTTTAGTTGAAAAATATTCTTCTATCGTCTTTGTTTAGATTGAAAACTAGGCTGGAAATCATAAGTTTAGTTTTTGATAGACTTTCCCTTTTCTTATTTTCTTAGCATTTGGACGGAAATTTGTTTAGTTCATCATAGAAATTAATTAGTTAGAAATATTAAGAATATAGGTTTGCTTTTTATAGAATTGTTTATTTTTTTTTAACTAAAAATTGGCTGAATTGCTGTAGTTGAATGGGTTTGTTTACCTCTTGCGCCTTCATTTTTTGGATATGCTCTAAATCGAATTTGTCACCTTCCAAGTCATAAAGACGTTGCCAATATTGTTTGCATATTGTCTGTAGTGCGGCTATGTACACAGTATATATATATATATTTATATATATTTATGTGTTTATAAAAATATAAGTTTAATTTTTGTTTTTAATTATATAAATCGTAGATACTATATTTGGGCTTAAGACAAAGTTATTTCTTTATTTGTAGTGTAACTTAACAATGTTGGTTGTAACTGTGGGAAGGTTCATATGTGTTTGTAGTGCTTGGGTGGGTGCTCTGGTTTTCGTGTCAGGGTGGTGACATTGTGCAAAATTTCTGACTTAAAATATTTTTATAAACGCATTCAGCTACACTTAAAAAACTTAAATATACTGAATGGCTTGAATAGAAAAATTACATTAAATAAATAAAAAAAAAGAAGCTAAGGCTTACATTTGATTGACTGCATTCGATGATTTTATATAACTAATGGCTTAAACATACAGACAATGTTTTCAAGTTTATTTTTCACCTTTTGTTTTTTCAGTGTACAAATGCATGATGTATGTTGTATGTAGATAAAGTGCTCAAAATCTTGTTGCACCATAAATTCTAGTTTGTGTTTTTAATTTGTGCTCAAAAGAATTTATACCAACTATTAAGTAAAAGCTTTCAAAAAACAAAAAGCTCTGCTTTTACATTATTATTTGGCTTAATATCGCCAACGTGAGAAAAGAAAGCTTCAACAGTGTTGTGCTTTGATACCAACACGTTAACGGTACTTTTATGTTAGTTATTGTTGTTGTTGTGTTGTTAGAGTAAATTAATATTGTTGTGAGTAAAGTAATTATGTGTTATTCTCACATTAAAAATGTTTTTAGTTTAAAGAAAGTTTTTGTGTTTTAGTAAAATAGAGCAAAAAAGCTTTAAAGATAGAAAAGAGAAAAAAGCTGTTGACAAAAAAGCAAAACCTTCGCTCTCTGCATTGACCAGGATTTTGCATCCCTGCACTTTTCTCTTTTGCTACTTTATTTATGGGACGAAAAAACGAACTACTTTTACATGTTAACAACGCGCAAAGTAAAATTCGTCTACACTGCTAAAAAAAATGTAGCTCAACTATGTCAGCTGAACGTGAGTTTCTTTATCTTGGTAGAAACTTGCAATGAATAAGCTTATAAATAGTATTAAACGACTTTCTACGTTTACCAGCATCAGCTGTAAAAGCCAAAATGATTTTGAACATTACGGTTTGATCTACTTTTACAAAATCAAATAATTTAAATACATGGTTCGTTAAACAAAAACACATTTCGGTTTTCTTGCCTCCATGTCCTTTTTGGCGACCTCATACTCAAGGTCATATTTCTGATCTTCCAACTTGAGAATCTTAGAGTAATAATCTTGACATGTTTTCTTAATTGTAGCTGTAGGTTGTACGTTCAATGAGCACAAAAACAAAAAAAAAAAAAGAAAGAAAATCAAAAAACAATACAAAATGCACATGAAAAATATATGTGCTTTTTATGTGACAAAATACAAAAACGAATTAACTATTTTCAGTGCTGAAAATAATGTGTGAAGTATTTACTTAAAAAATGAGTAAGCTTATTAATATGCTGTACATGTTGTGTACTTTAGTGGGAGTGTGACTGTATGAGTGTGTTTTTTTTTTTTTGTAAATAAGAGAACGTAAAGATTTTAATCGCTCATTTGGTCGAACAACGTCGTTACTCAAAAAAAGTAATTTTGCATAAAACGCATTTAAACTTTTCAATTAACTCACATCTTATATAAAGAGATAGAGGCATTTTCTCTTTTCCCACGGAGAACATTCAAAATAATAGCATGAAATTTTTACACAATATGTAGCATGATATAAAGAATAATTCTACATCATTAACCCAAAAATTTTGTTTTTTGAGTTATGACGTTATTCAAATGAGCGATATGTGCGTATTTCTACAGAGATGTAGTAGACAATTTGCGTTGAAGATAATGGTACTTTGGACTTTTGATGAAATTCTTTCAAGTGTTCGTCTTCTTGGAGAATGTTGGTTGCCTCAACAAAAGATACCAGTGCGTTATTAGAAATAATAATAGTTAAAAGACATATTTTTATTTTAGAGACAGTGCGAAAAATTATTGCAAGTGTTGCCAACGTTGTTATATAGTTTTGTAGTAGAAAGAACAGAAGTAGTGTAAGAAGCGTTAAGTTTTGATTTTGATTATAAATTGTTGTTGTTTGAATTCGCTATTTCGCTGTGTAAGATTGCAGAGTTAGAAAACTGTTTTAGAAAATTTCAGGCTTTTGCAGAGTGCATTTTTTGATTCATAACATTTTTGTGTGTTGTTTTGTTTGTGTGTATGTGTATGTGTGTGTGTACCTCAACATCCTTGCGCTTAACAACATATTCAAGATCGTATTTCTGGTCCTCCAACTTATTAATCCTTTCATAGTGTTGCTTGCAAAGGGATTTAAGTGTTTCTGTAGATATGGGATAGTTTAGATAATAGGATAATGTGTATGTTAAATGTTGCATATGTGTGTAAGTGATGTTGTTTAAAAAAAAACTTATTCTAAATTAAAAAAAAAACTGTCAAAACAAGATATTTGCAGAAAACAAAATTTGATTTGCACAAAGTCAAAAACTATTTTTTTCAGTGTAGTATGAGCATGTGTGGTGGTATGGTGTGGTCTGGTATGATGTGGTGTGGTGAGTTGAGTGTGACCTCGTAGTGTTGTGTAAAAGTAATACGTATACGTTTCTTGTTCTTAAAATGGTAAACATGGGCTATGCCGCTTTGGTGAGCAAACAAATGATTCATTTAATTTTTTTTCTTTTTATTTTTCTTTTTTGTGCAAGATGGAAAAACGTTTATATTACCTTCGCTGGCATCGCTGAGGTTTCTGGGGCTGCCACAACGCTCTTCAATGATACGTCTACGTTCAGCGGCTTTGCGTTCTTGTTCTTTCTTCAACTCTTCGGCGGCTTTTTTACGGAGCAACAACTGTACAGTGAAGTTGGGTGTTGAGGGGTGGGGGAGGGGGTGAGATAAGAAGAAGAGGATTATTACACATTCCTTTAAGTGTTTTATGGTGCACTCACCCTAAGTTTCTTCTTCCTTTCGGGGGTCATGAAACCCTTCTTGGCCTTCTTGGCTTTGGAGGCTTCTTCCATACGCTTGCGCACCTCAGCACGCTTGCGCTCAATCTCGGCCTGTTTAGCCTTCTTAGCCTGTGTGTTTAAAATAAAAAAAAAAAATTCGAAGCAAGAAAATTGTTAGCAAACAGTTGACGACGTCAGTGGCTCGACATTAAGACGCAACACGAGGACATTTTGAAAAACGCGTTGCTACACTTGGATATTGCACGATTCACACTCAAGTGGGTTTTGTACAACTTGTACCTCTTGTACTGGATCCTTTGGGGCAGCTGGGGCAGCTGGAGCAGCTGGAGCAGCTGGAGCAGCAGGCTTGCCATTAGCAGCTGGTGCCGCTGGTTTTGCTGCAGCAGCAGGTGCGGCAGCAGCCGGTGCAGCAGCAGCCGGTGCGGCAGCAGCTGGTGCAGCAGCAGCTGGCGCTGGAGCTGCAGCAGGTGCTGGCGCAGCTGCCGGAGTAGCAGCCTTTTTCTGCAAAGAACAAAAAAATCTTAATGAGTAAAAAATAATGTAAGAAGTAATTTGAGTAAAAGCAGTTCATCAATTAAGCAGTTAGGTTAATCCAGCGTTTGAAAAGGTGTTATTGGCAAGCAGAAGCATCAACAACAAAATGCACAGGCAGAGTGCGGCTTTTTTTGAGGCATCTAAAAGCGGGAAAAAAATGATTTGATAGAATTGCAGTAAGGCTTGTTGACATAAGCAGCTGAAACAGGGTTAAACAAGAACTACACCCAATAATTACCTCAAATATGTCCTCATGTCAAAACTCTTGTCGAACATTCATAACTAATAAAACGGAAGAAGAAAAATAAAAGAATGTTAATATCATTGTGCAACACTGGCATTAAGTTTGTCAGGATTGAGATACTCACCTCACCTCATCATCAGCCATGTTGAATTTGTGTTTGGATGTTTAGTTACTGCAAAAGATATGGATACCGTTAATTGAAATATTACACAAGATTAAATAAAGAAAATGTTAAATAGCTAATTTTGTTTTTAGAAAACTATTTTAATCAATATCACTATTTTTAATATCGATATTAACATCTGAGTTGTAAGCATCTGCACCGTGACCAAAAAATATGGCGTTGATGAATGTGAGAATATTTTTTTTTAATTTTTATTCAAATTTCTATATCACGAAACAATCTAGGCTCCAACAGTTTGCTGGTATAAAATCACAAAAGGCGTGAAGAAGGTTTTTACAAAGAAATTGTTAATGTGTCTGTAAACATAAAAACAAACTTGTTTTCTTAGGCCACGTTTATAGTGGACGCTTATTGCTGCGCAGAGCCAAAAAACACATTGAAGCAATAGAGAACGCAAGTCAGGCATCTCTTTTGCCCCAATGCGTTTTTGAGTTTCAGTTCGGCTCGGCTCAACAATAAGCGTCTACCATAAATGCGCCCTTAGTTCAGGCTTGCACCAGTGTTTACATGATTGTTCTGCAAAGAACTTATTTGGCATAGAGTTCAAACAAAATGCTGAAAAAAATATATGGGGCATTCCACGCCAAATCGGACGGTTTTAAAAATTTTTATTTTTGATTTCCGCCATTTTTTGATATCTTTAAGTACTCATCGAAAAACCCTCCCTCCTAAATTTTTGGGATTTTTTTGATCATCCGTTCCAAAAACATCGAATTTTAAAAAACAGCTCTTTTTGTGGTTTTTTGCCCGCCACTTTTTTAAAACTCATTTAAATGAAAATTATCATTTAACATAAAAATTTATTTTTTCAATTTAATTTTCGAAAAAAAATTCTAACAAATTATTTAAAGTGTATTACTACGTAATTGAGAAATACACAAAATTTAATTATATAAAAAGATTTTTTTTTTTTTTTTGAAAAATTGAAACAAATAGTAGTTATCGAAGGCCCACGACCAGACCGGTCTTAAAAGTTGTGGAATTAGCATTATTTTGCTGGAGAAAATCAAAATATGCGATCACTTTAGAAAATACAATCTAAATTTTAAAAATCGAAAATTACGTATTAATACATTTGAAATAATTTCTTAGAATTTTTTTTTCGAAAATTAAATTGAAAAATTAATCTTTTATGTTAAATGATAATTTTAATTTAAAAGAGTTTTAAAGAAGTTGCGGGCAAAAAACCACAAAAAGAGCTGTTTTTTGAAAATTCGATCTTTGGAACGGATGATAAAAAAAATCCCAAAATTTAGGAAGGGAAGGTTTTTCGATGAGTACTCAAAGATACAACAACAACAAAAATTTTCAATATGAAAAGGAAAACATCACTAACTGATTTTATTGCAATTTTGGTCCCGCTACAGGCTTCATCAGAAATCTTTGTGATTCCGGCGGGAATCGATCCCGGGATCGATCGCAAGAATGATTTAAACTATCTTTAAACATTTAGAATTTAAACATTTAGAAACATTTAGAATACTTTGAACATTTAGAGTTTGTATTTAAATCATAGAAAATCCACATAATAACAAGGTCATATAGAAAAATTTTAAAATATATATTTTTAGATCTATTTAATATTATTTACAGTTATTCACATTTTTCCATCAACACTTTGTATCTTGTTTTACAATTAGTGAGGACTTTATAACTTCTAAAATTCTTCTAGATTGCTTTAATGTCATATTAAAAAGAAATGTGCCTTAAATCAACAATCCACTATTTGAACAAGAAGAACAAACAAAGGTAAGTATCGGTGGTTTTAAAACTTTTTTCATTGATGTCACGTTGCTAGATTCAAGTGATTGAAATCATACGGAAATTGGAAAAAAATCACGTTTTTTAGTTTCAAAATTTTCCACTTGCTATCACTGACACCTGTCACCTGACACTGTCACCCCCCTATCGGAAATTTTAAAGGGCTTTATTAAAAAGCAAGTAAAAAGGTCTTCACTCTGCCTATGAATAGTGCTTTTGAAAAGTACTTTGCTCCCGCTACAAATTAAGCATAAAAAAGGCTGTTTGGTTTCGAAATTCTTCGTTCTTTTTCGTTATCTACTCTGCTGACTAATCGTGCTCTCACTTGTTCATCATCACTTGTTTATGCAAAAAGTTCAATTCGTGAAAAGCGTTGCAGTAAAATATGAAAAATAAGGTTAAAACGTTTATAAAGTGTTAAATTGTAATATTTTCATAAAAAAGGTAATACAATTAGTGGCAAGTGGTTTGGATACTCAAAACGTAAATGTAAAATATTACATCGGGCAAAAATATACGCCATCGAAAATGAAGTAGCGAATGCAGGTGCGAACAAAGAAGGCGCTCTTTGCGAAGGGAGAGCAAAGCGCTTTTTTAATCACTTTTCATAGCAAGAACAAAGGTCTTCTTTCCAATGACATGACAATGTTAAATAAAGCTCTATTTAAAACGAGAACAAACCACTATTGTGGTTTTGTAAAGTGTTTTGCAAGTGCTTTTGAAGCGCTTTGTTTCCTAAAGGGCTGACACTGACACCTGTACTAGTATTATACACATTATATATCACGTGTAACGAATGTTTCTGCGTTATTAACACAATTTTTATGTTCCTTAGATTATGGCATTATTGAAGAAAACAATTGATTTATTCCTGTTCAGAATAAAAATATAAAGGAGTGTCTACGATTATGCGATACGTCAGGTTTTTGCTTATTATCTATTAATTAAGACAGATTGCAGAAATAAATAAAATTCAAAAAAAAACTTTTAATAAAGTTTATTATATGTGAACAAATGCATAGCTATGGAAAGTTTATTAAATAATTTATGCTGAAGTAACTATACTGACTTAGTCAACCAGAAAAATTTTACGACCAATTTTAAGAAGAGTTAAGTTTTTGCAAAAAAAAAATTGTAACCGGTTGGAAAATCCACTAAAAATGGGAAAATATGAATAAAAACTATAAAAAATACGAAAAATAACCAAATTTATTCATTTGCATACATTTAAGCCTTCAATGGCTCAAAAAACAACAGATAATGGAACTACTTTCATGTTATTCATCATTTTATAAATGCGTAAAAATGCTATAAAACACAATTAAAATGTGATATGTTGACAAAAACCATTATATTTGACAGTTTGCAAGTTAAATGCATACTTTAAATGCAGAAAATAAGATGTCCCACAACCGGTTACATGAAGTGTCCCACAACTGGGAATGGTAGCTATTTCAGAAGTAACTTGCAAAATGGTTTGGTACAAACCAAAATACAATAAAAGTACTGCATAAATTATGCAAAACACTCAGTTTTAAATTAATTTAATTCATTTCATCGCACTCTCAAAAAATTCAAAAGCTACCATTGTGTTGATTTTTTTTCGATTTTTGTTTTCAATGCTCACAACAAGCAAACAAATGCGTGTATTCACTTTGGTGTTAGCAAAATAAATGAATGCAGTCAACCTTGTAGTCTAATACTCAAATCTATGATATTTGCTTTCTGTCAAATATCCCACACGCAGTCCCGTAAGTGGAGACGTCCCACAAGCAGAGACATCCCCTACTATTTTAAATTTAAATAATCGTAAGCTGAAAATTAGTTAAACATCATTAGGTAAAAATGTCACGTAACGTATTTCACGTATGATATTGCATTATGACTTGTATAAAAAAATAATGATGGTCGTAGCCTATTGGGTAAATTAATTGGCCCGTATACAAAAGGTCTTTGGTTTAATTCTCAACTAAGATGTTAATGTTAATGTTTTTGTTAAATCCTTATCTCTCTGCAGTAAATGTCAGATGACGTGAACTTTTTTGCACTGCTAGTGACGTGCGGTCTCACAGGCTCCTTTAATTAATTGTTTGATTTTTCAGTAAACTCTAATCAATCTTATTAAAAAACTACAAACGGTGGTTTATAGAAGTAAAATTAAAAGCATAAGTGTTTAAACAATAGCCTTTTCTTTTTATTTTCAAATTTTAATCAAAAATAAACATTTAAGGAACTTTGCAGTCTTCATGGGTTTCTCAAAAATTGCGACTCAGGAGGGGCCTGTGAGACTCCACGTCACCACTTTTTTGTTTCTCCGATAATTTGGGACCCAATTATCTTGACCCCGACTGAAAACGACTACTATTTGCAGCGAGAAGAGATGCATTAAAAAAAAAACAATACAAAATATTTTGGAATATTGTTTGTAGTAAGTCTCTATGTTTTCACGTCTTTTCACAATAAATATTTAAAATTGAGCCCAACGTGCAATTTCACCTCAAATATATTGTTTAAATTTGTTTTACAAGTCAATTTCCGCGATTTAAACCAAAATTTGGCAACAAAATGCCGCGATTGCGAGTGTGAACTTTAATTTTTTCGAAATACTCAAATATAAATAATCGCACATCCTAAGTAGGCATAAATACTATAGAAAACTGGTAGTGAATAGCGGTTTTTATGTTAGGGATATCAAAAACAAAATCTAAAAGAAAAATAGTAGTATATTGGAAAAAGTTAATACTATTTTGAAACACCGCTACTTCTATTGAGTTTTTTCTAAGCAAACGTAAGAAAACATTGTTTTATTCATGAAGAAGTTGTCACTGCTGACTTCATTAACCCTAGAAAGAAATATTGACCTTCAATATGCAAGAGCAAAATTAAAGCTTAACATACATTTCGTGTTCATTGATTAGACAAAATGAATTTCACGTTAATTACATATAAATATTTTGGCACCCAGCCAAAAATCTCAATGTTTCCAATCAATTTCCAATCTTTTCTGGATAAGTATTTCGTTTCGTTTCGTCAACAAGATCGCAACACATCATCATGGCGTCATCCCAAAATAGAATTCCAAACGGACGCATGCATGTATTAAAAATATTTGAATTAATATAACGTATACGCAGTGGTGGTCATTCGCCATATAGGGACGGCTAGCAGCATAGAGATAGAGCAGGAGAGAAAAAGATGGAGTATGGTATTGAGAAGATAAGAGCATTGTGTGTGTATGTAGCAGTTTCATTCACTCTAGGTGCTAGTTGCTCTAACAAGCAACTTAGAACGACAGGTGCGAGTGGGTGCCACACTCTTTGCGGCAAAAAGAATGAGAACAAAATGTGATCAAGAGCGGGATAGTCTTATATTTCAACATTCATATCCAATTTCATTAATTTTAGTCTTAGTTTTGATATTTAAAAAAAAAACTTAGGATAAAATAGCAAAAATCTGCAAAAGCTCGACGCTGGAGATTTGAAATAATTTTGCCAAAGTTGAACAAACCCGGCAAACTCAGAAGAAATTGAAAGTGTGTCACACACAAACACATTGACGTACACGCATGAACTGATTCTAAAAGAACTTGGGTGCGCATTTTAAAATTTAAATAAACGGTGGTATTGAAACGAATCCGATTTGATATTCTTGAAAGCTAGACGTGCTCACACCAACACTTTTTCAGTATTCTAGAGTTTGCTTCGCTAAATATATACTTATACCCTCTGATGCTTATGCTGTTATTGTTGTTTTTGTTTCTTTTTTCTTCTTATGTTCTGCTTAGTTTTTAGTGGTTCTTGCTAAGAACAAAGCGCTGTATTTGTTTCAACATTGAAAATCTTTTGAAAATTATTGCGTTTAAAAATAGCTTTTACTATTTTGCAGATAGATGGATGTATGGTTGGCTGAGCTTTAATTATTTTGTATAGAGATTTTAAAGAAATGTACGTCTAAAATAGAGGTTATTTCTACATGAACAAATTAAAACACATAAACATCAAACTAATTAAAGTTGTTTCATTTCTATTTAACTCTTAAATATCGTTTTTGGCATGTTAAGTCTTTATCAAGTCGATGCAAAGCTAGCTGCGGTAAAAATTTTCTTTTTTAAAAATCAAAAACTGCTAACTGAAAATCGTCTAGAATTTATCACGCATTATCCTTTCAATAGTTCACCAACCAACTACTAAAGTTCAATGTAGCTTTTATCGGGTTCATTCGTATATATTCCATTATGTTTAAGACATCAGTTTAACAAATATTAACTTCATATTTAAAAAAAATCTTTTTACTTTTATAGCACTACAAAAGATTTTTTGGCATCTTTCGTATTCGAAACACTTTTTGTGTGGTATAGAGAAGAAAGCTATTTTCGGCTATGATGATTTTTATATACATTCACACATTCACATTCATAAATGTCTGCGCCAATTGTATGGATGCGCCTATGTGTGTACGACGAGATATCCTTCAGATTTGAAAATTTATTCTGCACACATTACGTAAGCTTAAAACAATTATTAAATTTTTATATAATCACGTAAGCCAGTTTAATTCCGATTCATGTTGATTTCTGGATATTCATTAGCATTCATGTTCTGTCGTTCGTTATAATGTTGAGAAGGATAACCAACACTAAGCAAACCATTTTTTGTTTTATTTTTTTATTTTTATTAATTTTATTGTATTTTTATTGAACTTTTTGTAACATTAGATTTGCAATCATTATATTTTCCAGCTCCTGTACACGCACACACTCACTCACCTTAATGGAAATTAAAAAAGGGTGCGAGCAAGCACACTAATCGAGAAACACTGTTCGGAACAAAAAGACTGAACGGTCCGACGATCAACGGCAGACTGTATTCTGGCAAAAAGACTCAATCGATTGGTATTTCGTTCGAGCCTTCGCAACTTCGTAGCTGCAGAAAGAGAGTACAATGGATCGAGCATTAGAGCGTGTGAGATTTAGTTGGAGAGTGCTTCAACACATGTCGTGGGTAGTTGGTAGTGGTAACGAACGAGTGCTCGGTGAAAATTTGGCCCACTGTGTGCAGTAAGAATGCTGTTCCGAGCGTGAGAAGAGCGCACATACGAACATTTGTTAGTACGGCATCACGTATCTTGTGGATACTTGCAAGCAGACAGTATCTATCTGGGCGAAGCAGCTATAAATAGCATTTGCACAGAAATAGATACCACAAAAAACTTCAGATCTACGTCGATCTTGGAAGACTGCATGAAATGTGTTTGTGGCCAACGTTTTGTTAATTTTATTCCTGTGCTGCTCTGCTGGCCAACAAGAGCCAGCGGTTCCATTCGTGCTGTGATCAGACGTGGTTAATTCTAAAAAACATCGAAAATCGATCGGATTTTTTGGAATGTTTAACATGGATGGCAAAGCAAATGCTAATGTGTGCGGTACCTAGAATGCACAAGTGGGCGGGTGTATATATTTATATATTGAATTTATTTTTTTTTATAGCTTGGAAACAAATTGCAAGAGCAAGTGGAAGAAATGTGTACTTTTTGTCACAAATATCTTTTTTCAAGCAATTTGAACATTTTTTACAGTAGTTTTTCGTATCATTTGAACCACGCCCATTACTCCCAGTTTTGAACGTTGAATTGCCAAAATTTTTATATACCTTAGATACAGATTTGGTTTAGTTTATTATTAATTTACAGGGTGATTCAACTATTTGAGGTAGCTATTTTTTATCCACACTTTTATTTTTGCAAACGATACAGCGCGTCTGATTTTTATTTGTACACTAGCTGATATACCCGGTGTTACTCGAAAGTCATTTATTTATATAAACATTTTAATATACGCTTTTCGATTAAATGTTTTTGTAAATTTTGGAATTTTGTAAAAACGTGTTGAATTTAAGTTTGAGACCACTATAAAAATATTAGTTTAAATATTTACCAAGCTTTTTTAACGAAGAAATAATTTGATCACTGTTTTTTCACAATCAAAAACTGTTTTTTAGTTCTAAACTGAATTTACTGGTTACTGGTAAGCATGTTACTTGCACTTCGCTAATGAAAATCAAATTTATTAAAATCTTCCTAAAATTTTTTAGTAGTTTTTCCAGTTGGAAAATAACAATTGGATTGTCTCTAAATTAAAAATTAAAATAAATTGAGTCTGATAGTTGATGCAATTTCTTAAATCTTCTGAATTCCTATTTTATACGAAAAATTGTACAGTCGTTTTTTAATGTAAATTAGCAAAAAGGTGTAAGTTAAGAAAGCAGTCGCTTTTTAATTTTTATTATAGTATATACAGCAACCTGTAACAATATAATCGACGTTAACAGTTGATCGACATAAATCCAGCTGAAAAATCTGCAAGAACAGTGCAAGAAGTGCCATTATGTTATTTGCTGCAAGTTTACGCTGTGTGCGAAAAGAACTAAGGCTGTGTGCGAATTGATCTAAATGTGATCTAAACTAAATTGGGTCGATAAGGCAGTGCGTCCTAAATAATTTAGGAAATTCTCGAGCTACCTAAATTCTTCCTAAATTAGGAAGCACTGCGTCCTAAATTAGGAAGTGCGTCCTAAATAATTTAGGAAATTCTCGAGCTACCTAAATTCTTCCTAAATTAGGAAGCACTGCCTTATCGACACTTTTTAGTTTAGGTAGCATTTAGATCAATTCGCACACAGCCTAAATTGAGTAACAGTTACCGAATTTTCTAAAATATTGGAATCGTGTCGGTTATGAGTACTTATTTCTAATTTATAATATTTTCCAGCAAACTTTTCAGAATACTTTCGGTAAGTACGCATTTGAACCGAAAAATTTGTTCAATGCAGCCAAGCTTACAACCCTGATTGGAGAGTTAAAATGCCCAAATTCGCTGTGTTTTATATGTCGGTACATTTAATTGGCGTGGAAATTTGACTTTCAACAATATTGTTCAAATAACACATTAAACATGAAAAAATTAACTTTTACAGCATTCTTATTCACAGTCATCTTTTCGATGATATAGTGATATATATAGAACACTTAAAGTACAGGGTCCGCCAAATAACTTTTTTTTTGAAAATTCTATATAAAAAAACTACTGGATATTTTCTCAAATTTCTTTTTTTTATTTGAAAGTACAATCCTTCCGGTTAATAATGAAAAATAATTTCATTCAAATGGCTGCCTCGGCTGGCCATGCAGCAGCCTACACGATCGGTCCAATTTTTAAGCACATTATCGATTGTGTGCAGCTGTATTTCACATATGACTTCACGAATATTGTCTTTTAAAGCGTCAATTGTCTCTGGCTTGTCGGCGTAACACTTATCTTTGAGGGCACCTTACAAATAATAGTCCAACGGTGTCAAATCGCAGCTCCGAGGTGGCCAAACGACATCAGCTCTGCGGCTGATAATGCGATCTTCAAAAACAGGGCGCAAAACATCGAGTGTAGCTTCGGCTGTGTGGCACGTAGCGCCGTCCTGTTGAAACCAAATGTTGCCAATATCCTCCTCTTCAATTTTTGTGAACAACATGGTCCGATAACGATCGCCATTGACTGTGACGGCCACTCCTTGCTCATTTTCGAAGAAAAATGGCCCAATTATGCCTCTGGACCAAAATCCGCACCAAAAAGTGACTCGTTTTGGGTGCAGCGGCTTTTCAATGTATGCGTGCGAGTTTTTTGTGCCCCAAATGCGACAATTTTGCTTGTTTACATACCCGCCAAGATCAAAATGAGCTTCATCTGAAAAGATGATTTTTTTGGCAAAATCGGCATCATGATTTTCAAAGTAATGTCGCAATATTTCCCAGCGTAATTCAAGCGTACACACAACCATATTCGTTCAGCGGAAGGATAAAACTAATTATCTGTCAAATCAGACATGAGCTAAGTGTTACCATTCACGAAATAAGCACTAGTTGAAAAAAAAAACGTTAGATGGCGGACCCTGTACCATTGATAAAGAACCGAGTGATAACGGTGAAAACAAATTTAACAAGAGGGGGGGGGGGGGGGGTGGGCAAGTAAGTAGATTTACTATAAGGAAGATTTTATGTAAACCAAAATGTTTATAATTACTCTAGACCCACAACTTCATACTTAGAGATAAATGAGGACGCTCAAATTATATAGAGAATTTTAAAACAAAACTCAGTTTTATTTAAAAGTCCGGTATGAAAAAATAGATTTTAAGCCATAACTTTTGATTGGAAAGAGATATTGGGGTAATTTTTTTCACATAAATTATTTTTGAGACTTGACTTTTTGTAAAAAATATAAAAACAACATTTTGGAAAAAATAAATTTCGCGAAAAAAATCAAAGTACCCTTGTTGTTGCACCTTGAACCCTAGTTGTTTGGATGACAAAAACAGTAAAATAATTTTTGCGCTTAGCTGGAAGAGTTTTTGCAAATAAATGCTATGTCATATGAAAGGTAGCCAGATGTGCAATTTTTAATTGATTTCTTTTTTACAACAACAACAATTTTTGAGTCATTTTTTGAGTAAAAAGTCAATATTTTGGACCTTTTTTGACATAATCATAAAACATATAAACACTGACTCAACGGTACAGTTCAACATGTTTTTGTGAAGTGATCTCATTGAACTTTTGAACAAAAAAAAATTTGAATAAAATATATTAATGGACAGCGGAAATATTTGCATCGAAAGACCAAACTTTGATTTTCATGTCGTTTTTTCTCATTCTTGGGTAACGATGTTTTATGAAAAAGTCGTTGTACTGAAGATTTATCCAATTTTGAAGATATGTGAGTGTTTTCGATGTCAAAATAACAAAAAATTTTTAAAATTAAATACACAAAAATCTCCGATTCTAAAAAGTTTTAATATAACAAAATTACCGTTAGTTGAAAAATTTCAGAGGGGGCGTGGCAAAAACTAAGTATGTAACATTTTAAGGTGGGATGCACTTAATATGTATACCTAGTATGAGCAAAATCCGTTGAGCCGTTTAGATTTGTATAAAGGCCAAACAAACAAACAAACAGAAAATGAGTTTAATTACTATAGATAGCAGAGACTGTAAATAATAATTATTTTTAGATTTTTAAACTAAAAAAGCATTATGAAAAAATTGTCACACCGCCGTTTTGAAGGTGGCATTAGAATGCTCTCACATTGTAGAACTTGATCTCATATTGATTTTTACAATTTTGATTTTAACAATTTTGAGCAAAAATATTAATTTTTTTAATTATTTCTGCTTTTTATTCTTTTAAGGCAAAAATAAAAATCAAAACTCGCCCGATATTTTTTTGGTCACCATATAACTGGTATGTTTTGATTTTTATTTCTTGAAGCAAATATAAAAAGTAAAGTTTGCCCGATATTTTTTTGGTCACAAAATAACTGGTATGTTTTGATTTTTATTTTTAAGGCAAAAATAAAAAGCAAAATTTGCCTAACATATTTAACTTTAACAAAATAACTTTTTAGCATTGATTTTAAATTTTTTTATTTAAAAATTAAAAGCAAAATCAGTTTTTCAGTTTACGTTTGAAAAATTTATATTAAGGGATTTAAGCAGGGACCGTACCGGTTATGGTTTTTATCAAAAAAGTCGGATATTAACAGTTATCATTTAACTTTTATTTTTTCCGACAAAAATACTAGTTATTTAATGCTTTTTATTTTTTCAGGCAAATATAACTGTTACTTTTGACTTTTATTTTTTAGGTCAAAAATAACAGTTATTTTGTGCCTTTTATTTTTTCGGTCAAAAATATCAGGCTATTTGAATTTTTTTAAAGGCCACTTGAACGGCAAAAAAAGTTTTATGCAATTTTTATCGTCTCATCAGCGCGCACATTTTCAGCTATAAAACTTTTTAGTTCTTAAAGTTTTTTATTCGGCCTTTGAAAAAATAAAAATTGCTTGATATTTTTGACCGAAAAAATAAAAGGCACAAAATAACTGTTATTTTTGACCTAAAAAATAAAAGTCAAAAGTAACAGTTATTTTTGCCCGAAAAAATAGAAGGCAAAAAATAACAGTTAATATTAATTTTTACAGTAACAGCCAAACATTTAAAAGGCATTTAAAATTCGCGAAGCTGCTGCCATTACGATAATAATAGTATATTTAAAAAAGTCCTCCGGCCACTTTTTCGTTATGCCTTTTTCATGTGAAAATTTTTAAATAACAGTTATTTTCGGTCCCTGGATTTAAGGGATTATTAAGGGTGCTTCATAAGGGGCCGTTCAAGTATTATGTAAGCAGATGTTTTGTAATTCTAAATCCCCCGTCCTCCTCATCAGCAAAAGTAAGAAAAGCTCTTGCCCCCCTCCCATTCTTAAGTAAAAATTAGTACATGTATTTTTCGATGTGTTCTGGTTTCTTTATTCATGAGCAGCAGTTATAACATAGCGTCTCCATGAGGCATAGCACATGCCATCATATACATCACGGCATCGAAAAATCTAGTGGAGACCGCCTATGCCATGGCATATATTATGCTCTGCGATAAATGCCATGATATTTTTCATGGCATCTATCTCATGGCATGAACTGTATTGCATACCTGGATTTCAATGAAATCGAAATATTGCAACAATCATGCCATGGCATAGAATGACCACCAAGCAAATGCTGTGGCATATTTTGACAGTTGGTGCTCATGCCTTGATGTATATGATGGCATGTGATATGCCTCTTCAAGACGTTTTGTAATTCAAGAAATAAGGAATAGGCTTGGAATATTATAGTTAATGCACATAATATTTATTTAAGCAAATCTTATTGGCATGGTATTAAGTTATTATAATATATATTATAATGTTATATATATTAACGAACAAAACAAACTTATTTTAAAGTTTTGGTATATTAATTCAAATTAAGAGTCCTCGTTAACTAACTTCTGTACATTTTGTACTTTTGTATTTGTTTAAGAATTTTTTAAGTTTTCGAATAACTTTTGGTGTAACTTTGATTTGCTTATTTGAAACGGCATTTAAAACCATTCAACTTTAGCGAAAGTGGATCAATAGTAAAGCAAACATTTACTTACAACGCGTCAAATCGTCAAACGTACGCTTTTAATTCTTTGAAAAAAAAAATAGAAATCAATATTTACAAGTTATTTTGTGCTCCAAAATATGTTGGGCAAATTTTGCTTTTTATTTTTGCCTTAAAAAATAAAAATCAAAACATACTTGTTATTTTGTGACCAAAAAAATATCGGACAAACTTTACTTTTTATTTTTGCTTAAAAAAATCAAAATCAAAACTGACCAGTTATTTTGTGGCCAAAAAAGTATTGGGCAAACTTTACTTTTTATTTTTGCTTTAAAAAAATAAAAAGCAGAAATAATTATCATGTTTTGCTCAAAATTTTAAAAGTCACAAGATTATTATTATTTTTTGCTTTTTATTATAAAATGCATACTCAGTACGGTCTCTGATACATAGAGATATTGATCACACTGTTTTTGTTTTTATAATTTTATTTGCTTGCACTTCAAAAGGCGACGCCATACAGGTGTGCTTTTCTTTAAAAAAAATATAAGTTTTCTTTATTTTGATAAAGTTTTACGCTTCACACTAAACCGGAACATCCTCATTGAATCTTTGACCTTGTTTAGCCCTATGGAACCGCTATAAGCTATGACTTTGCAAGAATGGGAACACTATTTAGCTGAAAATTGTTTGGCTTAAACTCATGTTGGTCCACAACTTCTCTTCAGCTGTTTTTCGAACGCTCAACACTGCCCAGTTCATCGATTATCCATTTTAGTGTTTTTTAGCTTAAATCTTAGTATGCTGTAGCAACGAAAAAAAAAATTTCCATAAGAAATGCATTGAGATTTTTGACATCGAACAGACAACGAGCTTTTTTTCGCCAGCTAGTACGCTGTAAAAGCGAAAATTATTGCTATGTTGCCAAATTTCCATTTGTGAGTGCAGAGTTGAAATTTCAAAATTTTGCTGTCGACTATATGCCCGTACATTTAATTGGCGCGGAAATTTGTCATTCAACAATAAAAAATAAGCAGTAAGTAAGTTTAAGTGTTGAATTTTTTATATAACAAATTTTTTGTTGCATTTATAAAGTTTATTAATGTGTAGTTTTATCTTTTTATAGGATATAAGATAGGATATAGGATAGGATATAAGATAGGATATAATTGCAGCAATAAAAATAGGAATCTGTCAATCAGAACAGCAAGTGCTTTTATTCCACACAAAAATTTAGACTCTACACCAAAATTTCGCGTGTGCCCAAAAATTTTCGTTCCTACAGCATACTAAGCTTAAGACAGTATTCTAGTGTGTATAGAGTTCTAGCCCGAAATTTGGTCTCTTTTGACAGTCGATAAAAATGAAGCAATTAAAATTTTTAGTATAAATTTTTTTAAAATGTTTATTATGAAATAATAATATTCAATAATACAGAAAGGTATTTAAAAAAAGAATTAAAAATTGAAAAAATTACAGGCTAGCGGAATGGGGGTGATAAAAGACAGTGCCTCCATTTTGACACGATTTCAACCCTTCTAATCATCTGAAAATAAGAGAGATTGTTAATTAGTAAGCCCGGACTAGGGATATAGAGACTTAAACTCACACCCAGAGTTGCCGAAAGTAGTACTATTGTAGTAATACTTTGGTACTTAAGCAATCTAGTACTAATTTGAATACATAAAAGGCAAGCATACTGCTCTGCGCACAGTCTCACTCAAACTTTAATTGTTTTTGAAATTATTACAGTGCTTTTACAACATATACTGTCCTCAAAAATGTTCAGCCTGAAAGTATGCACAGAAAATTCATTTGATACTTATGATACATTTGATACTTATGACAAGATAGGGTTTTTACAATAGTACGTTTTCTACTTCTTTTTTCATCCTTTTATAACTAAGTTGTGACGAGTTTAATTCATACTATTCTATAAAAGCAACAATTTGTATAAGTTTTGTAAACGATAATACTTGAAATAAAAGATGATGAAATATTTCGTGCATTTGAACCAATTTTTTCTATATGGATAAAATATTTTTTGTGGCAGAATTTCGGGACATTTGGTTCGATTTGGGGCCAACGGGATAGTTTCCTAAATTCGGGAACATGTCCCCAGCAAATGGGTCACACTAGTTATGGTCCAAAAATGTGCAGTATCTTTTATCGTAAGAAAGCTTAAGCTTTCCTTAAAAATACAAAATCACAAACATAATGTCGCTGGAACAAAATAAGAAAAAAATTTTGTGTGAAAAACCGATAATTTTTGTTTACGAGCTAAATTACATTTTCAAAGCTACGCCAAAAAATATAAGATGCATATTAAAAAAAAACACGTTTAAAAGCTTAGAATATTATAAATGATTCTTCGTCAATATATGTGTGTTCTTGTTTGGGCAACACATTATTCAAAATGGTTTGAGTCGTAAATAACTGCAAAATGGTATTTTAAGGTTAAGGTATTTTTGTTCTCATAAGGAATGGAACTTTAAAGAAACGGACGCACACCGACGAAAAAAAAACTATAATTTTCCTTATATAATTTTGAACTAGTCTAAAATATAGTCATTTATGCTCTTAAATCGTCATTTTGGTCTCAAATCGTCAAATCGTCAAGTATAGCTTGTAATTGAATATAAATAAGCCCATTACAGCTTGCGACTTGCAAGTATGCTAGCTTACAAGCGAACGGCACGAAGTTTCAAGCAAAGGAAAGCTTGATGTCTTCGGCACAAAGCTTGAAAAGCTTGAAATTGAAGGCAAGTAGCCAAATTAAAGCAAGTATCCAAAAAATTCAATGAGCTTGTGTAGAAAAAGCTTAAGCGTATTATGACTTTTAAGGGTTCTGTGGACTCCGTGGTTGGCAGTTTTAGGGGGTAGATGATTTTGGATCTGATGTCAGAATTTAAAATTCAAGATGGCGGATAGAGTTCCCACCTAGATTTTTGGGTATTTTTGCGAATTCTTTTAATTTTGAAATTCTGACAACGGATTTGATTTCGAATATAATGTCACAGTTTTAAAATTCAAGATTGTGGTAGGGTTGCCACGTAAATTTTTACCACAGTATTGCCACCTAATAATATGTATTTTTAAGAGTTTTAAAATTCACCTAACATTGTTAGGGAGTCACTGATTTCGAATCTGAAGTCACAGTTTTAAAATTCAAGATGGTAGATAGGGGTGCCACCTTAATTTATGAATTCGGGGCTGGCAAAAAAATGGTATACCAAAAATGGGACGCTGAATCCGAATCCGTGGTCAGAATACCAATAATGTGTATTTTCAAAAGTAAAAGCAACCCTATTATTTCAAAATTTTACAATTTTGGATTAAGCGAGCCATTTTTAGTGTACCATTTTTTTGGCAGCCCCGAATTCATTAAAATACCAAAAATTAAGGTGGCAACCCTATCCACCATTTTGAGTTTGAAAATTCTGACTTCAGATTCGAAATCAGTGCCTCCCTAACACTGTTAGATGATATTTAAAATTCTTAAAAATACATATTATTAGATGGCAACCCTTTTATTTCAAAACTTTTTAAAATTTTGAAATTCTGACAACGGATTCAGATTCACCGACCCATTTTTACCTTTTAGTTCGTGCCAGCTCAGAATTCGTAAAAATAAAAAAATTAAGTGGCAGCCCTAACCTCCATCTTAAATTTTAAAACTGTGGCATTATCGAAATCAAATCCGTTATCAGAATATCAAAATTACAAGAATTCGCAAAAATACAAAAAAATATAGGTGGCAACTCTATCCGCCATCTAAAATTTTAAATTTTGACATCAGATCCGAAATCATCTACCCCTAAAACTTCCAACCACGGAGTCCACAGGACCCTATTCCGCTTAAGCTCTCTTTACACAAGCTTGCTTTAATTCAATTGGATACTTGCTTTTATTCAATTAATTGGATACTTGCGAGCTTACAAGCTTTTGCCGATCGTTTCAAGCTTTTCAACTTTCTGCCCGACAAAGTAAGTCTAAACAAGCCAAGCCAACGAGCAAGCATGAATATGACTTGTATATGTTTGGTATTTTTACAAGCTGGCTAAAGCTTGCTTTTTCAAGTTTGGATACATACTTGAATTCAAGTACTTGAAAAGGCTTGAACTTCAAGTAGGCTTGTGCAGTTCTCTGATACACACAGCAATCTTACTGTTACGTGACGATTTCTACCAAATAACATAATCCGTAAGCCGCGTTAAGGAACTTCGTTCCCAAAATGTATAAAAATATATTTGATATTCTTTTTTTAAAACAACTAATATATAATAAAGTTTCCACAAATCTATCTCAAAAATAACATCATCTTGAAAAAGAACAGGTCAACGTGTTGTAGTTCAGGCTAAAATGTACAAAATTCTGCACTCTCAGAAGGCAACAGTTCTGTCTTTCCAAGAAAAGAAAACGCCTTTTGTCTTATTTGATAGAATCCTCAAAGTCATCTATTAGAGTTCAGAACAAGTTGTTCACTCTTACTTATTGTCACCCTGTATCTGACTTATATATTTGCTATGTATACAAATGAACTAAGCACTTACATACACAAATATATGTAATAAGTTGGCTTGACTTTGTTCTATATATTTATCTTGTTTGCTAAAATTAATTCATTTCAAGTCTATGTTAAAAAAGATTATAAAAAATTCATTAAAATATCTTGTTTAATACTTTTCATAGCGAATTTGAAAAACATTCAGCTAACAAATTCTTTATGTGGGTGTTAAGAGATTTTCACACAGTTTGATGTTGAAATTTTCGAATTTGGAATATGCAAAATTCTACATTTTGTTATTTCAAACGTACTCGTGTATCGCACAGAATGGTGTGTGTATTATTTTTAGAATTTATCGTGTTGAAGAACACAAGAACAAAATTAAAAAAGCACCCACAATAAAATGTAGAAATTGTTTATAGTTTTTATGTACCTACATACATGCATATCTATCGATGTTGGTTCAAGTGCCAACTGCTGATAATTTAATTACCATAGATTTTGTTTTTGTATCTTCATAGATACCAATGCAAGTACTACGTATAGCAGTATAGCAGTAAATCGCAATCCGTTGAGCAGTGCGTCCGTCATACGTCATTCATTTCTTTGTAGTGGTTGAGCTTTTTCGCATTTATTGTTTGACCTATATAAAAAGCCAAAACACTCCCTACTCCCAGAAGACCCTCCTAGACGTTATATTTTTTGCTATTTATTCTGCTCCGTCACTTTTACAGCTATATTTGCTTTCTTTTTCTGTGCCTCCCTCCTTCTCTCTCTCTCTCTCTCTCTCTCTCTCTGTTTTTCATCTGTTTTGTCTCGCTCTTATTTACATTTAATGCAATTAGTAGAACTTAACTTAAAAATCATACAAGTGCTCAAACTTAATAACATTAGATGTGACGTCACAATGATTACGAACAGCAAAATAAAAGCATTTATTATTGAGGGAAGCTGCTCAGTTGCCATCAAAATGCAGAGGACTACTGAACATTTATCGGTGTATCAGGTAGACATTTTCTCTGATACTCTTCAATTTGGAAATTAATGAAAAACAAGCTGAAAAGCTTTGCTACTCTCAGCGTCATCGTTGCTGTTGCTAATAGCTGAGCGTGTGCCGCTAAATGCATCAATATATTTGTGCTTAATATTATTGTGTACACATGCATGAGTATCCACAAAACACTAAAGCTTTTATGTGTACTTCCATTTTACATATACTTCAGTTTATAAATTCCTTCTCTGCAACTTTATTTTTAATATTAAAATTTGGCGTAATGGTGGAATTTAAACTTAAATGGCTGAATTGACTTAAAGTTGTGTAGTTATAAAAATATACCTGGAACATTAAAAAGCCTTGCTTAAACCGTATCTATAGTAATAAAACTCATTTTCTGTTTGTTTGTTTGTTTGTTTGTTTGGCCTTTATACAAATCTAAACGGCTCAACGGATTTCGCTCAAACTAGGTACACATATTAGGTCTATCCCAACTTAAAATGTTACATACTTAGTTTTTGCCACGCTCCCTCTAAAATTTTTTAACTAACGGTAATTTTGTTATTATAAAACTTTTTACCATAGGAGATTTTTGTATATTTAATTTTAAAGATTTTTTGTTACTTTGACATCAAAAACACTCACATATCTTCAAAATTGGAGAAATTTTCAGTACAACGACTTTTTCATAAAACATCGTTACCTAAGAATGAGAAAAAAACGACATGAAAATCAAAGTTTGGTCTTTCGATGCAAATGTCTATTAATATATTTGATTAAAATTTTTTTTTGTACAGAAGTTCAATAAAAGCACTTCACAAAAATAGTTTGAACTGTACCGTTAGGTCAGTGTAACTATGTTTTATAATTATGTCAAAAAAGGTCCAAAATATTGACTTTTTACTCAAAAAATGACTCAAAAATTGTTTTTGTTGTAAAAATGAAATCAATTAAAAATTACACAGCTGGCTACCTTTCATATGACATAGCATTTATTTGCAAAAATTCTTCCAGCTAAGCGCAAAAATAATTTTACTGTTTTTGTCATCAAAACAACAAGAGTACCCCCTTTGATTTTTTTCGCGAAATTTATTTTTTCCAAAATGTTGTTTTTATATTTTTTACAAAAAAGTCAAGTATCAAAAATAATTTATGTGAAAAAATAACCCCAATATCTCTTTCCAATCAAAATTTATGGCTTAAAATCAATTTTTTCATACCAGACTATTAATAAAACTGAGTTTTAATAATAGTTTTATTAATAATAAACCATTTCATCGAAAAGATGACTGTGAATAAGAATGCTGTAAAAGTTAATTTTTTCATGTAATCAGTTTCAACTATATGGCGATATAATAAAACATATGCGCATCTGGTTAGCACAATTATTTCATTGGTTTTGATATGTGCTTTAAATTCACAGATAAAAGACGCCGCATTTGTAAGTACTGTGGGTACAAACTATACACCTTGCGGTGAATAGCCGAATGATGTCTACCAAAAGTTTCTTCAAATTTAACCCCACACAATTGGGATTAGCGACAGGTGGTGCTATTTTCTGCTTACAGAAGAATATCTGATGTTCTTATGTGGCTAGCAGATAAGTTTTGCGAAATTTTTTGCGAAAAAGCTATTGCTACCAAACTTTTAAAAAGTAAAATAATGCAGTAATGGCAGTTTTTTAGTCGCAGCGTTATCTAGCCGTCAATAACGGCTAAGTGTTGTCTACTTTTACAGTTGCGCTTTCAACACTTAAAAACATAGAGTTGGATTAATTTAAATGTCCAGCTCACTTGCTGGATTATTTGTTGTTGTTGCAAATGCGATGATGTGATCTCCCATGAAAAAACGCAGCTAAACTAAATTTTAGTACAATCATTTTTAGTATAACGAAATTTTCATAAAGCATTGATAGCTAACAATGAAAGAAAAATTTTATGAAAATCAAAGTTTTTACTTTTATCAATCACCAATATCTCTGCTGTTTTTAATATATTTCATTAAAAAATTTTTTGTTAAAAATTTTAATATACTTTTTAATATAAATCTTTGTTTAGATGTTAAAATGTCCATATCTCAAGGACGCATTGAGTCCCACCATAATTTTTATATTGTTGAATAAGTAATTTTGCTAGCTTTAAGATTAAGTAAATATAAAAATTATTTTTAATTTTTAAAATATGTTTTTCGTACCCCTTCTTTGAATTCAATTAGCTCACCACAAGAGATGAAACCACCAACAACAAAAATTTTCCAAACTTTTTTCGGATTAAATTTCGTTCAATTACCTTTCTAACGGTAGCTTACAAATAAAATTTAACACGTTTTTCATTCTTCCAGAATTTAAAAAAACATTTAATCGAGAAGTGTATGTTAAAATGTTTTATAAATGATTCCCGAGTAATACCGGGTATATCAGCTAGTGACACTATAATATCCCAATGTGCGAACGAGACAAATACCTTCTACACTGGGGTCAGGCCCGTAGCCAGAATTTTACGAAACGATTTAGGAATTTGCGCATATAATACATAATTCTTTGTATTATTTTTATTATTTTTATTATTAAATGTGACTAAAGTTTTTTTTCTAAACGACCTTGTTATTTATTATGTTGATTTTATATGATTTAAATACAAATTCTAAATGTTTGATAGTTTAAATCATACTTGATTTTAAACACAAATTCTAATTGTTTGATAGTTTAAAATCGTTTATTGAGCTTAAGGTCAAGGTTAGAACCATTAATTGTTTTAACGAATCTTTCCAAAGAAACAACAACAACAACAAAGTTTTCAATATGAAAAGGAAAACATCACTAGCTGATTTTATTGCAATTTCTGCCCTGCAAAACAACTAGAATTTGTATTTAAAATCCAGTATGATCTCAACTATCAAACATTTAGAATTTGTATTTAAATCATATAAAATCAACATTTTATGTGTGTGACTTTTATTTGTTTATCGGATACAATTCATATTTTTTTATATCTAATTTACTTGTAAATGATAAAAATTTAAATTTTGTTCATTGTCAATTGAAGAATGTAATTTTAAGGGTTATAATTTGAGGACTATTTTTCCAAATTATTTTTACTCATTAAATTGTAAGTAAAAACAGTTTTAGGCTCTTGGCTCAGCTTCACTCCTGCATGGATACCTGAAAAATATCCCAAACAAAACTACATATGGGCATTTCCACCAAAAGGTCTACCGCGACTGAAAAATTAAATGTTATTGAAAATTTTTTAAACCTTCATAACAGAGAAGAAAATTTTAAATTTATATTGTGAAAGTACTGAGAGCTGATCTCAATTTGAATTTAGAAAAAATGGCAACAAACATGATGAACAAAAGTAGAAAAATGGTGAAAAAAGTTGAAAAATTTAAACAAAAGTAGGAATTTTATAAGTATAATAAATACTCGTTTAATACAAAGTTTAATTAAATGTTTTTCAGTTTTCTATTTTTACGGACCAGAATTGTACTTTATATGATTTTTAAGTTCAATTAAATAAATAAAACTATAAAAAATTTTTACTTCTTTGAAGGGAAAAATCTGTCTCGTAACGTATGTATCGTGAATATATACGTATGCATGAATATATAGCAACATCATTCCAGAAAACATTAAAATAATTTTAACAAAAAAACTCGTGTACACTTCCCAGATTTTTTGATTATATTAATGCAGAGAAAAACTACTTCCATTTTTTGTATCGTAACGAGTCCTCTTTTCATTGCTTATATCTTTGGGCAATACTTTCGATCGCTTTTACCTTTTACACTAAATATAGAACAGGACAAAAAGAGGTTAAATATTTTTTTTCTTTTTTTAATTTGCAACAACAAAAAAGGCGTACGAACGTTACGTGCGTGACTATGGAAATGCCCATATGTTTGTCGAAAACTACAATTGTCGACCTTTGTAGTCTAGTGTAGAGTGCTATAAACTCAGAGGTCCCTGGTTCCGGCATGGTTCTTTTCGCTTCTATGTTCCAAAGATAAAATCCACATCCAAATTGTGGAAAATATGGAATTAATGGATAGGAACCACTGAGGGCTGGAAATTCTTGCAGAGGTTTAGGCATAACACTAGCCTCGGTTAAAAATAATTTGGCATTTCCAAACTGACTTTACGTACATTTTGTACAAAAAATATTTAAAAAAAATAATAATGAAAAAGTCTAATTTTTAAAAACTTTTTTTTTATACTAGCGTAGTCATAAAGTACTTAAATAACTAAGTAATTAAGCACTTTATTAGGTAAAACAATGACAACAATCGACCTTAAGGATTTTAAAATATAAGCAAAAATATGTGCTGGCGTTATGTTTGAATTAAAAAAATTTCCAAAACTTTTTGACTTGGGCCAGACCTTTCGAATACAACTTTTTGTTTTAGGAGGATTTGAAAAAATATCAGTTTTTTGCCAAGTGATCAATTGAAAGGCTTATTGCAACAACATGGTAAGCCACATAAAAAATATTTTGAAATAATCGACTCTAAAGTAATAAAAAAATGTATTTTTGTATGAAGAAATGGAATTAAAGACGGAAACTTTTACAAATAGGTTAGAAAATTAATAACAAACAGTCAAAATCTCTTCAGTGGTTGTATTCAATGCATTCAGTTATGCATTCAACGTAAAAAATTTATTTCTTAGATCATTTGGCATATCACGTTATTGCAATAAGCCCTTCAATTTTATCAATATTCTCTGGCTTTTTTTATTAGGATTTTTGAGCTGGCGTGACAATACTGATGTTACGTTTCTTAAATTTCCATTGCAGTTAAATTTTGTATTTAAGTAATTAGGCAGTTAAGTTTTTAAGTAATTATGTAATAGTAATTAAAAAATAAATTTAATATATTTTGTGCTTTCCTTACTTACTTTCCATTTTACGAAAACAAAAAATTTACGAAACATTTACTAAACATTTACGAAAAAGATAAACTACATTTGTGAGAGGATCGTTAAAAAAATTGTGCCCACAAATTATGACCTTGACATCTTAAAACTCTATGAAAGGTTATTCCAAGGTCAAAGTTGGTTATAAAAAAATATTTCTCTGTTTATTGTGCATAAAATTGTTGATGCAGCTTTAGAGCGAAAGGCTGTTTTAATTTTAAGCGCTATAGAGTAATTAACCTTTAAGTGGTAACGTGGAGTCTTAAAGGCCCCTCCCGAGTCGCAATTTCCGAGAAACACATGAAAACTGCAAAGTTCCTTAAAAGTTTATTTTTTATTAAAATTTAAAAATGAAAAGAAAAGGCTATTTTTTAAACATTTATTCTTTTAATTTTACTTCTATAAACGTTGGTTTTTTTAAAAGATTGTTTAGTATTTACTGAATAATCTAGCAATGAAATACGTCACTTGAAGGCTAAGCCACCACTTAAAGGCTAAGGCACCACAAAGTACAGTTTGTAGACCGTTTTGGGCCTTTAAGTCCAGGGGGCCTGGATTTTTTTCCACTACCGACATCCATTTTTATATGCCTTAGTCTCATTCTTCTTCATTCTTATTTTTTAGCCTCAATTTAACGGAAAATGCACGAGGAGCGAAGAAAATCAGGAACTCATATGTGCCTATGAGTGCCATAACGTATATGATAGGATAAGAGAAAAAAGTATTAATTTTGGAAGCAATTTTTTCAGGTTGTATTTGATGAATTTTATTTGAATTTTTTATTAAATGGCAGATTAGTTAATTAGCTAAATAAAAAATATATAAGTTTTCCCATTTAAAACGAAAAAAGTTTTACGTTTTAAATATTTTCTGTAAAAAGTAGACGAAATTTAAAAAAAAAATAAATGTAAATCACATTTTTTATTTACTTTTATATGACATATCATTTAGTAATAAACATTTTTTCATTCCACGCAAAATTGAATTTACGGTATTCTTTTAACCCATACCTGACAGGTACTTGTGCTCTTACAAAGCCTGCCAGGCGTTTGTTTTCGTATATAATAATGTAAAAACTAAAATATATTAAAACTAGTATAAAAGCCTGTCCTACGACAGGTCCTCCGCTCACTTCCTTTTTGGAGCCATTTTTAAAGCTTGATTTTTTATTCAATTGATTTTTGAAAAATACAAATGTACCAATTTAAATTACACTTTACGTATTGAAGCAGTGTTGAAAAGATAGTTAGATCAAAAACGTACTATTGTAAGAACCTAATATTGTCACTGATAAGTATTAAATATATTTTCTATGCATACTTTCAGGCTGAACATTTTTGAGAACAGTATGTCTTGTAAAAGTACTTTACTATCAAAAAATAATTACAGTTTGAGAAATACTGTGTGCGGAGCAGCATGCTTGCCTTGTATGTATTAAGATGTGCAGACTTTCAAGCTGAACAGTTTGAGAGATATTGGGCACGGTGAAGCGTGCTTGCCTTTTATATATTAAGATGTAGCCTTGTTCAAACAAGTAAGTCTGGGCCCATTTGTTTATACCTTTACCACCGCCTAGCAGGTATTTGCGCCCTTCAAATACTAGCCAGGTGACTTTTTTCGTAGATGATATAGAAAAAATTAAACTACATTAAAAGTTTAGCTTTGTGCGAACAAGTTATTCTGGGACCTTTTTTACACTTTCATCAATACAAACGGCGATATAATAACCGCGCCGTCCGTGCCAGGTCATGCTTTTCTTATTGAGCTAATACTAAATTACGCATAAACAAAAATTTAGTTTTTTGCCTAACAAGTTAGTCAAATTGTTCCACAGCTCTTAGACTATGAATACAGAAAAGACAAGCATGCTGCTCCGAGCTCAGTATCGCTCAAACTGTACTTATTTTTTGCTATTTTTACAGTGTTCTTACAACATATACTGTCCTCAAAAATGTTCAGCCTGAAAGTATATATATTAGAGTTGTCCCCATTTTTAAAAGTTTTATTTATGTTGCATAGGCTTAAAATATTTGATTTGGTATAAAACTAAAATCTAGAAAGTTTCGTGCCGATTGATGAACTTTTAAAACTTGCTCAAGAGCCCAAAAGTTGGAGAATCTTTTTGTATGGGTTTTTCTTGGTATTAAATAAAAGAAGTAATTAAAGAAAAGAAGTTGGAGAATCTTAGTTATGTTGTCCCCTTCTTGTTGAATTCTTAAAATTTTATGATTGACTTGGTTTTTTATCTTGCCATAGTACTTGAGTACTCAATCAAACACAAGTACTTTTCATTTTAAACTACCACACGTGATACAGTTAGCATTCAGCGTGGTAAGCATAGAAAACGGCTTTTGTATCATTGGTTTGAAGGTCATATAGTCCCTTTTTAAAAATGCTATTGACTTTGGTGATCGGTTAAGAGATAAATAAAATATTGAGTAAGGCGTCATGACACATATTTTCAAGTTTTCATTTTCTTTCTCCGAAGAGGGGGAGGTCTGATCCTAGGACATAAATTTTTATACTCGCCTAATCAAGAAGAATCACTACCCGAAGGAATCAATGCTATATATGGAGAACCTTATGTATAATTCATGCAGCTTTATATATAAAAATACAGGTGTTCCTATTTGTTTGCACATCACTGTTGTTCTATTAGCCGCAAAACGACATCTGAGTTGCTATCAGGTTTTTAAAGTTGTGTATTAATATGGTTATAACCAAACTTGACTTTTTGCACTTTTACAATTGAACTAATTTTTCAACACTACTTTAATACATAAAGTATTATTTTAAAGTGCTATATTTGTATTTTGCAAAAATAAACTGAATACAGAATCAATGTTTAAAAATAGAAAAAGTGCTTTTAGCCAATGGCTCCAAAAAGGAAGTTAGCGGAGGACACGTCGTAGGGCGGGCTTTCAAACTAGTCTATACTATTATATCCAAGGGCGTCCGCTTTGTTCTAGACATAAAGGAGTCTAGATTGCACATAAAGAAAATGTAACCTATATAATCATATTTTCTGAGATTTTTTGTTATAATTTTGTTATCATGATGCTCCGGGTGACACACGCTTGTACACATAAGAAAAATATATATATTCCGAAGATGGGGTAAAAATCTTTCTCGTATCATGCCCGAAACATTTTCAAATTTAATTTTTTTTCATGTAATTTAAAACATTTTTTTCTCAACAAATATTCTTATTAATTTAGTAAATTAAATAATGTGCGGTCTCTCTAAATAAAATCGCATTAATTACTATTTAGCTCCCAACTTTTCCTCTTTTCAAATTAGAATACAAATATTTCCAAATATTTTTTTTTTTTCAAATTGAATAAAACCAGCAAGGTTTTTCGACATTTTTTTCCAGTTTGAAGGCCTATAACTTATAAACTAATTGCGAGCGGCCTGAAATTTATCAGATTTGGATTTACTTACTTACTTACTTACTTAGTTGGCGCTACAACCGTATGTCGGTCTTGGCCTCATCTAAGAATTTGCGCCAGCCATTTCTGCCTTTCGCTTGCTGGTGCCAGTTGGAAATTCCAAGCTTCGTCAGGTTGTCCTCTACTTGGTCTTTCCAACGAAGATGCGGTCGTCCTCTTCTGCGTTGACCGCCGCTGGGTACCGAATCGAATGTTTTCTTCACTGGAGCATCGTCTTTCATGCGCTGAACATGACCAAGCCATCGAAGCCGCTCGATTTTAATGCGCTTGACTATGTCGATGTCAGCGTACAGCTCATAAAGTTCATCATTCCACCGTATTCGGTACTCGCCATTGACGCAGATTGGTCCGTAGATCTTACGAAGAATCTTTCTCTCGAATGCACCTAAAGTCTTTTCATCTAAACTGCTCAGCGTCCAGGTTTGTGATGCGTAAAGTAGGACGGGCATGATGAGCGATTTAAAGAGCGTGATTTTCGTTCATCGAGAGAGGGCTCTGCTTCTCAATTGCCTACTGAGCCCAAAGTAACACCTGTTGGCAAGAGTTATTCTTCGCTTGATCTCAATGCTGATGTCGTTGGTTGAATTAATGCTGGATCCCAGATAGACGAAGTTCTTCACAACCTCGAGGGAGGTACTGTCAACGGTAACGTGGGTTCCAAGACGCTGGGACTGTTTGTTTGTTGACACTAAGTATTTCGTCTTATCTGCATTCACTGACAGATCCATTCGACTTGACTCTCTTTCTAATCTGGAAAATGCTGCACTGACTTCGCGCGTATTATGGCCAATGATATATATGTCATCAGCATACGCAAGCAGCATAACACTCTTGTAGAATATTGTGCCACTACGTCTCAGATCAGCAGCTCGGATGATCTTTTCCATCATTAGGTTGAAAAAGTCGCATGATAAGGAATCACCTTGTCTGAAACCTCGTTTGTTAATAAATGGTGGGGAGAGGTCCTTCCCGATTTTAACTGCGCTGCTGGTGTTGCTCAGTGTCATCCTGCAAAGTCGTATTAGTTTTGCAGGAATACCAAATTCAGACATGGTGGAGTACAGGTGCTTCCTTATTGGGCTGTCGAAGGCGGCTTTGTAGTCGACAAAAAGATGGTGGGTGCCGACTTGTTTTTCTTGAGTCTTCTCCAAGATTTGTCGTAGCGTCAAAATCTGGTCGATGGTGGACTTTCCAGGTCTGAAGCCACACTGATAAGGTACGATCAGTTCGTTTACAATGGGCTTCAATCTTTCACATAAAACGCTCGACAGGACCTTATATGCGATATTAAGAAGGCTTGTCCCACGGTAATTGGCACAGATAGTGGGATCGCCTTTCTTGTGGATTGGGCAGAGCACACTGAGATTCCAATCGTTCGGAATGCATTCTTCCGACCATATTCTGCATAGAAGCTCGTGAATGCACTTAAGTAGAGCTTCGCCTTCGTTCTTAAACAGCTCAGCAGGTAAGCCATCAGCTCCCGCGGCTTTGTTATTTTTAAGCCGAGCTATAGCTGTCAGAACTTCATCATAGTCGGGCAGCGGAACATCAACGCTGTCATCCAAAATTGGGGTTTCCGGAATATCATCTCTATTGGCGGGATTGTTGTCAGCGTCGCCATTAAGAAGCTTAGAGAAGTGTTCCCTCCATAACGTCAGTGTACTCTGGACATCTGTCACTAGATTCCCGTTTTCATCCTTGCAGGAAGAGGCCCCGGTTTTAAAACCATCGGCAAGGCGTCTTATTTTTTCAAAAAATTTTCGGGCCTCATTCCTGTCACCAAACATCTCAATCTTCTCTTGCTCGCGCTTTTCTGCCTCTCTTTTTTCCGCCTGAAAATATGTCTCTCTTCCCTCCTCTTTTCTTTGTATCGCTCCTTAGCAGCGCGCGTTACAACCGACTGCAGGGTGGCTTTGTAGGCGGCGTCTTTCTCTGCAGTGGCGTCGCGACACTCCTGGTCGTACCACTGGTTTCGGCGAGGGCGTTGGATTTAGGAGGTAAAAATTGCTATTCTTGAAATGTTCCCCGCATGGACATTAATAGCATGCAAGTTACTAAAATCAAGTTTGGAAACATACCTATTATATGAACTATTTAAAAAAATTATTTTTTTTCTTTAATTCAAAACCAATGAATAAATATATAAAGAGGTACATGTATAGATGGGTTTTCGGCTCCATTCATTTTCTAAACATATTTCAGAACCTCCCTGCAAGGCTTGAGTCTGAATCCAGGATGTAATATAAGCACGTGACGCGAAAAAATCCAGAATATTCTCAAAATGAGTGGTTCAAAAACTTGAATTTGAAGAAGTATAAAATAAATGTTTCAAATCGAGTTTCCTTTTTAAATTTTAGTCATACAAAAACTTTTGACCATAAGATATTTTAATGTAAAAACGTTTTCTTAATAATAATTTGCCATCAAATTTTTTTAAAAATTAGTGCTTGATTTTATATTAGCCTACTTTATTCAGAATCTCCTAATTTTGTTTTGCTTTTGAATCAGAAGCCTTTCCCTCGTCTAGATCGCTGCCATTTTCTCAAATTTAAATGCTGCAAGATTGCTAGAAATATTATTAAGTTTACGAAATATTAAAAAATTATCCAGAAAAACAATTTTTTAAGCCGACTTTTGGGAAAACATTTAGTTTTTAAATTTATTGTACTTTGTTTTCTTCTTGTGTTTAATTACTTTAAAACATAAATTTGCTTATCGTCCAAGTTTATATGCGATATTGGCTTAAATGCGTTTTACCATCTGTTGCTCCGGAGAATGATCTTCGACTAATAGGGATATTATCATACCTAAATTTCTCGTACGAATAATTTCGTAATGTCTTCCATTACATTCGTAGTATTTACTAATGGCTTCGCAATATTAAGTATTAGTTCAGTTCAAAAAATTTACAACCGAAATCTTTCAGGCTGGTTTGTTGAACAATTACCGAATATAAGGAAATCTATGATTGCAAGGTGGCCGTAATCTACTGAAAGAGTACGTGGCCCGTAAGCTACTTGTTGATATATTTTTGGACATATCTTTTTTGTCTATAGTTTTTTCCATTCTTGATTTGTTTTTAGTTTTTACATAGAATCAATTTTTTTTAAAAAGATCAAAGAACCAAGGCATGCGCCTTATACAAACAAGGTTTGGTCTTTGACCTGAAAGGGAAGAGATAGATTTATTTAGAGGAATTGATTGGAACCATATGTGAATTATTGATTAGGCGAAACAACCGTGAACAATTTGAATTGCTTTTAACCAAGGTTAGTGTTATGCCTTAACCTCGACAAGCATTTCCAGCCCTTAGTTGCTCCTGTCCTTTAATTTCGCATTTTTTTTTTTAGTTTCCATAATTCTTAAATGAAGGAAAGAACAAAGAAAGTAAAAAGAAAGTAAAAAGAACCATGCCCGAACCCGGGTTCGAACCGGGGACCTCTGGGTTGTTAGTCTAGCGCACTCTCCACTAGAGTACAAAGGCCGAATTAATTGCAAGTAAAGACCGAAGCAACTTTAAAGTGAAGTGGGAAATGATTGGCAATTTATTTGGAGTGCTGCCAATTCAGCTGTTTTAATAAAGTGTTGCTGAAATGCCCAAGAAGACAAATATCTTATTTTCTTAAATTTTTAGCATAATTTTAAGGAAAAGTAAGAAAACTTTATTTCCAAATGTCAACTTTTCAAATACCCCTAAAAACCCCTAAAAAACATAAAATCTCCCTTAAAAAACCCCTTAAGATTTATTACCCTTAAAATCCCTCAACTCAGTTAAAAAACCCCTAAATCTCTGGGGAAAATCCCCTGACCTGGCAACACTGATCAACACAGCGCAACAAAAAAAATTGATGAGCCTCGAGCAAGGCGAAAAGTGTGATACATATAAATTCAGCGCGGCGCTCCAAAACAAAAGAAAAGACAAAAAGATAATTTTTTTATTTCTTTCATATGTATTGTCTTAACCCAATAAGGACGATGATGCCATATCGCCTCACTAATTCGGATGTCGCAATACTAACCGTTCCACATAAAAATTTGTCAAAATAAGAATTAGGTAAAAACTAGCACATGTGTGAAAAAATTGTCCCGTCCTTAAGGCGTTAAGGAGATTGTTACCAACGCAGCGACTCTCCGTCAACTTTATTATTTATTTTTAAATTCTGATATTATCCCCTTTTAAAGATACATTTTGTCTCGCTGGCAACCCTTAAATACAATTGCATAAAGTACTGAACTTGAAACAAAGAAATGTCAAAAATAAAACTTAACCTGCATTACATTTGAACAGCGATTGCACGAGGCAGAAAAACCAAATTTTTTAAAGTTCTTAGGTAAAATTTTTGTAAATCGAAAATCATTAATTTATGTTTTATTAATAAATAAAATTCTTAGCTTCTTAGCTTAAACTCATAAATTGGAATTTCTGTCTTCAACATTTCTTTAAAAAATTTGATAGCCGAGCTTGTAATACTATAAAAAATTAATTTTTTGCTTCTCTGCGTGTTTTGCAAACTTGGGCCAAGTGATCGCTAAGGAAATGGGTCGTGAAATGAAAAACGCATCAACAGGTTCCTCTTGTCCTAAATGCAGCCAAAAAGACACCGAGGAGATGGTGCAGTGCGACGCATGCGACCTGTGGTTTCACTACGGGTGCGTCGACGTCGACGACAGTGTCGCTTTAACCGATTGGGAATGTGACAGCTGCAACGCTGCCGAAAAGCCAACAAATAGTCAAAAAGCCAACTCAATGGTGCCGAATAAAGAAGCGAAGGAAAATACGACTGCACATGCAGCCAACAATGAGTCTTCAACTGGTGTCATGATGGAAATGAGGAAAGACGCAGATCCTGAGCGCAATGAGGGTAAGTTCGTATCATCTAATGCAAGCATATGTAGTTCATCAAGAGCAAGGCGAAAAATGCAATTAGAGCTCATGCGTCTCGAAGAGGAGCGTAAATCGAATGCGGCGTACTTAAAACAAAAGTATGCAATTATGCAAAAGTATGAGGAAGAAAGTGATTCTGATTTTGGGTGCGACGATGGCAAAGGGGGTGGCGGTACAGGCGACTGCTGCAATGGTGACTTGGGTGTACGCAACTTAGTTTTAGGCGACAGCCGTAACTCTGAAAACGTTGGAAACAGAGTCGGCAACTGTGTAAGGGACGTGCAGTTGGCACCAAAAATAAGCAAATGTGAACCACCACCTACTACAGCATCTTTGTTAAATATTCAACAAATCAACGCGCGTCACGTCGTTCCAAAAGACCTCCCTACTTTTAGTGGCAAATCGGATGAATGGCCACTGTTCATAACCAACTTCGAAAACTCGACGAAGTTGTGCGGGATTAGCAATGATGAAAATTTGTTACGCCTGCAGCGTGCCTTAAAAGGCAAGGCACTTGAATACGTAAGCAGCAAGCTTATGATTCCGGAACTAGTACCAGAAGTGATTTCAACGCTGCGCATGATGTTTGGTAGGCCAGAACAGATTATTCGTAACCTGGTTAGCAAGTTGCGGGCGTCGCCAAATGTTAATGCGAATAAATTAGAAACACTAGTTTGCTTTTCATTAGAAATAAAAAACCTTGCCGCAACAATGCAAGCGGCTGGACTTCAATCGCATTTACACAATCCAATGCTTATCGAAGAGATGCTGGAAAAACTCCCAGCACAAACACGTTTAGAGTGGGCGCTATATGCTCGATCACTTCCAGAAATAAACCTGACTGTTTTTAGCAATTGGCTCTTTAACTTGGCAGAAGCTGCAAGTAGTGTTGTTACTCTACCTGTCGCGAATATTGCAGCGCATGATCAAGAAAGGCGTAAGGCAGCTCGAGTAAATTTTCACGAAGATTATAAAAACACAAATCCACGGTGTTTAATATGCAATGAAATGCATAAAATTGAAAACTGCGATAAATTTCAAAATTTAAATTATCAAGAGAGGTGGGGCGAGGTAAATGATAAACATTTGTGCCGCACATGCCTGAAAAAACATGATGCAAAATTTTGCAAAAACCGTAAGGAATGTGGTAGCAACGGATGCACTAAAAAACATCACCCTCTTCTCCACAAGCCAGAAACAAACGCAAGCGCGAGCAGTTCTACAAATGTAGTGGCTGCTCATCATATGCAAACTACGAAGGTGCTGTACAGAATCGTGCCAGTTACAATTTACGGCGATAATTGCTCCGTTGATGAATTCGCGTTTTTAGATGAGGGTTCGGGTCCGACGCTAATAGAAAAAGGTGTATTAGACAGTCTTAATATGCAAGGAGACGCTTCTGATTTGTGTCTGCAATGGACAGATGGTACTCTACGTGTTGAGAAGAACTCTGAGCAGCTAAATTTACAATTGTCGGCGCAAGGCATAAATCAAAAGAAACATACGCTTTTCAATGTGCGGTCTGTTTCAAAGCTGGACCTACCTTCTCAAACCCTAATTTATTCAGAGCTCACTAAGAAATATAATCATTTAAAGGGCTTACCAATTAAATCTTATAACGATGTAGTACCAAGACTCATAATCGGTGTGGGCAACAGAAGTGTAGCCATGCCGTTGAAATTTCGCGAGGGGAAACCAACTGAGCCCGCCGCGACCAAGACGCGCATTGGGTGGACAATTTACGGTCAGCTCGAAGACAGCGATTTTGCAAAGCCAAGTTACATAGGTGCAAATCTGCAACTTCATGTGTGTGAATGCGACGACGATGTGGCACTTCATAAGTTGATGATGCAAAACATGCAAGTCGAAAGTGTTTCATCGCAAAACTCACGCAATTCGAAACTAAATCAAGCAGATGAAATTCGTTTAAGGGAATGCGTTACGCGAACTGGAGAAAGATTTACTACGAAGCTGCTATGGAAATCGCCCGATTTAAAACTGCCAGACGATTATTCAATGGCCTTGCGTCGACTAAACTGTTTCGAAAAGCGCCTAGAAAAGGATTCAGAGCTGAAAATTCAAGTTAAAAACAAAATCAAGGAAATGCAAGACAAAGGCTACGTTCGAAAATTGTGTCCAACAGAAGTCACCGCACCTTACCCAAGAAAATGGTACTTGCCGATTTTTACTGTTAAAAACCCGAACAAGCCGCAAAAGATAAGGATAGTATGGGACGCAGCAGCAGAATATAACAAAGTGTCACTGAACAAGTGTCTGGACAAAGGGCCAGATTTATTAACATCTTTGGTTGAGGTTCTTTTCAACTTCCGCGTAGGCAAGATTGGAGTGTGCGGCGACATTTGTGAAATGTTTCACAGAATACATGTCAGCGAAGAAGATACGCATTCGCAGCGTTTTTTGTGGCGAAATGGAGATACTACGCGTACACCAGACGTATATGCGCTTCAAGTAATGAGCTTTGGTGCGAGCTGTTCTCCATCTCTGGCACAATACGTCAAAAACAGGAATGCCAAAGAACACGACGTTGAGTTCCCACGCGCTTCAAAATCGATCATTGAGCGACATTACGTCGACGATATGCTAGACAGCGTGAATAGTACGCAAGAAGCTATCCAGCTGGCATGCGATGTCCGAGAGGTACACAAACGCGGAAATTTTCAAATTAGGAATTGGTCTTCAAATTCAGCTGAGGTTGTAGCAGCTCTCGGAAGAACAGATACAGCGAATACATTTTGCAAGGCTGGCAAAACAGTAGAAAATATCGCAGAGGCCGAAAAAGTGCTCGGATTGTGGTGGAGAACAGAGAACGACACATTTACATTTAATTTGAAATACACAAAAGCTACCAAAGATATATTACGTGGCAACACTCTACCGACTAAGCGTGAAGTCTTGCGATTATTAATGTCAATATATGACCCTTTAGGGCTTATATCCTTCTATACAGTTCATGTCAAAGTGCTACTACAAGACATATGGCGCAAAGGTGTCGCGTGGGATGAAACCATTCCCGATGAGTTGGCACACTCATGGACAAGGTGGATAGCGACTCTGCCAAACATTTATGATGTAGAGATACCTAGATGCTATTTCGGCTTGGCAAACAGCGACAGTAGCAGAGTGCAGCTACATCTATTTGTAGACGCTAGCGAGACAGCATATGCCGCAGTAGCCTATTTTCGTATTGAAAGTAAGAACGGAATCGAAGTCGCACTGGTATGCTCAAAGACTAGAGTAGCACCCCTACGACCGATTTCAATACCCAGAATGGAGCTCTGCGCCGCTGTGATGGGCGCACGTTTAGCTGCAACAATACAAAAAGGTCATGACATGAAGATTCAATCGACATTTTATTGGACGGATTCAAAAACCGTTTTGCTATGGCTGCGCTCCGATCCAAGGCGGTATAAACAGTTCGTTATGTTTCGTATAGGAGAGCTTCAAGAAATAACAGACGTGGCAAGCTGGCAATATGTTCCCTCGAAACAGAATGTAGCCGATCTGGCTACGAAGTGGATTAGCCAGCCCTTATGCAATCCTGAAAGCCCATGGTTTACAGGACCATCATTCTTAAGACAACCTTTAAACACATTTTTAAATGATGACGTCAGCAACATAACGAGTGAAGAGCCATCTGAGGCAGAATTTCGTAACGAGCAATATGTAGCCACACACGGTACGATGCAACTACCCTTACTGGACTGTGAACGATTTTCACGGTGGGAACGCCTGCTTAGGTGTATGGCGTATGTTAAACGATTTATAACACTTTTAAAACCCACTTCTAGAAGCAAGTTTTCAAAAATCAACATGGATTTTAAGCAGATACCCAGTCTCACTCAAGAAGAACTGCTCTGGAGCCAACAATTTCTGTATCGCCACGCTCAGTCCCATTCCTTTGCAAAAGAGATACGTCTTTTGAAACGAGACGCCACACTCCCAATGCCAAAGTCGAGTCCACTTCGAAAACTTTCGCCATTCATCGACATTGAAAACATCATTCGCCTACGTGGGCGTCTTGAAAATGCATTGATTATCGCTGATGCAACTAAAAATCCCATTATACTACCCAAGGACCACTACATCACGTTACTGATTGTAGATTGGTACCACAGAAAGTTTAAACATACAAATCACGAGACAGTGATAAATGAACTTTTTCAAAAGTATCACATTCCGAGTCTGCGCAAACTTTTGCGCGCTGTTCGCAGCCACTGTAAGACTTGCATGATACGAACTTCCAAGCCCCACATGCCAGAAATGGGGTCTCTTCCTCATGGTAGACTCGCGCCATACACAAAACCATTCTCCTATGTTGGAGTGGACTTCTTCGGCCCCTTTTTGGTCACAATCGGAAGACGAACCGAGAAGCGATATGGAGCTTTATTCACCTGCCTGACGTGTCGTGCAGTACATATAGAGGTGGCCCACAGCTTGTCTATGAACTCTTGCGTTATGGTCATTCGCAACTTTATTGCGCGCAGAGGCCAACCCGTACACTTCTATAGCGACAACGGCACCAATCTGGTGGCCGCTGAAAAAGAACTGCGCGAATCCTACAAGCGAATTAATTTCGCTGATCTACAAAGAGAATTTACGTCCCCAGAAACCAAATGGACGTTTATCCCCCCCGCAAGTCCACACATGGGTGGCGCATGGGAGCGCCTCGTGCGCTCCGTCAAGACGGTGCTATACCAGGTCATCACACCATCGACAAAGCTCACCGATGAAAAGCTGAACAATTTATTTTTAGAAGTCGAAAGCACTTTGAACTCACGACCGTTGACATACCTGTCGCTCGATACTGCTGAGCAGGAAGCTCTCACGCCAAACCACTTCTTGTTAGGCTCCTCGTCTGGGCACAAACTGCCTGGAAACTTCGATGCAACTGACAGTTACACGCAAAGGTCCTGGAGACATTCTCAGCTACTAGCCGATCAATTTTGGAAAAGGTGGCTAGCTGAATTCCTACCAACGATGACTCGCAGAACGAACTGGTTCACCAAAGCTAAACCCATCGAAAAAGGAGACGTCGTCATTATTGTAGACCCGAATTCACCTCGCCACTGTTGGCCTAAGGGAATTGTGACTGATGTAGTTACAGGTAAGGACAATCAAGTCAGGAGCGCTATGGTGCGCACAGCAAACAGTGAATACCACAGGCCTGCTGCTAAAATAGCCGTGCTGGATGTCAAACCCAAGGCCGTCAACAGCGTTGTTCAAGGTTGATGTGTATTCCCTCCCTTTGGTCAAGATACGGAAGGGGGAATGTTACCAACGCAGCGACTCTCCGTCAACTTTATTATTTATTTTTAAATTCTGATATTATCCCCTTTTAAAGATACATTTTGTCTCGCTGGCAACCCTTAAATACAATTGCATAAAGTACTGAACTTGAAACAAAGAAATGTCAAAAATAAAACTTAACCTGCATTACATTTGAACAGCGATTGCACGAGGCAGAAAAACCAAATTTTTTAAAGTTCTTAGGTAAAATTTTTGTAAATCGAAAATCATTAATTTATGTTTTATTAATAAATAAAATTCTTAGCTTCTTAGCTTAAACTCATAAATTGGAATTTCTGTCTTCAACAGAGATTGATAAAAAAACGTCCGTGGCGAAGCAACGCACAACAGTGACCTGCTAGTTTATGTAAAAAATTCCTTAACCCTGGATAACCAATGTTAGTCGCTTCGACTAACACTGCTCACTTTTTTCTTACAACCTTTTTTCTCTCATTTGATCGTGTTCTCTATCCATATCGTAGTAACTAGGGATGTCAATCCCGGGATCCCGATCTTTTTTAAGACCCGAATATCCCGGGACTATTCGATTCAAATCCCGGGATTGTTGAAAACAATTTTTTTCTTTCCTTTCACCGATCAACGATCGAACAAACAAACAAATAAGCGTTGAAGCGGAGCGGTGCTTCTTCTCTGCACGTCTTATATGCAAAAAACTAAGGTCTAAGTTAGGGATAAAAACATTAATGCTTTAATTTCATAAAGATCGTATTTTGATCAAAATAAGGAATATTTTTACTGAGCTTTAAATAGAAAGGGTATTGTATTTATTTTTTCATAAATGTATTGACTTTTTTTTTAATTTGAATGTACTATAGCATATAATTAAAAGGAGGTTTTAGGCCAGAACGGTTAAAGTAAAGGCATATTTTAGAAGATGTTTGCTAAAAAAATTTTTTACATACACAAAAAATTTAATTTGCATGTTAATTTTATATCATCACGCTGATTGCCTGAAAATAAAATGCTTTAGAATAATAAAAAAAAATTTTCATTGGTCGATTAGTTTGTTTTCAGTAGTGTAGCCAGTTTTGAAAAAGTATGTTTCAAGAAAAATCGTGCTAAAAGTTACTCTTTTTAGTTAAATTTACTCTGGCTCACAAGGTTTTAAGCGCTGTAGAATCTGTATTATAAGCGGAATCGATTTATTGAAGGATAATTGAACAATAATCAATCTAAAAAATTTCATTTTAAAAGAATTCTTATTTCAATACTGAATTAAAATAATTTTATGTAGGCAGTTATTGCTAAAGCTTAGTATGCTGTAGGAACAAAAATTTTTAGGTATTTAATTTTACACGCGAAATTTTGGTGTAGACTCAACACTAACACATACTTACCATAACGTTTTTGTTGAATGTCAAATTTCCACGCCAATTAAATGTACGGCCATATAAAAGGCAGCGAAATTTTGACATTTTAACTTTCCAACCATGGTTGTGAACTTGGCTGCATTGAACAATTTTTTCAGTTCAACAGCGTACTAACCAACGAAAAAAAATGTCGCTACCTTTTCGCTGTCAAAAACGCGATGCATTTCTTACGGAAGATTTCTTTTCACTTCTACAGCATACTAAGCTTAAACCAAAAATATGTATTTGTGCATGTATTACAATAACTAAGTTATAAATTACTGAAGATATTGATTGGTCAAATTTTATGTTTGGTTTTTTTTTTTGTTTGAATTGGTACAAATTGTGCTTCTTTGTTAAATTAATTTGATACAGAGTATGTACTATAATAGAATAGAAGTGAATGTGTTGCACTTTTTGGCAAAAACAAAATAACGAAATAAAAACTTCTTGAATTTCGGGATCCCGAGATTGTATTTTCAGATCCCAAAAATCCCGGGATCGAAAAAACTCTAAAAATTGCCATCCCACGTTCGTTTTTAAGCTGCCCTCGTTGTGTTCGGATGTATTTGGCTTTTTAATAGAATGGTGTCAATCTTTTTATTAATGTAGTGTACGTCGAAGCGACTAACATTGGCTTTAACGTAACTTTTTATGCCCCCACGCGTACTACGTAAGGGATATGCTAACTTTGTCACTCCGTTCGTAACGCTAATAAGGAGACGTGGTAGGTATAGAAAAGTATATATATTTTTGATCAGCATCACCTCCTGAGTCGATTGAAGCATGTTCGTCTGTCCGTCTGTCTATCTGTTTGTATGGCGATACGATTACAGTCACAATTTTTAAGCTATCGTAATGAAATAAAAAATATGCTTATATTCAAAAAACGAATATAAAATTCAGGAATGAGCAAAATCGGATGAAAACTACGTCTACCTCCCATACGAAGAGACTTTATCAAAACAGTCTCTCTTAAAATGCCACAAAAATTAATATATGAACTTGGAGTTTTGCACATTAGCTTTGGAGTAAAATATTCACCACATATTTGAAATATGTCAGAATTGGATGAAAACCACGCCCACCTCAAACACAAAGATGCGTCATTATAATACAAAACCTTCATAAATTCAAAAAAAAATAGTTTAAACTTGATATTTTACACATAAGCTTTGATAATTAGGATGAACTCTGAGTTTATAATTTTATATATTTGGATAAAAACCACGCCCTATAAAAGTGGCGTCATCAAAATTGTACAACATTGACAACTTCGTATATACTAAAATACGACTGTGGGGGTATTTTAACTTCGGTTCAGTCGAAGTTGATTTCTTTGTTGTAGGAATATAGTGTTTTGGTTATAAGTTTGTTATAGTGGTGCAGCGAATTATGTCTCTTGTGCTAAACAATTGATTTAAACTTTTTTATTTTAATAATAATAAAAAATGCTTTATTCGTACAATGAAAAAAGAGCCTTTTAAGTTTTTATGTTTATTTACTATTCTTTTTTTTCAATAATCTTATGTGATATATCTCGAACTAATGAAATATGTAGCTTATGAAAATATGTAAAAATAAAAAAAAAACTAAAGGCCAATATAAAAGTTTTTTGATTTCTAGTAAAATATGCATACTTTTTCCATTTTCAACAGCTTTTAATGTATTTTATGTACCAACAGCTCTTCTAAAACGAGTTTTGAAGCGTGTAAGTCGAATCGGCTAACATGGGCTATAACGTATTTGAATGTCGGTTATCCGGGGTTAAAATAATAATATTAAAATGTTTCTCTTAGATAAATTCATAAAATAATAAGTTTGAAGACTATTTGTAAATTCGTTCAATGCAATAAATACTCTCAGGTTGTTGTAAAAAGTTATTGAAAAACCTGTTGTCTGGAGGGTCTTTCCCCCTTAGATTTTTTGTAAAATTCCAATGCTACATGCCACCTTAAGAAATGAATAAGAAAAAACACATTGTGTCTAAATAAAAGTTGTACTTAAATATGGTATTGTTGTGTTGATGTCATTGATCATTGCAATTTTTTGCTGCTACCTTTACCAGTCTGTTGAAGGACTTTAATGTTTTGTGTTGTTGCTTTTGCAACGATTTGCCAATTTGTAGGACGCAGGTTTTATGAATCAAATCCAAAAGTTATTTTAATGTCACGTATATGATTAGAAGTTTTCTCTTAGACCTCAACAACGTCATTGAAAGATAAGTCACTTTTTTAGATAGAACTATAGAACAAAAGTTTTCCTTTTCACAGATAGAACACTTGTCATGGTCAAAAATGTGTTGATTTTTAACTTCTGCCAAAATATAACGTATATGTATGTACATTATTTAAAAAAAGGTATAGACAAAAAATTCACTATAACGTCAAGGTAACAGGCAGACAAACACGTCATCAGCTGTTGCCAAGAGAATATAACATCAGCTGCATCAGCATCACACCGAAGTGCAGCATCAACAAGAAAACAACGTTACGTAGCAACAGAAAATGCAAACTTATTTTGACCTTAATTTGTGCTGCTACGTCACAAAATGGTGGTGACGAGCGGCAAGGCGCAACACAAGCCTGCCGCCCAACCGCTGCATTCATGATTGCAGCCGAAGCGCTGTTCTTTGTGGTACCGCAAGGTTGCGCTCTATTCTTGAATGAAATGTTTTGGCCTCAGTTCCACAATTACCGTTATTGCAGCATTTCCATATGGCATTGTCATCATAGTACCAAAAATCCTTAAAGGACAAATCTACTTTACAACAAAGTTAATTTAAGTTGTGCAAAACCATTTCTATTGAATTTATCTGGCATCGTTAATCAAACTGTTGAATTAAGAATTGTCTGTGCTTCCTAGCATAGTGCTTAAAACGAAATCGCAAAAAACTAGCAAGGAATTATCTTCGACTGAACCAAAGTTAAAATACCACAACAGCAATGTTTTAGTATATTCAAAGTTATGAAAGTTGCTAATCAAGAATACACAAGTCAGTAAAATAATTGACAAAGTTAATATACCCCTTATGCAGTACTCGTGGGCAAGGTGAATTCGCTTGGTTCTTTATATTTCGATGTATTTCTGGAAAATCAGATTTTTTTTTTAATTTCGAGCGTTCTCTTTTCTTTTTTTTTTTTTTTGTGCACACATTGTAGAATGACTTTATATTTCTGTCTAGTATGTGGAACAAAATATTCTTTACCACGTTTTATGAAACCACTTTTTGGTTTATATTCATAATTTGCTATAGGAACGCCAATTGCTTGATTTATTAGGAATTGATGAACTTTCTCATCCATACGTACACTTCCTTTATTATGAACAATATAATCGGGATATTTATTAGCATCAGGACATTTTTCTCTATTCCATTCATGAACAAAATATTGTTCAATAGGTTGTGGAACACATAAAGCATTAGATGGAATATGTTTGTAATATTTTTCATACATTTCTTTTACATTAATATTTTTAATACCAGTTACTTTCATAGGATCTGTTCCAGCAGAAGTATATGTTACATTTTTGCCATAAAATTGTTTATTTAATCCTTCTGCAACTAATCCAATGGGTACATATTCCGAAGTTGCGGTTCCTGAAATTGATGCTCCAACATCGAATGCCGTTCTTGTTCCCAATGGAGTAATTTGACAAGAAACTTTTACTACTTCCGCCGTTGTTGGTAACATATCATATTCTGATTCGCTTAGGTAAAATGGAATAAAATCCACCGGAATTAAAGCTAATGATGTAGTAATTTGATCAATAGTTTCTGATGTTTGAATATTTTCTGTACTATATCCATAACATATTAATATTTTAGTTTTTGAAAAGCTCATGTAATTATTTGGCGTACTTGGTCTTATCCATGTGATACTCTCAGAAGGGGAATTTCCACTTCCTGTTGCACCCGACCTCGCGCCCGTATTCCTGACCTGAACCACTTTGTTGATGAATATTTTCTTGAATATCAACATCCATATTAGGATTATTATTTTTAGGATGATTTGGTTTTTCAATGAATGTGCTATCACGTTCAGATTCTGTAGCAATATCGCTATCTTCTGCAGGTCTTGGTCTCTTGACGGCTGGTTCGTTATCGGTTCTGGAGCTTCCTGTTTCAGCATCGAAATCTCTTTTTAAAGCTTGATAATAATAACCGCCTTCTTTATATGATTCGTATATTTGTTTACAAATTAAAGCTTTACTTTTAAAATCTTGAAAATTTCTATATCCACCTTTATCTGGTAAATTTTTTATATTTGCCCACTCTTGAGCTAGATGTCTTTCACGTGAAGCATAAATTAGTTGAGGAAAAGTTTTATGTTGATTTGACATACTTGGATAGGTAACACCAAATACACTCTCGAATCCATACTTTATCGAAAGACTAGCAATACCACTTAATTCTGCTCATGATCCGTTTTTTTTATAATCACTAATAAATGATCTTATAGCGTGTCGATCAGCTTCTCTAATTTGTTCAGTTGTTGTTGCTAATTCATATTCTAAATCATGAATATATGCATCAAAATCTACTTCATCAACTGGTTCGTCGTCTTTGTATATAGTATTTCCCGGTCCCAGATAATTATCACCTGGAAACGTGTAACCGTCTCGGAATTTTAAAACCATACTAACAACAATATTGTTAATTACTATTATATATACTTGTTGTTTCGCAACAAAATTTACTACGCAATAAATAAATATCTAAAACATTGTTGCAAAAAATACTGGTTTATACTAGTTTGTTTTGCGTGGTAAAAGTAATAAAACATTATGACGACGACGACGACGACGACGACTTGGGGGCGGGGCTGCAAAGACAATTGCGCAGCAATTTTCAATTTTCCAATCGGTAGCTATCGGCCGTAGGCCATGATCAAGCTAAGCTATGATTTAGAAAATTGAAAGCAGGAGCAAACCAACTACGGTAAAGTATATCTAGGTATATCATAAGAGTTAAAGGGAACAGTCAAGAACCAAAGTAATACACTGAGGAAAAACATACTTTAAAATTAAACAAAAAATTTTAAAATAGAAATTTAACTTATTTGCGTTTCTACAAAACAGAATTTAAAACAAGCGTGATTAACAGCCCTATTCTGACAAATTAACAAATTGTTAACTAGTATTTTGAATATTTCTATATGTTTGTTGTAATTTTTTTATTTTAAAACAAAATTTGAAGCTCAAAAATAAAAAAAATTTGATAAAAATTGTCAACTACTTTTCAGTTATTGACAATTTCATTAACAAATTTTGTTTTTAGAGCTTTAAATTTTAAATTGAAAACAACAAACACATAGAAATATTCAAAATACTGGTTAACAATTTGTTAATTTGCCAGAATAGGGCTGTAATTTTCAACTAAAAGCTCATTTCTGTTTTTTTGTATAATTTTTTCTTATTATTTCCATACAATAACAAAAAATACGTCGCTATCAGAGATTGAATTAAAAAATTATGTACAGTAGAATCATTGAAAATTATTGCCAGACAACTGAGACCCCGATTTTACATTTGAATGTTTGAAAATATTTTATTTTAATTAGTCTTACAAATATTGAACATAAGATGAGATACGAACTAATTAATGTTTTTGATATTGAAAATATTTCAAGTCACAATGAAACGCAAACTTCATCAAATGAAGTCAAAAAATTTCTTAATCGGAGGGTCCCAGGGGTCACTGATCACAAATCTGACTTTGAAAACTCGAAAAAGTTAATGAAATGGCATCGAAAAAATGGCGGTTTAAAATATTTGTTTAAAATATCAAAGTTTTTGCATTAAATATTTTGTTTAAATAAATGTGTTTAAACTTTAAATTTCTACAATGAAAGTATATTTAAAAACATTGTTTTGAAAACAAACACTTTTGTTTTAAATTAAACTTTAAAAATTTGTGTTTAACTTAAATGAAACTGTTTCAAGCTCTATTTCAAAAGCAAATTCGTTTAAAATGAATACAATTTCATTAAATTTTAGCACATATTTCCCTCAGTGTAGGGTTTGATATAAAATTGGTTATGCCATTTTTTTAATTACTACATTGTATTTAATAATTTCGTATAAAAATATATATTTTAGAATTATATTTTAAGTGTATGCGAAATAAGCTTAAAAATTAACAGGTTGATACAACAAGTTCTTTGCAAAGACTACTATATAAACAGCCAAATCAACTCTTCAGTAGTTTTCTGTGGCTTTTGCAGCCCACTTATTTTATAAAGCTTAATCAAAGCGGAATAATATGCGCTTTTTGCCTTTAAAATCAGTGTTTTTCTACTATTTTTCAAAACGTGAAAGTTTAGAAAAATTGCTATATTGGTTGTGCAAAGATTTGTTGTTGCGCCGATTACGTTTAAATATTAATATTTTTTTCTAAAAATTTTGTAGTTCACTTCTCCGTCCGTAATTCAGTACTTTCGAAAGAAAAATAAGGGCCACTCTAATGTACACATTTAAATTTTAATTTATTTTGTACTACGAGTAGTTATGTTTTTTGCCTATTGAAGAATAAAAATTATTTTAAATTAGAATATCGCAAAGCCCATTTTTTAATCTGAATTTTAATATTATTTTTTACGACATTCCCATAAGCGGGCATCTCTCATATGCGGACAAAAAGTAGGTAGCCATCGGTGTCCGCTTATGGAAGCTTTCACTGTACATAGGTAGTAATTAAAAAATGCCATCATTCATTTTTTAGGAAACACAATTCCGAGTCCGGCCTCAGAAGGCATGTTTGTAATTATACGTGTAAACAGTAATTATTTTTTATTATATTTTTAATTTTTGGAAAGAAGTTCCTTTACGCGGCTTGCAAGTGGTGTTATTTGGTATAAATCGTCACGTAACAGTGAGGTATCTGTGTGTGTATGCGTGCGAGTATCGAGCAGACTACAAGCACTAGCAGGCGAGTGCGCTATGTGTGTGCGTGCGAATATTGAGATTCGAGACCCCCCTGCAAACATTTTCAATTGTTTGACAGCAGCCAGCAAATCGCTTGTAAGATGAGACAATCGCCGGCGAGCTCATTTGGGAGTCATCTGGGTATCGCCGGCTGTAAGCAATTCGCTGGAAAGAGTCTCAAACGAATCGCCAAGAGAAGTCCTTAGCTATTCGCAGGAAGAATCGCAAACGAATCGGCAAAAGGAGTCTTAAGCGATTCGCCAACAAGAGTGGCACACGAATTGATTTTAGGGTTCCTCAGCGATTTATTGCGAAGCGTCTTTGCTGAACATTACAAGTTGTTTTATAGGGAACATTCTTTGTCAAATCGGGTAAAAAACCCATCTACTATCGAAAATCGTACTGATATGAATATTTTCAGTTTCCATGCGGCAATTGAATAAAAAATTTTTTTTTTAAATTTTTCGATGATTATTTTTAGTGGAGAAAGAGAAATGCACAAGCCTACTTGTAGTTCAAGCCTTTTCAAGTACTTGAATTCAAGTATGTATCCAAACTTGAAAAAGCCAGCTTTAGCCAGCTTGCAAAAATACCAAACAGATACAAATCATATTCATGCTTGCTCGTTGGCTTGGCTTGTTTAGACTTACTTTGTAGGGCAGAAACTTGAAAAGCTTGAAACGATCGCAAGTATCCAATTAATGGAACTTAAAGCAAGTACCCAAAACATTCAAAGAGATTGTGTAGAGAGAGCTTAAGCGTAATAGGACTTTAAAGGAGAGACTTCGTGGTAGACTTCGTGGTTGGAAGTTTTAGGGGTAGATGATTTCGAATCTGATGTCAAAATTTAAAATTTAAGATGGCGGATAGAGTTACCGCCTATATTTTTTTTTTATTTTTGCGAATTCTTGTAATTTTAAAATTCTGACAACGGATTTGATTTCGAATATAATGTCACAGTTTTAAAATTTAAGATGGAGGTTACGGTTGCCACCTTAATTTTTTTTATTTTTACGAATTCTGGGCTGGCGCGAACTAAAGGGTTAAAATGGGTCGCTGAATCTGAATCCGTGGTCAGATTGTCACAGACAGTCACTGATTTCGAATCTGAAGTCAGATTTTTAAAATTCAAATTCAAATTCAAAATGGTGGATAGGGTTGTCACCTTAATTTTTATGAATTCGGAGCTGGCAAATAAAACATTATAGTCAAAAAATGGATCGCTGAATCCGAATCCGTGGTCAGAATTTCAAAATTATAAAATTTTGAAATAATAGGGTTGCCACCTAATAATATGTATTTTTAAGAATTTTAAACATAATTTAACAGTGTTCATTAACAGTGAAATCAGGGAGTCACTGATTTCGAATCTGAAGTCAGAATTTTAAAATTCAAGATGGTGGATAGTGTTGCCACCTTAATTTTTTGTATTTTTATGAATTCGGGGCTCGCAAAAAAATGATAAACCAAAAATGGCTTGCTGAATCCGAATCCTTGGTCAGAATTTCAAAACTATAAAACTTTGAAATAATAGGGTTGCCACCTAATAATATGTAATATAAAAAGTAAAAGCAACCCTATCATATCAAAATTTTATAATTTTGAAATTCTGACCGTGGATTCGGATTCAGCGACCCATTTTTGGTGAACCATTTTTTTTTGCCAGCCCCGAATTTATAAAAATACAAAAAATTAAGGTGGCCACTCCATCCACCATCTTGAATTTTAAAAACTCTTAAAAATACATATTATCAGGTGGCAATACTGTGTTAAAAATTTAGGTGGTAGCCCTAACCTCCATCTTAAATTTTAAAACAGTGACATTATATTCGAAATAAAATCCGTTGTCAGAATTTCAAAATTAAAAGAATTCGCAAAAATACCTAAAAATCTAGGTTTCAACTCTATCCGCCACCTTGAATTTTAAATTTTGACATCAGATCCGAAATCATCTACCCCCTAAAAATGCCAACCACGGAGTCCACAGAACCCTTAAAAGTCCTAACTATTACGCTTAAGCTTTCTCAACACAAGCTCATTGAAGTTTTTGGATACTTGCTTTAATTTAGCTACTTGCCTTCAATTTCAAGCTTTTTAAGCTTTTTGCCGAAGACATCAAGCTTTCCTTTAGCTTGTAAGCTTGGGCTTATTTATATTCAATTACAAGCTATACTTGATTCAAAATTATCAAGCTCAAGCTAGCTTGAACTTGTATTTTAAGCAAGTACTTGAAATAGACTTCAAGTAGGATTGTGCAGTTCTCTGGTGGAGAAGTATATAGAATAGCTTGCTTCATATTCCAACAATCGATCTTTAAAATTTTTAAATAATCCAATGATCACCGGAATGCGCGAAGGAAGATTTTTCTTAAATCACGCATTCATCGCCTGGGCAATCGAAAGCAATCCATCTTCCACCGATCGCCGGAATGAGCAAAGGAAGATTTTGAAGACTTTTGTTTGATCGCGCATTCATCGCTTGGACGATTGAAAAGCTATCCATCTTCCAACGATCGTGGGAATTTTTCGCAAGTGCTTCGCCAAATCAACTTCTCTTCCAATCGTCTTCCAAATGTTTGCAGGGACATGTCTCTGTTTCTGACATGTAGAAATTTTATTAAAACGCATTTTTTATTTTTATTTGTGTGTTTGTTTTAAAACATACGTGAGAACTTTTATTGCAATTAATTTATATTGTTATCTGATGTAAGAATTAAAAAAAAATGAATTGATACTACGGTGGGCCCTAAAAATGTGTTTTTTTATTTTATACTTTTTGTGTATATGCTGGCAGTAATAACTCTTGCTTTGATAGCAAGATTCACTGAAAATAATGAAGGGAGTTAAATTTAATATGATTACGTACGGTAGTGATAATCAAACATAGCAATGTTAATGTTTTAGTATTACTTTCATCGTAATAAAAATATGTTTAAGCATTAACTATTTCTTCACATTTAAAAACACGTAAACTCGTTTTTTGTTGCAACATCATAAGTTCACAACAGTTTTCCAGGCTTTTATTTTTTCACTATTCATACATTTTAAATATTTTTTGATATTTCATAACCTGAATTCAAAAAACATAAAGCTTAATCGGGAAAGACACAGTTTTTATTGATTACGTATTTTTATTTTTTTTTTTTTAAACAATTCCATATAACATTTTTACAAAAAATATTGAGATAGATTTATTTAATTTAGTAGTAATTTGCTTATTGTACTGCATTTTTTTCATATAATATCTTTAAGACAGTTTGTTATTTTATTTTTAACATACATTTCTTAGCAAAAATATTCGATAATTATTATAAACCTCGCCCAGATAACTATATTAATTTTAAAAAATGTTTTCTCAAAATATTTTCGAACTGCATCAACATTTGTTTGTGGGATAGTTTGTGCATAAATGCATGTGTGTGCAATAAATTTTATTCTGTTAAAGGAAAAATATAGATGCTGACCCCGGTTATTTTTAGCGCAATCTAAAAATATATTCTAAGGTCACCGACTTCGGCGACACGTCGACACACATTCGGAAATGCTTTCGTATGTAGTTAGCTACCGATCCCTTGCCATTCAAGGCAGCACTAAAATCGTTGCAAAACAAAAAAAAAATATATCCCAACCCCACCCATATTTTGCAGAAAGGAAACATTTAACACATACATACATACATACATACAAATTCAAAGTGATTTCGTCTGCTAGGCATCGTTGATGACGTTATAGAAAAATGGGAAAACATTTTAAAGCTTTAAGCTTGTTATGACGAATGATTTTGTGTGTATCTAAATTGGTTACCTAATGTTCTGACTTTCAAAGAAAGTATAAAATAAAAAATTATTTATTCCATAATACATACATACATATTCGGAAAGTTTATCCAAAATTTCAAGAGATACGAAAATTACGATAAAATTGAAATAACGAATGAAAAATAAAGAGCTTTATGGAAAATCTTGAATCTTCAATACGAAAAAATAATAGCGTTTTATTTTATGTGCCATATGGGAGGTAGGCGTGGTTGTAGGCGGGTTTGCAAAATTTTTCGTTAGTGGTCTGATTTAGTAAATTTAAACTTATATACCAAATTTTTTTGTCATACTACTACTTCTAAGTGCTATGCAAATATCGTACAAAAAGTATGATAGGTGGGCGTGGCAAAAACCATTTTTTTAATTTACATATATATTTCAGATTCTTAAGTGAGTTGTTTTGATATAACTTCAATGCGAAAAGAAATAAAGCGATTACAAGTTATGTAGGCGTTGTTGTGGCGGATTTAAATTTTTAATATTTTCTAATATAGATATGTAATTTCAACTTATGTATTTTTCAAACTTTGTGCGGAATTAGCCACTTTGTGTCGTTGTAAATATGAAAAACGTTTTGAATGGCTGAAAAAGTGAATGCAAGTGAAGTGATAGTGGAAGTAGATGAATCCATAAACCTCGACACTGATGAACAAGGTAATTTGACTCATATTACTATAACAAAATAATATCATAAAGTTGTATTACTTTCAGAAGCTTCAATTGACTACGAAAGTTTAAGGTACTTATCTGAGTAAGATATACAGTAAGCTTTACCACCCATTGAAATTCGTGTACGCTTTCGATTAACTTAAAAAAAATATATTTAAGATATTAAGTTTTGTAGTTATAAATCGTAACTTTTTTATTTTTTCCAATAAAAAAAGAAAACCAAATAAAACCTACTTTAAGTACTTTTTATTTCAAAATGAGGTTAGGATGTAGCTGGATTTAATAATGAATCCACATGACCATCCTAATGATTTTTCATGTTTTCATATTGATTCAACATGACATTTTATTGATTCAACATGACATCTCTATGATACAAAATCATAGGAAAACATATAAAATCATTGCTACTAGTTTACTTTACAAAGGATTTTCTGTGTGTACAGCAATTATTATTATGTTATTTTTTAAGTGAAAACTTCTTTAGGCCCGTTGAGCAATTTTTGGTAGTGAAAAATCCTATGGTTTCGCAAGCATTTAGTGAATAACGAGTACTTGGCATATATAAAAGTAAGGAGTATTTCGCTACTTTACTCTCTACTCTTTTAGTCAAGACACAAACTCAAGACAAAGTGCAAAGTCGAGATGCGATCCCTTTTTTCGTTTCTTATTTAATTTGCTGGTAGCAATATAATGCTAACTTCGCTTTGTAAAACAGCTGTTCGAAAATAATTAAGATTTATGTGATGTTCATACAATATTCAAAACATGCACTCCCATCCAAGGGTGTAGGCAGAAGGCAAGAGGGAAAGGGGGAAAGGGGGCAAGGGGGCAAGGGGGCAAGGGGCAACTGCCTTCCCACTAAATCTGGGATTTTTTTAGTAGCCGATGGATTTTTCAGTAGTTTCTATTTGTGATTCTTTTTAAATGTGTGATTTTACGTTTTTTTTTTAATCTAGAGCTGTAAAAGTCAAAAGCAAATAAGTATTTTTAAAGCGATATTGTATAATTTTATCCAAGCCGGTTAGTATGTGTCTAGTTAATATTTTCTGGAAATTTATACTGCTCAAACGGAAAGTAAAAAACTTAGATGTATACATGGAGTAGATAAATAACTGTGAGGACGTCAAAAGATACACGAAAATGCCGAGACACGTAAGCTAGTTTTTTGGTCATAGAATTCAGTGTCATACTCAGTTTTTCCTTATCAGATCAAAATATCGAGATATCTGTGATTGCATTTTAGTCACTTTTAATCCCATTTTTAGCTATTTAATCTACTTATGAAATAAAAAACTCAGATTAAGAAAATTTCAAAATTTTTTTTAAAGCTTTTACGTTCAACATTGAAATTTGGTCAAAATGGAAGAAAAAGCGAATTTGCTTAACGTTTGAAAAATCATAGATTTAACAAGGCTAACTCGATTTTCACGTGGAGGTATTTTTGAAAAGTCAATAAAAAGTTATTGGCAAAAACTATTAAAATTTTTTAAATGAAGGTCAAAAAAAGGTCAAATATCAGATATCTGAATATCTCGAGATTTTGATCTGATTTGAAAAAACTGAGTATTCCACTAAATTCTACGACCGAAAACTAAGTTCATGTGTCTCGGCGTTTTTTGTGTCTTCTCAGAAATTGAAAATTTACGTACATTTTAACATGAACATTTTTATTTTATTTTCGTTTTTGCATAAAAATGGAATCGGTATTAACCGAATAAATCTGGAAATATCGAACTGCTTAAAAATTTTTTACATATCAGTTTTTTCGACACTATATCGGATCATACAAAAAAAGTTACGAATTCAAAATACGTAAAACAAAACAAGCACAGTGTTTTTACCCGCTCTGCCAATGGTATGTAGCAAACTGTTCATTTTAAACTATAGCCACAGTGAGATTTCAAGTTGACCAGTGCTACCATATGGCAGAACTGTAAAAAAATGCATTAAACTTGATTTTTTCACAAAAAAGTGAATCAGTGAATAACGAAATAAGAATGCATTCAAAGAAGGCAAAATTGATTTATAAATAAAATTTTTAATTCACATTCATTTTTAAAAAAATTATTAGTTTTTCATTTCAGAATAGAGTGATTCCATTGCTTTTCGACAAAAAAAAAATTAAATTCCCAACTTGACCCTCTCCGATTTTGTTTAAACTTTGTACACAGGTAGTGTTGGCTACAATTTAGAAAATCAATTTGTAATTTTTATTTTTTTCGAGTGGTTACTGAGTCACGGGTATACAAAAATTGGAAAAAATCGGTTTTTTTTTCTTGTGGACTGTTTTGCAATTGATCATAACTTCGGTTAAGTTTGAGATAGAGCATCGATTTTAGTTTCATATTAAAGATATTTTGCATAATGAAACTTTAAAATATCTCAAATATTTACTTTATTTTTTTGCATAAAAGTTAAAAAAAAAAGTATTTTGATGAAAGCCATTTTTAAAAAGTTTGGAAAAAAATATATATTAATTAATGATAGTTTATCTAAGTTCTCTCAAAATTTCAGCCCGGGACGACAATTGAAACACTGTTAAAATAATTTTCGAAGAAAACTTACCTAAAATGTATGCTCAACACAGCAGCTTCCGAGAATGCAACAAGAACTGAACACACTAAAGAAGACTATATGTATGTGTATGTAAACAGTGCAAAATCAGTGCTTCGGTCTAAGTTAGTTTGAGTTTACATAAATTTTTGTTGATTTTTTTTTTTTAAAGTAAATTTTTTATCAATAAATTGCGTTTGTTTGATATACATTTGTTGAAAATCTTTTTCCCATTTAGCTCGATTATATAAAAAAAACATCAGATAATACGACACTATACATTCATTCTGAAATGTTTTCATTGACTCGTAAAACGCATGAATAAAAAATATGGTATACAAAATTTTATCAGGTCTTGTGGGGGCCACCCTTAATTTTCATCCTGCCTACGCTCTTGCTCTCATCATATATTACCTGTACAAACAATAGCAGTTGAGAAGGAGAAAACAATTTTTTCTGTGAGACGTCTAAATAACAAAATGGACAGCATCTTTAGGTGCTCTGAAAAACAACTGATATATTAGGGAGTCCAATCCCGGAAGCTTTTCTCGATTCTGGGATTATCAGGATTGAAAATCTCAATCCCGGGATTAGTTCGAGATTAAAAACTTTAAGAAGTAAATAATTCAAAACGTTTTTAATACAACTTTTAATTATTTATTACTTGAAACTAAAAAATGTAAATTAATTTATTTATAAAGCAGCAAAAACCAAACAAAAGACATTAAGGGTATTCACATTTGCGTTATTTTCAGTGTAGTTAAAAAACCCCGTGGATTTTATATTTTTTTTTTTTTTTGTTTAAAATGAAATCTCTAAAATCCAAATCGTGTTAATTTTATGTTTAACGAACATATGTTATGTTTAACGAACGTGGTTTTTGAAGTTCCTTAAACAACTGATCGGTTAACAGTTGTTTTCTAATTGCATAATTGGAAGATGCTCAAAATGCAAGTTCAACATTTTTTATGCCATATATTGATAAAATATATCAAATTGGACAGTTAATTTATTTGCATAGTAACAAAAAGCTTTAATGGGATGTTCAACGATGGCAAAAAAACCACAATGCCACGATACCACAATTGTGTGGATGTGTGGAATTGTGAATACCCTTATTGTTAATAAATAAAAAAAAAACAAATAATATTACTGACTAGCAAATTTTATTAATTTAAGGAACAAAAAAATATAAAAAAATAAAATACAGAACAGTTTAAGATGTTATTATATAAATTTTAAACAATTTTTTCATGGTTTTTTAAGGCAAATCTTAATTTGTTGGTTGGAAAAGACTTCAAATTAATTTTTTGTTTTAATTATTTTTAAAGTAATAGATTAAGCTGATCAACGTGTCTTATTTTTCATTGGAGAGTTTTGTTCGGATATTATTACAAATAAAACGCGCTGATGAGGAGCATCCTTCTGATTCTATGCTAGTTGGAGAAATAGTTGCACGATAATCGTAAGCAATTTGTAAGTTTTGATCACGATTGCCTTCACAAAGTCTTTGCTCCAGTGATTCACACTCATCGTCCTAACAATCTTTTTCAACCTCAATAAAAGGTTTTTCTAATTCTATATTCACATCAACTTAAATTGAAATTGTTGCATTTACATGAATATTTGTAATAGAAATTTTTACTTAAAAATCCCGGGATGCCGGAAAGAAAATCCCGGGATTTAAAGGGGCTTAAATCGTCCGGAATCCCGGGATGACTTCCCTTCTGTATACATATATATATAAAAAGCAAAACACTCTCTGTCTGTCCGTCTGTCCGTCTGTCTGTGTGATAGCTAGACTCCAAAACTACTCAACCGATTGAGCTGAAATTTTGGCAGTCGATGTGTTTTAGGTACGAGATGGTTTTGGAAATGCTTTAAAAATTTTCCACACCCTCTTTTACCACCCACAAACCAATATAACTGCTTTTTCCAGACGGTTCGAGTTATATTAGACAAGGAAAGTTCACATCGTTACTCTTGGTTACTTCAGTGTGGTTCCACTATAGTTACGCCCACTTTTCGGGGCATAAGTGTGGAGTGAAGCAAAGCGCACCAGGTATAAGCTAAATTGTGCTGAAACTTTAGCAGTCGATTTGTTTCGAGTACGAAATGGTGTAGGAAAATTTGCCACACCCACTTATACCGCCCACAAATCAATATTAATGCTATATTTTAAACAGTTTTGGTCGTATTAGACTAAAATTTAGTGATTTAGTTCATATGGTATTATTCGGCAACTGTACAAAATGGGCATGGTCGCGCTTTAGTTACGCCCACTTTTGGTGCGTATGTATGCCTCCCTCACGGCTTAACCACTAAAGCTATCCATCTTATATTCACACCATTTTGTGTGCTGCTCCGGACTGTTGTTTATGTGTGTTAGACTACACCATTAGATGGCGCTGCTGACAATTTTTAGGAAATTCTTATTTATGGACCGATTTGGCTCAAAATTCACACCATATAATGTTTTGATCAAATTTGGACCCGATAGGTGGCGCTGGGTTGGAGATATTTACTAACACGTAGTGCTGCCTGTATTTAATTTTTGTATCAACAATGTTCAAATTAAATGTAATAAAATAGTTTATAGGTTGCCCTAATCGAATGAAACGACAAGCGTAACGACGAGCAACAAGGTGCTGCGTGGCAAAACAATGACTTTTTTATATGACGCGCAATTGGAGTGTATTCGTTTGAAGTTCCATAACTCCGGAACTAGTTCCCAATAAGCCAAACAAGCTTAGAATAAGCTTGTAGTAAGCTTACAAGCGTAAGCATCGCGCTTGGAAAAAGCTTGTAAAAACTGAAGTAAAATGCTTTCAAGTAATTGTAGAATAAGCAAAAAGGAACCCTTGGAAAAATACTCCTTACTGTAATATTAATCCAAGCGTTTACTATTCAATTGGATATAAGTGTTGTTAATAATCTTTCTACAATACTTACTTTGCAATTGGAAAAAAGTGTTGTAAAAGTATTATTGAAAATAATTATTAAATAATTGGAAAAAAGTGTTATTGTAAGATTTTTACAACTGTTTATAAAAAATTAGAAAAACAGTGTTATAAAAAGATTATTAAAATATTTATTAAATAATGGGAAGCAAGTATTATTGTAAGCTTTTAACACCTGTTTTTAAGAAATTTTATGTGCTCGCAGTTAACAAAGGAGCACAAATTTATCTTCTCAGTAAAATTAATCCATACGATAGACCATCACATCCAAATCTATAGGAAACTTATCTATAATATACTGTCGATAAACACATTGCCACTTAAAAAAAGGGAATATAAATACAACTATTTGGACTATTCAATATAAAATTTTATTAAAGCACATTGGTGTAACTAACAAAATATTAAAAATGAATTTAAGTATTATAAAATTCTAAAAGAATGTGTTGGAATTATCACTGAACACAAGCCACTGACATCAACTTTGTTTCTTATTGCAATTGTAATTTTTAGTACTTGGGTAATTCCAAATTCCACAATAATGTGGAAGTTGTGAAACAATTACCTCTGAAAGCATTTTCCAATCATGCTTTGAAAACGCTTGTAATTTAAATGCAAGTAAACTTACTACAAGTATTATTATAACAAGCTTACTTTTATTATGTTTCGATACAATTTTACAACACGACTTGTCTATTTATGACGTAGACAAGTGTTTTCAAAGCATGTTTGTAAAAGGTTTTCATTATTCCATTGTAGGTAAGCTTACTCCAAAAACTATTACACAATGGTTGATTGGGTTGCGATCGCATTTACATACTTTGAGGTCTTATAGAAAAAATTTCAAGCATTTTTTAAAAACAAAATAAACAAAAATTAGGAGAACCCATTTCGTTCAAAACTAAATTATTAATTTTGTTTGTTTTTTGTTTTAAAAAAAAGTTAAGAAAAAATTTTTTCTGCCAATTTTTATAAAATTCTTTATGCTTTCAGAAATGATTACAATATTAAAAATCGGTTTAGTATGTCAAAAGTCATGCTTCCTAGAAAATGACATTATTTTGAGTAGTCCTGATGTCTGCCACGCCCTAGTTTGGAAACTAGGGTAAATAAAAAAAAAATATGGTACTTAGCCATTCCCAAAGGTTAACCTCTTTGACATACATACCTCTTAACATACTGAAAATTTCAGCCCGATCGGAGAGCATCACCAAAAAAATAAGGAGAAGTATCGTGGAACCCTTCATATATAAAAATGAATGCACGTTTGTTGGTTTGTTTGCTTGTTTGTTTGTGTGACCTGAATACATTTCTACACCGTTAATCCGATCGCTTTAAACTTTCCAATTGGTTGTTCGTATTCATGCGCAGATTTTAGTCGTAGTGCGATCAGCGTTAAACAAGGGGCGTGGCAATATGGGATACAGCCCAAATTTAAAATATCGAATAGCTTTTGAGTTATAGTTCGCACAGCCATTGAATTTGGTATTCGACCACAATTTACACGTGCCGTTTTACTGATAACATTTTATGGGTGTTGGGAAAGGGGGCGTGGCACCTCTCATACAACCCAAATTTGAGATTTTGAATAGCTTTTGCGTTAAAATTTTGCACAGCCTCGGAATTCAGTATTCGAACTCAATTTACACCAATAATTTGCGATATCGAATAGATTCTGAATTTTGCACAGCCATGGAATTCGGTTTTCTACCACAATTTGCACACGCCGTTCAGGGGGCGTGGCACCTCCCATACATCCCAAATTTACGATTTGCGATATCAGTATTCGACCACATGATGACCACACATGCCGTTTCACTGATAAAAGTTCATGGGCGTTAAATAAGGGGGCGTGGCACCTCCCAAATATCCGAAATTCGCAATATCGAATAGCTTTGAAAGTATAGATCATACAGTCTCGGAATTCGGTATTTGACCATTTGACCAAAATTTACACGTGCCATTTCACTGATCAAATTTGATGGGCCTAGTAAAATGGTAAATGACACCTTCCACACTGCCCAAATTTGCGATATCGAATCGCTTTGGAGTTATACATCACACAGCCTAGGAATTCAGTATTCGAACTCAATTTACACATGCAGTTTCACTGATAACGTTTTATGGAAGTTTTTCAACGGGGGCGTGGCAGCAACGCGCCATGTTTCAACTAGTTACTAAATAAAAACACTGTCTTAGTATGAGATATCTAGAAAGAAGTAATCAAAAAGGAAGGGAGTGAAAATATAAACATTTTAAGGCGGTCTGTGGCAGGACAAAGTCGACCAGGGAATTTTGTATTTAAGTTTTCACTACGGTTGGCAGTCCCATCACTGCTATACTTTTTTATATATATTACAATGCATGCAGCATTTCGTATTTTTATTTTTTTTTTTCAATTCAGTAAAAAGTAGACTTTTAAATGGGGATGCCTTAAATATTTTTGAACGATTTGCATGAGACTGGATAAAAAAAAGATCAATCTGCATGAATTAACAATCAAAATCAAATTTCATGAATTGGATAGCTTCAATGATTTAAATTCTGAAATAAAGATTATTTAAATCAGATGGCAGATACGAGTATTTAAAAAGCTTTCTATATAAATTTTTTTCCTACAAAGCATAACAGATATTTTTTGTAACCAGTTGGTAGATAACCTTTTTTTTTTTCCTGACGCATCCGTGCATAAATACAAAACTTTCTATGCATACATACACAATAAAAAGAAATACACAAATACGCGCAACAACAAGTTCAAAGAGGCAGGCAGGCAACAAACTTCGTCACTCGTCGGCAGCACGAATTCCGCACTGCTAACACACTGACCTAGTCTCGAATTCGACCTCAATTCGAACATTCAAGCCAACATAGGTGCAGATCCTTGCAGCGCAGGAGTTTTGTAGCGACGTGACGTCATTAACCACATTCATTCACATATTCATTCACAGCTATCTGTGACACGCAGGATGCCAGCGCATAGCAGCGACATCAATGAGTGCCTACTAAAAGGATTGCAAGGACATTTTCGCCAAAATAGGTAAAACAAAGCGTCGCGTTCATTGAGAAAGCGTTTAAACTGGGGTTTTTTTCGCTTTCGCTGCCGAAGTCATTTTTTAGCAGCAGCTGCTCTGCAATGCCTTGCCAACTGGTTGCTGGCTTGCCGCCCAGCAGGAGCAAAACTGATGGAATGGAGCTTTGGCAGTTTTAAGCAGCAGCAGCAGCAGCAGCAGTAGCAGTCTGCAAAGGACCAAACGAGCGCCAAGTGAAATACTGTTGGCAGCATTGCGGATGGTTATGGTTAACATTTAATGCTGTTGGAAAAATCTAAATTCAGTTTGAGTTTTGTTTTCAAACAATCAAGTCATCCACTCCTTCACTTTTGAGTACTAACGCAGGAAATATTGCCTCCACTCAGAAAAATTCAAATTAAGAAAACAAGAAAATAGAACTGTGAAAATAGAAGCAACAGTGTTGAAATAATATTAAAGACAAGTTCGAGTGCGAGTAAAATTTGCTCTTTTTTTCCAGTTTCAAAGTGACTTTATTTAAATAAAACATGTTCAAACTGTGCCAGCCATCAACATAATAAAACGGCATTAAAAATACTCTTCAACAAAAAAGAACAAACTTCAATAAAGTAATAATAAAATTAACATTTAAAAATTAAATCAACAAGAAAGCAATTTTATGTGGGTGCTGAACCATTTAACTACATCTTTATAAATTTGCTTAAACGATATAAACAAAACTCAAGGTCATGTGGTAAGGTTTTGGTTATACTATATTCATTATTTGTGTGTTCAGCAAGATTCAAAAAATGAAACCCATTGAAATCGCAATTTGAGGATATGAAATTAATATGCAGTTCATAAAGCAAGTTATAGCAATTTTTCAAAATATTCTCTTCAAAATTTCTATGCCAAAGCCATATCCTGATGGTAGTCCAGCACTCAAAAAGTTTTTTTATTACTTATATTTCAAAAATCTACTTAAAAAATAACGAATTTTTTTGAAAATTTCCCTTTCAATGGCATCACTTGAATTGTTTAGCAGTGAATAGCTTTGAGAAAAAAAAATATGTACAAGGTTTTTTCTCCGTTTGCTGACGTAGTTAGCTTGTAGCCACCTTTTGCTTGTGCGTCTGGTTTAAAGTCTTCAAATCTTTGTTCTTCTTTGCCATATTTTATATTGCCTTTTTAGCTTACTGACAAAACTATCGAGTATTTTAATTTGTAAGCACTTAGTTATTCTACAAAAACTTTAGCTGTTTAATTTTCTAGACTATAAATAATTTTAACTTTTCTTTCATGATTGTGTGAGTGTGTATCTTGCATTTGTGTGAGTACAAGTGTTACTGTGCTGTTGTGTGTTTGCTTATTTGTTATCCTTACGAAATATAAACGCGCAGCGGCCATTTACCCTGCTGACGTCATTGTTCCTTCATCAAGCTGTTTCCCACTGATCCAGTGACCCAGTAATCAGCCGAGTCGACAAGTGCTAAATTTTCGTTGTATTGTTGTTGTTGATTTTATTTCATTCGGCAACCAACGAATCCTTCGTCTTGTGCTCATTTTGTTTATGTCCCACACTCGTTTTTTTCTCGTCACGACTTGTTCGTCCTTTCCACCCAAAAATCACCTCCCAGCTATTTTTGTGTCAGAGGAATTTCAGCATCTGCAGTGTGTGTATGTGAGTGTGTGTGTATATTGTATGGTTCTGCTTTTTACTCTTAGCTGGGAAAAAAGTAAGGATATCAATCAACATAAGGAATTATTAGAGGGTGGAATTTTTTAGTTTTATAAATAAAATACGGGTTTCTTTAGAAATGTAATACATATTTATAAAAGCAATTTAGCTGAAGCGCAACAGCGTGCAACAATCTGGTGCACTTGCATACGTCGTAGACGCTGTGACGCGCACTGCAGAAGGACATGCAACAAACGCACTTTGACTTTTATACAGCCTTGTTACTCACCTCCTTGCATAAGGACAAGAGTGACGTCTTCATTTCAATGCCGATATGATAAGCGGCACAAAGCCTAAAAGAACAGGAGTTTTAGTTTATTAAGTCAAGAGAAAGAGAAAAAACTTAATAAAATCATGTTTCTACAAGATTTATGAAAGGTAGATTTAAAATAATGAAGAGCTTACTTCAGTATCGACAAAAAGTTATTTATAAAAATTGATTTTTGCTTTCAAGCGAACGTTTTCGGTTGAAAATTTTTAAAGCAGTGAATTTTTCATAGACTTGCGCTCCATGCTTTGTCCTAGGGTATAAGGATATATGTATTTCGCAAACAAAAATATCAAAAATTCTTTGCCATTTTTCGAAAGTGCCATTCGAAACAAATTTATTTTGAAGGAAACTTGCTCGAAATCAGCTCGCTCAGGAGCGTAACTAGCGAGGGGTAAGGAGGGTAGACTACACTCCTTACTTTTTTAGAATCGGCCTTATTGTTATTTTTTACTAAATTTTTTTAAAATATTGATTTTTATAAACAAAAATTATGAACGCATCAAAGCCAGTCGTATCTTTTATTGGCATTTTCATAACAAAAACCAACTTTATTTATTTGGCTATTTCATTTTCATTCATACCCAAAACTATCTTCAGTCGGCCAACTCATTTCAAGTCGTACCTTAAACTATCTGCAGCCGGCCAATTCACTTTCAGTCGTACCTTAAACAAAGTTCTGTCGGCCAACTCATTTTAAGTCGTATCATCGTTGAATTGTTGTTAACGAATCCGTGTTCCTTTGTAACAAAATACAGAAAAAGTTCAGAAAAGTAGTATAAATTCTGTTAAAGAAGTACGGAAAGAGTAATGCACAGTAATGTAAACGAGAGCAGCGAACCAAATGAAAAAATGGAACATTTTTAGTCCAATTGTACAACCGTGTCCTTGACCAAAAATAAAAACCGAAAATAATATTTTTGTTTGACCAAAAAAATATTAATGATTTTTATTTAAGATTTAAAAGATAAAATCAGATTATTATTTTTATATCTGAGTAAAAACTTGAAAATCATAGAAAGAATGATTAATGCTTAAATTTTTTAATATAGCTTAATGATAACAGTCCCTGATACAAGTACCTTGTCAAAAAGTTGAAAAAATAAATGGAATAAAACAAGCCATATTCCCTTTTTTAAAACCTTATTAATACATTTTTGTAGATCTTTTTGAGATTGAAAGTTTTATCCAGAAATACCCAACATTTGTAATAAAAAATTTAATGACGATTGAAATCGGCCAACATATTTAAAGAAATATTCTTAGCTCAAGAACTCTGATGTAAAATCTGTAATTTCATAGACTAAACATTTTAATTTTAATACAATTATAATAAATAAATATATCTGTGGTCACAAGAAATAATGACTAAACTCAAAATATCGTAAAAAAGCGATATGGAATTTACTTTATTGCCAATTTTTGGAAGTATGCAGAATTGACTCCGTTTTTTGCCCAGAATTGATCATCACTTATGTATGCATGTATTTTGCTTGTAACGGTTCATATATTTCAAAAAAATGGGTCGTAGTTCGTGCAATTAAAATATCGTTTTTTACGATACTTTGAGTTTAGTCGTTATTCCTTGTGACCACAGATATAATGAATTTAATAGATTTAGTCAGAGTATTGGAAAAAAGATCTAACTTAAAAAGGTCTAAAATTTAAAGGTTTTAACTTTCAAACTCGATATGATGGCAAAAAGAACACAATTTTTAAATCTGCATTCAAAATTCATTTATTATTAAAGCATCGCTTTATGTCATTGTTGATGTTCTAAACGAAATTTCCCAAAGCTCTGAGAAATTTGACAAGTGGACTCGAAATGCTGCATTCGGACTCTGAAGGTACGGATAACCTAATTAATAGTGCTGTCGCATTGTTAAAATATTTTAATGTTGATGCTAAAAAGGAATTCTCAATTCGCCATCGCCTTCGTCTTGCTCCGAAACGTTTGGATGATTACAATGCCAACGCGGCTTATTTTTCGATGAACTGTTTTTATAGAAGAGAATTTAAACTTGTATTGGATAAGATAACCTCACTGATGTGAGATAAATTATGCCTCTGTATCCAAATCTATCTTCTACTAACTTGACCTTAAAGCGAATTCTAGAATCAATAAAATTGTTACCTAAAAATTGTTTGTTTGATTCACTTCAATTGAAAGCGAAATTTGAAGTATTCTATGATCTATACGAAGGCCTAGAAACTCTATCGGGTACAGCTAATGTTTCAGAGTGCAATAAAAAATCTCTTCCTGCAGTTAACAAAATGTCGCGTTTGCTGTGCACAGTGCCTGTTACTGTTTCAGGAAATGAAAGAATGTTCAGCAAATTAAAATTAGTTGAAAATTATTTAAGAACCACGCAAAGTGACTCACGTCTTAATGACTTATTAATACTTTCATCGGAAAAGGACATAGTTGATCTCATTAGCTTAGATAAAAGTCCGCAGCAATGGGCTACTTTAAAAAAAAGAAGTATTAATATTTTAGTGTTATACTTAAAAACTAAGTTTGTATTTTTTATTAAAAACACTATTTTTTTAATTAATTTAAAAAATTAAAAGAAAAAATGTTAAAGAAATTTAAAGCTTTGTTTATTTTTTAACACATATTAAGTAAGAATTTTTAAAACAAAAACGAAAATAAATTTTTAAATGCTGATTCGATAATGTTGAAATACTTTTGTTTTAATTTTTTATAGAGGGAACGATATGAAAAGTGACTTGAAAAAGATCGAAAGATTGAAAAGTGTTACTATATTAAAAATTTAAGGATTTCTTAAAACGGTACCAAAGATTAACGAAAAAGTCCGTTTGAGCTCAAACCGTTTTGCATTATATTTATTATTGTAAAATCTCTAAGATTATTATCTACAATCATCTATTAAAACCTAAAACTCGAAATTTTTAGAGCGTTAGAAATGTAAAAAATAGGGTAATTTTTCAATTTTTGTTTTGAAAATGGCGCTAAAACCAGGTATGAGGTTAAGTTGGCTGATTATACGTAATCTTATAGTTTCAAGTATTATCGTTTAGATGAACTAAAAAAATATTTTCAGTTACCTGTTGTAAAAGCTGAGAAATCGTTGCCACCTTTTTGGATTCGAAAAATTATGTCCAAATTGCGAAAAGCTTAAGAGAGCAGATAAAAGGCCAAACCAAAAAAAATTCAAAACATACTTAATTATGTGTATTTTGATGTACACAAGTTCTTTTTTCATCATTAAAAAAAGTTTTTAGTAAAAATAATTACAAAGTGTTTTTCTAAGCCGTTAAAATTAAAAAGACCCCTTAAGATTTATTTATATTTATCGAACAGATGATTAACTTTATATAATTCAACTATATGGTATTTAAAAAAAGTCGGGACTTAAGGGCATCCAGTCGGCCGAAATACATTGATACCCCCCAATCAAAATGGCCTCGGTACGCCCCTGAGTTCGCTAATAGAACATACAGACATGTTCATGCTTAAAAACTTACATATAGTTTTTCAACATTTGGCGTGAAAACGTTACGCTTTATATCATGGTTTCAAAAAAAGTAAAAGTTTGGAAACGTTATGGCTTTAAAAGGCACGTTAAAGGCTAATTCTTTGACCTCATGACAAAAATACAAGAAATTTGACTTTACCACGACGCGGAATGAGGCGCGTATGCGACACAATTTAAAAATTTTTTAACAGAATTATTGCTTGCTATAATGCTAATAAATAAAAACTTAGTAGATAACTATAAGGAAGATTTTATGTAAACCAAAATATTTGTTTTTATTAGCTACTCTAGACACACAACTGCATTCTTAGAGATAAATGGGGATGTTCAAATTATATAGAGAATTTGAAACCAAAACTCAGTTTTATTAATAGTCTGGTAAAAAAACAATCATTTTTAGCCATAACTTTTGATTGGAAAGAGATATTGAGGTAATTTTTTCACACAAATTATTTTTGAGACTTGAATTTTTCGTAAAAAATATAAAAGCAACATTTTGGAAAATATAAATTTCGCGAAAAAACCAAACCAAACCCTTGTTGTTTTGATGACAAAAACAGTAAAATAATTTTTGCGCTTAGCTGGAAGAATTTTTGCAAATCAATGCTATGTCATGTGAAAGGTAGCCAGATGTGGAATTTTTAATTGATTTCATTTTTGCAACAACAACAATTTTTGAGTCATTTTTTGAGTAAAAAGTTAATATTTTGGACCTTTTTTAACATAATTATAAAACATATATACACTATTTTAACGGTACAGTCCAACCTATTTTTGTGAAGTGATTTTATTGAACTTTTGAACAAAAAAAATTTGAATGAAATATATCAATGGACAGCGGAGATATTTGCATTGAAAGACCAAGCTTTGATTTTCATGTCGTTTTTTTTTTCTCATTTTAGGTAACGATGTTTTATGAAAAAAATCGTTGTACTGAAAATTTCTACAATATTAAATAAATGTGAGTGTTTTTGATGTCAAAATAACCCAAATTTTTTAAAATTAAATACACAAAAAACTCCGATGGTAAAAAGTATTATAATAACAAAATTAACGTTAATTGAAAAATTTCGGAGGGGGCGTGGCAAAAACTAAGTATGTTTAAAATATATTTAAATTCAAAACGTAAATAAAATTCAAAGAATGGACGATTTTTGGTAGTCAAAATTTTTCAATGCACGCAAGTCCCTCAAGTGTAAGGCATAAGTAGAAAAGCACTTGTGCAGATTTTTGACGTACGTGTATTATGTTTTTGTAAAGTGCACAAGTTCCCAAGTCCTCAAGTGCACTGAATCGGAAATAAACCTAATGAAACAAAGTGAGCCCCATCGATGAATGGTGTTAAAAATAGCTTTGTTAAAAATGTTTGTATAAATAATAAAATAGGTTTAAACTTTGTTTCAATAAAATACACACCTTTTAATCATTTGTTTTGTCCATATTTTTTTATTTGCTAGAAACACGCTTGAAAAATTAGAAACACAAAACAGATGATATTTGCAGTTTGACAGCGTACAAGTTACGCAGGCTTATTTACGAAATACGAGACACATTCAATGCGTAAAATGTTACAAACTTCGTATCTCGATGTTCATATAAAAAACCAGTGAACGAAAATAAACCGAACGATATTTTAATGTGCCTCGCATGGCATGAATTTCCGTTCGGTTGCGTATATGTGAGTGGAGACGAACATAAATGTTATTATTCTGTATCGTTCGACAGCATGGCATACACTACATTATAATTATGTTTGCATACTCTCTACTCAACACATTCGGCATACAATATTTTTTACGAAGGCTATTCTCTCTCATTTTGTGTCTCAGAATCAGTGTTGCCAACACTTTTTCATATGTATAAAATTATATATATAATGTAAAAAAGGTATTTTTAACAAACTCTTGGATATTTAACTCTATTTGTGCAAAAATTCCAATTGTGCAATATTCAATATTAAATTTGCCGTGACAAAAATAATAAATGCAAAAAAAAATTCTAATATGTACTCACTGCAACCACCTTCCACACTAGCAGAGAATAGTTTTTTTTTTTAAATTACGTTAGAAGAATTTCAAACATTTTTCACTCTCAGAATTAAAATTAAAAACATCTCTTAATTTTTTTTAAATCTGTTTCTTAAAATGGTTGAGGATTTTTCTAATGTACAAAATATTATAATTTAAGTGAAGAATATATGTACGTCGCATATATGTATAAAGAATTATACAATATCTATAGTAATAAAACTCATTTTCTGTTTGTTTGTTTGTTTGGCCTTTATACAAATCTAAACGGCTCAACGGATTTCGCTCAAACTAGGTACACATATTAAGTTTATCCCAACTTAAAATGTTACATACTTAGTTTTTGCCACGCCCCCTCTGAAATTTTTCAACTAACGGTAATTTTGTTATTATAAAACTTTTTTTATCGGAGGTTTTGGTATATTTAATTTTAAAATTTTTTGTTATTTTGACATCAAAAACACTCACATATCTTCAAAATTGGAGAAAGTTTCAGTACAACGACTTTTTCATAAAACATCGTTGCCTAAGAATGAGAAAAAAACGACATGAAAATCAAAGTTTGGTCTTTCGATGCAAATATCTCCGCTGTCCATTAATATATTTCATTCAAATTGTTTTTGTTCAAAAGTTCAATAAAATTACTTCACAAAAATAGGTTGAACTGTACCGTTAAGTCAGTGTATATATGTTTTATGATTATGTCAAAAAAGGTCCAAAATATTGACTTTTTACTCAAAAAATGACTCAAAAATTGTTGTTGTTGTAAAAATGAAATCAATTAAAAATTGCACATCTGGCTACCTTTCATATGACATAGCATTTATTTGCAAAAATTCTTCCAGCTAAGCGCAAAAATTATTTTACTGTTTTTGTCATCAAAACAACAAGGGTACCCCCTTTGATTTTTTTCGCGAAATTTATTTTTTCCAAAATGTTGTTTTTATATTTTTTACAAAAAAGTCAAGTCTCAAAAATAGTTTATGTGAAAAAATTACCCCAATAGCTCTACATGTGTACCTAGATATTGGGTTCACATGTGTATATAAAATCTTACTTTTTGCCTCCCCACCCCCCGCCCCTCCTGTTAAATTTGTTTTGTTGTGATTTGTCATTTTTCTCACTATTGCTTCACCGTTGTCACTCAGTTGTTTATCATTGGTACTTTAAATGTTCTATATATATCACTGTATCATCGAAAAGATGACTGTGAATAAGAATGCTGTAAAAGTTAATTTTTTTATGTTTAATGTGTTATTTGAACTATATTGTTGAAAGTCAAATTTCCACGCCAATTAAATGTACCGACATATTAAAGACAGCAAAATTTTGACAATTTAACTCTCCAATCATGGTTGTAAGCTTGGCTGCATTGAACAAATTTTTCGGTTCAATTGCATACTAACCGAAAGTATGCTGAAAAGTATGCTGGAAAATATTATAAATTAGGAATATGTACTGCACTACCGACACGATTCCAATATATTAGAAAAGTCGGTAACTGTTATCCAATTTAGTTCTTTTCGCACACAGCGTAAACTTGCAGCAAATAACATAATAGCACTTTTTGAACTGGATTTATGTCGATCTGTTAACGTCGATAATATTGCTACAGGTTGCTGTATATTTTATAATAAAAATTAAAAATCGACTGCTTTCTTAACTTACACCTTTTTGCTAATTTACATTAAAAAACGACTGTACAATTTTTCGTATAAAATAGGAATTCAGAAGATTTAAGAAATTGCATCAACTATCAGACTCAATTTATATTAATTTTTTATTTAGAGACAATCCAATTGTTATTTTCCAACTGAAAAAACTACTAAAAAATTTTAGGAAGATTTTTATAAATTTGATTTTCATTAGCGAAGTGCAAGTAACATGCTTACCAGTAACCAGTAAATTCAGTTTAGAACTTAAAAACAGTTTTTGATTGTAAAAAACAGTGATAAAAATTATTTCTTCGTTAAAAAAGCTTGGTAAATTTTTTAACTAATACTTTTATAGTGGTCTCAAACTTAAATTCAACACGTTTTTACAAAATTCCAAAATTTACAAAAACATTTTATCGAGAAGTGTATATTAAAATGTTTATATAAATGACTCTCGAGTAACGCCGGGTATATCAGCTAGTTAATTTATAAAATTTCTTCGAAAAAAGAATCAAACTTTGCATTAAGGCTTAAAAAAGTAGATATGTTTTTCAGTATAAGTTAAGAATCCATAAGAATGGATTCTATCGGATACAAACTTCAACACTGACGCTTACACTATCGAATTGTTTTTGTTTTATTGCATCATTTTTCTCTATTCATAGCATTGAGAATCAGGAAGAGTTGCACAGTGGTGTGAACGCGGAAGTAAAAAGTTTTCTCGTGATTATTCTTGTTACAATTTTGTTATAACCCTTAAGCCTTTAAGGTGATATTAAAATTAAAACAATTGGCTGCGAACCTGTTTAAAAGAAACCAAAAGGGTAAACAAATGCTAATATTATTTTTGCAGAGTTGTTTTGATACAGCTTAAATTAAAAAATGTAATTCCTTATGAATTGAAATTGTATTTTGCTTACAATCTTAAAGTTAATATTAACATTTAAAATAATTGGCTGCGAACCTACCTTAAACGAAGAAAAGAATAAATAAATTCGTATACTTTTTTTAAAGAGCTGTTTTACTATATCTACAACAAAAGTATGTAGCGTTCATAGTTTTTGTGTTACATGGAAAGTAGGCGCGATTTGGGGCGGGTTTGTTTGTTTTCTAATTATAACTCACACGCATAATTTTATTGGTCAATGACGAATCCTTCTATTTTATTCCTACATGAATACGGGATGGAACCACTTTGCGGTGTAATTCCATGAAAGTTCATCATCTTATTTGTGTTAGTTCGCACTAATATAGTAAAATTCACAAGGGGCCGCACTCGGATCTTGCTGAACAGAAAGGGCCGAGCGCTAAAGTATATATAAACTCTTTCAGTGAATTTGTCCAATATATTGGACACGACTGAAAGTAATTTTTAATATTATTTTGCAAAGGTTTTTTTAATTAATTTGGTTCTATAAAAAACAATGTAGCAACATGACAAAAATAAATTTGGAGAGATATTTGACATTAAAGTCAGTTTGATTTTGTTTTTGTCAAAATGATAATAAAATTAAGAGGATTTTTTAATTTTAAAATGATTTTAAAATGATAATAAAATTAAGAGTAAGTAGCGCAGGTAAAAATCAAAGGTATGGTTTTTCATCTTTTAAGGACCGTTATAATAAGAGTACTAACCTTAAAAAATAATATTTCGGCTTAGCCTAGCCATTGAAAGGACTTAAGAGACGTTGAAGTGAAATCGTTGAAGTGTCAGTCAGATAACTTTAAACCATTTAGATGTTCTCTATTCTAATATTAATTATAAAAACCTAAGTACTTTTTATAAAGATTGTTTTACATTACAAAAATAGTGATGAATATGGTCAGTTTTAATTAACGAAACATATGTATATAAAAATTTCAAGTCCTTTAAATAAATTTTGAGGCTTTTTAAGAGAAAAAAACTTTTTATTAAGTAATTTTGTATGGGAGTTAGGCGTTGTTTCTACCCGAGCCGCTAATTTTCGAACTTCATCTTTATTTTTAAATAGAATCTTAACCCACTACTACACGGTTTATGATCCAGCTAAAAATTTTTTGTTGGATTTATACACTTAGAAAAGAGGCATACTAAAATCATAGAACATTTACTCAATATTAAAAAGAAATTTTATTTGTTTTAGCGCAAGTTTTTTTTTTTTTTTTAAATGGAAACTTTTCTTTAAAATAAAGAAATAAATTTCAAAACAAAGAAATAGTTTATTCCTTTAAAGAAAATTTCTATCTTTCTGAAAGAATAATTTCCATTTGCAAAAAAAATTTGAAAAAATAAATTTCTTTGATTTTAGTCTGAGTGTGTAATTCATTTTTAAAATCAATATAAAAAATAAAACAAATAAAATTTTACTATTGAATCCAAATTCTTAATTTTTTTAAATAAATGCGAAATATATGCAATAAATGAATATTGTTTAGAGAAAAAAATTCCCTTAAAACTAACGAAATTTCAGATTTTAAAACAAATACCTGTGTTTTTTATTTCAAAATTGAACTTTTTCTGAGTTTGTTTAAAATGGAATAACTAGATACACAAACAAAACTTTCTACAAAAAAGTAGTTTCATTTCCGTCAGAAGCCATATATTTCTGTTCGAAGGAATGCGTGATTTCATGACCTTAACATGTACAATTGAAACACAATTTCGTAAACATTAAACAGTAGTCTTAAATTCTATAAAAAAATTATATAAGTGAACTTACTTACATGTAACAAAGAAAATTTAATATTTTATTTTCTGAATTCTCCAGCCATAAAGTGATAACGCGCACTAATAAAATAAACTGAGATTTTCTTAGCAGCTGTGTTAAAAAAAGAGTCGTGTCGACAGACAGACAAACAGACGGAAACGGCTAAATCGGCCCAGCTAGTGATGCTGATCAAGAATATATAATTTACTTATCTAAACCTGACACGCCTTTTTATGGGCGCTAGAAACAGTATAAAAATAAATATACTGAATAGCTAAAAAAATGCTTTGATTATTCATACTAAAAAAAGAGCGCCCTGCAAATGTATGCTACCTACAAAACTGAATGCGCCCTTGATACGCAGCATGTGCTTGAACAAAGATAAAATGTTTTTCTCTCTACTTTCTCAGTCTCTCAAACAATGCTTCTCATAAGGTTATTTAGTGTAGCTTTTACTACGGAACAATGATGTTTATGTTCAAGTATGCAAACTTGAACGCAACCGAATAATGGCCTTGGTAATAAATGCTACACAACATAAATTTTCAGTTCTCCCAAATCAACGCTTTACTACCTTAACGAACGAAACGTTAGAGTTTATTTTCGTTCCCTGTAAAAAACTGACGTTTCGTAAGTTTTTACGAAATACGAGCTTACGAAGCAATTACGAAGTGACAAATAATTTGGAATTTCTTAAATTTCTGAATGGAATGTTAAAAGATATGAGCTCCATAAGAGAATGAGAGTCTATTAATCCAGAGGTAATGTCAAATACAAAAATCAGTGATGCAATCTTTCGTCTCGAATGAAGTGATTTCAGCCCGAGGAGCAATAATAATCGGGCAAAAAATCATGAATGTTGATTGACCGCAAGGCAAACCTAGTAAATGTTTTCTTGAATTTGTTCCAGTCTAAAAGAGGTTAGGCCGGCAACATCTTGAACACCCTAGTAAATAAGCTAGTAAGTTATATAGTTTAATAAGAAACAAATCGTGAAATTTGGCAACCTTGAATTTTCAACATTTCGGTGTAAATATTTGTAAAACACTTTAAAATAAATCAATTCATGTAACCATTTTCTTTACACAGCAAACAAAAGTTTACTTCGAAGCAAAGTGCAGATCACTGGTTTGACTCTTGGTGCATACATTGATTTCTTTTTAATTAATTGTTTTTCTTGTGATAAAGAGTTACTTATTTATAGCTGATTGAGATATATTTACAGCCCTATTCTGACAGCTTAACCAAGCTCACCACATTAACAAAATAGTTAATATTAACAGTTTGTTAAGGTTTCGTATTCTGCTGCGAATACTATTTTTTAACTTTATAGATAACCAAGTCATGCTGATTGTCTCTGTTCTTTACATATAAAAATGGTCGAGACAGATTTCGTATCCTGAGAAATTTGGTTCCACTCCATAGCTAATAAATAATTGTCCGTTAAACGTTTGCTACTGTTAAATTCAATTAAAAGAAAAAATTCTTCCCTCAGAATGCAACAAAAAATAAATTTTCTACAAAAACTTCTATGTAACGATTCTGAAACAAACAATGACCAAGTTGACTGACAAAGTTCAGACTTTTTCCAATTTATCAAACCTTAACTTATGCCACACGCAAACTCAAATTTTAACCAATTAGCATAGACAAGAATAACAGTACATATATAGAAAGGTCCATACATTGTCGCACACATGCACTCGTGTATTCATTTGTGTTGCGATACCATAAAAGTGATTTTTTATGTTTTTATGTCATCAATGGCGAATTGTTGTTGTATTTCACTAAAAATTTTCTGTTGGGAACTGTTGTGTCACTTGACCACCGACCGACCACTAACTTTGATAACAACTGGTGTGGGTGCGAGCTACACAATTGCACACTCATGCATCAAAATCTATTGTCACCACTACTTGTGCGATTTCTTCATTATGTTATATCGTATTTCAACTGGCTTTACAAAGTTGAGGCGTTAAAAGCATAAATTTAAGACACTCAAAAAACTGTGAGGACATGTAAAAGGTCACTTTTGGTGGAATTGCCCATATAAATAGTTACATATATTAATATTTTGTTATAAATTATGTTAATCAAATTTTAAAAACTAATTAGCGAATTTTTTTGCCAAATTTTGCGGATTTTGATCAGCAGAACCTGGCAACACTGATTGCCACACATACCAGAAATGCCTAGAAGAGTGCCCAATCAGCTATTCAGTAATATTGTTTGGAGTAAGCTAACCTGCAATAGAATAATTGAAGCCTTTTCCAAACATGCTTTGAAAATACTTGCCTACGTAATAAATATACAAGTTGTGTTGTAAAAAAGTAAGCTTTTTATAATAATACTTGTAGTAAGTTTAGTTAAAGTTAAATTTACAAGCGTTTTCAAAGCATGATTGGAAAATGTTTTCAGAGGTAATAGTTCACAACTTTCACATTATAAGGGAATTCCCCAAGCATTGAAAATTACAATTGCAATAAAATATAAAGTTCCATCACTAACAATTTTGATGTCAGTGGCTTGTGTTTAGTGAATAAATTAAAAAGTTGTAAGATTTCTGAATTGATTATGTAAGTTTTTATTAAAGATTTTAAAAAATGCATTATAAATTTTACCTAAATGTACGGAATCAGAGCAAGGAAGTTGTGGCTTAACTTTTAAAAAAGCAGCCACATCAAATTAATTCATTCCAAATCCGTTAAAACAGTTGTAAAAAGCTTACAATAATACATGCTTCCAATTGTTTAATAATTATTTTCATAATATTTTAATAACACTTTTTCATAATTTTCTAACAGTTGGAAAAAACTTACAATAATACTTATTTCCAATTATTTACCAATTGTTTTCAATAATACTTTTACAACACTTTTTTTCCAATTGCAAAGCAAGTATTGTAGAAAGCTTATTAACAACACTTATATCAAATTGAATAGTAAATGCTTGGAATAATATTACAGTAAGGAATATTTTTCCAAGGGTTCCTTTTTGCTTATTCTACAATTACTTGAAAGCATTTCACAACAGTTTTTACAAGCTTTTTCCAAGCGCGATATTTACGCTTGTAAGCTTAATACAAGCTTATTCCAAGCTTGTTTGGCTTATTGGGTACTACAACGCAACAATGCAACAACAACGATACGAAACTACCAACAAAGAAAATAACTTGAAAACAACAAGTGTTTTGGCGATCGCGCACAAGTTCAAATTGTTGAATTGTTGTGATTCAGCGATTTACAACAATTATGAAAATATTAGGGCAGTTCACGATCTTGTTGCATCGTTGCAAATACAAAATAAACAGCTTTTACAAAAACAAAAAGCATATGTTGCAAAAGCTTTTCAATGCTTTTTGTTTTTGTAAAAGCTGTTTATTTTGCATTTGCAATGATGCAACAAGATCGTGAACTGCCCTATTGAAGATTTTGTCCTTTACAGTTAACCGGAATTTTGCATTAGCAAAAATTAGCATTAAAATTATAACCTACCACATTCCTTCCAATGGGAAGGCCTACTTTGCTTTTCCTCTGGGAGTTTCTTGTTCCACAACAATTTCTCTCTATTTTTATTAGTATAGGTTTATTTCTACACATATGTTATAATAAATTGTAGTTTAAAGTAGTCTGCCAGTAGAGTTCGCAAACTGTAGATAGTCGCGACCATCGATAGTGGGCAATAGTTTTTTACTAACCATCGATAAGCTATCGATGGTTTTTGATAGTGTTTATGTTAATAAAGGGTGTTTTTTATAGAGTAATACAAGTTTAAATCATCATAAAACATAGTAATATATTTTAAATATCAATAAAACGGGCTTTATTGAATAGCAAATCTTATGACATTATTGTCTAAATATGATTTCGGCCATGTGGCCGCCACGACTGGCGCGTACAAGGCGCAATCTGGAACACCAATTTTCACAAACTTTTCGCAGCATTTGCGGCCGTATCTCGCCGATAACTCTTCGAATGTTGATTTCCAGGTGTTCAATTGTTTGTGGTTTATCGACGTAGACAAGTGACTTTACATAACCCCAAAGAAAATAATCCAATGGGGTTAAATCACACGATCTTGGGGGCCAATTAATTGGGCTATTTCGTGAAATTATTTTTTCGTCAAAAGTTTCCTTGAGTAAATCAATTGTAGCGCCCGCTGTGTGGCATGTGGCTCCGTCCTGTTGGAACCACATATCAGCAAGATTAATGACAGCTAATTGAGGTACGAAAAAACTTCGAATCATGTTCCTATACCGTTCACCATTGACAGTAACATTCTGACCATCATCGTTTTTGACAAAAGCTTGGGGACTCTCCTCACTCCAAATACGACAATTCTGTTTATTTACGTACCCATTCAACCAAAAATGGGCTTCATCGGAAAATAAAATTTTCCATGAAAATTCAAAATCAATATCAATTTGTGCTTCAGCCCATTCGCCGAATTGGCGGCGCATACGATAGTCGTTTGGCTTTAATTCCTGCACAAGTTCAATCTTGAAAGGTTTAAAGCAAAGATCTTTTTGTAAAATCTTCCATAAAGTGGAAGGACACAACCCCAGTTGCTAAGAACGGCGACGAATTGATCGATTAGGATCATCTTCAATGCTTTCCTGTACAGCGGCTGCACATTATCAGTAACAGTAATTGTGGTCCGAAAACAATCTATTGTTCTTCGAATTAGCAGCTCTGAAGGACGATTATGTACGCCATAAAATGGACGAAGTGCACTATAAGTTTAACGAACAGAACCATTGGCCGCATTTAGCGCAGACAACAGTTGGCAACTGTTGTGTAAAAATTAGCTGAATGGTACATATTTGGTAGCGCTAACTAAAACTGATAAAGTAGCGAACGCCTTTTAATCGAGCGAACAAATTCTATGCTACATGAACACAGCTGTTTGCTTAACTGTCAGATGCTGTTACTGACGCTGTTAAATTAATAAACGCAGAAAGAACGCAGCAAATTTAAGTGAGAAACCTTTGCAATTGAATTGAATTTACATAAAAAATTAAATTGAATCTAACTTCTGACGTGTAGAGTAGCAACACATTCAGAGAAAAACATCGTGAACTAAGGTAGCGCTACCATTACAGTTCACAACAGTTGTCTGCGCTGAATGCGGCCATTATTTTGATTAAAAATTTCCACAATTTGCACGAGTTGCTCTGGTCTAAACCAATCCATAATAAAATGTCAAAGCAAAAAAAACAAAAAGCAACTATCAGCTGTTAAAGGGATGGTCAAATAAAGCAGTGATGCCAACTCAAAGTTATATCACTCTATAAAAAACACCCTTTAATTATGTAATTAGTAGGGCTAGGAATCTCATATGAATGCATATTTTTACTGAGTATCTTAAAATGGAAATGATAAAGCTATCTTTACGAATCATGAAATTTCCTTTGAAATTTCATTCAATCGTTGGTGCATATTTTTGCATATTTTGCAATAAATGCATGGTTTTGCATATTTTACAGAAAATGCCCGTTTTTGCATATTTATTGTGCATATTTCTGTATATTTTACAATAAATGCATGTGGTTTTTGCATATATTTTTGCTTTTTCTGATTTTCAAAAATTTCAATTTAGTGAGGCATATATTGAAAAATTAAATTTATAATTATTACTTTTGTGTTTACTTCATTTTTTTGTTGATTTTTATATGTATTTTAAAATGAATTGTTATTCTTTTTTTTTAAATCAAATGCAATATTTATTCTTAAGCCGATTATACAATATTGCAAAAATATTTTGAATTGCATATTTTACATGTTTTTAGCGCATATTTTCGAGTTTTAAGTGCATGTCTTATGCGCATATTTTCAATTTTTTAGTGCATGAGATTCCAAGCCCTAGTAATTAGTAATTAAAACACAAATTAAAAAAGGGTCCGCCGAATAACTTTTTTTTTTTTTGAAAATTCTATAAAAAAAACTACTGGATATTTTCTCAAATTTCTTTTTTTATTTGAATGTACAATCCCTCCGGTTAATAATGGAAAATAATTTCATTCAAATGGCTGCCTCGGCTGGCCATGCAGTAGCCTACACGATCGGTCCAATTTTTAAGCACTTATCTTTGAGGGTACCCCACAAATAATAGTCCAACGGTGTCAAATCGCAGCTCCGAGGTGGCCAAACGACATCAGCTCTGCGGCTGATAATGTGATCTTCAAAAACAGGGCGCAAAACATCGAGTGGAGTTTCGGCTGTGTGGCACGTATCGCCGACCTGTTGAAACCATATGTTGCCAATATCCTCCTCTTAAATTTTTGTGAACAAAAATTCGTTCAACATGGCCCGATAACGATCGCCATTGACTGTAACGGCCACTCCTTGCTCATTTTCGAAGAAAACTGGCCCAATTATGCCTCTGGACCAAAATCCGCACCAAAAAGTGACTCGTTTTGGGTGCAGCGGCTTTTCAATGTATGCGTGCGGGTTTTTTGTGCCTCAAATGCGACAATTTTGCTTGTTTACATACCCGCCAAGATCCAAATGAGCTTCATCTGAAAAGATGATTTTTATGGCAAAATCGGCATCTTCTTTAAGTCGATCGCTTCTGTAAGTCGATCTTTATGCAAAATTCGTCTCAATGATGTCTCCGAAATGTTCAATTGTTGAGAACGACGGTGAATTGATGTTGATAGCGCTTCACGCACACTTTCTGCCACAGCAGCAATATTCTCGGGTGTACGCACTGCTTTTGGCTTTTCACGCTTTGGTTTATCGATGAGGATGCCAGTTTCTTTCACTTTTTTCACAAGATAATGAACATACGGAGCTGACGGTGCTTCTCTTCTTCCAAAATCCGTACGCAATTTTCGTACACATTCTGCAACATTACCATGATTTTCAAAGTAATGTCGCAATATTTCCCAGCGTTGTTCAAGCGTATACACAACCATATTTGTTTAGCGGAAGAATAAAACTAATTATCTGTCAAATCAGACGTGAGCTAAGTGTTACCATTCACGAAATAAGCACTAGTGGAAAAAAAACGTTATATGGCGGACCCTTTATATTGTCCTTTCCTTGCCTAAACCAATTTTTATCTTTATCTTTAGCCAGTGCCTTCCATTTTTACTAAAACAAAAAAGTCTACGAAACATTTACTAAATATTTACGAAAAACAAAAACTACATTTGCGAAACAGTGCAAACGATTTGATCATCATGGTTTATGAATTTATGTAGAAATTGCTTAAATTAATAAAATTAAAATGTTTCTCTTAGATAATACCATAAAAAAATAAGTTTTTAATAAGTTTTAATTTATTGTGGAAATAAAGGCTTTTCTGTGGAAATGCCCATATGATTTATCTTTTCCAATTTTTTGGACAATGTGACAAAAAGGATTAATATATATAAATACACTCAGTTAGTCAAAGCTTTACCCATTGGTAAAGAGATTATAAAATGTTCCAAGCCAGCATGTATCTAGTCCGAAAATCATGCGACATTGGTCACTGATTAGGAACAAAAAAAAACTATAACATGTGTGTTATTTAAAATATTCACCATTATAAATATTATAAGTGGCAAATGTATTTCTTTGGATCTTATAGGTTTTCACTAGAAATTAAAACAAAAAGAAAAAACAATAAAAAAACAACATCAATAATATTAAATGAAAACCACTACACAGGGTGTGATAACTGACCCTAAGCTGACTTTTTTTTATGTGACTAACACAAATTTTAAAATGCACTCAAATTGCAAGTAGCCACATCAACTTGACGTCCTGTACATTAACCCCTATTCACGACAGAGTTGACGATAATGCTCGCTAATAATGTTGCTTGCTACCTTCTTTGGCTGATGTTGTTGTTGTTGTAGTTTAAAGTTTTGTGCACCATGTATATGGGCAAAAGTCTTATTGAAAATATTTTAAGCCATACGAAAAATAAACCACACAGGCACGAGCGGATATGGGGATGTGCACCTTGTGTAGCTGTATACAAGTACTTTCAGCTGGGTATAAAAGCACTGTATCTCCATTGGTAATGGTTCAGTTCAACTTTGTTAATAACACTTACCAGACGCCAACGCAATTACAGGATGTAGTCACAAGTCGGATATCGGATTAATATATTTTTATTTTGTATTTATAAGTGTCCACTTTGATGGGCTGTAATTAACGGAAATATCCTGATTTTTTAATAAAAAATATATAAAAAGAGAAAATTAAATTTTAACTATAAATCTATCTTCATCTATAATGGAATCTTAGAGCATGGTTTGGTGATTCCACTCTAAAGGGATATAATACTGCTGAGCAAATCATCGACCTAAGCATAGTGAATCCGCACAAGTGAGGCCATCACTGAAGCAGTAAAACGCATTAAGGATTATAGTAGTATTACAGTCTGCTAACGCTAATGGAAAACAATACCGTACCGTAAAAGAAGCCAGAATGTGTTTGAAAAAAAACGGAGGGCGCTTTTCAGCAAGTGTTAGTATTAAAACTTTACTCCCTACAGAAGTGTCAGTGGCTTTGATAACACAAGTCTCGGATTTGTCGCATCAAAGAAGCAGCTTTAAGCACAAATTATTGAGTAGTAAGTGCATTATAAGAGCCGCTTGTACATTCATCATCATAAAAATCGTCACCACGATCGGAATTTATACATTAGATTATTTATCTTTTCTGAGATGAAGACGAGAACAAAAGTATTATTATGATACGAATATGAGAGAGCCAAACTCGAAATCGATAAAAACCTTAAAACAATTAAATATTCAACGAGACACTCTCGAAGGACTTTAACTTGATTATACATATATATAGATATGTCTGTATGTTGCTCATATGTAATTTAAATATAGGTACATCAAGAAATCGTTTCGGAATTTGAACATATGTTGGTCTAATTAAATATTAACCGTTATTCGCTTTGTAATTGAGCATGAAAAAGAAGAGAAGCCACGTAAGTTGTCTACTTTGTTTGGGACAGTTTGAAGTTACACATCCGTAACTGAGTCGGCAACGAGTGGATGCAGTTTAAAGAAACTCGCTTTAAAAAAGTGTATTGTTTATGTGTGTGTGTGCGTGTTTGTAATTTTTTTTTTTTTTTTGTGGAAAAATGGTACTTATTGCAGCTGCTGGCCACTGCACAAGATTAGATAATGACTCTTGTGCGTGTGACAGCGGCTATTGTGAGATGCCGAAAAACAACAAAAACAAAAAATATCCAAATATATTTTGGATTAAATAATTATTGATAAGTGTAAAAATAATATTCTGAAAGTTTATATCTAAGAAAGCTATCGGTAGCAGTGCTGTTAACAAGCTCACTTTTTATGGGTACCAGATCTGTAAAAGAATGCATTCAATTTGATTTTGTTCACAAAAAAAAGTGAATCAGTGAATAACGAAATAAGAATGGACTCAATGAATGCAAAATTGATTTATAAATAAAATTTTTAACTCACATTCATTCTTAAAAAAAAATTTTAATTATTCATTTTAGTTATTCATTTTCGTTATTCAGAATAATGAATCAATTTTTTATTCATCTGAATGCAATTCACAAAGAATTTCAGAATTTTCAGTTATTCTTTTTTTTTTATTCTTTACTCAGTTTTTATTCGTTATTCATTTGTATTCATTATTCATTTGTCATTTTATATTCATTTTTTATTCATTATTCATTTGTTATTACTTTTTAATAATTATTCATTTGTTATTCATTATTCATTTTTTATTCATTATTACTTTTTTATTTATTATTCATTTTGTATTCGTTATTCATTTTTTATACATTATTCATTTGTAATTCATTATTCATTTGTGATTCATTATTCATCTGTTATTCATTCCTCGTTATTTATTCATTATTCATTTTTTATTCATTCTTCATTTTTTAATTATTATTCATTTGTTATTCAGTATTTCAGTATTCATTTTCAGTATTCATTTTTTATTCATTATTCCTTTTATATTCATTATTCATTTTGTATTCGTAATTCATTTTTTATTCATTTTTCACTTGTTATTCATTATTCATATTTTAATCATTATTCATTTTTTATTCATTCTTCATTTATTATTCAGTTTTTTTTTCATTATTAATTTTTTATTCATTATTCATTTTTTATTTGTTATTTATTCATTATTCATTTGTTGTTAATTTTGTATTCGTTATTCATTTTTTATTCATTATTCACTTGTTATTCATTATTCATTATTCATTTTTCAATCATTATTCATTTTTTATTCATTCTTCATTTATTATTCAGTTTTTATTCATTATTAATTTTTTACTCATTATTCATTTTTTATTTGTTTTTTATTCATTATTCATTTGTTGTTAATTTTTTATTCATTATTCATTTGTTATTCATTATTCATTTTTTATTTATTATTCATTTTTTTCATTATTCATTTGTTATTCATTAAAAATTTTTTAATCGTTATTTATTTTTTATTCATTCTTAATTTATTTTTAAGTTTTTATTCATTATTAATTTTTTATTCATTATTCATTTTTTATTTGTTTTTTATTCATTATTTTTTTGCTGTTAATTTTATATTCATTATTCATTTGTTATTCGTTTTTCATTATTTATTTTGTAGTCGTTATTCAGTTTTTATTCATTATTCACTTGTTATTCATTATTCATTTTTTAATCATTATTCATTTTTTATTCATTCTTCATTTATTATTAAGTTTTTATTCATTATTAATTTTTTATTCATAATTAATTTTGTATTCATTATTAATTTTTTATTCATTATTCATTTTTTATTCATTATTCATTTGTTTTTCATTATTAATTTTTTATTCATTTTCATATGTTATTAATTTTTTATGTATGGCTTAGTACTAAAATGAATAAAAATGAATAATGAATAGCAAATGAATAATGAATAAAAAATGAACAATGACAAAAAAATTGATAATGAAAAAAATTAATAGTGAATAAAAAGTGAATAATTAATAAAAAATAAAATATGAATAATGAATAACAAATAAATAATGAATAAAAAATGAATAACGAATACAAAATTAATAATGAATAAAAAAGGAATAATGAATAAAAATTTAATAACGAATACAAATTTATTATTTAGTTAGAATATAAAATTAAATGAAATTCTTTGTGAATTGCATTCTTAGTGAATGGCATTCAAATGACTATAAAAATTGATTTATTATTCTGAATAATGAAAATTAACAATTGAAATAAATACTTAATCATTTTTTTAAAAATGAATGTGAATTAAAAATTTTATTTTTAAATCAACTTTGCATTCATTGAATCGTTTGTCGTTAGTCAATTTTACTTAAAATTTTGAATATGAATGCCGATTTTACAGCTCTGATGGGTACGAACGAGTTTAACGGTTTAATTTTTTTTTTTATCTTACAACAAAATTTATTGTTTTTGTAGTAAGTAAGGTGTTTACTAAAAAGAAAAAGTGTCCCGAAATCGTTTTTTTGAGAGGGTACTGAAAAACTTTAAGCCAATAATCCGTTTTAAATTGTATTTAGAGATACTTTAAAGGAGCCCGATCGGTTTGCTCGTAAAATTTTCACGAAACCAGCTTGGATGAATTTTCTATTCTTGAAGTTAACACACAACAGCCTATCAGTTGTTTCCGGATACTTACTATTTATAAACGGATACTTAGTAGGTATGGAGTCTTAGTTTTGGAATTTATGTACAACTAGCCGATCTTACCGTCGCACTAAATTTGATGCTGATCAAAAAAGTATATATTTTTCTATATCTACCATGCCTCCTTCTCCTACCAAACCGAGTGGCAGAGGTGATATACCCTTTTTGCAGTATGCTTTGGGGTATAAAAATTACTAATAAGCCCATGTAGCGTTGAAACACCAAAATAAAAGATACCTAGTATTTATTTTTTTTATTTTTTTATTAAGACACTACAGTGGTCCCGGTTAATTGCGTCAGCTGAAATGCTTGATTTCAACGCATTTAGCTGGGGAACTCAATTATAAGATCCCACTTAATTGCGTTGATGACCTAATTAAGTAAACTCCGCTTTACTGCATCGAAAACATAACAGAGTTTTGTTTGAAATTGCAATAAAAATGGAAAATATCATATTAATGCATAAAGGCATGTGTTAATAACATATGGGCGTTTCCACAGCAAAGTCTAACGTGACCTTAAAGACAAAATATGATTTTTAAGTGTTTTTTTTAATGAAGTGTTTTTTCATGTGCGCAACTTTGCGCTATTAATTTTTAAGGAACATAAAGAAGATATACTATATTTTATGATAGTATAATTATTATGGTAGTTAAAGTATAATTAAATAGTAGTATTACAGAGGTTGAACTATTAAGATTCGTTATATTTCCAGGTTTTCTAATATTTGTTTTTTAATATTTTTTGTTACAAATTCAGTGGTAATTACGTCAATTAAAAATAAAAATAAAAAAACAAATTTAAATAAATGCTTTTTCTTCTAAGTAATAAATGTTTCAAATAACCTTTCTTTTTAGCTTGGAATGCGCTACTTTTTATTCGTAAAAAGGTTCAAATTTCAAAAATTCCATGAAAATATCAGAAGAGAGCATCAATTTAATCGATTTAATAAAATGTCTTAACATTTTTTAACATTTAATAGAATTTTTTAACATTATCATTACTTTTTAAGCATATTATCGATATGGAATAATAAGACTTCATTCCGGAGTGCAGAAAAAGTGATTTTCTATGGTTCATATTTTAATTCGTTTTCGGACGAAAAACAATTCCTTTTTGAGAGGCAGTTCAGTGCAGCTAAAGAGTTTAAAATGATTTATTTCTGAGTGCCGAAAAATAAAATTTCAACAGTTCTTTTTTTTTAACTCGTTTCCGATCAAAAAAAAGAACAACTGATGATTCTTTCTTCAACTCATTTCTGAAGAAGAAAAAGTTCGCTTTTGTGAGGCATTTTACTTCGACGAATGAGTTCAAAAGGGTTCATTTATGATTGCCGAAAATGTAGTTATCTACCCAAAAACATTCATAAATGAATTCAAAAAAGGCATTTTTGGTTCACTGAGTATTATCTAAGAGAAACATTTTAATATTATTAATTTATGCATTACATAAATTCATTAACCATGATGATCGAATTACTGAAACTACTGCACTGTTTCACAAATGTAGTTTTTCTTTTTCGTAAATGTTTAGTAAATGTTTCGTAAGCTTTTCGTTTAGTAAAAATGGAAGACATTGGCTAAAGATAATGAAAAAATGGTTGAGGCAAGGAAAGGACAATATATTAAATTTGTTTTTTAATTACTAATTTTCATAATTACTTAACTACCTTATTAGTTAATTACCCAACTAAACTGCAATGGAATTTTAAGTAAGGTAGTGTTAGGTCAAAAAGCCTAATAAAAAAAACAAAATATATTTAGATTTGATCACTTATAAAATAAACCTATATTATTTCAAATTCTTCTAAAAAAGTTGTATACAAAAAGTCTTGCCCAATTCAGAGAGTTTTGCAAATTTTGTAATCCAAGTCAAATATTACTTCCGTTTTGCATAGTTTTGCTTACCTTATATATTAATACGCAAACATAAAATGTTGCCGTACATTTTTTTATACTTATTTCAGAATAAGGACTATGAAGTGTATATCATTCGAAAGGTACTGCACCATAGATGTGCCAAATCATGTTAGAATTAAAATTCATGACCTCTGACCCGAAATATAAACGTTGAAATTTTATATTTATTTTAGTAAAGAATCTCAGGGCTAAGAAGAGGTATAATAGTGAACGAGGTTGCATTTTAGACTAGTGACTTTCGACCTTACATATGAGCGTAAAAAGAGCATTTATTAAATAAAAGCTACACTGTAAAAGATAGAAAGACATGATGTTAAAGATAGTTTTAGACATTGATAAAATGTGCAAGAAATACTTCAGACATTTTCCGCCATCTCTTACGTCTACAATTTTTACTGTTACAAGTGTTATGTTATGTTATGTTATGTTATGTTATGTTATGTTATGTTATGTTATGTTATGTTATGTTATGTTATGTTATGTTATGTTATGTTATGTTATGTTATGTTATGTTATGTTATGTTATGTTATGTTATGTTATGTTATGTTATGTTATGTTATGTTATGTTATGTTATGTTATGTTATGTTATGTTATGTTATGTTATGTTATGTTATGTTATGTTATGTTATGTTATGTTATGTTATGTTATGTTATGTTATGTTATGTTATGTTATGTTATGTTATGTTATGTTATGTTATGTTATGTTATGTTATGTTATGTTATGTTATGTTATGTTATGTTATGTTATGTTATGTTATGTTATGTTATGTTATGTTATGTTATGTTATGTTATGTTATGTTATGTTATGTTATGTTATGTTATGTTATGTTATGTTATGTTATGTTATGTTATGTTATGTTATGTTATGTTATGTTATGTTATGTTATGTTATGTTATGTTATGTTATGTTATGTTATGTTATGTTATGTTATGTTATGTTATGTTATGTTATGTTATGTTATGTTATGTTATGTTATGTTATGTTATGTTATGTTATGTTATGTTATGTTATGTTATGTTATGTTATGTTATGTTATGTTATGTTATGTTATGTTATGTTATGTTATGTTATGTTATGTTATGTTATGTTATGTTATGTTATGTTATGTTATGTTATGTTATGTTATGTTATGTTATGTTATGTTATGTTATGTTATGTTATGTTATGTTATGTTATGTTATGTTATGTTATGTTATGTTATGTTATGTTATGTTATGTTATGTTATGTTATGTTATGTTATGTTATGTTATGTTATGTTATGTTATGTTATGTTATGTTATGTTATGTTATGTTATGTTATGTTATGTTATGTTATGTTATGTTATGTTATGTTATGTTATGTTATGTTATGTTATGTTATGTTATGTTATGTTATGTTATGTTATGTTATGTTATGTTATGTTATGTTATGTTATGTTATGTTATGTTATGTTATGTTATGTTATGTTATGTTATGTTATGTTATGTTATGTTATGTTATGTTATGTTATGTTATGTTATGTTATGTTATGTTATGTTATGTTATGTTATGTTATGTTATGTTATGTTATGTTATGTTATGTTATGTTATGTTATGTTATGTTATGTTATGTTATGTTATGTTATGTTATTGTGATGGTGAAATTTCTTACAAATAGTAAATTATGAAAAATGTCCATTATTTTGACATAAAAATTATTGTGATCTATGTTGTTGACTATGAATACATAGTTTAAATACGCTGGTATGCTTTTTGTACTATTTGTTATTTGTACGCCAATTTACGTAAGCGTACTTTGCTTTGTTGTTGGTTTGCAAGCAAACTCAAATACGCAAACACTCGAAAATTAAAATTGTACCTCGTATTTTTATGCTCTGTCCACGGTCGCTGTATTACATACATCACAGGGTTGCATAATTTTTGAATACGACAGATGGTGGAGTGCTGCCAGTTTCAACAATAAGGCTATTCACAGTTTGAATACGCTGGTCTGCTATTTGTACGATTTGCTATTTGTACGCCAATTTACGAAAGCGTATTTTGCTTTGTTGTTGTTTTGCATGCAAACGCAAATACGCAGGCACGCGTAAATAAAAGTAGCCCTTGGACGTGTTTTTCGTAGCTCGTATTTTATGCTCTGTCTACATCCGCATAATCACATACATCACAGGGTTGCATAATTTTTTAATACGACAGTCACATGGCGAGGTGCTCACAGTTTGAACAATAACAAATGTTATAAATACGATTTGTTAAAAGTACGCTTAAACTGTGAATAGCCTTAATAACAAATGCTATAAATACGATTTGTTAAATGTACGCTTAAACTGTGAATAGCCTTAATGTCTCGAAAATAATAGATAATTTTTGTATGAATCGTCGTTTGTTTAGAAATATAACGGTAGATGAAAGCTTTTTTGGTAATATTTTTTACGAATAATATGTCAAGAAAAAAATTCGTGGTTTAATGAGATTAAAATTATTGAGATATCACGAAAAATGTATATTTTCTCAGTACAACGTGTTTCCTTGAAGCTTGGTCATAGCCTCAGAATGAGAAAAAACTATAAAAATTTCAAGTTTTGATTTTGCAAGCAAATATCTCAGCCATTTTTCAATCGATTTTCATCAAATTTTCTTTGTGTGAAAGATTTATTAATTGACTTTGAAGAAAATGGCTTAAGTTCTGAAAATGTATTTAAATGATATTGTTTATTATAAAATATTTTTACAATAGTTAATATGCAGATTTAAAAAAAAATTTAAGGTGTTTTGGATTTAAAACCACTTTTATGTGGCAGCCCTATAAAATATTAACATTTACCGTTAAATTTGAATACAAAAAGTTTTGAATACTAAAAAAAACTACATTTTTGAAACCCACATTGTATACTCTATTTAAAATAATACTTACATTTTAATAATTAATATTTACACAATTGTGCATTTTTTAAAATTTATTTTTAATTAAAAAACTTTAAATTACAAAAACCAAAAATATGTAACTAATTAAATTATATAAAGATTTACATACACAAGTATGGTTAAGAAACGGTTACGTAATCAATACAATATGAGTAAAAATTTGTTAAAATCAACAACAACAAAAATTTTTCTATATTATATACCAAGCAACGTGAAATTTCTGTACCTTTCATTGAATGCATAATTTGTGTATGTTTCAATATTTAAAATGAAAGTTATTGCGAAAAACGTAATTTTTGCAAATTTTCGAATGTCATTTTGAAAGTCTTAGCCTTGAACTTAGCAGATATTAAAAAAATACGTAAACTTTAGAATGTATTGTTCTATCATATATCCAAGGCTCATTAAAATCGGAAAGTGAACCGTGGAAACCTTTCCTTGTCCGTACAAAGTATTTCGGTATTGAAACGTAAGATTTTCTGAGTACAGCACATTTTCATAAGTTCAACACCTCAGAATGAGAAAAAACTATTGAAATTTTAAAAAGTTAGTCAAATTTCGAACACAGTCGATAATATATTTATAAATAGTCGTAAGTGAAACAGTTCGGTACCATTTTCTCCCGTGTTTCTGAAGCTATTTCGACTATTTTTTTTAATGAATTAAAGTAGGAAGAAAGAGTGCACCGAATATTTTTGTGACTTTGACCTGAAATATGAGCGTTGAAAGAATATTTCTGAAATAAAACCTAAACTATAAGAAATGGTAGAAAAAGGTGTTAGAGGAAATTTTAGACATTAAAAAAATGTACAAAAAACATTTTTCGCTATCCCTAACGGATACCCTACAATAAGCATTTTTTTATGTAACATGTGTGAATACATACATATTAAGATAGTGAAATTTCTTACAAATAGTAAACTCTGAAAAATTATCTTTATTTTGATATCAAAGTTATGACGATGTCTCGAAAACTATAGCTTTTCTCAGTACAACGTATTTTTGTATGAAAAGCCCTGGTTGAAAAGAAGAGCGGTATACGAAAGTTTCTTTTTTTTGGGTTATGTTCTTACAGATAACATATTTAAAAATTTCGGTTATTTTGATATCGAAGTTATTGCGATGATTTGAAACTTAAGATTTTCTTTTCTTGCTAATATACAACACATTTTCTTAAAGCAAGGTAGACGCCTCAGAATGAAAAAAAAAATTTCAAAAAGTTAGTCTAATATCGACCACAGGCGATACTAGTATCTTTAAATCCTTAAAGTCGATTGTTTTTATTGTTTTTACTAAACAGAGTGCTATTTAATAACTACGCAAACCTTTTTAAAAATTCGACTTTTTCATTATTTTTCTTTAATATTAGTATTAAAATTAATATTAATATTAAACACGTAAAAATATTTCATTGTCTTAAATTAAATTTGGTTATTAAAACATCTCACTTTTTTTTAATAACAAGGATATACAAAAGATGTGGATTTTGTTGTGCACAACAATGTTTTGAAAATACAATTTTTGTTAACTTTTTCCTCATTCAACGCACTGTGCATCGGTCCAAAATTATTATAGAAATATTAAATCGGCCATTTTGTATTTTAAAATAAGTGTGAGAAAAACGTGTTTAAAAGATTCCAGCAGCGTGAAAACGGACCGTACAGTTGTAGACTCCATATCTCCCTTAGTTTTGCTCCAACTGACTTTAAATTATCACACAATAATATTAATATGTTGAATATTTATATAAAAAAAAATAAAAGCACCAAAAATAGTTTAACCCCCCACCCCTTAAGATATAAAGTTCCTGAAAAATGATATGCATAAGAATAGTTTTTTTTTCAGAACATCGACATTGTATCTTCCTTGGTGATAAAATAATCTTGAAATACTCTCTTTAATTTGCTTCTACAGATGTATGTCTCCTAAGATTATTGATTAATTACATTTTTTCAGAGTTTTCATAAATATAATAATTGGAACGTGCGGATTATGTTGCTCCATTTTATTCAAATTGATTGTAAGCCTTATAAAAGAATTTTATTAAATGAGATACCGAGATACACCACTTCGTATGAGTTACATTTAACAAAGATTTAACACTCTCTACAGCTAAGTTTACAGTACTGTTAGAAGTTTCAAAACTCGAAAGCATATAAGAGCTTTATGTTATTCATTGCACACAAAGCTTTTTTTTAAGAGCTTCTTAGTAAATACATATTTGGAACCGTTCATAGGTGTCGTTGCAAACGTGTGAATTTGTATCGTCACTACAACCACCGGAAACGGATGTTGCAGGAATTGATTTAAGGAAAAGACGAAAAATGCAAAAAAGTTTTGAGAAACTCAGAGAATGAGAGTGAAAAAAAGTTATTCCAAATTTAAAAATAAAATACATTGAATAAACTCTCAATTTCATTTGAATACCACAATCATACCACATTATAATCCAAATACTACAAGTATCCTTTACATGCTTCAAAACTTTATTTCATTTAATTTAGCTTCAGTTCAATGAGAGGACAAGCATATTTGCTGTAAAGAGACTTCAAGAAAATAAACAAACATAAGCAAAAGAGGCTAAACATCGACACAAAGGAAATTATTGACTACAAATGAAGCAATTGTTCTGCATGATTTCTGACAGATATGGATTTAAAAGAAAGATACCCAAATCTTAAGCAACTTATAGCATCAGCGATAAAGTTTGTACTCTGTTTAACACAATCACAAAGAAAATTACAGTACTTAAGCAAAAAACAAGAATTTTGCCATTAAAAACAAATAATATGTTACGTCTTTCTCTATGAACTTTGTTTATTGACTTTTTTAGGGTGGTACGTAGAAATATTATGTAGCTTTGTGTCAAAAATGTTCTCTCCCTCTCAGAGAGTGAAAACTGTCAAATTCAATATGGAAAATTAGTTATCTCCTTCTGCCGCTAGTGTCAGTAATAGCCTATACACATTCAATGCAACATGCGACGAACGGCTTGCCTCTACTCTGTCGTTGCAGAGAAATGTTAAGCGATTTGTTTATAGTCAGCGCTACAGCAGCAAACTTCAACAGCAAGTGTTTTTGACATTTAGACCTGCTGTTTCAACACGATGCAAGAACTTATGTTCTTTTGCACCGCTTGTAGCAATCACGCAGCCCCTTTCAACGCTTTTTACACTGTGCTCTGCATTGATATTTTTTAATAATATTAAATGTACATATACTTATACAGTCATGTGAAAATAAATAGGGACACCTATATTTTTATATTTGAATCTGCATGAATTATAAACAAGGTGCCCCAGATATAGCATTATTTCCCGCGGCTGGTGATTCTTATTAATAAGGCGAGTATAACACTTTATGGAGTTTCCTGTAAAACTTTCAAGATACAGGGTGTATTACGGTTTTGGTACGGGTTTCGTATTATTGATATAGAATCTATACTACTCACCATAAAATAAAAAATAATATTTTCTATTTTAGAAAAAATATCAATCTTTTCATCAGTATATCAACCACTTTCGTGTGATGTGCTGTAGCGGAGCTAAAATTTTGAGATAATCCAACGAAATATCAACAAATTTTGTATCTTTTCTTTTAGCGGAGCTGTTAGCATCCAAAGTTAGAATTCAGAAAAGAACTGTTGATTAAGTGTATTTTAACATGAAAAACAGAGATTTTAAATTTTGACGATTACAGCTCCGCTAAAACAAAAGATACAAAATTTGTTGATATTTCGTTTGATAATCTCAAAATTTTAGCTCCGCTGTAGCACATGACACGAAAGTGGTTGGTATATAGATGGAAATGCTGATATTTTTTCTAAAATACAAAATATTATTTTTTATTTTATGGTGAGTAGTTTAGATTCTAGATCAATAATACTAAACACGTACCAAAACCGTAAAGCACCCTGTATCTTGAAAGTTTTACAATGTGAGAGAAAACTCCATAAAGTTTTATACTCGCCTTATCAAGAGGAACCACCACCCGAGGGAATTAATGCTATATCTGTTGCACCTTGTATGTAATTTATGCAGCTTTAAATATAAAAATACAGGTGTCCCTATTTATTTTCACATGACTGTATGTACATTAGAGTGGAATAAATTTTTAACCTCACCGGCTTCATATATTTTTAAAAATTCCTCGTCGAAACAAATTTTTCTGTATTTAGTACTTAGTGTTTTTCTGTGGCATTACTTTAGGTTTTGCCCAAAGGTTTTTTATTTCATTACCAGTGTGATTTTTTTTCATATATAATCGAAAAATATATCGCAATTTTTTTGACGCAAATCTCTTAATGAAGGCTTAATTAACAACCTGTTTAGAGTTGCCTACAGTACCGTGCATGCGCTAGCAGATATTCGGGTTTAAAATTCACCAAAATCGGTTATTCGCCAATATATCCGTTCCTCTTTGTCGGATATAAAATACGATTGCAACTGAACTGTAGATAAAATAAGTATCTCCGAAAAAGCACTCAACAGTTTTAACGTAAAATCAAACAGGAGCGAAGGTATAGGCGAATAACCGATTTCGGGTAACTTTGAACCCGAATATATTCTAGCGCGTACATGATATCATAGCTAGCTATTTGCCAGGTTGTTAATTATGCCTTAAAAAAAGGTTTTCTTAAGAAAAATTGGGACCTTTTTTCACTTTCAGATGAAAAAACAAATCAGATAAAAAAATCAGAGTGAAAACCCAGATGTTTTAGTTTCATAAGCAAAATCTTATGGGAGACCTTGTTTAAATAAAACATGTTTATTTAACGTTTTCGTACTAACACTAAGGCCTTTTCCATACTTGGTCAACGCAATTCCAACACAACTTCAACGCAACAGCGAAAAAGTTGTAAAGCAATGCAACTATAAACCGAATGCTTTCAGACTTGCTTCAAAAGTCATGCAACATATAATAATTGTTTTTATATAATAACTCATGTTTTTCGACTTCTTGCACTGATTTAATATTTAACACTTGCTCATTCATCTTGCAAACTATTTCTTCTTATTTTAGTTTCTATTAGGAACTAATTAATTAGCTTATTCACCTTGATTAATATAAAGCCTACTGCACTACAAATACTTGAATTCACAAAACAAACAAACTGATGCAACACGTTGCCGATGAAAATTGCGGAAAGCCGCGTTGCGTTGAACAGGTTAAGAACGTGCCGAGAATTTGCTGCGTGCAAGTTGCTTAAGCTGAAGGTTCCGGTATAAATACACAGGCTAGCAACTTGAGTTGGAGTTGCGTTGACCAAGTGTGGAAAAGGCCTAAGAGAAAAAGTTGTGTAGTCAGAACAGAGACATCTATGTAAAATCTATGTACAGCATCTTCTATGGAAACGCAACGATAGCTATATGTACTGAAATGCTAAAGTAAGCATGTACTGATTTCATAATAATTTATTTACTTAGTAAAATAAATGAAAATTGTATTCAATACACCGAATTATTAGTTGAATACATTGCAGACTTCAACAAATACAAGCAGCGCGTACTCAATCAATATTTCTTGTAATGTTTTGCAAGAAATGTACTCAATACATAAACTATAGGCTCAATACATAAAATATAGACGTCTCGCTAATGCGATTAAAGTGAGTCATTTATTCAATATAAAAAATATGTACTCAGTAGCCGTCTCGCTAATGCGATTAAAGTAAGACTTGTATTCAATACATAAAGAATGGACTCCGTACACGTCTCGCTTATGCAATTAAAAAGTGACATTTTTTCAGTACATAAAATATGGACTCAATACACTTCTTGCTTAAATATTGACTTACGATTTTGCTGTATTATGTCATTCATTTCTCAGTTTTCAGGAAGCAACACATGTGTGAGCGATACATATAAATCTAAACGAAATTAAAAACGTGTTAGTTTTAATGTTATAAATTAGGTAAAGTCAAGTAAAGAAACTAAACCAACCAGCAATCCCAATTACGAATTGTAAATGTATCAAGGTAAGTCCTAGTAAATTAAGTTCAGGTTTTTTAATGCTCATGTTTGTTCATGTACCTGAATATTTAAAATTTCGATTTATATCTGTGCCCACAAGCAATAATCCCTTAAAGTCGGTTTAAGACAGAAATGAGTTATTGGTGTAATAGTGTTCCACGCATTTAGCACCATAAACACACAATCTGCAGCTTAATGTGATTTTCTGGCCAAATTTATGGCATAACCACCAAATAACCTTGCATAGAACGTATATGGCGATTAAAAACTTTAAAGATTTCTCGTAACATTGAAATCAGACTTAAGCTGTTATTGCTCATCAACACAGATAAATAATTTAAAGTAACAAACTTAATAGATATTACCCATCAATGAATTTCCTTATGTTTTTATAGGTACCATGGATATGTGTTTCAAAGTGTTCCATGTGCTAAATATAAAATATCCAGACGATTGAGATGTGGTTTTGCAAGCCACTCTTTGTTGCCACCAATAATGGACGAAACAAAGGGGTCAATGTCGCTATTGACAATTTTATTGCAACTCTTCTGCAAACGATATCAAAACCTACATAGCATGCTTTTTATATTTTTATTTACGTATATATTTTATAGCATCTGAAAAATAAATATTTATGCTTTTTTTTAAAAACCTGCTTTTTCTCGGGCATTTGTCGTTTTTAGAACAAAAGGTATTTTTCAATTAGAAGCACGACTCGATCAGCCTATTGGATCAACCCATTTTTAATGCTGTCGCATTGTATTTGTGACTGTTTCAAGCCAATAAGAAAGCAGAGCGGAAAGGAGTCCATTACACTCTCGAACAAAGGTAGAGAATTGATTGGAGAGAAATGGCTGGGTTTCTATATGTAATTATCAATTATTTTATTATGAACAGACATAAACAGAGTATGTACTCATTACATTAAATTATGTGCTAAAAATATGTAATGAGTAAATTATGTATATACTTATCACAAAGAAATTATGTTCTACAAATATGCAATGAGTAAATTATGTATGTACTGAGTACATGAAAATATTTCTCAGGTGCTGCACTCATCACAAATATGCTGTACATAAATGTTTGTAATGGGTCAATAATCTACACTCACTGTCAAAAAAAAGCCGACTTAATAATTTAATAACAAATATTCTTTTTCTTAAATTACAACACAGTGTGACGAAATCGACCAAAAAAAAGCACAACCAAACTTTATTGAAATTCGTAAAGAAGGATATATTGAGAGACAATCGTATCTAATTTGACCTCTCAATGTCGTCATAATTTGTTTGAATTTATTTTTAAAATTTAAGTGTTCGAATTTTGTTGCAATGGCATTCGTTGATTTTTTACATCCACTTTCATTGTAGTAATTTGTAAAAAAACAAATGTCAATAATGGAATATTATTTAATTAAAATTTATAGAAACACAATTTCTTTTTGATTTAAAGAATAGTACAAGAATTTGCTTCGCTGCATGCTTCATTTTGTATTTTATCGGATTTATAGTACATATAGTCAGCCTTGAAGTACAGTGGAGAGTGCGCTAGACTATCAACCCAGAGGTCCCTGGTTCGAATCCAGGCTAGGGCATGGTATTTTTAATTTCCTTTCTTCTTTCCTACATTTAAGAATTATGGAAAACTAAAAAAAATCCATAACTAAATTGTGGAAAATGTGGAATTAAAAGGACAGGAACAACTAAGGGCTGGAAATGCTTGCTAAGGTAAAGCCATAACACTATCCTCGGCTAAAAGCAATTCAAATTGTCTTTCATGTTTGTTTCGCCTAATCAATAGTTCAAGTATGCTTTCCAATCAATTCCTCTAAACAATCTATCACTTTCCTTTCAAGTCAAAGACCAAACATTGTTTGTATAAGATGCATGCCTTGGTTCTTTAATCTTATTATCTATTATTTTCACATAGCCTTATTTTACGCAAAATTTTACGGAAAAGAAATGGATTTTATTTTTCATTTCTAACAAGGCAAATCGTTGTGAAAATTCAATGAACATCGACACAAAATTCGAACACTTCAACTTTAAAAATACATTGAAAAAAATTGTGAAGAAATTGAGAGGTCAAATTAGGTGAGATGAACTCTCAACATGTAGAAGTTCTATAAAGTTTGGTTGTTTTTTTTTTGTCAGATTTCGGCACACTGTGTTATAGTTCAAGAAAAAGAATAATTTTTATTAAATTACTAAGTCGGCTTTTTTTTGGCAGTGAGTGTATGTACTAGGTGCATTGTACTCATTACACACAATTATTTACTATTTTATGTAATGGGTTAATAATCTATGTTCTCATTACACACAGTCATTTAATATTTTATGTAATGGGTCAATAATATGTATATGTACTACATATATGAACGTAACTGTACTCATTACATAAAGTTATTTAAAATAATTTTGTGATGAGTACAGTGTGTATTAGGGAGTCCAATCCCGGAAGTTTTTTCGATCCCGGGATCCCGGGATTAGTTCAGGATTAAATATTTTAAGAAGTAAATACTTTAAAACGTTTTTAATACAACTTTTTGTTATGTATTACTTGAAACTACAAAATGTAAATTAATTCATAACAAAACCAAAACAAAACACATTAACGGTATTCACAATTGCGTTGTTTTCAGTGTAGTTAAGAAACCCCGTGGTATTGATACCACACTTTAACAAGCGATTTTTATATTTTTTGTTGTTTTACATGAAATCTCTAAAAACCAAACGTGTGGTTATTTTAAGTAGCCCAATAATATGTTTAACGAACGTGGTTTTTAAGGTTCCATAGACAACTGATCGGTTGCCAGTTATTTTCTATTTGCAGAAATGGAAGAAGCTCAAAATGCAAGTTAAACATTTTTATGCCATATATTAATAGAATATATCAAATTAGATAGTTAATTTATTTGCATAGCAACAAAAAGCTAGAGTGGGTGGTTCGCAACCACAAATTCTATTTTAAATGGTGCTCATATTTGTGATTTTCCACTATGGCACAAAAAAAAAAACACAACACAACACAGCTATACCACACAATTGTGAATATCCTTAGTACTAATAAACACACAAAACTTAAATTATATTTATGACTAGCAAATTGTATTTATTTAACCCTTTCAGAGAGAGAAATTTGACATAAAAGTCAGTTGGATTTTCGATTTTGTGCCGAAGAAAAGCAAAAAAATTTGTTCGGCCTATTTTATAAGAAAAGATGAACCGGGCAAAAATCCAATTTATGATTTCTTATCTTTTTTGGCTTTAATGATTAGAATATTAAGAGGGTTTAAGAAACAAAGATCTAAAGGGTTGAAAAACCTTTAAGGGATTAAAAAAAAGACTTTGTGCTGAATAGAAGCAAAATAAATTTTTCTTTGTACAAGCTTCCAAAACGTGAGTAGCGCAGGTTAAAATCAAAGTTATGTTTTTTCATCTTTGAAGGACCTAAATGATAGGAACATTGCCTTAAAAAATATTTTGTTCTTAATTTAGCCTAGAAATTGAAAGGGTTAAAAAACAAAAAAGAATAAAAAATAGAGAACAATTTAAGGTATTACTATATAAATTTTATATTTTTTTTTTGAACATCGTCTTCATGATTTTTTTGAGTTTAAGACAAATTAAGGTAGGAAAAGACTTTTCGAAATTAAATTTTTTGTTTTAATTATTTTTAAAGTAATCATTAAGCTGATCAACGCGTTTTATTGGAGAGTTTTGTTCGGACATTACAAATATAACCCGCTGATGAGAAGCACCGTTCTGATTCTATGCTAGTTGTAGAAATAGTTGTACGATAATCGTAAGCAATTTGTAAGTTTCGATCACGATTGCCTTCACCACAAAACAAAATTATTTCCTAAGTCAGAACATCTGACAATTTTGAAATACATAGCTTACTTTCCGATGTTGCAATTCTTCTAAAACTTTGGAAAGTCTTTGCTCCAGTGATTTACACTCATCGTCCTAACAATCTTTTTCAGCCTCAACAAAAGGTTTTTCTAATTCTATATTCATATCAACTTAAAATGAAATGTTTGCATTTACATGAATATTTGTAATATAAATTTTTATTTAAAGGCAATCCTGGGATTTAAAGAGGCTTTAGTCGTCCGGGATCTCGAAATCCGGGATCCCGGGATTGACTTCCCTACCACATACATCTATGCATTCACGAAACATAATAATGTGATGAATACATAACATTCTTTATTGACTATATGCAGCACTGCCTAAAAGCTTTATGTAGTCAATACAGATTTCAACATGTACTCAGTACAAGAAAATCATCAAATTTATATGTGTAGAAATTTATGCCATGAGTCAATTACATAAAATTATATAGCGAGTCCATAGGTTTTCCCCTCTGAGAAAGGTTAAATTTTTTCATAAAAAAACGTGGTTTTTAGTAAAAATTTACTTGTTTATTTTTTATTGGAACTTCGGGTATTGTGGTATAGATATTTGTATTCTGCGATTTGTGCAAAAACTATAAGTGTGTTCTTTGTCAAATGTTATTTGTTTGGATGCTTGAAGTATTGGTAACAAAACAGCATAGAATAAGAATCTTATGATAACCCATTAAAAAGTTATTAGGAAAAGTTTGAGAAAACCCAAAAACCTCCTTCCCAAAAATTTGGAGGGTATTGTGGTACACAACATAGGTGTAATGTGGTATACTGTTTTTGAGTGAATTGGAGCCTTATACTTACCTTAAATGCAGAAATTACACAATAATAAATAACTCGTTGTTTTCCTTAAAAAAATTCACTGACTTTGGAACAAAAAAAAACGTCGATCAAACGCCTTCATATGTTTTTTTTAACTGATCGAAAACGTGTTAGGTTTCGTTGATTTTCTTGAACTCTATTCTTTTTTTTTATTAGTTTACACAAATTTAAGCAAGATTGCGGAAAAATAAGTTTAGCGGAATCGGAGATATAAGCCTATACCACATTATCCTCCTATACCATAATACCCGAAGTTCCTCTAAAACTCAGAAAACTAAAATATGATAATCGCAAGTCTAGTCAGACAGATTGCTTATTTTTTGCTATTGATAATTTTTAAAATAATCACTTTAAAAACAAACCAAAAATGTTTCGCTAGCTCAAATTCTACGACAAAAAACGACGACAATCCTTGTTAAATTTGCATCATAGAAATTCCTCTTGGAAATGCAAGCTGGCAACTCTGCCAAACAAAGCTCTTTATATTAAAACTTAACTCTTCATCTTCAGTCAGTTGATAAGAATCAAAGGTGCAGAATTGACCTATTCTTAAGTGTAAAAATAATTTGTGGTAGCTAAATAACAATAGCACTAATTGAAAAAAGTAAAGAAAAACAAGGATTACAGAAGTTTTGCAATTGCTTAGAACTACTTATTTTGTTCAGTAGCAAAGCATTGCTATATGAATAAATGAAAATGTCAACAAATTTAAGTCTTTAAACAAAAATTTCAACAGTTTTTTGATTTGTAAAAGTTTGTTATTCTTCTTCGAATGTTTTGCTAATTTAGAAAAAGATATGTTTCAAAATTAAAATAGTGATTAGCATGGTGGAGCTATAAGACAAATGAATTAACTTTATGTAGAACAGAGAACAGAACTAGCTAGAAGCCATCTAAACTGTGTCAAATGTGCCATTATTGAGGACATTCGCCTTTTGCTTGACTTTCTCTTATACCATTGTTTCTCTCTTTTTTGCTCACTACTGACATGTCCTCGCCAATATGCCCCCCATAAGCATGAATATATATTGAATCATGTGTACATTTTTCTCTCAGATTGCTTCGTGATGATAACTTTTAGTTGGCTTAAAGGTAGTAAGAAGTATTGGTGCATTCGGGCAACTGGCAAAAATAAATACAAGAAATGTGATTACGTTTCAAGTAAATCTAATTGAGTATTGACAAAATAAATATATAAATTTATTTCAATGCATTTGTGTTCGAAGTGTATTTAGTTGTAATGCGAATACGAGCCAGTTGCAAATTGTGAAAATTTTCAAACGGTAAAGTACGCCTTTGTGTTTTTTTTTTTTCATTCCTTTTTTCCATATATTCCTTTGGTGACAAGCTTAAAATGTGTGCCATCCGATGTGTGAAAACCACCCACAGCTCATGAGATAAACATGTGAGTGCTTCTGTGCTAGTTGACAAAAGAAGTTAAATGACCTCTGAGTGGGTTAATACACAATATACACAATTCGCAGGCCTGCTGTTGCATTTAACAGTGACAGACTCTGCACTTATAATATCTAGTACAAATAGTAACATCCCAGCAATCAAAGGAAGCATATTGATTAGCAAATGTGTGCTTTAAGTTTGCTATCAAAAGGATCAAAATTGGGCGCTACGATCTTTGAGTGGTCATAATATGAAATTATCAAAACAATACAGAGAAAACATGTAAGTAAAAACTAAAAAGTCGTTGCAGCATTTCAATCGAGCATTTGGCCTTACATCTGTAGTGCATTGAAAACGAGTCTCTTTTTGTAAACCAAGATTAAGTAGTAGTTAACAAAAGGCATACACGGAGAAAACTGTTTGCTAAATTTGTATTGTGGTTAAGCAAGACTTGCGCTTGACTCTCAGCCACTTCAAAATTATGCAAAATTTCAGCAAAAACTAATCAAAATTTGTTATTTCAATTTATAATAACTAAGCAAATATTTGCTTGAATTTGCTTTTGCAGTTTATAACAACTAAGCAAATATTTGCTTGAATAACTAAATTTTGCTTAGTTATTATAAACTGCAAAAGCAAATTTTTACTTAATTTAAGTAAGTATTTGCTTAGTAATTATAAATTCAAATAGCAAATTTTGATTAGTTTTTGCAGAAATCTAGTATATTTTTGAAGTGAAAATTAACATAAAGGGTGTTTTTTATAGAGTAATACAAGTTTAAATCATAATAAAACATAGTAATATATTTTAAATATCAATAAAACGGGCTTTATTGGATAGAAAATTTTATGACATTAATGTTTAAATATAATTTTGGCCATGTAGTTGCCACAACTGGCGCATACAAGGCGCAATCTGGAACACCAATTTTCACAAACTTTTCGCAGCATTTGCGGCCGTATCTCGCCGATAACTCTTCGAATGTTGATTTCCAGGTGTTCAATTGTTTGTGGTTTATCGACGTAGACAAGTGACTTTACATAACCCCAAAGAAAATAATCCAATGGGGTTAAATCACACGATCTTGGGGGCCAATTAATTGGGCCATTTCGTGAAATTACTTTTTCGTCAAAAGTCTCCTTGAGTAAATTAATTGTAGCGCCCGCTGTGTGGCATGTGGCTCCGTTCTATTGGAACCACATATCAGCAAGATTAATGCCAGCTAATTGAGATACGAAAAAACTTCGAATCATGTTTCTATACCGTTCACCATTGACAGTAGCATTCTGACCTCATCGTTTTTGAAGACATATGGGCCAATGACTCCGCCAGCCCATAAAGCGCACCAAACAGTAATTTTCTGTGGATGTAATGGTGTTTCGACAAAAGCTTGTGGATTGTCCTTACTCCAAATACAATAATTCTGTTTATTTAGATACCCATTCAACCAAAAATGGGCTTCATCGGAAAATAAAATTTTCCATGGAAATTCAAAATCAATATCAATTTGTGCTTCAGCCCCATTCGCCGAATCTTGAAAGGTTTTAAGCCAAGATCTTTCGTAAAATCTTCCATAAAGTGGAAGGACACAACCCCAGTTGCTGAGAACGGCGACGAATTGATTGATTGGGATCATCTTCAATACTTTCCTGTACAACGGCTACAGATTCTTCAGTGCGCACTGTTCGGCGTCTCCCGGGATGCACATTATCACTAACAGTAAATGTGGTCCGAAAACGATCTATTGTTCTTTGAATTAGTAGCTCTGAAGGACGATTATGTACGCCATAAAATGGACAAAGTGCACGATAAGTTTGACGAACAGAACCATTATTTTGATTAAAAATTTCCACAATTTGGACGAGTTGCTCTGGTGTAAGTCAATTTATAATAAAATGTCAAAGCAAACTAAACAAAAAGCAACTATCAGCTGTTAAATGTGTGGTCAAATAAAGCAGTGATGCCAACTCAAAGTTGTATCACTCTATAAAAAACACCCTTTATAATTAAATTGAAAAATATTACCACCATCTGGAGATTTGATTCAAGCAAATTAATTTTCTCCGTGTACTTTCTTATGGCGAAATAAATTTTTGGTTGTTGGAAAATAAAATAAAAATATATTTAAGCCTTATAGTTAAGACAAGTAAACCACTAAACGCTTTATTAATACAAAGTTAAAAAAAATTTGTATTTTTATATATTTTCTAATTTTAATTTTATTTAACAAGTTTGTAAATTATTATTATTTATCATGATTTTAGAACTATGTACATGGGTAATTCCAAACTGGCGTTACGTACAACTTTTACGAAGAAATATTAAAGAAAAGTAATGAAAAAGTTTCATTTTTAAAAAAGTTTTTTTTATTTGCAAAATATGCAAAAATATGTACTTGCATATAAACGTTACAAATACGGAAGTGATTTCTGACTTGGATTAAAAAAATATGCAAAACTCTCTGAATTGGGCAAGTTTTTTTTGAATACAACTTTTTTTAGAAGGATTTGAAATAAAATTAGTTTATTTTCTAAGGGCCATTTTGTTCACAGAGAGATAAATTTATCCCCGAGTTAATTCCATGGTTTTTCCAGTTTTTCATTTGTTCACAGTGAGTTAAGCATTTAACTCTTCAGGCTGGAGATAAAAATGGTGGCGAGATACCTTAACCCCAGAAATATTTAACTCGTGAAAATTGGTGAGTTAAGATTTTTAATTCGCTCTCATCACTCTCATTTTAATATTTTTTATTTACTTGCTGTCAAAATATTGAAAATACAGATTTTTAAACATAGGGAAACAGTATTGGGGGTTACTAATTTCGAATTTTAATCTGGTGTCAGAATTTTAAAATTCAAGATGTTGCATAAGGTTGCCACCTTAATTGTTTATTTTTACGAATTCGGGGCTTGCGCGAACTAAGGGATAAAAATGGGTCGCTGAATCCGAATCCGTTGTCAGAATTTCAAAATTCGAAAATTTTTCTACACATAGGGCTGCCACCTAAAATGTTTTATTTTAAGAATTTTAAACATGAGGGAACAGTAATGGGGGGTTACTGATTTCGAATCTGAACTCAAAATTTTTAAATTCAAGATGGTGGATAAGAGTTGCCACCTTAATTTTTTAAATTTTTACGAATTTTTACAACAATAATTACCAAGCAAATCTACTACAACGACGAACAGAGAAGAGAAGTATCACATCGGTTGCGCAACGTTAGAGGGGATGAACCGAATTGGCGGCGGAAAATAAACAGCACTTTGCTTGCTATGTTTTTTGTTTGCCTGGTAGCAAGATCTCAAGTGGAGGCATTAAAAGAGACTTCACGGCCAGTACATGGTGTAAAAAACCAGGTGTTAGTGAGTTTTTGACAACACCATGAATTTCTTTGCTTCTGTCAAAAAATTGTGATCGAAAGAGCGGAACTGTTGATAGTTGTCAAATTTTTTTATTTGTTTGAGTTACTAGATGATGTGCTATAGTTTTTATTGTGCGAATTAAGTATAAATAAATATTAAATGCAATTAATTGTGCCGTGTTGTGTTGACAAAAAGTTATTGCAGTTGTCTTCGCCGATTTGACAAGTTTGTCGTTGAATGTTTTGGCCATTTTATCAGAAACTTGCGCTCGAACCAAATATCCAAACAAACACAAAATATCAAAAATTTTAAATTTATTTTATTTTAGCATATATACATTGAAAAAAACAGTACCATTTAATAGCTGCATTCCCGTGGTCGTTGATCTAGAACGCGGCTCTATTTTATTCACAAAACAAAAACAAAAATTAAAGCCAGGGGCCGAATTACAGCATCCGTGATCGAGCAAAATTACGAAGGGCAGGACGAGATAAATGCCTATCAATCTTGTACAATTTTGCTCGATCACGGATGCTGTAATTCGGCCCCAGCTCGATTTCTAGCTCTATTTCTGATCTTAAAATGCTGCCAAGTTTCAAGCATTTTTTATCAAAACGAACATAGTTGGCAAATCTAAATAACTATTCATTTTCCTATTTTGACGTTTCACCGCTCAATGGGCGTTTTGGTATTGTTGTTTTCTTTTGTTATTGTTCTTAAAACAGCTGTTTCAAGACTGTGATGACAAATTGATATAAAGTTGAACAAACGTTGCTTTACTGAGACGACGACGTGAACTAAAGGATAAAAATGGGTCGCTGAATCCGAATCCGTTGTCAGAATTTCAAAATTCGAAAATTTTTCTACACATAAGGCTGCCACCTAAAAATGTTTTATTTTAAGAATTTTAAACATGAGGGAACAGTAATGGGGGGTTACTGATTTCGAATCTAAACTCAAAATTTTTAAATTCAAGATGGTGGATAAGAGTTGCTACCTTAATTTTTAAAATTTTTACGAATTCGGGGCTGCCAAAAAAAAGGTATACCAAAAATGGGTCGCTGAATCCGAATCCGTGGCCAGAATTTCAAAATGATAAAGATTTGAAATAATAGGGTCTCCACCTAATAATATGTGTTTTTTAGAATTTTAAACATCATTTAACAGTGTTAGGGAGTCACTGATTTCGAATCTGAAGTCAGAATTTTAAAATTTAAGATGGTGAATAGGGTTGCCACCTTAATTTTTTTATTTTTATGAATTCGGGGCTGGTGCGAACTTACAGGTAAAAATAGGTCGCTGAATCCGAATCCGTGGTCAGAATTTCAAAATGATAAAAATTTATAATAATAGGGCTGCCACCTAATAATATGTATTTTCAAAAGTAAAAGCAACCCTATTATTTCAAAATTTTATAATTTTGAAATTCTGACCATAGATTTGGATTTAGCGACCCATTTTAGCCACACCATTTTTTTGCCAGCCCCGAATTCATAAAAATACAAAAAATTAAAGTGGCAACCCTATCCTCAATTTTGAATTTTAAAATTCCGACACCAGATTCGAAATCAGTAACCCCCAATACTGTTTCCCTATGTTTAAAATTCTTAAAATAAAATATTTTTAGGTGGCAGCCCTATGTGTGGAAAAATTTTCGAGTTTTTAAATTCTGACTACAGATTCGCAATCAGCGACCCAATTTGACCTAGTGTTTCTCCCAGAGTTGAATTCGCATAAATAAACAATAAATTAGGTAGCAACTCTATCCGCCATCTTGAATTTTAAAATTCTGACACCAGATTCGAAAGAAGTAACCCCCAATACTGTTTCTTCATGTTTAAAATTCTTAAAAAAATGTTTAGCTGGCAGCCTTGTGTAGAAAATTTTTAGAATTTTGAAACTCTGACATCAGATGCAAAATCAGCGATCCATTTTTTCCCAGTGTTCACTCCAACCCCCAAATTCGCAAAAATAAACCAAAAATCCCCACACATTTTTTAATTAATGAGCAACACTCTAACATTCCAATGGAAATCGATATAAACTGAGAGCGAATTTATGCTCTAAGCATAAAGCCGGGATAGAATGTGAGCAAAACCACTTTTTTATCTTCCGATTTATACGCTTGGTATAAAATTAACCTAGAGATAGTTATTCCCGAATTAAATCATATTTATGCCCTTTGTGATCAAAATGGCCTTAAGTGATAAAATTTAAAAATCTTCTCTGGTTTTGTTTTTTATAATGTTTTTTGATCTGGCTTGACATTACTGCCGTTACGTTACTTAAATTTCCACTGCAGTATTGAACTGCAGGGGTAATTAAATAACTAGGTAGTTAAGTAATTATGTAATGCAGTAATTAAAGAACAAATTTAATGTATTTTTCTTTCGTTGCCTCAACCTTTATTTCATTATCTTTAGATAATGCCTTCCATTTTTACCAAAACTAAAAAATTTACGAAATATTTACAAAAAAAGAAAAAATACATTTCTGAAACAGTGCAGGCGATTTGATGAATTTATTTGAATTTATGCATAAATTGCTGAAATTAATAAAATTTAAATGTTTTGACTTAGATACTATTATAAAATAATATGTTTTTTATAAGTTTTAATTTTTTTGGTCACGGTTGACTTTTATCCCTTTCAATGGCTAGGCTAAACTATAATTTTTTGAGGTAATATTCTTATCATTTAGGTCCTGAAGAGATGAAAAGAACATACCTTTGGTTTTTTCCTGCGCTACTTATGTTTTGCAAGCTTGTACAAAGAAAAAATTGTTTTGCTCCTGTTCGTTTTGCTCCCGTTTTGCCCCTCTAAATATTATTTTCATTAAAGCCATAAAAAGATAAAAAAAACATAAATTTGATTTTTGTCCGGTTGATTTTTTCTTATAAAATAGGCCAAACAAAATTTTTTTGCTTTTCTTTCAAAAGTCCAAATCAAAATCCAACTGACCTTAATGTCAAATATCCCTCTTATTTTATTTTTATCATGTTGGTTCATCTTTTTGTCATAGAACCAAATGATTTGATTAAAAAAAAGCGTTGCAAAATAAATATAAAAACTACTTTCTGATGTGTCCAATATATTGGGCAAATCCACTGAAAGGGTTATGTGGAAATGCCCTTATGTATTTTAACCTGGGAATGGAAATAAACATTAACGAACGGTTCGTTTTTGATCTGTTCTGTATTTTTTAAAGAGCGCAGCCTTTATTCCGCTTTATTCGTGCATCGCACTTTGACTCATATACAAACACTACCCCTAGCAGGCCGAAGAGAGAAACTGAAACAGGATGATAGCGCTGTGTTAAGGTAAGGCCTGCGGTTGAAGCCCACAAAAATAACGTTTTTTAAAATTGCTGTAGCTCAGTCGTTTTTCACTTTATCAACTTTGGATTTTTTACGTGAAAGTAGACGTCATTTTCTAATTTTTTCCGCGGTTTTTTATGTTTCGATTGTGTTTTTATACCCCCTCCCAGAGCGATTAAAATGGGTACGTAAAAATGAGAAGGCAAACGGGGTGTCGTTTTTCTTCATAACCAGATGTTGTATCGAAATTCTGCGGTCAACATTTTGTTGGTAATCACGTCAGGCAGGCCCTAAACTAGGATATATCCAAAATATAAAAAATTGACAAAATGGCGCGGTTTTCAAAAAAAAGTTCAAAAATTAGCTGATTTTTCGGGCGTTTTTGCCCCACCCCTCCCCCGGTAGTAGAGTTACCCCAATTATCCCAGTTCAGGACCTGCCTGACGTGATTACCTACAAAACGCCGCATGCCGCATTTTCATCTGACTTCGGGTTTTCGATAAAAACGGTACCCCAGTTTGAAAAAAGTGATTTCGAGAAAAACACATTTGAAGTTTTATTACTGCACTTCGGCGAAAGTGTAAATATACATTAGAGTGGACCTAATTTGTATGGGGAAAATTTCCAAGCACTTCACGGAGCGTCCCAAGGGCTCAAACTGCGCTAATGGATGAAAACAAGATTCGTGTAAAATTTTAGTAAGATCGGATGCATATAAACCCATGCGCACATGGCTAAGAGTTTACACTTGTGCAAACAAAACAAAAAAAAAATATAATTATTTTTAATATTTTCATTTGCAATTCCATTTGGAACAAGGAAACCGTTAAGATTTTTTTGTTTTTTCCAAAAATGTTGGAGTTTAATAAGGGTATTACCTCAAATTACTTGAAAAACTCAAGGGCACAAAATTTTTTTGGATTTTCCCAGCAATATTTGTATTATTTTCGACTAATCTTGATGCACTGATTTCAAAACTATTATTACTTTTTTTCTAGCATTCCAGTTTTTGAAATAAACGTCAGTAAAATTGTTCAATGACGTTTATCTCAAACCGAGTTTACCTGAGTTATTCAAGTAATTTGAGGTGAATACCCTTATTAAACTGAAAAATTTTTGGAAAAACAAAAGAATCTTAATTGTTTCCTTATTGCAAATGGAATTGCATATGAAATTATTAAAAAAAAAATTTTTTTTCATGCACTTGTGCAAACTTTAAGCCGAGTGCGCACGGGTTTATATGCACTCGATCGTGCTAAAATTGTTCACGAATTTTTTTATCATCAGTTACAACAGTTTGAGCCCTTGGGGTGGTCTTTTTAAAATAAGGTCCACTCTAATATACATATATAGCTCTGAAACTCCCAAAATATTTTTGAAGGATTTTAGAAGTCCTTTTAGAAAAAAAAAATTAAAAATTTTAAAAAAATTTTTTTAACCGCAGGTCATACCTTAAACGAGCACAAAACATATATAAACACAAACAGTAACAAATTTACCCCGCTTCACCGACTTTTACTGCTGCTCAGTGGCGTAGCTTGGATTTACCGAAGGGGGGCGATAAAGAAAATTTGAAATTATGTCTAAAAATATATATATATATTATTTTACTATATTTATATACAGTACTTTAATGCTTATGCGCTCCTAGCGAACAGTCAAAAAGTAGTAAAAATGTACATGTAACATTAATTATTATTGCATTGAACAATTAAGTCAAACCGCCTTGGCTTTTTAGTTAGCTCACTGAGTACCTCATCAGCATTAATGGGCACATCTTTGTGTATTGCAAGAACAGCCAGTCCGTTAAGCCGGTTCTAAAATTTTAATAGATAATTATAGCTTACTACAAATATTTAACAAATAAATTCTAATTCTAAACTATACCTGTCCTGTTGAATTTCTTAATAGGTCTTTATTCGCTTCATACCGGTTGACACTGGTAAAGTTGCTAAAATTTTCAGCATTGTATTAACATTTGGAAAAACGTCCTTGGGCATTTTTTGCTAACGCGCCCTTGCGGCTAATATACTGCTTCCACCGTCTAGCTTCAGTAACAGCTGCTGATGGTGGGCAGTCAAGAAACTATTCGTAAAACTCAAAGGTGGATTTAAGATTATTTTCTGATGAGACATCATTAAAAAGTGCCTGAAATCCAGTCATTATTTTTTTATGTTTTGTGAAGCTTTCCTTCAACTCCATTTTATAAAAATCCAGAAATTCATTAAACAGATTCACACGAAAATTTTTTCTATTGGCAGGCGTCATGTTTCTGAGTTCTTGTAAGTGTTAAAGTTATATTAAGGCTTTCTGCAAGCTACTTTGCTTCTATGAAAATTTTTTCAAAAGTTTATTCATTCTCGCGATTTTTTTTAATTTCACGCTGAGCATCGTCTGCCAAACAGATTGCCTCAACCAAATCAATATTCTTTTTTTGAAAATTTAGATTCAATGGCAACGAATGCTGGTTAACTACAACCACAATCTTGAGGGACTATATAAATTCAAAATCAATTGCATTTTTCAATATTCTAGAATTTGGATCATCATACTGCATTTGTTCAAGAGCATGATATACGGGCTGGAAAATTGCATGGAAGTCGCTAACTGATTCGCACTTTGCAATCCATCTGGATACATTTAATCTTTTCAACGTTTTCGCTTTTTCACAAGAATCTGTTTCAATTATGCTAGTTTCTAGTTTCACTTGGTAGCAGTGGTGTTTTTTAGGAACAATTGTAAATTTTTAAGGCCCAACCAAAATAGACGAATCGAGACAATTGCAACTTGACGAAAGTCTGACGAGTTGAGACGCGAAATGTTCGGTTCTTACGGAACAAAACGTATGGACAAGCTGTTTCGTTCAGTTTTGTTAAATTACGTTTGTTGATTTTGGACAACAACATTGAATTGTATTAAAGCGATTATTTTCGTCTGTACTCGTTACGAGCAACTCGTCTATTTTGGTTGGGCCTTTAAGCTTAGTATGCTATAGGAACGAAAATTTTTTTGCATATAAAGGCCCAACCAAAATAGACGAAACGAGACGATAGAATTTTGACGAACGTCTGCACTCGTTACGGATGTTTACGGACTTAACCCAAAATGAAACGATTTGCTCAACTCGTCTGAAACAGCTGATCAAAAGGCAATCGAGTATTATTTATTTATTTATATTGTGCATTTTGTAATTTTTAATAAAGATTTGTGAAAAATGAATGAAATAATGGCAAAATTGAAACAAATTGATGAAAATAAAATAAAAACGCACTCTGCACAGCTGTTGTTGACGAGTTGCTTAGCTAGCAGTTCGGTTCTTACGGAATAATACGTCTTGTCAAACTGTTTCGTTTAGTTTCGTTCATTTACTTTTGCTCATTTTGGGTAACAACATTAATAAGCATTTAACCGCACACTTACGTTTTTACTCGTTACGGAGCAAGACGTCTATTTTGGTTGGGCCTTAACTCTACACGCGAAATATTGGTGTAGAGTCAATATTTTTGTTTGAAGAGAAAGCACTTGCTGTTCTGGTTGACAGATTCATATTTTTATTGCTGCAGTTTTATATCCTATAAAAAGCAAGACTACACATTGATAAACTATATAAATGCAACAATAAATTTGTTAAATAACAAATTCATCACTTAAACATACTTACTGCTTATTTTTTATTGTTGAATGGAAAATTTCCGCGCCAATTAAATGTACGAGCATATAATCGACAGCGAATTTTGACATTTAACTCTCCACTCACGAATGGAAATTTGGCGATATAGCAATAATTTTCGCTTCTACAGCGTACTAGCTGTCGAAAAAAAATTTCGCTGCCTGTTCGTTGTCAAAAATCACAATGTATTTCTTATGGATTTTTTTTTCGTTCCTACAGCTTACTAAGCTTTAAGCAAAAAGTATATTTGGTCAATTGGATGAGTTTAGATAAAATTTTTTTAAAAAAAATATAAATGCGCAGTGCTAGCAAATAACTTTTTTATTCGAACAATTTATGTAAAAAATGTAGTTCCATTTTTAAAAATTTATAATAGCTTAATTTTGGAATTAAGCGATAGGTAAAGGGAGGGGATATATCCCCTTTATTCCCCCGTAGCTACGCCACTGCTGCTGCTTAAAAAATTTTAACATATTCCTTTTCTGCAGAATTTTAATTTTGAAGTCGCGGCAGTAGCAAAACCAATCCGTGAAGTGTGGTATATTTGTTACTGTTTGTGTTTATGTTTGAGTTAACGAATACAAGCAAAAACCACAATAAAGAAAATAATGTTTTGTGCTCGTTTAACACAGTGCTACCATCCTGTTTCGGTCTCTCTCTTCGGCTAGCTAGGGGTAGTGTTTGTGTTTGAGTCGAAGAGCGATATACGGAATAGATGAAAATAGAGTTTGCAGAGTTTGCGCTTTTGTGGCGCTACGTATGTTAATGTTGTATGGTGGAGATGCGTACTGCTACCGAAATGAGATCTGTTGTACCTCCTTCTTAAAGCTTAACTGGGTTGGCGGATTACAGAATTTCATTCAGCCCTATCTCTCTGATAAATTTGAGTATGTTCTTAGGTTCAAGGGATGTAGTTTGGTCTGGATTCAGCTATTAGTTCCCCAGTGTTAGTTCTCTGAGAGCCACGGCGTCGCAGTTTGTAAGTAGGTGTATTGGAGTTTCCTCTGCTTCTTGGCCGAAACTGCAGTTACTATTGGTTTCTATGCCCAATTTCATCAGGTGATATTTCAGTTTGCAGTGTTTTGTAAGGAACCCGTTAGAATGCTTAGATTTGGTTTACCTAAGCTTATGCACGATTTTGCTCTCCGAGTGTTAAAATCCCTAAAGGGGCAGTTTGGATTGTCTAATCCGCAGAATGGTTCTGGTCCTATGATATACTGCGTGGTTTTTGACTTGCTATATTATCTCGCTGTCCCACTCTTTCTTGGTACTAAGCTTAATTTCGAAGTCGTACCTTTTTGTTGTAAGGTGTGTGCATTACAATATTCTCCTTCTCTCTACTGCTGATAGTTTTTCCTAAACCAGCACAGTTCGCTTAGCTACTCCCTCTATGAAAAGGTGTAAGGCTGTTAGGTCCAGAATTAGTTCTAATGCTGCTGTAGGGTAGGTCCTCATGGCACCTGTGATGCATACGCAGACCAGTCTCTGCACCTTTGTTAGCATATTCCTCATTGTGGTCAGCTTAGTTCTTTCAGCCCATGCTATTGCACCATAGGTGAGGATGGATCTCACCATCATGGTATACATCCAGCGAAGAAATGTTTGTTGAACGTCTTCCGGCAACTGACGAATCCAAGATATGTATTTGAAAACGTTGCGACTTCCGTGAAGTGCCAGTGGTTGATTTTTGACATGAAACCAGAATGGTGCATAGACTTTTACAACGAAGCTAGTTTCATTGGATTCGGCGAAGGTTCCGTGCACGTTACATAATAACAATATAAAACAAAATTAACTATTCCTTAAGATCTCACTCTTAATGTCGAAGGTTTGACGAAGTTTAAAAAGAGAAACTAGTGTTCGAATTGCTGACTGATAAGAATATTTTCGGTGCATATTTTATAAAAATAATACGATATGACAACAAATTTCAAAATTTTCAAAATCAAATTGCAAAAATATTAAAAAATAGATTTTAAAAATATTTCTACGTCCGCCATATAACGTTCTTTTTTCAACTAGTGCTTATTTCTTGAATGGTAACACTTAGCTCATGTCTGATTTCACAGATAATTAGTTTTATCCTTCCGCTAAACGAATATGGTTGTATATACGCTTGAACAACGCTGAGAAATATTGCGACATTACTTTGATGCAGAAGATGCCGATTTTGCCAAAAAAATCATCTTTTCAGATGAAGCTCATTTTGAATTTGGCGGGTATGTAAACAAGCAAAATTGTCGCATTTGGGGCACAGAAAACCCGCACGCATACATTGAAAAGCCGCTGCACCCAAAACGAGGCACTGTTTGGTGCGGATTTTGGTCCAGAGGCATAATTGGGCCATTTTTCTTCGAAAATGAGCAAGGAGTGGCCGTTACAGTCAATGGCGATCGTTATCGGGCCATGTTGAACGAATTAAGGTTCACAAAAATTGAAGAGGAGGATATTGGCATCATTTGCTTTCAACAGGACAGCGCTACGTGCTACACAGCCGAAGCTACACTCGATGTTTTGCGCCCTGTTTTTGAAGATCACATTATCAGCCGCAGAGCTGATGTCGTTTGGCCACCTCGGAGATGCGATTTGAAACCGTTGGACTATTATTTGTGGGGTGCCCTCAAAGATAAGTGTTACGCCGACAAGCCAGAGACAATTGACGCTTTAAAGGACAATATTCGTGAAGCCATTGATGAAATACAGCTGCACACAATCGATAATGTGCTTAAAAATTAGACCGATCGTGTAGGCTACTGCATGGCCAGCCGAGGCAGCCATTTGAATAAAATTATTTTTCATTATTAACCGGAAGGATTGCACTTTCAAATAAAAAAAGAAATTTGAAAAAATATTCAGTAGTTTTTTTTTATAAAATTTAAAAAAAAAAAGTTATTTGGCGGACCCTTTAGTAGAAATAGCGAAAAATTTCTTTTGTAAAAGTTTATTGATTTTGTAAGAGCTTTCCATTTCTGAAATCCAAATGGTACCTTAAGATAGTAGAACTTGAGGTCCGGTCAGTACGATAAGGGGTAAACTGAGGTCAATGAGTCCTAAAAACAAAAAATAAGTCTCTCTGAGACAAAAATGTACACATATACTTTTTTAAGATCGGACGGTAAATACCGAAGCTATGAAGAAATATGTCACCGTGCGACCCCTACGTTAGGTCAAAAAAAATTTTTTTCGAAATTTTCTTTCAATAATGCTTCAGATTGGCTGGTGTGCGGCGAAATTTTTTTTTTTTTGCCTATTAGGCAAAACGGTCTAGTGAACATATTGTATTTTTTTTACAATAAATTCTTCATTTATTAAAACTTTTTGTTTACCAGACAGAGGATCTTTCTTACGCGACACATTGTAGAAATTAAGGCATCATTAAAGTTTCGGATAGGGAAAAGTAAGCAATTTTCTAATGTAGATAACTTGGGTTCTTTATTGGATTAGAAAAAACATACGGTCTTTTTTAAATTTGTATATCCTTTAAGGTTGAAAAAAAAATTATTTTTATTAATAAACAAAATTTTTTTAACTGGCTGAAAGTTAATCTCTGGATTGGCTGGGCCGATTTTGAAAAACATTGTTTTATTTTCTTTGCTAACATATTTTCTAAGGCACTCTAGCAAAATCGTATAAAAATTTTAAAAAATTATTCAGCAAAGGTAAAAGTTCTAAAAATGTTTTCGATTATTTTTTTTTTATTGCCCAATTTTTTCTTTCTTCAATTTTTCAAATATTATGGTAGATTACCTGGTGGAAGGTATCTCTTTGAGAATCTTTTTTGTTTCAGATTTTTAGCACTTCACTTTGGCGGCATCTATAAGTCATACAAAATACGAAAAAAAATTTTTTATTTTTTTTCAATCTTCAAAGATTTAAAAATTAAAAAAAAATTATGTTAATATCTAATAAAAGGCCCAAGTCATTAACTTTAGAAAATTGCTTACTGTTTTCCTATCCGAAACTGTAATGAAACCTTAAAAGAGAGTTCATGAGGAAGAATATTTGAATAATATAACGACAAATCAGCAAATCAAATTTAAATACAAAAACTTTTGTCGACATATGTGACTATTTTATCCGAAGAGGTTAATGCTACATTCTCAAATCTTTTTTTAATTCAATTTGTATTGTCCTAATCATCTATCAAACGCTTTTTGGTATTTATAATAATAATTGTTTTACTGCCAAGGATGCGGAATTGAGAATAACACAAAAAAACCAGAACTTAGACATGATAAGTGATTGTTAACACTATCTTCTCTCTGTTAACAGTTCAATTCTTTTTCATCCATTTCTACCACAGAAACATTAGAGGTGGATCTAATATGATCCAATTGCCGTACATGGTTAAAGGTAGAAAAAATTAAAAAAAAAACTCGTTTAATGTATGTGGATTCAAAAACTTAATTTTAATTTTTAATGGAAAAATGGAGAGGGTCATAAATGGCCTGAGACTCATTAACTGAGGGTTAAAAAAGTAAACATTCACAACACAGACATCACTTAAAACTGATTTCTTCATCAAAAATTTTAAAAGTCAATTTTATAATTGACTAAGCATTTTCGCGTGATGCACTGTAAGATGTGCTCAAAATATGTTTATATTCAAAATCTATATTAATTAAAATATTAAGATGTCGATAGTATCTGGTAGTGCATTTACTTCTGTAATCGAAACCGTTTGTTATCAAAACAATTATGTAAGTATAGCATGTTATTATTTTCGAAATCATAATAAATTTTTTTTTTTTTTGAGTTAGGTCTAAAAATTTTTTACTTAATGCTTGGCATTCGATAATTTACCTTTTTGTTTTGTGCATTTATGCTAGTGCGATGTGAAGGTGACAGCATGTGTCACTCATAATAACAATGATTGGCATGCATCAAGTCTTTGAAGTCGAAATGGGAGGGATCGTTTTACAAATTCAATAAAGAAAACGTCAACAGGATAGCAATCAGATGGAGCTCATTTTTCAAAAACATTTAAAAAGATACATTTAATAAAAATAAAAGCAATTTAAATATAATACGTGTTTCTTTATTTTAAAAATTGCTGAAAAATAGACATGTGTTTGTGTTTTATTTTTGTTTAATTTTTAGAAAAGTTAAGAAATGTAATTGCATAGCTTTTTGGGAATATTAAGGGACAGTTTCACAACCAAAACTTAGGTTTTTAGCAATACTTAAGTTTAAGTTAAGTCTAGAAATTTGGCGACTTATGTTCGACTTAAGTCATCGAATCAACTTTTCTACCATTTCATCAATTCAAAGACTCAAGTCGAACTTAAGTCACCAAATTTGCAAGCTTACCTTTTACTTAAGTATGTCTAAAAACTTAAGTTTTGATTATGAAACTGGTCCTTAAAATCTAAAATAAGAGATAATAGGCCTTAGTAACAAACATTTTAAAGTCGACTCTAAATTTAGTGAGAGCTTTTCTGACATTATTTCTATAGAATTTGTTGTCAAAAAGCTTACACTAAATTTTAACAAAATACACCATTTTGTTGTAAATTAGTATTTTTACAAGTAAAGTAAAGGCATATAACCAGGCCTGTAGCCAGGGTGGGGAAAGGGGGGCAATGCCCCCCTACTACAACCGTTTTCCCCCTGGCCAAATCAGACAATGAAAAACTTTAAATGAATAATTACTATGAATTTTGTTGATATATTTGCTTATTGCTTTAAAATTAAATAAATAAATAAACTGGCCATTTCAGTCCTTGGAAGGACTTTGACCTAGCTTCTATTGATCAATTGTGTTGTGCGTGTTAAATGTTTGATCGCAAATGATCGAGAACTGGACCTACGTGTTTTATGCCGACTCCGAACAAGCCGTTCTCAAGAAGCTTTACATGGCAATTTTTACTCTCTGAGGTTTGCTATTGTTTGCAGAGAGGTGACGACCGAACAGAAAAATTAATTCAATTGAAAAAACTGTCTGTCTGAGCTGGAATTGAACCCGGGCTACCGTGGTTCTTTAGCTTAGGGGCCACGCACTCTACCCACTAGGCTACGTTCGCCACTTTTGCTTTAAAATTAGTTTAGTTTAAAATAACAAAATATATACGCATTTACCTTATTCATGACTTGAATATGTAAGTGAAATTTGTAAAACAAAAAATTTCCGACCATGTTTTAAGAGGATCATAGTATGATTCGGATTATGATTGTTGCTAATATGTTCTTAAACATATAATATTTTCTTTGATCATGATAAAATGATTACAACAACTATATTTAGAAAAGGAAATTTTTTGTAGGAACCAAAATATTATTGAAACAATCATAATTCTCTTATTGGGTCGAAAATGGAATGATTGCAACAACTTTATTATGAATTTATTTTTAGGATCCAGAATATTATTGAAACAATAATTTTATTTTTTTATTTTCATGCACTCCAATTTCCACTGTCTGGGCTGAGGAGAAAGATTAATTCAATTGAAAAATCATTTGATAAAATTTTCTGTCCGAGCTGGGGTTTGAACTGCGGCTTTTTCGCTTACGAGCCACGCACACTACCAGTAGGCCACAGCCGCTAGTATCACTCGCCTGACTAATGCCATTCATAAGCATGGTACATTAAATGCATTGTCACAAAAATAGCAATATATGTGATAATCAAAATATGGTCAGAATTGCGAAATATATTTACGGTAAATAGAAATATGTTTGCTACAATTAAAGTCGAAAATGTCACTTTTCTGCGTGCTGTTTTTTTTTTGGGTAAGGCGATTAAAAACAAAACACAATAATTGAACAGTTGACAAACCAAACGGCATATAGCCAGGAATTGATAAAACTTATTGTGTCTGAATGAAGTGAAAGTTTTTCCTGCAAACTGTTCAGACACAATAAATTCTTTCGATTTTTGGTTATGTTCTGCTTCGTTTGCCAACAATCAAAGAAAAGTTCAGAAAAACATTCAAAATTTCTCTATAACAATATTCACATTTATCATGATTGACAGAACTACAACATTTTTGTTGTAATTAATAGTCGAAGCAATCATATTATTGTGACGACTTCAATGATGTTATGATTTCAACTATTGTTATTTTTGGTACCATTATTAGTAAATAATGACTTCATTAAGGCAAAAATTTGTGTTTGCAGAAATAATACAATAATTTTAGTAAAAAAATTATTATTGCAGTAATCGTGTTTCAACCATGTCTTTTCTCTGCGTGGAGGAACTTTCTAGAAACGAAAAGCACGTTGTGCACCAATTTGATGCAGATACAAAATAAATATATAATTCATTGAAATGTTTTTAATTTAAAAAATTTTTTTATGCATAATGAATATTTATTAATTTTAAAACAAAAAAAACTGCAAATCTTAATTCTAGCAAATATTTAAAGAAGCAAAAGATTTAAATCAAAACATGCATGTTTGTTCTTAATATATAAATCTGAGTAAAAAATTTGCATCAATTTGATGCAAACGACGGATGTGGGTTAAGTCAATTTTTTGAAGTGAAAACTTCTTTAGGCGCGTTGAACGATTTTGGTAGAGGGTAAATCTTTGGTTTGCATCATTGTCTTTTTCCTAGGAACTCTCGCCATCAATACAGACAGCAAAGAAAGCAAGATAGAAAACTAAGAAAACATAACCTCCAAAAAATGTTTGCATGTATTTGTGCATAAAAAAAATCAACAATGATCGTTACTCTTGTTCTTAATCGGCCGCAAGCTCACAAAGAAATCACTTGGCAACTCCTGAAATTAATGCATATAATCTGTTTGTTAGTATATAAATGCTTAAGTTCCCACCAGGAAATGTGAGCATTCCCGGATGTTACCAGGAAACATTCCATGGAATGTAGGAAGCATCCCCTTTTGTTGCACACTCCATTGCTTTTTTAACATAGCATGTTATTAGAGGGAAACATTCCTCCCCGCTGTGTTAAAAAGTCATGTAGAAACATTCCTCTCCGCTGTCCTCAAAAGTGAATTGGAAACAGTCCTCTCCCCTGTTTTAAGAATGAATGTGGAAACATTCCTCTCCCTTGTTTTCGACCAGGCCAGGATTCGAACCCGGGACCCCTGAGCGACAGTCGAGCGCGCTACCACTAGACTATCGAATTCTACAATAAGCGGCTAGAAAACAATGATATTAATATTTTCTATTGTCATTGCTTGACAATAAATAAAAGTTTCCACATGCATTCTTAATGAAGCAGTTTGGAAACAATATAAATACAAAACTACCCTTAAGCTTCCAAAAGATGCGGTGGGGAAACAATATAAATACAAAACTACCCTTAAGCTTTCAAAAGATACGGTGGGGAATGTTTCTTTATCACTTTTAGATGGAAGCCTTCCGATTTTTCCTGGAGGGTTAGGTTGCAATAAAGGCGAATTTACACATTTCATTCAAAACGATGATAGTGAACGTTGAACGATGACAGTGAACCAATTTTTAATTTACATTATTCAAAGTGTAAATTTGAAATTTGATGGATGATTCGATGTTGAATGTCAAAATATATTCGTTGGCTGATTGATTTTATTGACGTTTAAAAAAATTAACAAATAAAAGCTATTCAGCAATTAAATAAAAAATATATAAACTTTCTGCTTGAAATTATTTTAACACCTTTCAATTGTGTTTAAGTACGATTGACACATCAGTTTCAAAGTTTGCTTTCACTTTCATCAAAAGTAGGAAGACCTTCTACTTCTTTCACTGTTCAATGTGGATGACAATCATCTTCATTTTAAAGATGAAACTCAATTTACATTTTACAAATCAGATGATTCAACCAAAGTGAACGATGATAGTGAATCGTGTAAATTCGCCTTAAGATGTTTGCAACCAAAACTTATTATTAATTCGCTTTATATTGGTCTATATATGCTTTTAAAGTTTGGCAATTTCTTCAGTTGTTGTATTTGTCAACATTTTTAAAAAAATTTGCTTTTACTCAAACAGCTGCTATTCATGGTGAGATTTAAAAATGGATCGATCTTCTTCTTTTTCTGCTTTTTTCTGCTGCATTTGCAAACAAGGAAAAATAATGTATGGATTCAGTGTTTTAACATTTTAATCTTTAAGTTGTGATAAAGGAATATGTTGAACATTCAAATAATTACATGCATGCTCTTATTTTATTATATATCGTCAAACAGAGTTTGACAATTTTCACACTTGTTGTATTTGTCAGTGGCTTTTTATTTTCACCACTGCGGCATTTTATATTCAGAGTTGTCAACTATGGCTGTGTGTCAATCGGAAAGTTTTCAGTCGTGGTAGGATAGAAAATATCAAGTTGAATAAAATTTGTGTGTGTTGAAATAAATTTGTCTTTTTTGCTGTGTCAAATGGACGATGAAATTTTGACAGTTACAAATTTTGACGTTTCACATTTCGGTCGTATTTTAGCGCAAATATTTTATTTAATTTGCATTTTATTCAATTTGCAACATATCTAATTCGAGTGCTTGTACTTGCAACTTATTTCGTAAACTTGTAATATTGTAAACTTAAAAAACTTAAAAAATAACAAAATAATAAAAAATAACGACAGTGCTTGAGTTTGTGTGTGACTACCGTCATCAGTACAGACAGCGAATAGGTTTTTAAATGACGCTCTTGGATCTTGACTACAAGGCGCTCAGCAAATGTAGCAAGCAATCATCAATAAATTCCTCTGCTGACGCATCGTTATTTTCCTTCCCTTTGCTTCGCTGCAAAACATTGAATGATACTATTTTTTCAATGCATATGTAGAGCTGCTGTAGGTTAAAATAAAATATATATAAAATTTTTGATATTCGGTTTTTCTTTCACTGGCCGTGAAGTCCCTATTGATGCTACCACTCATAGTATAACTAGACAAGGTAGTGTTAGGGTTGAATGTGTTCTCTTTCTTAGTGACCATAACTGTCAAACTCAGCTATTTTGGTATTTTGGCCAATTTTTGCTTTCATATTGCATTCTCATTGGTTGCAGATTTTGTATGAAATGTCAACTTCATTTTGACAGTTTCGGTCACCGGCTCTCCGCCCTAACACTCACTACCTTGTCTAATTTTACCATTCCACCACTTGAGAATTTGCTACCAGGCAAACAGAAAACATAACAAGTAAAATGCGGTTTATTTCTGACGCCGATTTTTCTGACTGACATCCCCTCTAACGTTGCGCAACCGCTGTGAACCTTCCCATTCTCACTTCATATGACAACTGATCTATTTTAGATAAGAGTTTAAATCAATTTTTGAAATTTTGTATGAATGGCTGAAACTATTTCGTTTAACTAAATTTACTCCCATATCAAAAATATATAAATATAATTCATATCATTTATTTAAATTATTTCATTATTGAATTAACTTAAAAATTTAAATCTTATTTATAACTTACAATATACAAACTTACTTATATAAACTTATATAAACTTACAATATATAAATAACACAATATACATGCACGCTATATATAGATTGTGTTGAGTATTAAAATAAGAATATATAAGAAATAGATATAATATATAAATTTGTAAGTATAGTGTATAGTGTTGTAAATTGAAAACGCAAACCAACGACAAGCAAGACACGAGAAGCAATAGAATTTCGAATAGAAAAAGTGTTGCTTCTCGTGTCTTATTTGTCGTTTGCTTGCGTTTTCGAATTACAACATTAGGTGGTAATAAATAGAACGCTTGTGATAAGCAGACTGTATTTATTCAATTACAACTGTAAATATACATTTATTTTGCAGGTTTTTTGTGTACGTGTTTTTATGTGCGTATATATAAAGTGTTATAAAAATACTTCCATTGTCATATGCCGATTGTAGCTACAAACAAACATCTACAAAAAAATTCAAGCTAACTGCACAACAACAATTACCAAGCAAATCTACAACAAAATCGCAGAGAGCATAACATGATCGCAGCGTTTGTGGGGATGAACCGAATTGGCGGCGAAAAATAAATAGCACTTTGCTTGCTATTTTTTCTGTATGCCTGCTAGCAATATCTATAGTGGAGGCATTAAAAGAGATTTCACGACAGTCAAACAAAATACAAATATGAAAAAATTAAATTTCATTTTATATCGGCAGTTAGCTCTAAAGTTTCTTTTAATGCCTCCCTCCACTTGAGATCTTGCTAGCAGGCAAACAGAAAAAATAATAAGCAAAGTGCTGTATATTTTCCGCCGCCAATTCGGTTCATCCCCTCTAACGCTGCACAACCGATGGGATCTTGTCATTCTATTTGCGTTGTTGTTGTAGATTTCCTTGGTAGTTATTGTTGTACAGTTAGATTGAATTTTTTGTAGATGTTTATTTGTAGCTATAGTCAGCATATGACATCGAACTATTTAAGAAAACAGTTTATACATATGAATTAAAGAGTATATATAATATTGGTAAAACTATTTGTTTTTAGTAAAAGTGTTACCGTATCGGATATATATATATATATAGATGCATAAATACTCTTTAAATTTCCTCAATGAGCTAAATTGTGCATGATATACATGTACTATATAAACTATGTACATAAACTATATATATATATATGTATCTATGTGTTCATATATATATATATGCCCCTCCCTATATTTAAAGAGTATAATAACAATTACGTAATAAACCTGCAAATTAACTTAATATTTTCAGTAATAATTGGATAACTAAAGTCTGCTTATCCTAAGCATTCTATTTTTTAAACTGTTTAGCATCAATTTTTTATATGAATTAAATATTATTTATATGCTATAGATATTTCTTAATTTTAAAATATTCTATTTTTAATACACAACGCAATATAGATATGGTGAACACGTATTTTGTGTTAGTGTTATGATATATATAGATGTAAAGAAGCTTTATTTTTTATATTAATTCAATAATTTAATAATTTAAATAAATTACTTTAATTATATGTATTTTTGATATGGTAACACTTTTGCTTAAAAGAAATAGTTTCAGTAATATATAAAAAATGTAATAAATTGCCTTAAGCTCTTAACAAAAATAATTCTAATTTCATATGCAGACTGTAGCTACACAATTAGAATTCACAACGTCTACAAAAAATTTCCAGCTAACTGCGCCAACAACAATTACCAAGGAAATCTACAAACAAGGACGCACAGAGAAGAACAAGATCACAGCGGAACTTTTAGAACTTTTTGATTTTCATCCTACGTGTAGGACGGGCTGCAGTATGACCTTTCGCACATCCTACATGTCCGTCCGACCTGTCAAATCCATCCTACATGTAGCATAGTCTGAAACCCTCTATTAGCATGAAAATTCTTATATAGCAGTCCCTACAAGAAATAGCTAACCAAAACTCTAACACAATCACATACATTTTTCTGTTTACAACCACATTCGCATACTCATTTCAGTGTCAAAAATTGTGAAACAGGGAAAAATATGAACATTTTAGCAAGTGCATGTGAAAGAAAGAGAAGGTATCATTATTAAAAATCATGTCCAATTTTTGCATATCCGCCATTGTAGTTTACCATTCCTGGTTTCGGTAACAAAAACCAAGTTCTGCAATAAAAAAATTAAATATCTTTAAATTGCTTACTGTTGGAACGCTGCTACCCATCAAAGAAGGATGAGCCAATAAGCACGCTTGCCAATATCAAGAATGCAGTGAGCATTTCAACATTCGCCACATCTAATTCCACTCCCAAAGTCGTCGGCACAGAAGTGGCTCGCAGTAGCAGCAACAACAGTAAGAACAACAACTACAACAATAAAAAATGTTATAATAAATTAAAACCATTTGTTTCAAGACACCAACGAATTGCATGCATTTTTATTTTTTAAGAGGTACGTTAGATAAAACTGATTTTTACGTTATATCTAACGGTTACATATAACTGAGTTTTCGGTTAGATTTATCTGGTGAGATTTGGTTACCTATAACCTGTATTTATGTTAACCCTAACTAGAGAGAGAGCGAGACGGCTATATTTCAATGGTATTGGAAATTGATACGTGTGAAAAAGGGATGCCAGATCACACGTATTTACGAGTTTCGGTTAATTTCTTCCCGAGGCTCTTCCTAGCATAACCGAAACTTGGTATGAAGAGGTAACCGATATTTCAGTTTAGAAAAACCGTTTTTGCTTAGTTAAATAACCGATAGTCTTCTTGTAGGGGTAAGGCAGTCCGTGGCAGGACAACGTCTTCCAGGGAATACTAATATTTTATGCATAGGTTTTCGCTTCGGTTGGAAGTCCCCTCACTGCTATACTTTTTTTATTTTTACTCAAACACAAATTCAAATAATGAATAACGAATAAAAGTTTTGAACACTTTATTAGAAATTCAAATAACGAATAATATACAAAATACTTGATACTGAAATCCGATTGAAAAAATAAAGAATAAATATTACTTGTTATTCGTTACTTGAATAATTTTTTACTGAATAATGCCTTACATTGCTACAGGAGTTAAAATCAGGGACCGGGTTATGGTTTCTTCCAAAAAGTCAACAAATAATCGTTATTTTTTGACCAATTTTATTTCGATCAAAAATAAAAGTTAAAATTTTACTCTTATTTTTTTGATCAAAAATAAAAATTTAAATTTGACTTATATTTTTTGATCAAAAATATAAGTTAAAATTTGGCTTTTATTTTTCGGTCCAAAATATAAGTTTAAATTTGACTTTTATTTTTTCGATCAAAAATAAAAGTTAGAATTTGATTCGCAAACGACAGAGACAGTGGCTACAAGCAGATTATATAAGAATTAAGAATTACTTTTGATCAAAAAAATAAAAGTCTAATTTCAATTTATATTATTGATCGAAAAAAATAAAAGTCAAATTTTAACTATTATTTTTGTTCAAAAAAATTAAAGTCAAATCTTAACTTTTATAATTGATCAAAGTAAATATTTGATCAAGTAAAATTTTAACTTTTATTTTTGATCGAAATAAAATTGGTCAAAACTTAACGATTATTTATTGACTTCTTTAAAAAAATCAGAAAAATTAAAAGCATTAAAAATTAATATTTCTTAGCTAACAAGCAGCACATTGCTATATTCAAAAATCGAATAGACTTACTCTTTCTATTTGACTTTTTGAATAGAAATTTCGGAAATAACTGTTATTTTCGGTCTCTGGTTAAAATTGACTTATTGTATTTATACTAAGTGAGTCTAAACTGCACTTACTTTGACACATAATTCACTTCGCTACCCGGTGCGCTACCCAACCACACTCAAAAAATATGTCTCACAACTCGAGGAAGCTATCTTACTCAAAGTCTCACTGTGCTGAATAAAATACAGTTGAAACTGAAGATTATATTATTTCAATCTACATCATGACGCAATTGAGTTAACGCAACTGATAAACTGCTTTCGATCAAACTGCGCTAGAGATAGTTTGTCTGTACCGTAGTTCTAGCTGCTATGTATGTTTTCTTTTATATGCTCTCGTTAATTTAACATTTTTCTCCATTTTTCCAGGCAATGTAGAGAGACACAGTGAACTAACTTGTTACAGGCGCAAACCAAAGTCCACACAGCATACCATGGACAGCACACCCTTGACAGTCACAAGCTTTGCAATCTTATTATTGCTTGTAATTTTTCTTATAGCGCTCATCTGTCACTTTTTAGGACCGTCTGCACTGACGTGGATGCGATCGAATAAAGAAGAAAAAATTGGTCTATCAAAAAATAAACTTTTTCATGCAAACGGCTACATGGTAAGTAAGAATAAATTTAAAGGATAGCTAAGTAGAGAACTATTTAAAATAAAATCTTATTTTTTACTTAGCTCTCATCATTTCAGATTCATTCTGGATCAGAATTCTTACTCAGTACAAGCGGCAGCTTTAAACGTTTCGATACAATTGATAAGGACTTTAAACAAACGGGCCAACATCCTGCACAACGTACATCACCTTTATGGAACTTGCCACAGAACGATCATAAGATACCACCGCAACCACTACGCCCAGCTCCAGCACCGACACATCCACCTCCAATCGGTGGCAACAGTACGAAAACTGTCAAGTTTTCATTCAGTGAAGAGCAAGAAACTTTTAAACCAGAACACTTGCAATCAATGGAAACTCCACTAAACGGAGATTTCACGGAGTCCATCTGTATGAGAGAAATGAATGATCACGTTGCATCCCCAAGGCAAACATTTAAGCAATCACCAATACCGCAGCGCATTCAGGCACCTCCAACGCCACGTTTACCAACACCAACGCAAACAATCCTATCAGCTTCGGCTATACCAAGACCAATGGCAAAGAGACCAGCAGGATCAATACAAAATGGAGTGCAAATCGAACATGTCACAACGAATAGTCACGTTAGGCCACGTGAAAACCGTGAAAATAGAAACCATGACAAACCTCTTATGCATCGGAACTCCAGCACAAATCCTTTCCTTTGTGATAACGTTGATGTTGAAAGTACAACCCAAAAAGTTGAACCAAACGATCTCTTGCCAAACACGTCAAGCAATGATATTTTGCTGCCCCACCACCCTCCAGTCTCTGGTAGTGGCGATATAATCGCAAAAACTCCATCTTCACAATCAACCAACGGAAACAATCCTTTTGTTAGTGAATCCATTAATGCCAACCACAAGAGCACAACACAAAAGGAAGCATCGTTCAATGCGAATGGCAGCAGTAATGTGAACCCGCAGTCGGAATGCAAAATAGGCACTGCGGACTCAACTAAGTCTGCCAAGTCACTGTCGTCGCAAAATCCGCTCTTCCGAAATCGTTCTTTTTCAGAAACTGAAGCTTCTGACCCTGATCTAACAAATTTTTCATCCAAAATATCATCTATTAGCCTAAAGCTCTCCCAAAAAAACAATCCATTCGTATGTCTGACTCAAAAGGTAAAAGGACCAAAATTACTACAAAAAACATTATCGGAAGATTTCCTATTTCGCAATGTACCCGGTGCGATTAACCCTAATCAAGGCAATACAACATGGAGTTTTGGACGCTCTTTTTTGCGCCAAGATTCTATGTCCAGTATTGGACGTCGAAATAGTTCCCAAATTTCTTTGGATTCAACTTGCAGTTCCATGGATAGCATAAATCTGGAGAGAGCCGTTTCCTGTGATTCCGTGAATTCGGAATCATCTGTAGCACTGTCCGATTTGGAACAACCATATACGCAGATAACAGGATATTTATGTGTTGGACTTCAGTACGATAAGTATGTAGGAAGAAAACTTATTTGGTTATTTCACCCGTTATTCTCAAGAGGCCACCAATAATACAAATAATGCAGTTGCGCTTGTCAACTTGTGTTGATTTTTCCAAATGTTGATATACGCTGAATAGTTTTGGGTCAATTTCACTGGTTACAAGCAGAGCTGGGTATTTTGCGATTACAATTACTTTTCAATTACAATTACAGTAATCATAATATTTAAAAATTAACAATTACGATTACTGTAATTGTAATTTAAAAAAAGTATTATTACAATTACTGTAATCGGTATACACGCAAATTACAATTACGATTACTGTAATTGTAATAGAAAAATGTATTGATTACAATTACAGTAATCGTAATCAATAAAAATGACAATTAAAATTACTGTAATCGTAACCATGTTTTTTGTAATTTAATTACTATTACTAAACAGATGCAAGTTTTATCCATGCTTGCTCGTTGGCTTGGCTTGATTAGACATACTTTGTCGGGCAGAAAGTTTAAAAGCTTGAAACGATCGGCAAAAGCTTGTCGATTCACCATATTAAATATTAAATTTTAAAATTCTGAATTCAGATTCGAATTCAGCGACCCCCTAACACAGTTAAATGATGTTTAAAACTCTTAAAAATACATTTTACTAGGTGGCAATGATGTGGTAAAAGTTAAGGTGGCAACCCTAAACTCCATCTTAAATTTTAAAACTGTGACCTAAGATTCGAAATCAAATCCGTTGTCAGAATTTCAAAATTACAAGAATTCGCAAAAATACAAAAAAATCTAAGTGGCAAATCTGTGCGCCATCTTTAATTTTAAATTTTGACATCAATTCCGAAATCAGCTACCCCTTAAAACTGCCAAGCACGGAGTCCACAGAACTCTTAAAAGTTCTAATATGCTTAAGCTTTTCCTACACAAGCTCATTGAAGTTTTTAGATACTTGCTTTAATTGAATACTTGCCTTCAATTTCAAGCTTTTTGCTGCAGGCAGCAAGTTTTCCTTTACTTGGGACTTCGTGGCGTTCGCTTGTAAACTAGCATACTTGCAAGTCTCAAGCCGTCGTGGACTTATTTAAAAGTTCTCAAGCAAGCTTGAACTTGTATTTTAAGCAAGTACTTGAAATAGACTTCAAGTAGGCTTGTGCAGTTCTCTCATATAATTTAAAATGAACTCTACAATAAGGAATGCATAAATTAATACGAGAGAAAAACTAATTAATACCAAAATATTAAAAATCAATATTTGCCATAAATAACACTAATTTTTCGAATGAAAAATCAGAAAGATCGTGCCACCGTGGACGGCATCAAAAAGAAAGACTTACAAAGAGAATTATTCCAGCAGGGCCCCACCACAAATTAAGATTCTAGAAAAAATCTTCTTTGTGAATTGCATTATGAAAAAGACTGAAAGAAGATGCAGTAATTCAATTACAATAAGAATGATAACGATTACAGTAATCGTAATTAAAATTCTGCTGTATTACAATTATTGTAATCGTAATTAAGAAATTTTTGATTACGACTACAGTAATTGTGATTGTAATTTTTCCATAATTACGATTACTGTAATTGTAATTAAAAATTCTTCGATTATGATTACAGTAATCGTAATCTATATTTTTTTAAGATTACGATTATAATTTGTAATTGAAATTGAAATTTATATGTAAGCAATTACTTTCGTAATTACTTTCGTAATTGATTACTTTTCGAAAATCGAATTGATTCAATTTCGATTGAAATTGTAATTTATATGTAATCAATTACTTTCGTAATTACTTCCGTAATCAATTACTTTTGTAATTACTTTCGTAATCTACTGTAATCATAATCGAAATATTTTTAATTACAATTACAGTAATCGTAATTATGGAAAAATTACAATTACAATTACTGTAGTCGTAGTCAAAAATTTATTTATTACGATTACAGTAATTGTAATACAGCAAAATTTTAATTACGACTACTGCAATCGTAATCATTCTTATTGTAATTGAATGACTGCATCTTCTTTCAGTCTTTTTCATGATGCAATTCACAAAGAAGATCTTTTCTAGAATCTTTATTTGTGGTAGGGCCCTGCTGGAATATTTCTCTTTGTAAGTCTTTCTTTTTGATGCTGTCCACGGTGGCACGATCTTTCTGATTTTTAATTCGAAAAATTAGTGTTATTTATGGCAAATATCGATTTCTAATATTTCGGAATTAAATAGTTTTTCTCTCGTATCAATTTATGGTTATTTAATTTATAACAGCTCTGATTACAAATAACGAAAAGTTATTTGTACAATGAATGCCACTATCCATTTCTTATGTAAGATCGATCGGTGATTCCGAAAATAACATTTTTTTTCTGTTACTCCGTTTTGGAGATTTTGCCCATTACATATTTTTTTACAAATATTATATAGGAAACATGTTTAAGTTGTTTGAACAGTTACGATATTAAAACTTTGTTTTATCAAAATGTATGTAATATTTACATATTCAAAGTGGTTTTACGTGATGGGAAAAAATCTGAGCACGCCATCTTGTTTATCATCTTTGAATTATTTAAGATAGGCTATCAAACGTTTTAGCCGTTGCTCCGTGTAATTATAATTTGAAAATAAGTTATAGCCAGTTTCAAAAATATACATACAAATCTTAGACAAAGTCGTACGATTTGACTCAATTACAATTTCCAAAGAACGACATTGATTTTATTTCATCTTCATATAACTGTTTGGTCTTGAGAAAATGGCATTATTTTGATAACTTTTAAATATTTTTAGAAATTCGGTGACGGATGAGGGCATGGATTTCATTGTAACCGTTGTTGAGGCAAAAGAAATCATGTGTCCCTCTAACTTGATAACCCATGACACATTTGTGCGAATTTACCTTGTACCCGATCAAGCAGGAGCTATGCAAACTAAGGTACACAAACAATATATTATTTACAAGCATAATATTCATAAAAATTTTATTTCATTTCTTAAGGTCATCAGCAATTCGTTGACACCCAGATATAATGAGTCCTTCACTTTCTGGTTTAAGAAACAACATTGTCGACACTCCTTGTGGTTTCATTTGTACCACAATGGAAATGAGCACACGCTGCTAGGTATGGAGAGGAAACAAATTTTTGAAACATTAAATAACGCGGTGTGACTGCCAAAATTTTTCTAGAAAAATTTCAAAAGATCATGGTTGTGGGCTCCTGTAAGAGTGCAATGCAGGAGGTCGGACCTCTGGATCACGTCGGAGTTCTGAGATCCAGACTTTTTTAAATTTGAACGTTGCGATCACTTATTTACCTATTATACCATAATTTCGAAACGAGAAACAAAATCAAAACGCACTTTCTTAATGTAAAAAAAATTAGTTGTTGATTCTGAAAAAATTTTAATTTTTGCGCAAAAATAGTTTTAACCACCTTTTTGGTGGTTTTTATTTAAAACTAAGTAATTTTTACACATTTTGTTCGATTTCTGCAATTATTTTTAACTTAAATGATTGAAATGATCAAATTTATTTTTCAGCAAGGAACCAAAAAAATCAGCGACAATAACGTACATTTTTTTCCCTTGTATCTGGTTTCAATGGGGTCCCACTCTGTGGGTATTCTACGCTTGAATTCGTCCAGATGACAGTGCAAAAAAATAAATTTTCAGAGACATACGGACGTGAATTACATCGAATGCATACAACATTTTTTCCAAGAAAACAATCGAGTACAGCTTTCATTGCATCCCACGCTGCTACTTGTTCGGCAGAAATCTGAACTTTGAACTTTGAACTTTTCGTCTCGTACAAAATTCCGAATGTCCCACGAACACGCTTTGATAAAAAGAATATATTTACAAAAATATCTCTGTATATGTATTAATATTCGAAAAACTTAAGGTTGAAGAAAGAGCGTTAAATAAACGTATTACCTTCTATAATTTTTTCTGCACCAGAGCTGGGTCACAAAGTACTCATTACAATTCAATTCCAATTTCTTGGAATTAGGAATTGGTAATTGGTCCTCTCAATTCCTCAGGAATGTAATTGGAAAGAAATCGTCTATTCTACACTCTGTCTCATAACTATAGCACACTTTATAACATATTTTTTAACTGCTCATAAAAATTAAATGAAACACCCTGTATAAAAAACTATTTTTATAGAAAACCTTCTCACTCTCTTCTGCTTCTTTTCATACAATTTTTTTTTTCTTAAATCCTGCTGTCTGAAAGGAACCATTAAAAATAGCAAAGTGATTTCATGTTTGCACCTCTTTTTTTCGTTTCATAACTATAGCACATTTAGTAAACACTCTCAAAAAAAGGGATTTTCTTGTTTAATTTTATTAAAAAAAATTTTGATAATAAGTGACACCTACGTTACGCTGAATACACTCAAATACTCGATTTTCCATAGAACCAAGTAGGCTTTCTATTACATTTTCTTCAATACCTTCCCAAAAATTTCTTGCATTTCTTAGTACTGGAACTGAGTTGTACTGGCGGTATTCTGCAAAAACTTTTCTTGTTAATAAGCCCCACATATTGGGGGTTAAGATCAGGTGAGCAGTCTAGCCATTCCAGAACCGAGATATTATTGTCTTGAAGCCTTTGCATTGTTTCTCTGCTGGAGTGTATAGAAGCATTATCTTGTTGAAATTTGTAGTTATTTCAACATTCTGCCTCAAAAATGGAAGTAGAGTACATTGAAGCACCTTGGTGTAATCGGTGCTCTTAATTTTTGATGAAACAACTTGAAGCTCCAACACAAAAAATAATCTATAGAACAAAAATTATTCAGAATATGGTCAATTTTTTCTGTAGGAGTACCCAGCTAGCACAGATTTCGATTTGTAACAAAAATATGTTATAATTCGGTGGTATTCCAGTTTTTTTAAACAAATTTAGTCACAAATGGGTTGTATTAAAGTTTCAAATAAGAAATTAGTAACAAATCATTTGTTTTGATGCATAATTGCACCTAAATGCACGAATCGAGCAAAAAAGTGCTCATATATAGAAAATGATTCTAAGATGACTGCAGAGTTTAGGAACGACCCAGGACCAAGCATTCAAAATATGCCGGAGATGCAGAATAATGTTCAATCCATATCAAAGAGTGATAAATTAAGTGACGATTTCGAGAAACGTAACGAAAACATGACGGCTTCGCATGAGAATTGGAATATCGAGCTAGATTGAATCGAAGACGAATATTTTGGCCAAGAAATCATAGAAGTTCGTAACTCATCTTTAAGACATGCTCTTTGCGAATGGAGCATTAAACATAGAATTAAAAGAACAGCACTTGATGAACTTTTAGCGAATCTAAATGAAAATTTGCCTGATTTGGATCTGCCAAAGGATTCCAGGACAGTTTTGGGCACACCTAGAGAAAAAGTAGTCATTGTTGAAGATGGAAGCGGTGGCTCTTACTGGCACTATGGCCTCAAAAAGGCATTAGTTAATATTCTCACTCAAATAATAACAAAAAATAATCTATAGAACAAAAATTATTCAGAACATGGTCAATTTTTTCTGTAGGAGTAACGGCCGAAAAAATTATTTTGCTCTGTATCGACTATATTCTGTTCATTTATAAACCATACCATCGCAAAATATAAATATCAAACCAGTGTGCTTTAGTCACGCTTCATGCAGATACGTTCATTTCGCCTGTGTCGAACACCAGATCGAAATTGCAAAAAATTTAGATGGGAACAAAATGTAACGTTAAAGACCACACATTCCAGCTCCTAGAAAAGTGCAAGACAACATTTTTTCATATTTTCGATTTTAGTCGTTTATTAAATTCCTCTTTTTCGATATGGTTCTTTTATTTAGGTGTTTTCATTGCCAACTTCGGAAATTTCTGAAGAAATGCAGACCTACCTCGAAACTCACTTCGAAAAGATGTGTAACGTTAAAGACCACACATTTTCGCTCCTACAAGTGCAAGACATTTTTTTGTTCTTTATTTAGATTTTAGTCGTTTTCTTGATCCCTCTTCTTTGATATAGTCTTTTAATTTAGGTCTTTTCATTCCCAATTTCGCTAATTTTTTTTTAAATGCAGATCTACCTCGAAACTCACTTCTAAAAAATGTAACGTTAAAGACCACATAAAACTGGTTATATTTTCGAAACAACAAAAGTTAGAAGAAAAGTTTGTTATTATAAAGTGCAAGTCTTGAGGCCTACTTTCATATAAGCATACATTTTATGGTTTCATGAAATATATTTGCAGAAATATGCGTTCGAATGTAACGTTAAAGAGAAAAAAATTGACCATATGACAAAGAGTTATTTATATACTGTCAATACCTGAGACCAGTGTGTTTACATATTTCGCTTAAACTAAACCGGGAAACTTTATGATGCTTAAGTAATCTGGGTGCTGTTTTCATTTTTTGTCTACAGTGCATCATTCAGAACTGTCCAAACCGTTGATTTAGAAATTGTTGTTGTTATTGTAGTATTGTTGTTATTGAGATGCTAGCTTTTTGTAAAATTCTTCGAGATTCGCGATGCAAAAGTTTTTTTTTTGGGCCACCTCGTCTTGCACTATCATATTCTTCCGAATTTGAGAGGAAATTAAAAAGAACTTTTCTACTTCTGCATATTTTCTTTGAAATAAAGCTAATTTTCAGACCTGCTTCATTAAATCCAAGAATTTTCCCTTTTTTTTCTTCTGACAACTTCTTACCTCATGACATTTTACTTTTTTAATTGTTTGTTTTTTAACTTTAGACACAGAATTATTATCTTAAGTTGACGTGTTGTCACTTTAACGCTACCTTTTCAATTGTGTGTTTCAATAGTTATGAAACTTTGCTATTTTTTACGGTTCATTTCAGAGAGCAGATTTAAGAAAACAAACAATTTTGGGAAAAGAAGTAGAAGAGAGTAAGAAAGTTTTCTTTTAATTTAGTTTTTTTATGCAGGGCGTTTTTATTAATTTCCACGGTCAGTTAAAATAATATTTTACAGTGTGCTATAGTTATGAGACACAGTGTATTACAGAAAGAATTGCAATTGGTAATTTAACACCTCAATTCCTTAGAATGGAATTGAAAAACTGGTCAATTCCATTACAGGAATCGTAATCCTTGAATCCAATCCTTGAATTGGAATTGAAAAAATGGTCAATTCTATTACAGGAATTGTAATTAGTAATTAAACACTTCAATTTCTCGTAAATGGAATTGGAAAAAATCGTAAATTCTGTTACAGGAGTTATTATTGGAAGATAAAAAATTAACTACGTTTTCTTTTACTCAAAAGTCGCTTTATGAACCAATATACCAATTTTTGAATACAATACTACATTTTGAATTAGAACAAAATATATAGCTGCTACAAGGTGCGTGGTACACAACTTCCACACCCCTGTACAAAAATTCAATAATCTACTAACAAAGCGATTTTTTCAAATTCTATTTCTTTAGAATTGAGGTGTTCAATTCCCGTAATGGAATTTACAAATTTGTTTCAATTCCATTCCGAGGAATTGAAGTGTTCAATTACGCATTACAATTCCTGTAATGGAATTGACAACTTTTCCAATTCCATTCCTGAGGAACTGAGATATCCAATTACCAATTTCAATTCCTGTATTGTAATTGACAAGGTTTTCCAATTACATTCCTAAGTAAATGAGAAGTACAATTACCAATTCCTTAGTACAAAGAATTGGAACTAAGGTGAAATTAATTTCAAAAGGAACTATTACAACCCAGTTCTGTTCCGCGCTAATGCGAGGGAGCTTGTGACAAAGGTACTGGAAACCAGCCGAACCTTGTGACATGGATTTAATTAAATCTTTCATTACGCCAAGCTTTATGAGGTGTGGTGGTAATAGTATTTTTTCTATTGGGACTAACGCTTCCCGCACAAAATTCCCTGCAAACATTTTCAATCGCCTGAGAGCCGCTAGAGAACCGCTTGAAAGATGAGACAATCGCCGCAGCTGAGGCCATAAAAGCGATTCGCCGAGAAGATACGCAAACAAATCGCCTAAAGGGTTCGTAAGAGATTCGCTGGGAAGAGTCGCTAACGAATCGCCTAGAGGGGTCGTAATCGATTCGCCTGGAAGATTCGCGAACGAAGCGCCTAAAGGGTTCGTAAGCAATTCGCTGGAAAGAGCCTGAAACGAATCAACAAAAGAAGTTCTTAGCAATTCGTGGGAAGAGTCGCACACGAATCTGCAAAAGGAGTCTTAAGCGATTCGCCGATAAGAATGGCACACGAATCGCTTTTAGGATTCCTCAGTGATTTGTTGCGAAGCGTCTTCGATGAACGTTACAATTTGTTTTATAGAGGACATTCTCTGTCAAATCGGGTAAAAACCAAATCTAATACCGAAAATCGTGCTGATATAAATATTTTCAGTTTCCATGCGGCAATTCAATACAAAAAAAAAAGAATTTAATTTTTCTATGACTATTTTTAGTGGAGAAGTATATAGCCTGCTTCATATTCCAACGATCGATCTTTAAAATTCTTAAATAAGCCATCTTCCAACGATCGCTACAATGAGCGAAGGAAGATTTTAAAGACTTTTCTTGAATCGCGCATTCATCGCTTAGGCGATCTATCTTCCAACGATCACCGGAATGAGCGAAGGAAGATTTTTGAAGATTTTTTTGATTTCCGGAATGAGCGAAGGAAGGTTTTGAAAACTTTCCTTGAATCGCGCACTCATCGCTTGGGCGATTGAAAAGCGACCCATCTTCCAAAGAACCCTTGGGCGAATTGCAAGTGCTCATTGCCGTAGCAAGCGGGGTGCAAGGGGGCAGTTTCCCCCCCCCACACTTTTTTAGCTAGTTAAACAATTTAAAAAGAAAAGTTATTCAAAATATCAGTTTTTTTACAACGATAATATTTTTGTATTATATATTTTCCTCTTCTTTCTATCTTCTTCATGTTTCATGTGAAGAAATTTTGGTGAACTTTTTTGCACCACCATTTGTACTGCCCCCCATTTGTACTGCCCCTCCAGATGAAATTCGCTTCCGACGCGCTTGCAAGTGCTTCGCCAAATCAACTTCTCTTCCAATCGTCTTCCAAATATTTGGAGGGTTCACCAATATTGCGATCAGTTTGCCTCGGTTACAATCGACAAAACTTTCAAATGGCCAGTTATAAAATTAAACAAGGTACTTCAAAGGGGGAAATAGCAAAAAAATTCGAAAAAAATGCGACGTCTTTTGTCGCTAACCTTTGTTGGTTCCTTGCAAAAATGTAATCATTTAAGTTAAAAATACTTGCAGAAATCGAAAGAAATGTGCAAAAATTACTTAGTTTTCAAAAAAAAAACCAAAAATTCTAATTTTTTCAGAATCAGCAGCCAATTTTATACTAAGAAAGTGTAATTTGATTTTTTTCTCGTTTCGAAATTATGGTGAATAATTTCGCAACGTTAAAATTTAAAAAAGTGTGGATCTGGAAATTCCGACGTGAGAGGTCAGACTACCTGCTTTGCACTCTTACAGTTGCCCACAATCATGATATTTTGAAATTATTCTAGAAATGGTTGTTTTCTTTAATTTGGTCACACCGTTTAACTAAAAAAATACACTGTATATTCTTAAAATTGTGAAAAAAGGTGAAGCTGAAATGGAAATTTGTGAAATACCACGACCAATTACAACTTGGATTCCATTATCCGATTCACGCAAATGCAACGCCAAGTGGGGAGAACTCATGTTTTCTTTGAGCTATTTACCAACAGCCGAACGCCTAACCATAGTCGTGGTCAAAGCCAGAAACCTAAATTTAAATTTACAGGCCAGCGAATCAGTTCCCACAGAATTACACAACATATTCGTCAAGGTATTGATGTGTTTATGTGTTAAATTTTAAATTTTTCAATCATGCAATCCTTTGACACCACAGATCTATCTCATGAACAATGACAAAAAGATTCTTAAGAAACGCACCTCCCTCAAACGCAAGGACCGCTGTCCCATATTCAATGAATCGGTGATTTTCAGCCTGCCACCGCATAGCCTTACCACGGTTCAGTTGCGCCTAACAGTGTTCGGCGTGCTGGATAACGTGACCGTCATGCCACTGGGTCATGTAATCGTTGGCAGTTGTGCAACAGGCAAAGGTTTGCGGCACTGGCATCAGATGCTCTCTTCGCTACGCAAACCTGTAGCAATGTGGCACATCCTGCGACGAGCAACAAAGCAACCGATCTTTACAGGCGGAGCCGAGGCGGTTATAGCGGCATTGCAAAGCACCGCCATCAGAACCAAGAGAAACAGCGTTTTCTAGAAAAATTGCACTCGCAATGATATTTTTTTTTTAAATTTACTATTAAAAACCAAAATATGCTTAAACAATCCATTCCAAACCATAGGTTGTAATAGAAATTATTTGTAACCTCAAAACAATAATATGTTTGATTTTTTTATACCTACAACGAATATTTTATAAAACGATACATAGCAAAAAGTACACATGTATCGAATATATAATCCTTTTATAATATATAAACATAACCATTTAAACCTAAAGATGCCACATTTTGAAAAACACCATGAATAATTTTAATAAGATCATATGTACATAAACACTTTAGACGTTATATAAATCCCATACATTTAAAATTTCTTAGAAGTAAGACACTTGTAAGGCTAAAGCTAAATCAGTTTATCATTTGACTTGAAATACTACTTTAAACCTCATTAAAAATATATTTTGAAACCTTCCTCTAAAACTTCCATAAAACTAGATAAGTCAAAACAAGTTACGAAAAGATACAAATGAAAGCTCGAGTTAGCTCGTAAATAAATGTTTTTTGTTTATTTAAGCCTTGGCAAAGAGAAAATCGCGTTTATATGACCAAATTTGTGATAGTATTTAAGGAAACATAACGTTATACATTTCAAGAGATAAACAGAAAGAAAAAATAATAAAAGACAGTGACTTGCTTTTCCTTGCAGCACTTGTGCAACATCAAAGTAAACAATTAATATAGCGCTTTGAACCACTTCCATACATACCTGATATCTGCAACGAATCACATTTTTGAATCATGAGCCACTTACACTGAATAAGTATTTGTAGTTTCCAAAGTAGTACTCATTTGTGATTGATTCGAAACAAAGTGAATTAAATAAATATTCATATGATGTAGAATTTAAATTACTGAAAAACAAAATAAACATTTTTAGGGTTCACCCTAGCGTCAAACAAATTTTGTATATTTTCACAGCAGACTCGAAATTAGCGACCCCTTAAACTGTAAAAACATGTACTTATATTAAAAAACAATTTTAAAGTCCACCGTAGTATCGAAAAATTTTTTAAATTTTGGCATTTGATTCGGAATCAGTGACCCCAAAACATGTACAAATTCTGGAAAACAAAAACAAAACATTTTCAGGGTTCACCCTAGTGTCAAGAATTTTTATTGTATTTTTATATACTGTCAAAGCAAGTACTAATATTAAAAAAACCACATTTTTTGGGTCCACCCCAATATAACACATTTTTGGGTTCACCCTAGCATCAAAAAATTTTTTGAAATTTTGGTCTAAGACTCGAAATCAACGACTTCCTTATGCTGTCAAAACCTATACTTATATTAAAAAAGCATTTTTAAAGCCCACCCTAGTATCGAAATTTTTTTTAAATTTTGGCATTAGATTCGGAATCAATGACTCCCTTTTAATGCCAAAACATGTACAAATTCTGGCAAACAAAAACAAAACATTTTTAGGGTCAAAAAAAAATTTTTATATTTTTATATACTGTCAAAACAAGTTCTAATACTAAAAACAACATTTTTTTGATTGAACCCCATGCAACATTTTTTTGGATTCACCCTATTATCAAAAAAAAATTTTTTAAATTTTGGCATAAGATTCGAAATCAGCGACCCCTTAAACTGTAAAAACCGGTACTTATACTAAAATACAATGTTTTTCGGTTCACCCTAGTTTCAAAAAATTTTTTTAAATTTTGGCATCATATTTGAGATCAGCGACCCCCTTATGTTGTCAAAACCCGTACTTATATTAAAAAAACATTTTTAAAGGCCACCCTAGTATCAACAAATTTTTTAAATTTTGGCATTAGATTCGAAATCAGTTTCCCCCTTTTACTGCCAAAACATGTACAAATACTACAAAATAAAAACAACACATTTTAAAGGTCCACGCTAGTTTCAAAAAAATTTTTTCATTTTTATATACTGGCGAAACATGTACTAATACTAAGAAACAACATATTTTTTGTCCACCCCAATACATTTTTTTGGGTTCACCCCAGCATCAAAAATTGTTTAAAATTTTGTCATAATATTCAAGATCCTGTCAAAACCTGTACTTATATTAAAAAAAACATTTTTAAAGTCCACCCTAGTATCAAAAAATTTTTAAATTTTGGCATTAGATTCGGAATCAGTGAATACAAAACATTTTCCGGGTTCACCCTAGTGTCAAAAAAATTTTTTATATTTTTATATACTGTCAGAACAAGTACTAATACTAAAAAACAACATTTTTTGGATCCACCCCAAAACAACATTGTTTTGGGTTCACAATAGTATCAAAAAATTTTTTTAATTTTGGAATAAGATTTGAAATCAGCGACCCCCTTAAAATGGAAAAACATGTACTTATACTAAAAACAATATTTTTTTTGGTTCACCCTAGTATCAAAAAATTTTCTTACATTTTGGCATATTATTTGAGATCAGGGGCCTCCTTATGCTGTCAAAACCTGTACTTATATTAAGATATAATTAAAGTCCACCCTAGTATCAACAAATTTTTTAAATTTTGGCATTAGATTCGAAATCAGTGACCCCACTTTTACTGTTAAAAGGTACATATACTAGAAAACAAAAACAACACATTTTAAGGGTCCACCCTAGTCTCAAAAATTTTTTTATTTTTATATACTGGCAAGCATGTGCTAATTTTGGGTCCACCCCAGTACAACATTTTTTTGGGTTCACCCTAATATCAAAAAATTATTTAAATTTTGGCATAAGATTCGAAATCAGCGAACCCTTAAATTGTAAAAACATGTACTTATACTAAAAAAAATATTTTTAAGGTTCACCCTAGTTAAAAAAAAAAGTATAATTTTGGCATAAGATTCGAAATCAGCGACCCCCTTATGCTTTTAAAATCTGTACTTGTATTCATAACACAATTTTAAATACCACCCTAGTATCGAAATATTTTTTAAATTTTGGCATTAGATTCGAAATCAGTGACCCCCCTTTTATTGCCAAAACATGAACAAATACTGGAAAACAACAACAAAACAAATTTAGGGTCCACCCTAGTTTATTTAATACTAAAAAACCACATTTTTTGGGTCCACCCCAATACAACATATTTTTGGGTTCACCCTAGCATCAAAAAATTTTTTAAAATTTTGGCATAAGACTCGAAATCAGCGACCCCCTTATGATGTCAGAACCTGTACTTATATTAAAAAAACATTTTTAAATTCCACCCTAGCAGTAAAAAACCTGTTTAAATTTAGACATTAGATTCGAAATCAGCGACCCACTTTTACTGCCAAAATATGTACAAAACAACAAAAAACCATTTTTAAGTTCCACCGTAGTGTCAAAAAGTTTTTTTATATTTTTTTTTTGTACTGTCAAAACATGTACTAATACTAAAAACAACATATTTTGGGTCCATCCCAATACAAACTTTTTTTTTGGTTCACCCAAGCATCAAAAATGTTTTAAAATTTTGGCATAAGATTCGAAATCAGCGACGAATGCTGTCAAAACCTGTACTTATATTAAAAAACATTTTTAAAGTCCACCCTAGTATCAAAAAATTTTTTAAATTTTGGTATTAAATTCGAAATCAATTGCCCCATTTTACTGCCAAAATATGTACAAAACAACAAAAAAAACATTTTTAGGGGCCACCCTATTGTCAAAATTTTTATATATTTTTATATACTGTCAAAACATGTACTAATACTAAGAAAACAACATTTTTTGGGTCCACCCCAATTCAAAAATTTTTAAAATTCGAAAATTTGATTCGAATGCTCCAAGTACTTTATCATATTACGAATACTCTAAATCAAAACATCAACAAATCTAATAATAATGAGCTTTACCTCAAATAATTCCAAGTCATATGAATATTTATATTTAATTTTTGGAATCAATCTTATGTACTTGAGTACTACTTTTTAAACTACTTATACTTTATTCAAACTAATTTTTGTGTAAGTGGCTCATGATTCAAAAATTTGATTCACTTTGTTTTGAATCAATCACATACGGATACTGCTTTGGAAACTACTTTTACTTATTCATACTCATTTCTGAGTAAGTGCATCGTTAGGGGTATTCACGATTCAGTGCACTTGCCAGTGCAGTTGAGGACTTGTGCTCTTTAAAAAAACAAAACACACGTGAGTCAAAAATCTGCACTAGTGCTTTTCTACTATAGCCTTAAATTTGAGGACTTGAGCAGTTGTGCACTTGTGTGCATTGAAAAATTTGGCAGCTCTAGCAATAGTGATGGTGGTGTGTTCACGAAAACCTAACTCAAGTCCTCAACTGCACTGGCAAGTGCATTGAACCGTGAATACTATTGACTTAAAAATGTTATTCATTGCAAATCTCTGATTCGAATCACTGAGTTGTGAACGAATAGTACTCGAGTACTATTTTATGTAAGTACTCGTTGCAGATCTCTGATACATGCATCCTGCAATATCAAAAAAATGTCTGAGATATGTTCAAAAAGAATTGAAGATATTTCGAATATCTGGGTCTGACAGTTAATAAAACGGAATTTTTTCTATTATTACTAAAATTGTGAATTTTTAGTCACATTTTTAGTTTTTGTTTATTTTATTTACAACACCATTTTCAGTCAGTTCAGACGTTTCGATTGCAGATTAAGTAGTCTTAAGATATCCACCAAAAAATGTTAAACGGTAAAGATTAAAGAGTGAATCATAGACTTGCTTAGCTTATCACAATTTATTAAAAATTTTCCTAAAATACGAAGGTCTTATATAAGAATGAACATATAAGCTGAATTTGATTTATACAATTAATTGCGACCTTTTTGATGATTTTCCAAGGTTAAAATTTTAAACTTAGATCAAGTAATTTTACCGACTATCATTCTTATAACTCACAATAAATCTGACCTCAAAAAATTCCAAAAATGTTCTAATTCCTTTTGAATGTAACTCTTGTATGAAATGGATTGTAAAAAATAAAAAAGCTTATTAATACATAAGTAAGGCCCTTATTACATAAGTAAGACTTCTTAACTAACGAAGAAACAGCGCCTAAGCTTGTATTTATATTGTATTTGTTTTCTCTTCTCTTCTTGATACCTCAACTTTTTCAAAATGCCCACTCTAATAGATAATTAAGATATCCCTAAAAACTGATACTAAAAATCTTGGAAACTACTACTCGTATCTATAAGGCACTCAACGTCATTACAACAACGATTCTAAATTCATTTCTCCAATTTGATTCAATGAATTCGATTTCAGGGTTGATTGACAAACGTGAAAATCTATTAATTTTTTTTTTTTAGTAGGTAGTACATATTTGAAAAAGTTAAAGTGCAGATAAAACTAATATACCCGTTTTTGTTTTTCAACTGTTTTAAAAAAGGAAAATTGCGTATCTAAATATGTTTTTTTCAAAAATTTTTACCATAACATTAGTAGCAAAACAAAATTTCTTAAATTGTTTTTTTTAAAAACCCCATATTTTACAAATCTGAAAATTCATGAACTCAAATTTTGAGTATACCATTATGGGTGGTCTGTACAAGTTATCAATTCTTTGTGATGGTTACAGGATAGAATCACCATTTCAAGCAAAAACGCACAATGAAAATAAAAGTTTGACAAAAAACATTTGGTGCGGTCGGAAGTTCCTTACGCTTTTTCTTCAACTCTGAATGAAATTCGAAATAAGATCTGTATATTTTTTTTTTGTTTTATTATTTTTTATTTAATATATTTTTTTTGAAGGCATGAACAATCGAATCAAACATATAAATCTAATATTTTAGGAAAAATATATTCATTTATTTAAAAAAAAATATAAAATTCTTATTGGAGATGAAAACAGTCTGTAGCCGTTGCCCGCGATGTTTGTTTCATGACGCAACAAGGCGTTGAACATTCATCATGTTCCTCGAATGGAGCTTGACTCATTAAAAAGTTGGATTGAAAACAAAAAACACATTTTTAGGGTCCACCCTAGTGTCAAAAAACTTATAGAAATTCTAACATCAGATTCGATATCAGCGATCAGCGCATCTACAAAAAGTATAAAGCCAAAAAACACATTTTTGCGGTCCACCCTAGTGGCAAAAAAACAATTCTTACATCCAATTTGAAATCAGCGACCAGCGCATCCACAAAGAGTATAAAACAAAAACACATTTTAGAGTGCACCCTAGTGTCAAAAAAATATTTAAATTTTAACATAAGATTCGTAATCTGCGAACTCTTGATACTGCCAGCACATACACAAAGAGTATGAAGCAAAAAACACATTTTAGGGTCCACCCTATTGTCAAAAAAACTTTTTTAAATTCTTTCATTAGGTTCACAATGAGGGATCCTTTAAACTGCTAGCACATATACAAAGAGTATATAACAAAAAGCACATACATATTTAAGGTCCACCCTAGTGGCAAAATAACGTTTTTGAAATTCTAACATCAGATTCGAAATCAGCGTAAGAAATCGCTGCCAGCACATACATAAAAAGTATAAACTAAAACAAACATAAATTTAATTGTGAGCTTTTTAGATCAAGTAAGTTTGAAGAAGGAAACAACAACAACTCTGTATAGAGTCAATCACACAGAAGACTAGACAGCCTGTTTTGGAAATCGCTACAATTTCCTCTTCAGTAGTCTTGACTGATTCAGCGGTTACCAACCCATTGTTAAAGTCTTATATGATTTTGCCCTTGTTCGAACAAATTCATATGAACTTTAACGTTCTCATAGGCCATTTAATCATATGACATTAAAGCAGTAGCTATTTTTAGAGCAAGCCTTTACCTCTACAGGGGTTGACGTCTGTTCTAGTTGCTCCTTATTTTTTCGATATTCATTGGAGTTCGACGAGTCTGCCGAAGGGCACCATAGAATTTAAACGAATTTTGCTTGCTAGTGTTTAACTGAAAGGTGACTATTCTCACAACCAAATGTTCAATTATTTATGACCAGGGCTAGGATTTCGATGACATGTCATCTTTTTCTGCTGCTTCTAAGACATTTCCTGATTATTTAAAACGTCCATTTATGTTTCCAAAATTCAAAATATGAAAAGTTTTTAGGACATTTTTTTCGTCATTTCTTATCGTTTTTAATTTTCAGGTCATTTTCACTAGATTTGAGACATTTTTTGATCATTTTTAGAGAATTTTAAGTTATTTTATTGTCGTTTTTAATTTTTAGAGCATTTTTCGGTTTTTACGGTCATTTTAGTGTCATTTTTAAATAATTTTTTTTGTTTTTTTTTTCTTACTCAAAAATGTCAAAATGCAAATTTTTAAACATATTCCTTTAACATTAGAGTCCCTTCAATCAAAAACATTACCTCTCGACAAAGAAGTAGCTTTGTTTATAGACTTCGATGAAAAAAAAGCTCTGCGCGTGGTGAAACTGACGAAAGGGTATGAGAAAAATGAAACAAGTGTTAGATAACAACTCAGGATATGCTAGTATAAAATAAATTTTAATTTAGTAATGTTTTATTTTTAAGGCTTAATTTTTTGTTTATTTTGTATGCAATTGTTTGCGTTTTTTAGGTAATTTTTGTCAGTTTTCATTTTCATGTCAGGTCATTTTCTGCAATTTTTAAGTCATTTTTGTCATTTTTGTCATTTTTTTAGGTTATTTTTTGCAGTTTTTTAGGTCATCAAAATCCAAGCCCTGTTTATGACCTTAACCGAAAGAACATGTTTTGGGTTTTCCCTAGTGTCAAAAAAACTTTTTGATATTCTAACATCAGATTACACTGTATTACACACATTTGCTGAGTTTCCATTTTTTACAACTTAATTGCAATGAAGATTCTCACTTTCGCTAAAATTCATTAGAACAATTAATTGTTCTAACCTGACCTAAAGCTCAATAAACAATTTTAAACAATCAAGCAACTAGAATTTGTATTTAAAATCAATAATGATTTAAACTATTGTATCAAACATCTAGAATTTGTATTTAAATCATAGAAAATCAACCATTCTCACATATGATTTTTGATATTTCTACGTGTCAAAAACAGAGACACACAGAGATTTGTAGAGAGAGAGAAAGATAAAGAGAGAGTTTTTCACTCGAAATCTCGATACTCTCACGCATACACACACAGCAATCTCACTGTTACGTCACTGTTACGTGACGATTTCTATAAAATCACACCAACCGCAAGCGCCGTAAAGTTTGTTCCAAAAAGTAGTTTTTTTTGGCCTGTTCATAATTTTTTAGAATACTAACTCCCTCTGAAAAGATTTCGGCTATTGCCTTTTAAATGTCAGGTCTGTTAATAAAAGTTTTTTTTTGTTTAATTTTATATCTTCACATAAAAATAATTTTTTTCATTTAAAATTAAGTTTTTTTTTTTTGTTTTGTTAATAATTTTTCCATGTTTCCAGTTTTTAAATAATTGAAAAACAGCATAAACGTATTTTTCACTGCACTGTAACTATTTTCAAAGTGCATTATAAAGCCAATTTTGGACTTCCTTGGTTTTTATATTTGTCTATCGACTCTCAAAATTGAAAGCAAGCCGAAGACATGAAGTCCAAATCGTGGCCGAAATGGCGTGAAATGTCTTTTATACAATTTATATGGATCTCTTATAGAAAATAGTTTTATGTAGTAACAAAAAAAAAACTTTTATATTTAGAGACAATAAATTCTTCCCACTAATTTTGAAAATAATAAACATATATATATATACATATGTATAGTTTACAGATTGTTAAAGACATACAGATTCACACTTATATACAAACATAAATAGAACATATTTATTTATATAAAAACGAGTAGGCATCGTTTTAAAGAAAGTATTAAATAAAAAGCTTTAATTGTTGCACCAACTTAAAAAAACCCATTTTAGCTCATAGTTTTTATTAAAAACTGCTAGTTTTTCAGTATTAAAACATGTTAAAGTCTATTCTTAAGAAATGCAAAAGATTTTTTAAAAAAAAAATAAAGTTATAAAGGGTATGCATTTGAAAGATACATATTTACGATTATCATATAAAATACTTTTTATAAGAAGAAGAACTTTGGAGAAGTTAAGTCATAAAATATTTGCAGTATATTTGCAGTATTCCGTAAACATTGATATAATTTTGCCTAATACGGTTTAAGATATTGCAAATAGTATTGCTTTATTGTAACGAAACTTTTCTGAAATCATTGCATTGTATTTATTATTCAAATAGAAGTGTTATGGCAAGAATCTCTATATATATATACATATAATTCGTTAAAAGTTGCAATTTGTTAAAAACTACATATTATATACATATATAAATATTAAATTTAAAACTACTTTTGAGAAGAAATAAATATAAGCAGACGATATATACGTTGGAATAAAAACGAATAAATGCATTTTTATTTAGATATCAATCAACAACATGGTATAACTCACGGGTCCCGAGACTTTCCAATAAAAACAAAAACTTTTCTTTTTTGCAAAAATCAACTTTATTCATTAATTTAATCACCTTTCATAGCTATAAAATCACTTCAACATTTTTCTAAATTTTCGATGCCTTTCTTATAAAACAATATGTATTTGACCTTAAAATAGACTTCATTTGCGGCTATATCTTCATCACAGGTTCCAAATCTCTTTCCCTGGATCATTTTTTTGAGATTTGCGAACAGGTAGAATTTGGTCAGATGGGGTAAGATTTGGTGAATATGGAGGGTATGAATTCAATTCGAATCATATATCGATTAATTTCAGTAGTGTTTTCATTGGCTTGTAGATCGGTGCATCGTTATGGTGAAACCTCGGTTTTTTTCTTTGCCATGTGCTTTTCTGCTTGATTGCGTCATCTGATCGATCCAATAATGCAATGTTATAGTCGCCGTTGATCGTTTGGACCTTCTGAAAAAAGTCGATGAGCAAAATTTTGTGCGTGTCCCAAAATACAGAAGCCCTTACGGTTGAGTCCATGTTGCATCCACTGTTATGTACTGACACAAAAATCATTTTTATTACGCGTAAACAGCTCCAACCAACGCCACGAATCATCCATCAATTTAATGGAAAAAAAATATTCATACCCAAATTTTCATAAAGATGACTTTTGTTCAGGGACCGTACCGGTTATGGTTTTTATCAAAAAAGTCGGATATTAACAGTTATCATTTAACTTTTATTTTTTCCGACAAAAACTAGTTATTTAATGCCTTTTATTTTTTCGGGCAATTATAACTGTTACTTTTGACTTTTATTTTTTAGGTCAAAAATAACAGTTATTTTGTGCCTTTTATTTTTTCGGTCAAAAATATCAGGCAATTTGAATTTTTTAAAGGCCACTTGAACGGCAAAAACAGTTTTATGCAATTTTTGTCGTCTCATCCGCGCGCACATTTTGAGCTATAAAACTTTTTAGTTTTTAAAGTTTTTTATTCGGCCTTTGAAAAAATACAAATTGCCTGATATTTTTGACCGAAAAAATAAAAGGCACAAAATAACTGTTATTTTTGACTTAAAAAATAAAAGTCAAAAGAAACAGTTATTTTTGCCCGAAAAAATAAAAGGCAAAAAATAACAGTTAATATTATTTTTTATAGTAACAGCCAAAAATTTAAAAGGCATTTAATATTCGCGAAGCTGCTGACATTACGATAATAATGGTATATTTAAAAAAGTCCTCCGGCCACTTTTTCGTTATGCCTTTTTCATCTGAAAATTGTAAAATAACAGTTATTTTCGGTCCCTGCTTTTGTTATCTTAGGATGTGAAACTATTATGTGAAACTTTAATTTTCGATTGGACGAAATAATTTTCAGGATATTTTTGTTGTTTTCAAGCAAAGCCACCTTAATTGACAACCTAGACGCTTTACGTCTTCGGTGGTTGTTTGACCGAGTTAAAAATTAAAGCCTACAATCTTCACTACAATTCTTACCCACGGTGATCTTAATGGTTGAAAATGACCGCGCAAAATGAGGGAGAGTAAATTGTAACTTGATAATTCTACTAAATATTGTACTCAAAACATTAACAAATAATTTAAAAATAACTACAATGAAATCAGATGCGTATAACTCGAGAAATCTTAGCCCTGGCTGAAAACGATTGTGAGAAGAAAAACATGTGTTTTTTTTCGTCATAACTCCTAAACCATATAGTCTACAAAGACGATTTATGCACCAAAATATTTGCAATCACAATACCCACACGACTGCATTCTTAATATGCATAAATATTTATATTATAAATATTGATTTGATGATACGTATTGAAGATACGTCACTTTTGGTGAATTATCTTATTTTTTTTAGTTTTTTCTTCATAACTCCTAAAACATACATCATAAAAGGACGATCTATGCACCAAAATGTTTGCTAAGCCTCTGCCTAAGAGACTGCATCGATAAAAGAATTGTTAAAATAATATTACACTTTATTTTTATATGTCCTTTTTTGTGAATATTTTTTTCGTTTTTTCGCCATAAAATTCGCCATAAAACCCAAAATACATATTAGACAAGGACGATTCATGCAATGAAATTGTTACCACAGAATCGTCCTTAAGGCGGGTTATGTCTTTGTCGAAATAGGTTTTGCTCTATCTCTTCTATTTAAGGAGTTATAGAGCACTTTTTGGAGTTATAGTAGGCCAAAACATGTGGTTTTTTCGTCATAACTACCAAAAAATACATCCCACAAGGACGATTTATACACCATAAAAAGTAATTACAATACCCACACGATTGCTTTCTTAAAAAAAAATATTTTTTCAATAATTTTAGTTTTATACGTCACTTTTTGTGAATTCTCTTGTTTTTGAATTTTCTTTTTTTTAGTTTTTTCTTCATAACTCCCAAAACGTACATCATAAAAAGACGATTTATGCACCAAAATGTTTGTTAAGCCTCTGCCTAAGAGACTGCATCCTTAGAAGAATTGTGAAAATAATATTACATTTTATTTTTATATGTCCTTTTTTGGTGAATTTTTTTTTCGTTTTTTCGCCATAAAATTCGCCATAAAACCCAAAATACATATTAGACAAGGACGATTCATGCACCTTCATGATCACCATAGCGTCGTCCTTAAGGCGGGTTACGTATTTGTCGAAATATTTGCCTTAAATTGGGACCTTTTTTGTTTTAACCCTTTTGGGACACTATTCAGGTGATGAAGTACATTGATGGTACACATGTGTACCGTGCGTCCCCAAAGGGTTAAATGTGGAATTTCACCTTGACGTGTACTTTTCGGTACACAATTTGGTACTCATTTTCGTATAAATATGCTATAGAAAAGTGATCATAAAATACTTATTTGAATGTAGTCTGATACCAAATTTTTAGAAAATGTTGAGAAAGGCCTTTTTTAAGACATACAAAAAATACAAAAATGATTTTATTTTGTAATTGAGAAAAATTACAAAAATTTATGAAAAATTTGTTATTTTTTCAGCGAACAGGGCATAAAATCCTTAGTTTTTATTTTCGGCTTCCCAAATTTTGAGAATATGTTGAAAAAGAGTTCTTTTGAGACATACTAAAAAAAAACAAAAATGCCCGTTTTGTTGGATTGCGTTTGAAACTTTATGAAAAATTTGTTATTTTTAACCGCCTTCAAAAAGGAAGAGGTTCTCAAATTGGTTGGTTTCTTTTTTTTAATGTATGTACATCGATAACTCCTAAAGTACTCCTAAAGATTGCCGCAATTTTTTGTCCACAAATAGAGATATTGGACGCGGTGGTACCCGTTTAAAAAAGTAGGCGGTATTCAACAAAGGGGCGTGGCAATAATAGAAAAACGCTGTAACTCGAATAATATTGACACTTCGATACTAAAATTAGCTACAGGAGTAGGAAAAATTATTACAAATTATTGGCAAAAAAGTAGGCGTTATGTGATAACGGGCGTGGCAATATTGTAAAAATGCTGTAACTCGAATAATATTGACACTAGGACACTGAAATTAGGTACAGGGGTAGGCATAATTATGAAAATCTACAGTCAAGAAAATGGGCGTTATTGGGCAGAAGGGCGTGGCAATATAAGAAAAATACTGTATCTCAGTTAATATTGACAATAGGGTACTGGTAATCGGTGCAGGGATAGGAACAATTATTACAAATTACGGTCAAGAAAGTGGGCGTTATTCGACAAAGGCGTGGCAGCATTAGAAAAACACTGTAATTGGAATAATATTGACACTAGGACACTGAAATTAGATTAGAAAGGTTAGGAATACTTATGAAAATAGAAAGTGGGCGTTATTGGACAGAAGGGCGTGGCAATATAAGAAAAATACTGTATCTCAGTAAATATTGACACTAGAGTACTAGAATTTGGTACAGGGGTAGGAACATAATTACAAATTACGGTCAATAAAGTGGGCGTTATTGGACAAAAAGGCGTGGCAATATTAGAAAGACACTCTTGCTCTAATAATATGGACACTAATGTAATACAATTCATTACAAGAATGTGTAGAATTATTATAAAACACTATGGAGAAAGTGGGAGGTAACATACAAAGGGCGTGACACTTTTAGGAAAACACTGTATCTCAGTTAATATTGACACTAGGATTCTGAAATTTAGTACAGGGGTAGGCACAATTATTACAAATTATGGTCAAAAAAGTGGGTGTTATTGGACAAAAGGGCGTGGCAATATTAGAAAGATACTCTATCTCGAATAATAATGACACTAGGGCAATACAAATATTGCAATTATGACAATTATTACAAATTATGGTCAAAAAAGTGGGCGTTATTCAACAAAGGGCATGGAAATCTTAGAAAAACACTGTTATTCGAATAATATCGATACTAGGGGACGGAAATTTGGTAAAAAAATAGGTAAAAATTATAACAAAACACAATCAAGAAAGTAGGCGCAATTTCTCAAAGGGCGTGTCACTACAAGAAAAACACTTTATCTATAATATTGGCACTAGGGTACCAAAATTCGTTACAAGAATGGGCAAAATTGTTGTCATAATATCTTAAAAGGAAGAAATAAAAACTTTTTAACAAAAAAAAAACCAACTTAAAAAAAAAACCACTACAAAGTAAAAAATAATTTTAAATAACTTTTCACATTAGTTCTTGGTCAAATTTGATAATGTATTTATATATATTATAAAATTGGAAATCTAATTATTATAATTTTTTCTATTTTGTATTATTATTATAAATATATTAATTTCTCCATGAGTATAAAACCTTTAAAGTCGGCGTTAATATAATCAAATTTTTATAAATTAAACGCTCCGGCTTTAAAGGTTTTTTATTCATGGAGAAATTAATATATTTATGAAACCAAAATGTTTGTTAAGCCTCTGCCTAAGAGACTGCATCCTTAGAAGAATTGTGAAAATAATATTACATTTTATTTTTATATGTCCTTTTTTGGTGAATTTTTTTTTCGTTTTTTCGCCATAAAATTCGCCATAAAACCCAAAATACATATTAGACAAGGACGATTCATGCACCTTCATGATCACCATAGCGTCGTCCTTAAGGCGGGTTACGTATTTGTCGAAATATTTGCCTTAAATTGGAACCTTTTTTGTTTTAACCCTTTCGGGACACTATTCAGGTGATGAAGTACATTGATGGTACACATGTGTACCGTGCGTCCCCAAAGGGTTAAATGTGGAATTTCACCTTGACGTGTACTTTTCGGTACACAATTTGGTACTCATTTTCGTATAAATATGCTATAGAAAAGTGATCATAAAATACTTATTTGAATGTAGTCTGATACCAAATTTTGGGAAAATGTTGAGAAAGGCCTTTTTTAAGACATACAAAAAATACAAAAATGATTTTATTTTGTAATTGAGAAAAATTACAAAAATTTATGAAAAATTTGTTATTTTTTCAGCGAACAGGGCATAAAATCCTTAGTTTTTATTTTCGGCTTCCCAAATTTTGAGAATATGTTGAAAAAGAGTTGTTGTCGAAAGAATCTGCTTTAATTTTTATCAACCTTCTTTATTGTTTTTAAATGGTTTAAAAATTCCTACATACAGTTCAAAGGATAAAGGATTATTATAATATTTGTATTAAATTCAGTTAAGATTTTTATTAATTACTTTTAGTTCGTTCTTTCGATTCTATTTCTGCTGCTGCCGGGACGTGTCGTTGAAGCCAAAGAAAGAAAGAAAGAAAGGAGGAAGTTGCTTTAAAAACTAGAGCACGTTTCTTCGATTGACTTGTCAGGTTTGACAGATTATTTTTTGACAGGCTCCGCCGGCATTGCCAGATGCTTCGCAACACTCCCCCCTGGTATATCCTGAACAGGTTCTACCCTATTTTGAACATCTAAAACAGCAATTTTTGCAGCAGGTCTATCATACACGCCTGCGGCCGTCTGCACTGATGCGCTCCTTACTCGACCATCTTTTCCTTTTGCCACACTGATCACTTTTCCCCGGGGCCAGCAATTTCTGGGTTGATCTGGATCGACAATGTATACAATGTCCCCAACTATGATAGGCTTTACCTCTTCAAACCATTTAGTACGCCGCGTTATAGTAGGTAAATACTGCAGCAACCACTGCTTCCAGAAAGCATTTGCTATTTGTTGTGAGGTGAGCCAGCTTTTTCTTAATAAAATACTATTATCTCCTACCTCAGTCAATGGTTTTGCTCCGTTGGATGATCCCAGTAAAAAGTGATTGGGTGTAAGCGCCTCGTCGTTATCATGACTGATTGGTACATAGGTAAGGGGACGCGAATTAATCACCATTTCCACCTCTATTAACGCAGCTCGCAGAAGCTCATCAGTTACCTTGTGCTTGCACAAAACCTTATAGAGTACGACTTTCACTGAACGTACTAGGCGTTCCCAGGCACCTCCCATATGCGGTGACGAGGGCGGTATAAACTGCCACTTGGTGGATGGACTTGTGAATGTGGAGACCAACAGGTTCTTGTCCATGCTTGCGAATGCTTCTGCCAATTCTCGCTCTGCTCCTCTGAAATTGGTACCGTTGTCACTGCAAAACTCGATGGGTGAGCCTCGTCGACCTATGAAATTTCGAATTGTAAGGATGCAGGAATCCGATGATAACGAATATGCAACTTCAAGATGAACAGCTCTCGTCGTCATGCAGGTGAACAACACGCCATACCTTTTCTCACTACTGCGACGAACTGTCACGTACAACGGACCAAAATAGTCCACTCCAACGTAGGAAAATGGTCTTTGAAATGGTGCAATTCTCATCGATGGAAGTGGTCCCATACGTGGAGGGTGTGGCTGCACAGTACTGTTGCAACATTCTTGACATTTTCTTCGTGTTGAATTTAAAACAGCTCTCAATCTTGGTATCCAGAATTTTTGCCGCAGCTCATTAATCACAGTCTCATGGCTACCATGATAATATTTGCAATGCTCGTGAAAAACAATTAAATATGTAATGTGATGATCTTTAGGTAGGATTACAGGCTTGTTTTCGTACTTACCAGTGATCCTACCTTCAATCCGTAGTACGCCTCTTTCGTCCATGTAGGGCGAGAGCTTGTAAAGAAAGCTTGATTTTTTAATTTTGGTTCCATTTTTTAAAGAAGCTATTTCATTGGAGAACGCTTCATACTGCGCAGCTTTCCACAATAACTCTTCAGCAATTTTAAATTCATCCTGAGAAATATGTTCGTATTGCAAGTTCGGTAATGGTTCTAAGGCCTTCTGTTTCCAAAGGCGAGCAACGTGTACGACTGTCGCAATAGCTCGTAGAAGTTTTCGCCAATTTGAAAAAAAACGATACCTCGTATGAAGTTGTTCTGATTTCTCAGCTTTGGATTCAACGCATTCTACTTCTGTATGTTGACCGACAAACTGTGTTCGCAGTTCTTCAGTTGTGAGGACTTTTATTTTGTTTTTCTGCTGTGGCCACTGGCTTTGGTCTAGTTTTAAAAATGCTGGCCCATTAAGCCAGCGACTATTAGTGGAAAAGTCTGGACTATGTTGCCATTTAGTGGCCTCGTCTGCAACGTTATCGCTTGATTGAATCCAATTCCATGATTCTAAATCACTTAGTTCCAGGATTTCGCTTACTCTAAATGCTACAAATTGCTTGTAGCGTCGATGGTCTGACTGTAACCAGGCTATGACAGTGCGAGAATCTGACCAGAATACTTTGCGGGCAATTTTTATTGAATGAGTTTTGTAGAGATCATCAGCTAGTCTTGCACCAAGCAAGGCGGCTTGGAGCTCCAACCGCGGTATTGACATGCATTTCAAGGGTGCCACCTTAGTTTTACAGCCAACCAAACAGCACACGATATTATTATTTTCTTGGCAACGTAAATAACTTACTGCAGCATAGCCATTCTCACTGGCATCGACGAAGGTGTGGAGTTCTGTATCTGGATAGCGCTGAAAAGGTTTGCTCACGTAGCACCTAGGAATTCTCATTTTTTCAACGTCAGGTAATTGTCGAATCCATTGCTTCCATTTTACATACTGCTCATCATTCAAAGGTTCGTCCCAGGTACAACCAGTTCTCCAAGTCTCTTGAAATATGATTTTAGCGTACATAGTGTAGAACCCGAGGAGGCCTAATGGGTCAAATAGTGACATTATAAAACTCAGGAGTTCTCGTTTTGTCGGACGATGGTTCTCACTTAGTACGTCGCTATTTTTATAACGGTTGCTCACTTTAAATATGAAGGAGTCAGTTCTGGTCTCCCACCACATTCCGAGAACCTTTTCAGCACCCGTTTCTGCGTTCATGTTAAGGCAAAGCTCACTGGTTGGTTCCGCATTTAAAGCACGTAACACGGCGGTAGAGTTTGACATCCAATTTCTTATGTAGAATCCACCTTTAGAATGTATACGACGCACCTCTGTAGCTAATGCAATTGCTTCCTCTTCAGTGTCAACGCTGTCTAGCATGTCATCTACATAATGGCTGTCAGTTATACATTCGAAAGCTCGTGGATATTGATGGCTAAACTCCTTTGCGTTACTGTTTTTAACAAACTGTGCGCAGCTCGGTGAACATGTCGCACCAAACGTCATCACACTCATGACATATGTTGATGGTGCCTTTGCTCCTGGATCGAACCATAGAAAACGTTGAAAATGCTGGTCTTCCATGCGCATTTTTACTTGGTGAAACATCTCAGCTATGTCTCCACTTATTGCCACACTCTTCTGTCGGAAACGCCTTAATACAGTTAGCAGAGGCGTAAGTTGGTCAGGCCCTTTGAGAAGCATGCTATTAAGAGATATTCCGTTGACTTTGGCTGCTGCGTCCCATACAATTCGCAGCTTTTTTGGCTTACTGGAATTATGCACTGGAAATATTGGCAGGTACCAGCAGGGTTTCACGTCGATTTCATCTGGGCTCAGTTTTCTTGCGTAGCCTTTATATACATACTCCTCAATTTTTTGTTGCAGTGCCTCAGCTAATTTAGAATCTCTCTGCATGCGTTGTTCTAAACAAAATGCTCTCCGCTCTGCCATAGGGTAGCTGTCAGGAATTGAAAATTGTTTATTTTGCCAGAGCAGCCCTGTTTCGTACTGACAACCTACCCGTATAGTCTTTGCTTGCAATTGTTTAATTGCATCCTGATCTTCGACCGCATTTAACGAGTTAGATTGATTTACTCCTAGATTATCAAGAAATATATAGTCCTTGACAGTTTGCAATAGTTCCGTATTGGCTGTCACATCACAGCCGCACGCGTGAAATACGTGGTGAGTGTTTGAGGTTAACAGTTTCTGTCCATCGGCTAGCGGACCCTTTATGGTCCAGCCTAAGCGTGTCTTTTCTGCGATAGGTTCTATGGCCCCACCTTCTCTTTGCCGCAAGCTGAGCCCGAGCTTGCTGTTGTTTAGACCAATCAATAACTTCGGCTCCGCATTTGAATACGATTTTAAGGGAATTCCTCGCAGATGCTTATATTTTGCTTGAAGAGTCTTAACATCGATCGATTGCAGCGGCAGTCCTAGTTTCTGAACTGTATGGACATCGTTAAGAGAAAAACGTTTATGGTTATTACCTCCAGATATTTCTAAATTTACCACACTTGAATTATCCTCATAACGATGCGTATCTGCTGTCCAACGCATACATAATGGTTGTGGAGTTCCCTTAAGATTAAGTTCGATGCTGAGTTCCTCGTCTAGAAGCGTTAGTGAAGATCCGTCGTCAAAGAATGCGTATGTCTTTACCTGAGCTCCATTGGCATGTAAGATAACTGGCAAGATTCGAAATAAGATTGATGAGTTATCATCACATTGGTTGGTGTGACTTACTGGTCTACTTATATCGTTTTCATCAGCTTCTTTATGCAAAATAGGATGGTGTAAAGAGAAACAGCCGGTTACGTTGCAAACAGAAGTTTTTTTGCATGCTGTTGGGGAATGTTGCTTGAGACAACGACGACACAGTGCGAGCTCTCTCACTTTTTTCCACCTTTTTTCTGGCAGCATTTTAACGAACGATTCGCAGTTCTCCACACTTAGGCATGATCCCTCGCAGATAATGCATCCGTTCGCTTGGGAGTCCAATAAGGTATGGACATTGGTATTTCCCCGCTTTTGCGACTTTGTAGAGGTACTTGGGATCAAAACGCTATTTGCACCTTGGGCCAAATGGAAAAGCCAGCTGCTGAAGTGCCCTAGGTTGCTTGACTTTAGTGTGGTTTTGTGCATACCCCAAAATGCACCTAATAAACCTGGAAGTCTGCTCACCAGTTCTTGTTCAAGCTCTGGGTTATTAAGATAGCTTATCAGTCCTGATGCTTTCATGGTTGCGCATATGTTCTGCACTTCTATTGCGAAGTCTACTATTGAGTCTAGTCTATTTTCTTTAAGGGCTGGCAAATCTCGCACCTTTGTCAGAAGGACATCAATAATCAATTCCGGCCGTCCGAACTTCATACGCAGTGTTTGCAGAATTTGTGGGACGCATGATGAGTGTAGCAGCAAGCTCTTTACATAATAGCGCGCGGGACCATCCAAAGCATCACGGAGTCGTATAAGGTTTTCTTCATCTGAGAAACCGCACAGTGCAGTAGTCTGCTCAAAGCTTGCTAAAAATATTGGCCACTCGTCCGGCTTCCCAGTAAATTTTGGCAAGTCTGTGGATACTCCAGTTCGGGCAGCAATTTGTTCACGTGTGAGGCGTCGGGAACCATGCTTCATTCTAACTTCACCTGACTCGGCACCCAAGGGTATATTTGCAGTCATCATGTCTGGCAACCATTGTGTTGTTGAATGGTCTTCTTTTGCAGATACCTGCAACTCAAGTGCCTGCACCTTTTGTAGTAATTGGCTTAGAATTGAATTATACTCACTTAAATGTGAAGTGGACGCAGCTGACCCTTGAATAACTTGAGCTTCAGTTGTCATCGTCGCTGCCGTACTTTCTGCTTGTGGGTATTTAGATCGAGAAGAGCGAGTTTTTGGCCACGAATTAGCGAGGATATTATCTCGAGCTTCTTCGTCAGATGTTTTATCGCTGTCTTCCTCTATTTGCTCAAGTAATTGTCTGCGTTGTTGCAGAAGCAATTCTTTACGGACTAGAACAGCCTCTTTGTCTTTTATAAGTGTCTGTTCCTCCTCTACGAACTTAATTTGCAGCTGCCTGCGTAACTTCGAACCAATAGAACCCTGGGAAAGTGCAGTTTTTGGCGTTAATGCATTATGACGAATTGCACCTTTTTTTATTGATGATTGTCGTAAAGCATTTGAATCATTGCCTTCTGCAACATTGTAAACAGTACGTTTCGCGGTTAAAGTGTCGGAAACCTCTGGATGCTCAGCGACCACAAAATTGTAATCTAGATCGTGCGTAGGCGGCATAGCTGCATTTTGACAATTTTGCTTTGCCAGGCCGCTGCAACTCAATTCCGTTCTTGCTATTTCCTCAGTAGCGACAACCTTGCTTTGTTGTGATTCTATTAGCGAAGTAGCCATCAGCTCCCGACAAGTTTCGCAGCGCCAATCAACATTAGCCACTGCAGAAGTTACACCCGCGCAGGTATAGTGTAACCAACTGTCGCAGTTATCACAGCAAACCATTTCTTGGTTGTCTTTTTTGTTGCAGTTTATGCAACTGAATGTAGTCTTTGGTGGCATTGTCACAGTAGCAGAGATCGCACAATAAAAGAATTTTTAAATTTGTTGTCGAAAGAATCTGCTTTAATTTTTATCAACCTTCTTTATTGTTTTTAAATGGTTTAAAAATTCCTACATACAGTTCAAAGGATAAAGGATTATTATAATATTTGTATTAAATTCAGTTAAGATTTTTATTAATTACTTTTAGTTTGTTCTTTCGATTCTATTTCTGCTGCTGCCGGGACGTGTCGTTGAAGCCAAAGAAAGAAAGGAGGAAGTTGCTTTAAAAACTAGAGCACGTTTCTTCGATTGACTTGTCAGGTTTGACAGATTATTTTTTGACAGGCTCCGCCGGCATTGCCAGATGCTTCGCAACAAGAGTTCTTTTGAGACATACTAAAAAAAAACAAAAATGCCCGTTTTGTTGGATTGCGTTTGAAACTTTATGAAAAATTTGTTATTTTTAACCGCCTTCAAAAAGGAAGAGGTTCTCAAATTGGTTGGTTTCTTTTTTTTAATGTATGTACATCGATAACTCCTAAAGTACTCCTAAAGATTGCCGCAATTTTTTGTCCACAAATAGAGATATTGGACGCGGTGGTACCCGTTTAAAAAAGTAGGCGGTATTCAACAAAGGGGCGTGGCAATAATAGAAAAACGCTGTAACTCGAATAATATTGACACTTCGATACTAAAATTAGCTACAGGAGTAGGAAAAATTATTACAAATTATTGGCAAAAAAGTAGGCGTTATGTGATAACGGGCGTGGCAATATTGTAAAAATGCTGTAACTCGAATAATATTGACACTAGGACACTGAAATTAGGTACAGGGGTAGGCATAATTATGAAAATCTACAGTCAAGAAAATGGGCGTTATTGGGCAGAAGGGCGTGGCAATATAAGAAAAATACTGTATCTCAGTTAATATTGACAATAGGGTACTGGTAATCGGTGCAGGGATAGGAACAATTATTACAAATTACGGTCAAGAAAGTGGGCGTTATTCGACAAAGGCGTGGCAGCATTAGAAAAACACTGTAATTGGAATAATATTGACACTAGGACACTGAAATTAGATTAGAAAGGTTAGGAATACTTATGAAAATAGAAAGTGGGCGTTATTGGACAGAAGGGCGTGGCAATATAAGAAAAATACTGTATCTCAGTAAATATTGACACTAGAGTACTAGAATTTGGTACAGGGGTAGGAACATAATTACAAATTACGGTCAATAAAGTGGGCGTTATTGGACAAAAAGGCGTGGCAATATTAGAAAGACACTCTTGCTCTAATAATATGGACACTAATGTAATACAATTCATTACAAGAATGTGTAGAATTATTATAAAACACTATGGAGAAAGTGGGAGGTAACATACAAAGGGCGTGACACTTTTAGGAAAACACTGTATCTCAGTTAATATTGACACTAGGATTCTGAAATTTAGTACAGGGGTAGGCACAATTATTACAAATTATGGTCAAAAAAGTGGGTGTTATTGGACAAAAGGGCGTGGCAATATTAGAAAGATACTCTATCTCGAATAATAATGACACTAGGGCAATACAAATATTGCAATTATGACAATTATTACAAATTATGGTCAAAAAAGTGGGCGTTATTCAACAAAGGGCATGGAAATCTTAGAAAAACACTGTTATGCGAATAATATCGATACTAGGGGACGGAAATTTGGTAAAAAAATAGGTAAAAATTATAACAAAACACAATCAAGAAAGTAGGCGCAATTTCTCAAAGGGCGTGTCACTACAAGAAAAACACTTTATCTATAATATTGGCACTAGGGTACCAAAATTCGTTACAAGAATGGGCAAAATTGTTGTCATAATATCTTAAAAGGAAGAAATAAAAACTTTTTAACAAAAAAAAAACCAACTTAAAAAAAAAACCACTACAAAGTAAAAAATAATTTTAAATAACTTTTCACATTAGTTCTTGGTCAAATTTGATAATGTATTTATATATATTATAAAATTGGAAATCTAATTATTATAATTTTTTCTATTTTGTATTATTATTATAAATATATTAATTTCTCCATGAGTATAAAACCTTTAAAGTCGGCGTTAATATAATCAGATTTTTATAAATTAAACGCTCCGGCTTTAAAGGTTTTTTATTCATGGAGAAATTAATATATTTATGATAATAAGAAAAAAATTCTAATAAGATTTCCAATTTAATAATATATATAAATGAATTGTCAAATTTGACCAAAATTAATGTGAAAAGTAATTTAAAATTATTTTTTATTTGAAGTTGGATTTTTTTTTTTTTTTTAACAAGTTTTTTCTTAAAATTTTGCGCATTTTCGTTAAAACATGATTTAGAAAAGTGGTCATAAAATCCTTATTGTAATGTAGTCTGATACCAAACTTTGGGAATGTGTAAAGAAAGGTATGTTTTAAGTCATACTTAATAATAAAAAAAAAAATTATTTTTTAATTGTATATAGAAACTTATGTTTTTTTTTTATTTCTAAGATTTTTCTTGTGGTATACGAACATTTTTTTATTTATATTTTTATATTTGTATTTTCTAGCAAGAACCTGTAAAATATATTTTTGCTAAAGTTTTCTATATGAATTTTACTAAAACTTTTGGAATTTTTTAAAATATTCAGCACTGAACTATAAAAACTGAAATTTCCTAACATTTTCTAGGCAGCAGATAAAGACCATAACTACCACAAATGGAAAGATATCAAATAATCCTTTAAGATTCAAATAATTAAGACTCCAAGCTATAAATTTGCATAATTACTTTTACAAATTTATGACTTTTTTTCCACCACTTCTGTCCACCTCGTTACACTGTGCGTCATTGCAATGAAGACACAGTTTCTAGATAATTAAAATGCAAACCTTTTGACATGTTGCTCGATTTTCTGAGATACCTGACTTCTCAGATATACACAAAATATTATAATATTTAATCATATTTTTCCAAAAAGAAAAATAATTAAACTGCTACCACCCTAAATCACTTGAAAAGTAAAAAGTAAATGAATTTAAAATGAAATACTTTCCCAAATGTATCAATTTTTAAAATAGCTGCTCTGCTATTGGCTATCTATTTTTAAAGTCTTTAGCTTATAGTCTTTACCACACAGCCAATGACAATCGTAGAAACTCATCCCTTACGTTCAAGATCCTCCAGACTGCACAGCATGTAGCCATTGTTTCTGCCTTCAGTGGATAATGATTAAGGCAAGCATATGGATGATGAAAACTAACAGTATTTCAAGTAGTTTAGTTTTGGTTTGTTTTGTTTGTGTTCGAAAGATATTCTGTTATTACTTTGCGATCACTTAAGTGCAAACGTTGATTGCATCGACACGAAAATAGCCAGAGTCGCAATAGAAAAAATCTACAGAACTGACACAATCATAATTGTGTTTAAATTTATAAAAAAATTGCTAGTTGTTTTTTTAAAACTATTAAAAATGTCCCAATCAAACGTGAGCTCATCCGATAGTAACCTCAAAGCGAACACAACCACAAAAGCATCATCCGCCGCAGCAACACTTAAAGAACGCCGAATGCTACGCACGCCAAAGTGTGCCAGATGTCGCAATCATGGAGTCATTTCCTGTGTGAAGGGACATAAAAAACTATGCCGTTGGCGTGAGTGCTGCTGCCCCAATTGCCAACTTGTTGTAGATCGTCAGCGTGTTATGGCCGCTCAAGTCGCGCTCCGGAGACAGCAAACTATAGAGTCATTGGACTCAAACCTGGCATTTGCTATACCCAATGACCCATGTCATACAACAGGCAAAACATCAACGCTGGCGTCATCCACCCTACGCACCAAGGAGGCGCTTATCATGCAAAAAAAGATCTACAAAGATCGACTACGTTCGCTACAACAATCATCGATTAATATAACCGCCGCAATTGAAGGTAAATAGTGTTAATAAATTTATCTTTATAAATACTATCCAATATCCAAGAACGATAACACGGTGTTACAGTGAAAAAAAACTCGGGTCGAGACACGGTAGAGGCTGTAGGTCTGGTTGAACATAAGATAACTGCATACTTAGTTTTTTAAATATACCCTCAAAATCGGGATTTGAGGTAGAAAACCCGATTTTTGGTAGGTGCATGAATAGTTTGTTGTGTAACTCCGTTTTGTCTAGCTGAATTTTATCAATTAAAACGTTGAAAGAAAATAAACCTTTAAAATGGTATATAGACCATTTTTTACCGAACGAACCGACAAAGTTACAGGTAAAATCATTTGAAAATTTCTCATTTTTTAATTTTTTTAATTTGAACAACGTTTCGTTGAATAATTTTATTCCGTGGCACCATCATTTTGGTTAAATTTTAAAAGCCTGTTTAATTTTGGGTGCAACAAGCTATTATTTACCGCAATCGGCTGAATGCACTAGCAAATTTTTAGTATTCGTAATAAAACGCAAACAAAAAATTTTTTTTCTAAAAATGTTTGTTTGACCTTTTTCGTTTATATACCCTCCAGAAATATATATTATCATTGATTTCACGTATAAGTGACTAGTAGTAGTCTGCCAACATGAGATGAGTTCTTTTCTTCAATTTTGAGTGATATTAGAATCATAACATACGAACGTGACCGAGATTTAGTTTCCAAATTAGAATTTTTTTACCCCCTTCTATTCAATATTGATGAGCACTGGACACATATAAATTTAGGTTCCATCCAATTGCTAGCGGTATATCAACGGCTAAAGGTGCTCCCAGACTATATGTTTCATACAGCTGATATGTCAAAAAAATTGCTTCTCCTTCGGCCATTCAAACTAAAAATAAATTCATTACAAATCAATTTATTTCTTTATCTTAAAATTAATTTATCTTAAAATTTCTTTTTTCTTCTATTTTCACAAAATAAATTTTTAAAAAATTTATCAAACTGACATTTTGTACAAATGGAAAAACATACGAAATTCGAGACAGTTCTAAATCAAAAATTTACAGACGCAAATACAAACGACATTTCAAAACCACAGTTGCATATGTTCCACACTATATGTAGCTAAGAACCATTTGTAATTTTTGACGTGTCATATGTATGAAACATTTATAGGGTATTCACAAGGTGTGCTATCATGTCATATTATCATATTGTCCTAAAATTTTACAACTAATATTTACAAGATAAATAAGTGCAAATAAGAAACATCTGTTTGATCACGACACTTCAATAAACATAGCATTCAGAGTTGAAATATACAAGTGCTTTTTTATATGCAAGACAACAATAAAATGTTTAAACTAGTGTAAAATCTTAGGACAATATGACATTATGACATGATAGCACACCTTGTGAATACCCAAATAGTGTAGAGGCACTTTAAGCGATTTATTATACACCTCTATTAACCCTCTGTTACTAACGCTATTCGGAGTTACGTCATTACTAACCTGGGTGTAATCCACCCATAAATTTTAATTCATTAATTTGTAAAAAATAACGCTAAAACAGTAAAACTCTTCTGCTTTTATTAATTTCGTATATTTTATTATTCTATTAAACTTAAAATTTGTCCAGCTTAATTAATATTTTATTAATATTTTTAATAAAAATATATCAAAATAACGTTAATTAGCGAACCAAAAATAAAAAAATAGCATAATGATTTGAATAATTTCACATTTCGAGGTCAAATTATTTGCCACGTTCTTCGAGAGGGCCAATTTGAAAAGCTAAAAGATGTATGAAAAAAAATTTTCTAAAAATTTTCAAAAAAATTTTTTTTTGCAATGAAAATTTTTTAAAATAATGACCTCTAATTATTCGTTATAATTGAAACATTAGCCTCTCATGGCACAGCAGCGCAAGCATCGTAAATAAGCAGCTGGTACATAGAATAAATGTCGATTATGCAAAACTTAGTTACATAGTCAAAATAAAACGGAATTCAAAGGAATTCTTGGTCACAGAATTATACAATTTCACATTTGTTTTGCCAAATCGTCAAATGCATTAAAGAATACGATGAAATCAAAATTAAATAGAACTTCAATGTTTATCTATCTAGAGATGCATTTTTGTTTTTATCTGAGCATTGCCATGCATTGCCATGTTGTGCATAATCAGATATACGGAAATCCCATTAAACAGATTTCTATGTTACACTTGTTAAGCCATGTCTAATTGGACCATTACAAAAGTAATTGAATGATGCAATAATTGCATATTATTGCAAAATATTATAACAAAAAACCCTGTTCAAATGTTCAAATTGTTTGTCAAATGGCTAGTCAAATACATATCATAGTTTCTGCACTTCCTTGTGAAGTAAAAATCATCTTAAACGCCAAAAAAAGGGATTTTCTTATTATTTATTGAAATTATAATAAGAGACTTTTTTTATTTACTATGGAAATTAATTATTTTCTTTTCATTTTTCACAATATTTAATTTAATAAAAGTTATTAAAGAATTAAAAATAAATATATATTTTAAGTAACAACAAAAAAAATTAGTTAAATTTTATTGTGTTGTTTATGAGGATGTTTTCTTGTTGTTTTACTTTTACTATTGGTGGTGGTTTTTGTTGATTATTGTTTCTTGCATTCTTATGATGTTGGATTGTTGTTATTGTTGTTTTTTCTGTTGATGATTATAATGATGATTAATTTGTAAATATGATTACTAGTAATGATGTGATTACGTTTGTTGTTGGCGTTGTTGTTTATGGTAGTATTGGTGTTGTTGTTGGTCTATTGCGATGATGTTTATGTTTTTCATTGTTATTATTTTGTGGTATATCTTAGTAAAACTGAATGATCTACTGGAAAAATGTGATTTCGGAGGGTATATTCGGAGAAATATTTAAGGTAATTGAAAAATAACGCCAGTATTTTATGCCAGGGCCTTAGTCAGTAATTTTTTTTCAAAATTAAAATATAGGGGCTATTATTTGTTTCATTTCAATTTTACGTTTAGTTTTTTATATTTTATATACAGTTGCGAACAAAATAATAGCAGCCGTCTTATATTCAGATATGTTTGGATAAATAATGCTAGTATACAAATTTCGTATCTGGTAAACCCATTCTTATTCGTATATGTCCGTTTAACCCTGGTTTCAAATCTGTACTCAATTTCCTCCTATATTGTAACATTTTCAATTTACAGGGTGTTTAACGTTTTTGGCACGTGTTTAGTATTATTGATCTAGAATCTGAACTACTCATCATAAAATTAAAAATATCATTTTGTATTTTAGAAAAAATATCAGCTCTTCAATCCATATATCAACACTATCGTGAAGCCATTTTGCAAAAACCTCAAAAATTCATGTTTTTCGTAAATATATTGGCTGGTGTAATAGTTTTTGCAAACTTAAAGTAAAAATTAAATGAAACAAATAACTGTACCTATATATTAATTTTGAAAAAAAATTTCATCAAGATTCCCTCCCATGGGTAAATCCTAACTACGGCCCTGGCATAAAATACTGGCGTTATTTTTCTAGTACCTTAAATATTTCTAAAAAATTCGAGTTAAAATGATGGAAAAAATACCCTCCGAAATCACATAAAATAATACTTAAATTTGCAAAATATCACGATTTGAACATAAAAATCGAAAAAACGAACATATAATATGCACTTAAAACACTTAAATATTCGCTAAAAAAGGTAAAATATGCAATTAAAAATATTTTTCTTATTTTTTATTATCGGTTAAAAAATCAATATTGCATTTAATTAACAAAAACAAAAAAACAATTAATTTTTAATACATATAAAATTAATTTATAAAAAAAAAGTAAAGTGCATTTAAAAGTACCTAATAATTCAAAGTTATCGTTTTCCAAAATATTTCGTATTGAATTTTAATGGTTGCAAATCAAAAAAAGCAAAATATGCAAAAACCACATGAATTTATTGTATAAAAAATATACGCAATTAATATGCAAAAATAAGCATTTTTTGTATAATATGCAAAACCATGCATTTATTACAAAATATTTAAAAATATGCACTAACTATTGAATGCCATTTAGAAGGAATTTTCATGAATCGCAAAGATAACTTAACCATTTGCGCTTTAAGATGCCCAGAACGCATGAAATTTGCATGAAATTAATAGCCCTTAATATCTTTGCCAATGTTCTGCTGCGTTTGTTCTATACAACGAAAAACATCGTGTTCTGGTAAAGCAAGCGGCGAACAAGTTCTGTTTTGAAGCCGACGAGTGTTCTGCACTGCTCGGTTCTTGTCGTTTAATGAATTGGTTATGTTCTGCTTGACATAACAGAGTTATGTTATGTTCTGAACTCGGCACTGTTGGCTCTACTGTTGTAGAAAAAACGAGTGCATTTGTGCAGAGGTTTAGGATATAGCAAAATATATTTCGAATTTCGCACATGATTTTTGTATTTAATTTGCACTACGCGCTTATTTTGTCGATTTACGAACCCCAATTGACAACAATGGAAATGGATAGTTGACAACAAAAATGCAACACACGCGATTACGTGTTTTCTCTAGGTAAATTTCTTGGTTGAAAATTCGATAGTTCATTTCTATTGCAGCCGATTGAAGTAAATGATAGCTTATTGAACGCAAAACTAAACAGGCTTTTAGAATCCTGCCAAATTATTGCTGCCACAGAACAACATTTGTCAACAAAACCTTATTAAAGTTTAAAAAAATAAAAAAAAACGATACATTTTCAAATGATTTTATCTGTAACTTTGTCAATTCGTTCGATCAAAGAACCTTTATATTGTTTTGAAGGTCTATTATTCTTCTTTTTATCAACGTTTAAATTTTTAAAATTGAGTTAGACGTAACGGAGTTACATAACAAACTATACATGCACCTACCATAAATCGGTTTTTTTACCACAAATCTTGATTTTGAGGGTATATTAAAAAAACCAAGTATGCAGTTATCTTATGTTCCATCAGATCTATAACATCTGCTATGTCTTATGCCAAGTTTTTTTGATTTTTTCTCATTTTGTTACACCGTTTAATTGTTAACAATCAATCATTTTATAAGAAATCAAAATAGAAATCAATAATTGATCGATATTTTTACGATCGGGAAAAAATTTCATAATAAATCGAAATTTTTAAGATAAAATTTTCAGTCAATCAGTGAGCGATATTTTCTCAATCATTGTTGATCACAGTTTGGGATTTGATCAATCTAGGAGGAAAAAAGTAAAAAACAGTTGCTCAAAATTAATTTTTCCCTGGAAAATAAAGCTAGAACTCCCAGGAAGCCCTGTCAAAAGTTTGAAAAAGATTGCTTTTCTGATATACTTAAAACGGCTGTAGTAAAACGGTGCTTTTAGTGTTTTTTTATTAAAATTATTTCAAAATCCAAGATAGCAGTTTTTTGTATTAAGTACGCTGATTACGGCCAGTTTTTCAGAACGAGTTTAAAGTATAGTCAAATTAAACCTAGCTTAACTCACTAAAATTTGACGTTTAAACTTGATTTAGGCAAAAAAGAAACACATTATATGGTAATTGAAGTCAATTTAACTTCAATGAATGCTAAAATATCTATTTAAACCGAGTTTAAACGTCCAATTTGGGTGAGTTAAGCCAGGTTTAATTTGACTTAAGTTTAAACTCGTACTGAAAACTGGCCATTAACTTTTTTTGTTGAGGCAAACCTTCGAGAAGATATAAAGATTAATCTACAGTAATAAAACTCATTTTCTTGTTTGTTTGTTTGTTTGGCCTTTATACAAATCTAAACGGCTCAACGGATTTTGCTCAAACTAGACATACATAGTAAGTGCATCTCAGCTTAAAATAATACATACTTAGTTTTTTCAACGCCCCCTTTGAAATTTTTCAACTAACGGTAATTTTGTTATTATAAAACTTTTTAGCATCGAAGATTTTTGTGTATTTAATTTTAAAAAATTCTGTAATTTTGACATCAAAAACGCTCACATATATTAAAAATTGTAGAAATTTTCAGTACTACGACTTTTTCATAAAACATTGTTACCTAAGAATGAGAAAAAACGACATTAAAATCAAAGTTTGATCTTTCGATGCAAATATCTCCGCTGTCCATTAATATATTTTATTCAAATTTTTTTGTTCAAAAGTTCAATAAAATCACTTTACAAAAATAGGTTCAACTGTACCGTTAAGTCAGTGTATACATGTTTTATGATTATGTCAAAAAAGATCCAAAGCATTGACGTTTTACTCAAAAAATGACTCAAAAATTGTTGTTGTTGTAAAAATGAAATCAATTAAAAACTGCACATCTGGCTACCTTTCATATGACATAGCATTTATTTGCAAAAATTCTTCCAGCTAAGCGCAAAAATTATTTTACTGTTTTTGTCATCAAAACAACAAGGGTTTGATTGATTTTTTTCGCGAAATTTATTTTAACCAAAATGTTGTTTTTATATTTTTTACAAAAAAGTCAAGTCTCAAAAATAATTTATGTGAAAAATTACCCTAATAACTTTTTCCAATCAAAAATTATAGCTAAAAATCTATTTTTCCATACCAGACTATTATTAATTAAACTGAGTTTTGTCTTAAAATTCTCTATATAATTTGAACGTCCCCATTTATCTCAATGATTGCAGTTGTGTGTCTAGAGTAATTGCGAACATTTTGGTTTATATAAAATCTTCCTTATAGTAAAATCTACTTAGTTTTTTTTTTGTCTCCCCACCTCCCGCCCCCCTGCTGTTAAATTTGTTTTGCTGTGATGGCTTTATTTTTTCTCACTATTGTATCACCGTTGTCACTCAGTTCTTTATCAATGGTACTTTAAATGTTGTATATACATCACCATTTCATCGAAAGATGACTGTGAATAAGAATGCTGTAAAAGTTAATTTTTTCATGTTATCAGTTTCAGGTATATGGAGATATAATAAAACAGATGCGCATCTGGTAAGCACAATTATTTCATTGGTTTTGATCTGTGCTTTAAATTCACAGATAGAAGGCGCCGCATTTGTAAGTACTGTAGGTACAAACTATACACCTTGCGGTGAATAGCCGAATGATGTCTACCAAAAGTTTCTTCAAATTTAACCCCACACGTTTGGGATTACAGACAGGTGGCGCTATTTGCTGCCTACAGAAGAATATCTGATGTTCTTATGTAGCTAGCAGATAAGTTTTGCGAAATTTTTTGCGAAAATGCTATGCTACCAAACTTTTAAAATGTCAAATTATGCAGTAATGCCAGTTTTTCAGTCTCAGCGTCATCTTGCCGTCAATAAGGGCTAAGTGTTGTTTACTTTTACAGGTGCGCTTTCAACACTTAAAAACATAGAATTGCATCAATTTAAATGTCCAGCTCACTTGCTGCATTATTTGTTGTTTTTGCTTTGCTTGCAAATGCGATGATATGATCCTGATCTCCCATGAAAAAAACGCAGCTAACATAAATTTTAGTACAATCATTTTTAGTACAACGAATTTTTCATAAAACATTGATAGCTAAGAATGAGAAAAAAATTATATGGAAATCAAAGTTTTTTACTTTTATCAATCACCAATATCTCCGCTGTTTTTAATATATTTCATTAAAAAATTTTTTGTTAAAAAGTTCAATTTAATTTTTAATATAAATTTTTGATTAAATGTTAAAATGTCCATATCTTAAGAATGCATTGAGTCTCACCATAATTTTTATATTGTTGAAAAGGTAATTTCGCTAGCTTTAAGAATAAATAAATGTTTAAATTATTTTTCATTTTTAAAATATGTTTTTCGTACCCCTCTTTGAATTCAATTAGCTCACCGCAAGAGATGGAACCACCAACAACAAAAAATTTCCAAAACTTTTTTGGATTAAAATTCGTACAGCTACCTTTCTAACGGTAGCTTAAAATAAAATTCAACATGTTTTTCATTATTCCAGAATTTAAAAAACATTTAATCGAAAAGTGTATATTAAAATGTTAATATAAATGACTCTCGAGTAACACCGGGTATATCAGCTAGTTTAAAATAAAATTAGTTGCTTCATAAATCTTTGTTTTCTTTAAATTAGCGATGAAAAGTATAGCATAAAAATAACATGAAAACTGAGCTAACATTTTGATGGACTGCCAAAAATTTTGTACGCATATGTTTGCATACATATTGAATTTGTTGTTAAGTTCCAATCTCATAGATAGTTCATACAAAAATTTAGCTGCTAGTTTTTAAAACTTTTTTCGATAAAACAAAAAAATAAAATTTTCTTTGAAAACCAAAAAGCCTGCAAGTTCTTTTAAATCGGTATTCATTGCAATAACAGATAAGAAAGTTGCAAAATTTTCTGTTTTTCTAATATAATTTAGTTCTTCGAAGTCAAAACTCAAAGAGTAAATTTTCTCTATAGACAACTAGCTGAAACCCGGCGAGTTGCTGCCACGCCCTCTTGTTCAACAACCTTTTTAATGGCAGCCGTAGCTTACTAAGTAGAGTGCATGGCCTGTAAGCTAAGGAACCGTGGTAGCCCGGGTTCAATTCTCAACTCAGACAGTATGTTTTTCAATTGAATAACTATTTCTGTTCGACTGCCACCTAGCTATTTGATATCGTAAATTTTGGTTGTATAAGAAGTGCCATGTCCCCATGTTGTGCGCACATAAAATATTAAGGGTTCTCATCTAAGCATGTTAACATGTATAGCATTTAAACTTTTGATGAGCGATAAAGTGTAAATAGCGTTAATGTCGACAAAATGGCGGCTGGGGCTGTGACAACATTATGACTTTTTTAAATTTTAAACCTTTTCAAAATCTTCATTTACACATAAAAATAAATAAAACGTGTTCAAATTTAGTTCAACTACTTAAAATATGTAATAATTAGCGCCAAAGGCAACCCTCATTCACACACGTAGATTTACATGCTAGTTTACACTACAAAATAGGCTCGGAAATGATGTAAACTCACGCCCATATAAATTTTGACAGATAGCTTACGCGCACGTAAGTTCACAAGGTTTACAATGTTTACGGGTTAGTTACATGCTTAGATGAGAACCCTTATTATCAATGAAACCAAAAATCATGAAAATCGACGATCCGTTCTCGAGTTATGAGTGCACACACGGACGGCGCTCAGTTCGCTTTTTTCGATTTTAGGATGACATTTGCATTATCCCAGAAACTATAAAAGCTAGGGCCATGAAACTTTGTACAAATGAGTTTTAGCCTAAATTAAGTAACAGCAAAAACATAAGAATTCTAGGTCAACTGCATCGCCTGCGAACCATTTTTTTTTAATAAAAAAAACCCGCATAAAATTGCTTATTTATTTTTTTAAGAGTAAATTTAGTTTATATGGTTTGCTTAGTTTATTTAATATTTCAAATCGAATAACTTTTAGATTTATCTCCTATAAAACAATGTTACTAAATTAACGAAATTCAAAAAAAATTTTAAAAATGGTTGCTAATACAAAATAAGATCACAACTTGTTTTAAATTATGAATTCTTTTTTATTTTTCTTTAAATATAAAAGTACCTACAAATTGTCTTGGAAATCAGTGCATTTTAGGGCAAAATTTGATTTTTAAGACTCTTTTCAAATTAAGTGGTTTTTCTTAATAGCAGCTAGATGCAGCAGGTTTTTACAGAAAGAAGTACGATATTTTATGATAGTTATACCCTTCGACTTTAATAATGCTTTATTAGCTAAATATTTTCTACTAAATTTTACTTAAATTTTCATTGCTTGAAAAATGTACAATCATTTTTCTATTTTTATTTATTAACAGTTTTTTATTATGTTTTATATTAAACTAGCTAATATACCCGGTGTTACTCGAGAGTCATTTATATAAACATTTTAACATACACTTCTCGATTAAATGTTTTTTTAAAATCTGGAATAATGAAAAACATGTATTTTATTTGTAAGCTGCCGTTAGAAAGGTAATTGAATGAACATTAATCCAAAAAAGTTTTGGAAAATTTTTTTTGTTGTTGGTGGTTCCATCTCTTGCGGTAAGCTAATTGAAATCAAAGAAGGGGTACGAAAAACATATTTTAAAAATTAAAAATAATTTTTATATTTACTTAATCTTAAAGCAAGCACAATTACCTTTTCAACAAAATAAAAATTATGGAGGGACTCAAGCGGAGTTATTGGCGTTAAAAGTAAAAACTTTGATTTTCATATAATTTTTTTCTCATTATAAGCCATCAATGTTTTATGAAAATTCGTTGTACTAAAAATGATTGTACCTACTAAAATTTCTATTAGATGTATTTTTTCATAGGAGATCAGGATCATATAATCGCATTTGCAAGCAAAGCAAAAACAACAAAAAGTCCAGCAAGTGAGCTGGACATTTAAATTGATCCAATTCTATGTTTATAAGTGTTGATGACGCTAGATGACGCTGCGACTGAAAAAACTGGCAGTACTGCATTATTTTACTTTTTAAAAGTTTGGTAGCAATAGCATTTTCGCAAAATATTTCGCAAAACTTATCTGCTAGCTACATAAGAACATCAGATATTCTTCTGTAAGCAGAAAATACCACCACCTGTCTGTAATCCCAAACGTGTGGAGATGAATGTGAAGAAACTTTTGAAAAAACATTATTCAGCTATTCACCGCAAGGTGTATGTATAGTTTGTACCCAGAGTTCTTACAAATGTGGCGCCATCTATCTGTGAATTTAACGAACAGATCAAAACTAATGAAATAATTGTGCTGACCAGATGCGCATATGTTTTATTATATCGCCATATAGCTGAAACTGATTGCATGAAAATATTAACTTTTACAGCATTCTTATTCACAATCATCTTTTCGATAAAATTGTGATATATATACAACATTTAAAGTACCATTGATAAATAACTAATTGACAACGGTGACACAATAGTGAGAAAAAATAGAGCCATCACAACAAAACAAATTTAACAGGAGGGGGGCGGGAGGTGTGGAGACAAAAAAAAACTAAGTAGAACTATAAGGAAATTTTATATAAACCAATATGTTCGCAATTACTCTAGGCACACAACTGCATTCTTAGAGAGATAAATGGGGATGTTCAAACTACATAGATAATTTTAACACAAAACTAAGTTACATTAATAGTCTGATATAAAAATAGATTTTTAGCCATAAATTTTGAGTGGAAAGAGATATTGGGGTAATTTTTTCACATAAATTATTTTTGAGACTTGACTTTTTTGTAAAAAATATAAAAACAACATTTTGGAAAAAATAAATTTCGCGAAAAAAATCAATCAAACCCTTGTTGTTTTGATGACAAAAACAGTAAAATAATTTTTGTGCTTAGTTGGAAGAATTTTTGCAAATGAATGCTATGTCATATGAAAGGTAGCCAGATGTGCAGTTTTTAATTGATTTCATTTTTACAACAACAACAATTTTTGAGTCATTTTTTGAGTAAAAAGTCAATGTTTTGGATCTTTTTTGACACTGACTTAACGGAACAGTTCATCCTGTTTTTGTGAAGTGATTTTATTGAACTTTTGAAAAAAAAAATTTTAATAAAATATATTAATGGACAGCGGAGATATTTGCATCGAAAGATCAAACTTTGATTTTAATGTCGTTTTTTCTCATTCTTAGGTAACGATGTCGTTTATGAAAAAGTCGTTGTGCTGAAAATTTCTCCAATTTTGAAGATATGTGAGAGTTTTTGATGTCAAAATAACAGAAATTTTTAAAAATTAAATACATAAAAATCTCCTATGGTAAAAAGTTTTATAATAACAAAATTACCGTTAGTTGAAAAATTTCAGAGGGGGCGTGGCACAAACTAAGTATGTTAAATTTTAAGTTTGGATGCATTTAATATGTTTACTTAGTTTGAGCAAATTCCGTTGAGCCGTTTAAATTTGTATAAAGGCCAAACAAACAAACAGAAAATGAGTTTTATTACAATACTATAGATTCAATAGCGATTAAGACATAAAAAAGTCCAAAAAACAAAACTTTGAAATATACTTTGTGCTCGAAGTTATTATTGTTTAAACATGACTTTATTTTTTGGGTTTTATTGAGCTTGTTTTTGTAAAAAAGTTTCAACTATGACGAATTTTATAAAAAAAAAATACAATACATCAATTTCTAATAGCACATTCATAATACATGTTTTATAATCTGACGAATAAAAATATTTTTTTATAAATTTTAACAAAAAAATGTCATCCTAAAATTAAAAAGCGCACTGTGCGGCGGTCCCTTTTATATATATAGATTCAATGAAACACCCTGTAACCAAGAGGGTGTTTGAAATAGACCGCAAGGAATGAACCAAGGAATCGTATCACAAAAATTTTAGAATTTTTTCCGGTTAGATTTAATTTTTTTTTCTCTATCAGTAAAGTGATGTGTCTGTGAACATGAGCAAGAATACTTAAACGTGTTAACATAATTATGTTAAGGAGCACAAATTACACTTTGCGCCACTGTTTTCGAACATGGCATCCCATTATATTTTTCTTCTAGATTTTAGTCTCTATACACGAAAATTGCAAAAAAAAAGATAAAAAAAGAAGATTTGTAAAAGATAGGTATTTTTAATTTTCTAATTTTTTACGTTGTTTTCGAATATAGTTGCGTATATTTGAACATATCTTAGATAGCACTTATCCAATTTTTATAATTAAACCTATAAATTTGAGCCTAATGAAATTTCCTACATGTTTGTTCAACAATTTTTTTCATTTCTATAAGTAGTTTTTGCGCTATCAAAATAAGTATTTTGAAAAAATATTTTTTTACGTATAAATGCAAGTCAAAATTGTTTTCAAAAATTCATAAAAAATTCGATAACTGCAAAAGTGGGATATTATTTTTTTACAAAAACAATGTTATTTAAGTAAATAAGCTATCGCCAAGGGCGTTCGCAGGATTTGTTCTAGGGGGGAGGGGGGAGCTATGTTTATATAATTCTATTTTCTGATATTTTTGGTACTTATTTTGTTATCATGATACGCTGGTTGACACACGCATGAACAAATAATAAAATTATATATATTTCAAAGACGGTGTAAAATCTTTCTCGTATCATGCCCGAAAAATTTTTAAATTTAAATGTTTTTCATGTAATTTAAAAAAATTTTCTCAGCAAATATTCTTAGCATTAAATAAATTAAATAATGTGAGGTCTCCTTTGTCCTTATATAAAATCTCATTAATTACAATTAAGATCCTAAGTTTTCCTCTTTTCAAATAAGAATACAAGAATTTCCCACTTTTTTTTTTAATCGTCCTTGTCTGATATGTAGTTTGGATTTTAGGGCGAATTTATGGCAAAAAAATAAAAAAAGTTCACAAAAAAGGACATAAAATTAACATGAAATCTCATTTTTAAAATTCCTCCAAGGCTGCAGTCTTGTAGTAAGAGGCTCAACAAACGTTTTGGTGTCATAAATCGTCCTTTTATGATGTATTGTTTAGTAGTTATGGCTAAAAAAAAACTAGAAAATCATTAAAAATTACGTATAAAACTAAGATTCTTGAAATAAAAATATTTTTTCTAAAAATGCAGTCTTGTATATATATGTATTAGAAACATTTTTGAGCATAAATCGTCCTTGTAGGATGTATGGTTTGGGAGTTATGATAAAAAAACCAGATGTTTTTGGCATACTTGTACTCCAAAAAGTGTTCTACAACTCCTAAACTACAAGAGATAAAGCTAAACGCATTTCGACAGAGAAGTAACTCGCCTTAAGGATGATGCCATGGTAATCATTTTAATACATGAATCGTTCTTGTCTGATATGTAGTTTGGATTTTAGGGCGAATTTATGTCGAAAAAATAAAAAAAATTCGCAAAAAAGGACATAAAATTAACATGAAATCTAATTTTTAAAATTCCTCCAAGGCTGCAGTCTTGTAGTAAGAGTCTTAACAAACGTTTTGGTGGTATAAATCGTCCTTTATGATGTATTGTTTAGGAGTTATGGCTAAAAAAACTAGAAAATCATTAAAAATGACGTATAAAACTAAGATTCTTGAAAAAAAAAAAATTTTTTCTAAAATTGCAGTCTTATGTATATATGTATTAGAAACATTTTTGAGCATAAATCGTTCTTGTAGGATGTATTGTTTGGGAGTTATGATAAAAAAACCAGATGTTTTTGGCATACTTTTACTCCAAAAAGTGTTCTACAACTCCTAAACTACAAGAGATAGAGAAAAACGCATTTCGACAGAGAAGTAACTCGCCTTAAGGACGATGCCATGGTAATCATTTTAATACATGAATCTTTCTTGTCTGATATGTAGTTTGGATTTTAGGGCGAATTTATGTCGAAAAATAAAAAAAAGTTCACAAAAAAGGACATAAAATTAACATGAAATCTAATTTTAAAAATTCCTCCAAGGCTGCAGTCTTGTAGTAAGAGGCTTAACAAACATTTTGGTGGTATAAATCGTCCTTTTATGATGTATGATTTGGCTAAAAAACAAAAAAAAACTGGAAAATCTCCAAAAATTACGTATTCTTGAAAAAATAATATTTTATTCTAAAAATGCAGTCTTATTTATGTATGTATTAAAAAAATTTTTGAGCATAAATCGTCCCTGTAGGATGTATGGTTTGGGAGTTATGACGAAAAAACAGATTTTGTCAAATTTATGTTCATGTTCATCTAAATTCTAGTAAGTTGTTTTTTCTTGTAACTTTTTAGAGTAAAACATTAAAACTCTATAATTAACTACTACCCACTGAACCATATGCGAAGGTTTTGGGTAAAGTGATAATTTTGAGTACGTTTTCGGTTAGACATTTTTTGTGATTTTTTTTTTAATTGTATAATCCTTTTTAGAGAAAATAAAATTCGTGAACATTTTTTACATAATTAACAACATTTTTAGAGCCTAAAACCAAACATTCTGTTATAGTTTTATGTCATTTTAGCAGGAAACAATTGCTGAACCATGAATAAGTTCAGAAATAATAATAAATGTTATTTTTTTCACATTCTAATGAGGGACGGGCCTGGATATATTACAACTAAATATATTCAAATAAAGCATATTATCTATATGCAATAACAAGACAATTTAAGACTGAAAAAGTTTCATTTGTGAGTGCCGAAAAAGTGGTTTTCTATGGTTCGTTTATTTACTCGTTTTTGAACAAAAAAGATTCGCTTTTGAGAGGCATTTTAGGCCGACGAGTCCAAAAGGATTCATTTATGAGTCCCGAAAATTAACTTTTTTACCCGAAAAGGTTCATAAATGAATTAAAAAAAGATAGATGTTTCTAAAACATATATATACACAAGGCTGCATTTTTAGAAAAAAATATTTTTTTTCTAGAATCTTAGTTTTTTATACGTCATTTTTGGTGATTGTCTAGTTTTTTTTTTTTAGCCATAACTCCTAAACCATACATCATAAAAGGACGGTTTATGCACCAAATGTTCACTGTGTAGTTGTAAGATATTAAAAAAATATTTTTAAAAGTCTCAATAAATTTAACTTAAACTTTAACTTGGACTTTACTGGAAAAGTTAAGCAATTTCCGTTTTTTAGGTACATACTTAAAAACTGAATGGGTTTCTTATTTTCTGATAAGCGATAATTTAAACATTATAGAAAAAGTTACAAATAGAACATTTTCCAGTAACAAGATTTTTTTATCTAACACACGCAACAACAGTCCATATGTTTAACGTCAAAAGAGAGAATTTGCTTCTTTCTTTTAATTCAGTTTGAGTGTAGAAGCAATGTAAACAAAGTTTAATAATTATAATTGACTGTGTGAGTTGTTTGAAAAGTTGAAACAATTTATACATGCGTTCATTTGCTTAAAAGCTATTTAATTTAATAGCCAACCACAAAGAGCAAATGTATCTCAAACGCTTCAATTTGATCGACATATTCATTTGAATCCATATGTTTTACACGCTTTACTTATGATGACTTCAATGTTTATTTTTTTCGAAATGTACATTTATCTTCCATTACTTTCATCACTCCCCAGATTGCAGGAGTTACTTGTGAGCCACACATACATAATTGTATTTGTACTCAAAATAAAATGCATTTTCAGTTTAGCCATATAGAGTTGAAACCAAAGATTCCACAAGTTCAGCCAGCATATGTCCATAGAAACATGCATAGTTTTTCTTTATTAATAAAATAAAATCAACAAATTTATTTCAATACCAAAACAGTTAGAAATTCAAAAGCAAATTCATGATCATCTAGAAAAAATATGGTGACAGACTGTCTGGATGAACTAGACATAATGTCTGACCGGACTTAAGTGTTTACTAAAAGTATCTATGAAAGTAACACTTGAGGAAACCTGATGCATTGAAATGCATAAAATAGTTCTAGCTATACACAAACATATGGCACACCATACAGACAGGAAATTCCAATATGTAATTGGATACAATAGCAAATTGCTATAAGCTTAAAATTTGAAATTAGAATAAAAGGTCGTCGTTTCGAAAATAACAAACCGATTTTCACTCTAAGGTCTCTGTTGACATGCTTGCAAGACTCTTATAATGTGTAAATTGATATCTGAAAATAGAAAGAGCACATTAGAAAAACAAAAATCCATACAACTCCTTAGATCTGGCATCAACAGATCAGTGTAAAAGTCAAGCTACTTCATAGAATACCATGATACAAAGAACTACAGATAAAGTATTGCGCATGTCCGCCATCTTTGCTGTGACGTGCAAGGTGCTCATTGGTTTCAACGTAGTTACAATTTTTTCATAGGGTGTAAAGATTTTAAAATGCCTAAATTTTCTTATGAAAACTTGCTTTACTGAAATGAAATAAATATTGTTAAATAAAGCACATGTTCAAGAAAAAGTAAATATATTTTTTAGTACTGGTTGTTATAAAAATTACATATTTTGTAGGGGTGTTTTTTTCCCTTTTTTACCGATTTACACAAAAAGCGGCTACGTTGCTTGATGTGCTTGACAGAATTTTGACTGTTTGTTCATTTTCATTTTGCTATCTTCGTCTCTTATTGACATTTTCTTTTGAATGTATTCATAAAGTGTCACATTTCACGAGCACCGATGACGAGGTGCGCAGTAAATGTTGTTGGTTGGGCCGGGAATACTTTATCTGTAGTTCTTTGTATCATGATAGAATACCATACATAGCATATGTTTGGTCGAGAAACTGGTGCCGCGATGTCTGACTCGCAGAACATTGCAGCGGTTTTCACTGTCATGCATGCATGCATGCCTTAAAATATTTATTTTACGATTGACCCTTGAGTGTCAGTGTTAGAGTTAGCAGCTAAATGGCTATCTTTAAACATTTGAAGTATATTTTTGCACCTTAGTAGCTAAACAAATATTATGAGCAATATGAAAACTAACTGCAAACTTTGACTGTATAAAAACGTTTCTAAGCATTATTTGACTACGGTTGTTCTATAAAACTTTTTAGTTTAATGTACTTCAAACATTATCATTTTCATTGCAGAATATAACCATCGTTTTCCCACCGTTAATTCACCATTTATGGAAAGAATTCGTAAGCGTCGCGCCTTTGCAGATCCTGAACTCAATTATGTACTAGATGCGGCAACACTTAGTGCAGCTGTTAAGCAAATTCATATGGAAGTTGTACCTGTCGATTTTAGCTACAGATGTTCTCCCACCAGTGCTCAAGAATCTAAGCCCACAATAGCAGTTCCAGAAAATGTCGCTTATCTCTCGCATACTGACTATTTGTTGAACTATTGCGATAGAACTGATGGGACAAATAAGTTTTCGGACATCCAGAGCAATGACATTATTTTCAAATTAACAACAAACAGAGCGAAAAGTACTACATCTTTGTCTTCCAAGTCTGCTACGCATGAGTCACTCATTAAACGTCCTAAATTAAATTTCTCAATTGAATCTATTATTGGCAAAGTCCCGTAACGCTGGAATTTGCAATAACTGTAGAATTAGTTTTTAAGCACCATTTATATATATAAAATAAAAGCTCAAATCATTCTTAACAATGTCTTTTCAGTTTTATTACAATTGAATTTTTCAAATATAATTGTATGTGGTTTTCGAAGGATCTTGATTTCAAATTATGTATATAGCAAAGTCCTGCGTCCAGGACCGTAGGTAGCCAAATTCTGGCCCGGGAGATTACAATGTAAGGGCCCCCCTGAAAATGTTTTCAACACATCGGCACGTTATCAATGGCCACATTCCAGCCGAAAAAGTGCTCAGGTAGCGAAGTAGCATAAAGTGATACTTTCTGCTGAATGGGTTTTTTTGCGAAACGTCAAACGGCAAACAGCTGTTCGCCATTCGCTGTTTTTTTAACATCTAAAATTTGTTTATACAATTGTGCATTCGTTTCACACAAGAAATCATTAATTAACAGCTTTATTGAAGAACTAGCAAATACCCGCTGCTTAGCCTGCGATAAAAATATTAAATAACATGCACAAATTTTAAATCTTAAAATTAAAGTATTTAGTTGTATTAAAACAAATTCAAAATATAAAAATTATTGTGTTCGTTTTGTTTAATTATGAAAAAATGGTATATATATTAAGAAATTACTTTATTTAATTTGAATAACTTATTTTAACGGTAATTGTTATGATGACATAAATTTACCTGGCTTTCTTTTTTTTTACTTTTGAAAAAGTCCTGCATAACAGCGTTATAAATAAAAATTGGGTAAAAAAATTTTTAAAATTTATAACCAAAAATTTAATTTTTTACATATATTCTGAAAATAATTATATTCTTCTTAAATTGTTGAAATTAAATTGAATCGGCCTTCTTCAGTTATTAATTGTTGTTATTGGGCTTCGTTCGGCCAAACAACAATTCTTCTGAAATTAAAAAAAACCGATATAATGACATCAAACTTTTGGCGATATCTCTATACTATAGACTTTCTCAATGCATGACAATGCATTTTTGTATGGAATCAAGTCGTTGATTAATAAAATTAACGGCAATTTTCTTTTCTTTTCGGAAATATTTTGTACGGATATTAGGTATGTTTTAAAAAAACCTGTTATTATAAAACTATAGATTTTCTCAGTATAACTCATAAGCCTCAGAATGAGAATAAAACGTTTGAAATTTCATTTTTGGCTTAGCAAGCAAACATTTCCGCAATGTACATATCGATTTTCATGCAATTTTTTTTTTTTTGTTTGAAAGTTCAATTAAGTAAATTGGGAAAATGAGAAAAGGTTTACCGTTTCCTCACCAATGCAATGTTTTATATTGTTTCAAAAAACCTCTAAAATATTTATTATTTATTATTTATTCATTCATTCATCAACAGATTAAAGTATCCTTACTGACTACTAGACTTAAAGTATTAACAGTTAACAATAAAATAATAAAAATAGTTAGTTATTCAAAATATTGCTTATAGTATGCAAATAAGAACATAAGTGATTTTTGAAAGCATCTCTGCTTAAACCTGGATAGAAATCAACATGTATGCAGACTGAATTCGACAGTTTTAAACAACGTGTTATTGGTTCATTACAAGTGTAGTTTACTCTGCGATATGGTATATGAAATAAATTCCGTGCTCTAAGATCTCGTGAGGGAATGCGAAAACTAATCTGAAGAAGCAATTCAGGACAATTAATGCTACTACATATAATATCCCTTACAAACATGACGGCAAAATATTTACGACGCATCTTCAAAGTGAGAATACCGAGAAGTAGACATCTTACTTTATAAGCCGGCATTTCTATATTCCAATTTAATCGTCCGATTGCCAATCTCGTGAATCGTCTTTGAACTCGTTCAATTCTATCAGAGTGCACTGCGTAAAAAGGATCCCATATAATGCAGCAGTATTCTAATACTGATTTCACAAAAGCATTATATAATGAAATTAAAGAAAAAGGATCGTTAAATTCCTTTGAGTTTCTAGCAATGAAACCCACCATGGAATTGGCTTTAGAGATCATATAATCAATGTGCCTAGATAAACTAAGCTTATGATCAAGAATTACTCCTAGATCTTTCATTTCCGTTATTCGTGATAAAGTTATATCGCCAAGCTTAAACGGGTAAAATAACGGATTAGAGTTTCTGTGAAAAGTCAAACATTGACATTTTGCAATATTGAGCGGTAATAAGTTATCTCGACACCAAGTAGATAGTCTCTTTACATCTGACTCAAGATCCGCGCATTCGGATGTCAAGTTCAAACGAGCAAAAATTTTTATGTCGTCAGCGTACATCAAACACTGAGAAAATTTAAGAATTTTAGGTATTTCATTAACAAATAATAAAAACAGAAGAGGTCCTAAATGACTGCCTTGAGGAACGCCTGAAGTAACTTATACTAAACAATAGTTGCTTATGTTGTACATATTTTTTTTTTAATTTTAATTTTTTTTTTAATTTTCATTTTCCTTATTCTTTCATATAACATAATTTACCTGCACAAACAGTTTCTATCATTAAAAATCATGGGCAACCTACCCCCTGCCCACCCCTATGATTTTTTGATGAAAACTAATTTGCTTAAAATGTTGTTATATTTTTTGCAATGTGTTACAGCTCAAAATCTAATTCATGTGAAAAACATATTTAAATATAGCTTAAAAAATAATTATGTGAAAAATATTTCAAATATTTCAAACTACTCCAAAGTTATATACATAAATCTATGTTTTAATCTATTTCCTTATCTATATATTCATAGTTAACGTTATAGTAGCATTTGTCCTGACCCAATTCAATAAATTTTTTATGATCGTTTTGTGAATTTGTAAAAGTTTAAGTTAACCATCGAACAAAACACATGCTAGACGTTTCCGTTTGAAACATCAATGCATGACGATCAGAATTTTCTGATATATACTTATTAATGTATAGTATTGCCCGGCAGACGTTGCCCTGCCGCAGGCCACCTTACTGCTATATGCGAATTTTCATGCTATTCGAAAAAAAAATTTATATATTCGCCATATTTAGTACAGTTACCGAAAGTAGCCGTATGAACTAAATTAACAAATTTTTGTCTAATACAACCAAAACCGTTCGAAGTATAACATTTTTGATTAATTCTGGGCGGTAATGGGGGAGTGGCAAAATTTGTTCACTTAAACCATCTCATACTCGAAACAATAGAATACCGGAATTTCAGCTCAATTGAGCTTAAACCTAGTGCGCTTGGCTTTACTCCAGGTTTATTCCCCGAAAAGTGGATTTAACTAAAGTGGGTCATGCCCATTTTTAGTAAAGTTAGCAAAAGTAACCATACAACGTAGATTACCAAATTCTAGTCTCTCATACGACCAAAATCGTCTGAACTATAGCATTTTTTGCAAAAAGTGGGCATGGAAAGTAGACGTGGCAAATCTAACATAGCATATTACGATAAAGTTGGAATAACAAATCGTTTGATACCTATATCGTGTCAATCTGTTCAGTGGTTCTTGTGTGATTGTCAAACATCCGTGCAGTGTCACAACGCTTTTATATATTCGTATAGATAGACTAACACAATCTCAAGTGGGGAAAAGCTGGCTGGCAAGGCTGCAAAATATAATTAATGCTTATAACTAAATTCTGGCAACTCCCCTCAAAACATTAACAAAGAAAATTAATTAACACTGTATGAAAGCAGGAATCTCCCTGAAAGTAAAGCTGGATTCACTGATCACCTTCAGAATGTTTTGAAAGTTTTTTCATTTGAAGTTTTCGCTCAGAGAGAAAAATCTCTGCACGCTCTCAACTTTATTAACATTATTTTAAATCCCACAAAAACATGCTGAAGGTTATCAGTGAATTCAGCTTAACTACACAACATGGCTGTCGTGTTATATTAAGAGAAGCTCTCCCGACAAAGAGAGAAAAGCTTTGTTTGCTGTTATATTGTGCTGCTGGTTGAATGTAGGCATCAAATAAAATGCGTGATTTTGCAATAAGAAAAGAATACATTTTTCGAAAACCTTGGTAAGCTATAACAATCTATATTATCATAGGAATCGAATAAAAAAATAATTAGCAAAATCGGTTCAGCGGTTACCGAGCTTATTCTGGATCAATTTCGTGAGTCTCCTTTTATATAATAGTATAGATATAGATTAAATTTTCTGTGTACAAGCGTGTGTCAACCGGTGTAGTGTGCCTATCATATTCACAAAATTAGTACCAATAATCGTAGTAAATAGCATTGTTTAGGTTACATTTTGTTTATGTTCATTCTAGATTCAAGTATGCCTTTTCCCCCATAGAACAAATCCTTTAAGCAAATAAATAAAACAATGAGTTGTATAACCCCAAAAAATCGATTTCTATAGTGCCCATCAGAGAACTGCACAAGCCTTTCATTCCTTTATTCATTCATTATTCATTCATTCATTTATTTATGTATATATTTATTAATTTATTTATGTATTTATTTATTAATTTATTTATGTATTTATTTATTTATTAATTCATTTCTTTATTTATTTATTTATTTATTTATTTATTTATTTATTTATTTATTTATTTATTTATTTATTTATTTAGTTATTTATTTATTTATTTATTTATTAACGTCTCCTCAATAAAAGTCTACATCCTTTCTTATATAGAATTAAAATTTACAATTTTGTGAAGTTATATAAAATTTTTTGCATGTCGCACAGCTTTCGAACTGTCAAATATCGTAACGTGGCATAGAAATCTATTTTCTACAAACCTCTAGGTTGGGTCTCGCCGCGTTACGATTTCAGTAACTATTTTTACACATTTATCATTAAACACTCTTTAACTTGACAGTTGGCAACGTCGCACTGCGTTACCTTACGCTTGGGTAATCAAGCCTTAACGTAAGGTGAATAAGTTATGATCAAAAATGTGAAAATCTACCTTATATTAATGTATCATCTTCGCAGCTACTACATTTAGTAATAATACTTTTATGTGTATGCATCTCTGTTGCTCAAAGGTTTTTGTTTCCAAACATGATACAATTCCAATCAAAAGTAAATAAGCGATGTCGGCACAAGAAATACGCAATGAATTAATACGCGAAAACTTGCCTAAACTAATTAAAAACTTGACTGGTTTTGAGGTAAGTGTAGAAATCAATTGCAATTGTATTTCTTCTAAATGTAAATTGCGACTAAATGTAAATCCTTGGTCTCTAGGACGATGATGAAAACATACGTCAGTGCGAGCTCTTCGCTTGGTCCATTGTGCGGAATCATCGAAATTTGAGCACAAACAGTCATGAAGTAAAACGGAAGATCGAAGGTATACAGGAAAAATTTACGGTAGACAACTGCAAGCAGTATGCTGACCATCTGGGGCTGCTTTGCGATGAGATCATCAGACATCCCTTATGTTTGGAGCACTACGAAGTAGATGTTCATTGGTCACTCCTCGACTTTCTGTTAACACTCGCCTACAACCCTACAGGAGCCCTTAAACGAAACAAATACAATATTGACCTTAATCGCCAAAAAGTAGCTGAAGAAACACACGAAAGTGAGACAAATTTTTGGAAGAATGCGCTTAAGGAGGACTTTATACCATTAGAACCATATGAATGCTCTAATTCGGATTTGAGTGTAACATTATTTAAAAATTTTAAAATAATTTTATCTTTCATCATGGAACTGTTTTGCAGGACTGGTCTGAGGACAGCAGCTATTCTGATCTTGCAGCTTTATCCAGCGAACCCAAGTGTCACGAAGCAGTAAAATGTCCTTCAAAGCTCTCAGCAAATGCAACAACATTGCAAAACATTCAACCACCCACAAAACAAAAACATTACATTGAGTTCGATAATAACAGATCACAAGATTACTTATTTGAGCATGTTCAAAATACGTGGTGGCTAAGATGTGCAAAACACCTACAAGCCCCCATCCAATGCGAGCGATATGAAGCAAACTTTGCAAGTGTTTACAGTGAGTTCTTAAGTGAAACATCCAACAACTTGATACGTTTTAAAGAACCTTCAACAGTCTACGAATTATGTCTAATACGCGAGTTGTTATGGATGTTTCATTCGCCACAAAATTGTAAATTTTTCAATATCAATTCCAATCGGGAAATCAAAGTTCGCGCCAACGTTTCAATACCAAGTGTTACAGTGGTGCGTTATGTTATGAAAATCATACCGAATATGATTGATATCCGATAGTTATTCGCTTTTTTTTTCTATTCACAGAATGGTCTTTCCAACTTCTTGGGTCAACATTTTCTACCTTATATCCGCATGATGAATAGCTTACGTTCTTTTTTGGATTGCATTTACGCCGATTGTAATCCTCCAAAAACACTTGAGTGCTATGCTGCCAACTTACGTTCCTTGTTGACACCGATTTGGGAGGTGTTTCTGGACTATGAATCACGTTTACTTGCGGAAAAAGATTTTGAAATATGCACCATAATGCATATGCAAGCCGAGTTCAAAAACGCACTAAGAATTTTGGAATCGATTTACGAAGTACATTCGCAAGCAGTGCTTGTTCCCAATCAGTATCCAGGTGATGGAAAATATTTCTAAATATGAGATATCTTATTTCGTAGGTTATTTTCTTTATTTATTTCAGCTCATATTGCAAGTTCGTATCTGCTAGCAAGTCTTATGCACAGCAATGAAATCGCCAGCTGCGCAACAGAAGCCAACTTAGCTGTTTCGCTTCTTCTTACATCAATAAAAATTTTTTGTATCATTATTGACACCTGGTGGACTGAAGGGCGATTGGATGATTGGCAGCAGGAGTTTCTAGTCGAAAGGTTAAAATATGAAAACAACTTGAATTTCTTTATAATTGCTTTTAACTTGCTTAACTTGGCAGATCAACACTTCACTCAGATCAAACCGTTAGTGTGCGCCCATTTGAAAAGAATAAAGAGAAATCTTTTTTTGTTCCAACTAATATTTCAAAGATGATAACAGAAAATACCTGCTTCCGACTGCTGTTGGAACACTCGTTGGAAGCTGGTTGCACATTGAACCTTTTGTATGAAATAAATCGCATGGGTGACTTGAAAAATGCATGCGAAGCTATCGAGGGAAAACTTTATAATGTATTTATTGATGATGTCATGAAATACATCAAGAAGTTGCAAACTCAAGTCACAACGCAGACGATACCAAACGAGTCTGAAAGTAGTGACACAGAACCAGAAATCGAGGCAGAAAACAAAAACGAAGTTATTTTAAACAGTCTTACCACAACAGATGAATTTCTTCTCATGGCTTTTGCCTCGAATACCAACACTAAAAATACAGATCAAATCGCAAACTCGCGAAGAGAAAAAAACGAATTAAATGCTTTTGATATTTGGCAACAACTGCAGAGTACCAAGGACACTATACTGCCGCTCGAAGAAGTCGTTCACACTTCTTTAACACGTATTCTCAAAACACGTATTGCTTTTGCAAATAATTTCGTTATGAAACTTTATCGCGAAGAGTTTGTTATTTTAAAGCATCTCGGAAATATACGCAAAGTACTACTTCTAGAAGCTAGCGATTTGATGTATCAATTTTATTCCAAGCTTTTTAAAAGCGTAAGTTACCATTTTGGAAAATGCTATACAGTAGAGTGGAGCGTTTTTTAACAATACTTAAAAATCACTGCGAGCAACGATAAGGGTGTTACAAATAATAGTCGATACACATTGACTGCGACTAGCGACGAAAGCCAATTGTCAAAAAATAGAAAGCATGTTTTCTTATGAAGATGTATTTTTTGAAGACAGCACGACAAAGAGAGAACACGACCACAATTGTTGCTGCCGCAGACTTCAATCTATTTCTAATTTGATAGACGACAGGAGCGAACATAGCAGTGTTTGTTTATGTTTTGTATGGGGCATGTCACACTTAACGGACACGGACAAATTTGTTGTTGTTTTCACGGGTAAAAGAAGCACTCTCAATTTCCAGTTTTTTTTTACCAGCGAAAACAACAACAAATTTGTCCGTGTCCGCGCAAGTGTGACATGCGCCTATGAAATACAGATTGTCGCTGTTGCGTTCATTATAATCAAGTCGTCGAGAATACTGCGACATTTTTCTCTGACGGCAAGTTTTCATTTTGTCGGTGGACGACTGTTGCAGTCAATGTGTATCGGCTATAATCCGTAATAATCTCTTGAACTCATTTTGATAATTTTTTTTTTTAGTCTCTGATGGGGAAAAAATGAAAAGTTACACAGTGATTCGTCCTCTGGCTCAAAATCAAACAATTTTCTGATAGCAAATAAAATCGAACAAGATAGGTCAATAAAATTTTTAAAACTTAACGAACATCTGCTAGCTCAAAGAACTTGTAAAATTTTTATGTTTTGAATGAAATTTAACTTTTTTTAAAAAATTTTATTAATTTGTATTAGTCGATGTTTTAACTTTAAAATAATATGTATATTTCCTTATTTTTTATAAAAAACTTTTGATTTTATTACAGTGGACGAACTATTGTGTGACTTCCAAATTATTTTTTTTCATCAGCGACTCAAAAAACCTCCACTTTCCACTGTACACTTATTAAAATTGAAAAGACTAACAAATTTTGCATTATTAGATTGAGTCAGGACATTCGTGGGCGAATCCATTTTTGCTAACAATGCATTTAGATGACATAATATGCTCAAAATTTCCAGAAATGTCTTCTTGTTTCCGTCTTGAAATCAATTCCAGCTTCAGATGTCAAACAAATAAGGTTTGGATTAAACAAAACAGCTTGGTAAAAATCCCCAAAAGCCTCCGTATTCTGTTTTTGCAGGTGTTTGAAGCAGTGGATGAGCTGACTGTGACTTACAATTTTAGCCGGGAACTATCACTTATTATCACCGAAGAGGATATTCAACAATATAACAAAGTTTTTCGTTTTCTGCTTAAAGTAAAATGGGGATTAATGACTCTGGAGAATTTGCAATTTCCACGATCGCACAAACGTCGCATTCCGTATGCAAATTTCGAAATGATTGATTTGTTGATGCGTCGCTTGGAACAGTTACGTTTCTGGATGATATATGCAATACAAAGTATTCATTTTCATTTGATGACTCACGTGCTACAATCCATGGGAGAGCAACTGGATGAAAAAATAACGAATTCAACTAATCTTAAAGAAATGGTTATGGTTCACAAATCGTATGTAAGCACTGTTTGCGAACATTGTTTTCTGGTGGATAGCTCAACGGCGATAAAATTGGGTGTAGAACAGGTAGGTTTACTAAATATTATATAACGCATAAAAACAAGCTAAGCTGATTTCTTCTTTTCTGAACAAAAGTACAAAAATGGTTTCTTGTACTATATTTTCCTTTTCTAATTTTATTTTTCTTTATGCAACTAGGCTATTTATATATTATTTAGAGGCATTTTTTATTGTCCTTTATAGTTGTCTTTTTTATTTAAAAAATTTAAAACATGAACAAAATACAAGATTTTTTTAGATTCAACTTTTTTATCCAGCAACACACTCCTTCCAACACTCTCAAATTATTTTATCATATTTGGTATTTTTTAGCTACTCAACCTTGCGTATATCTTACGTTTAGAATGGAATAGCTGTATAAAACATATAGAAAGCCACAATCCACTTGCTTTCGATGCAAATAACAGCACAAGTGACGATTGCGAACATGATTATGTTGTAAATTCGCAAATTGATGCAATTGAACTAACCTACATTCGCTGTCATCAGTATTTGGCTAATAGGCTTAATAATGAAGTCTACCTTAAACAAAAGACTTTCCGTAAGAAAAACACAAGCAAAAGTTATTGAATGACTAATATATATATCTATATTTTTTTTTAGTTTCTGGCCTCAGTGCTGCATTTAATACCAGTCTTCCATATTAATACGAAACACATCTATTGGTCCGCGCTCCAGTATACTTATCATTAATTGTTATATTAACACCTCTCACTCTTATACTGTTTTATAAACATTTCATAAAACTTGAATTCATTAAATACTCATTTTTAATAGTTATTTGTTTTCAATACAAGATTAAAAAATAATAAAAACTAATACTATTTATGTTATACGTCTCTAAAGTTGCTAAACTAGTGGCTAAAACTAGTCAGGAATTATCTTTGACCTGACCGGACATAAAATACAACCACGGCCATATTTTAGTTTATTCGAAGTATTGAATGTTACATTATTTTGATGATATCACTTTTATAAGGCATGGTTTTTATCCAAATATTTCACATTTATTAAAGCTTATGTGTACAATATTAAGTTTAAACAATAATTTTTTTCTTTATAAAAGTTTTACTGTTATGATGACGTCACATTATATGGGAGGTGGGCGGATTTCCATTTTTTTACCAATTTCCTAACATCGAGTGCATATTAACCCTCTGATGCCCCAATTTTTATTTTATGCGATAAAATCCGATTAAACTAATTATGAGTCGAAACGAAAGAATCTGAAGTCAGATTTTGGATTTGATATTTAGTTTACATGATACAGGTGAAAATGTGAAACACTCCTAGAGGCTGACCTGGGTATTACACATAAAAAAGATGAGCAGGTGCCATGTATATATTTTGTTGAAACTGAACAAAAAAGTTATGCTTGACTTATTTATTTTATTCATTTTTTATTTAATATAATTTCAAAAGCACTTCAGTCCAAATCAATAAATCATAGTTATAGAAGATTATGTGCTTAATGAATATAAAAAAATTTTCAAAGCTTAATAATATATTATTTGCTTAATTAAAACTAATCCTAATAAAAAAAAATTATTCATAATTTATATTCGAAATAAAATACAATAATTCTTTTATGCTTAAGATGCATGTTTACATAAAAATAAAAACGAACAGTTTTTGTGTCACGCCATAAAACGTTGGATATATTACCCCAAAAGCTGAACCAACGAACACCTCGGAATAGCTGCGATCAATTTATTTGCAGTCAGATCAGCTTCAGAAGACAATTTGATGTTTGGAACACGATTCGGCCGTACGGTTCCCAAGCTATAAATGCCACAGCTCCGAAGATAAACTATTAAACTCAGCGAAATATAAAAACTATCAAAATATACCATGTGATTTATGTTGTCTGGAACATGTTGGATTGCCTTGCATTTTCGTCGAACACATCTGCTCATCAACAAAGAGTCGTTGGCGCTTGGTAACCGTCAAAAATCTTTCCATGAAATGCTTAATGAGTGGTCTAACTTTGTACAACTTATCAAGGCCACGTTGTACTCCGTAACAAAAGAAACAAACTTTGGCGCGCATATTAAATTTCTCGTTCTTCTCTTGATCTCACAAATTATCTGCACGCCTATAACCTTTTTTCAGCACTCTGTGAAACACTATACGAGTATTATTTTGCTCATATTCAAACTAAATTGTTGTCGGATCCGCAAAACTTCTACAAGTTCATCAATAGCAAAAGAAAATCTGACAACTACCCATCTACCCTTATTTTTTCGAACATCTCCTCGGACAACTCGGAAATAATTGCAAACATATTCGCAAATTTTTTCGGTCAGTCATACACAAATCATAACGATGAACTAGACTACGAATATTTTTCTATGTTTAGGAACAGTCCTCAAACGTCGCTGACTTTTATTGATATTACACTAGCTGATGTGTTAGGAAAGATAAATAATCTAAAGGACGATTATTCTAATGGACCCGATGGTTTGCCTGCTATTGTTACCAAAAAATTCGCGAACTTGTTTCTTCGAATTCTTTCTTTCTTTCGAACTTTTTATTTCTAATTCAGTTTTTCCTAAGTTATGGAAGAGTTCGTACATAATACCTTTGCATAAAAAAGGAACTAGAAATGATATTACAGAATTACATACCTATTGCAAAACTGTTATGTACACCCAAAATTTTTGAAAGAATTATCTATGTCATTCTCTTTTTCTATTGCAAATCTATTTTTCCTCCTATTCAAACCGGCTTCCTCAAGGGAAGATCGACTGCCACTAACCTTACAGAAACTGTTTCAAACGCTTTATGCTCGTTGGAAAACGGATAAGAAGTTGATGCAGTTTCTACCGACTTTAGTAAAGCGTTCCACAAAATCTTGCACACTATCATTCTTCTTAAGCTTGAAGCCTTTGGTTTTCCATCACTGTTTATATCATGGATTAAATCATATCTCGAAGAACGACGTTACCATGTCATCTTTAGATTTTCCAATTCAGAGTCTTTTACAGCTACCTCTGGTGTCCCACAAGGTCGTCACCTTGATCCATTGTTGATCGTCTTAACAATCTCTGATGTAGATGGAATCATCAAAGATTCCAATCTCTCTGTATATGCTGATGATATGAAAATCTATCGGCGCGTACAAACCAACGCCGATTCTTGCAATCTTCAAGATGATCTGGTTAGTTTTTCCACTTGGTGTCAAAAAATCTTCTTGAGCTCAACATCAGTAAATGTCAAGCAATTACATATTCACTAAAGCGTCTCCAGCTTCCCCCGTGATCTTATTACTTACTCGGCAAGCCAGTTCCTCCTGCAAGCTATTTACGGGACTTAGGTGTAGTATGTGACAAGGAACTTAATTTCAGGTATCATATTGATAATCAGCCCATTTTTTCATATCCATATTTTTCATTTTAAAAATAAAGCTCAAAAACATTTTGGATATTTTTATTTGTTCATCAACGGTTTAGCAAACAATTTATATTAAATATTTCTAAAATGATATTGGGCTGTATCTTAAAAATGAAGACTCTCTTTTCGGATTCCGCGTGAAAAATTATTCATGATAGAACTGAATATCATTAGTAGAGCCAACTTTGCACTGGGTTTCGTGAAACACTGGTCCAGTTCTCCAATCCTTACGTGACCAAATCTCCCTACCTTACCTTTGTTAGACCCATCCTTGAATATCCCAGCCAGGTTTAGTCTCCTATCTACAACACTCATTCTGTCCAAATCGAAGCCGTTCAACGAAGATTCATTCTGTTCGCACTTCGTGGTCTTCCCAATTCTGACAGTTTCAACTTACCTCCTTATGCAGACCGCCTGAAAGTGATTAACATGCAAATTCTTGCAAAACGAAGGGAAGTAGCCGATGTACTCTTCATTCATCAACTTGCATGCAAAAACCATTTACTGCCCAGCACTACTCCAATTAATATCCTTTAATACAAACCCACGTAACCTTAGGTCTATTCCTCTCTTCCACCTCAACTTTCACCGCACTGACTACGAATGCAGTGAACCTGTAACCAGGATGCTTCGTGTAACCAACAATTTGATTAGCGAATTCGATTTTCATCTGAGCAGATCTCGACTCCGAATGCTCTTCTTAACTCCAGCTTGTGTTAAGCTTAACGAATAAATACCCGATCCAGTTAAATTAACCTCTGGGAATGCCAGCCAAATTATCGTTGAAATGCAGTCTTTGACCAAGCTCTTCAAAAAGACGGCGAGTCAAGAATAAGATACCAATTAACTTACGTATTTCCATCCCAACCGTCACGAACCGAGTGTTTATATCTTACTGACGAGCGTATACATTCATCTGGTTGGCCAGGAACTGTAAATAAAGAAGGGAAAGAGATTAGACTGAGACATATCTTATCTATGGAATTGCGATATTACATTGAGGAAGTCGTCCGTCAAAAAATATTGAAAGCAATCAAATGTGGTTTCCAAGTCTTTCAGCTCGAAAATAGAACGCATTTAATTGAAGCTGTAAATTGTCCAAGTTATCGATTTTAACTGAGGAAAATCCTTTTTTACTTGATTGGAATTGCCGGCAAATACACCAAAAGTAGGACCACCCTCCTCCATTTCGACATCAGTTATAGGTTTACGTCGACATTTATTCTAGCAAAATGGAAGCAGATAAAATGGTTCCCAAGCTAATAATGCCATGGACGGTTGCACTTTCCGATGAATTCTAGCAAGTTTCTTTTATTTTATCGAAAGATAGATAAAATTCTAATCGATAGGTAACAACTTTTCTTACTCACCAGTAATTTTTTTTTTTTTTGCTCGAAATCTTAAAAATCACCTTATTTCTTATAGTTTAAACGGACTATTTTCACGCACTGGCCGATAGCCTTTGTTGCTCGTGCCGTACAAATATAGTAATATAATTATTTATAATTGTATTTCTAACAAATAAATAAAATAAATATTTTCACGCAATTATTTATGTGGTCTGAAAGCAACAAAAGCTCACTTTCGATTGACTTAGCTGTAAAACAAACGGTGAAGGGCATTAGAGAATTAAAAATTCAAAGCCTCTGCACTCAATTTTGTGGAATTTAAGGAGATTTTACCGTTTTCATAATGTCACTTTGTGTGGAGGTAGACGTGGTCTTCATTGGATTTTTACAAATTTCATACTCAAAATGTATATAAAGAAAGGGTTAAGCTTATGTACAAAATTTGAAGTCATACTAAATTTATTGGAATTTAAAGAGATTTTACCGTTTTGGTAAAGTCAACTTGTATGGGAGGTAGGCGTGGTTTTCATCAGATTTGGCTCATTTTCGAAATTGTTCTGTATTTTGGGATATAAAGCTTATGTCTTGAATTTTGTTACAATATGCGTGGGGGTATACAAATAATGACGGTGATGACATGGCCAGTAGTCTGCAATTGAAACTCAATATTTTAGTGTTGGTTTTATTTCAAGAATTACATAAAAATTCCTTATTTTAGAAAATCACTGGCTTTGATTCCTGCTGGGTTATTTCAGCCATTTCGCTGGTTTAAATTTAATTTCTTTGTATTCAAACTATTTGTTGTCGTAACAGTTTCCATGACAATTGTTCTTCTCTTAATTAAAACATAAACAAAAGAATAATTGGTTATGATATTACTATTTTTAGCAAAAGGCGTAAATTTAAAAAATGTTGGATACAAAATTTTCAGGTTAATATTTTGAGTAAAATTTCTAATCTATATTATGTTTATAATACATTACGGATATCGATTGTAGCGGTTGAACACAAAGCTAATTTATTTTTGCAAATTCTACTGTACTTTAACGTTTACGTGTCAGCTATTTGGACATTATTTTTTGGACTGCACATATGGAATAATGTAAGCGCATTTTGTTTTCATATTTTGATTCTCAGTTGAGACTATTTGTGCGTAGTTTTCAGCATTGTGGGACTTTCGAGGAGGATTTACGGTTTTAGGTTATTTTGTTGCTACCATGGCTGAAGTCGTACGTTTATATATGGGTTATTCAGGAAATCTTAGAGCTAAAGTAGCCAACTCGATATCACTTATCTTTATCAATAATCGCAATTTAAAGAAATACTTGTTTTACAGACTGGAGATTTGAGCATCTTTCTCATCGTTAGTCCGCTTATAATACTACCGTGTCATTTGGGTTTAATTCTATTCGTGAGCAAACATATGACACTAATAGCTATTATAACATACATACTTATCGCAATGATTGTTATGGAATTTTTTGTCGGCATCAGTGTTTGGCGGAAGCAATCCTATCATCAAGCCAAATTATTTCAACTTAAATTACAAAAATCTCTGCTACAGAATCCAAGTCATCAAGAAGACAATACATAATTTCTATGAATTAATATATTAATTGCTCCTTACTAATGAAATAAACCCTAATGAAAGTTAACAAAATAAATGCTATTTATACTTTCCATGGATCGTCTAGATTATATTCTTTTAAAAAACTATCAATTCTGTCTAAATGTGCACGCATGTTCGGTAAAAAAGTCTCCAGAACCGCTATGTTTTCATCATGAGCACTTCCTTGTCCAATAAGCTGAGATCTTGTTGGCACCCAACTGTATATGATCTAAGAAAAGTATTACAAAGATTATATTACATTATCTTACATTTAAGTTATCTTAAACTCACTTTTATTGTGGTCTGTACGATGAAGCCATGATAAGGTTTCAGCGTCCTTTCATAGGCATCTTGTAAATGGTTCTTAAGCGCTTCCACATATTGCTGATCGTTGAAAATGTTCTCAAAGAACAAGCATATCAACTGTAAGCCTCGTTTTAGCCATAATAAAGCATCTGCAGCATAGTTATTGCCAGCATTGACGTTAATAATTATGATATCCTCCAGATAGTGAAATTGTTGCTTGTCATTTTCGAAATATTTCGTTAATTTCTAAGTAAAATTGCGGTATATTTATTTTAGTGAAAAGAAAAACTTTTTAGAATAATAAAAACAGCTCAACACACCATTATATTGCCGTTCATATCATTTATGACTGGTGTAAAAAGCTTCCCGAATGTTTCTAAAAGAAAATAATTATATGTAAGATAATATAAGATAATAATAATTTTAGTAAATCGAACATTTCTTTTGAGTCTCTATGTATTGCACCCTAACAATTAAAGTGACACAACTCATGTTTTAAAATGTTTTACTATTTTATTTAAAACTAATCAAAGTGTTTTTATCAAAGTCAAATTTTAACTTTTATTTTCGATCAAAAAAATAAAATTCAAATCTTAACTGTTATTTTGATCGAAAATTAAAAGTCAAATTTTAACTTTTATTTTTGATCAAAAAGTTTAAAATCAATTTAACAGGTAAAATAAATTTTCTTAACATTGATTTTTTTCTGAACTTAAACTTATGTATTCTAAATTTTAATTAAAATTCTTAAGTTTCAATTGACCTATTTTGAATTTTATTTGATATTTTTTTAAACTATTCTTATCTGAATTTCAATTGACCTTACCTGAATTTTTTATTGATCTTAAATATGTTGATGAATTTAAAATATGTTTTTAATTTTAAATAAAATGTCTGAATTTCAATTATTCTTATCTGAATTTTAAATGGAATTTCTGAATTTCCATTGATCTTATCCCAATTTTTTACTGATCTTAAATTTGATGATGAATTTCAATTTTTAATTTTAAATAAACCACATATCTCTGAGGAAGCTATTAATATACCTGGCTACAAATTTTGTGGTATTAATCGCCCAATGAATAGAGGAGGTGGTGTGGGTTTCTATATATCCAAAAGCATTACATTCAAAATTTTTGTTGAAAGCTCTAATTTTGATGTTTGTGAATCAATGTTTATTGAAATAGCACAGGAATCAGGCAAAATATTAGTAGGAGTAGTATATCTGCCATATGGTGATATTGCCTCAATCGAAGACTCTCTGGGTGACATTTTGGTTAGGTATCTCAACTCTATAAAAATGGGAGACATTAATATGAATCTTTTGATTAGTGTCAGCGTCTCAATATTAGCTGCACTTATAATTCGCGCCAACCCATTACAATATTCCAAATTCCATCTCTCTAATTGACTAATTTTTATTAAGTGATTTTATTAAGTCTTCTTTTTTTCGGGTCAATTGCAATGTCCAGGTCTATCACATCATGCTTTAATTTTAATATCTTTAAATATATTCCTCACTAGAAACAATGCACTTATTGAATTTCGGAATTATAATAAAATTAATTATTACCCCTATTATGGTTTACAACTTTGCTTAAAGTTGAGTTGTCAAGTAAAAATCGGTATTATGATTTACAACAAAACCAAACTTCTAACTGCAAAGTTGTCTTTCCAGTTGTGTATGTACACTTTTTGGCATTATGAATTACAACCGAACTTGGGTGCGGTTGTGTCAAGTGTCAAAATTTTACAACGGCATTTGTGAGGTTGTCTGCTGGTTGTGTTATGAAGCAAAAGTGGCAAATAGCTTGTAAGTTGCAGCAATTATTAATAAAAACCGATTTTAATTAATATAAATAATATTTAGAAAAGTAACTACCAAAAAACAATTTGATAGGATGGTTTCGTTGCTAGAGAAGTATCCAGATGTGACTAGGGTAAAAGGGCATTTTGGATCTAGCAATCATCTGACCAATGAGCTCTGGGATAAGTTTACTGTTGAGCTCAATAGCATCGTTCCTCCAACACGCTCACCACAGGAATGGCAAAGGGTTTGTTTATAAGTAAAATAAATAAAAGAAAATTTTGCAAAAACATTATTTTATTAATAAATATTATTAAACAACTATGCCCACTTGAAAAGAAATTTGGTAAACAACAAAAAAATATTTCCGCAACAGGAGGAGGTCCGTCACAAGAGATTAGTTTGACTCCACTTGAAGTGTTGCCGATTTGACTAAACTCCACAATACTTTAACACCGCCAGGCAGACCTTTCACATTTCAATTTCACACTTTCACATTTCAATCCTCAAATGCTGATTAAAGGGAAAATGATTATAACCACTTGAACTGCCAACTGCCCAATCAATGTGCTCAAACCACAAGCCGATCTCCACTTCTTCCCAGCCAATCTCCTGCACATCCTAGCCGATCTCATGCGCATCCTAACATATTTCCTGCGCATCCTAGCCGATCACCTGCACATCTAAACCGTTCTCCTACATATACAAGTCCATCTTTACAGCATCACCTATCGCCTACTAATCCTAGCCAATCTTCACAACCTAGCCAAACTGTTCCAAATCCCAGCCGTGGGCGATTTACCAAAGTACACAGCATTGAGGAAGAGCGTCTCAATGCTTTTAAAACACAAACAAAGAACCAAATAGAAATTTTGAAAAATTTCTTTGAAACTTTTTCTTTAAACCCTGTTCAATTGCATTAATAGATAAAAACAGTGAAAATAAAAAAAGCTGTTATTGTATACATATATTCGGCTGTCAAAATTGCATTAAATTCTATTACAATTTTTGAAAGCATCCCATACAACTCAACTTAGAATGGTTGTAAGCCATAATACCAACAAATATTCCAGTGGTGTGCTAAGTTGAGTTGAGTTGTAGACAACCCAACTCAGTTTGGTTGTAAATCATAATAGGGCTATTATTTAAAATAAACTTAAATGCAGTGGGCAATGATGGCATCCCGCTAAAGTTTATAAAAATACTCTTTCCTTATATTCAGAACCTTTTACTCCACTTCATAAATTGTATTCTTATGACATCTGTCTTTCCTTCTGATTAGAAGATTGCCCGTGTAATCCCAATCAAAAAGAAAGACAAATCTAGTTCTCTTGAAAATTTGCGTCCCATCTCTGTTCTGCTTGTTCTATCAAAAGTAATTGAGAACTTAATGAAACAACAAATAATAGATTATACAAATCGACACTTGCTTGTAAATAGTTGCCAGTCAGGCTTTCGTAAGGGATATAACACCACGTCGCACAGTGGTTTCAAAATGGAATTAAATAATTTTTTTCACGTTGTAATTTTTGTTCGTTTTTTTTTTTACTTTAAGTTTAGGAATGTTTCATTAACATATTAAAAAAAATCTAAGATAAGTCTTCTCAATTTTTGTGGCCGAGCAGTGAATGTCGGCAAAATTTTTTCCTCTCAAAAACAGCCATGATTTAAAGCCGGATTCCGGTAGCAACTGCTCCGACATAATTGCTTGTATTCACTTAAATCTTTTTATATACAATATTGTGATGTATCTAAAAAACATATTTATTAATGATACATTTTTTTATTACTGTGTTTTTTTAATAATTTTATTAAGACCATGTTTTTCCCCAGATTCCAAAGTTTGGTGGACCAGAACTAAGTTATCGTCACTTATCGATATACTTATCGATACTTATCACTTATGCTGCTAACCTGGTTTTAACGAACAAAAGAGTGAATGCATATTTGTACTGCACACATTGTCAAAGGATATGTAATATTTTTGTTTTCTTCTTTTTTTTTTTATTTTAATTATAATTGAAAATGTTATATAATCCTAAATGTTATATAATAAGAAAAAATATGTATGGGAGGTGGGCGTGGCAATTTTTTTTAAATATACACATATATATATTTTATATTCTTCATCATTTTAAATTTTTGTGTTATATGGGAGGTAGGCGTGTTTGTAGGCGGATTTGCAAAATTTTTTGTAAGTGCTCTTATATAGTTCATTTCAACTTATCGTCGTCCTAATTCTAATAGGATGTATGTCAATATTGGGCAAAGTATCGTTCATTAGCGTTTTACGTAGATTGGTTAAAACTACATCTAAACTACATTGGTTAAAACTACATCTATGTCTTTTTTTAGTTTTTAATGATTGTATGAAAACAAGTGGGGTAGAACGTTTGAAACACTACATTATCGTATGAACTTCATACAAATAATAAACAGCTTTCTTTGCCTCCTGAACAATAGATAATTTTGGCTTACGTCGTATTAGAATTAGGCCGACGTTATGTATATACCAAATTTTATTGGTATACGACTACTCCATATTAATGCTATGCAAATATCGTATAAAAAGTATGGGAGGTGGGCGTAGCAAATTTTTTTTAATATACATATATATTTCAGATCCTTGAGTGAGTTGTTTTGATATAACTTCAATACGAACAAAATATAGCTTTTTGAATTTTGTGTTATATGAGAGGCAGGCGTGTTTGTGGGCGGATTTCAAAAACTTTCTTTAATATCTGCTAATAGAGGTAATTCCAACTTATGTACCAAATTTGATTGCTCTATGACGACTCCTTCTATTTTTTTCCAAACTTTATATGGGATTAATCCACTGTGCGTCGTTGCTTTTGTGACTCACTGATACTATAAGGAGCAATGTGAACCAGAATAAGCTATTTGTTGTTCTTTCGCTTGATTTATCTAAGGCTTTTGACTACATTAACCACTGTGTTTTGATAACCAAATTGTGCACTAAATTTCAATTTTCTAAATCCGCGTGTGATTTAATCTCGTCATACCTTTCAAATAGTAAAAAATTTGTCTCATATAATGAACCAATATCAGACTTGCTGACTGTTAATGGTGGTGTGCCTCAGGATTCGGTCTAAGGACATACTTTGTTTATGTTTTACGTTAATGATTTAGTGGATTGCTAATATCACAATGCCTGCACTCCTTATATTTTTGCTAATGATATACAACTTCTGTTCAGTGGTGAAATGGAATTTGAAGCTGTCATAGATTTTAATATTCATAATATGTACATATATGAAATGTAACTATTTCAATATCAATTCAAACAAGACTAAAGCTATGCTGTTCTCTAGTAAGTGATATGCTAACATAAATTGGTACATTCCTTATTATTGTCCAATTTATCCTACTGCATAGAGGTCTATTCCGGAGCATTATAACTAGTGTCCGACCGAATATTCGGTTTCGGTTACGGCCAGTTTCGGCCCTTTTTGGCAGTTTCGGCTGGTTTCAGCTATTCGGCCTCAATATGGCCATATTGAAACTTTTGCTAAAAATTTCGGAACATTTCAAGAATAGTGACAACTATAATTTTTTTTTTTTTTTTTTTTTTTTTTTTTTTGCAGATTTTATGGATTTTGGCCTCCTTACTCCAAATCTGAAAAAATTGCAGGCCGCTCGCAATTGGTTTAGAAGTTATAGGACTCCAAAGTTGGAAAAAATAGCCTGCAAATCTTGCTATTTTTCTAAATCAAAACTACACTACACTACACCTATTCAACAAGGTACCTATTCAAATATGAAAATCCATGCCTAACTTTTAAAGATATACACATTTTTAGTGTGTTGCTTTCGTAAAAGGGAAACCACTAGTTTTCCAGACAAATTGTAAATATAATAATAGTTATATCTTAAAAAGTTATGAATGGATTTTCATGTTTGAAACATACCTCGTTGAATAGGTACTCGCATTACCTTTCTTTTGATACCCACTAAAAACGAACACTAAAAAAAACAGAAAGATTTGTGGCCCATTTTGCAACATTGGAGGCCTATAACTTCTAAACCAATGCCAGCGGCCTGAAATTTGGATTTAGGAGGTTAAAATCCGAATAATCCAACAAAAAATATTAAAAATGGGAGTTATCGCTATTCTTAACTTATACCAAAATTTCTTGCATCAGTCATTTAATTCAAATATATAAGTTTGGTTTAATAAAAATATTTACAACGCATTGTACAAAACAAAAATTATGAACTCGTCTATAATTCGATTTATTTTGGTTAATTTTATGCGTTCGATACTATCATTTTCGATATTATCATCTCTATTGCAATTACCATTAAAGTTTTATAGATACTTAAGCCAAAAATTGATAATATACTTCCGAACGAATTCTGTGTGTGTGGAATAAAGGAAAAGAAAACGAAATACATATTTCTATTTTTATAATAATAAACCTTTAAGAAAAACAGAAATACTTTTTTTTGTAGTTCTAAAAAAATGTACATTTTAGGTGCATACTATTTTGAGTGTGTACTAAAAAATAAAATAAAAAATTATCTCATTTATTATTATAGTAAACTTCAATTGATTTTTATAAACTTCAATATTCAAATAATACTTGTTTTATACTAGTAGTACTTTTGTTTTCTTTTAATAAAAATAATCATTTGTAAAAACTTAAATTTTCATATTAATAACCAGTTTCGGTTTCGATTTCGGTTTCGGCCAAAATTCCGGTTTCGGTCTGACACTAATTATAACATTAGGAAAATTGTACTTTTATTTAACAGAACGCTTCGTTTTTTGTACAATTTGCGACCTCGAGATCATATTTCAGCATTCACTCACCAGTTTCTTGGTTGTTCGTTTGCTAATTTTATGCAATACAGAATGTAACTGTACTTTTCTAATATCATTAAAAATCAAATTCCGTCTGACTTAGTCAAAAGCTTTATTTTCTCTCGATCTACTAGAAACCCACAAATTGTATTTCCGAAAATCTCTACGTCATTGATTGAGCGATCATTTTTCATACGCTCTACTAGAATCTGGAATGGCTTGAATCCAGGCTTAACATCTCTTGCTTCATCGCAAAATGCTTTTTAACTATTGGCACATTTTAATTTTCAAGATGGTTCTTAATCTTTACTATTGTAGGGCTATCACATGGCTATGGGTTTATCGTTATGGGTTTATCATATTTATCTATATTTTATTTTTCTTGCATAAATTGGCTTTGTTGTGGAGGGGTGTGGCTGTGTTGAACAGAAACATTAGTTAATAACTAAACAATAATCAAATACATTTGTATATATTATTTCTTATTTTTAACAACATTTTTTTTTATTTTCTACTACTCGTAATATACCTGTAATTTAATATTGGCCCTGGAGGCTTTGGAATAACATATTCATTAAACAAATAAATAAAAAATAAAATTCCTGATATTGAGTACCTATTTTGAATTTAAATTTTTTATTGATCTTCATTCATTTATTTAATTTGAAGTATAGTAGCTCGACGTTTCATATTTTAACATCGCAACGTTACGTCTTCAAAAATGTTGATTTTTTACTCTCAAAAAAAACTACGATAAAGATTAATAAAGATAAAGATTAATGTATAACATGCGTTGGTTTTTCGGCTCAATGATAAAAAATATGACATCATCAGAGTGCGAAAGAAATCCTTTTTCGTATCGAATTGTATCAAAAATGTTACGAAACTCTGACGACGTTGCATGCAATCACTCTCTGATTAAAGGTTGTTTTTTAGCCTCACGTAAAAAACCGAAGAAAAGAGTAAAAATCCGAAAACAAAAGCATAACTAACAAAAATAAAAACAAAAAGAAATCAATAACAAAGAATACAAAGCCAAGGAAAATAAATACTACTTAGATAAAGAAAACACAGCAGAGACAAATACGAAAATAAAATCAAAACAAGGTGCTTACACCTGGCTAAAAGTATAAAACAAAAGTAAAAAGTTGTGTCGGCTTAATGAAAACGCTGTATTTCGACAATCAATCGATTGATCTTTTTTATTAAAAATATGGAACGTTATGGAACGAATATCTTAATATGTATGCCAATGTTGATGACACGTCTAAATATTATTTTTTTCATTTATTTGAATTATAAATAATAAGTAAATAAGTAAATAATTTCATTGAGTCTTTTCATTCAAGTTGCAAAGAGAAGATAACATTTGTTTCAAATTAGTACAAATTATTAAAACAAAAAAAATTTAGAACTGTTTTTGTATTATTCTAATATACATTTCAAAGTAAAACGCAACAAGCTTAAATATCAAGGTGAAGATGGCAATGTATCTTTAAGTTAGAGTAGAGAATGTGCTTGCTCCTGGCACTTAAATTTTTTTCTCCGAGAAGTGACATATCTACACTAAAAAAAAAAAATTAATTATAAAGATCATGGGAAAGCTGTTTCCTTTTTTTTAAAATATAAATTTGTTAAAAAAAATTTTTTTTAATAATACAGAAACAAAATATTTAAAAAGGTTCACATATCTGCGTCGATAAGCTATAAAAACTTAAATCGTCTTAAAACAAAACTGAGTTATTGATGTAACTGTGATCCACGCACTATAAACACACAAAATCTTGAGCTTCTAACATTACCTTAGCCAAAGTATAACAAAAAAACAAAAGACTATTTTATATAACTTATAAGGCGATTGAAGACTTTGAAGCAAGATTTCTCGAGCCTTTGAATAACTTAAGCTGTTATGACTTGTCGGCAATAAAATAAGCTCGCCAACAAACACCACACTTTAATGACTCACCAATAACTGCAACAATTTCTTTAGATGCGGTCAGAAATGCTTCCGTCTCAATTTTTTCACCAACTGGTGGAAACCCTTTAAGGGCTTTGAATTGTATACGTGGTTCTCCAGCCATGCTGTCGTCTAAACGTTATTCTTGTGTTAACTGGCAAAACATTTGCTTATCAATTCGTTACTAAAATCTTTAAATTCAATTTATTAGACTTTAGTTATCTTGGTTGTGAGTATAAATATCCATCTATCTATATTCACTGATAAGGTGTCAGGGCTTCCACACATGCGATAATAATAAATAATCAATTCGTTGAGTTTTCATTACAAATGTGAGTTCAAGGTATACTCTTATAAGTACGGTGTATTTACTCTTTAATATTTTATATTGTTTTTGTTGTTTTTGTTTATCATTAACAATGCGAATTTAAAAGTATGGTTTGACTAGATCTTTTAGTGTCTCAGCTACGTCAGCTTCTATCGAAGTATTAAACAACACTGCAAGCTGAAATGCGAACCACTTGCGAAATTATGTTAGCTTCAAACAAAGAGTTCAATTGATTTTGTTAAATGAGCAGAATAGAGAAATTATTTTTTTATATTTAAAAATAGGTATGTTATCTTTAAGTTGCTTGATACTCTCCACAAAGACTGGTTTAGAGATTGAATCTTTAGAAAATAACGTAAAGAATACTTATAGTGGTGAAATGGAAAGTGTTTCTTCCGTTCACCTTTTATTTTAACAAAATTTGATAATTCTTTGATTTGTGTTTGATATTTGGACAACCCCTTAATGAAAATATAAGCTTTTGGTGCATCCACCAACAGTTATCACAAATACGTAATGAGTTTTGTCTAGTTTTGTTGCACATGCGGGCAAGTTAAAGCGAAAAACTGGCTTCTCGTTCGCATCATGAGAAAACTCGTAAAAAAGGTCCACTAAGCTATTGGAAGAGCTTCTTATTTCAATAAGTTTTAAAGCATCTTTACCTCCACTTATAACCGACTGGGTAGCACCATCGAATGTAAGCTCCTCATCGGTGCATCGAGCATCCAATTCCTTATTATTACGTTTCTTAATCCATAGATGGTGCGCCAGAATTACAGCACAATTTCGGGAAAAATAAAAACTATCTCCACACTTCTGTTCATGGTACTTTTCCATAAAATCACCACCATTGTTTTTGAGTTGTGTAAATCTGGAAGTATTTAGTGGACCTTTGCGTTTTATTGACTCTGTAATAGCTTTTTGTATTTGCCGTTTGGGTAAATGTTCAGTTAAATTGTCAATAGTAAAAACGCGGTTTAAATAATCGAAGCCTGTTCCCATGATGCCATCCTGCGTATGACCCAAATCAAAAATATGCCCAAGTTCATGACAAACTGCTCCAAGTGACGTTGCATATACGCCCGCATGTGTGCGCCTGTAGTTGCTATCATCAGGAAACTTTACAAGATCTACTTTAGATTCGTCTTGGAAGCATGGCATAACACCCTTCAAGGATTGTGGCCAAGCATAAAAATAACTTGAACCAAAAAGAGCAAGTCCTCCCCCGCCTAGAGCTGCATGTGCCTTCAAATGCCGTCTGATATTGGCGTATGAAAAGTCCTTTAGAGCAGCTACGGCAGCTCCATTATATCTGGTACACGCAATAAATGCTACGAATTTTAAGCTAGAGTCCCTCCCGAGTTCCGAGTTTAGAATTTCTTTTCCAAAGGCATACCACAATTCATCCTCAGTACTTTTCCAAGCCTGCTCGCTAGTTAGAGCCGAGTGAAATATTTGACACTGACCATTCAGAGTAAAACTCTGTCGATCAAATCCATATTCTCGTAGTTTTTCAGCGTACAAACTCTGCACAAGCAACAAATTCAGGTCAATGAGTTTACATGCGGTGTCAGCATTTCCATTATTTCCCTGCCTTGTTAAGTATTCCCCTTTTTCACCCTGGCAGATTATGTACAACGGCTGAATCCGAAAGCAGTTGTCGGAAACTTGATGATATATTCTTAAATTTTGTTGCGAGTAACAGTAGTTTAATGTTAATCTCAATTCTAGATGATTTTGTAAATCCACTAAAAGTTTGAATTCGCCACTCCGAGCAACTCGAGTTGATTGTAAATTAATCTGCTGATTTTTGCTATCGGTTATTTTTATATTTACTTCATCATTTTGGCTGCAACGCGGAATAACCTTTCCTATAACTAACAAGAGTTGATGATTTACAACATCATCGTTACGTATATTGTTTATTTTTATTTCATGCAAACACTTGTCTGTCATTGCATTCAAACCAAATTTTGGACCTACATATTAGGACAGCTTGAGACTGGAATGCAAGCTATTCTTGAAGAAACTAAAAACTTTATGTACTATTTTTGGTCAAAGATTTTTTTTAAATTCACATATCAATAAAATTGATTGCAGTAGAAAAGTTCTAATGCAATTATCTAAAGAAAACTTACAATATTTAAGGTTGCCAGACTTGTGGGATAAATACGAAATGGGGAAAATGGAATCCCATATGCTCTTATATTGGTTGTCCCGCAATAGAGTGCAACTATTTACTGAGGTGAAAGGTGATTTTGGCGCCTGCTACACGCTCAATATATATTGATCAATATACAGTATCGTGATATTTATTGAACGTGTAGCATATTGACGGATCGTGATCCATATCGCAAAATATTTAAATATTTTGAAATCTAGATCGCGGATCGGAAAACTGTCAATAAATATTGAACGTGTAGCACATTTTGTGTCATCAATACACGATACGGCAGTAGGCGGTAAAATCAAAATTTGTGGTATTCACGGTATTCACTTGCCTGTGCATTTGAGTACTTGTGCAGTTAGGTTTTCGTGAACACACTTAGCAAAAATTGTATGAATACTGACGCTATAAATATTGAACGTGTAGCATTCAACCGCGATCCATCAGTCCATGAATTTGGATCGCGATCCAGGTATCACAATAAATATTGAACGTGTAGCAGGCGCCTTAGAGTTGCACAAAAACTCGTATGTGGGGGGGTCTATTTTCACACCCTTAGGAGTTACGGGGCTAATTAGTATTTCATGACTTTGATGCACATTATTGTTTTTAGCAGAAAAACGAACTCATAGAAAACTTATTTTAAGAAGTCGTTTAAAAGGTAGCGGATTGACTTTTCTAACGGTGCATCAGAAAACCCACTCGACCTATTCATTACCGAGCTGTGATCATGTGAAGATGAAAACAATCCTTTGAAACTACTAAATTTAAATTTGGAGCTCAATTTTCTTAAAATTTCGCGTAATAAATCAATTTTGTTTCTTATCAGTTTTGTAATTTATGAAATTTTCTATTCAATGACATCAAAAATTTAAACATATCTTTAAAAATAAAAAAGTTATTTGAACTTAAAAATTTAGCTAAATTGAAAACATAATCATTGTACTGTTTTTTGTGAATTAAAAACAAAAAAATTTCAAATCTGTTTATTCTAGCTCTGGGACTCTTTCCACCTCTTTCCCTAATACTGTAATCTACCTTGATTGTGGTGACCTCACTTTTGGATGTGGAATCAGCTCTGATAAGTCTTAAATCCATACCGTCCGATGGCCCTGATGGTATTGCTCCAATATTGTTGAAAACCTGTGCTATGCAAGTTTTGTTACCGCTTACAAAAATTTTTAATAAATCAATAAATACTGTCACATTCTTGGTGGAATGGAAAGTCCCTTTTATACCACCCATCCATAAATCGGGTCCTAAGCAAAATGTCTGCTATTACAGACCAATCAGTAAACTTTTAACTATACCAAAGATCTAGCAAAAAATTGTATACGGGAAGCTTTATTTCTGTTTGAAAAATTTAGATCAACAGCCACAAATTTAAATATATTCTGTAATTAATAACTTTGCGAGAGGTTATCAAACAGATGTAATTTTTACTGACTTCGCCAAAGCGTTTGACAAAGTTAACCATATAACTTCACTAGCTAAACTCTCAGCTTTAGGTTTCCACTCAAATTTATTCAAATGGATTGCATCCTACCTACAGGATACACAACAGCTGGTAAAAATCAACCATTGTTTATCAAATGTGATACACGTACTATCAGGGGTCCCTCAAGGTAGCCATTTGGGTCCACTCTTGTTCATAATCTTCATTAACGGATGATCTCAAATTATTTCAATCTATCAAACATATTAATGATTTAAATTTATTACAAAAGAACCTTGATTCCATTGCAAACTGGTGTACTCTCAATAACCTACCACTGAATATTTCAAAATGTGAGGTTCTTTCAATCGCTAGAGTGGCCACCCCTACCATCTGGAATTATACAGGGTCCGCCAAATAACTTTTTTTTTTTTGAAAATTCTATAAAAAACTACTGAATATTGTCTCAAATGTCTTTTTTTTTATTTGAAAGTACAATCCTTCCGGTTAATAATGGAAAATAATTTCATTCAAATGGCTACCTCGGCTGGTCATGCAGTAGCCTACACGATCGGTCCAATTTTTAAGCACATTATCGATTGTGTACAGCTATATTTCACCAATGGCTTCACGGATATTGTCCTTTAAAACGTCAATTGTCTCTGGCTTGTCGGCGTAACACTTATCTTTGAGGGCACTCCACAAATAATAGTCCAACGGTTTCAAATCGCAGCTCCGAGGTGGCCAAACGACATCAGCTCTGCGGCTGATAATGTGATCTTCAAAAACAGGGCGCAAAACATCGAGTGTAGCTTCGGCTGTGTGGCACGTAGCGCTGTCCTGTTGAAACCAAATGATGCCAATATCCTCCTCTTCAATTTTTGTGAACAAAAATTCGTTCAACATGGCCCGATAACGATCGCCATTGACTGTAACGGCCCCTCCTTGCTCATTTTCGAAGAAAAATGGCCCAATTATGCCTCTGGACCAAAATCCGCACCAAACAGTGACTCGTTTTGGGTGCACCGGCTTTTCAATGTATGCGTGCGGGTTTTCTGTGCCCCAAATGCGACAATTTTGCTTGTTTACATACCCGCCAAGATCAAAATGAGCTTCATCTGAAAAGATTATTTTTTTGGCAAAATCGGCATCTTCTGTAAGTCGATCGCAAGCCCACTTAGCGAAGCGAAAACGCATTGGATGGTCAGTTGGCTTCAACTCCTGAACCAATTGGACTTTGTATGGCGTCATACCAAGGTCTTTATGCAAAATTCGTCTCAATGATGTCTCCGAAATGTTCTCGGCAGCAATATTCTCGGGTGTACGCACTGCTTTTGGCTTTTCACGCTTTGGTTTATCGATGAGGATGCCAGTTTCTTTCACTTTTTTTACAAGATAACGAACATACGGAGCTGACGGTGCTTATCTTCTTCCAAAATCCATACGCAATTTTCGCACACATTCTGCAACGTTACCATGATTTTCAAAGTAAAGTCGCAATATTTTCCAGCGTTGTTCAATCGTATACACAACCATATTCGTTCAGCGGAAGAATAAAACTAATTATCTGTTAAATCAGACATGAGCTAAGTGTTACCATTCACGAAATAAGCACTAGTTAAAAAAAAACGTTAAATGGCTGACCCTGTACCATAAATTCAAGAATTCTAGGTAGATCTACACTAAAAACAGATTCAGTAGTTCTCCTTGACCAAAGGCTGAACTTCGGAGATCATTTCGACTTTATTGTAGCCAAAGCACATTCAATGCTAGCTTTCTGAAAAAGGAACTCAACGGAATTTTTAGATCCTTATACCCCCCAAAACCTCTACTCATCACTCGTAAGGCCTCAATTGGAATACTGCTCCACAATCTGGAACCCTTATTATCTTCAGTACTCCAATTGAATAGAACATATTGAAAGACATTTTACTAGATGCATGTGGAAAAAACTTAATTTGAACTTGCCCTCAATGCCTTCCTATGATACTCGATGTGCCCTTAAAAGTTTTCATCCGCTTGAAACTAGGCGTAAAGCTTTTTCAGTCATGTTTATATGGAATCTGATCCATAACAATATAAATTGCCCTGAACTTTTAGCAATGCTTAATTTCTATACAACATCTCGTCATCTCCGTTGCCAATTCCATTTTAGAGAGATGGTCCAAAGAACAAATTATAGTCAAAACAAGACTATAACTCGGTGTATTCGAGATTCAAACTATAAGGATCTTATCATGCTAAGTTTTATGGCACGTGATACTTGATTAGAATTTCTAGTATCCTCACTCTATATCTTAGTCAATGTTGTTTATGGTTATTCATACATGAAATTAATTCTTTTTTTTTGCTTAATATTTATTATAATATATATTTATTTGCATGATCTCAAATAAGAAAGTTAAGAAATTTATATACGAAGCGCTATCAGTAGATATTAAATTATTTTTAACAAATTAGTAGTCTATAAGAGCCCTGTACTCTGATTGATGAAATAAATGAAATTAAATGAAATAAAAATATGATTCTTCTCCACATTGCATGTTTGATATTAGTTTCGTTCATTTCATCATGTTACAAAGTGATTGTTCTAAGACTGCAATTTTATCAATGGATGGAAGGATTTTTGACAACTATCTGACTGGACCATTTTTTTTCAATTCAAGCTTGAACGGTGAAATCTAACTTCATTTACCTGACGATACTCTGCCGGAGCTATTGGAAAATGCGCCTTACAGAATAAAAAAAATAAAAAAAATAAAAAAATAAACTGGCCATTTCAGCCCTTGGAAGGACTTTGACCTAGCTTCTATTGATCAATTGTGTTGTGCGTGTTATTAAATGTTTGATCACAAATGACCGAGAACTGGACCTACGTGTTTTATGTCGACTCCGAACGGCTTATGTTCTAAAGAAGCTTTACATGGCAATTTTTACTCTCTGAGGTTTGCCATTGTCTGCAGAGAGGTTTTAATGCAGAGAGGTTTTTAGTGCAGAGAGAAAATTAATTCAATTGAAAAAACTTTCTGTTTGAGCTAGCATTGAACCCGGGCTACCGTATATTTCCTACAAGAATAGGAAATATACAATACGTGCACCGCCGCAACAACAAAATACAAGTAAAAAAATCGTAGAATATTTCCTGTGTATGCTACACTGATACCCATGTATACGGCGTTGCTATGAAGCATAGTTTATGAAATGCAACAATGTGTTTTTAATGAAAGAGAAGAGAATGAGAGAGCAGCCAACCAGTAGGTGAAATGAGCGTGAGTGAAGTGCAGCTAATTATAGAGTTCTTTGAGCTGTTGATTTTACTATGCTACGCTTGTATAATAGGGCGCTCTCGATCCATTGGATATTTAAGTATAGGATTGTTACAATCCGTACTCTCATGCAATTATACTAGACATAGAGAATACCCCTATTGTATTGCATTTAAAACAATGGAGGACACTTCGAACCTTTTTTATATTTTGTTCTCTTTAATTTATTAAAAAAAAACACAGTACAATGATTAAGTTTTTTATATAGTTAAATTTTTGAAATGCAAACAACTTTTTTATTTTCAAAGATATATTTGTGTTTTGGATGTCGTTGAAAAGAAACAATGGAGGACACTTCGAACCTTTTTTATATTTTGTTCTCTTTAATTTATTAAAAAAAACACAGTACAATGATTAAGTTTTTTATATAGATAAATTTTTGAAATGCAAACAACTTTTTTATTTTCAAAGATATATTTGTGTTTTGGATGTCGTTGAAAAGAGAATTGAATAAATTACAAAATTGATAAAAAAACAAATTTTATTTATTTCGCAAAATTCAGAGAAAATTGTGCTCAAACTTTAAATTTTATAGTAGAAACGCATTGAATTCATCTTCACACGAGCATAGCTCAAGAAGGGATAATTCAAAAGAGTTAGTTGAACCATCGTTAGAAAGGTCAATTCATTGCCATTGAAATATCTGAAAATATTCCGTCAATTAGTTGATCTGCCAAAAACAATAATGTCAAAGTCATAAAATACTAATTAACTCTGTAACTCCTAAGGCTTGAGCCAAATAACGCGGCTTTGCCGCGATCGCGACACCGCTCTCACGCTCTTTTTTCAGAAATACGGCTGAAAATAATGAGTTTTGCATTTATTTTAATACATTTATTTATTTAATATATTTAATAACTTAAATACATGCCGAATTCAGTATTTTCAGCCGCATTTGAGAAAAAAGAGCGTGAGAGATGTGTCGCGATCACGGCAAAACTGCGTTATTCGGCCCCAGCCTAACGGTATGAACATAGACTCCCCTTCCATACTATTTTTGCTCGACTCGACATCAAATTTCACCTCAGTAAATAGATGCGCTCTATTGCGAGATATACCTTACACATACCTATCCCTATATGTCTATGAAGTTCATTACGTATGACATAACATGCAAATGTTGGATCGTGTTTAGATAGTTAATTTTAAATATATTAAGAAGTCGTCAAAAAACCTGAACTCATGTGAGTAATAAAATAGATAGTGATACTAAAATTACATATGAAATAGTCCATGATAGAACAACAAATTCTGCGTATTATGACGTTATTAAAGTAAACAGTCGAAATTGTTTGTAAAAAAATACGATTAAATTAAAAATGTTACTTCCCTGCAAACATTTTCAATCGCCTCAGAATCTCCAGCGAATCGCTTAGAAAATGAGACAATCACCGGCATGCAGCTGAGGCCATAAAAGCTATTCGCCGCGAAAATACGCAAACGAATCGCCTTAAGGGTTCGTAAGCGATTCGCTGGGAAGAGTCTCAAACGAATCGCCAAGAGAAGTCAGCGATTCGCGGGAAGAGTCGCAGACAAATCGACAAAATGGTTCTTAGCGATTCGCCGACAAGAGTTGCAAAGCGTCTTTTAGGGACAATCTTTATCAAATCGGCCAACAACAAAATCGACCACCGCAGATCGTGCTGATATGAATATTTTCAGTGTCCATACTGCAATTAAACACAAAAACCATGATTCAATTAAATATAAGGTTAAGTAACCATGAAATTGTTCTCATACAACAACAAAACTTGGATTGCAAAATGTCAAAGTAAAACAAAAAAGACAAGTAAACAATCAAATAAAAATTTCTGACTAGAAGTCAAACTATTGGATTTTAATGTTGAATTTGTGTTTCAAATAATTTTTAAACAATTTTCTTGGAGTTTAAGTTTTTGTTACTACCTCAAAATGCCGAAAAAGTACGCGATTCGCCAAAACTATTGGAACAAGGAAAACGATTCCTTTTTTAAAGTGCCCAGTGACATTTTAAACGAAAACGCTAGATGGATGGAATTTGGATCGACGAATGTCAAAGTAAAAGATAACAACACCAAACAGCTGTTTCTGACATTCGCCGAGAGATATGTGCTCTCAGCATAGAAATAAAAGATAAGGAAGTGGTGTTATACTCACACACACTATACGTGTGTAGAAGGAATTTTCGACGCTGGGGAAGAGAGATAGAGCGTCGTTATTTGACATAAGTTCTTCCCGAGCAAAAAAAAAATCCATTTTTGAGGAAGAACATCTGTCAAAACACAAGTTCTGCTTCATGAGCGCATTCATTATTTAGGGTGGCAAGGGCCTTAATTTTTTTTCATATTGGAATAAGCTTTAATAGTTTTTTAATTGCTTACAATTTCTTTGAAATTTGGCATGAAATTAAAGTGGATTAGCAACCTAAGGTTACAAGCTATAACTAGGTATTTTTATATAAAAAAAAACTAATTAAAAGCCGACAGTTCGGAAAAAACTACACAAAACTATTTATTTTAAAAGAGTTTAATTTGGTATGTATTTTAGTTGTTTAGTTTTTGTGTTATTTTAATATTAATTATTATTAGTTTATAAAAAATAGTTTTTTTAAATGAATTTTTAAAAAATCATTTAAAGTAACTTTTGTCGTTTCAGTTTTATTCTGAGTTCATGTCTTTTACTTTATTTAAGCAATGCTTTTATCTGTAAAAAAATTGGTAACGCAACATATTATATAACGGTGCTATATAAAAATTGCATAGTAAGCATGCATCTAAAAAATAAAAAATAGTTTACGCCTTTATTTACTACATAATTGAATGCGGCCCTGTTTGAATGTTTTTGTGTTTGTGTCAACTTCACTGTGTTTGTAAAATACTTCATTTCACTTCAACTACACCGCTTCCTTATATTTTACTTCTATGGCTCTCAGCTTACTCAACCTTATATATAATTGAATCAAGACAAAAACTATTTTTTTACATTTTTTCGATGATTATTTTTAGTGAAGTATATAAAATAGCCTCCTTCATATTCCAACTAGCAAGTTTGAAAATTTTTAAAAAAGTCATCTTGCAAAGATCGCCGTATTGAGTGAAGGAGGATTTCTCTCGGATAGCGCATTCATCACTTGTGAGATCAAAAAGCTATCCATTTTCCAACGATCGCCGGAATGAGTAAAGGAAGATTTTGAAGATTTTTCTTGAATCGTACATTCATCGCTTGGGCGACCGAAAAGCGATCCTTCTTCCAACGATCGCCGGAATGAATGAAGAAGATTTTGAAAACTTTTCTTGAATTGCGCAATCATCGCTTGGGCGATCGAAAAGTGATCCATCTTCGAAAGAACTCTTGGGCGAATCTCAAGTGCTTCGCAAAATTAACTTCTATTCCAATCGTCTTCCAAATGTTTGCAGGGTTAGAACTCAGTCGTATGTACATTCTCCAATATCATAATAAAAACAATACTCAAAAAATCTTTTTTTTTTCTAGTCCTATTATAAGTTAACCTCAAACCAAATCTTGAAACAAGGACTTTTAACTCTTTCCGGCCGATGGATGATCTTCCGTTTTTTTCGTAATTCAAATACATACCACTTTTAAAAGCTACGTGCCCTTTAAAAAATATAAAATTTTCAATAAATAAATACAATTAAGTGTCGTTTAACTTTTACCAATTTCTTTTTACGCTCCGTAAAAAGTTTAAAATAAATTAAAGTTTTCTGTATGACCTTGTTATTTATTATGTTGATTTTCTATGATTTAAATACAAACTGTAAATGTTTAATAGTTTAATTCATTCTTCATTTTAAATACAAATTCTAGTTGTTTGATAGTTTTAAATCGTTTATTGAGCTTTAGGTCAGGTTCGAACAATTAATTGCTCTACCGAATCTGTTTTCCAAAGAAACAACAACATTTTCAATATGAAAAGGAAAATATCACTAGGTGATTTTATTGAAATTTCGGCCCTGCTACAGGCTTCATCAGAAATCTTTGTGATGCCCATGGGAATCGACCCCGGGCCGTGCTTGCTTCGTGCAAGCGCATCTGAGCGCACTACATCACAGAGGCGATAAGATTTCAGTGTCAATTTCTAGGGTTGGATTGCCCGAGTTCGATTCCCGCCGTTATCACAAAGATTTCTGATGAAGCCTGTAGCAGGGCCGAAATTGCAATAAAATCAGCTAGTGATGTTTTACTTTTCATATTAAAAATGTTGTTGTCGTTATTGTTTCTTTGGAAAAAAAATAAATATGCAAAAAATCCAACAGTTCAGTTTGTATTGGCAATAACAGTAAACCAAATTTTAACCATTTGAGCACTTTTGTTTGTCTTAAAAATTGATTTTATGTAAAAACAATTTGATTTTCTGATAGTTCTATTGAATTTGGACGACTTCTATTGATGTTGATAATATTCGATCATATTTATTTATGTATAAGTTCTTATAGTCTAATACTAAAATTTACAATCTTAAATATTTATTCCTGATATGTTTCTATGTGTGCGTTTTGCTTTCTTTAAAAGCTATTATCCTTTGAATGTACTGCTCATGATTGGCCATAGTTGCCAACAGTCCACGTTTATTCACTGGTGAACCCCCTGCACTGTAGTCAATTAGTTCATCATCTAATGTGGTCATAGTTCCACCAAGAGCACGAAGAATTGCGTCTCCAGCACAGATATCCCATTTTTTTATCTTTGTGGAATGCAAATATGCCGTGGCATTGTTTGCTACCACTTGCAAAACTTTATAGCCAGCACCTGCAGCTGTCAAAATGTTGGAATTTTTACCGAAAACTGATTTGGTTAGAACGTTAACGTCGCCAGGATGTGATCTTGAAACTGTTATAATAGGGTGTGTTAGGTCTGGTCCGTTTAAATGAATAGCAGCAAGATATTCAGACATTGTGCGGTCGACCCATGCCCACGCTGTTTGGCCAATAAATGGGTTATGAATGACACCTATGATTGGATTACCTTTTACAGCTACACATACCATCGTCGTAACGTACTGATACAGTTGCTCTAAAAATTACCTCATATTTTCATTTTTCATTCATAAAATTTCATTAAATAATACCTGTAAATTCTTGTGTAGCATCCAGTGGATCAATCCAAATTGTTACATCTTTTGAGTTTACTAGGATATCCGGAATATTGGCTGTTTCATGCAGCACAGTTGGATCCAAATCAAATGTACTGACATCGGGACAAGTTTGCTTGTCTTCTTCGGATACAATAGTAAGACGTGGAAATATTCGATGCATACCATGCTTCATAATACAATGCGATCGAGCATCAGCGTCGGTAAACGGATCGTTGGCACCTTCATCGGTTTTCCCTTTGCTTTTCTCGTTCAATTTTCTCGAACGAGCGACCTCGAGAATTTCAAGACCTCCACGCTGCGCCGCTTGAATTGAAGCAACTAGCAACTTACGTAGATTCACCTTATTTTGATTTCGTAGCATTCCGTACATTGCTGGCCGCTCCTCCGAATGAAAATTTAAAAAGTAAACAAGTATGCAGGTGATCACAATTGCTACAAAGGTCGCCGGCACGCGATGTATGTGTATAGATCTGCCATTCATCTTATCGTACAAAACCACGGTCATGGAACACAGGAAGTTAACGATTCGTTTACCAGCAGAGTGGTCAGATTATGACTCGTAAGCGTATGCGGTAAAACAAAGCAATCAGCTTTGCTTACGTATAACTTCTTGGTTTTCGGTTAAGATAATAAGATACTAAGATCATCGTTTATGATAGGTCAGCATAAAACAAGGAACACGTAAACAAATAATGAAAGAATTTGATAAACAAATACCACCGCTTAAATAGCAACGTTACTAGAACTGTCAAAAAGATTGGAGGGGAAATGCAAAGCCTGAAATGGTGCATTAAAAACTATCAATGGCCGCATTCAGTGCAGACAATATATGCCAACTGTTGTGTATAAATTCGCTGAATGGTACAATTTTGGTAGCGCTCACTAAGAGCTCGAACAGAAACAAAGCGTATGTCGGTTGTCGGAATCAAAGTGCAAGAAAATACATGAAAATATATGCAACCGCTAGAAATTAAACTGCCGTATAAATGCGCGACGGGAAAACGCCGGAATAGATCTATTCAAATTTTTCTCTTACGGCTGGCGGATCTCTCTCTGAGTGTCTTTTAATATCTTACAAATTTGTTAAATCTTGCATATTACCTTCGAATACTTGCTATTCATTTCTCCAAATAGTATTGAATCAGAAAAGTGTTTTTCTATGGTGGGATATTTTTGCAATAAAATGCGCTCTAGTCTCTCTGACGAAACTTTTAATTGTTTAATTTTCCTAGGGTGTTTTTTCTAAAATGTTGAAAAGTAATTTATATACATTAATGTAGTCTAACAGCCCTATTCTGGTAAACTAACAATCGTTAACCAGTATTTTTTATATATCTATATGTTTGTTGTTTTCAAAACAAAATTTTAAGCTCAAAAAACAAAATTTTTGAATGAAATTGTCAATAACTGAAAAGCATTTTTATCAAAATTTATTATTTTTGAGCTTAAAATTTTGCTTCAATATTTTCAATAAACCGCCTTTATCCGGCACGTTAAAGCGAACAGTTTAATGTAGTGTGTTAAACCCAAGCACTGAATAGGCTTCAGTGAAAGCGATTGTGAAATAGTTTTGAAAAGTTGACAACTCAAATCAGCAGCTAAAATAAAATTTGACAATGAAAGCAAAACAACTTATTTTTGGAACGATTTGAAAATAAATTCTTGCTAATGCGCACTTTCTAAGCGGCTTGAAAATTTAATTACTATATATTATATAATTTAATTAAATAATTAACAAATCGAAATTTGATTTTATTAAATCGCGTTGAAATTTTCAAGGCGGTTTGAAATTCGGCTTATGCAACGGTTTCAATTAAATCAACTTCGTTCAAGTCGACTTGAAGCGTCGGATGAACGTGGCAATAAAAACGATACAGAATTTTTTTCACAGTAACTCAAATCTATCGAACTTACCTTGAAAACTTCACAATTATGTAACTTTAAACCTAAGTCCTCGAGTCTTGCTAAAACACAATTGAATGAATTTGTTTATTTGACAATTACATCTAAGTCTGCTTTAATGAAATCTATTCTTTAAATTTACTAATTTTTAAGAAAGAATTATTTTAAACGAGAAATGTAGAACCTCACGGAATGAATTAAATTCGATTTAACCAAATCTATTCTTACAATCCACTACCTTTTTCCAAACGGAAAAATGATTTAAAATTTAATAGATTTCACACATCCTCACAAAATGAATAAATGTTACGCATGGCGCATCTGTTTGCAAATATTAAAATCAGAGCTTAAAAATAACTTTAAAAATTTTAATGTTTTAAGTTAAGTCTGACTTAACTTTTTATTTAATTAAAAAAAGTTAAAAATTACTTTTAACTTTTATTTATAAAAATATAAGTCAATAGTTCACATTTACTTTTAAAAATAAAAGTTTTCCCTCACTTTAACTTTTAAACTTAAAAATAAAATTTAACAGTTTCCCAAGACTTTTATTTTATTTATTTTTAAGAGTCTTCCCTAGTAGCACAAGGAGAAGTTATAAGTACAAAATCCAGATTACAAAACAGCGATGTATTTATAATAGCTCTGTAATGTAAATAAAAAGATACTATGCTTTATAGCAAACTTTTGCGTTTATAATATCTCAATAAAGCGTTTACAAGACCATTAAAAAGAGATACGTAAAAATGTATTTAATATTAATTTTTAGAGCTCATATTAAAGTTATTATAAAGACATTGCGGCATATCGCATTAGTGTATCTTTATAATGTGCGTAATAAAATGATTATAAAGACACTTGAGGTAGTTAAAATTATTTAGCAACCCTGCGTATGCCTCGTGTTTGTTGAACAGCAAAATTAAAAAATGCAAAAAGTTGAATAAAAAATTGAAACGTAAGATATATATAGGTGATTTTATTAATTGTGCTTTAATAAATAAACAAATATTAGATGTCAGCTTCATCTAAAATTATAAGCACGAAGGACGGAAAAAAGCGATCGCTTTCACTCATTGCAGCTAGTTGGGAAAGCCGTGGAGTGCTCTCATGGCCAAAACAAAAGAGCGATCACAAGGTAACTCAATTCATTTTGAATAATATTAAAAATATTGAATACCATTATTAACATTACCAATGACCTTTTTTGTTTATTAAACTTTTTATTTTTTGTTCGTTTTGATACTTTGTTGCTGATGACATGGGATATACCCAAAGCCCAACAGTTTTTATTAGATCGTATAGATATTAGAGAGGTCGTATATAGGTACATAAGTTATTTTAGATTAGTTAAGATACCACTCGAATATAGATATATACTTGTAATATAATAATTGGCCAATAAGGCTTCTGTATTACTAATGAAGATATAAATAAATAAATAATATTTCACCTTGAATTCCGCACGAGATCGAGTGGATCAAGTGTCCAGCAAAAGTGGTGAAAAAGAAAATTCTTTCCTACGCTGCTGGCAACAAAAAATTGCCTGTTCTGAATTCCTACCTACTATTTTTAAAATCTTCGTAAAGTGCCTTTCAAAGACCTCTAAAAGATACCTTATCGAGTCTCGTCAAAGACACTAAGCATGTCTTTATATCACATACGCCAAATTGGCTTTATAAGTCTTAATAAAGAACTTAAAAATACAATTCCTGTCTTTGTACTTATCTTTAAAAGGTATGTAAAAGAAGCTATAAATACTGTTTGCCCTACTAGGGTTTCGAGACTTTTATTTTATAAAATTCTTAATAAAAGTCTAACAATAAAAAAACTGCGCAATATATTCTAAATATGCATACATAACATACAATACTTTTTTAAAAAAACGACTGATAAAATAAAAGTCTCAAAAGACTCTTAAAATTGACTTTTTAAATAAAAGTCTTCAAAGAATTTAAAAATTATTTCTAAGAACATTTCAAGAATAGCGACAACTCTAATTTTTGAGAATTATATGGATTTTGGCCTCTTAAATCCAAATCTGTAAAAATTTAGGCCGCTCGCATTTGGTTTAAAAGTTATAGGCCTACAAAATTGGAAAAATAGCCTACAAATCTTGCTGGTTTTTTCATATTTTAACAAAACTTCGCTTTATGAGTATCATAAGAAAGTTAATGTGAGTACCTACTTAGTGTATTGCTTTCGTAAAAGGGAAACCACTAGTTTTTCAGACAAGTTGCAAATATAAGAATAGTTATATCTTGAAAAATTATTCATGGATTTTCATGTTTGGTACCTCGTTGGATATGTACTCGTATTACCTTTCTTTTGATACCAATTATGCGGAACACTTAAAGAAAAGCAGCAAGCTTTGTAGGCCATTTTTCCAACTTTGGAAGCCTATAACTTTTAATCCAATTGCGAGCGGCCTGATTTTTCAAGATTTGAATTTAGGAGGCCAAAATCCATATAATTCAACAAAAAAAATACCAAAAAAGAGAGTTGTCCCAATTCTTGAGTTATACCTATTTTTATAATTTAAAAGTCTTCAAAGACTCTTAAGATTGATTTTGTTTTATAAAAGTTAAAAATAACTGCTAAAAATATGAGTTATTAAGTGAGAGTTACAAATAAAAGTTATAAATAACTCTTATTTGATAACTCTTACTTTCGAATGTCAATAATAACTTTTATATAATACAACTTTAAGACTCTTATTTCAGAGACTTTTTAAAAAAGTCATAAAAGTCTTAACCTCTGGTTAAAAAAACAATTTTGTTAAATTAAGTTAACAAAAAAATCCGACACAAAAAAGTATTATAATAACAAAATAACCGTAAGAAAAAGGGCGAAGAGAGCTTTTAAAAAACAAAGTATGTAGCCATTGAATCTAGGATGCACTCAATAAGTATACCAAATTTGAGCAAAATTCGCTTAGCCATTTAGATTTGCATAAAGGCTAAACGAACAAACACAATCAGTTTTATTACTATAGATAGTCAAATAATGATTTAAAAAATAGATTTTTTAGCCATATCTTTTGATTGGAATGAGATATTTGGGCATATTCTGACATATCTGTTATTCTGTTAAGAATTTTCTGTTATGAATCATAAAAGAAGCTGACCATAAAAGATCTGTTAAAATTGGTATTCTGCCTTTCGATCTTTTATGGTACCCTGTTCAAAATTCGTAAACTATAATCTATTACAATTCCGTTAACTTCTGTTATGAAACAGCTGATTGCTGTCAATTAAATTAAATTATTGGACATGCATATAAAATGCAAGCGCACATTCACTTTGTCCAACCTAAAAAACTGCACGAAAACGCACTTCAGGAAGATCGAACAGTTTGATATTTAGGCGTAACTCCAGCAAAGTGGCCCAATGGTTTCTTCTATTTAAAACTTGTCTGTGAAACCAAAATGTTAACTTGCTAAAAATTTGTTACGATAAAAGACAGAAAAATGTATCTGTTATTCTGTTGTCTTTCATAAAAGATTTCATAACAGATTTTATCAATATCCCAAATACCAAATAAATAAAAGATTTTGTAAAAGATTTTTTGACGGTTCGAAAAAAACTTCTATGATTTATAACATATTTCATAAAAGATTGTCGTGCAGAATACTAATTAGGGTATTAACAGCTCAAAAATTTGTATGGGAAATCATAACAGAATTTTTTCATAACAGACTGTGCAGAATAGGCTTAAATTAGTTCTGTTTTTACAAAAACTTTTTTTGAGGCATGAATTTTTGTTAAAATCACTTTCATATTTTAGATTCACAGCATAGGCATTTGTTATTGACTGATTTCTTTATTAAATTTTTTTAACAAGCTTATTTATGAATTGAAAACATTTTTCTTATGTAACAAGATTTTTTGATATAAGTATTTTTGGTATGGTGATTTTAATTTAATAGACAGCAACTCTTATCAGAGGCACACTAAAATCCCGTTTTTAAACACAAATGCAACACAGACGCTCATGTTTTTTGTTGATTACACTGAATTTGACACGTCAATCTTCAGAACAGCAATTCGAGAAATTTTATTCCTCCGAAAATATTAAACTTTTGGTGAAAATTGTGTAGATCGAGTGTCTTAAATAATAATTTATTACAACTTATCGAATACCACATTGAAATTTTGATCAAAATGGCGCTAGCGGAAGGACCCTGCTACACCATCATCAATTCTCCAGACATGGAGATACCCAACGAAATGCAATTGAAGCTTGATCTGGAGAAGGGCGACACCAATGTGAAAATTGAAACGTTGAAAAAAGTTATCCAGCTACTATTGAACGGAGAGCGTCTTTCAGGACTCATCATGACGATTATTAGGTTCGTGCTACCGGTGCAAAATCATACAATTAAAAAGTTGCTGCTAATATTCTGGGAAATTGTTCCGAAGACCTCGCAAGATGGCAAACTGTTGCAGGAAATGATTCTAGTGTGCGATGCCTACAGAAAGGTAAGAGTTTTATAAAAAAAGATATAAGTTTATAACATTAATTTATCCACAGGATCTGCAACACCCAAATGAGTTTCTTCGTGGATCTACTTTGCGTTTTCTTTGCAAATTGAAGGAGCCGGAATTACTTGAACCCTTAATGCCGGCAATACGTTCCTGTTTGGACCATCGTCATTCTTATGTTCGACGAAATGCTGTCTTGGCCATATTTACAATTTATAAAAATTTCGACTGGCTCGTTCCGGATGGTCCAGAGTTGATTGCAAATTTTCTCGACACACAGCAGGATATGAGCTGCAAACGAAATGCATTCCTTATGCTTTTGCATGCCGATCAAGAACGCGCTCTTAATTACTTGGCCTCCTGCATAGATCAAGTGAACAATTTTGGAGACATTCTCCAGCTCGTCATTGTAGAGCTGATCTACAAAGTCTGTCATGCAAACCCTGCAGAGCGTTCAAGATTTATCCGTTGTATCTATAATTTGCTGAACTCTTCTTCAAATGCAGTGCGTTACGAAGCTGCAGGCACTTTAATAACACTCTCCTCTGCTCCAACTGCAATCAAAGCTGCAGCGGGATGTTATATTGAGCTGATTGTAAAGGAAAGTGACAACAATGTCAAGTTGATTGTGCTTGATCGCTTGATTGCCATGAAGGAGAACGAAAACATGGAAAAAGTAATTATATGGCATTAAAAAAAAAACTAGATTAACTTAAAGCATTTTTTAAAGGTTATGCAAGATTTGGTTATGGACGTGTTGCGTGTTCTAGCATCTCCTGATATCGAGGTTCGCCGCAAGACTCTATCGCTGGCAATGGATCTAGTGTCTTCACGCAATATTGCGGAAATGGTTCTTGTTCTTAAGAAAGAGGTATCTAAGACGCATAACATCGAACATGAAGATACTGGAAAATATCGTCAAATTCTGGTGCGCACTTTACACTCGTGTTCGATTAAATTTCCCGATGTTGCGGCTACAGTTATTCCCGTGTTGGTTGAGTTTCTATCCGACACAAATGAATTGGCTGCTGTAGATGTTCTGATATTTATACGCGAGGCTATACAAAAGTTCCCAGCACTGCGCAATTTGATCATCGAAAAACTTATAGAGGCTTTCCCTCAAATCAAATCGTCGAAAATTCATCGTGCTGCCGTTTGGATTCTAGGAGAATACATTAACTCAAAGGAACAAATACTTGAAGTTATTGAGGTAATTATTGAAACATTGGGCGAGATTCCAATGGTTGAGGCAGAACAGCGACGTCTTGCTGGTGATCAAAACGACGACGAACAAACAGCTGGAGCTAGTAGTGTAAGCACTGAAGCTTCTTCTGCAACCAACAGTAAAGTGACTTCGGACGGAACATATGCTACACAAAGCGCTTTCAGCGTCGCACCGTATGTTGACTAGGACTTTCGCTTAGATTTAATTCATCATTGGTTTTTTTTTATAGAGTTGCCAAGAAGGAAAAGCGTCCACCATTGCGTCAATATCTAATGGATGGGGATTTCTTTATTGGCGCAGCGCTCTCAGTTACTCTGACGAAACTAGCTCTTCGATACACCGATTTGGAATCCGAATCGGTAATGATTGTCATTGGTGTTATCTTCTTTTAGTTAATATTTTTTTTAACTGCACACAGCGCCAACAAAATCGTCTTACCACTCAGGTAATGTTAATTATGAGCTCAATTCTTCATTTGGGTAAATCGGGATACCCGACAAAACCCATCACAAATGACGACACCGATCGTATTTTTATTTGCTTGCGTACTCTAAGCGAGCGCACAGCTGAAGCTGTTAACATATTCAAAAGTTTCTGTCGCGAAGCTTTGGGAAAAATGCTTGATGCACAAACTGACGAGGAACAACGTATGCTGAAAGAGAAACAGAAGGCTTCGGCAAAGGTCCAGCCAGATGATCCAGTCGTTTTTGCACAATTATCGAATGGACGTGATAATCAACTCGGAGAAAACGTATTTGAGTCAAGTTTGAATCAGGCACTGGCTGGCACCAAAACCACAAACTTAAGTGACATTACTTCACCCAACAACAAACTAAATAAGGTTACGCAACTGACGGGCTTTTCCGATCCCGTCTATGCCGAAGCCTATGTTAATGTTAATCAATATGATATCGTGTTGGATGTCTTGATCGTCAATCAAACTAGTGAGTTCAACTTGCGCAAGAGATATACGCCTAAAGTGAACTCTACTTTTATTTATTTTGCAGATGACACTCTACAGAATTGCACACTTGAGTTAGCCACTTTAGGTGATTTGAAATTAGTTGAACGGCCACACCCAGTAGTCTTGGCTCCCCACGATTTTTGCAATATTAAGGCTAATGTAAAAGTCTCATCCACAGAGAATGGAATCATTTTTGGAAACATAGGTTTGTTTTCACTGAACATCAATAACTGCGTTTCGAATTTATGTTAATGTCGAATAACAAAAATTTTTTTTTTTGTTTTTTTAGTTTATGACACATCAATTAACACCAATGTTGTCGTGTTAAATACTATCCATATTGATATAATGGACTATATCATTCCGGCAAATTGCACAGACACCGAATTCAGGCAAATGTGGCAAGACTTTGAATGGGAAAATAAGGTAAAAATTGCTAAATACATGCTTAAAGATGGTACTGAAATTCTGTTTTTTTTTTTTCTTAAGGTTACCGTTAATACAACATTCACAGACTTGCATGAATATTTGAAGCATCTTCTGAAGAGCACAAATATGAAATGCTTGACTCCGGAAAAAGCACTTTCTGGACAATGCGGATTTATGGCAGCCAACATGTATGCCAAGTAAGAAAATCAATTGACGTTGAAAAGTGACCATATCTGATTGAAAAATATTTCGTCTTAAATAACAGTTTATCCCAACTTTGTCCTCTATTTATTCACCTTAGAAATTTTATAACAGCTATCGAGTCATTTTCTAGATAAAAATTTAATAATTTGTATTTGTCTAGATCAATTTTTGGTGAAAATGCTCTAGCCAATTTAAGTATTGAGAAGCCCGTCGATGATCCCGATTCAAAAGTAACTGGTCATATTCGTATTCGAGCAAAAAGCCAAGTAAGCATCTGCTTATTGAAAAACTTTCCTAGTGCTTTAACTAATCATGCATTTAAATTTTAGGGCATGGCTCTGAGTCTAGGCGACAAGATCAGCTCATCACAAAAGCAAACGATACAAGCTGCATAAAAAGTTATTATTGGTTAAAACTAAAGTAAAATTAAGTTGTTAGCTACAGCTTAATAGCTACAACACATAAATTGGATGAAATATTGTCATCCAAAAAATAAGATTAATCAATACTATGTTCAAATATATACCCATATGTTTATAAAAGAAATAACAATTTATTCACTATATAAAGTAAACTTACAATAAAAAAACTGTGCACTGTTTACCTCTAATATTGCAACTATTTATGGTTTTTTTCCAATCCTATCCTTACTAATTTTTTGGTTCGTACGGAGCTATTTATGTAAAAATTTTTATTTAATTTGTTAGATCAATCTACGTTTGAAAACCTGTTATATATTAATAACATAAAAAACTGCATATTTCGATCAGCATACAACATTTACGCAGACGATACCAATTTTATCACAACGGCAAGTACAGTAACAGAATTAGAGGAAAACATCAATCTTGACATGGAAACTTATTATAAATGGGCTTGCGGAAATGGTCTCAGCATTAATCTACAGAAAACAAATTATATTATATTTCGATCTCACTACAATATGGATATATCTATAAACGTCAAAATTAACAACACAGACATAAAAAGGGTGCAACAAACGAAATATCAGAACTAAAAAACTCAATTCTGCCATTAATAATGTCGATAAAACGAGTTGGAGGCATTAAGGAGACTGCAGCTAAACTAATTTACTCAGGACATATTCTCGCCAGAATTCGTTATAATATATGCAGTTGGAGCCAGTGCAGTAAATTTCAAGTCGAGCAAATAGGAAGATTGATGAAGAAGGCTATTAAAGTCTTATTAAATAAACAGCCAACAATATCTACAAGACAGCTATACAAAACAACAAAACAGTTGGACGTAAACCAGCTTATATTTGCCGAAAAATGTAAATATATCTACAAAATCAAAAATAGCATGCAGAAATCAAAACTAGTTCTCACAACAAGAAATAATATACACCAACATAACAGTCGTCAAAAACACAACTTCGAAATACCAAGAGTCAGAACATCCAGACAACTAAATAGCCTTAAACACAGCGCAATCAAAATATTCAATTCATTACCAAATAAAATTAAAGAATCAAGGAATATTCAACTATTTAAAACTAACTTAAAATTGTACCTAATGAATTTAAGATAAGTTAATCAAAACATTTTATCTCATATATGTGATATCCTATTAAATTAATCAATATTGCTATTTATTTATATATTTTTAATTAAATTTTCCTCTTATACACGGAACTTATTTCCATCTGAGGATGCCATGTAACATAAATTATTATATTATTAATAAATTATTTTGCATAAATTTTAAAAAAAAACAAGCCAAACCCAAGGTCATGATGTTAAAGTGGCGGCTGGTGGTAAGACGAGTTCTTTTAGGCCAGATGATTGATTCAATGTGATATCCTAGTCCATAGGAAACAACTCCTATGGACTACCGTTAAACCATGTAGTTAGTGTCCGACCGAATATTCGGTTTCGGTTACGGCCCATTTTGTCAGTTTCGGCTATTCGGCCTCAACATGCCCAACCCCGAAGCCAAAGCTTTTGGTAAAAATTTATTCCATCAGTCATTTAATTCAAATATATAAGCTTGGTTTAATCAAAATATTTACAACGCGTTATACAAAACAAAAATTATGAATTCGTCTATAACTTGGATTATCGTGTAAGCACAAAACATTTTTTTGGATTTGGGTCACTCCGAAAGCTAGGTTTTCCTAGCTCAAGAAGACGATTTCAAATTGTGCGATTTATAACTATATCACAAATTACGAATCATTTTGTATTCTATTTAAAAACTATACTTTAATAGCGTCAGTCGCATCTTGAAGTCTACTTCCTCGAGATCACTAAGATTTTTAAAATAGGAGATACCTCGGGACTTCTATCTTTTGCGGGAGAGCGTGGGACATTGGGATGTTTAAGTCAAAAATCGTCTTTTGCTTGATAATTCTCGACTTTTGATAATCGACTTTCTTATGTTGAAATAGTAGATAGTCGTCTTTCACTTTCGACTTTTTTCATTTTCTAAAAGTAAATTTTTTTTTTTATATTTAAGTTACTGCGAGAACTAGGTTTCCCTAGCTCAAGAAGATTCCTCACTGATGAGGAAATTATTTGGCCAAAATCGATAGATTTTAAAACGCCATCACAAATTATGAATCTTTTTGATTCTATTTAAAACTGTACTTTAATTGTGTCGGTCGCATCAGCGGATGGACCACAAACACAATTACAGCTGGCTAGTCGCGCTTCACGACCTCGGTGATGAAACGACGCGAGTCGAATGTGAAGCAGTGATGCCACTAAATTTTTGAAAAAATCCCTACCGCATTTCATGAAAATCCCTACTTTTCCCTATGCAAACATAATTTTTCCCTACAAGTTTCCCTACATATTTATTTCATACATCTAAATGAAACACAAAAAGTTTGTTGCAAACAAAAAAATAGCATGTACGTATGCCTTAAAATGTTTATTTAATATTATATTTCACATCGATTAATCCATAAAATTGTATTGTACGTACTCAAAAAAACAATAAAAAATTAACATGAGTATATGTAGACTAGTTAACATCGATAAATCCATATAATTGAATTGTACACAAAAAACAATAAAAAATAACATAAATATATGTTGACTAGTTAACATTGATAAATCCATATCATGGTATTAAACATAAATAAAAAATACCAAAACATAATATATAAGCATATGTTATACGCATATAAATTAGTTTAGATTAAAGCTGATTCAACAGAATTATTCAAAGGTGAAAGTCATTTTTTTGTAATGATGATCATAAAGATCTTTATAATTCATTTTCCACAGCTCCACAGGTCCGATTTTCCACAGCTTAAAATCTTGTCACAAGCTGCACACTTACACTTGAAAGCATCCGTTTCAATTTTTTCGAGCCATCCCTTGAATTCATCGATCTCCAGCCAGCTTTTATTAAATTTTTGTTTTCTGTACTTCACACGTCGCTTCACAGCACCCGTTTCAGAAGAAATGGAATCGGAAGAATTACTCATTTTTCTAAAAACAATTTTATTGAAAATTTGTTTAGTAAAATATGTATAACATTTGAAGCAACTTACGGTTTTTACTCCTTTATTCAGACTCTGATTTTGTGAATTTTAATAAAAAATTAAGCTGTAAAATTAATCTTGTTGGAGAAAATCTAAACGAAAACGCGGCAAAATTGACATCAAGTAAGCTCAGCGACAAATGGGTATGTTCAAGCACAGAACAGAATGATTATGTCAGTGGGCATGTTTAAGCATATATGAAGACTTAACTTGCTCAGGTTTTTCACACTGAAAGAATTTCAACTCAATTAAAGAAATTATATGCGAATATAAATACACATTTTTTGAGAAATATAGAGAGAAATTTAAAATTTTAAAAATTCCCTACATATGAGCATATATTGGAAATCTGTCCTTTTTCCCCTACATCTCAAAACTAAGTATGAATTTCTCTACATGTAGCCTCTTTTCCCTACTAGTGGCATCACTGATGTGAAGTAAATTTTTTATAATAAAAATCCGTTTGTTGTCTAAAAATCCATGAAAATTTACCCAGCAGCCAGCGTTGCCAAAATGACGTTATATGCGTTTTTTGGCAAGAATGATAGAGTACAAAGATTGCGCCGAAGACAAGAAAATGAGTACAACAAAATTGTCGTTCTGCGCATGTACGTCATAATATCAATGCTGTTTTGGAGAGCGATCACTTTGCATACGATTTCTACTCAGAAATGAAAACTGCATATATTTTAGTTTGTATAATTAAAATAAAAGAAGCAAGAAGCAATTTATTGGAACGAGAAGAGGTTAATTTATTAAGTACTGTTTTGCAAACATTATTTTTACTATTATTTTATTACAACCAGTGAGCAGCTTAGTCAAAAAAAAAAATTGTCTGAGAAACCAACTGCAGTAAGCATTATTTTTTGACTTGGATTTTATAAAAATGTTTATTAAGAGTTTAATTGATGTAGTTAAACGTTCCCAGATATTTTATTTCCATTGATTTACCTGTGAATTGAAAGGACAAATGAATGATAGTTCCAATTTTTTAAATAATGAAACAAATTTTGTTAAGTTCATATATTTTTGTATTTTTGTTTTCATTTGTGTGCGTTTTCTACAATTTCTTGGTTTAATTTTTGTATTTATTGCGAACATCAGGTGTGCTATTCTCTAACTGTGAGTTTGAAAGTGTACACTTTTTCTGACTGAACTCACCGACTTAAAAGCAGTGAGTTTTTGTGACAGCCCGTGTACACTTTAAAACTCACAGTTACAGAATAGAGCCCCAGGTTTCTGAAAAATATTTGTTTGCTACTGCTACCACAATTAGCAGCTGCACACTTCATTTTTTAAATTTTAAGTTAAAAACTCTCAAATATACTTCGATATATACACAATTAAATAAAATACAACCGATCGCAGTACGTTTCTCAAAGAAATAAAATATTGTGACGTAGTCAACTGAACAGCTGGTTGTCAAACTCAATTAGCAGAAGTAACGGACCTGCGCAAAGCGTAATCTCTTATTCTATCATTCTTGGTTTTTTGGCGTATTTTGAACCCAAAAGACGTTTGATGTACTGGCCGCATTCAGCGCAGACAACTGTTGTGAACTGTAATGGTAGCGCTACCTTAGTGAGCAATGTTTTTCTCTGAATGTGTTGCTACTCTAAACGTCAGAAATGCAGTATATTTTAATTATATTTATTTAATTTTTCATGTAAATAATTCATAATAATTGTAAAGGTTTCTCACTTAAATTTACTGCGATCTTTCTGTGTTTGTTAATTTAACAGCGTTAGTAGCAGCATCTGACAGTTAACTCAACAGTTGTGTTCATGTAGCATACCATTCAGCGAATTTTTACACAACAGAAAATAAACAAAACCAATAACAAATGACAAAAACGAAAGCAACTTTTGTGTATTTATATATGTACATTTTAAATACATATTAGTAACAACAATTAATAACAACATATTTATAACAACAAAAAAGATAGTCATCACTATTGGTACAAACCATCGATAGTTTTCGATACTATCGCTACCGAAATTATAAAATGAAAAGACGTAAAAATATGGTTTTGAACACTTAAGTTTGATATTTACCACCTCATGTTGTAATTCGAAAACGCAAGCCAACGACAAGTTAGACATAAGAAGCAATACTTTTTTCCATTCGAAATTATATTGCTTCTCTTGTTTTGCTTGTCTTTGGTTCGCGTTTTTGATTTACAACATTAGGCGTTTAATCTTGGCTTCGGTAGCATAGATTTGAAATTTCGGCTACCGCCAATCCCAGCTGGACAGCTCTAACGTCTTCACAAACACTACGAAACAAAATTTGGTTTTCAGCAATACATTCATACGTTCTGTTGTTATGTTAAACAAGGAAAGTTATGTATGTTTATATATCTTGCTTTTTTACTGTCAAAAATATTATAAACTAGCAACAAAAATAACAAACCAAACAAAATTAGCACACAATCGAAGGGAAGTATGCAAATAATACAAACCAAATAAAACAATTCAACACTTTTTTTTCTTTTCAGAAGACTAAATAGGATTCCAGAAAAACATTTCCATTGTCTGGATTGACTACAATCTCAACTCAAACAACTGCTGCTGTAGCTGGAGCTATTGCTGTTGTAAGGAAATAATTGCAAAACCAATGGATATTATATGCATTGTGTTTGTTTTTGTTCTAATTTTTAAAGCCGTAATATTTTAACCCGTAACCTCAAGGTAATGTATGCATTTCAAAAAATAAATAAAAATTGATTCAAAAATTGTCTTTGTAATTTAATTAAACATGTCAGAGTTCTAATCTCTGGGCTAGGGGGTGGTCAGGATATAGCGGCATGGGGGGGGAGAAGATTGCAAAGCAGATTTTCTTATTGGTGCGAGCAGTTCAGCTAAACTTTTTTTTTATGGCTAAAACATGTGTGGCAGACAGAGATGCCAGATCACACAGATGAGCGTCTGTCCATATATATAGTATTTTGGTAGAACAAATTTAACGTACAATGTATGGAGAATTTTATATGACTTTAACGTCAAGGTCGCTACGTATATGCCATATATACGGAATATTTAACAGTTAGCTGTCTAGCTGGGATGTGCTCTTAGCGGTCAAATAAAATATTTTACAAGACGTCCTAGTTTTATTATGTTTCTCTTATGCCGTGGTTATGCTAGCCAAACATGTTCGGTGTTCATTTTTGTTAATTTGTTCTCTTCGCTGAAATGTTTGTTTGGTGGATGCTATGATTGGTGGCACAGTTGCATTATATGTAATAGTATGTCAAAACACAAAAAAGCACAACCCTAATTTGCATTTTTGTACTTAAAATTAACGAATTAAAATATACGAACTGATATTACTTACTCTGAATTTTTATTATAATATCTTAAACAAAATGGTATGTATATATCTGACATGCTAGCTAGCTGTTTATGTTAAGGGTTACTTGAAGACACAATCAATTTCACTTTTAAATACTTTTACCTACTTTTTTGATGCTATTATACAAAATGACTACAGCCAACACAGGAAAGTTCGGCATGTTTGGCGTTTCAATCAGCAATCAAAATGTTCGGTCCGAGAGCGAGAAAATGAATATGAGAAAACGTTCATTTCTTCATTTTATACGTGAAACAATAACAACAAAAAATGTTCGGCAATCATGTTTGGCTAGCATAACCACGGCATAAGCAGAAATTGAACAGTTCCATTTTATAACATAAAATACAAATAAATTTTTATGCACAGTTGCAGCCTTTAAGCTAGATCGCCGATCGTTAATTATTAGCCCGGTTGTGCTGAAAATACGTTTAGATTTTACCGATGAAGCCGAAATACACAAATATTTCTTTGCCAACTCTATAAGGGCTTCGTTTTGATTAAAATTTATTTTCGATTAAAAAATATACTCGTGCGACTAAACGGTAATTTAAAAAGAGCATATCTCATCTTCCAGTACAGTAATGGATGGCTCCAGATATTGTCTTCTGCTAGCTAATTGCATCCACATTTGCTGTCCTACTTTCTTTCAAAGAGGGTACCTTTACATAAATTCCCAACAAGCTAAAAATTTGCGTGAACGTTAGGGATAATAAATGATAATGATAATTAAATTTTGGAGAGTCCCCATCGATCCCGTATGTGCAAAAAATTTTATGCAAGGTCAACGTTCGCTATGATGGTTTTTGGTTTTTTTAGCGCAGCGGTTTCATGATAACAATAGCTCAGACAAAAATTGTAGACATGTATATGTGGTGCCTTGTTTTATCACCACATCAGTTAAATTCCTACACTTTATCTTAGTTACCTTTTTTGTTGCGTTGATCTCTATCTTAACATACAAATTACTTACCTTTTTGACTTTATGCATTAACTTATTAAGTACCTTATATGTTTCGTGTGTTGTTATTATCTGTTACCTTGTTCTACACTTAGTTAAAAAACACTTGTATATAAAAACATTTTTACTATTACTCATATTTTTATGTATCAAAAATTTTTATCCGAAAATTTTAGTTTTAAAAAAATTTTCAAATAAGGTGTTGTAAAAAAATATTTTTTTTGTGTTGATTTTATATGATTTAAATACAAATTCTAATTGTTTGATAGTTTAAAATCGTTTATTGAGCTTGAAGTCAAAGTTAGAACAATTAATTGTTCTAACGAATCTTTCCAAAGAAACAACAACTACAACGTTTTTTCGATATGAAAAGGAAAAAATCACTAGCTGATTTTATTGCAATTTCGGCCCTGCTAAAGGCTTCATCAGAAATCTTTGTGATACCCGTGCAAGCGCGCACTAGCGCACTGCACCACAGAGGCGATGAGATTTTAAGTGTCAATTTCTCAGTTTTTCTCCCATTGAAGATAAAATAAATCCGTTGAAACTACAAAATTTCAAGTTTGAGCGCAATTTGCTTAGAATTTCGCGTTTTATATAAAAAATTTTAGCATCAAATTTGTGATTTATTTAATATGCTTTCTAGTGAATAAACTATTATACACACTTAAAATTTGTATAGAGTTTTTACACCGATCGGTGTTCCAGGGAGTCCTACACTGTTCGTTGTTAAAAAACACCTTGCCAAAGTGCTAGAATTTTATATACGAAATAGCATATTTTTTCACACCGATCAGTGTAAAAAAGAAAACATCAGATAGGATGTTTGTTTTGTACCCTGTTACTGTGCGTTTAGACCGCCTGAACGAACGAAAGAAACCTCGTTCGTTCGCTCGGTTTAAACACTTTGCCCGAACGAACAGTGTTCGCTATAAATTTATCGCGAACAATGTTTGCCCGGTGTAAACAGTAAATTAGGGCGAACGAACGAAGATTCCTTCGTTCGCTCTGATCGAACAAGCTTCGATCTTTTTGGGCGAATCCGGTGTTGCGCTGTGTTTAAAAACAGAAAAGTAGCAAAGAGGAGTAGCTTTAGAGAATAATTTATGAAAAGTACTAAAATATGTAGTAATTTAGTTTTATGTTTTTAAAAGTGTTCTGTTAACTTTCGCTGCAATATGATTGTGTTGTGTAAAGGGCCAAATGAAGTTTTTAAGCGGAAAACCCTATATTTTATTTATTTGAGGCGACTGTTTATTTGAGGTAATTTTTTTTAAAATAACTATATAACTTTTAATAAAAATTTTGAGTTTATGGATAGCAAATATTATTAAATATATAGCAGGAGTCCGCAATAGAGCTCGTTTAAATAAAAAAAAAATATATTTTAGGTTCTCCTGAAACTTTTTGAGTTTTTAATCGAAGATTTTAGAAAAATGTGGATATTAACCAAAATGGTAGTTGAAAATTCGATTTGTGACTAAAAGCAATTCTTTAAAGTTATAACATAAAAAGGATTTCTCTAAAATAAAAATCGAACGACTGAAAGTATCAATTGTATTTGCTTAATAAGTGCATACAATTTGGAAACAATTTTTATTTAATTGACTTAAAATTTACGAAATTTATTGACACACGAAAAATGTGAAAACATTCAATTTTTGTTTGTCGAAAAACTTAAATGGGCCCTTAAGTTAAACACACGTCTTTTCTATAATAACTAATACGAGTAATATATTGTTATGGAGTGGCAAACCATTTATTGTTGAGAAACGGAGTATAAGTTTTAGTACTAATATAAAAATAAGGAGTTATCAACCCTGCATTTATTGATGTTCGGCCTAATGCACAAATTGCTGCTTACACCGCCTGAACGAACAAGATGGCGGCCAATGTTTGTTCGCGAATGATGTTCGTGCGGTCTAAACAGTGCTCCGAACGAAGAATTTATTGCAATAAATTGTTCGCGATAAATTTTTCGTTCGTTCAGGCGGTCTAAACCCACAGTTAGGTGTTTATTTATAATACGCAAAATAATAATTTTATTTAACGCCGAACGGTGTAGTTTCTAACTATTCGAAAAGATGTTTTTTACAATTTTTATTTAATTTTCACTAAATTTATTAATTGCCAAATGAAATAAGTTGCAAAAAAACTTTGATTGGGGCTTATTTCGTGGGGCTTTATTTCATAATGGTATAAGAACCAAACACAAACATTAAATATTTTCCAAAAAAATTAAATTGTCCCCAAAAATTGGGAGTTATTTTATATGAAGCAACACATTTAATTTTATTTACTTAATTAATTTTTTAGGGTCTATTTTGTGGTATCAAAAACAAAGTTTGAATCTTTAATCTAGATTTACAAAATTAAAATGAACAAATTAAATTTTTAAATTTAAATTTTTAATTTGTTTATCAATGAGAATGTGTTTTCAATATTGCTCTTCTTCTTTGCCTTTCGCACCGATCGGATAAGTTCGTCATTTCACACCGAGTAAGCGGTGTAGAAAATGTAAATATCCGCTCACCGGTGTGAATTTATTTTTGAAATTTTTTAGTGTGTAGGAATAGAAAACTATTATAGGAAAAACAGGATTTTAAAAACTAGTCGTAAAAACAAGAAAACAATTTTTTATTGAAAATTCCACAATTATTTAGATATAAACGCCAATAAAATCCTCTTGAGGAAATGTACTACAAATCTGGCATCTATAAACAGACTCGTTTATAATAAGACAAGGTGGCAGCAAAATTTATTGTTAACTTGTGCACATTAAACACATCCCTTGACAGAAATTTCTTAACATTTTCGTTGACACAGCTGTTAATTAAATATGTAAATATTAAAAAGTGAAACTTTGAGAAATTGTTTCCACAGAGTAGTATAAATAATTGTAGCGGGACAAGTTGGGTATTTTCTTCTAACAACCTCAGCTGGTTGCATTCATTACATCTTGTTCCAAGAATATTGTAGTAAATGATCTTGAAAATTTTATAAAATTGCTTTAAAACTACTTGCCAAAAGATGTTCCTGGAGACGTGCAAAGCACCAGTTAATATTGCACTAATAAAGTATTGTAAGTTCAACAACTTTCACATTTTATTGTTGATAGATATGGTTTTTTTATGACGTATTCCTGTTGGTAGGGGGCAAACGAGATGAAGAACTTATTTTGCCTATTAACGATTCATTAAGCATGACTCTGAGCACAGATGAGGTAAATTTAAATTTGAATACATTTATTTATACATACAGGGCAGCAAAGGTGAGCGCTCAAAAGAAAGATCCAATCCTTAAACGTTTCTTTTATTAGATGTGTGCCAAGACAACTGCTGCAGCAGCTGCTAGCTTTAAGCAAAACGTGATGTGGCTTAATGGAGATGAAGTGCCCTTCGAAAATAATGCACGACTAATGCGTTGCCTAAAAAAGTGTAAGTGTGAATAAGATTTAAGTTCGAGATGTAATCGAATACATAAACTGAAATGGCGATATTCAGTTGTATCAGCTCGATTCTGAATAATTTTTACCGGGGAAAAGGGAGTTTTAATTTTTCCAAGAACATTTCCAAGTCCAAGAACATTTTGGAAATTTTAAATGCAAATTTGTTCATCAACCGTCCATATTAATGAGTGTAAACAAAAAAATGTGATGCCTTTATTTGCTATCTTAAAAACGAAAACCTCCCTTTTTAGATTCCGTTCGAATCGGGCTGTATAAATATAATAATTTTATTTAAAGAAGAAAACGCATTTCTACTTTTGAATACTGATATTGATCAATGTTTCTTGCAGTGCAAGGATTAGCAATAGCGAAAGGAGAGCTAAAATTTCCCATTGAATGGAAATTGCATATAGCATCCAGGAATAACTTTCCTACGGCTGCAGGTCTTGCATCTAGCGCAGCTGGCTATGCGTGTTTGGTTTATACTTTAGCTTGTCTGTATGGTGTAGAAAATGAAGAACTTTCAACAATATCGCGCCAGGGCAGTGGATCGGCCTGTCGTAGCATGTATGGTGGATTTGTACGATGGTGTATGGGATCAAATAAAGACGGAACCGATTCGGTGGCCATTCCCATAGCTCCAGCTACGCATTGGTCTAATATGCATGTTCTTATTCTAGTAGTAAATGACACGCAGAAAAACACCAGCTCCACTATTGGTATGCAACGCAGTAAAGCCACATCTGAATTGATTAAGTATCGAGCTCAAAGTTGCGTGCCCAAGCGAATTACAGCAATAACTGATGCTATTCAGGAAAAAGATTTTGAAACATTTGCTGAAATTACAATGAAGGATTCCAACCAGTTTCATGCTATAGCATTGGATACCTATCCACCTTGCGTGTACATGAATGATGTCTCACATGCAATTGCACAGTTTGTGCACAACTTTAACAAAGCAATCGGCTCTACCAAAGTCGCTTACACATTCGATGCTGGTCCAAATGCATGTCTGTATCTGCTCCAGCAGGATGTGTGCGCTGTTTTGTCTGCTATTCAACAGTCATTTCCAAACGATGCCGGAAATAATGTGGAATATTTAAAAGGTATTCCCATTGATAACATGACTCAAGAGGTACTTACAAAAATTAACTTAATTGGTTGACTTAATATTTCAATTGCAAAATCTTTCAGATCAATAATCTTAATGGAAATACGTCTGTAAAAATACATGAAAAGAATCTTTTAAAATATATCATTCATACGAAAGTTGGTCATGGACCACAGAAGCTTAAGAGAGATGAGGGTCTTTTAAGTGAAAGTGACGGGATGCCAAATGGCAATTAAACTTAAATAGAAAAAATTATTTCAATTAAATCTCAATTAAAATAGTTTAACAAACTCTTCCTTACGACAATAATATTCAAATAGTTAATAGTGAAATATATATACCTATAGTGACTATTGTTTTTGGTATTTTCTTCAGTCTAAATGTACGTATTTTTTAATTTTGCGTTTTAGATCAGCGTCGCATACGTGTGAAGGTCACTACAATTTTTTTCCATGTGAAAAACTTTTTGTCCGAATTTTCTATTTTTTTTTATGCATATAGCACATATCTTCTATTACCGGTGTACAGCCATAATCCCGAAAATAAATTAAGTTCCTTTATAAAGCTTCAGTAAATTTTATTAAATTATTTTCATATTAGGTAATAAGTAATATTAAAATTAAATTACATAAAAATAATATTACGCGAATTATTTATTTTTTACGCGAAAAATTATAACAATTGTTTAAAAATTTATTAATAAATAGTTAATACACCCTAGTGTAGGCCAAAAAAACGCACCACCAGATATGTTTTTAGAAGAGCACAAAAAGCACCCAATATTTTTCGTTCGTTGATGTCTTAACTTAAGCCCTGTCACAAAGGTTTTAACAGCTGAGGCAAGTGCAAATCAGTAGATTGCTTTATATAAAAAAGGCGACAGATCATAATATTTTTACGTAGGGGTTTTCATCAACAAATTTAAAAAGATTTATGCAAATTTTCGAGTGTTTTTGAATGCAAAATATTTTTTTCAGTAACAATACTCACCCAAAGTTTGGTTTAAAAAATAATGGCGATCCGTTTAAAACTAGCACAAGTTTTTTCTAAAATGTTATCTTTTATCCTCTTTTGCAAACAGTTGCAATTTTTTTTTTATTTTTAGATCGTTGGTGAGAATACGAAGTGTAACCACAAAATTTGGAAAATTACATTTATTTTTGGTCATAAATGAGAAAGAAATTGTAAAAAAAACATCGAAATATTTTTATTGTTGTATAAGAAATATAGCGTTTTGGGCTCAAGATTAAAAAAATGGGTCACTTATTGATCACTATGGGTCACTATAATTCTAGGTACATAGATTTTTATTTTTAAGGGACATTTTACCTAATTTTGTCGAAATTTTAGGAGTTTTTTAAGTAAGGATTGTGAGATTAAGTTAGAGATATTTGAGTAAATATTATACTATTGTTTTACATAAATTAATTAGTTTCATGATCTATTAAATTATTACATGATTTAAATTGCGAGCTTTAGATCAAGTAAGTTTTTAAGAAGGCAACAACAATAACAACAACTCTGTACAGAGTAAATCACTTAGCTAACTTAACAGTCTGTTTCGGAAATCGCTACATTTTTCTCTTCAGTAGTCTTTGAGTGATTAAGCTGTGATCAACTCACTGTTTAAATTAGAGTATGACTTCGCAGATTTAGGAAGAGTTGTTGTTGTTGCCTTCTTAAAAACTTACTTGATCCAAAGCTCGCAATTTGATTCATGTTTTACAAAAAATTAAAATTAACAAAAAATTATATTTTTCCTAACATCACTTCGAGTCACGCGTGTTTCTGGATTCATTTTTTTTTAAATTGGTGTGCAAGATTGCACAATAACTATTATACCGATTTACTTCAAAATTGTTGAGTAATTAAAAAAATATATATTTGAGGGGCCGACTAGTTTTTTTTAAAAGTCCTCAAAAAATTTGTGCAGCTTCTTTTGTCGCAAAATGTTGGGCTTTTTTTAATTTTAACTTTGCGTAACCGCCATTTTGTTTCTAATTAATTTTTTTTTTGAAAAAAAAACCTTAGTCAGCCCCTCACATTAGGTTTAAACTCTTACCAAATTTTTCCATTTTTGTTTCAGATAAGCCAAATTCGAGATATCCTGCACACCGTTTTTCATATTTTTTTACTGCTTCATTTACGCACGTGCGACGCGGAAGTGACGTCACGAAAAAAATGGTTTGTGTTATTTTTAATACTTATGTAAAACAATAAAAAATATTTACTCAAAAACCTCTAACCGTTTTTTCACAATCCTTACTTAAAAAAACTCCTAAAATTTCGACAAAATTTGGTAAAATGTCCCTTAATCCATTTAACTTTTTACTTTTAAGATTCCTCTGCAACACAATGCATTTTTTTAACAGCATTTCACTGAACTCTAACCAAATTATATAAATTTTATTGATTAAAAAACAAGAACAAAATTGTATGGATTGTATGGAGGTACAATCCTCTTATTCATCAGGAAATTGGTTTTACTCACATAGTTTTTTAACTTTTTTGTTTAATTTGGGCTTAAAATCCGGATTAAATGGCGATCAAGAAATATTGGGTAACATTCAAAAAGTTAAAAAATTTCGCAACTTAAGCGAACAATTTCTTTATATGGCTATAACTTAAAACTGCGATTATATCAAAAATGGACCGCCATTTTTTACTGCAGACTATAATTCGATATTACTTGAGTTAAAAAAAATGTATGCATCAAAAACAATTACAAAATTTTATGTTTGGATAATTCTCTTGACATGTACTAATTAAAAAAGAACTTGTTAAAAATATTAATATTTATTTACTTTTTTTACATAAAGCAACCTACTAATCAAAAATTTTAGTATAAAAGCCAATTGTAGCAGATTTTTAACCACTTCTACAAATATTTCTAGGTGATGCAAAAGTTCATTTATGGTGTTTTTCCAAAATACATTTAAAAAAATTTATTTTTTATACATAGGAGATTTCAGTACGATTCGTAATTCGTCGAATCAAATATGAATGTTAGAAAAAACGTTCCGTGCGAAAAAGAAGGACGAGTATAGTATTTTTGAAGTCTTTGCAATTTAAGAAGGTCGCGATTATGTCGTTTCGGGATTTTTGTTTAACCCTTATTATCTTGTTGCATCGGAACTTTATATTTGAATGTTTAAGAAAAAAATTTTTGTTTCACGTGAAAAAAATTTTAAAATATAACTCAAAAGCAATACAAGTTTATGTAACTCCAACTAAAATATGTTGGCATAAATGATTTAATTTTATAAATACTCATGATTGCAGCCTGTGTTGTCCTCGAGCCCAATTAACTGTTAGTTTCCAAAAGTTCTACGAATTAATTCTCAACAAAAAATATCAGTAAATATTTTTTTTTCAATAAAATGTCAGCAGCTATTGTATAAATTACTAGTGGATTTGGAAATCCTTTGAACTTGCCCTTGATGATCGTATCTTGAATCACATTGTTGGTCAGTTTCTTGACGGACAACCGAGTACCGTTGCACAATTTCGGATGATTCAGACTCCGCAACATGGTTATGATCGATTTAACTTCAGCTGTAAATTATGTGGTGGGGTTCCTGGCACATCAGGAGAGTTCAAAAAATTACGTCAGATAGTTGGTCGCTTCATCCTCATCGGTCACGCTGCCAACGGATTTGTTCGAATGCAGTTCTCCAACGATTTTACTTTGAATAATGAAATTCAAGCTATGGACGCCCTTTCTGCTAGTATTTCACGTTCACTAATCCAATCGAGATTTTTATAATTTTGTGCAATGCCGGGGAACACTTTGATGATGAGTTCCTCTTTCGACGATGTGAACTCGCAAAAATTTTCCAATAACGATATCAATCCAGTCGAAACATCAACAGAAATTTGGCCTTTGCCAAGCGCCAGAAGTTGTCTCAAAAATTCAGCAGACGATGTGTCGTTCTGCAAAGCGAACAATTGCACACAAAATTCCATACAAAAAAATCAATTTCCCTACTTTTCCGGAGGGTTTCCCAAATTTTCATAAAAACCTTCTCCTGGCAATTATGAACTGAAAAAAAAGTTTAGCCAAATCGGCCCAGTCGTTCTCAATTGATGAATTTCTGTACATTTTTCACACCATTTTTATATATATGGATAAATCTATCCCTTAATCTTCGAAAAAATAAAGTTTAATTTTCTGCTATTAAAAAAGTTTTTATATATTTTAATCGGTAAAATCTCAGTTAAAGCTAGGTTAAATCTCAATTTTTCTGTTTTAAACATTCGAACAATTAAAAATCTAATAAAAAAAGAAATTAAAGAAAAATTATATAAACATTTTCATAGCGTTTATATTAATTCTATCACGTTTAAAAAAAAAACTTTAATAGCAAGGCTCAGCCTTGTATAAAATATACCACCTATGCTATTTTTACGTTTAAAGTATACTTAAAGTAAATTTAAACGTTCTAAAATTCCACTGAAGCACAAGGCATAGCTTCATGAAATGTAATGGCTTAAAAAGTGTTCGTCGAATTTCTTACATGAATCAAAATAATCACCACATTCAGCGCATGCTTTACTGACATCATCGTGCATTTCGTATGTATGTTTATAGTATTCTTGTCCAGAATTAAAGTCGATTTGACAAACATCACAGGTATTCAAACCCTGCGTTGACACATCGTGTGCTTCGTAGAGATGCTCCTTGAGATCGCGTATATCGTATAGTCCTAATCTACACTCAGCACACTGATAGTTGAGACTTCGTGCATCCATATGCTTTTTTTTAACATGTCTGATAAGCTTTTCTCTGTAATGATATTAATCAGCATAGATTATTAAGTCAAATACCATGATTTAGCTTACTTGATTTAGCTTACTTTATCGTAAAAACCTCACCACATATCTTGCATGATTCTTTTTCGACTTTATGTTGCTGTAGATGATAACGTAATTTGAATTTTTCCTTAAACTGAATTTTGCAAATATCACACTGGAAAGTTTTAGGTGGCTGATGAACATCTAAGTGGCACGAGTACGAATTCAAGCAAGAAAATATTGCTCCACACAGATAACATTTGAACACTGGTAGAATTTCTGTTTTACTTTTTTCCTGGTTTTTAGTCTTCGAGTCTTGGTGTTGTTTTTCTTCTGTATGGTATCGCATATGATTGTCGAAAAGAGTTTTGTTTGGAAGAACTGCATGGCATGTTCCACAGGTTAGTTCCCTACGATCATTTATTATTGTTTCGTCATGTGATTTAGCTACATGACGCTGTGGTTAGGTAATCAGGTATTTAAAAAAATAAAAAAAATAAATAAAATATGGTATAAATTTAATTATGAGCGTAAACGTGATATCTCGACTGTTCAAATAAGTAAGACGACATCTTCTATAATGTTACTTGCAAAATTTATGTATTCTGCCTTTTTCTCTAATATTTTCTTAACCCTTAAATGCCACAATACTGCATTAGAAACGCCAATCTAATGGCATTCATTAAGTGGAACGTCCGAAATATTTTTCGTTCTTGAATTAGAACTGTAGAGCAAATAAAAAACAAGCCATCAGTTTCAATTAATAAGCGATAAGATCTTCTAAATCGGCACAATTCTGAATAGTTTTCCCCCTGGAATCGGAAAAGGGAGTTTTCATTTTTAAGATAAAGCTCAAGAACATTTTGGACATTTTTAATGCAAATTTGTTTATCAACCATCAATATTCATAAGAGTAAAAAGTCACGTCTTTATCTACTATCTTAAAAATTAAAACTTCCGATTCCGGAGGAAAAATTATTCAGAATTGGGCCAAATGTCTTTCGTTTTCGATTTCGCACTAATGCGATCTGTTGATAGCAGAGTTATGGTACAAAAACCTAGCCAGAGTTATGGCACAACATTTTTAATCAGATTTTGAATCTGAAACTTGACACAGATATTAAGAACTTACTCGTTCTTTAAAGTAGTGTGTTATGGGTAGAGAAGTTTTAACCTGTCTTACTACTTATTTGGATAGCCAGAGCAGTGTCTTAATGCGAATCATACCAATAAGGCCTCCTTTGTTACAAATGCACTTTCACAGAGTGGACACTTGTAGGGTTTTTCGCCTGTATGAAGACGTCGATGAATATTTAATACATTTCTGCGACCAAATGATTTGCCGCAGTGATCGCATGGATAAGGACGATCGCCAGAGTGCTTCATCATGTGAACTTTGAGCGATGTGGAGTGTGTAAAAGATCTTTTACACAGCTGACATTTCAGTTCATTCTTAAATGCCTTGAGATTTTCTCTTGGTGCACGCCTTTTGGCCAATACAAAAGGGGATGTTTGGGGTGCTTTTTTGTCTAAGCTTTTTTTTGTTTTTGTCTTGATTGTCCTAAGCGGAACTTTTTTATTGCTTTTAACGGTATCTTTATCGTTTTCCTTAACGTTACCATCTAACTCACCAATTTCGTGTACAAATGTTCCTCGCTTTGAGCGTCTTAAAGCTAAACGCATATCATCCTTTTTATCTTCTAATGGTCTACACTGTTTATCTTTTGATGCTGCATCACTTGAATGAACATATTTTTTAATCAAATCTTCTCCATCATCATGCGTTTGCAAGTGATATAAGAGCTGGTATTTTTTTTCAAAGGTACGTCGGCATACATCACATTCAAAAACCTGGTTTATCTCATGAGCTTTTTGGTGGGCATCTAGCTCCCATTTGCTCGAAAAACCTTGTTGGCAGATCTTGCAGTATTTCATGCTCTTCGAAAGGTTCTCCCTAGTATCAACGGTTAAGCGAGGACGTCTAGGTTTATTTTGTGATGTTGTTCGCTTTTGTTGTGAGGACTTTATTTTATTTTCGTCCAATGAAAATATTTTATCATCAGGATGATGGGTACGCATGTGCGCAGCAAGCGAGTATTTAGAACAGCGTGCTTTGTCACAAATTGGGCAAATGAAACTTATTTTGTCCTTTGTAGCAGTTTCTCCAGCATGACAATCATGATCACGCTCTTTGTGTCGCTAGAAAAATTAAAAGTTGTACATATTTGGTTGGATAACCTTTACAAACTTACATTCAAAGCCTCCTTAGTGACAAACTTGCGGATACATTCGTCGCAACGGTATGGACGATCGCCAGTGTGCAACCTTCGGTGAATAGTTAGAATAGTTTTACGAGCAAAACATTTCTCACAGAATTCACATTTGAAAGGCTTTTCACCAGAGTGCTTCATTAAGTGTTGCTTCAAAGAATTTATATGGGTGAAATTTGTTCCACATATATTACACTCAATTTTTTCTTTATTGTCCTTTGTTCCTTTGTCTTGCAGTCGAACCATTTCAAGCAAATTTAAAGCTTTCTGTTTTATTTCAGAATTTTGAGAGGAGCCAACTTTTGGTCTTGCTGGATATGAAGTTTGTTTTTCGGTGGCAATGCTTGAAAAATCAGATGACTCTTTATTAGTGTAATAGTAGTCGTAAGAAATTTGAGCGTTAGCATCCTGTTTCAAATTTGTGCAAGTACGTGGTGGCAATAGATTTGTACTCACACTATTATCGCAATGCTTTTTTCTTCCAACTGTTGACCTTCCAAAATTCTCTGTATTGATTTCGTACTCATTTTCTTTTTTAAAGCAATCAATGTTATTATTATCGCAACCTGTACTAAAAGCGTCTGAAAAATGGTCACTTAATCCATCGCTATCTGAAACGTTTTCAGTTCTACTACAAGAACTTGATGAAGAAAATAAATTAAGTTAAGTAATTTGAGTCTTTAAAAATCTAAAAAATATATCATGAAAATTCAAAAAAGAAGTACAGAATTTAAGAATTTGTCTTGTTGAATCACCTTAAATTAATTCGGTTTTTATTTGTTTCTAATCCTGGCTCTGTGTCCTCCTCTGCAGCATCGCTGGCCAGCAACTGATCTATTTCCTGCATATTTTCTGCCAATTCTAATGAAGCAACTTCATTTTGTTGGTTTTTATTGCTCTCATTCTTCTCAACATCCAACTCTTTTTTCAGTACCGGCAGAAAAATGGTCTTACGTAAATACTTTTCTGCATAAGAGGCTTGAAATCGAAAATCATAAGCAATCTTCAGATGATCCGTACATATTTGACAGAGTTTGTTAGGTAGACCATCAGTTTCGGAAACCTAGAGAACACATTTAAATTGTTTATAACGAGATTGCTTAGGTCACAGCAACTACAAAACCTCCAATAACGTGCAGTAGCGAAACTGTTCGTCCGTTCCATAACCATCGAATATAGCCACAATACCCTCGGAGTTAAGACAAACACGGCACAAATTATTATCTAGACCCATTGCCGGCGAGTTGGTAATCATTATTTTCTCCGCTACATCTTCAGCTGATTTTACCTGCTGTGCTCGTGTAGCGACAGCAGTTGAGCGTTTGGATTTCGCCAGTTTTCGAGCAGTTTTCTCTGTCCAAATATCTTATCAAAATTCTGATGAACACATCAAATATAATAGAAAAAGCCAATTTCATCTAGACTCTAGCTAAACATAAAAAGTTGAAGTATGTGTAAACAAAATGGCTGCAGAGAATTCTTATTTGACAGCCAAAAGTCACTGTGATGCAACTGTGATGCGTTTTAATTTAATCTATTACAAAATTGCTATCGATTAAACTTTAATAGGGAACCCAGCTGGCCAGTTCTAACCCCTGCAAACATTTTGAATCATCTCAGAATTGCTGCCGAATCGCTTGAAAGATGAGACAATCGCCGATGAGCTCGAAACAATTGAAGAATAATAGAAACTCGAATTTAAAATTTTTTTAATCATATGTATTAAGGCCTGCTAAGTCCATTTCAGGCCGATCTCAAGTCGTTTAGAAGTTATAGGGGTCCGAAGTTGTAAAAACTGGCCTGAAAAACAAATGATTTTTTTATTTTCCTACAAAACTAATTATGGATATCAAAAGAAATGTTAAGCTCTTGAACGAGCTATCTTAAAAATCCATGCATTACTTTTGAAGATATAACAGTTAATATATATAAATATATTTCGTTAAAGGGCAAACCATCAAGTGTGCATAATACGTAAAATGTTATCTTCAAAAGTAATGCATGGATTTTTAAGATAGATAGCTCGTTGAAGTGGCGATCGTAGCCTAGTGGGTAGAGTGCGTGGCCCCTAAGCTAAAGAACCGCGGTAGCCCGGGTTCAATTCCAGCTCAGACAGAAAGTTTTTTCAATTGAAAAAATTTTTCTGTTCGGTCGTCACCTCTCTGCAGACAATGGCAAACCTCAGAGAGTAAAAATTGCCATGTAAAGCTTCTTGAGAACATAAGCCGTTTGGAGTCGGCATAAAACACGTAGGTCCAGTTCTCGGTCATTTGTGATCAAACATTTAATAACACGCAAAACACAATTGATAAATAGAAGCTAGGTCAAGGACTTCCAAGGGCTGAAATGGCCAGTTTATTTTTTTTTAGCTCGTTGAATAGGTAACAGCTTAACCTTTCTTTTGATACACATCAAATAAAAATTTACGGAAAATAAAAAAATAATCACAAGTTTTTCTGGCCAATAACGCCAATGGACCCCAATAACTTCTAAACCACTTAAAAGCGGCCGGAAATTTTTCTAGATACACATCAAATAAAAATTTACGGAAAATAAAAAAATAATCACAAGTTTTCACTATTCTTCAATTATGTGAGCTCATTTGGGAGTTATCTGAGAGTAAAAATTTTCGAGTCTCGTCACGAAAAGTTTTCGTAATGAAAAATATTTCGAGTCGCGTCACATTTTTAAGTACACGACCAATTATATTGGCCCATTATCATAGTCAAAATAAAAGTCGACTCTAAATTTAGTGCAAGCTTTTTGACAGCATATTATATTAAAAAACTGTCAAAAATGCTTACACTAAATTTAGTGCAAGCTTTTTGACACCATATTATATTAAAAAACTGTCAAAAATGCTTACACTAAATTTAGAGTCTACTTTTATTTTGACTATGATAATGGGCCATTGTCTATTTTTTTGGTTTTTTGTATGGAATCCCCAGAAGGGTGGCAGATAAAGTGTAGGTGTGCTTAAAAGAAAAGTTGAGGGAAACATTTTAATAGGACCAGCTCATAAATTTGAGCCCCCTAATGGTCATAGATTTTTGATATGAACTATAATATAAATTTTCTTTTATATTATTTTGCGTTTTTTAAAACAGAGAGATCCCACAATATATGTAATGTTTTCACGTCAAAAATAATGAATCACGGACATATATCTCATATTGTAGGTACCACAAACCATTAAAATCAGTATTACCAACTGAAGCACCAACCAATGACAGAGTAAATTTTAAATAGAGATAATTGCTCATTATCATAAACAAAATAAAACTTGACTCTAAATATAGTGCAAGCTTTTTGACAACATATTGTATTAAAAAACTGTCAAAAATGCTTAAACTAAATTTAGAGTCGACTTTAATGGGCCAATATTTTTTATGCACATTTTGTATTGTATTTCTTTTGAGATGTTCTTTCTTTTGAGATGTTCTCTCTTTCTCTCTGTTTTTTTCACAAAAATCTCTCATATTCTTAGTTTTAAGATGTTTCACTTTTGTACTCTATACACACTATACTATACTATACTATAGTCTGCTTCATTTTCCAACGATCGATTTTGAAAAAATTAAAAAAAGCCATCTTTCAACGATCGACGGAATAAACAAAAGAGAAATTCTTGACTTTTCTTCAATCGCGTATTCATTAGGTGATCGAAAAGCGATCCATGTTCCAACAATCACCGGAATGAGCGAAGATTTTGAAAATTTTTCTTGAATCGCGAATTCATCGTGAAAAACGTGAATTTTTCAAGTAGCAGTGCTTGCCGTTGTAACAGGAAAATCTATAATAACTTTTTCACAAATATTATTACAAATTCAAATAAACCAAATATATTTATTTCGAAAAATATGAAAACATTATAATAATTGGCAAGTTGCACTTTTTTCTTGACGTCCAGTTCCTGGATGGGGACACTCAAAGGTCAGATTCTGCTCAAAATTAGTCGAATTGAATCATTGAAATATTGTAAATAATTTTGCAACGCAACCTGCTTTGATCCCATGATTTGATATCGACAGCCGAATCATTAGGTGACCGTGGTGGTGAAAATTTATTCCATTGCTTACGTTCTCAAAGTTCCCATTTACATTGAAACAACACATCATAACGTGCCCTTAATCACCACCATAACAAAGCCCTAACCTTAAACAAAACGAAAAGAAGCAACGAAATGCCAAAATTAATCTTTTTCACACTAGTGTGAACAGTCTTTCATTTAGGTTGAATTTTTAATTAATTAATTTATATTGCCTTTTTACAAAACGTTTTAATTTTCAATTTAATGCTTATTTACATAAAAGTGCAAAATTTTAGCAAAATCATATTTGTTAGAGCGGTTACAAAATATTTGCTTATAGCCTGAAGCACAATAGAGCGAGAGTGCGATGCGAGATTGCGTTGCGATTGTACATGTAACGAAATCTCGCACGCATTGCTCTCGCATATTATGTACAATGAGAAACGCCAGTTTTGAAGAAATCAGAGTTGTGACGGATAAAAATAAAATTTTGCTAATAGTAAACAATAAATTAATAAATAATAAATTTCGATGTAGTGACTAAAATACGAAGCAAAATAATATTACCGAAGTTTTAGTTGCTGTCTTGGCCTAAATGTTTATATTTAGAACTATTTTAATTTGTTTTATTACATTAATTTAAGTTTTTAAAGAAAATTGTTACGTGTTCAAATGGTTTATTATTTTTTAATATAATTTTTGACGTCATGAAAAATTAAAAAAAAAAATTAAAAATCGGCCAATTGAAAAATGGCCCAAAAAAAATGAAAAAGTAAAAAAAATTAAAAATCACCCAAAAAAATTATAAATCACCCAAAACTTATTTAAAGAAAATGAAAAATCACCCAAGTGAAATATGCCCCAAAAAATTAAATGAAAAATCACAAAAAAAAAAAATTAAAAATTACCTAATTTTAAAATAATATTTTAATATTTGAGTATTAACAAGAACAATTTAACAAAAATTAATATGATTATTAATTTCTTAAATTATGAAGCACGTTTAGTTTAGGTAGCATTTAGATCAATTGACACACAGTCTTAAAACTTAAACTAAATGTATTTAGTTTGGTGTTTTTAATAGACGGCCTTCTTCCGCTTCTTAGGGATTACAACCCTCAGTAAGTCCAAAACCGCTCTCAACTGGTTTAGAAGTAATAAGGTCCAAGGTTGCGAAAAATTGCCATTTCAAGAATACGAAAACTACCAAATTTTTTTATGTGAAATAAGTTTTACAAAAAATGTTTACTTAAAACTTAAACTAAATGCCCCATTATCATAGTCAAAATAAATTCGACTTTAAATTTTTTGCAAGCTTTTTGACAACATATTTTATTAAAAACTGTCACAAATGCTTATACTAAATTTGAAGTCGACTTTATTTTGACTATGATAATGGGCCAATATATTTAGTTTTCTCTTTTAAATAGTTTTCTCTTGTTAATTTTTGTTGAATTTATGGAGATTTTACTGATTTCATAAAGTCGCTTTATATGTGAGGTGGTTTTAATTAAATTTTATATTTAAAGTGCATATTAAGGCTAGAATCCTATTTGCAAAATTTGAAGTCATTAGATTAATTTTTGTGGAATTTAAAGAGATTTTACAGTTTTCGTAAATCACTTTGTATGGGAGGTAGGCGTTTTCATTCGTTTTGGTTCATTTTCGAACTTGGTCTGTATTTTTTTAATAAAAAGTTAATATGCCCCTTACGCATTTTTATATGCATGGGGTATACATATATAATTTATATATAATTATATATAATATATTTATATAATCATTCAATCGAAATTACATTCTTTCTTACCATATTGAAAACCTGTTTGTTTGCTACTTCCATCCTTCTCTTGTCCTTATAGTATATTGTTACCTTTAACTTATTTCCACTCACATTAAATACAAACAAACAAAACATGCTTTACTTGTATTTCTTATATTTTATTAACCATATTTAATAACATTTATAATAATTACTTAATATTCTTCATGTTTTGGTTGATTATTTTTTGCAATAATTAATTTTAAGATTTTAATTTCATTTAATTTTTTATATTTTTGTTTAAACAAGTTACAAAATGTTCAGGGTTTTTTTGGAAGAAAAGCTATTAAGCTATAAAAAATAACCAGAAGTAGTATGGTAAAATAAGTAAAATTCTCCTTTGGATAAAACATAAGAAATTATTTACTCTTTAAAGCAGTGATCCTCACAGCCTATGCTCGCGGGCATTTGATGTTTTGTGCTTAAAAGCTTTCTGTATAGATACAGATACATTAGCTCACGGACGAGCACTGAACTGCGTCAGTATCTATTCAGATTTTATGCAGCATGGACCTTCGTCACATGCATGATTGTTAGATTGTTGTTGTTGCTGCGCATCGCAACTTATGCTACACTCATAAATATATACTCTTTTGTTATATCTTTTCTTGAATGGGAGTTGCAATTTTTTTTTAACCATTTCTGAACCACAATGTATGGTTTGCTACGGAACTGTTTCTGTTCGTAAAAAATATAATATTGAACGGCATTATAACGCCTGTCATAGTTTATTATACACAAATTTAAATGAAACTGAGTGTAGAATTAACAATTCGCTAAAAAAGAGCTTATTGAAAAAAATTGCAAACTGGCTACTGAGCAAATGAACAGTTATCCAAAGAACAATGCATTAAAAATGCAGTCCGTTTCACATTTTTTCCACAAAAAAAAAATATTTTACTCAAACAATTAATAATTATATTCCTTGCTCAAAAACGAACAAAAAACACAAAAATTAAAAAAATATAGCTTATCCCGATTGCTAAAAAACAAAAAGGAAGTAAAAAAACTAAAACTTTTCATGCCCTCTCTATCCAGTCATACCTTTTTAGGAATTCAAACTTTTATTTAATACATAATAAAAAATTCACTTCTAAATAAAAATTAATTTTTAAAATTTTTTTTTTAAAAAATGAAATTTACCTTCACAATTTTAAAAGTTTTATTTTTATTTGGAACAGAGCATTAATCAGTAAATGATTATATGTTTCTTCGGTATGAATTATGAACATTAATAAGACAACGTAAAATGCAAATTTTTTCAAAACATTTCCTCCTCACACCCCTCTCCTAGATTTGTAATACAGCAGAGAAAAATTTTTCTGGCGACACTGGAGGCATGCAGAAAAATGAAAATAATCCAACAAGCACACCTTCACCTTGAATGAAAGCTGAACTCATGGTGTAAGAAATAGAGGTGTTAGTGAGTTTGACACCTCTCTCTCAAAATGATAAAATTATGTTTCCCCGCTCTTGTCAAAAACAGCTGATGGTGAATTGCAATGAAAACAAATTTTGTTAAATTCGTGTCTTTCTGCTTATAAGTTGATAAGACTTTTACTGAGATGAAAGTGAGAATAAAGTTATATGGAAAACAATAAAAAATATATGAGACGCTGTGCGCTATGCAAAAAAAAAAACGATGTGAATGCAAGAAAATTTGCATGCTGGCCGAAGCTTCATGTCGGCGGCACCTTCCAGCGTTTCCAACGTTTCTGATAAAATGGCCAAAATATTCAATGACAAACTTGGCAAATCTTCGAAGACAACTGCAATAACTTTTTGTCAACACAACACGACACAATTAATTGCATTTAATATTTATCTACACTTAATTCGCACAGTTAAAACTATAGCACATCATCTTGCAACTCAAACAAATAACACAATTTGAGAACTATCAACAGTTCCGCTCTTTCGCTCACAATTTTTTTACAGAAGCGAAGAAAGTCATGCTGTAGTCAAAAACTCACTAACACCTGGTTTTCTTACACCATGGCTGAACTAAGACTTAATTAGTATTTTTTTCAAATACTAAGCTTTCAATGAGCTTTTATACATACACAAAGTATGCTTGTATAGAGTTTGATGACCACTGCTTTAAAGTGAACGCGTCAAGTACATCAGCGTGTATGGATTGAGTGCACTGGAGTATTTCAGATGCTGGTCGAAACCTTCTAGTCTTTTGCTTACATCGACAATCAAAATACACACAAAAATACTGTAGTAAAATTTACTACACAATGTGTATTTACTTCGTATATATGTAGTTTTATTTTTTTTTAAATACATATGTAGTTAATCAATATATTCTTACTGAATTTACATTTAAATAATTAATACTACACGAAGTAGTTGCATGTAGTAAGTAGTTGTTGACACACATTTATTTAAACAAAGAATGCCTACATTAAAATAAATTGCATAATATGTATTTGATAGCAACTGTATTAATTTCAATTAAAATAATTATAAAAAGTTCGTGATGAAGAACTGTGGTAAGTATACTTCTTAAAATGTATTTTTAATACAAAAATTCTTTGATTTTCTTATAATAAAAGCAATCTTTGTACTGTGGCAGAAAACGTTTTGCAGTTTTTTTAATTAATAAAAGAAAAACATTTAATTTTAATGTAAATGTATTTATTCTCTGTAGTTAGAAAATATGTAGCAAAAGTAAATAATTGAAATTTGTAAAAATAATTACATTTTTATTTGGACGGTGAGTTACTAATTTACATTTGTTTTATATACATTTTTATTTATTTTTACTACAGGATTTTTTTGGGTGTAGTAGTAAATGCAGTTGAAAAATAGTTTTTGAGCTCTCCTGAAAAGTTATTGAAAACCACAATTGATTTTGTTGGCGCAGCGACGAGATGGAATACAATGACCGTTGCATCCCTGAATGCATTTTATTATTCACATATTTTTATCGGATTTTGTTTAAACGATTTTCTGAAATCTTTTACATTTTCTCTCTGACTTTTGTTTTTTATTTTTATTAAGTAAAATATTGTTTTACATCTACAATTATTTAGAACACGTAATTATCGCGGATAAAGTTTCTTTTTGTCGGAGGTCTCGAAATAATGTTTTAATAATTGTGGTAAATGATTTTCGGGTATTTGTTTTAATTTATTTGAGCCATCACATAACTTATTTCAAAATGAAAATAACAGTGGAATGATAAAATAAAAAAGTGCGCACCTCAAAACTTGTCAAAACCAAATTAAGAAAAATTTCAAGCCGTCCGCCATTCATTTCACGCTTATTAAAACAAGGGAAAACATTTCAATTTTAAAAGCTAAGACCAGATACTTAAAAATTAAAGAATACTATGTAAGATTCAATGCAGGCACATGATCTTCGTAATTGAGCTTTCAAGTGCAGTTAGATTGTTCCCTCTCCTGTCCCGACCACATGTTTTGTTATATGTGACTGATTCACCTGCACTAAGATATAACATGCACTTAGCTCCAGCTTCCGTATGAGTCAGATTTGCTCTTGAAATATTCAAACCTGGCCAAAACACCTCAGCCACGATCGCTAAAACAGCAACAACTTTTATTAAAGCACTCTATTTATTGTGAGTTCGTTTTTTCTTTTGGTTTTGGTAGTTGTTCTACCAGCTCTTAAAGAAGGCATTGTAGTAAATGCAAAGAGAATGTGAGCTCTGGTAACTGTTTTGTTCACACTCATAGCCTACTAGTGTATTTAAAATTAATGAGTATTGCTATAATGCATATTTAGTATAAATTAAGGCTCAAATCGCAATATTTTGTCAACACTAAAATGAAATTATTTCAAGTTTTAAAACAAGTGTGTAAGACAGTTAACGCATAATTTAAATGCGAAAGTGAAGTAAACATTTGCCATATCAACGATTGCCATGGTCAAGTATAGTTAATAGTTTAAATCTAACTTTAAAGTTCCACCTTAAAAAAATGTTATAATTCGAAAGTAAGCACTGTGCAATCAACTCAATGGCGAAGCTGTCTTAAAGCGAAGTATACCTATATTTTGTTTTTAATAACTGATTATTTAAATTTATACCTATCGAAAAGGCTTAGGGGTAGTTCGGGGAAAAAATAAAAAAAAATTATTTAATTTTTGAGTGGTAGTATGATCTATGAATACAACCAGACCGGTTTCAAAGGTTCCCAATGTCGATAAGAGGCTGAAAAAGCTTAGAGCTAAGTAAAAAACTTTAAACGCGTTTTTCTGGACGCATTGCGTTGATGAAAGTATTATTCCTCATACTAGGGCGTTCAAGATGCTTCCGGTCTAACACACGATTTTTGTCAAAATTATTGTTTATTCTTCCACATAGTCCCCTTTCAGCTCGATACACTTATTCCAACAATTTTTTAACATTGCGATGCCCTTTGAATAGTAAGATTTCGCAAGATCTCCGAAATACGCTTCAGTTTACAAATCGACCTGTTCATTCGTCGCAAAACGGTTCAGGGAAATAACGACCAATGAAATAACGCCCAAAATAAAAGAATGAAATTAAACCCATGGATAACTTTTTAAGATATAACCCCTTTTATACTTAAAATAGCACCCTTGGAACAATTCCAAGACCGGCTTCGCTGTCTACAGTACTTGTGTATATAATTATTTTTTTATAGGCGGCCCTCGGCCGCTGCTTATTTATATTATTTATTTATTTATTGCTTGTCAAACAGAGATGACATCTCTTACAGACTATACAAAATAATTGATTACATAAAAATTACAAATAACTTAAAAAAAAAATAATAACAAATAACATAATTTGTAATTATATTTAACAATAGTGTAATAGTGGTTTTAAAAAGCATCTTTGGGCTTGATAGATACAGTTTATTTATTTGTTAACGTCTATGGATAATATCCTTACAGACTAAGCAAACATAATTTAATAAGTAATAAAAATAAAGATTAAAACTAGTTTCTATTTAACAACAGTGTAATAGTGGTTTTAAAAGCAAATTTGGGCATAGAAAAAGCGAGTAAGTTATTATTATAGATACTGTTGAAAGCTATAAGAGCTCTATCAATTGGCTCATTAGTGGCATAATTAGTTCTATGACAGCTAATGTAAAAATAATTCGAGCTCCGTAACGACTTTTGCGGAATATTAAACGATATTAATTTAAGTAAGTTTTCACAAATAACATTTCCATTAATCAGATCATAAATAAACATGATACTATGCAGTAGTCTTCTATCTTCGAGAGATGATAGACCAATAAGCAACTGACGTGTCCTATATGAGGAAAGAGGTTCAGGAACGTCAGGAAAAATAAAATAGCGCAAAGCAAATTTTAAGAATCTTTTTTGAACTTTATCCAGTCTAGCAATATGTATCGAGTAAAAAGGACTCCAAATAAATGAAGCATATTCAAGGCTAGATCTAACAAGGGAAGTATATAATGTTTTTAGTGTGCTAGGGTCAACAAACCCAACACTGTTTCGTCAGAAACGCTAAAAGTGAATATGCTTTGGGGATAATTCTATTTAAGTGAGAGCTAAAAGTTAAGCTAGAATCAAAAATTACACCAAGGTCACGAATTTCTGATAATCTGGCTAACTTAGTGTTATCAAAATTATAATCAAAAATAGTTGGTGAGTGGAGCTTGTAATAAGAGACAATAAAACATTTTCCGAGGTTAAGAGATCATTTGTTTTGTTTAAACCAGGAAAAGACATTATCAAGACATTATCAGACTGGAGACGAGAAGCGTCGCAATCACTTTTTACTTTAAGGAAAACCTTAAGATCATCCGCGTAAAGTAAAAATTGAGCATTAAGAAAGCATTTAGAAACATCATTAATGAAGATAACAAAAAGTAATGGTCCAAGGATGCTACCTTGTGGAACCCCAGACACTGCTAAAAATGGCGAAGATTTTGCGTTGTCAATGACAACATAAGAAACCCTATTTGAGTGGTATGAACTCATCCAAGATAAAAAAATGGAATAAAAGCCAATCTTGGCAAGCTTGAGCAATAAAATATCGTGTGACAGACAACCTGTCAAAAGCCTTACAGATGTCAGAGTAAACGACATCAATTTGGTGCCGATCTTCAAAAGAAGAGATGCAGTAATTTGTGAAGACACTCAGGTTAGTTAGTTAGGGTTACAGTCCATCACCGGCTTCGCTGTCTACAGTACTTCTGGATACTATTTTTTTAATAGGCGGCCTAAGCCGCTGCTTAGGGATTACAACCCTCAGTAAGTCCAACACTGGAATTGAAATTTTTCAACAAAACTATGGGTACCAAAAGAAATGTTATGGGAATATCTATTCAACGAGGTATCAAACTTAAAAAATCCATGGATAACTTTTTAAGATATAACCCTTTTTATTCTTAAAAAAGCACCGTTAGACCAAGTCCAACACAGTACTTCTGGATATAATTCTTTTTTATTTTTCATTATGAAATAACGCCCAAATTTGTATGGACAATTTTTGGGCGGTATTTTATTATGAAATATCACCCAAATTTGTATGGGAAATTTTTGAGCTTTATCTAATTTTTTATTTTGGGCGTTATTTTCCTAAAACTCGCAAAACTCCTTCCCTGGCGCCACCTTTTTAAGTTTGGGAGCAGATAGTAGACGCAGGAAGCCAAATTATTATGGAGATTATGGTAGATGAGGAGGCAGTTCGAAGCGTAACTCGTGCAATTTGGCCATGGTTTCGATAGATTTGTGAGCTGGATCATTGTCTTGCAAAAATATGATTTTTTTCTTCGATAAATGGGGCCGTTTGTTTGCGATTTCGTTCTTCAATTGTACCAAAAATTTGCGGTAATAGACGCTGTTTATTGTATTTCCTTTTCTCAAATCGTCGATGAACAAAATGCCAAAAACCAGACGCCAACACCTTTTCGGCCGTTTGTTGAGTCTTCGCTCGCTTTGGTGCACTTCCACTGGGACCTACCCACTCATCTGCTTATTCCTTAAATGCTGGTGTATAGTCGTGGATCCATGTTTCATCCATGGTCACTATTTTACGCAAAAAATCAGTCTGATTTGTTGTAAACATGTCCAAACATTGTTGGGAAGTGCGAACACGTTCATGTTTTTGATTGATTGTTAACGAACGCTGCACCCATCTTACTTTATTTATTTATTTATTTATTCATCAACGGAATATAAACTTCCTTACTGACTACTTGATTAAAATAATACATTTCTGAATTTTAAATTTATGGATTAACGTATGAATACTTAGGTGCTAGAAGTATTACTTATACTATGAAAATAGGAAATCAAGCAATTTTTAAATGCATTTCTGCTTAAGCCTGAATTAAAATCAACATTCATGCAGACTGTATTAGCCAGTTTTAAACAACGCGTTATCGGTTCATTGCAAGTATAATTTACTCTACAATATGGCACATGAAACAAATTCTGAGATCTGAGGTCCCGCGAAGGTACATGAAAGCCTATCTTAAGTAACAAATCAGGACAGTTAATGTTACAATATATAATGTCTCTGATGAACATGACAGCAAAATATTTACGACGCATTTTCAAAGTGAGGATGCCAAGGAGTAGACACCTAACGTTATATGCCGGCATTTCAATATTCCAATTTAGGCGCCCAATTGCTATTCTAGTGAAGCGTCTTTGAACTCGTTCAATTCGGTCAGATGACACTGAGTAAAAAGGGTTCCATATAATACAACAATATTCTAATATTGATTTAACAAAAGCATTATATAGCGAAATGAGAGAAAACGGATCATTAAATTCTTTAGAGTTTCTAGTAATGAAACCTAGCATGGAGTTGGCTTTAGAGATCATATAATCAATATGTTTAGAGAAACTAAGCTTATGATCAAGAAAAACACCTAAGTCTTTCATCTCAGTTACTCTTGATAATGTTACTTCGCCGAGCTTATAGGGGTACAGTAATGGATTTAAATTTTTATGAAAAGTTAAACATTGACATTTTGCAATATTAAGTGGCAATAAATTATTACGACACCAAGTAGATAGTCTTTTTAAATCCAACTCAAGTTCTGAGCATTCGGAAGTTGATTTTAGACGAGAAAAAATTTTTATGTCATCAGCATACATTAAACACTGTGAAAACTTTAGAATTTTAGGTATTTCATTAACAAATAATAAGAACAGTAGAGGTCCTAAATGACTTCCTTGAGGGACGCCAGAAGTAACATAGATAACATCTGAAAGCTCATTGTTAATACGGACATATTGCGCCCGGCCGGTGAGATATGACTTGAGCCATCTCAAAATAATTGAATGAAAACCGATTCTTTCAAGTTTGTTTATTAATAAATTATGTTGAACTCTATCAAACGCTTTGGAAAAGTCAGTAAAAATTACATCACACTGATATCCTTTTTCAAAGTTATTTAAAATATAGTTACTAAAAATCGTCAGATTAGTAACGGTTGACCTACCAGTCACGAAACCATGTTGAAAAGGTGATATAGTCTCTTTTACAAGAAAAGTAAACCTGTTGTACACCAATTTTTCAAACAGCTTAGGAATTGCTGAAATTTTACAAATTGGTCTATAGTTGGAAACGTCGTTCTTGGAGCCAGATTTATGAATAGGAGTTATAAAAGATTTTTTCCATTCAGGAAGAAATTCACCACTATTAAGTGATTGATTAAAAATGGTGACAAGAGGAAGAGCTAGCGCATTAGCGCAATTTTTTAGGAGAATAGGTGGAAAACCATCAATTCCGGGCTGTTTATCTGCGTTTAATTGACTCAAACCTTCCACGACTTCGAGCACACTAAGTTGTAAATAACCTATGTTAATGGAATTATCAATTAATTCTAAGTTCAATTCAGGTGGATTAGAATCCGGACATGCATATACTGATTTAAAAAATTTAGCAAAAAGATTGCAGATCATGGGAAGATCTGATGTAGCAGTATCAAGGTATCGAATTGTATTTGGAATCCCAGCAGATTTTTTTTTACTATTTATGTAGTGCCAAAAGCTTTTACTATTATTTGTTTTTAATTTAGATTCTTCCTGAAATATATAATTTTTGTATAGAAATTTATTCAAATGTTCGAAATTTTTTTGAAGATAACGATATTTATCATAAAACTCCACATTGTGTGGGTCTTTTTTAAAAAGTTTATAAGCTTTATTTTTCTTATTATTTAAATTTATAAGTTCACTATTGAACCACTTGGGCTTTGATGACGTTTTTAAGTATATTTTTGGAATGAATAAATTCATCGCTTCATTAAGCTTACTACAAAAAAATTTAAAATTCGTTGACAAATTAGCGTTGTCCAAAACTGACATCCAATCAATATTGTATAAATATTGAGACATACTAATAAAATCGCATTTAGGAAAATCGAAACTTAAACTATTATTTTGATTAGGTTTTAAATAGCTATAGAATTTAAAACTAAGGCTCAGTACTTTATGATGGTTCGTATGAAGTAATGATGATGAATTAAAGCAATCGACGATAGCATTTATTTCGCTATCAACGAAAATCAAATCTAAAAGTCTATTATTGTTGTTAAAAATACCATTCATTTGGTGCAAATCAAATTCCGCGAGACTATCCACAAGTATACTCTCACAGGTACTTGAGATATTAAATGGAAGCCAATAATGCTCATCATCATCATAGCTCCAATCAATATTGGGAAGGTTAAAATCACCCATTATGATTACATACTGGTTATCTTTTAAATTACTTAAAATACTTTCACAATTGTTAATATGCATTTTATACAATTCAAAAAGACTACCAGGTGGAATGTAACTAACAATTAAGAATAGTTCATGAACGTTATCGATATTTATTTTAACAATTAATTGATCTAAATCAAACATAACATTCGACTCTGTTGATTGAGAAGCAGGTAGATGAATTTGCATAGATAATAGGACTGCACGGACAGCAATCAGTACACCGCCGCCTCTACTACGGCCTGACACATGAGCACAACGGTCTTTACGAAATACGTTGTACGACTGGGGATGAAAGAACTCAGAGTTATGATGATTTACGGTCAGCCAAGTTTCTGTGAACACAATGACATCAAATTGCAGTGAAGATGAGAATAATAGAATATTCGTAGCTTTAGTTCTGGAACCCCCAACGTTATGATAGCATATTTGAAAATCATATGATAAAGATGACGAGCTTTTTAGAGAATTTGTTATGCTATCTCCGATAACGGAGTGCTGATAAAGTTTTTTGAATTGTTATTAATTTGATGAAACATCTTTACTCGTACGAAATACGGCCAAATAGAGGCATCCATTACTCTATTCATTAAATAAGCTGGGAGACCAAGTTTGAAATTCATAAATCTTAGATTATTTATATCGGCATCTTTCTTAGCTAGCCTGAAGCATTTAAAAAGGACTGCTGGTACGTTTAGTTTAGCAGATATATGATTTATAATACTATCTGGGTTCGTATCAGCTCGGAATTTCGATATATGAATCCATTTCAGTTGAGGTAGAACATTAAGATCAGTACTTAAGTCTGTTCCGAAGATTTGAGATGATTTCGTATGACTTGTATGATCTTGAGCAAAATTATTGAATCCCGAGTTCGAAGCAGGGCGCAGAGCAGCAGTCGATTCACTAGCACCTACTAATGAGGCCGAAGTAGCATGTAAGTTATTATTGATATTAGTTGAGTCTTTAAGAGAATCGTGAACAGAATTAGATTTAAGAGTTGATGCGTAGCTTGTTGTGTTTAGAGCATTAGTTTGAACTGCAGCAGTCATGACAGAAGCGCAGAGGCCAGTTGCAGCAGCATTATAAGATGACAAATTAAGAGTTTCGGCATAGCTTGTTGTATTAGTATGATCAGCTGTTGAGACAGTAGCGCTGAGGTCAGTTACAGCCGCATTAGAAGAAGACGCCAAAGAAGAGTTTGAAATAACAGCAACAGGCGAGGCGAGAGCGCGTGCGCGGGCACGAGTGCATATACCCTTATCGACCATCGTTAGAGGGATGGGAGGTATGTCAGAGTTAGTAGGAACCGGTTTTGTTTTTTTGCTATAAGATGCAATCGCTGCAGCAGAGTTTGCTTCATTTATTTTTGAATTGTTGCAAAATTCAACAAACAATGCTTTAAGCTCTTTAACATCATGAGTCAGAGCCGCGATATGAGCGAGCAAGTTATCACCAGCCTCAAGGCATTTAGCACATTTAAAAACAATGTTTTTATGTTTAAAAAGATATTCTATGATGTTTTTATCAACTATGTCAATGCAGTTTTTATGAAACATATTTGTACAGAAATAACACGTAACCATTGAGCCAAATTCACCGCTTTGATTACATCTGAAACAAGTCTTTGACTTTAGCATTTTAGTAAAATGAAAATAGTACGCGAGAGTGCGAACGAACCGAGTGCAAGCGCAGTCTGAGAAGATATGAGATACGAGTGCAAGTCCGTCTTACTGTCAGCTTTCTCATACCCAAATTTTTTTCACGCACTTTCATTGTGAGTGGTCATTGTTTTTGGGGTTCCCTCTGCGTGTTCATCTTTTGTTCATCATTAGACCTCTTTTGAACTCTGCAATCCAATATTTTATAGTTGAATATGACGGAGCAGGCTTACCATAATATTTATGAAGCTTTTCTTTTGTTGCTTTCGCACTTTTGTTACGCAAAAACTTATGCTTAAATGAGGCATAAAATTCTTTATCCATTTTTATAACAATACCAAAAGTTGTTTAATTTAGAACACTGTAACGTCACTATTCGTTGACAGATCGATCTGACATTTATGGTGTGTGCATATTAAGGTTGCCACCCAAAAAAATGTCATGCATTTGAAAAGTGGTGGTGCCGTCATTTGGAGACCGGCAGCATCTTGAACGCCCTATTATGTGTAACTATCGCCAGAATTAGAAAAATCGTTATTGTTAACAAAGTTTTAAAATAGGCCATTTTGGTTTTAGTCAAGAAAAATTTCCGGTTTCGGCGATAGCCAAATGTACCTATATTTTATCAGAATTCATTTAAATTTTGGATTTACAAATTTATTTTCTCAAAAAAAAAAAAATTAAAAAAATAAAATATTTTTTAAATAAAACATTTTTTATTTTTACTTGTAAAAAATTTAAATTCCTCATTTTAATTTTACTATAAAACTTACAAATGTTTCTAGTGAAGACTAAAAATTATACTTAAAATTATTAATGAACACAATAATTCGACAGCAAGAAGATGTTTTTATTTGGCGAAAGTTACGTCCACGTAATATATAAAAATGTAAGCACAGCAAACAGATTTTAATCAAAGTTAAAAGAAAATGTCTTGCTTTATTTATAAAATGTTGTTTATTGATGTTAACTTGTTAGAGTTTTCACACACACTCTGCTTCAAAGAATTAAATGAATGTTTATATTCATGTATGTCTCTATACAGCAGACAAAGTTGACTATTATCTTGGCTTGACTACGAAGGTTCCTATGTATTATTGCTACTGCTGCTGCTGCTGCTGCTGCTGCCACCCCCAACCTAATGATCAAATATTAAACAATTGTCGAAGCGTACTATTTTTCTTATTAATTAATAAAGCTAACGTTATCGCAATTATCATCCGCTCGCAATATACATTTTTGGGGCTTAGCAAAATTCTTTATCTCAATTGTTAAAGAATAAATACATAAAGCTAAGGCTCCGCCATTAGTTTACACTTTTATTGCTTATAGAGTAAATTTTCGTTTTAATTTGAGTAACTTTTTACAAGCAGCTTGTTAGGTTTGTTACCAAAAGCTCCATTGGTATAAAAACAACATATTTTTAACTACACCACCAGCTTTATTTCTAAAAAATTTTTAATTAGCTTAATAAAAAGTTTTTACATTTTGACTATATTCTTAAAACATATATTTCTGAAGTTTACAAGTTTTTTTTACACAATTTCAGGTGAATCACACAATTTTACTTATTTCTCATCCCGCCAAGATGTACAAACAACCAATATGCTTATATCTGATGGTGCTGTTTGCATTTTCGACAGATAAACTGTTTGTATCATGTGGAGGTGCTCTAGGAGACGCAATAAGTACGGCAGCTGCAAATCGATACAACACACATGTGCTGCCTTCGTCGGAACAGCATCACAAACCCGCACTACACTCTGAGCATCCAGCGTCACACTCGCAGCAAGCGGTTCATCATACCAGTGGAGGCGCTGGTAGTGTTATAGGTGGAAGTAATGCACACGCAGTAGGATCACACTCAACATATCATCAAACTTCCGGCAGCGGTCATGTTGACCATAGAAATTCATATAATCTATTGAGTGAAGCGATGTCTCAAGCTGTAAGCAATGAATTTCGTAAGTATTGCAGCTTTGTAAAGCTTAACAATAATTTTACTTTTCCTACAAGGACAGGTTATCTAGCTCTTCTTAAATGCTCACTAAAATCATAAAGGTCTGTCTAGAATTTTTTAATTTAAAAATAGATTGCTCTTGTTGTATTTATATCTCCTCTAATAACCCAAATATCGAAATAAAGCTTTTGGTAAGAAGTTATGTATATTTTGACAAGAAATAAAAAAATAGTAACGTAAATATTCAAAGCTACGGTCCAACTGAAGATGCAAAAGATGATGAGAAAGCTGAATTCTACACTCAGTTAAACACGGTTCCCAATGGCGAAATAATTTTATTTATGGGCGACTTCAATGCCAAAATAGGTTCTGAAAACACTGGCATCGAAGCCGTTATGGAAAGGTACAATCTCGGCGTTAGGAACAACAATGGCGGATTGCTAGTGGACTTCCGCAATGTGCAATGTGCGGATGCAGGAAGAGACTACCACTTGCTTTTGGAAAGTGTCCAGCTTAAAGCATCAGCTGTCAAACGCAGCTCAACGGATCCAGCGATAACTAAGAGATTCAACACCAATACTCTTAAAGATTCTGTTACGCGAGGCAGCTTCGCCACCAATCTTTATGAACGAGCACTAAGCCTAAGCGAACCTGTTGCCAGCATAGATGAGATGTGGGCACAACCAAAAAAATGCTTCCATTGAAACTAGGACAGTAACCTCATCCACCATTAGGCAAAGACCCTTGGATTTCCGAAAACTCATGGCAAAAGATTGAGTTCCGCAGATCTTTAAAAGTAAAAACTAACGCCAAAAATTATGCTCAGCGCAAAGATATCCTACGATTTGAGTATCGAGCTGCACATCACTCTGTTTGACGAAATAAATAAATAAATTTTACAAAATAGCAAAAGACATCTCCGGTCACAAGAAAAATATTGAATTCCTGCTGTTGGATTCTCATGGAAGGCTTTTGGCATCATTGGACGATCAGCTAAGGAAATAGAAAGATAGTATTTGCTCATTGCTCATTGACGAGTTCGTGGCATAGTCAAAAATGTTGAGCTCCCTTGTACCCGAGGCACGCAGATCTTTCAGAGTCATTGACGACGGCCCGCCTTCACTTGCAGAAATTGCAAATGCAATCAAAGGCCTTAAAAACAACAAAGCGCCTGGATTAGTGCATACTATATAACAGGAGCGTGAAACTTACCCAGCCGAGTGGAAAGATGGAGTTATAGTTAAAATTCTGAAGAAGGGTAACCTTAAAAATTGCAACAACTGGCGAGGTATTACCGTCCTGTCCATGAAGGGCAGAATCGAGCCCACACTAAAAAGACATCAAAATGGCTTCCGTAGAGGAAGGTGGTGTGTCATCGACCATGTTAAAACACTTCGTATAATCCTCGAACAAGTAGCCGAGCTTACATCACCCACTGATGTATTCGTGGATTTCTATTATGTTCGTGGACTTTGAAAAAGCGTTCGATTGTGTAAACCGTGTTTGTATATGGAAGTCCCTGATTCGAAGAGGAAAACCCACAAAAATCGTTGCAATTATCAATGAGTCCTACGAACGCGCTTGTTGCCTTGTTCTACGCAAAGGAAAGTACTCAGACGCTTTTGAAGTACGGCAAGGAGTTAAACAGGGATGCATTCTATCGCCTATTTTATTTCTGTTGGTAATTGATGATGTTATACTCTCCACCTGAGAGTTCAACGGAGGAATACGTAAAACAGTGTAGCCCTTTTGATCGCTTGAGTCACTTACTCTATGCCAAAAATATTTGATTTATTGCAAGCATCAGCATCGGTATCGCCAAGATGAGCCAATCGCTTCAGGAAAATGCAGTGCCGGCCGGGCCTTAAACTTAATTACAACAGAACTAAAACCAGCGAAACAATATTCTGAGGCAAACGGCTATTGAAGAGGTCAAGCAGTGTAACTATCTACAATCACTCACGACGAAAGTCGGGCAGGCATTTCTTACCACTTTCAATATTTACCAATTGCAATATATACTTTTTTCAAAACGTTATTTTTTGGTGAACAAAATTAAATAAAAACCATGGCAGAACTAGAGAAGGTAGCTGCATTGCAGACAGCATTCTCTTTCTCATATCCAAAATTGTCAAAGTCAGCTTTTTGCCGCATCAATGGCCGCATTCAGCGGAGTCAACGTTGTCGTAAATTCCTTGAAAAACCTTTGCAATTAAACTATTTACAAAATTAAACAATTATAATAATCAAATGAAATTCACTAAGGTATCATTACTCTAACAGTTCATAACAGTTGACTCCACTGAATGCGGCCAATTTTCGTTTTCTCATAATTTTCAGATTTTCTATGAGCTGTCAACTTCATTTTGACAGTTTCGGCAGTCTGTCTCTCCGAAATGCGTATACCTTCTCTATTTCTGCCATTACAAAAAACATAGTTAAAAAATTAGAATATAACGGTGAAAAAAATTTGAATCGAAACAAACCTATAAAAACGAGCTCACATTGAAAGTCATAAGATAAGAGAATATGCAATAAATAACGTACAGTAGCTAAAAATAAACTTAGCTCCAAAAATGAAAGGAATGTTTTAAGAGAAATAATAAAAGACCTATTTTTATCTGCACCAAAACTAGAGGTCAATTTGAAAAAGAGTGTACACTCAGAAACAACTTGAAGAGTTTTGAGAAAAAAATTGTTTAAATTGAGCAGTAGCACGAAAAAAGCACTGTGTTATTAAGAAAAATGTAAAAGAACACCCCAATTTCGTGCATGAGCAAATGACCAAAGACTTTTTATTCTGGAGCAAGGTTAAAAAAACAGAATACATTAGGTTCTCTAGCACTTTTAAACAATAAACATTTATTACAGGTTTTGTTTATCGATGAAAGTTTATTTAATTTATATGGTTCAGATGGAAAGCGAATATACAAAATATGTTCCTTGACATTCTCATGGCGCATGAAAAAGAAAGTGCGGGTAAATAAGGAATTGCAGACAACTTTGAGTTTTACCAAGGCAATGACCTGAAACATACGACGCTCTTCGTAAAGAGCTTGATATATGTCCAAATGTCATAAAAACAACCTCACAAAGCCCAGATTAAAATGTTATAGAACATCTATGGAATGAACTTGAACCCGGAGTGCAGTAACAGATGGGCAACTAAAAATCTATTAAAAAGTATCCTAAATGAAGAGTGGAATCAGATTGCAGCTAATGTTTGTAAAAATTTGGTCACCCATACCAAAAAGGCTGCAGGCAGTCATAAAAGAAAAAGGATTGACAACAAAATATTAAATTCCTAGTTTTAGCATTGAATTACCTATCTGCCCGACTTTCAATGTGAGCTCGATTAGAGCTTTGAAAAAAAGTCTTTTCGAATCCAATGCAAAGTCAGTGCTTTTGTACGCTTGCGAGACGTGGAAAGTAACTACAATCATCACTCGAAAGCTACAAACATATCGAGCCCTAACCGCCGAATTACGTCAGCGCCAAAAACAAAATTTTGCAGGAGAAGCATTTTTCTTGTTTTGTATAAATAAGCTGTTCATGTAAACTTAGTTTTTGTGGTAGATAAACTTTAGAACGATTTAACTCAGAGATGTGAAATTTTGGGAGTTGATTGCTTTGTTTTAGTACTATCGTTTGCCATTTAAAAATTAAGTAAGAAAAAAGTAGCGCTAACGTTAATTCGGCGGTTAGGGTTCGATATGTTAACCGTTGCTTGCGCCACATATTAAAAATTCGATGGATGTTGACGATATCGAACCAACAGGTATGGCTTAAAACGGGCCAAAAACTAGTAGATATCTAAATACGGCAGCGAAAATTACGTTGCATGGGACATACCTTACGAAAGCCAAATGACAATTTGGCAAAGCAGTCATTCCAATGGAACCCGCAAGACTCGCGAAGACTTAGAAGACCATTGCTTACTTCGAAGGCCAAAACGCTGGCAGAAACTGTATCACTAAATAAAACTTGGCCTCAGCTTAAGCATCTAGCAGCTGATAGAAGGAGATGGAGAGAATTGGTCGTAGCCTTATGCCCCACGAGGTGTTAAAGGAAACAGAAGAAGAAGATTAACGTAAATTTTCGGTGTAACGTAAATTGTGCCTGCTCAGGGAGCCAAAGTTGTTGACATATTTATAAAATTCGTTTGAAAGTCTACATTCCAAATTACTGGAATAAATTTTTTCCTTAAATTCTTTTCCACATTTTTACCACGTATTGACTTAATGTTGTAAAAATACTGGCTAGGAGTTTTGACCTTATAATTCAGTTTGTTTTATTGATTTTAAACTAATCAGTGTTGATTTAGAGTTACAGCCGTAAAAGTACTTTTGATTTTGTATGTCAACTTTGGAGCCTTTTCAGGCGCAATTAAGAATTAAATCGAACATACATTATTTTTCAATATATACTTTATTACATACTAAAAACTTTATTATTTATTTATTTGGTTTCGTCAATCAGAGACATTAACTCTTATAGACTACTTGTGCAATACTTGAGGATATCCTAAAAATTAATTAAAAATAACATTGATAAGTAAGGAGAACGCAGCCGTAATAATTTTAAGAATATCACAAGAATTTAAACAAAAATAAAAATAAAAATTTATATGTAGCTAACACAATAAAATTTTATAAAGAAAGTAAAACAAAAAAAAAAGGGAAAAAATAGGGCGGCCAAAAATTATTAGCACTTAGAGACATGAAAAATTTGGAGAAGTTTAAGGTTTATTTTAAAGCGATTTCTTGGTATATTGTCAAAGATATCAAACATGGGCAAGACACGATTTGCTTCAATGGTGCAACGTGTAATAGGCTCATTTAGAACATAAGCAGCTGTATGGAAAGGAATCGAGATGGGGTATTAAAGTCTAATAGCGCATTCTTTTCTGAAAAAAATTCTTACCTCACAGAATGCAGAATTTTTTAGGTTCTGACCAGAATTTACAGAATGTGGACTTCTTTTGAGCTGAGAAAAGAACGGAAAAAATGCAAAATTTTTTTATTTGATATTGGCTGCACTGTTGTTTTGAATTCCGATGTATTTACGATTGAGGTTATGTATAGCGCCGACTGCATGGAATTTTTAACAAATAATCATCGAACTGTTAAGTTTTATTAAAAGTAACCACTTTAATCAAAATTGTTTTGGTTTTGTTTTTAAAAAATTTTCAAAAATGGAACATTTTGCTTCTCACAATTGTCACATCATATTACTGTCATAATATTATTGTGCATAGTATTACTGTCAAAATTATTTTTTTTTGTTTTCATGTTAGCAAAGTACAATGTTTTCTGTATTGTAAGGCGGAGATTACCAGTCAAATTCGTCTGGCTTGGCTTTGGTCCTTAATGAATGAATGAATGAAACATGTTTCTAGCTGAGTTTACAGTAAAAAAATTCGTTTATATTATTTGAATTTCATTAATTCGGCATAAATATAAGGGATGAAAAAACGTGTTAAATGTTTAGAACTGTTTTTTTAACACTTACAATTTTATTACTAAAGCACAAACTTACTTTTCGATAAAACTTGTTTGCACAAACGCGTTAAGAAATGTAATGAATTCAAATATTTAGAAGCAATTAAAAAATATGAATATTGAAAGTATATTAATTGATCTTGTTTTTAATTTGCCCAAAAAAAAACTTTATCCAAATCCACTTCTTATATTTTTTTTTTCAGATGCTATGGGAAGCGGCTCAGCTGATGGTGCTTGCCAAGCAGACGACTTAGATTGCTACAGCGGTAATGTACAGGATCGCCTTGGTATGGAGGCTATTCGAACACTGCACAGACAGTTGGACGATGATGACAATGGAAATATTGACCTCAGCGAGTCTGATGATGTATGTATAATGCAAAATTACTAAAAAAATTCAATCTTATATCCATAATAGTTTTTAAGGGAAGAGCTTAAATATGATTCTGGCTATGAAAAGCGGCAAAAAGCATTTCACTTTAATGATGACATGCATATATCTGTTAAAGAATTGTGGGAAGCCTGGTTACGCTCGGAAGTAAAAATTTTCATATCAATAATTTGTAAGCTGTCTTCTTATAAAACTTTTCTTAAAGGTACATAACTGGACTATTGAACAAACAACGGATTGGCTGGCGCAATCTGTCCAACTACCTCAATACGTTGACCTGTTTAAGCAACATGTTGTAACAGGAGCAGCTTTGCCTAGGTATTTTATAATTAATTAAAATTTAAATTTTGACCAAAAAACCATTACGGAGGCATTTTATTCTTCTAGATTGGCTGTGAATAACATGCACTACGTCAGCAATGTGCTCGGAATAAAAGATCCTATTCACAAACAAAAAATTGCACTGAAAGCAATGGATGTTGTCCTATTTGGTCCTCCAAGAGGTTAGTCCAAAGAAAGATTATTTTTAATGAAAACAAAATACATACTCATATTTTTTTATTTTCTTAGAAACTGGCACAAAATGGAAAGATTATATACTTGTGACATTGCTTCTTAGTGCAATTATTGGTTGTTGGTATGCATATCAACAAAATAAAAATGCTAAACGACATTTGCGACGCATGGCACAGGATATGGAAGGTCTTCAAAGAGCCGAACAAAGCTTACAAGAAATGCAAAAAGTAAATATAGGAGATACTTATTTGAATATTTTTTTTTTAATTAAATATATGAGTATATGAGTAGGAATTGGAAAGAGCGAGAATGGAACAGGAAAATGTTGCCACAGAAAAACTGGATTTGGAGCGTCGTCTTAAAGAAGCTCCGGCGCTGTCTTCCTCGAATTCAGATCTAGAAGTTCAGAAATTAAAGAAGGAAATTGAAATGTTGCGAACAGAGTTATCAAGAGCGGAAATAGAATTAGTTGACAATTGTTGGTCTCCACCGCCTCAATTGCAATCCTGGCTGCAGTACACGTACGAACTAGAAAGCAAAAGTCATCTAAAAAAGAGAATGTCAGCCGAGAAGCAGTTACAGTGCGCTCGTGAAGCGTGTGAAAAATTACGCAAGAAACGTTCTAGCTTAGTGGGAGCCTTTGTATCAACTCATGGCAAGAGTATCGATGATGTGGATAGATCGATTGTTGAGGCACGTACTTCGCTAGGAGAGGTAACAAATGAACTGCAGGAACGATTACATCGTTGGAAGCAAATAGAATCATGCTTGGGGTTGAACATTGTCAACAATAATGGACTCGCTTATCTAGAAAGTGTTCTCTATGGTCGTGGAAATGGATCAAATAAGAGTTCAAGAGGTGACGAGAAGAACTTGCACAAGAACCTTTAAATACATTAATGCAGCTATAATATTTTTATTTATTTAATACAGGTCGTATGACAAGCAGCACCGATGACTTGGACGATGAATCTGTTCAAGGTAAGCTAAATTTCGAAAATTTTTCCTTGCTCTCGTCGGAATAAACTGATTGATAATTCAGATAAATTCTTCCTATACACAATTAGACAATAATTGCATACATATATATGCGGAAAAAGTAAATATTTGTTGGTTTGGTATTTATAAAGATAAAATAAAAAAAAAATTTTTCGAAGAGGCATATATATGTATGTAAAAAGAGCCCACATATAAATAAACTAGATTTAAGACAAAGAAATGTCATGTAAAGTATTTTGTTAAAGTTATTGTTGATATTCTTTCAAAATTTTTGTATGTTTGTATTTAAAACTTCATCTATTTAAATAAAATTTTTGGGCTAAAATTTATGTTTATATTATAATTTAAAGATCCTTATATATATGAGTATGTTTTACCACTGAAATCAATATGTTTATTTTATGAATTCTACACACTATAAAGTACTTATTTATTATCGAAATTTATTTAATTGGGCTTCCAGACATATGTAACTTTGAATTTTTACCATCGAAAACATATGAGAACCAAATCTTGAATTATTATTTGTTTTTTTTTTTTGTTCTTTCTATTTTTGCTTGAAAAATAAATAACATATCTGGCGTGTTGACTTAAAAACTTCTGAATTAGTTTACCTCTATCTGCTTCTGCTCCCAACATGTTGCACAATCATTGCTTTACCGTTGACACTAACTTCGTAGATAAAACAGATTATATCTTTCTTTAAAATACAATTCAAAGACACCTTAATGTTGTTATGTTGATTTAAAATTGCTTGTTTAAATACTGATTCTTACTCAAGACATATTCTGAACATCTTTGGACATATTTGGTTTTTAAATTTTGTACCCAGCATTTCCTTATAACACATATTTTTTTGTTTCTAATATTGTTCCAAATTTCATTGTCAATTAAAGACCATAGTCAGGCATCATGACCAATGTGATGTGGTTAGGTAAGAAAATGTATGATATAATATGGAAACATTGTGTTCTAGTAAGAACGCATTGTCATCTTAAAAACCTGTTAGCATTACATCAGTCAACTCATTTCTTGTCCACTGTCTGTCTTGCCTTGAGAGCTTATTGCAAGAAAATGATCAGTCACAGGTTTTTGAAGAAATGTATATTTGTTTGCTTTAAAAAGCCCTATGTAAAATAAATTATTAGAACTAATTAAGTAGTTTATAGCGCCTACAAATCTTTTAGTTGGTTGTTGGTTGTTGGAATTGGAATTATTAATATCAACTGTTAAAAAAAGTATAATTTTTTCGAATATGTTTTTCAAAGGCATTACTTTAAATGCTGTCTTGTTCTTATGAAAATTTTTAAGACAGGTTTTTAGAAATACCGTCGCTCTATTGCACACTTATAGGTCGATTCTGTACACTTTTTTCAATAAGCATTTAAAATAAAAAATGGTAAATTCAACAAGAACATACCTTTATTTGCATCAGTAACACTGTGATACCAATTCAAAAAAATTTGTAACAATTTCAAATGCAAAACCCATTAGTATTTATTGCATATAAACCAATTCTGAATGCTCAGATTAGTACGGTACCATCACATCAAATTCTGCAGAAAATACTAATAAATTGGAATGCAAAACTCTTCCGAAAGCTACTAAAATTACATTTTAAATTACATTTTAAAGCTAACATACTTCATGCGGCTGCCTAAACTACCAACGGTTATAGAGTTCAAATCCAACAGCACGAATTCGTATGCAAAATCAGTCAGTATTTTGTCTCTGAACCTGAAAACCTGACATATTGGGTATGGGTGCAAAACTTGTTATCTTAAATTTTTAAAGCATAATATATAATTATTCAAAGGCGTCATAGCAAAAACAAGTGTTTGTGTAAAAAACTGTAAACACTTTTTTTTAATGTTAACCAAAATCTGTTCCATAACTTTTGTCAGGGTTTCAGTTAGAAGACTCATCTGCAATGTACTTTGCAATTTTATTTACTCTTTCTCTGAATGTTGTGAAAATCAATTCTTACAAATCAATATAAGAGTTTGTTTATGCATCCGTGAGGAAAGTGTCCGTAAAAATTTAGACTTATCTAAAAATAAATTCCTTGTGGTGGCTGCAAAATGAATATGCAGAACTTGTTTGAACGATACTAAACCTTTTGTGCAAGAATTGAAATTGTTTATAAATGTATAAGGGAGTGTATCCGGTTATGGGACACGTTAGGTTTTGGCTCATAACTTTTGATCACGTGTATAATAGGTCTGTTTCCGTACTAACTTCAAGTAAAGTTCGAGTAATAGAGAGTAATTTTATTTTCTGTCGAAATGAGAATTTAAAAAAGTACGGAAAGTACTTCAAAAAAGTTTCAAGCACAACAGCTGTTTGCGCATTTTTGCAATAGAAAAAATTGATTTTGGCTTGAAATTATTAGTTTATTCTTATAAAAAACACTGTACAAAATATATGAAACAATAATACTTGCATTTAATGATTAAACTAATTTTTATTTTAAAAACAGTTAAAAATATTGATCTTATAATATGACGATCAGCTGTTTGCAGCTCGAATTTCTTGCTCGAAGAAATTTTTCAAGTAAAGTTCAAGCTGCTTTCGAGTAATTTTAATAGAATAGAGAGTCACGTTTAGCTTGTTCTTCTCTCTTGAGCTTGAAAAATGATTAAGGAGACGCTTTCAAGCAACTTCAAGTTACATTGTCGAGTAAAAGTCGAGTAAAGTTCAAGCTGAGAGAGTAAAATGAAATTTGAGCACAGTGTCAAAAGTACGGAAACGACTTCAAGCTAGTTTCAAGCATAGTATAATTAGACAGGGTAGTGTTAGGGCTGAATGTGTTCTCTTTCTTAGTGACCAAAACTGTCAAACTCAGCCATTTTGGTATTTATGCCAATTTTTGCTTTCATATTGCATTCTCATTGGTTGCAGATTTTGTATGAAATGTTAACTTCGTCTTGACAGTTTCGGTCACCGGCTCTCCGCCCTAACACTACTTTGTCTAATTTTGCCATGGTTCTTATAATGCTGAAAGAATTTTTTCCAGCACACTTCGAGCTTTTTTTTTCGAGCATGGTAAAACTAGACAAGGTAGTGTTAGGGCGGAGAGCTGGTGACAGAAATTGTCAAAACGAAGTTGTCAGCTCATACAAAATCTGCAACCGATGAGAATGCATTGAGAAAGCAAAAATATGCAATATCAAAATGGGTGAATTTGACAGTTATGGTCACTAAGAAGGAGAGAACATTCAGAACTAACAATACCCTGTCTAGTTATACTATGACTTCTAGCAGCTTCCGAGCTCGAGAGAGCGATTTTATGCTTGTTCTTCTAGCTAGTTTTGAGCTAGAAAAAGTACGGAAACACGTTCTAGCACATTGCAAGTTACTACAATCGAGTACGGAAACAGATCTAATATGTGAACATATGCATAGCTATGGAAAGCTTATCAAATAAGCTAAAGTAACCATATTGATTTAAGAGTTTGAAGAGTTTGCCAAAAAAATTTTTCTACCTGGTTGTGGGACACCTTGAAAAATCCACAAAAAATGAGAAAATATGAAAAGAAACCGCCAAAAATACGAAAAATAACAAAATTTATTTATTTTAGAAGCCTTCAATGGCACAAAAAAAATATTTGGCACTTTCATGTTATTCATCATCTTGTAAATACGTAAAAACAATTTAAATATGATTTTCGTTGACAAAAACGATGATATTTGACAGTTTGTAAGTCAAATGCATACTTTAAATGCAAAAACAAGGTGTCCCACAACCGGTTACATGAGCTGTCCCTCAACTGGGAATGGTAACCATTTTGAAAGTGACTGGCAAAATTGTATGGTGAGCATATTTTGCCAGAAACTTATGTTTCACCACAAGACACAATAAAAATACCGCATAAATTGTGCATAACACTCCTTTTAAAAAATTTTATTGCAAATTTTTATTATAGCAAAATAACTGATTTATTAGCAAAATAACTGAGTACTACGAGTTTGAAAATACTCAAATCCACGATATTTGTTTTCTGTAAAAAAATTCGAACCGGAGACACTCAACTATTATATTTTTTGGTAATAAAGATGAAAAAAAAATAAGCTTTCAGTTGAATCACTTCTTTTTTTTATTTGCAACGATAAAGAAAGTGTTTATATGGTGTTGAAATCAGACAATTTTTTCCATACTTTTTTACATTCTGTACAGAATTTTTATAGGTTTTTAACTATCAATGCTTTGACAGAATATAAAAATTTGATTAAAAAGTATGACTAATTAATATGGTAATGCAACGTGTGTGCACTAGAATATCGATCGATAGAAATTGTTGTATAAAAATGACATAAATTTGTGTAGGTTCTGAAGATGCAATTTAAAAGAAACCATCCATCAATTAATTTAAAAAGTTAACTATGTTAAGTTAAATAAATTATTCAATGGTCTGAAGGTGTTAATGTTTGTTCTAAATGTGCTAATATCATAGCCAACATGCCTTTAACTGCAAAAAATCAATGATATAAGTCGGAGGCCGAATTTACTGCAAGGACCGAGTAAATTAGTATTTTTTGTAAAGCAATGATTCGCATATATTTTCTAACATTGGACAGAATTCTTGCAATTTATACCTTATTATGACAAAAAGGCCAGTTGTGCATGTGTTTTAACAGTCCTCAAATACTTAAAAGTTTAAACAATAGATTTAATTGCTATTAAATATTTTAAAACACGTAGATCAATAAATAAAATATTAAAGTTAAATTAAAAAAACAAAGCTCAAAAGATTCTGATCTTTGGATAAGCATTCCATATGAAAAATCTTATAACGATACTAGTGTTTGTCAATTAAAAACTTTGTATCCTCTATTTTTTTTTATATGTTTAAAATGTACAATAAAGCAAATAATCTCAATTTATTTAATCGTCAGATTTAATACTCATTGTTTCATTTAGTGTAAAAAAAACTTTCAGAACTAAGTGTATTCGGAATTATAAGGTAAGCTCCAATATGTTTCTCATTGCATGTATGTTGGCATGATATTCGCAAATGCATTTGTACGATCTTCGAGTCGTTTATTTAACTTAAATTCTTTTCCGTTTATTTCCAATATTAACACTAATTAAAACTTACACTTATTTTTATGAGAATGGTATAGTACTTGCAAAATACCTTTAATTAATGTTCAGCTTAATTTAAGTACTAAGTTATGAGTTTTTTGATATCGTCAAATCAGCATTAATTATTAAAAAAAAAACATATTTAAATAGACAAATGCTTATGCGCAAACACAATATAGAGATAACTACAAATGTTTTTTTCTGTCAGTGATTGTTGAAATTTTTTACTACTTTGAGAATTTGCACGATCGTAAGGAAGAGTATTTTATATATATATTTATTTAGGTTTCCACGACAATTATAGTAGAATAAGTGCTCCTGGTGGAGTAATTGGTAGCAGCGCCAACACAATTCGCGACGACTCATCATGCAGTGACGACGGGGCAGACGCTCAATCTGTTCAATTTTACTTGGGTGGCACATCCACTCCAATCTCAAATGCGACACCGACGACAAACTCTCCTTCACATCGTCCGCTACATTCATTGGATGTCTTTAATCATGTTGGCAACAGTGTGGTGCCTTCAACTCCAGTAACAACGAGTGTCACTATGGCAAGCGTGCCTTTAACAACGGTACCAACATCCGCTCAACCTCAACAAAGTCCAATTACTCCGATACCTCCGCCTTTGCCAATACATAATGCGCACTCTAATTTAGCGCGAAGCGATAGGTAAATTTTGTGTTTATTTTTTCATTATAAACCATTATGAACTAACTTATCATCAATCGATTTGTGGTATACTAACTTGATATCATTTGTGTCTCTATGTTAAATTCGATTTTGTCTAAAAGATGATTTTCTTTGTGTCATTTTGCTTATTTAGTATACATAATGTTCTTGGAGAAGAAGGTCGTCATAGTCCGTCTGCTTCGTCCGAGCGTTCTATTCCTGTTCCACCGCGTTCAAAAAAGCAGATATTACCACCAACAGTGCCACCACCGCCAAATGGTCCAATTGGCAAAGCCCCACTTCCGCCTCCTCGTAAATCGACACAGAGGTTTGTTTAACACAGAGCTGGTTGTAAAAAAAAAACACAATTTTTAAATTAAAAAAAAAAACAAAAACTAAAAGACTAATTAAGCTAAAAACTTTCAAATTGAACTTACAGATAATTTATGATATACATAAATACATAAGTTTTGCAACCCACGCTAATTGACTAATGACCAGTAAACGAAAATAAACCACTAACAAAGAGTATGTTAAGGTAATTGATTGAGCGAGCGTAGACTGAGCGAACAGAGCATTAACTCTGTGAAGAGTAGATGACTGCAGCCATTGTTCTTTAGCGATAAAATTTGTTTACGTGAACGTAAGCATAAACAATACAATATGATCGCATAAAAATGAACACAAACATTACTACTCCATTGCCTAAGCTGCACTAAAAGAATCATTTGGCACAATTTTGCCAAAAATAGTTTATATTTCTTTCGAATTAATCCCTAAGGAGTGAAATGTATAAACTGGTCCCATTTCTCCTTTCGCCCTCCCTAACATTTCTTTTGAATAAGAGCATATCCTAGCGTTCGGACGATACATTCTGGAGCTTTTTTTTGTATATAACATTTTCTTAATTAAATTGTTAATTAAGATGATATTGTCAAATAGCATTTCTTGATGGCTCAAATTAGTTAAAACATATTTCATTGCTTCTTTTTGTTTTGAATTCTTCGAACTCATCGGTCGCACTTCGAAAGTCTAAAGAAACAAATAATTGCAAATTTAATAAGGTTCAAAAAATAGTGCTACTTCGTTTCTAATTTAATGTTATTATAAATACAGCTAACAATTGTATTTGTTCGGACGTTACACATTCTTCCCTCTTATTAAAAACTCTTATAAATGATTTTTAAAAAGTCTTTTTTATTTATTGGTAGATGGCTATTTTGAGCATCTCAAATAATAATATTTTTTTTTTGCAAACGAGTCAATTTTAAAAATATAAATTCATTTATTGTAATTCAAGTGACCATACAATATTTTTGGTTTTGAAATGTAGTGCAAATAAGCGAAGCACAAAGCAGTATTTGCCTCGAAAGACCGCTCAAAAATTTTTTTGTTCCAAATGAGTGAAACTTGGCTGAATCATCTCTAAAATGGTTATAAAGCTTATTTCTGTCAAATTATAAATAAATAAACATGCAATAACAATAGAGTTCAGCTACTAAAGTTTTTTTCACACTTTCTCCGCATTAGATCATTTTAAGAACCAAGCCAAATATCATTGAAATATCTCAAAGATATCGATAAAAGTGGCCCTTGACCTTTCGACAAGTTAACATCAAACACGCTACAGTTGTTAACAAAGCTACTCATGCGATTTAATGGAGCAGTTAATATATAATTTGTACTACTAAATGGTAAATAAATCACGTTGTTAGCGTTTCTAGTGCTTCTACGGTTAGTATTAAAATTTATAAAGGGGTGATTACATTGCTTTTCAACAACACTCTCAACCTGACCCTCTCCGATTTAAACTTTGTATACACGTAGTGTTGGCTACAATTTAGAAAATCCATTTGTAATTTTTTTTTTCGAGTGGTTACTGATTTACGGGTACTCAAAAATTGAAAAAATTCTGTTTTTTTCTTGGGGACTGTTCTTCATTTAATCATAACTTCGGTTTAGTTTGAGATAGAGCAACGGTTTTAGATTCATATTAAAGATATTTTCAAAAGGCGTATTTTGCATAATAAAACTTTAAAATGTCTCAAATATTTGTTCTCTCAAAATTTCAGCCTGTGACGACTGTGGGAATACTATAAAAATAAATTTCAAAGTAAACTTACCTTAAAATTTATGATCAACACAGCAGCTTGCAAGAAAGCAACAAGAACTGAACACACTAAAGAAGACCATATGTGAGTGTATGTGTACAGTGCGAAGTTGATAAAATTCTTCGAAATAAACTCATCTTATAACAACCCAGTAGTTGCCGTCTTGAAGAAATCTCAAATGAATCATGTACGATTTTTATTGATCCTTAACGAAACATGCTGATTTGGCCATACATTTCATTGACGAAAATTTCATATAAATGTTCCAAATTCGTGCAATACACAATGCAGAAACGTCGGGATTTATCATGCACGAACCTAATATCGAAATATTGAGGAAGTTTCGTTAACGAAAAGTAGACAGCAATATAAAGAAAATTCGTCAAGGAATTAAAATCGAAACGTGCTTCTGGACCGAATTCAACGTAGTGCGATATATTTGATAGGGGATAAAAATATTTCATCCTCTCTCAACTCTATTGAAAATCGACGTAATGTTGGTTTCGTAATGGCCTGACGCCACCACACCGTATCTTTTACAGGTCCACTCGGGTAGCTGTCCAAGCCCACTCCTTTACCATTGCATTGATGCCACACAGAACCTCACGTTGTAGTGATAATTCGTTCTTTAGTCGTACGGTAAAGTTGTGGAATAGTCTCTCTGCGAGCGTGTTTCCCGTCAGTTTTGAACTGTGCAAATTTAAAACAAATCTTCACCGAAACTACTCCATCTTTTCAACCTCTAACTATCACCCATCTTCCAAATCAACACAATGCTCATACTCAAGAATCATCAACTGAGCTTTCACTCTACAAAACAGAAAAAAATTATACCAAATTATCAAAGTCAAACGAATACGACAGCGAAGCAATGACACCTAAACAGTGGTGTCAATTAATATTTAAATAATATCGAAAATTATCGATAGTCCTTCCAAAACTATCGATAGTTACAATAGTGTGAAATTATCGATAGCTTGCGAACTCTACAGTTTAGCCTCTGAACCTACAGTTTAACATCTGAAGTTATTGTACTAGAGTAGAAAAAGTTAGGCGCTGACAACCGCTACTTTGCATTAAATTTTGTATGAATTTTTTTTAAGTCCAGCAGCTCATGCAGAAGCTTCCTTTAAGAAATCATCACGAAAAGTTCGTCAATGAGGGCGCGAACTACTGGGAATTAAAATAAATTTCACACAACACATTCATGCAGCACTTCAAGAAAAAACCTACAAATACGCTAGATCAGGTTTAAAAGAATCTGAACAGAATGATTCTTTAAAAATACTGGCATATAGGCCACAAATTATGGTGGAATCGTCAGTAAATCCATCCTTAATTTTGAAAGAAGAAGGAGATCAGTATTCTTCTGTACGTTAATAAATCCCCAAAATTTCTTTGGATCAGACAATATGCTCAGCTTAATATTATCCAAATACTCATTACATAAAGCAGCTGAGCGATTTTCAAATTCCAGAAACAAACGTTTGTATGTTTCTAGGTCATTTGAGTCAAAACTGCAAACATATATCTTCCATGCCCTATTCCTATTGTTGCGAAGAGTCTTTAAATCCTTTGTGCACCAAGGGCACGCAGAATTTTTCGCAAATTTGAGACTATATGGTACAGACTGAGAAAACATAACAAAGAGCTCCGTATAGAAAAAAATTATTGAACTATTAAGACTATTATTATTTATGTATTCTATAGTTATATTTAATTTACAAAAAAGTAAATGATTCAACCCCAAAAAGTCAGCTCTTTTGAAATTGAATTCATAAACTGTGTCAACAGAGCTAAAATTTACCCTATTCTCTCTATTAGATTTATACCAAATACTCAATGGTGTATGGTAAATATCAATAGTAGTAAGGGTATGAAGTGCCTTCTTAACAATGCCATTTTTACTGTCTGTAGTTAAGACTAGGTCAAGCAGTCTTTCCAGACTATTATAAATACAACGAACTTGTTGTAAGTCAGAACATATATTGTCAACAAATATACGTTCTTGGCAATAATATGACAAAAGGTCCATAATATAAAAAAAAAACTAAAAAAACTCCCCATTTGCATAAATATTCCTCCATAGCAAGAACTTTTTAACAATATTAATAAAAACAAAAACTTATTCATTTACCCGAGAAACAATTTGTGTCCGTACAGAACTACTCAGGTACAAAAGTCCAGAGTATCGGACTCAATTTTATTTTTAAAAGCTACGAGTAGTAACGAAAAACTGCGAAGTCTATGAAAAAAAAATTAATGCGATTGTGTCAATAAAGTAGCTGATATGCATCGAAACTCAACAAGTACCTCGAAAGTCACCTGAAATAGTACCGTAGTAAGGCTGTATATGTCAATAAAGTGTTAAAAACCAAGCGACTATATTCGGACACAATAACCTGACGAGTGCCCGAATCGGTCTTCGTTCGTACATTGTGCCTGCCCAAGATGTTCCAGAACTAGCTTATTGACAACTTGTTATTGACAACAAATATGAAATTGTTTCTCGGGTTAGAAGTGGCATTTTTCACGCAAATTAACTGACTAACAATGCAAGTTGACAATCGATGACTTTCAACTGATGCTGTGACGAAGTGTGTGCAAAAAAATACGGTAAATTATTCCATGGGTATTAAACAACAGCTATAAAAAAATTTTCTTCTCAACTTTACATTCTGAGAAATTGATTTATGAGCAGTTTTTGAAGGCAAATAACGCTATGTGCGACATACAGCCTGTTAAGTGAAAAAGTATGAAAAGAACAAAACCAAAAATGATTTCAGATCATTGGCAAATCATAATTAATAGTTCTTAGTATTTAGTATTTATTAAGTCTTTGGATGAATCCTTACAGACTAAAACAATCTTAGTTAAAGTATATGGCACTTAAATAACTTAAAGTTAAAAAGTTTATGTAGCAGTCTTAACAGTTCAGATTTAAAATTAGCTTTGCTCATGTAAAAATCGATGGAACTATCTTCATATTTAACGTCAATGAAGTTCTATTAATGGGCTCATTGATGGCATAGTTTGACCTGTGACATTTAATATGAAAATAGTGAAATGAGCGCAAATATCTAGACGGTATATTAAAGCCTATTAACTCAAAAGCTTTGGACAATCACTATTACTATTAATGATATCAAAAATACACATTATACTTTGAATCAGCCGCCTCATTTCAAGACTTTCCACACTTATTAACATGCAACGGGACATGTATGACGGAATAGGGTCAGCAAAAACAATTGTGCGAAGTGCATGCTTCAGAAACTTCTTTTGTACGCGCTCCAGACGATCAATGTGAACACCACATAATAAGGGTTCCAGATAAGTGCTGCATAATCAAGATTAGATCTTACAAATGCAGAATAGAGCTTTATGGTGTAAGGGTCAAGGAAAGCAAAACTATTTAATAAAAGCCATTAGAGTATAAGCCTTCGGAATTATGCGATTTATATGGCATAGAAATTTTATAGCAGAGTCAAACTTTTTGGACTTTTGGCAAAAGTCTATCTGACATTCATAGACAAAACCCTTTAAGTTGATATGAAATTCATATAGACTGAAGTGGTTTTGTCTATGAATTTCAGATAGACTTAAGTTGTTTTGTCAAAAGTCCACAGATATATACCCCCTATCCGCCTCCGTTGTTTGGTCCATTAAAAAACTCACACACAAAAAAATAAGAACAATGTCGAAAATGGTTCATATCTCAACTAAATTGACCCCTAGAGGTGTCAAATGTATGCGCTGGTTTTATTTTTCATCCCCAATATTTGAAACGAACCCTCTATATGTCACTTTTCTGCGCGTAACCCTACAAAAAACACAACAAATTAAAAACAATGCTGAAAATAGTTGATATAATCCCTAAATTGACCAGTAGAGGGTTCAAATAAATGAGTTTTTTTCACTCCCAACATTTCTTCTGAATATACCTACTCTCTATCTTCCACCCTTCTGGGGAACCCCACAACATTTTATACCCAATCCGCCCCCCCCCCTCAATTTCTTCCGTGGCGTTAAGAATAGCCGTAAACGAAAAGTTAAGCCCACCATAATTAACTTGTGGTTTTATATATTTTTATATTTCACCACCTTTTGGTTTCGTTATTGACCCAATAAATATTCAGAAAATACTGAAGTAAACAAAAACAACAACAAAATGGAGTACATTAGAACTTGTGGTTGCAACCTATTGCTTCATGAACTTATTTGGCATTAAGTTCAAATATAATTAAAAAAATATAGTTTAAATTTGAACATAATTAAATTGAATTTATCGAAATCAAAAATTATTATAAGTAAAAATGTTCAAAGTTTAGCATAGATTTCAGGAAACATTGAAACAGGAATTCCTTGGATTCGTCCACCAAACGAAATCTTTGAGTCGCCAATAATCAGGACCCTTTTCCCCAACATGAACACAAGTTATGCATTTTTTATAATACAAGATCTCTATTTTCATTTTGTTAATAGTTGACTCTTTTGAATTGATTGCAATGATTGATCTTAATGTTTTGTTGTTTCGTGTTCTTTGTGCTAGCCTAATTTCTAAACACATTTTATCGCGCAATTGAAGCGATATATTTTGGTACTCGTTATTATAGCTCAAAGGTTTCTTGTAAAATTTTACTATACCTGGCCTTGATAAGTAGTTACGCATCGTTATTTATGCAATTATCTTAAACAATACCCCAAAACAACACAACCAATTTTTGAGCACATTTCTTTATTTTTTATAATATTGCCGCTTAAATAAATTATGGCCGCTTTGCGGCTACGCTGCTTTCTTTAATGCTTTTTTTTCTTCTGTATCTTTTAATTTTTTTTTCTAATTTTCTGATTTTACTATTTCAGAATGCAAAAACAGAAATCTACATGAACGTACGAGTTCTTGTAGCTCTGTATCTTCCAAAGTTTTATACTTCTATTTGTTGTCTGTCGTATTAAACGTATTTTAAGGAACATGTGTGTGTCTATTTTGTTTTTTATATTCATGATCATAAATAAGATTCAAAATGTAAGATTTATTAGTGTTAAGACAAATACTAAGAAATCAAAATGTTAACTAATCAATTGTTACTCGTATTTAACAAATTACAATGGAATGAGTACGTCAAAATTGTGTGCGAAACTCTTAATTCGCCCTTTCAGTTGTATATATATATATATATATATATCTTTTAATAACATTTTCTTATTTGAGTTACTAAAATATTGCCTATTCTTCGCTCAAACACTGACTAACAAAAACATCACAGATTCAAAACATTTTTAAAAATTACTAATTTTGAATATTCGCTATTAATTATTTATTTTTTTCGATTTATTGCTATGCCAACAACAGTGAAATCATCAGATCCCAAAGTACAGACTTGGTGCCAATGGAAATTTATTCGTACCTCTCAAAGCAATACCAGTCAACAACAGCAAAGCCCGGCAGTTTCGTTAGTCCACAACAATCAGCCACTGCTGGAGTTTCCACAGTCACACCAAGAACAAGTGCATCAATTAAACGAGTTGGCCTTGGGAAAATGGTCAAGCAGCACAGCACTACAAGCCAACAGTCCACATCTTCCACATCATCCTCCGTGCAATCTGCACCTCCAAATGCAACCGACACGACAAACAGAAGGGATCAATCTCCAGTTCAGCTTAACAAGTCCTCGCACGAACGACCCAGAGATGCAAGTGAAGGCGAGCCACAGCACTCGCACACCATATCATCCTTTATCGCTAAACACTCCCTCAGCATGCAGTCTCTGTGCGGAAAGTCGCTATATGGCGGCGGTACCAGCACCAACAATGTCATCGGTGCTGCCAACTCCACCACATCTTCGTCGTTTGGTGCGCCGACACACAGTAATACCAAAATGGAGCCATCAGTCCATCAGTCAGAAACAGCTGTCAGCGCAAGTCTTGATGTTGGAGACCTCAAGAAAAGACGAAGAAGGTTACGTTTTCCGTTCGGTGGAAAAAAGTCAACATCAAACAGCAGCAGTTCCAAAACCAAACCACCAACTTCATAGTTCGCACAGTGCTAACTGCTTACTTGATGGATGGTCGGTTTTGAAACGCAGATATGAAGCAACAAGGTTGACGGAAAAGGAAACTTTGTGACTTTGTGAAAGTTGTATCGGAGCTATCATAACATCAACTTAGCAGAACGAACCAGAGCGACAAATGAAGCAAACTATAATGAGAACCAGAAGGAATTGAATTTTCCTTAGTTCATGTACTTAAATTTGAAAATAACTACTGCAAAAGGAAAATAAACAAAAAAAAAATAGCACTTAAGTGTTAAAAAATGAACACTTTTAAAAAATAAATGTGTTTTTTAAAGGTCAAAATAAGTCTTCCGACGTCAAGACTAGACATCAATAATGTAATGCTTGCAATATTTTAATTATAGTTACAAAATTATTTTTTCTTAATTTTGAAATTTATTCAAAGTTTTTGTGATGTGATGTTAAAAATTTTAAAAAAAAATACTTTTATAAAGCAATAGAACAGCTAATAAAATAAAAATTAATATTTGAAGCATAATCGCGAATAACACTGTAAGCGACAAAATTGTAATTTTTCACTTTTATTCATTTTACAAGCAAGTGTAACGTTCTTCCACGGACTGACACTTTGAAATGCGATAAAAATACACCAAACTGCTTCGTTTTTACTCAGTTCTGTTTTTATTTTATTATATTTTATTATATATTTTATATTATTATTATATTATAAGAGAGTAATTCTAACAGTTATTCGCAAAAAAAAAACACTTTCAGAAAAAATGTCGTTTACTCGCGATTATGCTTCATTTCTTATTTAGCATATATCTAGAAGAAATTTTTTTGTAAATTTTCTGCCGTTGATTAAAACTAGCGTTTTTGGTGTGCAAATAACATTGCAATTGTAATGTAAAATGTTTCTGTAAAAACGACTCGAATAATGCAGTTGTTAAACATTATATAAAAGTTATTGCAAAAATAACAAATTAGGGAATTTTAAATAAAATTTTTAAGTGAAAGAAAAATAAGAATTTCAAATAAATTTGTTTAATCAAATGTCCAAGTTTATATTTGTAATCACTAAACACCTTTTTTGTAGATTACATGACATAGTTTTTTTATGAAGCAATATAGGTTAAGTATGTATATCTCATTGACGAAGAACTGAATGTGGGGTAGGCACTGGTATATCGCCAGAACACCAAAATGTCCCGCACAGAAAAGTAACAGTGTAAAATATTTGTTTTTATGAAAGCCTTCCGGTGTAAGTATTTTATCATATAGAAACAATGTAATAAGTTTATTTAATAACTTAATTTAAAAAGACGAATTTAGATTCTTTAACTATGTAGAATTTACACCGTCTTAATGTAGTTGAGTAACTGTATAAATTACTAAAAATATGTTTGTAATATAATAGGCGGCAGGACAGACAAAGTGAGAATGCAGTTGTTTTTTTTTTAAATATACTTTAAATAATCACTTAAAATAGTTTTGTCCATTGACGTTTGTATTTGGATTTCTTGTCGAAATCAAAAAACAGAAAAAGTGAATATTTTTAAAAAACACCTATCCATTTTCCATGAATTAATTTTGGCAATTCACATACCCCACTAAAACTTTTTATCATTTCCTTTTAACAATTTATGACAATAATTCCGATGTAGCAAGCACAGTTTAATTATTATTTAACAATATCAAATTTGAGATTCCCTCAAAGTTGGCTAAAGTATTTTTATAAACATACATACATGTGTATAGGATATAAGTATCTCTGTGGAATATTATTTATATGTTGAAGGTAAAATTAAAATCTCTTGAAATGTAACAAATGTGCCTCAAATATTTAAAAAATTATCGAATAACGTACATATTTTATTTACTTAAGAAATAAACACTTGCAACTAAAAGTTCGTTTTTGTTGTATTGGACCTTTTTTAAATTAAAGTTAGAGCCTTAGAATGAGTCGGCTTTATTAATATCGGACTGATAAAATGGCTATGATCGATGATATTCATTTTTGATATTATAATTATTAACTATAGCAATATAAATATTTAAAATAATAATTTTTTTGTAATATCAATAAAAAAAATAATCATGTTTTGAGTGGAAACAAAGTGAATAATGCAAGTAGTAAAATGTACTGATATGATGATGAACAATGTTTAAATAAATTCACAAAAACGAAAATACCTTTTCAATTTATTTCCGAAAAACTACAACGAGCCTGACTACTCAGTGCCATCAAAAACAACAGAAGAAAAAGCTTTTTTGGGAAGTTTTTTACTTTATTTGTGGAACTTAGGGTACTATTACAGTGTGTAAAAAATTAAAAATAAATATTTTTCATTAGAATATGGTTCTTTAAGGTCTTAAGAATACGTATTACAAATTTTAGATAAAATATCAAATAGAAAAAAAATTATAACATATATTATATTCGTATGTCGCGTGATATTCAAGAACCTTTAAGTCTTTAATCGCGTTTTTCCCGAAACTAGGTTTTTCGAATCGGCTTCTAAAATATCTGGAGTCCTACTTGATCGATTTTGATTCTTGATTCATTGCGATCCTTATAGACTCTGTTAAGCATTGGAGCTATAAAAAGTCAAAAAACTGTTATATTTTTTTTTGTATGGCCGAAAGTTTCGTCAAAAAAGTGGGTTTTTTGTTCATTTTTTTCAACGCATGCCATTTTTTATTTTTTTTATTTTTTTATTTGCGTAGGTTGAGAGCTCAACTACAACCCTTACTTAACTCAAGAATGCACTTTGATTTTTTTACTTTCAGACGCTTTGTAAATACTGAAGACGAGAAGCCAATTGCAACAATTTTTTAAACACGCTAACTTCAACGCCTTGTAGAAAATTAAAAAATTTTTATTTCCTCATGAATAAATCTTCATTATTTAAAAAATTTGAATCATTAAAATTAATAATATTAGGCAAAAAAGAAATTAATAAAAAAGGTGTATTTTTATAGCTACACGCTGTAATAGTACCTTAAATATCTCAAATTCTAAATATCAAAAACTTAATCGCCAAACTCAAAATAGCAAGGTACTATTCCAAAAATATCCAAAAATGTATATTGCACATCCAAAAAACCTTGTCGCCTCCCTTATTTGATTTTCGGATAATGATTTCCATCGCTACTGAATAAAGTTATTTAACAAGTAATAAAACAAAAAAAATTCATAAAAAAAAGACCTGACACTAACGCAAAGCAAATTTTAAAATTAAAATATTTAAAAATTATTAGTAAATAGAAAAGCAATTTGAACTATTAAAAAAAATATTTTTCGAGGTTTTTTTTATGGAATTGAAAAACACAAAGGTGAAAAGAGAATTACTAATAAAATATGTAAAGTGTTTTGAATTAAAATAGCAAAGGTAAATGGATAATTACTAAGAAATACAAAGTGTTGTGATTAAATTTTAAAAGAAATAAGAATAAAAAATTTGGAGATTTTGGCTTTGGATAAATTGCCATTTGATATTTTGACTTTTGCCCTTATTCTTGTTGTCACCTCGCCTATGTGAGAGTTCTCACACTCGTGTCACGTCACTAGAAATCAGGTAATCTTGTTGTCATGTGACGTAGTTCACAAACGTGAGTGACACGAGTATAAGAACTCTCACATAGGCGAGGTGACAACGAGAATAAGGGCAATTGTGTATTTTGTATTTTGGAGATTTTGTCTATGGTGGAGATTTTGTCGTTTGAGATTTTGTACCGCTCCCTGAATTTTTGATTTATCAGTGCTCATTGAATTTTTTATTTTTGAAGCATAGATAAATTAATTTCTTTAAAAAAGAAAGTTGTTTCATTATAGAACTGCATCATAATACCATACAATCCCATCATACAGCACATACTATACCATTCATCACATGATACTACTATAATCATCATTAGCTGCGTTCCTTTCGCCTTAATATAATAGCGATAACAAATTTTCTCAAGGGAAGGGCAAAAAAAAAACGATTCGTAGAGGGCACTACCGTTGCATTCAAAAGTAAATTCAAACAAACAACCATAATACAATAACTATTAGGTGTCATGAGAACGTGTGTCGTTCACAACTGTTGTGAACTATTATGGTAGCGATACATTGGTGAATGATGTTTTTCTCTGAATGTGTTTTACTCTAAGTCTCAGGAAAGTTTTAAATTATTTAATTCAATTATTATTATTATGCAATATTATAAAAATTGTAAGTGCAATTGTTGCTCCGCTGAATGCGCCCGATGTGTGTGACACACGCTGTTTATTTTGTGTTCTGTTGGTTAACATTCGATGGTCGCAGCTTGTGAAGAAATAGATAGCTGTCAAGGCTACCTAATAGTGATTGTATCATGCAAACAATTAATTCAAAAAATGAAATGACAGCTCATACAAATATACAGGTGCGGCACCTATGTTTCATATTTTTTCAAGGCTATATCACAATTTTATATCGATAGCAAAAATAAACCCATTTGTTATAGGATTATTTTTGTTTTTGCGTTGAATGAAAAAAAAATAATCTGGATTTTTTGAAGCACATGGAACGCAGCTATTGTTATCACTTTAGTCCATATATTGTGGTGTGGTAGATCACTATTTTCAATTTTTCAAATTCAGCTATAATATTAATAATTTCAAAAATTAATTGCTGCATAACAATTCTAATAGAAACAAATAGTTACCAAATTTTTTTACCTTTTTTTAAAATATATAAGAGTTACTAGCTAAACGCTGACTGATACAATGTTATCAGTGAAACTGCATGTGTAAATTGAGGTCGTATACTGAATTCCAAGGCCATAAAACGATAGTTCAAGCCATAACTTGTGATTGGAAAGAGATGTTGGGTAATTTTTTCATATACATTATTATGAGGCTTGACTTTTTTGCAAAAAGTATAAAAACAACATTTTGGAAAAAATAAATTTCGCAAAACAGTATTTTAAATAAATTTTAAAACGGAGATAAATAACTTTATGAAGAAATGCTAAGGGGAAAAATTTATAGGATCAGTTCATATATTTGACCCACTAGGGGTCATATATTTTTTGATATGAACTATTATAGACATATTTTTCTATTTTTGGTGTTTTTTTTTTTATGGAAACCCCAGAAGGTTGGCAGATACAGTGTAGGTGTGTTCAGAAGAAATGTTGAGGGAAAAATTAACAGCTATAATATATATATATTTTTTATTTCTTGTATATGGACCCTCAGAAGAATGGCATATAGAGTGTAGTTATGTTCAGAAGAAATGTTGAGGAGAAAAAATTAATAGGACCAGCTTGTGCTTTTGACCTCCTTTGGGGTCATAGGTTTTTTGATATGAACTATAATAGACATTTTTTTTTTCTATATTTAGTGTTTTTTGTATGGTGATCTCCAAAATAGATCCCTTTATGTAGATGCAATTTTCTAACGTCAAAAATAGCACATCACTGACATATATCTCTTATTTTAGTTATCACCATTAAAATCAGTATTGCCATTTGAAGAACCAACCAATGACAGTGTAAATATTAAATACACAGAATATTTTTTATGAGAATTTGGTATTGTATTTCTTTTGAGATCTCTCTCTTTCTCCCTGTTTTTTCTCTTTCTCAAAAATCTGCACTCTATACTTAGACCGTCTCGCCTTGTAGGCAAAAACAAAATGTCGCCGCACACCACCTAATCGGAACTATTATTGAAAGAAAGTTTCGAACAAATTTTTGTTTTTACCGAACGTAGGGGTCGCGTATTGACATATTTCTTCATAACTTCGGTATTTACCGTCCGATCTTAAGAATGTATATGTCTATATTTTTGCCTCAGGGAGACTAATTTTTTGTTTTTATGACTCATTGACCTCAGTTGACCCCTAATAGTACTGATCCACCGGACCTCAGTTTCTACTATCTTAAGGTATTATTTAGATTTCAGAAATGGACAGCCCGTAAGGAATCAATAAACTTTTAAGCTAAACTAAACTTAACTAAAGAAATTTTTTGCTATTTCCACTAGAAATATTTTTTATATTTTTATTATTTTATATTTTAGTAAAACGTAGGGCAAATTTTTAAATTTTTTGTCATATCGTATTATTTTTATAAAATACTTTCTTACTTACTTAGCTGGCGTTACAACCGTATGTCGGTCTTGGCCTCATCTAAGAATTTGCGCCAGCCATTTCTGTCTTTCGCTTGCTAGCGCCAGTTTGAAATTCCAAGCTTCGTCAGGTTGTCCTCTACTTGGTCTTTCCAACGAAGATGCGGTCGTCCTCTTCTGTGTTGACCGCCGCTGGGTACCGAATCGAATGTTTTCTTCACTGGAGCATCGTCTTTCATGCACTGAACATGACCAAGCCAGCGAAGCCGCTCGATTTTAATGCGCTTGACTATGCCGATGTCAGCTTACAGCTCATACAGTTCATCATTCCACCGTATTCGGTACTCGCCATTGACGCAGATTGGTCCGTAGATCTTACGAAGAATCTTTCTCTCGAATGCTCCTAAAGTCTTTTCATCTAAACTGCTCAGCGTCCAGGTTTGTGATGCGTAAAGTAGGACGGGCATGATGAGCGATTTATAGAGCGTGATATTCGTTCGTCAAGAGAGGGCTCTGCTTCTCAATTGCCTACTGAGTCCAAAGTAGCACCTGTTGACAAGAGTTATTCTTCGTTTGATCTCAATGCTGATGTCGTTGGTTGAGTTAATGCTGGATCCCAGATAAACGAAGTTCTTCACAACCTCGAATGAGGTATTGTCAACGGTAACGTGGGTTCCAAGACGCTGGGACTGTTTGTTTGTTGACACTAAGTATTTCGTCTTATCTGCATTCACTGCCAGACCCATTCGACTTGACTCTCTTTCTAATCTGGAAAATGCTGCACTGACTTCGCGCGTATTATGGCCAATGATATCGATGTCATCAGCATACGCAAGCAGCATAACACTCTTGTAGAATATTGTGCCACTACGTCTCAGATCAGCAGCTCGGATGATCTTTTCCATCATTAGGTTGAAAAAGTCGCACGATAAGGAATCACCTTGTCTGAAACCTCGTTTGGTAATAAATGGATAAGGTCCGATCAGTTCGTTTACAATGGGCTTCAATCTTTCACATAAAACGCTCGACAGGACCTTATATGCGATATTAAGAAGGCTTATCCCACGGTAATTGGCACAGATAGTGGGATCGCCTTGTGATCGCCTCAGTGGGCAGAGCACAATCGTTCGGAATGCATTCTTCCGACCATATTCTGCATAGAAGCTCGTGAATGCATTTAAGTAGAGCTTCACCTCCGTTCTTAAACAGTTCAGCAGATAAGCTATCAGCTCCCGCGGCTTTGTTATTTTTAAGCCGAGCTATAGCTGTCAGAACTTCATCATAGTCGGGCAGCGGAATCTCAACGCTGTCATCCAAAATTGGGGTTTCCGCAATATCATCTCTATTGGCGGGATTGTTGTCAGCGTCGCCATTTAGAAGCTTAGAGAAGTGTTCCCTCCATAACGTCAGTGTACTCTGGACATCTGTCACTAGATTCCCGTTTTCATCTTTGCAGGAAGAGGCCCCGGTTTTAAAACCATCGGCAAGGCGTCTTATTTTTTCGAAAAATTTTCGGGCCTCATTCCTGTCACCATACATCTCAATCTTCTCCTGCTCGCACTTTTCTGCCTCTCTTTTTTCCGCCTGAAAATATGTCTCTCTTCCCTCCTCTTTTCTGTTAAAAACGCATCTATTATAACATAAATCATAGATTGTATTGAGCATTTGTGCCGAACAACTTTTTTCGTGAGGCGCCTTACCCAGTATGCCCAGAGTAGCATGCATACAGGAAACCTGCATGCTGTATGCAGGCAGAAGCATGGACAGGGCATGTATGGTCATTAAAAAAAACAATTATCCAAATTCGCTGAGTATGCGTGTTGTTTGTACACAGTAGCGTGCATACTAAAATAGGCATGCTGTATTAGTACTAAGGCATGAACCTTGCATGCATAGTAGTCTTGCTTAAAAAATATTAGCTGCCATTGTACATTTAAACTTTAAGGAGTGCAGTTGTACATAATTTATTAACAAAGTATAAATTAATATAACAGAATATAACAACTTTAAAAACTGTAATAAATAAGATGATTAATTAATGACAGCAGCTATTAATGGTAATGTATGCATGCAGCATTAATGACAATGTATGCATAGAGTACTACTAATTCCCCATGCATACAGCAATAGTAATTGTGCGGGTACACAGTGCACATGCTCTTGTTTGACATCGCCATGTAAAATGGAAATGAGCTTGTATTTATGCTGGCTGTATGCATGAATGTACTTACTGGGATGTGCTTCATGTGTGCCTACCAGAGATCTGCAACGGATAGCTTTTTTGCGACTCTGAGTATATCCGAAAAAAATAAGTACAAAAACCTACTCACCCTAAGCGCACACAACTCGACTCATATTCTCTTCTACGAAACTAGAATGCGGCGGCTCAAATAAATATGAGTATCCTAAGTCATGAGTCGGATCAGGAAAGATCGGGTTTTTTCGGTTCATAACTACTTATGGTTGTTGTCGTCTTGCTGATACTTATCCTACTTGCCCAAATACTCATAATCGACACAAGTAGCCGAATCACTCGGCTCATCTGCCACGGATATGAAAGAGAGCGCAGTAGAGCGCAGTAGAGCGCAGCAGTAAATAGTGAGCGAGTCTTTTGTATTTGTTTTGTGCTATTTTTTCCTACGCATATCTAAATGCTGAATAACAGATGTGTTATTCTTGTGTTGCTTTTTGTTTTTATCGTGCACAGTGAAAGCTGCGCATGAGGTAACGTTGTTAAGGCTTAAAAATAATACGCAGTTTCGATAGTATCGTAAGTCATTCATTTTCTGCAATCAGAAATTATTATTAAATTTGTAAATTATTTTTTTATTTTTCTGTAGCCTTCAGTTACCAAATCACATGCGCATAATATAAATTACACTTCTATTGCACGTGTTTACGCACAAGAAGCAAACAGACACGTGCGCCGCACAGTGGTTGAGCCCCATACAAAAGTTGTCAATAAATAGAAGGACTCATCGTAAACCAATTAAATTTTGTGTATTATTTGGAATTTGCCTTATTAGAATACACACAAAAATATTTTTAAATCCGCCCTCAATCACGCCTGCCTCCCATACAACACAAATATTTAAAACGCCATATTTTTTTTTGTCTTAAACCAATACAAGAACCATTCTGTCAGAAATCTTCAATATATGTCTATTATAAAAAAGTATTTTCTGCCACGCCCACCTCCCATACGAAATTTTCCAATTCACGTGTTTTTCCGTATTCCAAGTTCAATGAAGCGCTGCATCTAAACTGTCTAAATTAAAGGTTTATAGTATTCAAAAATATTATTTGTTGCTTTTTATAAAAACAAAATCATCAAAAAAAGCTTATCGTTTCGTTTGAATTCCAAAAAAAGGAGTGAACCTCATGCTTTTTGCCACAAATTGGCACTGGTTGTAAATGTGATACTATCAACAGTTAAAAAAGATAATAGCATACTTTTTAGCATTGTGATAAAGTGAGCACAGGTCGTGTAGCATAAAAACATGGCTTGCATACACGGAGAAAACTGTTTGCAAAATTAGTATTGTGGTTAAGCAAAACTTGCGCTTGATTCTAAGCCACTTCAACATTATGCAAAATTTTAGCAAAAACTAATCAAAATATGCTTTTCTAATATATAACAACTAAGCAAATATTTGCTTGAATTAAGTAAGCATTTGCTCCTCCCATTTATAATAACTTAGCAAATTTTTGCTGAAATTAAGTAAAAATTTGAATGTAATCAAAATTTTGCTTTTTCCTAAATAATCGAGGAGTGATTGCAATTTAGCAATCTTTTTCTTAAATCACATTGTGATTGAGCAAAGTTTTGCTGATTTGCTTTTAAGCAAAACATTTGCTTGATTCAAGCAAATTAATTTTCTCCGTGTACGTATTCTAATTCTGTTGTTTAGAATCAAAGAATATATATTTCACTTTCAGCTAATTGAAGATGTTTGAAGAACATTTCTTGACAAGGGAATTTGAATGTTTGAATAGTTTTGAAAGCATTTTATTGTGAAATTCATTAAAATGTTTCATAGTAAGCTATAAGATAATGTGAATTAATTTAACTTTATACATATCACATTATTGTTTTACTAATTCAATTTAGTTGTAATTATTTAAAAAAATATTTAATATATATTAACATAGTAAATTAATAGACTGAGAAACACACTATAGAATATTTAAGTACTCTGCAAATATAAAGTATTGCAAAAGAAGCATAATAACATTTTTAAAGCATTTATCGTATTTAGTAAGTAAATGCTTTCACTATTTACATTAAAAATTTAACGATTTTAACTCGTAAGAAGTGATCGTTAAACAAAAAATGCCTCAAATAATACTAAAGAAAATGACTATAGCAATAAACCTTGAGACTAAACATATCTATATTTTCTTCTAAACGCATTTACCAAATGTTGTTCAAGGACTCAAAAATTTCTGTCAGTTTTTTTTAAACGCTCAACTTACAGTCCAATAAAAGCATTTCTTTATTTAAAATATCGTCGACATCCATAGATCATTATGTTTTATTCTGCAAAAAAATAAATTTACGTTTTTTTGTCATATCAACTTTGCATAAGAAATTTATTGCAAAATTAAAAAAAAAATATTTCAAGAATGCAAAAAACTTTTTCAATAATGTTTTGTGTACTTAAAAAAACCAGATTGCAATACGTTTTCTGAATTGTCTGTAATAACTCTTGAAAAATATCAATATTTTACGAAATTTTTTCAACATTTTTACATCAATCGTATATTAAGGCGTCTACACAGAAAACCTATATACATATATTTCTGATAAATATTTTGGAATCATGTGAGTTTGAATATTCTTAAGCAACGCAAAGAAAAAAAAATCACAAAAAGAAATCATCAGTTTTGGTATTTATTTCCAACTTTTAACCACTGTGCGCCGGCCTTTTGGTTTTGTTTTATTTTTGTTTATGTCTAACAAACCAAAATCACAAGCGTTGTTATTGTTTCTTTCTCCATAGAGTGCAACAATAAAATAGCAAAAACTCGTTTTCGAGAAAAAACAAACAAAAAATGAGAGCTCACATGGCCTGCAGACAAATACTTATGAAAAGTGCATACACAAAAAAAAAACTAATTAACGCTAAGAGACGTTGGCAGAGAAGGAGCAGTACTCAGAGTACACTCAAAATACATTCGGATCGAGCGCTTTTGTAACAAACTGACTCAACGCACTCATTGAAAACGGCTCGAAGTGGATCGGATCACGCCGCTCTCGGATATGAGAATGTACTTATAACCGAAAAAATGCTAATGAGCCGAATGCCTATAAGTATTTTACACATATTATTAAGTATGGATAGAGTTCAGAACAGCACGACACTCGGGTATGATTTGAGTATCCGAATTCTGTCGGATACTCATTGCAGTTCTCTGGTGCCTACCACTGAACTAAACATTTACGGACGTAAAAACAACAAGTAGAGACTTGTCCATGCGTCGCTGTCACAAGTCGCAGCGCTCGTCAAATCGCGTGTTCAGCTAGCCGGTGGTAAAGCAATCGACGAGCTACTATGATACTTTGTTGCACTCGCATAAACGGGAAAAATATTATAGTGTAAAATTTAGTCATATTTTAGTAGAGAAACACGTTTTACTCAATTTAACCAGTTATCTCATAATTTTACACAGTTTCTTGCTGATAAAAAATAACGTCATTTTTGCGAGAACCCCCTCTCCCCCCGTGAGATTTAGTGAGATTCTGCTTAAACCCCCACCCCCCTAAATGCCTCAAGTAATCAATGGACGCCCCCAAACGAAAAATAAATTTTCAGGCTTCAATAATTTACTTTTCATAATCCATAGTAATAACGGTAGTTTTTGAGAAAATAACATTTTATATAAGCAAATATTTTACTTTTGAATACAAATAGCTATAAAATATGGAAAACTCAACGGATTTGATTCATTTAAAATGAATATAAAAGCTTTATGTATTACCTTTTAAATAACACCTTAATCAGCAATATCGGTTATACACTTAGAAAAAAAATAGATAATTTTCTTAAAACATCTAAAAAAAATTCTTAAAAAATCGATAACTTGAAAACAAATCGATTAATCAATTTTTCCTTCGGACATTCTTAATTTTGTTAAAGACCTCTCTGAATCTATTGTCGAATCGCGGCGCCCCGGAAATTGTAATCTCCCCGGAATGGGAGTTGGAGTCGGGGCTTCATAATTTTAAGGAGTCGGACGTGATTTTTGGAACCGACTCCGCAGCCCTGATATGGATACAATGTAACAAAAGTGTTAAGTCGTAGGATAATTCTGATTTCATATTCGGATTCAGCGAACAAAATTACATAAAAGACGATCTCTTTAGCTTTTCATATTGGCTCATATAATTAATTCGCGCTAAAACTGGTTTCTAGTCCACTGTGGATCGCTATGAAACTTTCCAAATCGGTTGTTCGCATTCATGCGCAGGTTTAAGTAAGAAAAATGTTGCCACAACCCCTTTAACCGCCCACAAACCAATAAAAAAGTTATATTTAAGACGGTTTTGGTCGTATTAAACTAAAATTTGCTAATTAAGTTCGTATGATAATTGTCGGTAGCTATACTAAAAATGGGCGTGGCCACACTATAGCTACGCATACTTTTAAGAAAACATCAAAAGACTTCGAAACTTCTGATCCGCTTGAGCTCAAATTTTGGCAATGGATTTGTTTTGAGTACGAGATGGTTTCAGAAAAAACTGCCACAATGCCCAAATGGGGGCATTTACCGCCCACAATTATATAAAAAATTTGCGATATCGAATAGCTTTGGAGTAATGGATCGCACAGCCTCGAAATTCGGTATTCGACCACAATTTACTCGTGCCGTGTCACTGATGACATGTTATGAGAGTTGGAAAAGGGGGAGTTGCACCTCCCATATAACCCAAATTTGCGATATCGAATAGCTTTGAAGTTATATGAGCTGCGCAGAGCACAACCTCATTTAGAAAAAAAAAACTAAAATTCGATTTTGACTTTTTTCCCCCGAGCATGCCGTTTCATTCCTTTGTTTGGTAGCAGTTTTAGTTTACTTCCGTTTCATTTGCTAGACTTATATCACGAAATTGAAAAAAACTCTTCTCAATACTCGGAACTATTTAACAAAAAAATTTTTCTCATCAATTCCACAAAGACTTTCATGTCTGGTGCCAAGCAAACATTAATCATACTGACGGATTTTTAAAATTTCCATAAAGAAAGCAAAAAACTCCAAAGAGACTCAAACCAACCAACACTGCAAAATGTGTAAGAGCTCTGCCTGTCTGTCTGCCAGCAACCAACAATCAAGAAGAAACAGTCACGCTGCAAGCCACGGTGAAAGCGAATGCATAAAGGCGCAGAAGGTCTGTATATTTAAAGAATAAAAAAGAATTGAAGAAAACTGAAAATAAACCTACATTTAAAGGTCTACATATAAAACTCCACGTAACTGCCAAGTAGTACAAATAAAGTTTCAATGAAAAGTGGTGCAGTTGCAACATCAACAACTAGTATAAATAATGAATTTCGCTTTACTTATGTTTGGTGAGATAATCACTTGTTGAGCAAGTCAACTAGGCGCTCGTACTTACTACAAACTGTTGATGGAAGCAACAAGCCAGCGCTGCCATTTACTACCGACGTGAACAATGAAACCCACTCGACCGTGATTCCCTTCGAACTGCTGCTGCTGCTGCTCCTATTCGTCTAGCTTCACAGTTAGTTTTCAGTAGTTGTTAGAGCTTTTGCAAATAAATACATACATAACTATTATTTTCCCAACCAGATATAATTAAAATATAATTCAACAGATTAACTCATCCATTTGAAAAGTATTCGAAACACAAAGTCTCAAAAATGGACACAAAATCATCGAGTGCCAGCAACGTGCAACAAATGGTTGCCACAAAAATCAAACTCTGTGGCTATTTGAAAAAAAAACGAAATGTAAATCGTTCCTAAAGTAGCTCCTAATCTTCTTTCGTTCGTTCGCACTTATTTTTCAATTAAATTATATTTAAATATGTGTGTATCGTTTGTAGAAAGTTGGTGGTTGGCGGAAAATGTGGTTTGTTTTGCAAGACAAACTGTTGCTGTCTTATGGCTCGAAGGAGGAATACGACAACAAGCTGGTCTCATTTAAAGATGTACTTAATCTGGTGCCCGGTACAGTGGTGCGTCCTTTGGGTGGGTTTCGTTTTACAATAGAAACCACTTCCCAGGCAATGTACACATTTGTAAGGCTTTTTCCCCCCAACACACCATATCAACTGACCCAGTTATACTTGAAATTGCTTTATTTGTACTTAAGTACTGCGATGATCGTACTGCTTACCGAGAATGGATCTCCATGTTGCTCTTAAGCATTGCTTCGCAAAGTGTTGTTGGACCTCCAGTTGCTATGGATACAAAAACCTCCTGCTTAGCTCCGAGATTTGGCAACATTTCATTGGACAGTATTCCGGTGAACCTTAATTCAAGTCATCAAACAGCTACTACATCTTTGAGTAGTGCAAGCGGTTCGATGACTGAAGCAACAGTAGCAACAACAACAGCACATGTTGCCGCTTCTGCTCGTCTTCCAATTGCACATAAAACAGCAAAAATGTTGGAGCGCAACGGCATAAATCCTCTGGACTTAAATACAACGGCAAGCACTACTGAACAAGAACTGAGCAAATCATGCTGCTCATGCTTGTTTTACGGTCAAATGGAAAACAGGTGCATGCAACAATACATTGGTATTTTTGTGAAATGGTTTTTATTAATAGAGTTTTGTTGTAGTGTTGGAAGTGGTGGTATTCAAGAGTTCCGCTTGCACGATGACGTCACAGTATCGAATCAGCCAAAGTATTTGAATGCTAAAGTAGCGCAATCCGTTACTCTTATAAACCACATGTTCTCTGCAGCCATGTTGGAAAGGTCAAATTGTACACGTGTCAATTGCTCCAAACTCAACCAAAATAATTCAACGGATAAAAGAAAATGTGAAAATGCGGTTTCAACATCTGCCGACCGTACGAAGGACGACTTAATTTGCAGAGACTCCTGTAAAAAAGAAAGGCAAGAACTTAATTTATTTATTTATTTTTTTATTTATTTAATCAACTATTAACATTTATTGTTATACAGTTACTGTAAGTACATAATTTAATAGTAGGTTATAAAATTAATTCAGCATGATATCTTTTTTAAATGCTACCCTATTTTGGGTGATTTCAATCGAGCTGCAGATAGTGTTGAATGTTTTAGTCATATTGTAAGCCTTCTGTAGGGTATATAGAACAATTGCCTTTGCCTAAAATTTCTTTCAGTTGCATACAATTTGAACAGAGATAGAAGTGGTGCACAATCAATACGATTCATCACTACATCCCGAACAAATAAGGCGAGAAAATACTTTCGGCGGAACTCCAAAGACTTTAGTCCGAGAAGAGCACATCTCGTTTCATAGAAAGGCATAAAATCCCAGTGGAGCTTGCGAATTGCTAACCTAGTGAAAAGCCTTTGAATATTTTCAATTCTTTTTATATGTATAGAATATTGAGGTTGAGGGTTCTAGATAACACAATTATATTCTAAAACCGATCTTACAATTGAAAAGAAAATGGTCCTCACGGTAAAAGGATCGGAGAACTTTTTAGTATTGCGCGATAGACATCCCATCATCGCATTTGCTTTAGATATAATAGCATCAAAATGTTTGACACAGCTTAATTTTCGCTCAAATAAAACCCCTAAGTCTTTCTTCAAGTCGACTCTCTCGATCAATACCGTATTCATACCATATGATTCTTTGAAAAGTTGATTCTTCATAGAAAAAGACATTACATTTTATTTAGACACATTAAGATGTAGTTTTTTGGTCTCGTACCAAAATTGGAGACTATAAATTTAGTTATAAATTTTATTTTTACCAAAGATTCAAAAATTTTAGGAATAAGAGGTAATTTAGCTATCGGTCGATAATTTGCAATATTTTGCCTTGATCCCGATTTAAAAATTGGAGTAATTGCCGTTATCTTCCAGATGTCTAAAAATTTCCCTTCACGGAGTGACGTATTGAAAATATGAGTCAACGGCTTACACAAGGCAAAAGCACAGTTTTTAAGAAATATGGGCGGAATATTATCCGGCCCACAAACCTTTTTAACATCAAGACTTACTTACAGGGACCGTACCGGTTATGGTTTTTATCAAAAAAATCAGATGTTAACAGTTATCATTTAACTTTTATTTTTACCGACAAAAATACTAGTTATTTTATGCCTTTCATTTTTTCGGGCAAAAATAACTGTTACTTTTGACTTTTATTTTTTAGGTCAAAAATAACAGTTATTATGTGCCTTTTATTTTTTCGGTCAAAAATATCAGGCAATTAGAATTTTTTTAAAGGCCTCTTGAACGACAAAAAAAGTTTAATGCAATTTTCATTGTCTCAGCAGTGCGCACATTTTGAGCTATAACACTTTTTTAGTTTAAATAGTATTTTATATAGTCAAGCGGTCTTTGAAAAAATACAAATTGCCTGATATTTCTGACCGAAAAAATAAAAGGCACAAAATAACTGTTATTTCTGACCTAAAAAATAAAAGGCAAAAGTAACAGTTATTTTTGCCCGAAAAAATAAAAAGCAAAAAATAACAGTTAAATTTAACTTTTATAGTAACAGTCGAAAATTTAAAAGGCGTTTAATATTCTCGAAGCTGCTACCATTACGATTATAATGGTTTATTTAAAAAAGTCCACCGGCAACTTTTTCGTTATGCCTTTTTCATCTGAAAATTGTAAAATAACAGTTATTTTCGGTCCCTGCTTACTTAAGCTTCAAAGGCATTATACTCCGAAAAGGTGATGCAGCCAAGGTCAGTAATTGGTACATCGACGGGCCTAACATGTCCATGTTTGTTAGAAGCATTTTCACAAGCATAATTTGATTGAAAAAAGAAAGAAAATAACTCACTATCTTGGAGGCTATCCGAACATTTATCTAGATAAAACATATTTTTAGGAAGGCCCCAGGTATTTTTTTTATTATTCAAAGATACTTATCTCTCCTAACAAACTCATTAGTAATTTAATAACAAGTTGTTTTTAGCGTCACTTATTTATTTCTTTGAAATTTTTGAAAGAATTATTTAGTAGTTCCTAGTTACATAAAAACAAAAAGTGTTTAGAAATCGTACATGGGCATTACCACAGAAAACTCAACAGTGACCCAAAAATTAAAACTTATTAAAAACTTATTCTTGTATGATATCATCTAAGAGACACATTTTAATTTTATCAATATTAGCAATTTGTGCATAATTCCATTAACCATCATGATCAAATCGTCTGCACTGTTTCACTTATCGTCGCTTGAGAAAATTAATGTCGTATGTGAAAATTTCCACTTTTGAGATTATTGAGAATAAGGGGCTATAATTCAAAATCTAGCGGAGCAATACTCTTCAATATTCTTCAGAATTTCAGGCCTATTTCCAGAAAAATTTCACAAAAGATTACAAAAATTTTTAGAATTTATAGCCCTTTTTTCTCAAAAATTCTCTAAAATGCCAATTTTCACATACGACATTTATTTTTTCAAGCGACGAAATGTAGTTTTCTTTTTCGTAAATGTTAAGTAAATTTTTCGTAAACTTTTTTGTTTTAGTAAAAATAGGCATTATTTAGACTGGACATTTTTCGAAAATGAAAATTAGACTGATTAAAAACGTGACGTTTGGAATAAAAACCAGCATGTATTAATAGGTCTGCTTCCGTACCCGATTCAAGTAACTTGAAGTTGCTTGAAAGTGTTTCTTAAAACATTTTTCAAGCTCGAGAGAGAAGAATAACAAGCAAAATAACACTCTCTATTCTATTACGAATACTCGAACTTTACTTAAAGTTAGTACGGAAACAGACCTAATATGAGCTCGATAGGAGTACGCCAAATGAGCGCGAGTTGATCGTTTTGTTGTAAATTGAAAAACATGAAAATTTTTTACTTTTACATATTTCACAATTTTTTTCGCATAAAGACTTATTTTGTGCATTAAACTGATATGCACTTCGTTTATTATTCAATTGTTCCTTAAAATGAGCTATAAAACATAAAAATCGGATAAAAATTACTAGTGTTGTGATATTGTACTTTTTGAAAAAATTTCATTTATTTTCTTATTGCAGTAAAAAAAAATCTTAAAAATTCAAATATGCAAAAATTGCAATAAATTGCTATTGAAAAGTTTTCTGATATAACATTTAATACAAATTCAACAAAATTATGTGATTACGTTGAATAACTTGGTCGTTATGGAATTTTTTACTGGAAGTGTAACATTTTATAAATTTCGAGTTTGGGTATTTTTACGAAAAAAAAATCCAAAAAATCCAAAAATGCAAAATTTAAAAAATCGGCTTCACGGCTGGCTAGAGCATAGTCTTAAGCTATTTCGGGCAAAAAATTACAAAAACAAAAATTCGGATAAAAACCATGGATATGGACCAAAGTCACATAATTTTTACCATATTATGCTATGCTCTCTAATTTACTGAAGTAATTTCCATTACTGCTGGACTAAGATGCAATTTTAGTTTACGAAACAAAGATTTTATTCAGGGATTTATATCAAGGATTAAACATAAACAATTTAACAGATTTGAAAATTTTTTCTGAATGAATGGCATTATATACAAGAAAAAATGGATTTGTTAGAGTATTATTTTCTGTATCTTTTATCGTATCTGTATTGCTACTCGAGCATAGGATTTGAATAATTTTGAGTTTGCTAAATCTTTTATTTTGCAAGGATTGCATAAACACTGCGTTACCCCTACCTTAAATACATTTACATCATCATTTTCGTAAACAATCACCAAACTATAGCTAAAAAAAGTAAAAAAAATATGTTTGCAAAGATACTTCTCCCAACTTTACTTAAAGAAACAATGCCTTGAGCATATATTTTTTTCATTCACAGTGTTTCCGTGCCTGATTTTTATTGAAAAAAAGTAGTACAATTAAAAAAAATTTTCTTAAGAGCTGGATTCACTTTATTTTTATATGAAAAAGATGCTTTACTTCAGGGGTTGGGTCCTTTTCGTAGAATTTCAAAATGTTGAAAAAAAATCTTGAAATCAAAATCTTGAAAAAAAATCTTGACAACAAAATCTTGAAAAAAAAATCTTGAAACTAATATTGAAAAAAAATTTTTAACTCAAAATCTTTCCGCGCGCGCGATTTAAAGAATACATTCTATGCGTAGGTTTTTCAAGATTTCTTAATTGAAAATTTGACACTATTTCGAGAAGTGTCAAATTTCGAAAGAAGTATAAAATTTTTCGAATAATGTCAAATTCAGAAAATAATCAAAATAATGAATAATTGTCAAGTGACAGAAATTGTTAAATTTTGAAATAAATGTCAAATTGTCCAATTATTTCAAAAAGTTTTAATTTTCACATATCGAAAAAGTGTAGATTTTTTTTCAAGAATTTCGTTTCAATTTTTTTTTCAAGATTTCGTTTTCAAGATTTTTTTTCACTATTATTTTTTTCAAGATTTTGATTGTTTCCAGATTTTGACCTTCAAGCATTCGGATCGCTCCCACATGGAAGGCATACGAACGTTGCATGCCCATGGAAATGCCCATATGGTATAAAGATTTGGTTTGATCCCCAAGCCCGAAAGTGTGGCTGTGTTATTATCGTTACATTTAGACAATTCAAGGCTTATAAGGGGTTGGGTCATTTTCGCAGAAATTCAAAATCTTGAAATCAAAATCTTGAAAAAAAAATTTTGACAGCAAAATCTTGAAACGAAAATCTTGAAAAAAAAAATCTTCAAACTCAAAATCTTGAAAAACCTTCGCATAGAATGTATTCTTTAATTCGCGCTCGCGGATTAAAGAATACATTCTATGCGTAAGTTTTTTAATATTTCTTAATTGAAAATTTGACACTGTTTCGAAAAGTGTCCAATTTCGAAAGAAGTATCAAATTTTTCGAATAATGTCAAGTTTCAAAAATAATCAAAATGATGAATAATTGTCAAGTCACAGAAATTGTCAAATTTTTAAATAAATGTCAAATTGTCCAATTATTTCAAAAAGTTTCAAATTTCAAAAAGTGTCAAATATCGACAAAAGTGTAAAATTTGCAAAAAATGTCATATATAATTAAGTGATAAATTTCGAAAAGTGACAAATTTTGCAAAAAAATGTCCATAAATGGACAAAAAACCACCACGTCCTTGTCGTTTGTCTGGATGACGCTAAGTGTGGGACCATATATATTTAAAAAATTTATAATTTGGTCAAAATTTGACATTTTTGTTTTCGAAATTAGACACTTTTCCGTTTTTTTGTCGAAATTATAAATTTTATTCGAAAGAACAACATTTCTTAATATTTCAAGATATTTTGTGTTTTCTAGATTATTTTTTTTCAAGATTTTCGTTTCAAAAATTTTTTTTTTCAAGATTATTTTTTTTTCAAGATTTTGGTTGTTTCAAGATTTTGACCTTCAAGCATTCGGACCGCTCCCTGACTTGAGAGCTGGAAACTGGCGTAAAAGCTAAAAAAAAGTTTTAAAGAAAAATAATTACCCCTCATGAAATGACCTTATAATTTTGAAGCACAGTATATTTTAGGATTATGTGAGTGTATAATCCCAGTTGGCAATGTCAGGAGTTCGAAGCACTACTAGCAAACCTTCATATGGATTTCGAAGTGCTTCCACACTCATTATCTAAGTATAGTTTCTTTTTTCTATAAAACGAAAAAATTTTTCAGGCCTTCCGCTCTAGCGACTCTAAAGAGGCCACCTAGAAGCCCTTTTTGAGAATGCACGTTAGAAAGAAAAGCAATAAAAATATCAACTTGAAATAAAAAACGACTAACAATTTCCAGATTTGAACCAACGTCCTCTCATGTGGTGGTCCGATATCTTATCCACTCATCCACCGAAGTTCTTAATAAAATTTAGCTTATTTTGCATCATAACAAATGAAAATAAGCTTTCGAGAGCGCGGGTTCGAGACTTAGCTGGGACAAAAGAAATTTTTTTTTTTAATTTTTTAAATCTACATTTTTTTTACAAATGTTTCTGTTCATTTAAAAAAATTTTTACACTCAGAAAAAACACCCATCTTTTTGTGATAAAAAATTTCTCTATTTTCGAAATAGAAATTTTCTTTATTTCAAATAAAATTTACTTCAATTATAATAAATTTTCACATATTCGAAGAAAAATTTCCTTCCTTGTGGGAAATGAAAATTTTTCATGTCTCTAATTATGATAAGTATTTTTCTCTCACTAAAAAAATATAATTTATAAAGAAAAATTTATAGAAAAATAAAAGTGTTCTCTATGGTTGATAAATAATTCACTATGCGAAATATTTTCCTCTATAACAACAAATCCTTTCTCAAAAATTAAAAAGGCTTCTTCTCAAAAATCAATATATTTTTCTTATATTGAATGAGGTACGAAAAAAATAGAAAGCGTGAGAGCAATTGATTAATGTTGTGAAAAGCAAGTGTTGCATATTATGACGACTGTTTCTTCAAACGGTTTTTTTTTACTTAATATAGCTACACAAAGTGATGTTGTTTATTACTACTGTTTCTTTGGATGCATTTACAAAATCGTTTTTCAGAATAAATTTTTGGAATATTTATAAAGAGTCCCGAAAAACAATGCCACAACAATAATTCTACCTCTTAACACATTTTTAACTAATATTTTTAAAACCGAATCACAATTTGATATTAATACTTCTACTTTGCGTAGAACTGAGTTAAAACAAATGTTTGACAAAAAAAATTTTTTAATCGTAATTGCGGATATACTTCTGTGTTTTAATGAAAAATGTACGCAATAAAGAAATATGTTGTATCAATGTTAAGAAAATATATCTTTCTTTTAAAGAAAGTGTTATTTTTGTGAGAAACTATAAACGCAGCTTAAAGAAAACATTTATTAAAATGAAATAAACATTTCTCTGTTTTCAGGAAAAATTTACACAATAAAGAGAACGGTTGAACGTATTATAAAGAAATATTTTTATATTTAAGAGAAGGCGTCTTTTATTAATGAGAAAATATTTCTCTTTTTCATGGAAGCTTTTTGCCATTTTTAGGGAATTTTTGGGATCACATTTAGAGAAAAGCATTCTCTGGAGCAAAGTCAATACCATTTTTCACTTAATATGATGCCTTTTTTTTCATATTCCGATAAACTTTTTCTGAGTGTATATACAAAATTATAAGAAAAGACTTAAAATTTTTCCATATAATTAATTTCTATATAATTATTTTCATATGTAATGTGTTAGATTTCGGAGACCTGGGTTCGAGACCCAACTAAGAAAAAAAAAATGTTTTTTTTAATTTTTTTTAATTGTTCTGACAATATAATACATAAATGTATAATTTCTTCTAAATTTTCTTATAAATTTTTTCATATAAAATAATAAGAAAAGACTCAGAACCTTCAAAGGGTAGGCCTTACAGAAGCACTCATCAATGCAGTGATCATGGAAGGTGTATTGACGCCAATAATAGCAGTGCTAGCATGCCTTCTTTTGCGGAGCACTCGCTTATTTGTCTGCTGGGATGGAAGACAACTTCATTGTATTGTGTAGTGTTTCAAAATTTATGTTCCAGTATAATGGGGATAGTTCTAAAAATATCTTGCAGCATATTCTTTTTGTAATGCATGAGATTCTTTTCCGTGTTCCGTTTATTATTGTGTTTAGGAAATTCTTCTAAACGATTTTGTTCCGGTGCAACTAATAAATGAACTCACTTACGTATAATCAATATAGTAGATATCTTGAAATACTCCATTCTAAAAACAAAACCGTACAAAATTATTGGTGCTCGTTTGTGAAAGAAACGAAGGAGAGAAACATAGCAAAAGATATACAAATACATTTAGTTCGAAATGGAACAGAGAGCCTAGCTAATGTTTTTTTTTTAAAGAAACTAACATAATTAAATAAGAGATTTAAACAACATTCATTCGAAAATTGTATACGTTAAGTTGGAAGTACATATTTACATTATGAACTCCTTCCGAACAACAGAAGATTTTCTAGTAAATATTAGCTTTGTGAAGAGACAACGTATTTTCACATTAGAAAAGTAAGAAGTGCTTATAAGTAAGTGAATAAAAATATATAATTCTTAACTGACTTCTTCTGAATTCCAGACAACAAATGGAGGTAGTGCAAGAAAGTCTTTGTCGCTTGACTATCAAAGGATCCAAGGAAATATATTTAGAAATGACTGAAGATTGGATTGAAAGGCATAATAAAAAAAAGTTAATTTCAAAAACTTGCAAGGAGCAGCTATTGATAAAGAAAAAATTCAAATCAGACGAGAATCTAGCAGTAACTACAGTCGACGAGGATGCGCAAAATGCAGCTGAAGTTGTTGAACCAGTTTATGCTGTCGTTGATCTTAAAAACAAATACGCTCAGAGAAAAATGCGCAATTCTGTGTTGGAGAGTAAACGTTGTAACAGTTATGATAGTATAATACATAATACATATTTTCCAGTTCAATCAAAATCAAATTGTTACGATAAAGAGGTCAACTCAAACCCATTGTTGAAATAAGTTTACGAGTATCTTTTAACGGCATCCTATTTTCAGGAGTTCATAAAATCTTCTTGTGATAATTGCGATATAGAAGCTATATACGAGGATGGGGACTTATTTCCAAAAGAACAAGCCACCTACGAATATGGTAAAAACGAAGAAGAAAACATATACGAACCGGTAATTATTTTTTTCAATATACAAATATAAATACGTGCAAACCGTATTTCTCTCTTAGAGAAAATTGGGGGAAAAATGGGATGGAATGGGAAGAACAAAGTTATTTTATTTATAATTTATTTTTTTTAAGTTTATTTTTTTTAATTTATTTCTTTCATCTTTTTATCTTTTTAGATAAACGTAACAACAATGCATAAAAACACATTTTTATCGTATTTGAATCGTTTTAAAATCAACTCGCTCCTTCAACTAAACCGTATTCGTAAAAAGAGTACTGATTGTAATTCTCCAAAACATGAAGATAGATATTTTGATCTGAAGAATAAAAATAGTAGCACCCGTAAATCCATCAAAGTACGCATGAGAAAGCTATGCTTTAGAGAATACGAGCCAAAACCATTCTTCAAACATAGTCAACAACCCGTTTATGGCAGTGCTGTTTCTGTGGCACCAACTAAAAAGCTTAAAACGAAATGGAGATCGGTTAAGCTTGGATCGGAAAATCGAAATGTTCTTATTGATGATATTGCATCAAAACGTAGTAACAATCGGATTTTTGGAAGTTTACCGCATTTAAGGAAAGCGCGCATTTCAATTTTTGCTAACAAACACTTTCAGCAGCTGCTGCCAAGAAAAGACGAAGCCAACGGTATGCCCAAAACTGAATTTGAATCTAAGAATGAATCTTCGGTAAAATTAAATATTTTGGAATCGAATTAAAATTATTTGTCATGCTGTAAAATTCGGAATTTAATATATGAATTAAATACAAAAAAGGGTTTGTTATTAGAGTTGGACAAATGTCAATTTATATTTTTGTATGATGATGTTGAGTGCCATCTCAAGTTTCTTACATTTGTGCACATATTCCAATGGTTGTCATAAATGACTGAGTACTTTTTTAACTCTTTCAGTAACAACGTCTCATTGGCCGCATTCAGCGCAGACAACAGTTGTCAACTGTTGTGTTAAAATTCGCTGAATGGTAAAATTTTGGTAGCGCTCTCAAAAACTGATCAGGTAGCATACGCCGTTTGATCGAACGAAAAAATTCTATGCTACATGAACACAACTGTTGTATTAACTGCCAGATGCTGCTTCTGACGTTGTTAAAGTAAAAAATCTAAAAAGATGGAAGCAAATTTAAGTGAGAAACCTTTACAATTGAATTAAATTTACTTAAAAATTATATATAATTGAATTAAATCTAATTTCTGACGTGTAGAGTAGCAACACATTCAGAGAAAAGCATCGCTTACTAAGGTAGCGCTACCAATACAGTTCACAACAGTTGTCTGCGCTGAATGCGGCCAATAATAAGTCAAGTGCTTGTTCCTTTATATGCCAAATTAAATGTTTCGCAATATAAATGTTTGACTTTCTTATTAATTTTTTTAAATATAGACAAAAACTGTGACTTACTAAACACAAATCAAAGATTAGGGTATTCACGATGTGTTATATTTGCCCTCGTATTGTGTATTTTGATAAATTTGATATTTGTAGTAAATTTTGTAAAATAGCAAAAACAAATGCAGTGTTCAAAATGCAACCCTGTGGCAAAAATACAACAATGGAACCCTATTGTATCCCGTGCAAATTTCGTTGTTTAATAGATCAGCTGATCGTGAAAGCATTTCTACTCAGCATGAAAGAAGATACCGGCTCTTCAAATTTTTGTATTTTCTTCAAAATATATTAAATACATAATGAACATATCGTCATATGAAATCAAAATAGCCGTAGATTGCAAAAATATTCAAAGTCGTCTTTTTGATTGATTATGATGCACCTTATCAAAATACATGTTTCGCAAAATTTTTTACCTTTTACGTTTTAAAAAACACCTTTTTAATTTTTTGGTATGGTTGAAGATAATCTTTTAGTTATTGCAATAATAAGTATAATACTCGTACAAAAAGTGTTAGTTCAATCAGACTAAAAGTATTTCCTTAATCTTTAGCACCGTTTTCAAAAATGCTGTTTTGAGAAAATCGGGTGAGATGCCACCCCCCTGCCATACAATTTTTACCTTGTGTTGTTCCAAGGAATCAACCAGCGCCGCGGTTAAAACGTTGATCTGGGACATCCTGTATATATTATTCGCTACTTTTAAAGAAATCGATCTTTAAACACGTATTCTACACACATAAGGTAATCTTTTTATGAAAAAAAAAAATTCGAAAATAAAATTTTTTCAAATAAAAATGACCTCTTAAGTGTACAAGTCTAAAAAAAAATTTAATTAAGAAGCATAAACGAATAGTAAAATCGTACTTAAAATTACAAGAGACAACAAATTATGCTAGTTTACAAATATTGGTCTTATCGCGATAACAGTTCATACACTTTTTTCTATGTTTTTTAGGGTGGAAATTTCAAAAATAAAAACTATTTTTTTCTTAATAATATATTTTCAGATATCCTCAAAATATACGTTTTTTTGGCATTTTTTTGGTAATTTGCTCACATCTCCATCAATTTTCATCCAACCTCCAAAGCCCTAAAAAATTTTTACGTAAAATCCCTGTAACCAGGAGCGTCCCTTGGGACAGGCGAAGCAAACCCACGCCTGTGGCGCCTAATGTTAAGGGGCGCCAAAATCAAAATTTGTGTATGTTTTTTTATCTATTTTAACTGTAATAAAGTATTCTTTCATATCGTATCAAAATTCGTAGTAGTACTTATTGTAATTTCTCTTAAAAGTTGCAACGCTTACTCACATTGTTTGACAGCTACAATAGCAATAATACCATCCCGAACTAATCAAACTTTGACAGTAGAAATAATTTTATTTTTTCTTTAAACATTTGTCGTGTAATTTTTCTTATTGGAAAAGACGCCTTAAAGGGATAAAGGAAAATACCCTTAACGAAAAAGCGCCCTTAGTTAGCAATTTTTTTTAATTATGTGCTGTAATGAGTAAAAAAGGAAAATTAAGTTGTCTAGGGCGCAAAATAAGAAAAGAAAAGTGCTAAGAGATAAAGAAGATAAGTGTCTTCAAAAATCCCTTTAAAATTTTTTTAAGTGTGCTCCAAAAAGTGATGTTAAAAACGAAATTGATGGTCAGTGAGAGACCCGTAGCCTGTATTTACACAGGGGGGTTTTGATAAAAAACATCGATAGTTTTTGATATCGATAAATCAAAAAAGATATTTTTACATGCATATTAAATGCTTGCTCAAATTGTTGACGCCATAGGCTAAAAATAGTCGATTTAATATAAAACTAAAATCTATAATCGTACTGATAGATAAACTTTTAGAACTCGCTCAAGAGTCCAATAAATGAAGAAGCGTTTTTCAAGACTTTTTCCTTTTTAATGTAATTGTTCTTTTAAAAGCGTTACCAAACATTAAAAATTCGGATGAAAAGTACCAGAGTTGTCATATTTTAGTTTTCGAAAAAATGTTATTTTCTTTATTGTTTCAATAAAAAAATTGTAGAAATCCAAATTTGAAAACATTGCAATGAAGTGTTGTTGAAATATATTCTGAAACAATACTTATTACAAATACAAATAAAAAGCATAGGGTGCTTTAGCAAATAGGGTCTTTAGCTATTTTGTGCAAAAATTACGAAAACCAAAACTAGGATCAAAAAGTAATAGCTGTTGAAACTATACTTTTTTCACCCTGAAAAATGCACTGTTTAGTGCGGTTTGTGGGCCGGTGGCATCATTGGACAGTACTTTTTCAAAAACAATAAAAATCGCAACATTACAGTGAATGGAGCAAGGTACCGTGTGATCATTGATCATGAAACAGATCATTGATATTGTTGATCTAAGATATCGTTGTCAGAGAGCTCACTGCAGTCGATGCAACGAAAGCTTGTTGACTGGCAATAGATGATTTATATCAGACAACGAATACGGTGCTGGCGCGAGCACTAGGTAAAAATGGGTCACGCATCATTATTTAACAGTGCTAGGAGGTTGCTGAATTCGAATCTGAAGTCAGAATTTTAAAAATAAAAATGGGTAATAGGGCTGCCACCTATTTTTTTATTTTTTCATATGCGATGCTGGTGCGAACATCAGGTAAAAATGGGTCGCTGAATCCGAATCCGTTGTCAGAATTTAAAAATAATGTAAGTTTTTTATAATAGGGTTGCCACCTAATGTTATGTATTTTTAAAAGTTTTAAATATCATTTATCAGTGTTAGGGGGGTCGCTGATTTAGAATCTGAAGTCAGAATTTTAAAATTCAAGATGGTGGATAGGGTTGCCATCTTCATTTTTTGCATTTTTATGAATTCGGGGCTGACAAAAAAAATTATACTCCAAAAAGGGGTCGCTGAATCCGAATCCGTGGTCAGAATTTCAAAATTATAAAATTTTGAAATAACAGGGTTGCTTTAACTTTTTAAAATAAAAATGAATTCGTAAAAATAAAAAAATTATGGTGGCAACCCCATCCACCATCTTGAATTTTAAAATTCTGACTTCAGATTCGATATCAGCGACCCCCTAACACTGATAAATGATGTTTAAAACTCTTAAAAATACATATTATTAGGTGGCAACCCTATTATTTCAAAATATTATAATTTTGAAATTCTGACCACGGATTCGGATTCAGCGACCCCTTTTTGATGTATCATTTTTTTTGCCAGCCCCGAATTCATAAAAATGCAAAAAATTAAGGTGGCAACCCCATCCACCATCTTGAATTTTAAAATTCTGACTTCAGATTCGATATCAGCGACCCTCTAACACTGATAAATGATGTTTAAAACTCTTAAAAATACATATTATTAGGTGGCAACCCTATTATTTCAAAATTTTATAATTTTGAAATTCTGACCATGGATTCGGATTCAGCGACCCCTTTTTGGTGTATAATTTTTTTGCCAGCCCCGAATTCATAAAAATGCAAAAAATTAAGGTGGCAACCCTATCCACCATCTTGAATTTTAAAATTCTGACTTCAGATTCGATATCAGCGACCCCCTAACACTGATAAATGATGTTTAAAACTCTTAAAAATGCATATTATTAGGTGGCAGCCCTATTATTTCAAAATTTTATAATTTTGAAATTCTGACCACGGATTCGGATTCAGCGACCCATTTTTACCTAGTCAATCTTGAAAATCTTGAAGTTGGTGTAAAAAAATGTCTAGTTAGGCGCTGACTACCGCTGATTAAAATTATCAAAATGATCCAAGTGATCTATCGCCATATATTGCTTTTTATTTTTTTATTTTATTTATTTTATTGCTCATCCTACCCTTAACGATTAAATTTCATTGCTTGTGGTGTTGACGAACAAAAACACGCCATGCTTGGATTGCCGAGAGAGAAAGTGTGTATTGCTTGTCGTTGTAGGCTTTCGTTTGCTGTTGAGCAAATCAAACTCTCAAGTGTTATTATATAGTCAACTGTGAGCAATGCAATAAATCACAGTGTGTATACGTTCAAATAGATGCACCGACGCAGGGCTTTATAAGCGAGTTTGAGATCTCACGTTTTGGTGCAGTACATTTCCCGCCAATATCATGCGGTTTGACCCCACTAGACTATTTTTAATGGGGCTACGTGAAGTCTTTCGTGTACAGCGACAAGCCAGCCACAATTGCAGCCCTGGAAGACAACATTACAGCTGCCACTGGTGAGAAACCGGCCGAAATGCTGGAAAAAGTATGCCAAAGTGTGAGCTTACGGATGGACTACCTCAGGCGTAGCCGCGGGCAACATTAACACGAAATAATGTTTAAAAAGTAAATGGCAGGCATTGAAGTATCGCTCCAAATAAATATTTCATTCACTATTGCAAATTTTCTGTGGTTTTTAAATTTTTCAAAACCAAACGCTTAAAAAAATCACCCTTTATATTTATGATATGATTTTTTATGTTTTTTTTTTTTTGTTATCAATTTTAAATAAATGAGTTTTTAGTTTTTATTTATGTTCCTAAAACATATGTTTCTGTGTTTTATTTTAAACTTAATATATTTCAAAAACGAGTTATACATTTAAGTCCATTTATTTTAAATGATTTAATAAAAATATGTTTGATATTTTGTTTAAAAAAATATGAATTATATTGCTAAAATATATTTTGTTATTAAATATAATATTGCTTAAAAATATATTTTGATTTTTTCCATAATTTGATAAGGACGCCAAAAATTATATCTTGCCTATTGTACCTCCAAAATACCTTGGGACGCCCCTGCCTGTAACTCACTCAAGCAATCTTTCAAATTAATACGCAAGTTTTGAAGGTCGAATGAAAATTGATGGCGATGTGGGCAAATAACCAGAAAAAGTGCCACAAAACATGTTTTTTTAGGATATCTCGAAAACTATTCTCAAGAAAAAAACAGAGGTTGCCATTTTTAAATCTCCATCTCAAACAACAAAGAAAAATTAGAAAAAAGTCCATGAGAAACCAGTTTATTTTTGATATAAACTAGTGTTATTGAAGTAATTTGCGACATTAGCTCCAGTTCATGCATAGTTAATGTCATTAAAAAGAAATACATCTCGTAATAACTTTATTTATGTATTATGTACACGTTAAGCGAAGCAATTTAGTCATGAGTTAAGTGTTTAAGCTATGTTTGTCATGTAATAATAAAAATTTGCAATAAGGTTTTTTCAAGAATTTTTTTTTTAAAGAATAAAGTGAATATAACAACATCGCGTAAAAAAAACACTTCTTCACACTTATCTTCACTCAAAGCTAAAAATTTATATTTTGTTCGTTAACTAAGGTTAATATATTTCTATTGACGCGAAAAGATTAAAAATCTTTTTTAAGAAAGTCACTTATTCTTTTAGGAACAAATGAATGGCCATACCAATATTAAGGGCCAGTTTCACAATTAAAAGTTTTAAGACATACTTAAGTTTAAGGGGTATTAGCAGTGAAGAACCAGAGCTGTAAGAGAATGCAAATAATTTGGATTTATTCACCAAAAAGTGATTGAGTGAATAACGAAATAAGAATGCATTCAATAAATGCAATATGAATTTATTTATAAAATTTTTGATTCAACTTCATTTTTAAAAAAATAATTAATTATTCATTTCAGTTATTGATTTTCGTTATTCAGAATAATGAACCATTATTTTATTCATTTGAATAAATTTCACAAAAATTTCAGAATTTTCAGTTATTCTTTTTTTATTCATTATTCATTTTTTGTTCGTTATTAATTTTTTATTCATTATTCTTTTGTTATTCATTATTAATTTTTTATTAATTTTTCATTATTTATTCATTATTCATTTGTTAATCATAGTTCTTTTTTATTCACTATTAATTTTTTATTCGTTATTAATTTTTTATTCATTATTCATTGTTTATTCGTTTTTAAATTTTTATTCATTATTCATTTTTTTTTATTATTAATTTTTTACTAATTATTAATTTTTTAATCATTATTCATTTTTTTTTCATTATTCATTTGTTATTCGTTATTAATTTTTTATTCATTATTTATTTGTTATTCATTTTTTATTTATGGCATAAAAATGCATAAAAATTAATAAAAAATAACAAATTAATAATGAATAAAAAATTAATAATGGACAAAAAAATAAAAATGAATAAAAAATTAATAAGGAATAAAAAATTAATAACAAAAGAATAATGAATAAAAAATAAATAACGATTAAAAATGATTAATGAATAAAAAAAGGAAAAAATTAAAATTCTGAAATTCTTTGTGAGTTGCATTCCTTGTGAATAGTATTCAAATGAATAAAAAAATGGATTTTTTATTCTGAATAACGAAAATGAATAATTGAAATGAATAATTAATCATTTTTTAAAAAATGAATGTGAATTAAAAATTTTATTTATAAATCAATTTTGCATTCATTGAGTGCATTTTTATGTAGTTATTCAGTTGTACTTAAAATTCTAAATATAAATGCCGATTTTACAGCTCTGTATAGAACTTTCAAAAACTGTAAATAAATTTTTTTGTTTTTTCCATAAATTATTAGTTTACAACCCAAAGAATATGTATCTTAAGTTTCAAGTGAAAATTCGGTTGTTAAGCAGCACTGTCGAAAGTACTACAATTGTAGTATTTTACTCCTATTGAGTCGTGAATACTAATATACTCCCCAAATACAAAAAGTACTACTATTTCTAAATAGCCTCATGTGAACTCACCGTTACTGCTAAAAAAATTTTCTATGAACGTTTTCTTTTTCATCTACAACTGATTCCCCTGAATCTTCAAAGCAAATATTTGATGAATTTGATGAGGAAAAACTATCGACAAATAAGAAAAAAAACCGCAATATTTTCGACCAATATGAGCAATCGAATTAAACTGGCTTGAACAAAAAATAGGCTCAAAGAGATAGTAAGCCTATTCACAGTTTAAGCGTACATTTAATAAATCGTATTTACAGCATATCGTCGGCCTGATTCTAATACGACGTAACTCAAAATTATCTATTGTTCAGGAGGCGAAGAAAACTGTTTATTATTTGTATGAAGTTCATACGATAATGTATTGTTTCAAACGTTCTACCTCCCTTTTTTTCATACAAACATTGAAAACTAAAAAAGGACATAGATGTAGTTTTGACCAATCTACCTAAACCGCCAATAAACATTACTTTGACCAATTCTGACATTCGTCCTATTAGAATTAAGGCGACGATATGTTATTGTTGAAACTGTGAGCGCTCCGACATGTGACTGTCGTATTCAAAAATTATGCAACCCTGTGATGTATGTAATATGGCGGCCGTGTACACAGCATAAAAATACTAAGTACAAAAAACACGTCCAAGGGCTACTTTAATTTACGCGTGTTAGCGTATTTTCGTTTGCATGCAAAAGAAAAACAAAGCAAAATACGCTTTCGTAAATTGGCGTACAAATACCAATTCTCAAAAATACAGACCAGCGTATTCAAACTGTGAATAGCCTTTATGTTTTGCAATATAAGCTTAAAGCTAATTCAGATCTTGCTCAAAGCATATGTCATGAACTTAATGATTTAATAAAATATACTTCAGTTTTCCCGCATACATTTTAAATATTTCTTATAACATAAATCTTTTCTTACAGTCAGAGAAAACGAGGGTACATGTTTTAGTTCCAATTACAAATTGGTTATTGAATGTACTTATAATAAAGTATTAAAAAATTTTGTCAAATAAAGTACTGCTTCGATGTCCTTTTAAAAAAACTGGATTTTAATAATGAAGAAATTTATTTAGATTAAATTAAAAATATATTGGATCAAATTGAATCAAAAACAGAAATATCAAAAATGAAACAAATATGTCGACAATATTTCAAAGAGCTTTGTAAACAAATTGTATCTCGATTAAAATTTAATGATTAAGTGAAAGGAATTAATCAAAAATGTTTAGCTCCAAGTCTTGTGCAATTAATCACAGTTTTTCCAAATTTTATTAAAGAAGGTGATAAGGCCTTAGACGAAGGGTGACGAATAATAATAAATAAAAAAATAAAAAAATTAGGTCCAAATTAAAAAAAACTGATTTGTTGCAAATCTCTATTTTTCGCAATAACATGATTAAGTTTTAGTAAACATCAATCGAAAGCTAACAAAAAGGGCGCACATGTCTTCTTTGAAGGCAATGTTTTTATCTTGATCAGTTATTGCAGTATAAGCGATTGAAAAAAGGTCCTTTTTTAAAAGCGTAATATAAAAAAATGTTTTTAGAAATTTTCTCGTTTCGTATTAAAATAAAAAATTCGTATCAAATATTTTTGACTAATAAACCATAAAATAAATTTTTATGTGGGAAAAAATGTTGGTGGCAAATTTTGTATTTAATGTTTCTACAAGTTTTTTACGTTTTTTTTTTTTTGGTATATTATAATTTAAATATTGAATTGTAATTGTAATGTGAAACTATTCTTCACATATTCAAAATGATTTTTTTTATAAAATGAATACATTAAATAAAAAAAGAAGGAAAATTAAGAAAAGGAAAAATAATTAAATTTCACATCAGGTTTGTTCCCGTACTAACTTCAATTAATTGTAATAGATCAGAAAGTGTAATTTTGCATGTCATTCCTCTCTCTCTCGAGCTTCAAAATAAAGCTTTCAAGCAACTTCAAGCTACTTGAATTGAGTACGGGAACAGACCTATCATTATTAGTGTGTTTTGATAAAGTACTACTTTGTTTTTATTTTCAACTAATAAATTACTCCTCAAATTGCAAATATACTCCCTAAAAACTGACATTTTACTACTTTTAAAAAGTGTAGAACGGCAACACTGATGTTAAGTACTCGAAAAGTGCCAAATTCTGGCATGCTATTTGAGCGCTCTTAGCGCTTCGAAATCTTTAAACGCCGTTTACTCACAATCACTTTTTTTGATCTGGTTGACAGCATAACTAAGACAGTTTTCGTCCGATTGATTTGATTCAAAATGGGTTTTGTTGAGAAAATGTTAACTTTTTTGAATATTTTTTATAAACAATTTTCTAATGGAAAACAAGTAAAAATTTTGTTTTTTTTAAATGGTCACCTTTTTTAACCGACTTTAAAAAGGAGGAGGTTCTCAAGTTGGTTGGTTTTTTTTTTAAATGTATCTACATCGATAACTTCTAAAGTACTTGCCCGATCGCCGCAATTTTTTGTCAACAGATAGAGACATTAGACGCGGAGGTGCCCGTCTAAAAAAGTGGGCGGTATTCGCCACAGGGGCGTGGCAATATAACAAAAACTTTTTATATCGAATAATATTAACACTAGAGTACTGAAATTTAGTACAGGGGTAGGCACAATTATTAAAAGTTATGTTCAAAAAGTGGGCGTTATTCGAAAAAAGGGCTTGGCAATATTAGAAAAACGCTATAACTCGAATTATATTGGCACTAGGATACCGAAATTAGGCACAGGGGTAGGCATAATTATGAAAATTTACTGTGAAGAAAGTGAGTATTGTTGGACAAAGGGCGTGGCAATATAAGAAAAATACTGTATCTCAGTTAATATTGACACTAGGGTACTGGAAATTGGTACAGTGGTAGGAACAATTATTACAAATTATGGTCAAGAAAGTGGGCGTTGTTCGACAAAGGCGTGGCAATATTAGAAAAACGCCGTAACTCGAATAATATTGACACTAGGATACTGAAATTAGGTACAGGGGTAGGCATAATTATGAAAATGTGCGGTCAAGAAAGTTGGCGTTATTGGAAAAAAGGGCGTGGCAATATAAGAAAAAAACTGTTTCTCAGTTAATATTGACACTAGGGTACGAAAATTCGTAGCAAGAATGGGAAAATTGTTATCATAATCTCTAAAAAGGAATAAATAAAAACTTTTTAACAATAAAAAACCAACTTAAAAAACCACTATAAAATAAAAAATAATTTTAAATTGTTTTTTACATTAATTCTTGGTTAAATTTGATAATTTATTTATATATATTATTAAATTGGAAATCCTATTACTATAGTTTATTTTCTATTTTGTATTATTATCATCAATATGTTAATTTCTCCATGAATAAAAAACCTCTAAAGTCAGCGCTTATATAATCAGACTTTTATAAAATAAACGCTCCGGCTTTAAAGGTTTTTTATTCATGGAGAAATTAATATATTTATGATAATAATACAAAATAGAAAAAAAATTACAATAAGATTTCCAATTTAATAATATATATAAATAAATTATCAAATTTGACCAAGAATTAATGTGAAAAGTAATGAAAATTATTTTTTAGCGTCTTCGAATTTCAAAAGAACATTCCCACTGAACCATATGCGAAGGTTTTGCGTAAAGTGATAGTTTTGAGTACGTTTTCGGATAGTAATTTTTTTTGTGAATTCTTGTTTTTTTTAAAAAATTGTATCATCAATGTTCTTGCTAAAGAAGATTAAATTCGTGAAAATTTATGCCATAAAAAATGTTAATTGTTAAAAAGTGCATTTCTATAGTTCGTTTTTTTTACTCGTTTTTGAAAAAAAAAACGGTTAAAAACTGTATAATTAATTAAACTGTTATATGGACACCTGAAGTTAAATGTATTGTTATTGCTCAAAAAATGTTTGTATTGTTATTATAATTTTGTAAAATCAGTTAAACAAAGACGCCCTGAAGAAGCAGACAAACAATCTGCGAAACGTCGGCAAATTAAAAATTTAATTTTGATAAAATTTATCTGTTTGTTAATAAAAAAATATTTTTTAAGAAACAATAAAAAAGATTTTTCGGTTACTAAATAACGCCTTAAAAAATCAAACAACTAAAATTAAAAAGTAACCATAAAATAAGAAACCTAAATGTATAATTTATGACTGTCGAAAAATAGCTTTTCAATAGTTTTTTCAACTAGTTTTCGAACAAAAAATGGACAATTGATGATTCTTTTATTAACTCATTTCTGAAGAAAAAAATTTTGTCTTTTGAGAGGCATTTTAATCTGACGAATGAGTCCAAAAGGGTTCATTTATGAGTGCCGAAAATGAATTTTTCTACCTAAAAAAGTTCGTAAATAAATTCAAAAAAGATACCTTTGGTTCACTGGGTTTTGTTTAAGAATATAAAATTGCAATTCATAATGTATTATTTTATGCTTAACTAATCTTTTATTTTTTTATTTATAGAATTTTAATAAGTGCTTTTTCATGCAAACCTGCACAAAGAGCGGTGTTTCTGTTTCAGAAATTGATTTCACTGTAGTTTTCCCAGCCTTAACTAGCACGCTTGAGTAAACAGCACCAATTTTCTGCAATTGTTTCGATATACTTTATTATACATATATTTCCACTGTTCCCACAGTTCGACATGAAAGCACTTTGAAATTGTCACAGAGTATTGTTGTATTGCTTTGCTGTTGCATTCAATTGAAATTGATTCAGTTGTTCTTCAAACACACAAACTCATTCGGCTAAACTTAAATACTGTAGAATTGGATATTAACGTTTTTAACAATTGTTTAAAAAGCAATTTCAAAGACTTTGACCAATGTAAACAAGTTCAAAGATTCCTGGGCAATACCTTATGTAATTACAGTGCACTCGCGATAACGCGAACTAGTTAAAACCAAGAGAGTTCACGTTTGCGAATGCCAAAGTTTGGGGCAAAAATTAGTCTTTTTATCGTCATTTCGGCCTACTTATGAAATATGTCTGGGTTAAAAATTACTTTTCTGAAGAAACGAGAGAAAGATTTATTTAAAAAATTCAACTCAAATACAAAAATATAAAAACTCAATTGAAATGAAAAGTGTTCACTTGTTCAAAGTCAGGCGCGTACCCAGAAATACATTTCGGGGGAGTTTAACTTTTTTTGCTTAGACTTATTCCAATTTTTTTTATTATATTATAATAATACATATTTTTTTCGGGCTAGTGCATTTAAAATTTCTTCCGTGGTCAGTTCCAAATTCCTGTGAACATTGAGAAGAGCTAACCCATTGAGCCTTTCGTCTTCAGTTTAACTTCTCACGCATGTTTTGAGTCTTCGAAGCTACGAAAACGAGGGTTCGCTTGAAGCGACTGAAACCGGCGACGTTGCACCAATCTTCAAGAATCGGCTTATTGATGGATATATAACGCATGGATATATAAACGTTACAGGTTGATTTGTCTGATTCAAGCAGTGCCTAGAAATATGGGGTAAAAAATATTTGTCAAAAATAATATATACACCGTAAAAATCATCGTTTTTAAATTCAACACAATGCTTTTAATATCAATGCATGATTTTTCATACAAAATTTAAAAAAATATTTCAAGCAATTTTTTTAACCACAATATGTTTGAAAAAAAGGTGCATTAAACATATTTCGTCAAAGTAGGACCAATTTTTTTTTCAATATGTCGCCCACTTCACATTAAAGTGTTATACCAGTTGCACTGACCATCTCCTATTTGGCTCAAATTTTGTGCTAAGAAAAACCGAATCCGGAGTTTAAGGTTTTGGCATTTTTTTCGCGGACCCATAGCCATGCGAATGCCAAAATAGGGCTCTGTCAATTTAAATGCGATTTTGTAATGGGTATCATTGGAAATTTTAATTTGAGGAGAAAGTATTTAACTTTCGAAAAAATTTAAGTTACATGACCCATTATTAATTTCAAAGTTTAATACCATGCCAGCAACAGGCGCTATATTTTTTTTTTTCATTTTCATTATTTTAATTTTGTACGTTCCATTACGCTTCTAAGGATATGAACTGAAAGTGTGTTGTTTAAGGGTTCAGAAGTAACGGCGTAAAAACTTTTTCAACGAATTCGTAAATACAGTTTCAATTTCCCCCGCTACGGGGATCAGAAAATTATAAAATGACGGTATTTTTTAAAAAGTTTTTAAAAATATTTGAAAAACTTTTTTTTTCTAATTTTTCCTATTGGACCAAACTTATTAATTTTAGTAACGGTTGTAGCTACAAGGTACCTTTATAAAAATACACTTTGATTTTTTTGTTTTCTATAAGCTGGGACCAAAATATCTTGACACCCGCTGAAAAGGACTGCTTTTTTATGGAACCTATCGAGAAGAGGATGCATTTTAAAGAAAAAATTATTTTAGAATATTTTTTATATGATTTACACTGAGAATAAAAACATACTTTAAAATTGAACAACAAATTTTAAACTAGAAATTTAATGCTTATGCGTTTCTACAAAACAAAATTTAAAATAAGCATACTAAATTTTCAACTATATTTACTTTTTTATAATTTTCTCTTATTATTTCTTTGCAATAACAAAAAAAACGTCACTTTCTGAGATTGAATTGAAAAATTATGTACAGTAAAATCTTTGACAATAATTGCCAGACAATTGATACCAAGATGAGAAAATCCCCGATTTTACATTTGATTGTGTGAAAATATTTTTTAAATTGGTTTACAAACAATAAATATTAGATGAAATAAAAACTAATTTATTATTTTAATATTTAAAATATTTCAACATTTTTAGCCGCATCAAAACACAAACTTCATCGAATGGAGTTAAAATATAGTATTCGATTGGTTCCAGGGATCGCTATTATGAATTTGACGTCGAAAACTCGAAAAAATTAAAAAATGGCGGTTTAATTTTATTGTTTTTATTTTTTTTTTTAAAGAAATTTTTGAAACTGTACATGTTTACTATAAAAGTATATTTAAAAACATTTTTTTGAAAAAAAAACTTTTGTTTTAAATTGAACTGTACAAACATTTGAGTTTAAGTTAAATGACATTGTTAAAAGCTCTATTTAAAAAAACAAATTCATTTAATATGAGCACAGTTTCAATTTATTTTAACTCATATCCCCTCAGTGAACTTAAAAAAATTTAAAGTCTATATAATATAGTATTTTCGCAATAAATGTTTTAAATTGAGTCTTTTTATTTTTGATCTACTTTGATCAAGATCTTTGTCGTGACCATAAACACACAACGGCTGCCATGTTGTGCTGAGTGTTTATCTCGAAGCTCGTAAAAACTCGTTCATTTCGGGGGGTTTAACCCTCACAACCCCCTCCTGCGTACGCGCCTGTTCAAAGTGTTCAAGTGGTGTTTACGTAATGCAAAGTTCACGTAATCGTGAGTGCACTATATATTGAAAATTTTCTACCAGAGCTAAAATGAGACAAACTTTTAAAGTGTAGACAATTTTACGTAAATATTTAAAGATGTTCCTATTAAGAAAGAAATTATATCCAGAAACTGTAGACAGCGATAATTAATTAATTCGGCCGCTGCTTAGAGATTACAACCCTCAGTAAGTCCAACACGGCTTCGCTGTCTATAGTAAAAATAGCTTAAGTCGACTTAAGACAGATCTGAGTTACTGATGCAGCAGTGTTCCACGCATATAGAACTATAAACACACAAAATCTGGAGCTTCTAGCATGACCTTAGCCAAAGTTATGACACAAAAATAAAAGACCTTTCCATATAACTTATATCACGATTGAAAACTTTGAAGCAAGATTTCTCGAAACTTTGAAATCAGACATAAGATGTTATTGCTTAACGACACAGATATCAGTATTTTTCGAAACCACCGGTGCCGGGACATAGCCCCAAGGGACATAATCCGAAACTTGGGATAATCCAAATGGGGACTCTGACCCCTGATCCAAGGGGTTTGTGAATTATCCAAAATTTGGAATTATGTCCCGGCACCGGTGCGTTCCGCCTCAGGTGCACAGCCAGAAGGGGTGCAAAACAAACAAATTTTTTTCAATCTAAATCTGTATTATAATGTGCAGTTTTTATACTCCCAGGTTTAAAAAACGTAATAGGGGTACATTAACTTTGTCACTCCGTTTGTAACGCCGATAAGGAGGCGTGGTCGGTATAGAAAAGTATATATTTTCTTGATCAGGATCACCTCCTGAGTCGATTTAGCCATGTCTGTCTGTCTGTCTGTGATCACGATAACACCCATAATTCTATAGCTTTTTTCCCATGCTTCTGTCTGATGGCAGAATATTATTTTTTTGTGTTAATTGACGTGTTCAGATATTTAAAACATGAAAAATAAGAAAAAAATTTACATCCCTTATTTTTTTTTGTAAGGGGAGTGTCACTGGGCGTAATTATACTTTTAACTTAATATGGTAATAAGATGAATACGACTTATTTCTATTACAAGTTACATTCAATAACAACAATTTGCAAAAACAAGTATTACAGTACTTACCCTTTTGGCATTTTTATAACAATAAAAAGTTTCAAAACCACTTCGACGCACAAAAATTTTAAAACTGTTTGAGACAAATGAATAATTTGACAGATGATGTATGTATCAGGGTTGCCAAAAAAAATATAAATACTACCGTGTGTTTACTTTATAGTAGTAGTAAATTTTTTTGTTTTATAGGATAAATAAATTCTTCAATCTCTGTCACCTACAGGTGACACTGGGAATCGACGAGTTAAATTCCAAAAAAAATTAATGTTTGAACTTGATGTTGTACACACAAACTTTAATAAATAAAAACGACTGAGATTCAAATGTTAAATATTTGGATAAAAACCATACAATACAAAACCAATAATACAAGAAAGACTTCAAATAATTTAAAATGTGGGGGCATTTTAACTTCAATTCAGTGGAAGATAATTCCTTACTAGTTTTTATATTATTTTTTATTGAAATAGCATTAAGGGCTAATATGTAAAACAAGATATAGATATTTAAAAAACTTGTTGTTATTAAAAAAATTATAATGTATTTGAAAAGTTAATAGAAAATATTTATATGTGCAAAACTTATTTTGATTGATTTTATGGAATAAAATAAAAATTTAAATAGATTTTAGAGGGGAATATGTCTTACTCTCTTATTTCCCATTGTTTCGCGCACACCTAGTTTGTCGTAGCTGTCGCAAAACGTGCCGGTATTTCTGGCAACCCTCTGGTCCGTCGCACAGTGCGCTTTTTTAATTTAAGGATGACCTTTGGGTTTTTTTTTTATTTTGGTAAATTTTATAAAAAAATATTTTTATTCGTCAGATTATAAAACATGTATTATGAATGTGGTATTAAAAGCTTGATGTATTATATGGTATTTTTTTATAAAATTCGTCAAATTTTAAACTTTTTTAACAAAAATAAGCTCAATAAAACCCAAAAAATAAAGTAAAGTTTAAACAATAATAACTTCGAGCACAAAGTATATTTCAAGGTTTTGTTTTGTGGACTTTTTTATGTCTTAATTGTAATTGAATTTAATATAAAATACAAGAAATAAATAAATGTTAATAAATAAAAGTATAAAAATTGTTGAAATATGATTGTAAATTTTTCAAGGAATGATAATTTAAGCAAAATTTAGTTGAAAATATCTAGCTAACTAAGCATTATTAAAGTCGAAGGCTATAACTATCATAAAATATCGTACTCCTACCTTCCGTTTCTGTAAAAACCTGCTGCATCTAGCTGCAACTAAGCAAAACCACTTAATTTGAAAAAAGTCTTAAAAATCAAATTTTGCCCTAAAATGCACTGATTTCCAAGACAATTTGTAGGTACTCTTAAATTAAAAGACAAATAAAATATAATTCATAATTTAAAACAAGTTGTGACATTATTTTGAATTAGCAACCATTTTTTTATTAATTTTTTTTAAATTTCGTTAATTTGGTAATATTTTTTATAGGAGATATATCTAAAAGTTATCCAATTTGAAATATTTTTAGCATGACGTTTAAGTGAAGTTAAATAAACTAATTTTACTCCTTAAAAATATAAACAAGCAATTTTATGCGGGTTTTTTTTATTAAAAAAATATGGTTTGTATGGGAGGTAGGCGATGCAGTTGACCTAGAATTCAAATTTTTTGTGCTGTAACTCAATTTAGACTAAAACTCATTTATATACCCCTAGGTTTTATAGTTTCTGAGATAATGCAAATGTTATCCTAAAATCGAAAAAAGCGCACTGTGCGTCGTCAAGGTTGAACCCATGGTGTTAATGAGTTGACACTTCTCTCTAATAGAGATGTTAATGAGTTTGACACTTCTCTCTCCAAATGATAAAATTATGTTTCTTCGCTCTTGTCAAAAACAGCTGATGATGAATTGCAATGAAAACAAATTTTGTTAAATTCGTGTCTTTCTGCAAGTTTATAAGATTTTTACTGAGATTAAAGTGAGAATAAAGTGACATGGAAAACAATAAAAAATATATGAGACGCTGTGCGTTAAGTCCGTATGATACTTCATTGCTTTATCCAATTTAAAAATCTGAAAACAAGTGGCGCGTGGGCTGGACCGATATATATTATTGGAAAAGGATGAAAACATGCATTGTGCCAATTTTTTACATTCCCGCAACGTTACTATTTTATCTCTCTGTTCTTATTGGCTGCGGAAAAAAGAGCTCAAGCTTGTTTTTGGCACTTTAAATTTGATTGAAACTTAACGACGAACGAATTGAGAGAAATGTCAAAAACAATGCATTGAAAATACTGTCCGTCGTACATTTTTTTCCCCCAATTCGTACTATATCCGTATACACTCACACTTTTTGAATCTTAGGATTAGAACTATTTCAACTGCTCTAGTTTCATTGTCGATGAATAAAAATTGGACAACACAATGAAGTATCATACGGGCTTTACGGGGCGTCTCGACAGTCTATAATTCATTGCTTTCCATCTGTCAATTGGCAATTATTGCTTATCGAGACCACTCAATTGCCATGGTTGGCAATTCATGACGAGCAATATTGCTTTCCATGTATTGAGCAATGAGCTGTATTTTTCTTGTTTGACAGCCATTTTTAATTTTTCTCCAAAATTTTAAATGTATCTATAAAAATCAAGTAGCGTGCAGAATAAATTTATAAAATAATAAATTTATATAATAAATGATAAAATTATATGTTGATTTCGTAACATGACAAAACCCACCCTTGAAATTCAAATGGAATTTGACAGATGGTAAGCAATGGATTATTGCCTGTCGAGACGCCAGGTTATGCAAAAAAAAAGACAACGATTTGAATACAAGACAATTTGCATGCTGGCCAAAGCTTCATGTCGGCGGCACCTTCCAGCGCACGTTTCTCATAAAATGGCCAAAACATTCAATGACAAACTTGCCAAATCGGTGAAGACAACTGCAATAACTTTTTGTCAACACAACACGGTACAATTAATTGCATTAAGTATTTATTTACACTTTATTCGCACAATAAAAACCATAGCACATCATCTAGCAACTCAAACAAATAACACAATTTGACAACTATCAACAATTCCGCTCTTTGGCTCACAATTTTTTGACAGAAGCGAAGAAATTCCTGATGTTGTCAAAAACTCACTAACACCTGGTTTTCTTACACCATGGTTGAACCTTTTTTGATCACTTAATATGACATTCCCGAATTCTTTCTCACAAAATTTGTATTTTTCGTCATATGCTAGACTGGCTGCAATGTGTAATGGTAGAAGCCTGGGTTGAGAGAAGGACGATTCATAACTAACGTTGATATGTTCATCCAAAATTTGATGGATTCTTCTTCTAGTAACCTTTAGATCATAGTAAAATTAGAGAAGGTAGATGCATTTCGGAGAACAGACTGCCGGAACTGTCAAAACGCAGTTGACAGCCCATACAAAATCTGAAAACGATGAGAATGCGATAAGAAAGCAAAAATAGGCAAGAATAGCAAAATGCTTGAGTTTGACAATTCTGGCTATGAGAAAAAGAGAGCAGTCTGAAATGCATATACCTTTACTAGTTCTACCATGCTTTAGATCCAAATTCGCTGCAACTTCACCACAACTCATCTCTTTCTCCACAGCAAGACGTCGAATTTGCCGTTGGCCAATGACAGATTTTCTCGCACTTACAGCATAGTTGCCAGGGTCTTTTAAGAAATTTGTTATGGTGTTTTCGTGACGATTCGTCCTAGCAGCTATAGCACCTACTTTTATACTGGCTTCACTTAAGCCTTTTATATTTCCACGATCTTCTTCAGATAAAATGGTTACACGTAGCATTTTTATGTAAATAAAAACTTTTTAACAAAAAAAAACCAACTTCAAAACCACTACAAAGTAAAAAATCATTTTAAATTACTTTTCACATTAATTCTTGGTCAAATTTGTTAATTTATTTATATATATTATTAAATTGGAAATCTGAGTACTATACATTTTTTCTATTTTGTATTATTATCATAAATATATTAATTTCTCCATGAATTTAAAACCTTTAAAGCCGGAGCGTTTATTTTATAAAAGTCTGATTACATAAGCGCCGAATTTAAAGGTTTTATATTCATGGAGAAATTAATATATTTATAATAATAAAACAAAATAGAAAAAATTTATAGTACTAAGATTTCCAATTTAATAATATATATAATAAATAAATTAACAAATTTGAGCAAGAATTAATGTGAAAAGTAATTTAAAATTATTTTTTTACTTTGTAGTGGTTTTGAAGTTGGTTTTTTTTTTTTGTTAAAAACTTTTTATTTCTTACTTTTTAGAGATTATGATAACAATTTTCCCATGTAAATGGAATGGAGAAATCTTGTAACGAATTTTCGTACCTTAGTGTCAACATTAACTGAAAAACAGTATTTCTCTTATATTGCCAAGCCTTTTTGTCCAGTAACGCCCACTTTCTTGACAGCAAATTTTCATAATTATGTCTACCCCTGTACCTAATTTTAATATTCTAGTGTCAATATTATTCGAGTTATGGCTTTTTTCTAATATTTCCACGCCTTTGTCGAACAACGCCCACTTTTTTGACCGTAATTTTTCCAACCTTTGCACCAATTTAAGGTACCCTAGTGTCAATATTAACTGAGACAGTTTTGTATTTATATTGCCACGCCTTTTTCTCCAACAACGTCCACTTTCTTCACAGTAAATTTTCATAATTATGCCTACCCCTGTACCTGATTTCACTACCCTAGTGTCAATATTATTCGAGTTACAGCGTTTTTATTATATTGCCAAGCCCTTTATCGAATTACGCCCACTTTTTTGACCATAATTTTTAATAATTGTACCTAACCCTGTACCAATTTCCAGTACCCTAGTGTCAATATTAACTGAGATACAGTATTTTTCTTATATTGCCACGCCCTTTTGTCCAACAACGCCCACTTTCTTCACAGTAAATTTTTTATAATTATGCCTACCCTTGTACCTAATTTCAGTACCCTAGTGTCAATACTATTCGAGTTACAGCGTTTTTTAATATTGCCACGCCCTTTATCGAATAACGCCCACTTTTTTGTTCATAACTTTTTATAATTGTGCCAACCCATGTACTAAATTTCAGTTCTCTAGTGTTCATGTTATTCGATATACACAGTGTTTCTTATATTGCCACGCCCCTGTTTCGAATACTGGCCACTTTAGACGGACACCTCCACGTGTGATATCTCTTTCTGTTTACAAAAAATTGTGGCAATCGGGCAAGTATTTTAGGAGTTACCGATGTGCATACATTAAAAAAAAAAAAACCAACTTGAGAACCTCCTCCTTTTTGAAGTCGGTTAAAAATAGATTAGCTCAAAAATGTGTGCACATATAAATATTTTACTGAGGTATATTTTCCGTCATATTTGCTGTCATTTCGGTGGTTATTTTAGAGAGCTTTTGGCTGGCTCTATTAAAGAGCAGCAAATAATCGCTAGGATTTCTAGCCCATTTCATTTCTTAATTAATTGATCCCACTCGGTTATATCATATACAATAAATAACTATTTACTTACTACTTTTCTCCAAAGCATTTTTGAAACAGTCCATTTAAATTGTCAACCAAACTTAACAGAATTTTTTTTTAAATGTGTAGAAGATATTTTTTTAAAACATATTGGTACAATAACTGATGATGGCATAAATCAACTGGTGCAACTAGCATAAATTATAAACCCTAATACAAAGCAAAAGTTATCAAATACTTGTAAAGCACGATAGATTATGATTATGCAGGTTCTAGTTACAACTGCGCAGCATCTACTATACTCATCATTATGGTTCAATGTAGCAGTGGGCACGAGCACCTCACCTAAGCACGATTTTGAAGGTCAGCTGCCACTGCTTGTGTTTTTCCAGCTGTAGTGCAAGACGAGACGAAATTCCGTAACAGATATGCTTAAGCAGAAAAGCATCATCAACATTAACAAAAGCTTAGCACAGAATCAGTTTCAGATTCCATGAAGCTCAATAAATAATCAGAAGAGTTTGGCTTCTAAGATATGCATATCTAAGTATGTAGTTTATGAATAACGCAGACATAAGTAGGTATTATTGGCACTTCAAATGGCAAGATGAAAAAAATTGCACCAAACTTAAGCCAAAAGACGATGCACAGTGTTTCGACTAGAAAGAGCTAACTGGATAAAATCATTTTGATAAGTTTCAAATAAAAAGTACTCCGCAATAACAATTTTTATATGACAAGTAATTTTTTGTATGATATAAACTAGAAAACTTTAAAGGTCATCAAAAAACGTTAACGTACGAATTTTGTCGTTAAAATTAAGCACTTTAAGAAGAAAATTATAGAAAAACTTGTAAGGAATATTATCTTCGACTGAATCGAAGTTAAAATACCCTCACTGCCGTATTTTAAATTATTTGAAGTCTTGAATGTTGTATTATTTTGATGATGTCACTTTTATTGGTCGCGGTTTTTATCCAAATATTTAATATTTGAAACTCACAGTCCTTTTTATTTATTAAAGTTTTTGTATACAACATCAAGTTCAAACATTAATTTTTTTTTTAATTTTAAAAGGTTTAACTATTATGATTACGTAATTTTGTATTGTCGGTTTTTTTTTAAATTTCAAACATCGAGTGGATAGTTAAAATTTGAAGTCATTAGATTAATTTTTGCGGAATGGAAAGAGATTTTACCGTTTTGGTAAGCTCACTTTGTATGGGAGACGTGATTTTTTTGACTTTTACAAATTTCATACGTGCAAAATTTGAAGTCACAAGATTATTTTTTTTTTAATTTAAAGATATTTTACCATTTTGGTAACCCCACTTTGTATGGGAGGTAGCCATGGTTTTCATTCGATTTTTCCAAATTTAATACTTAAATTACATACAAATTGTTTTAGCTCAAAATCAAAATTTGAAGTCATTTGATTAGTTTTTGTGGAAATTAAAGAGATTTTACCGTTTTGGTTAAGTCACTTTGTATGGGAGATAGGCGTGGTTTTCATCCAACGTGACCTCCATTTTTTAATAAAAAACCTCATACATATATTGAATTTCGTTACGATAGCTTTAAAATTACGGCTGTTATCGTGATCACAGACAGACAGACGGACATGGGTAAATCGACTCAGGAGGTGATGTTGATCAAGAATAAATATAATTTCCTATACCGGCCACGCCTCCGGAGTAACAAACGGAGTGACAAAGTTAATATACACGTTTTTTAAACGTGGAGGTATAAAAAAACATATGCGTCGTTGGACACACGAGAAAAGCTAAGCTTTTTCGCAGTTCATTGATTTGATAATTTAATGGTATTTTTAAATAAAATAATTTTTACTTGTGTTTAATATTATTCATTTGACGTACGATTTTTCCATTCGTGAAGATAAAAAAATAAGTTCAAAAAACTAAAACCCGACTACTAAAAATCACTCTCTAAAAAGTGTGAAAAAAGAAAATATTCTCATCTGAAATTGTTACGTACAAACTATTCAATATTTTTTGTATATAATACTTTTTCTTGTTTTATACTTTTTAGAGAGCTCTTTTTAGTAATCGGGTTTTAGTTTTTTGAAGTTATTTTTTATTTAAATTATTTTGGGGACACAATTTGTTTATGTCATCGAAAGTATTACTTATTAATTAATTATTTGATTATCAATTTATAAACAAAAATGTTTATTATGGCACTTAAAATTTTGTTTAGTGCATGACGTTATGTCCTATAAAAGGCGCCACATTCAATTAAATGTGACGTCACAAAGCCTATAATAAGCGGACTAAAAGAAAACGCTTCCAACGATACCTAATTTATCAAATTATAATAAGTAGTTTAGAAAATAGGGTTTTAGTTAATTTTCTGTCCTCTAGAGGACGCTTTATTCTATTTAATGCGACATCATATAGCCTTTAATCAGCGGACGTGGAAAACGCTTTTAGCGATACTTCATTTGTCAAAATATGATATGTATTTTAGAAGTTAGTGGTTTGGTTCACTTTCTGGTCTCTAGAGGGCGCTATATTAAATTGTATGTGACGTTACATAACATATAACCAGCGGACGATCAAAACGCTTCTAACGATACCTCATATGCTTATGTCACTAAACAATTTTTTTTTTGCTCATGACTTTATGTCCGTTAGAGGGCGCTATATTAAATTAAATGTTACGTCACATAGTCACTAATCAGAAGACCATCAAAACGCTTTCAACGATACCTCATTTGTCAAATTATGATAAGTAGTTTAGAAGTGAGAGTGGAACAGAGAACATACATACATACATACTAGGGAAGTCAATCCGCGGACGATTTAAGCCCCTTTAAATTCCGGGATTTTCTTTCCAGGATCCCGGGATTTTTATAAAAAAAATTGTATTACAAATATTCATGTAAATGCAACTATTTCAATTTAAGTGGAAATGAATATAGAATTAGAAAAACCTTTTATTTAGGCTGAAAAAGATTGTTAGGAATTGAATCACTTGAGCAAAGACTTTGGAAAATTTTAGAAGATTTTGCAACATCGGAAAGTCAGCTATGTATTTCAAAATTGTCAGATATTCTGACTTAGGAAATTATTTTGTTTTGTTGTGAAGGCAATCGTGATCGAAACTTACAAATTGCTTACCATAATCGTAAACTATTTCTCCAACTAGCATAGAATGAGAACGGTGCTTCTCATAAGCGGGTTATATTTGTAATAATATCCGAACAAAACTTTCTAATAAAAAATAAGACGCATTGATCAGCTTAATGTATTACTTTAATAATAAATTAAACAAAAAAATTTAATTTTGAAAAGTCTTTTCCAACCTTAATTTGCATTAAACACAAAAAATTTGAAGACGGTATATAAAAAAAATGTTTAACATTTATATAATAATACCTTAAGCCAGGACCGTAGCCAAGATCTACCCATTTTTTATTCAAAATAAAAATATATAAGTTTTGGTTTCATTTCACTCTCAAGTTAAGTTTTTTATATAATATATATGCAAGTAAATATATTAAGGTACCTCAACTTCCATTAGAAAAAATGTCCATGTGTACCCCTCTAAAAAATAACCTTGGTCTATTTTATGATTCCCAACATACTTTGTCTATTGCAATAGCCGCCAGTGAGCTAAAACATTTTGCAAAAACCTCCAAAAATCATGTTTTTCGTAAATATATTGGCTGGTAGAATAGTTGTAAAAAAAATAAACTGTCAGATACTTAAAGCCGGAAAAGGTTGCTATAATCTGCATAAAAAAATTTTAAAGGTTTTTAATAGCATTCAAGATAATGCTGTTTTTCGTGCCTTTTTTAAAATTTTTTTAATTTATTTTCACTAGAATTTAAATAACTTCATTATTTCTAATGCGATCCTTCCTTTTAAGATATCGTTGGAAAAGCTTTGAGTGCTTGCATTCATTGCCAGAATTTCTAAAATTTAAAAAAAAAGCTGACATTTTTTTAAGATATTAAAAAAAATAAAAATGCAGTTACTAACATCATCTACAATTGCCGATGTCAAGGGTTTTGAAAACAATAGTGATGATAGTTTTGAATATATCACGTTTGATCCGATAAATCACGATACATTGATTTTTCACTATTGCTGTTTACACGATTCAACCTCTAACAAAGACTTAATGACACGTAAACTCAACTTCAGTATATGATTTAAGTTTTTTAGAACACATAAAGTGATTCAATGAACTAATTATTTAAATGCATTAGTTTTTATTTAAATTTCGACCCTCTGGAGGGTTTGAACCCCGAAAACACCTCCTTTGCTACGGCCCTGACCTGTCGATATATAAATTAATTAATTTACATGAATTAAATTGTGAGCTTTAGATCAAGTAAGTTTTTTTAAAGAAGGCAACAACAACAACTCTGTATAGAGTCAATCACTTAGCTGACTAGACAGTCTGTTTCGGAAATCGCTACATTTTCCTCTTCAGTAGCCTTTGAGTGATTAAACTGTGATCAACTCACTGTTTAAACCAGTATATGAGTGCGCAGATTCTGGAATTCATTCTTTTGAATTGTATGGCTGCTAATCATATGACATTTCAAAGCAGTAGGCTATTTATAGATCACCGCCATCAACTCTATCAAGGTTGCCATCTGTTCTAGTTGCTTCTTTATTTTTATTATTTTATTAATTATCTTTAAAAAAAATTACTTGATCTAAAGCTCACAATTTAATTCGATTCGATTTTATTAGCGATTGTACACTATGAACAAACCCATTTTTTGGGCGAGTATTCATTTCATGATTTTGGCGGAAGTTTGCAGGTCTGGGCAATTGTTCATCACTTTTTTTTTGGCGATTGTACATAATGAACAAACGCCCAAATTTTTTTAACGATTATTCATTTCAGAATTTGGACGTTTGTAACTTGGGCGATTATTCAGACAGCCGTATTAGTCTGTGCGAATATTCGCCCAAGTTACAATCGCCCAAATTATGAAATGAATAATCGCCCAAAAAAGAAACGCTAAAATTTTTGGGCGATTGTTCATAATGAATGTTCGCCCAAATTCTGAAGACTGAATAACTGCCCTAAAGTATTTTTGTGCGATTGTTCATTTGGTTATGTCTTATTCGGGATGGAAATTTTTTTTAAAAAAAAAAGATCAAAGAACCAAGGCATGCGCCTTATACAAACAAGCTTTAGTATTTGACCTGAAAGGAAAGGGATGGTTTATTGAGAGGAATTGATTGGTACCATACGTGAATTATTGATTAGGCGAAACAAACGTGAAAGACAATTTGAATTGCTTTAACCGAGGCCAGTGTTATGTCTTAACCTTAGGCAAGCATTTCCAGCCCTAAGTTGCTCCTGTCCTTTAATTCCATATTTTCCACAATTTAGTAGTAGATTTTGAGTTTTCCATAATTCTTAAAAGTAGGAAACCCAAAACCCCATGCCCAAACCCAGATTCGAACCAGGGACCTCTGGGTTGATAGTCTAGCGCACTCTCCACAAGACTACAAAGGTCGACTAAATTATGGCCGTAAAATGGTTTGGCTTGTACGGAATTTTAGAAACTACATTCCATACAAGGGCTAATTTTTTTGGGTGATTGTTCATTTAAGGGTTGGGCAATTGCAACTTGGGCAAATATTCGCATAGACTAATACGGCTGTGCGAATAATCGCCCAAGTTACAATTGCCCAAACCTAAAATGAACAATCACCCACAAAAATTTGGGCGATTGTAGCAAACGCCAAGTAGCAATCGCCCAAAAGTACGGAAATTAACAATCGCCCAAAACACCGGCAAAAATTTTTGAGCGATTGTTCATTTTGGGTTTGGGCGATTGTTCGTTTTGTTTTTTTTTTTTGGGCGATTGTTCATTGCATTTTTGGGCCATTGTGCATTATGAACAAACGCCCAAATTTTTTGGGCGAATAATCATTTCACGATTTGGGCGAATGTTCGGCAGTTTTGGGCGATTGTTCATCACTTTTTTGGGCGATTGTACATTATAAACAAACGCCCAATTTCATTTTTTTTTTGGTGTTTTTTAATTTTTTGGTTTGCGCGATTGTAACTTGGGCGATTATTCGCACAGCCGGAGAAAATGGTACCGAACTGTTTTTCCTACGCCTATTAATATATAGATAAGCGGGATTGATTTGAAAATCGATCTACATATTCTTAAATAGCTGTACAACAATAATCAATTAAAAAACAAATTCGATTTTCAAAACATTATTTGACTATTTCTAAAATATTTTTAAAAAAATGTTACCTCAAAACTGCACGGAACACTGTGAGACGTTGTCGTACGACATCAACGCGGCGGCACCAGCATTTTTCACAGCATTTTCAGCAGTGACATGTTGTGGCCATCAGAAGTGCTTCTTTAGGATGCTGACGAAGAAGACATTCAACAGCGGCATACAGCATCTAGCGCAGAAGACATTTGCTGCTTGCAACTATTATTAAATGTTGCCATGTTGTGATGCTGATGCTACGTACGATATGCATGCATTAAAAACAACAAAAAATAAAAAACCAAGCTAAACTTTACTTACTTTTTACTTTTGTTTCTGAGCATTTAAACTCAGATAAATGGCATATTTACAGCTGACATTTGGGAGACGACCGTAAGTCGTCTGCAAGAATGATCTATGATCGGAAACTTAATGAAGAATGTCAGTCTTGAGCACAAGAGTCACCATACATACCTACATACATACATCATAATCCAACTTGTGTCCAGTGTTGTTTTGTGAACACATGAGAATATTCTGAATATAATTTCAAACTATTTCCGTTACTTTAGTAGCTTCTTTTGGGCTAAGTATAGTATTATTTTATATAAAAAAAAAAGATGTTTTTAAATTTTTGTTCTTCTGTTATTCGATGCCTTGTAACGATGCATAACCACTTTTAACCTACCCCACCCCCTCCCCCCTCCTAACCATACCAATCTACCAGCTTGTTAGGATGCTATTGAAATTGAAAAACTATTGCATACCATTTTTTTTTTTTTTTTGTCACAAAGTCACAACCAAAGCAACGCAACCACAGCTACAATGCACAAAGAATTTTAGTTTATACAGCTAGACATTTGGAAGATAGCTTCTCTGAAGGGTACCTTTGACCTATGATGTCGTGGCAAATGAAATCAAGTCTCGTATAAAAGACAGAGGTGGTTTCACGTTCATTTCAGTACCTACTTTAACGCGCTTGTACACTGAACTAGCAATAAATACTAGAATATATTTAAAAATCAATTATCTTTGAGTATATTTAAATATGTCGCAAGTATTTTTAAAATTTATTTTACCGGTATTGTGCCTGTGTATATTAGTGTCCGCGCGTCCTCAAGCTCCCGAACAACCAGAGCCGGTAAAAATTTTGTTTACAAAAGCCAGAAACAAATTTAATGAACAAGTGTACAGATCACAAATTTGCCAAGTGTAATTTTTTTGAAAATGTAATCTGGGTTAGAATGTATGTAAAATGTACTGAATGTGTTAAAACTACTGTATCGATTAAAAATCCGGACAATAACAAGACACAATCGAAAGACACGAAAGAAAACACGAAATGTGGAAATTTCTAAAATGACCATTCTGGATGTATTTGGGAAAAGTTCATATGAAAGAAATAATTTTCTAAAGTACTACCAGAAAGTACATATTCATAGTTGCAACACGGAGAGAAATTAATTTCTCGTATCAATAAATTACTTATCTTAATTCTAAGATATGTCCAATAAATTCTAATTTTCTTAAATCAAGCATTTTGAACTGTTAAAAATGAATTTATACTAAGGGTATTCATGCAAACTGGCAATCTTATAATTTAAGCAATTAGTTCTTTTTATCAGCAGGTTTGTATGAACAGCCCTTAAAGGCGTTTGTTTATTTCCAGCATATATGTCAGTTGCAATATATTTGCATATGTTGCCAATAAGTTTTTAAGTTGTAATTTTCAACTAAATATTTGTTGTTTTTGCTCCAATTCACAAATTCTTACCTCTCTCATTGCATCATCATTTGCTTGCTGATAAACTTATACAACTTATACCATTTATAAGGGCATTGCCCATTTGCATGAATACCCTTAATATTTCTTTGCAGCATGGGTTTCTGACATTCCCTTATTATTAACTTGAATTGAGAATTTCATTCAGAAGTTTAGAGAAATTTATGCATCAGTGAGAACCGATAGCCTTCTTGCTAAGTTCCATGGTAGAAGAATACAGGTATATGCACTAGATGAGAGCATACTGCCGGAATTGTCAAAACGAAGCAAAACTTTTTCTTTATTTTCTTTTGTTTCCATTCGCCACACAGCTAAATTTGACAAACATGGCAGTATGGAAAGAGAGCACAGTCAGCGCTGCATATACCTCTATCCTTCTACCATGCTAAGTTCAAGAATAGAATGCTTAGATATTTCTCTCTCTGTGAGCTTGTTACTTTTTAAATAAGAAGATAGTTTTGTTTATTTTCTGTTTAAAAAAAAATTATATCCAGTTCTAGATCGTTTAGCATCCAAATTTTTAAAAATCAACTATATGCCACATATTGAATTTTGTTCGATATCCTAATGTTAAACAGCGTCAAAATGTGCCATTTGGTGTTAAATTTAAGTGCCTAATTTTTTATCCAGATTGAATGACCAACCCGCCGCCATTTGAGCCTAAAATTGTACCTAAAGACCTTTTTTTGCTGTATTTGTTCCATAACATCTATATAAATGGAAAAACGTCATTGAAATGTACTAAACATTTGTAGGTTATGATAACACAAACATTTTGATCTATCGTTCAGTTATCTGAGATATTCAAAAACTTATAGTAATTTTTTTCAAAAAATTTAAAAAGTTGCGTTCAAGTATACATTTTTCAAAAACAAGAAAATGTATATGCGAAAAACATTCAAATTAGTAATTCGCCAAATTTAAGGAATACGTTTACCACTGTTGCCACCTTCGAAAAAGTAAGAAGCTCTATGAAATGTAAAAAGTGGCTGGATATGCTATAATTTCAAATTAAAAAAGTAACTAGAAATAGATAAAAAATAATTTTGGTATACTATGAATTATTAAAATTATTGATTGAAAATTGAACTGAAGAGTATAAAACAAAAAACCACATTTTTGGGGTCCACCCTAGTGCCAAAAAACTTTTTGAAATTCTTACACAATATTTAAAATCAGCGACTAGCGCATCTACAAAGAGTATGAAACAAAAACACATTTTTAGGGTCCACACTAGTGTCAAAAAATTTTTTAATTCTAAAATTAGATTCGAAATCAACGACCCCTTAATACTGTCAGCACATACACAAAAAGTATAAAACAAAAAATACATTTTCAGGGTCCACCCTAGTGTCAAAAAACTTTTTTAAATTTTAACATCATATTCGAAATCAGCGACCAGCGCATCTATAAAGAGTATAAAGCAAAAAATACACATTTTTAGGGTACACCCTAGTGTCAATAAACTTTTTTAAATTCTTAAATCAGATTCTAAATCAGCTACTCCTTAATACTGCCATAACATACACAAAAGTATAAAACAAAAATCACATTTTTGGGTCCACTCTAGTGAAAAACTTTTTAAATTCTAATATTAGATTCGAAATCAGCAACCATCACATCTATAAAAAGTATAAAGCAAAAAAACCCATTTTTAGGGTACACCCTAGTGTAAATAAACTTTTTCAAATCCTAAAGTCAGATTCGAAATCAGCGACTAGCGCATCTACAAAGAGTATAAAACAAAAACACATTTTTAGGGTCCACTCTAGCGTCTATAAATGTTTTAATTCTAAAATAAGACTCGATTCAGTGACCCTTTAATAATATCAGCACATATACAAAGAATTTAAACAAAAACACATTTATAGGGTCCACCCTAGTGTCACAAAAATGTTGGAAATTCTAACATCAGATTCGAAATCATCGACCCCTTAATACTGTCAGCACATTCACAAAAAGTGTAAAACAAAAAACACATTTTCAGGGTCCACCCTAGTGTCAAAAAACTTTTTGAAATTTTAACATTAGATTCGAAATCAGCGACCAGCGCATCTTCAAAGAGTATAAAGCAAAAAAACACATTTTTAGGGTACACCCTAGTGTCAATAAACTTTTTAAAATTCTAACATCAGATTCGAAATCAGCGACCCCTTGTGAAAAAAACTTTTTTAAATTCTAACATCAGATTGCACTGAATTACAAATTTTAACTGCAGTTTCCATTTCTTAAAACTTAATTGCAATATGACACAAATAACACTAAAATAAAAATAACAAATGCTTTTTAACGAAATTCTGCGTGTCAGAAACAGATACACACATTAAGAGAGAGAAAGAGAGGGTTGCGCACTCGCTTAGTCCCATTTTTACATGCCGCTGTCACCGATTTCTCTCACCGATCTTCTCATTTTTGCAATACATGGGCGCGGGATCTGAGGAGAAAGAGTAAATAAAAATCGTCCAAAAAACCGACCGTACGCTTTTACGCCAATTAGTCGCACTTACTCTTTCACTCACATCAACAAAGAGTGAAACAGCAAGTAAAAAAGGCTTGATCGAATTTTATGTTGACTTTGAATCGTATTCGTAAGAAAAATAAAAAAACCGGTGAGCGACATCGGGTAAAATGGGACCTACTCGTTTGTCAGTCTGCTTGAATCTCAATACTAGCACGCATACACACACCACAATTTCACCGTTACGTGACGGTTTCTACCAAATCACACCACCCGTAAGCCGCGTAAAGGAACTTCTTTCCAAATTTCAAAAAAGGGAAAACTTACAGATTTAAAAAATGTCTGAAAGTTTTGTCATAATTGAACAACGGAATTGGGACAATTCCTCGCCTGATTAAATGAAGATCATATCGAAGGCCTATATTCATTTTCCTCTATCTGCATTTTGGGAATTTTTTTTAATGCGAAAATGATGGCTGGCCAATCCTAACTCCTTGTTAATCAATTAAACTGAGCCTCTATCTACTAAGGGCAAATTTTTCAGTGCGAGCTTAAACTCTCATCAAACTAAACCGGGCTTAAATCACCAAAATTGGACGTTTAAACTCGGTTAACTCACAAAAGAAACACATAATACGAAAATTTAAGTCAATATAACACCAAAGTATCGTAAAATATCTAGTTAAACCTAATTTTAATGTCCAATTTCGGGATTAGGTCCTTTTCGCAGAATTTCAATATCTTGAAAAAAAATCTTTAAATAAAAATTTTGAAAAAAAAAAAATCTTGAAAACAAAATCTTGAAAAAAAAATCTTGAAACGAATTTCTTGAAAAAAAATTTTTAAACTCAAAATCTTGAAAAACCTACGCATAGAATGTATTCTTTAATCCGCGCGCGAGAATTCAACAATACATTCTATGCGTAGGTTTTTCAAGATTTCTTAATTGAAAATGTAACACTATTTCGAAAAGTGTCAAATTTCGAAAGACGTATGAAATTTTTCGAATAATGTCAAATTTCGAAAATAATCAAAATAATGAATAATTGTCAAGTCACAGAAATTGTCAAATTTTGAAATAAATATCAAATTGTCCAATTATTTCAAAAAGTTTTAAATTTCAGATAGTGTCAAATATCGGAAAAAGTGTAAAAATTTAAATAAGTGCGAAAATTCGAAAAAATTGTCAAATTTTTAATAAGTGTCAAATTTGGAAATGTACAAGTTTTGCAAAAATGTCATATTTAATTTTGAATAAGTGCCAAATTTGCCAAAAGTGAGAAATTTTGCAGAAAAATGTTCATACATGGACAAAAACTACCACGTCCTCGTCGTTTATCTGGATGACGCTAAGTGTGGGACCATAAATATTTAAAAAATTTATAATTTTGCCAAAATTTGACATTTTTGTTTTCGAAACTAGGCACTTTTCCGTTTTTTTTTTTCTCGAAATTATACATTTTATTCGAAAGAACAACATTTCTTAAAATTTCAAGATTTTTTTAAGATTTATGCATATTTTGTGTTTTCTAAATTATTTTTTTTCCAAGATTTCGTTTTCAATATTTTTCTTTCAAGATTTTGGTTGTTTCAAGATTTTGATATTCAAGCATTCGGACCGCTCCTTGTGGGACCATAAATATTTAAAAAATTTATAATTTTGCCAAAATTTGACATTTTTGATTTGATTCGAAATTAGACACTTTTCCTTTTTTTCTCGAAAGTATACATTTTAATCGAAAGAACAACATTTCTTAAAATTTCAAAACTTTTCAAGATTTTGTTTTTAGATTTATGCATATTTTGTGTTTTATAGATTTTTTTTTCAAGATTTTCGTTTCAAGATATCGTTTTCAAGATTTCGTTTCCAAGATTTTTTTTTTAAGATTTTTTTTTCAAGATTTTGGTTGTTTCAAGATTTTGGCCTTCAAGCATTCGGACCGCTCCCTGTGGGGCCATAAATATTTAAAAAAATTTTAATTTTGTCAAAATTTTACATTTTTGTTTTCAAAATTACACTTTTCCGTTTTTTTCTCTAAATTATACATTTTAATCGAAATTTCTTAAAATTTCAAAATTTTTTAAAGTTTTTTTTTTAGATTTATGCATATTTCGTGTTTTCTAGATTTTTTTTTAAGATTTTCGTTTCAAGATTTCGTTTTCAAGATTTTTTTTTTCAAGATTATTTTTTCAAGATTTTGGTTGTTTCAAAATTTTGACCTTCAAGCATTCGGACCGCTCCCCGAATTTTGTTGAGTTAACCTCAGTTTAATTTGACTAGAGTTTACGCTCGCACTGAAAAATTGGCCCTAACTTGTTTTTTACTTACGACAAAAACCTCTAACTGCAATAAAAACAAGTAGTTTTGAAAAATTCTATGAAGATTTTTTTACTTTGTGAAACATTTTCCTTTGTTACAAATATTTTCCAGTTACACTAGCAAAAATGTTTTAGAATTTGTTGCAGCTCTTATTTTAGATGGTCTGATATGGACTCTGCGTTAATTACAAAGGACTTTGGAAAGGATTTTCGATTTTTTTAGCTAAACAAGTTTCCTTTGAATATACTTGGTACCAAGAATGTGAAGTTTATGAAAATGGCCACCAAATTTGGAGCTTGTTAAATGTTCGACCAGGTCGCAAAAATGGTGATCCAACAGTTTCGCGTCTAAAATCCTTTTTACGAGCCCATCGACACCGTTAAATTCAATGTTGACTTTCGACCGAAATTATACCGACCTCCCCGATAAAATTCAAAAATACATTGGACATACGACACCTGCCCAGTTGCATGTAACTCAACTTTCAATCGCATCGAACAAGTGAAAACATCTACAGGAACTAAAAGCTGTAATTTCTACCGAATATCATCACTTTTATGATAACATCATACACAAATCTGTGATCACAAGGAATAACGACTAAACTCAAAGTATCGTAAAAAACGATATTTTACTTGCACGAACTATGACCCATTTTTTTTAAATATATGAACCGTTACAAACAAAATATGTGCAGACATAAGTGACCATCAATTCTGGGCAAAAAATGGATATCTGAATACTTCCAAAAATTGGCAATAAAGTAAAATCCATATCGCTTTTTTACGATATTTTGAGTTTAGTCATTATTTCTTGTGACCACAGAAATAATATAAAAACATAACTTTACTTGAGATTCCCATGTAAATATATCAGTATCTTTGACTTTTAACTTTCCTTTTTTTTTGTTAAATTCGAAAATTGTCGAAAAAAACATCAACAATAAAAACAGCAAAGTTTTAACTGTTGATCTTCGACTAAAAATTGCGTTTTTTACTACTATGCAAATACCTCTATCTGCACTTATAGTAATTGTTTTCTGGACATAAACCACTATCTGCCATAGCAGCTAAACTAGCGCAAAATTATAAAAAAATTTTATGCACAGTGGTCCGTTAACCCTTTTGAACAACATTGTATAAGATTAATTTTTCACAAATTGTTAAATAAGAAAATGAAAGGGTTTCTTCGCTCTCCTGAAAACTTGTACTTTTGCAGATAGAGGAAAATGAAAATAAGCGCTTGATATGGGCATTTCCACAGAAAAGTCTACCGTCAATTTAAACTTATTAAAAACTTATTATTTTATGATATTATCTAAGAGAAACATTTTAATTTTATTAATTTAAGCAAGTTATACATAAAATCATTCACCATGATAATCAACTCTTCTGCACTGTTTCGCAAATGTAGTTTTTCTTTTTCGTAATTGTTTAGTAAATGTTTCGTAAACTTTTTGTTTTCATTATTTAGCTTAATGTAGTGCTACTTAAATACTACGCAAATATAAGAAAATCTTTTTGAATATTAGACTTTTTCATACCTTTTTTTTATAATTTTTCTTTCATGACCAATGTTATTGTACATTTGAGGGTTATGGGAAATAGCAATCAAGGTTTCGAATTGAACTGTTCACTAAACTAGCGGTCAACGGTTGTTCTAATTGGCTGATTGCTTTTATTTTTAGTTTTAAAAAAATTTACTTCAATATTTTTTTCATAGACTAACAAATTCAGATGATGAAATTTTGCTAATAATATAATAACGTCTTTTACATTAACAATTAACAAGAATAAAGAATGTAAGAATAACCTTTAATTTTATCTAGTACAGTAAAAAATATTTAATAAATTCAAGTTTTTAAAGACCTCTAACAACACATATGACAACTTTGAATACAAATTGTAGTAAAACTTTGTCATATATCCAGCGAAAATGACAAATAAAATTATTAGGGGTATTCACGATGTAATGTAAGGATTTATTACCTGTAATGAAAATTTAAATAAAATAAAATAAATAAATGTCTTTTTTTGTATTGGTTTTTAGCATTCAGTTTATATTTAATTGATTTGAGAATTTATATATTTGAATATTTCTCTCCGAATACTATAACACAAATTACACTTGTAATATTTTAAGTATAAAATTATAAAAATTTACTTTCTCCGTTTTTCCAATGGAAAATAAAACTATTTACCTTTTTTTATTTTGTTTTATTTATTCTCTATTTTAATGTTTTTGCTATGAAAAGATAACCAATATTTTTAACCAAAACATGTTTTAATTTTTTTCTTTTCTTTAATTACAATTAGTATGAATACCAATATGAGGTAAAAGATCCAGAAAAGGAATTATTCTTTAATAAAAATGAGCAAGGAGATGCAGCTGGTAAAGTAAGTATGAAAATTATTGGAAATACAAGATCTAAACTCCATCCAACATTTTTAGGTATCTGGTCAGTACTCAGTCTGGTTGCCTGATGGACGACTCATGACTGTCGCTTACACTGTCGACGGTGAAAATGGATTTGTACCCAAAGTGACCTTTGACACCAACAACCCTCTAGGCTAAAGAGCAGCTAAATAACTAGTAACATTGCAAGTAGGACAATGATTAACGTTAAAATCATAGAAGATGTTGTGCATAGCAAGGGTAACAGGAAACTTATTTACATACATTTTTTTTTAAACAACAACACACGATTCTATATCTTATTTCATCTTTGTCATCTTCTTTAATAAATTTATTTTTTATTACTCAAAGATTTACTTTAAAGGTACCAAAATCAAATGGAACAAATCTAGAATAATCTCAATTTAACCCATAATATTTATAGTATATGTAATATATACCACTAATATAAAAAAATATTAGAAGAAAATATGTCATAAAATAGACAATATGTCATTATACACAGTTAATAATTGTATAATATAAATACACTCAGCAAAGGCTTGTTCGCGATGTGTTATATTAAAGATTCAAATGATTCGTACTTTACTCATATTGCCAAAATGTACAAAAATAAAGTGGTCGTATTTAAATACATTTCAAAAAATAAATTTAAACATTTGTGTTTAGTTATTAGGTATGGAGTGGCAGAACTGGGTTGTGCTTAAGGTAAGACCAAGTTCCAGGATCAGTTATGGATTATCAAAAACGTTCTTGCCATCCAGTTTTTCCTCTTCTATTATAGTTTTATAAAAGAAATGCAGACCCGACGGAGCAACGCACTTTCCATTCAATGAAAATAAAAAATATGCAGTTTTGTGATAGACATATTTGCAAAAAAAAAAGTGAGAAAAAGTTTTTGTATCTTGTAAAATATGAAAAAGAACATTACCACTGATGTTAATGCACAGAAATTTACAGAATTAAACTGCAGACCAAACAATAAGGATAATAAAATCAAACTGCATGAAAAATAAAACTAAATAACTTTTTCAATTTTGAGTCATCCGGTGTAAAAACTTTTCTGAAAAAATGCCGTTTTATCAATTTAAGTATTTTTTTATTTATTTATTAAGACTTATAGTGTGATTAATTACATCGATAAGCATAGTTTTGACTTTTCTAGGCGAGGCAGTAGCTCAGGCGGCTTATGCCTTTGGCCAAGTTAAATGAACAATGATATCAATTAAGTTAAGAAATCATCGATTCTGAAGATTATACAAATTATAAAACGAAATTCAGAGTTAAAAATTGCTTAAATCAACTATGAAAGATTTAAATTAACAGCTTGATATAATAGGTTTATGTTGCAAGGTAAATTAAAGACTAATAAATAAAAAACTTATTTTATTGCCACATACAAGCTAAGTGTCGCAAACATTGAATGTTATTTTAGTACAAACATAACAGTATTTAAATATTCATAATGAATGCTCATCGTAGTCTTCTTTAGCCGCTGGAACTCCCTCCCCTTCCGCAACAACAACCTGATCGCTTTCGATTTCGCGCTCCGCCTCGTTTTCATTAAGCATCTCTGTAAGCACTTCAACAAGATTACGTGCTTCTTCGAGCATTTGACGTGATGTATTAAGCTCCTCCTCCAGGCCTTCAATGCGTTCGTGAAGCTGCTGATTTTCTGTAAGCGAATTCTCGAGTGCAACACGTCGTTTCTCTGCTAACTTTTCCCAGTAAGCTTCCCCAGGATGCTCACTACTTGTAAGATCTTCAACAGTGATTGCTTCGTTACTTTTCTTTGGACTTGTCTGCGTCTCAACAGCACGCGTTTCAGTTTTTTTTCGCTTGGCGTGATCTGTCGAAGCCAATGCGATATCAGTTGCACTGAAAAAAGTAAAAACAAATTTTGCTGTAAACATTGCTTTAATAAGTTTACAATGAGGTCTTTAGGAATCACGCATATTTTTGGAACGCATAAACAAAGAGCTACTTACGCCTTGATGCGACTCAGCTTGTCAATAAGCGGACGCCCGGCTAGGTTTTCTTTGTCGGTCGCACCCGACTGTAAAACTTTAAGCGTCTTTCTTTGATTTTTAAGATGTTCCTAGAGGAATAACATATGAGCATGAAAATTAGTAATGAAAATGATGCCTATACAAAATTATTGAACAAATAACGAACTATGGAAGTGAAGCATATTTGTATAAGCGGAAGTCTTGTATGTTCATTTGTATAAAACAAAGGCTCGTTTACCTGCTGTTCTGCAGCCGTTTCGACTTGGATAAACACTTTCTTCGCGGCAACATTAGACATTTTCATAGGGTAATTAAAAACGTCGTTTATATCTCAGATGTTAAATTTGAAGCAAATCAGTTTTGTGGAAGCAAATTTAAAATATAAATTAATGAAATTTCTTAACATGGCATCCCTTCGTCACAAATAGTTTAAGCGCGAAAAATCACATAATACGAATGAAGTTGGCTCTATTAATTTTTCTTCTTATTGAGAGTATCAGTATTGCATTTTCAAAACTTATCGCAACCATGGTAAAAATAAAAGGTAAACTCATACCCACGGCAGAACTAAAGCCTTCTGCACACTTAACACGTAACGAAACTATAAGATATAACTTCCCTGTGTTTTTATGTATACATGCACACTAACCGGCGACGAAACGGTAACGACTGTTGACGCCACCGAAAAAAACGGTGGCTATAAAACAAAAGAATTCTGACCGGCTTGTCGTTCGCTTTGCTTACAAAAATTAGAATAAATGCCGAAAAATTAATTAAACTTGTTCGCGAAAATGCTTTTTTATATGACATGACTTACAAAAATTATATCTATATAACACTCAAAACTCAATTGTGGAATAAAATTAATTTTTCTGATTTTTTTTTTTATTAATATTTTTGCCGTAAGTGTTCCCGTAAGTGTGTATTAAACACTCCGTCGCATATTTATAGTCGTTTCTTTACGTGTCGTAAGTGTGAAGAAACCTTAAGAGTAGGCTCATTACTCATCTCTACTGCTGATGACGTAGTTTTGAAATCCACCAAATTTTTCTCAACCGTTGAGACTTTAATGCTTCTATAGCAAAAAAAAACTCACCAGTAGAGAAATTCGTTTTGAATGAGATGAGCAGTGGATCTGACAGTTTTTACATATATTTTTGGGAAGTTTTTTTTTGTGCTACACACGTTGTTAACTTTTTCTAAAAATAAAGAGCACATATTTAAGTATAAAATACATAGAACACTCATTCATAAATGACTTATAAAAACTCATCGTTTATAGTTAAAAACTACTTTTATTTTATTTTTTGATCAATATAGCAGATTTTTAGCTTAAATCATTACTTAACGCATTCATTTTCAACTGATTGTATCAGTTCTCAAATGCTAAGGAGCAGTAGCGAATTTCTCTACTAGTAGAGAATTCAAAACTCTACTCACCACACTAATAATACGTTTACACCAAAACTAAAACACGTTTTATGGCTATTGTCTGTAACCAGCCACGAGCCACAACAACAGAAACAAAAAAAAAAGTCATAAGCCACAACAGTCGCAACAAAATACACCGTTGTTACATTTTCCACACTACAACGACACTGCATTTTGTGTGATAAGTGACTTGGCATTGAAATTGTTAACTTCCGAAAGGAAAACAGCAAGTAAACAGTTTTTGTGGAGTCAACGATCTGGCCTTGGACAAGTACTTGAGGTGCTGAACAGTTTTTGTGGAGTCAACGATCTGGCCTTGGACAAGTGCTTGAGTTGCTGAACAGTAAAGTTTTATTTTATATATGTTATTTTTTTTTGTTGTATTTATTGCATTGATAAACATAATACATAACACTGTAGGGTAATATTTTGGTGTAATTTCTGCTTAAGTAATAAGTACTTGTTAATTTTCATTTTCAAATTATATTTTAAAATAATATCAAAAATATTTATATATATCAAAAATTTTCATCATTCTGATTATTGTTCTTCAAGCGTTTTCTGAATTCAATTTATAAAATAAATTGTTAAATATTATTATACAAATATATGTGTTTCAAAATAAATTGCATGGCAAAATAAAAATACAAATATTAACTACCACAAACACTAGTGTAGTTGTATTGATATATGTTTTTCAGTTTTTTATGTCTTTCATATAATTTTATTTCTGTACTACAGATGTACATATTGTATTTAATTTTATATAATTTATAATAATCGAATCAAATGTTAATGTAAGAAATCTTGCTCAATAAATTCAGTTATCTTTCAATAGTGAACGCGTTCAGTTTTTCAATTCTCTAAACCCAAAATTGTGCACAAGTACCAAGAGCTTGGGCACAAAAAAGGTAACAAGTTAACAAAGGTAAAAAATCAGGTGTATAGGTAACAAGAGCCTAGATACAGAGGTGGACAAAGTAGTCCATCGTGCTCAATAAAAAACAGCTATTGTGTGTTATCTCAAAACACGACTGTATACACCGCCTTTTTACGTTTTAGTTTGACGTTTATGTTTTCTTACTGTTAACTTTTTGCTTTTGTTTTGCACATTTTCGTGAAAAAATTAAGCTTTGACGGCTTGAGGTGTTGCCACCTTTCATTTTTACCATGATATGTTTCGACCTTTACAGTGTTTTAATGGTGTTTTATAATAAAACGCACTGTGAGGTGTTTTAAATTTTGTATGGTAAAACACTCAAAGTAAGTCGTGTTTTGACTCTTAAACGCGATAAATTCTCAAAACACGTTTGGAGGGTTTGGTGTAAACGCACTATAATAGAAACAAAGTAATAGAGAATGACTCACTTTGACGTCACGTTCTCTACCAGTAGAGAGATAATCGGTAGAAAAGTGTTGCAGAAGCGAGCTACAGATTGGAATAAAAATTAACCCTCTAATGCTTAAGAGTGCCTTGAGGTACTTTTCACAAAAGTCGCACTTATGGCAAATCTAACAACTTTTTAGTAAAAAGTTTTTTTACAGTTCCTAACAGATGTAGTTAAATATTTGTAAAAGCTTTGCAAGCTCTTAAAAGCTCCTTTCTATAACCATTTCAGCACCCTCTAATACATTTGTGCGGGTAAATTTCTGTTATGATAACGTGCTTGACTTTCACATGTATGATTGTTTGTTTCTTACACTTCAGTTATTTTACCTTTCTATCCACATATGTGGATAAAGCAAAGCCATTTATAAAATAAAATTGAAATTAACAAATCTCAAAGGTACCACATAATAGCTGCATTTTACCAACATCCAAATCCAATTTCCATACAAACTAGATTTTGTGAATTTGTAGTTTGGAACATCACAGCCAGTTGGCGTTATAATGAATTAAGTGATCGGAAAAAGCATTGTTAGCATTCTCATGTTTGAATTCAACGCCATCTAGTTTTCAAATACTTCTCATGAGTAGCAAATCAAAATCCAAATCCAGATTTGGATGTTGGAAAAAACCGCAGCTAATGTTAGGATATCCAAAACAGTATCTTGAAGTCGATTGCCCGCAAATAATACGATAACTTAACTGTCATATCGGTGGCGTCGATTCAATGGACGGATTGATGGGCTGTTGCCATATTAGACAAGACACAGGGAAGCCAATTTATTCCTTTGATCCGACATTTGACCAATTTTTACAAAAGAAAAAACAAATGTTTCTGACTTTTCTTCAAAAGTTTCAACTTTTTAATTAAGTCCTGTTCCCGTACTTTTTGCAATTTTTCACGCAAAGAGAGCAGTTTTCTGCTTACTCTCTCAAATTTTATAAATTGCTAATTTCTGATACAAAAGTACGGGAACAGACCTAATATAACAAGATTTTTTGAGTTAACATGAACAATTCAATTAAGGCTGTTCACAGTTTGAATACATTAGAGGCTTTCGAATGGTCCAACATATTGGACCAACATGGCAGATTGGACAACATGTAGTGCATGCGTAAGCTAAAATAACAGTTGGTCCAGCATGTTTGATGAAAAACAGAAACCTTTGATTTTTATCTGGCGATCGTTCAACATGTTGGACGTGTAAATGCCTGTTGATCCAACTTGGTGCATTTTTTCATTTCAATTGTAGCATCAGCGAATGAACAGCAAAAAAAGCGAACAAATATTAGAAAAAAATAAGTGAAAAACGTTCACAACTATATATTTTGGATATAATTAAATTTTATCAAAGTTTCTCTGAAATATGTTGTATTACTGCTCGATTGTAAGAGCATCTAATGGCGTTTTCTTTTCTCGCCAGAGCGCGCAGAATTTTTTAAATTTTGACCTGAACTCTAAAAATGTTGACCTGTTCTTAGTCGAGAAAAGAACATAAAAATGCAACTTCTATTTCAATGTTGTGTTGGCTGCCATGCTATATCGAGAAACATCAAATAAATTGCAGAAATCTTCCGTGAAATAGCAATCCAGCAATTCATTTTTAATAAAACAGACCACTGATGTGGTTATTTCGTTAATATCAGCCATTTTATGTTTACTTATAATACATTTTTGTAAAGAAGAAGCTCACTGTTTAATAAAATGTAAATACAATGTTCGATATTTTCTAAACATGTCACTATTTTGTTTCTTCAGGTGGTATCATTTGAGGGCAGAACTCTGAAACCGTTGATCTTGAGAGTGCAAAACTTCTGCATTTTTTATACTTTTCAGGTCAAAATTTTTGAGAAAAGAACACGATTTATCTTTAGAGGTCAACATTTATTTGAGAAAAAGTGCAACACAAAAAGTGCATAATTCTCAAAGAAGGCAGAAAAAATGCGGATTTTTTTCGAGAAAAGGAAACGCCATAAGAATTGTTTAGCTATTTGGCAGATGTGCTCTGCTCACGGTTGCCAACTCAAATTCCCACGAAAAAACCTTTTTCCCACAATAGCAAAAATTAATAACCACAAAAAGTACCATGGTATAAAATTTAAATAAAAATCCCATCGTAATTAAAATAAGCCACATAAAATCCTACGGACATTTAAAATAACCACGAAAATCCCACGCAAATAGAAAAACCACGAAAAATCCCTTTTTTATATAAAAAAACCACGATAAGTCCCATTTTTATTAAGAAACACCACAAAAAATCTCTCTTCTATTAAAAATTACCATAGTCCAAATTAGTTTTTAGTCTTTAAAAAGCAAAATACAATCACAAAATTCTTATCTTTTTGACAATTATTGGTCAGAACGGACCGCATCAAAAGCAAAATCCTATTCGACTGAAAATTCGATGAACAACGAACATTTCGACAGGGTGCGACGTTCGATGCTCGTTGTTCGATAACCAGCGAAGATTACGTCGAAAGTAACTCGTAATAAGGGTCAATCACAAATCAATTTTAAGATATACTAATTTTGTATATTGATAAAAAAAGAGAAAAAATTCACTGAAACATATTTTCCCAAAGAAAGGAATTATGTCAAGAGTGAAAGAACTTCCCACCAAACCAAAGTAACCAAAGTCTTAACGAATTCGTTGCGAAAATCATATAGATGGGTTGAGACGATTTTAACAATGAACAAAATATAAAAAATATACACTCTTATGTATATATTTTTATACATATTTTAACTGAAAAATAAAAATAAATCCTTCAAAACAAAAAAAATCCCACAAAACAAAAAAAAAATCCCACGTGAATTAAAAAAACCACACTCAATTAAAAAATCCCGTGGGAATTCCCATTTCCCACGGCAATTAAAAATAACCACAAATGGGATTTTTCCCACAAGGGTGGCAGCCGTGGCTCTGCTTGAGATTTTGCAATTAATGATGTTGTTTCACAAGTTGGGTCGTTCGAACGCTCAATCAAATTGTCCCGTTAGTTTCTCATCCGACTTATCGTACAACATGTCGTCCAATATGCTGGACCATGCGAAGCCCCTATTAAGTGCTGCCATTCATTGTCGGGGTTCACATGGTCCTACATATTGTCACGCATTGTAGGACAAGCCTCGTATTTGACCGTTCGATATGCCCGAGCAAACGAGCATCGTGTAATATCGGCAATTTAGCCGACTGACAACATGTTGTCTTGATATTTAAATGTTTCAAATTCAAGGCCATAACACCAGGCATGACAACAAGTAGGATCGTTGTAATCCCGCAATTTCTAACATAAAAGGGGGTTTCTGACTATCCTACCTGTGGAATGGACATGTAGAACGGCAGAATAACGGGAAAGTCTGTTCGAGCTTCCGGAATATTCGAGCTTTCAAGAAAATAGCAATGGCAAAACAATTTCTTTCTGTTTTATAATTTATGAAGCTTACTTCTATAAAGTTTAATGAACTCCATTAAAAAACAGTATGCGAACCATCTGCCATTTTTTAAACATTCAACTTTGCACTCTGTTTACGTTTTTTTTATATGTTCACTCCACGACATTTTTTTTAGAATGAGCTGGCACATGTAGGATTGGCCAGCACAAAAAATTAAAATGTTTTGATTTTGCTTTCGCTCTTCTTACGTGTCCATCCGACCTGTCACTACCATCCTACATGTAGGATAGTCCGAACCCCCTAAACACGTCAATATTTTCACTGAATGAACATACCCTCTGAAGATTTTCAAAATGGCCTTCAGTGTTGAAGTAAACCGTCGCCGAATTTTATAGTTTAAATACGATAAGACACTAAATTAATAGACATTTACGCTTTAAATAGATATCTTAATATAGTGTTAGTATAAGCCACAAGGTTAACGACTTAAAATTGCAAAACCTCGTTTTCTATTACAACTTGGATTTCAAGGAACTTCCAAGAGCTGTTTTTCATTGCTCTCAGCCATCTGTCATTTCATAGCTTCACATGCTGCTGTAATTCGTTTGTAGTCTAGCTTGTGTTTAAATACAAAACGAAGAAACGTCTCTTGGATTGAGGTGATACAATAAAATTCAACGATAGGCAGGTGTTGCCTTATGACATCATATCAACCGACACCTGTTTACAAGCTTTAGCTTCAGAATGATCCTTAATGGCCTCAAATGGTAATTCGAGTGCACGAGAACCTCTTGATTTAGGTCTTACAGAAAGTGATGCGACGCACTTTCGGCTACGTAACGATATACATTCCACTGAATACATCACTTGCTTGAGTTGCGGAAATAAATTTGCCTCTACCACCAAAGAACAAATCTACGAGCACTACCGTGAGCAGGAGCATCCACGTTCTTACGGCAGCTGCCTTTACTGTAAAGGAAAAGTTCACCAATTCTATCGTAGCGAAAACAACAGTACCGAAATCTATCATAACTGCTTCAAGTGGAAGCGTGGTGAAAATAGGTGAAGATGGATGCAGACATGGAAACAGACCACGACACAATATCTTTGGCGGAACGACTTGACAGTGTTAGTGGTGACTCAGCTGTTGAGGGGGAAGGTGAATACTCCGAGTACTCGGACGCTGGAGCAGGTGATGATGACACCAACAGCTTAAGTTCAAAAACAGCTGGTGGGTGTGGCAAGCGCTGGTCGAAATCTGAGGACAATTTATTAAAGCGTTTAGTTGAACAACATGGGGATCAATGGGAACTATTTGCTCCACATTTCAAAGATCGTTCCGAGCAGCAAGTTCAGCAAAGATGGGCCAAAGTTCTAAATCCGGATCTAATAAAAGGTCCGTGGACACGGGAAGAAGATGAAAAGGTTGTGGAGTTGGTACGTCGTTTTGGTCCGAAAAAGTGGACCTTGATAGCACGATATCTCAATGGACGCATAGGTAAGCAATGCCGTGAGCGATGGCATAACCATCTTAACCCTAATATAAAAAAGTCAGCTTGGACAGAGGAAGAAGACCGCATTATATACCAAGCACACATGGAGTGGGGCAATCAATGGGCTAAGATAGCAAAATTATTGCCTGGACGCACGGATAACGCTATAAAAAACCATTGGAACTCCACCATGCGTCGAAAGTATGACAACGATAGAAACAAGGTATACGTGAGACAGTGCTCCGATCTAAAAAGTTCACGCTCCAATTTGAAAACGTTAATAAAAACAGGTGGTGTTTACAATACTGGAGGGCTTGCATTAAGCCTATCAGCTCAAATATTGCAGCGCCCACAACAACAGCAAATAAATACATATACAACGGCTTCTTACGATAACTGCGAAGAGCAGCCTTCAACTTCAACAGCATCTAAACAACAAACAAATGTCGCTAATAAAGTACCACACGGTCGCGCACCCAATATATTAAAAAGAGCACGACAGCAGCAAAATCTAGAGAGAATAGCTGCAAATTCTACCGATACTCTTGGTGTACCAAAATCCGAAGTCAAGCTACCTGATTCTCCAGTTATGACGCCTATTAAACTTTTGCCATTTTCACCTAGCCAATTCCTGAATTCACCTTGTCTCACAACTTTTGATGACATGAACCTCAGGGCTAGTACACCTGTTCACAAAACATACAATCGTGTCGGAATGGAAATAAAAAAAGAACTAGATAGCTCTTCGATCGAAACTCCGCATAAAAGTAAATTTATTTTTGTCTTTTTAGTATGTGCTAATCATATGTTTTAATCTTTTAGGTTTCATTGGTCCTCGGACACCCACACCATTTAAAGATGCTCTAGCGGCACTTGGTAAAAAACGGCGAGGTGAACGCTACGTTCCACCAAGTCCTTCTAGTCTTGTCGAAGATCTTGCAGAAATCATACATGATGAGCAGTTGAATGATACGAACAATACGCAGAAACCAATTAAACAGGAATATATCTCTGCCGATTCATCCGCGACAAGTATTACAGCCTCGGAGAGTCAGCTGCCTCCACCAAAGAAAGCACGAAAATCGCTTATAACCAGCTGGGGTGAAAATATTATGCCGACAGTTAATGAAATAAAACTAGAGAAAAAATCGATGCCCTATGAAACAGAAACTCCAAGCAAATTTCTTACATCCACTGACTCTATCGCATTCTCACCTACCAGCATTATTATGAAAGACACACTCTGCAGCGAGACTGACCTATTGTTAGATACAAATGAGGAGTCGAAAAAAGAAAACAGTCCACAACAAGCTTTGCAGTTTTTGCAGCAAAGACAAAGCGGGCAGTATTTGGATCCGAAATGGGAAAAACTGGCTTGTGGTCAGACAAAGGATCAGCAGTATATGGTGCAACAAGCGCATGCTTGTCTTAAAAACCTTTCGCTCATGCCGAGATCACTAAACTTTGAAAAACAGAAGTAGTCTGTTCCTAAAGTTATTCGCTCACTGTTTAAGAAAAAAAAAAAATGCGTATTCCTAAGCTGTTAATTAATAGAAAATAATTTTGTTTATTACTTATTTTTACACAAGCATGCATTCGTTATAAAATGTATTTTATTTCTCTTAAATTATTTAATATAGGTATAAAGTAACATCGACTACGGTCGCATATTCTCATATTCCAATTTTTGCGATAATTATTGTACTTTAAACAGCGAAACAAACAAACCAACCCTTTTTATACATTAATTTTTTTTATGTTTTCTAAAACTACTCATATCTTTGAGGTTTTGTATATTTCAGAAACAAAATATTCATTTAATTATACATATATATTAAAATAAATAAAAAAATAAGTTGTTATTCGAAAAATATAACCTTTTTTGCATTGCTTCAGTTTTTAAGAACTAGCGAAGCTTCAGGACTAAAGAAAGTACAAATAGCAAGAATATAAAAAAAAATCCAGCAATTATGCAGAAACGTTAAAAACGTTATCTAATAAATTAGATATTTTGACATTTAAGTGCACGAAAGATGCAAATGTTCCCAAAATGTTTCATTACCAAATCAGATCAATTTTTGTTTGATCTGATGTTGTCAGCTCATTTTTTATTTAATTTTTCTTTTAAATGAGCTATCAAACATTAAAATTAGACAAAAACTACTGGAGTTGTGATTTTTTACATTTGAAAAAAATCTCATTTTATGCCTTCGCAAAAATGCAAAAATCAAAAAATTTCATTGAAATGTAGAAATATCTTCTTAAACTATACTTAAAACAGGTAAAAAACGTGTGCGATGACGTTGAATAACCTGATCCTTATGAACTTTTTTGCTAGAAGTCTACCTTTTTGGAAATTTCGATTTTTGGTATTTTTAGGAAAAACGTCACCAAAAATTAAAGTTTTGAAAAAATCACCGAGAAATGGATTAAGGATAGTTTTGAGCTATTTCGTGCAAAAAATTATAAAAAACAAACTTCTGCTACCAAAGTTAAAGCTATTAAAACTTGACTTTTCCCAAAAATTCTCAAAGTGCCTGTTTCTGGCATTTCGAACACACAAAAAAAAAATAATAAAAAATCGAAAAAAACTATGTTTTTATTTGAAATTAATTAAAAAATAAAACAAATATTAATGATTTTATAAAGTTATGATTTTATAAGGTTATGATTTTATGAGCTTTAGGTCAAGTAATTTTATGAAAGAAAGCAATACCAACAAAAACGACAACTCTGTATAAAGTCAATCACACAGCAGACTAGACAGCCTATCTCGGAAATAGCTGCATTTCCTCTTCAGTAGTCTTGAGTGATTCTGCTGTGACCAGTCCACTGTTTACGTTCCATATGATTTTTGACATATGTGATAATAAACTCATCTGAAACATACGACGCTGAAAACAAGTGGATCTTATTTTTCTATTAGGGCTATTTCTGTCCGTGCAAAAAACTATTATTAACACCTGGATGTGAAAACTCTGCATCAGTTTCATCGCCTTCTAATTATAATTTTTCAAGTTCCTACTCTAAAAACCAGCATGGATCTAGTCATAGGTATTCTTTATATTATCAGAATATTGGTGGCATGAGATCTAAAATTAATAACTTTTTTGTATCCTCTTGTGGTTTAGATTTTGATATTATAATTTTTACAGAAACATGGCTGTCTAGCAGTCATCTAACTTCTGAAATATTCAATGGCTCTTCGTACAATGTGTTTCGTAAGGATCGCTGCTCTTTAACTTCTGGGCTTTCTCGTGGAGGAGGGGTTCTTATTGCAATTAAACACTCATTCTCCTGTACCCAGATTGAGCTTCCCTATAACAAAGTTGTTCTGCCGGCTGTTTTTGACATTGATCAGATTATCATTAAACTCTTTGTGGATCGTTTATTTGAACTTTTTATTATTGCAAGTTATATTCCACCTAGAAGCTCCCAGGAGCTCTATAATGCTCATTTCGATAACTGCCGTTCTGTTCTTGATAATCTCTCTAACTCTCAACATGTAGTATTTGTTGGGGACTTCAATCTGGGGAATATTATTTGGAAGCCTGACTGGGATGAATCTTACCTTCTCCCATTCAACGCACACGGTACAGTTGAAAACCTTTTAGTTGACTTTTTCACTCGTCATGACTTGGCCCAAATAAATGATATTTCCAATGATCTTAATCGAATTCTTGATCTTGTTTTTGTTGATAAAGAATTTGATTTTTCCTTAGAATCTCCTATCTCACCTTTGTTCCATGGTACCATCCATCATAAGCCAATTTTAATTGAATTTACATCTTATCAATACAAAAAAGCGGTCACTAGTGTGAACTTTTCGTTAAATTTTAAAAATGCGGATTTTAATGCGATGAATGCATTGTTGTCTTCAATTTCGTGGAATTCGGTCCTTGATAACTCGGACCTGTCTGTGGCTTATGAAAATTTTTTATCAATTTTAAAGGATTCGGTGAATAGATTTGTTCCCCGTTCTCAGATATCAAAAAATAACAACCCTCCTTGGTTTAATAAAATGACTTACCAACCTCAAGAACAAAAAAAACAAAGCTTTCAAACATTATAGATGCAGTAATTCTAATAGTGATCTGAAGTCCGTTTACCTATCTCTCCAGCTTCAATTTGACACTCTTAACAAATTTCTTTATAACTCTTACATCAGTTCGACTGAACTGACCATCAAACAAAATAGCAAACATTTTTGGATTTTCATTAACAATAAAAGGAAAACTAATGGTCTACCCAATTCTATGTGCTATCTTAGGTCCTCCTCTGATAGTACTCCATCTATCTGTAATTTTTTTGCCGATTACTTTAAATCCGTTTACTCTCCTGTAACTATATCTAATTCTGTGAATCCTGGTACACCTTTTGATTCTATTTTGGATCTAGGCGACCTATCATTTTCCCTTTCGGACATAAAATCCGGTCTAGAAAACCTCAAAAGTAGTTCATCGGCGGGTCCTGACGGTGTGGCTCAAATTGTTTTAAAGAATTGCGCATCTTCATTAGCTAATCCTCTTTTTATGATTTTTAAAAAATCAATTTCTGAGGGATATTTTATTAACAGTTGGAAAATATCTCACATTATTCCTATCTTTAAGTCTGGTGCAAAACAAGAAGTTAAAAATTATAGGCCTATTTCTAAATTATCGTGCATCCCCAAAGTCTTTGATAAAATTGTGTATGATAAATTATCTTTTCATGTCAAAAATATAATGTCACCGGTTCAGCATGGTTTCATAACTGGAAAGTCTACTGTATCCAATTTAACCCTTTTTTGTAACTCTGTGATGCGTAATTTTGAAGCCGGCTTACAAACTGATGTTATTTATACCGACTTTGCTAAAGCGTTCGACAAAGTTGACCATAATCAACTTATTCTCAAACTTTCATCTCTTGGTGTTCACTCAAATCTCCTCAATTGGTTCAAATCCTACCTGTCAAATCGCATTCAACTAGTAAAAGTTAACGACTGCCTATCTTGCCCCTTTGTCGCTACATCTGGGGTTCCGCAAGGCAGCCACCTTGGGCCTCTCCTGTTTCTGCTGTTTATTAACGACCTACCATTAGTAGTTAAATATTCTCATTGTCTTTTATTCGCTGACGACCTCAAACTTTTCCGCTCTATAAATTCTTTTGCTGACGCCATTTTTCTTCAAAAGGACATTGAGTCTATCTTTGCATGGTGCGAGTTGAATAAACTGCCCCTTAATATCTCTAAATGCCAATGTCTTTCATTTTATAGAGCTTCATTGCCTTTAATAAATAGTTATTTTATAAACTCTTGTGAACTAGAAAGAGTTTCCTGTAAGAAAGACCTCGGAATTTTGTTTGATACTCGTTTAAATTTTAAAGAACATATTAATCTCGTCATTAACAAGTCTAATTCTATGTTAGCCTTTTTAATCAGAAACGCAAAAGAATTTAAAGATCCCTACACCCTCAAACTTCTCTATACTTCTCTGGTTAGACCTCATCTGGATTATTGCTCAGTTGTCTGGAATCCTTACTCGTCTACCCAAGCTCTAAGAATCGAAAGGGTTCAAAAGAAATTTACGAGATTTATGGTTTTCCAATTAAACTGGAATCTTCCTGAGCCTCTTTCCTATAGTACAAGGTGTGCCCTGATTAATATTACTTCATTGAAGTCTAGGCGCCGAATTCAATCTATTATTTTTGTTCATGACTTGGTCCACTATCATATTCAAGACCCTACGCTACTTGCAATGCTGGACTTTATTTCACCATCTCGGCATCTTCGTAGTCAGTTTAATTTCCGTGTTCCATTCCATAGATGTGTTTATGCTCGGAACGAACCGATTACTCGTTGCATTATTGAGACGAATCAAATCTTGCCATTCATTGACATTTTTAACTCTACCACAAGAATGTGTTTTAAATCTCATCTCATGCTTCTACCAACATTTTATTCTAGTTAATCATATTCTTTTTGGCATTATTTACTCTATTCATCACTTTATATTTAATTGTGCTTTATTTATTTTAATGTCATTTAATTCTTTGTAAGTTTTGTATTCAATCTTGTGATAAATCTTTATTTCATTAAAGTAAAGTAACATTTTACTTATTTCTTTTTCTCTTGTCATTATATTTATTAAATAAATTTTGTTAGTGTAATTTAGTGAATTTTTAATGTATATATCTTGTTCATAAGTAGTCTGTAAGAGTTGTCTCTGTTTGATGAAAATACAAATACAAATACAAATACAAATACAAATACAAATACAAATAATAAACTCATCTGAAACATACGACGCTGAAAACAAGTGGATCTTATTTTTTGGTCAAGCCCTAAAGTTTATAAGAGCTGTGTATGCACTGGCTCCTCCTTCTTTACCAAGAAGAAAAGATTTTAAAATTTTATCACTTGGAAAATACTTCTATTATTTCAAATCCTTCTAAAAAAAGTTGTATACAAAAAGTCTTGCCCAATTCAGAGTTTTGCAAATTTTTGTTATCCAAGTCAAAAATCACTTCTTAGGGTCGATAGTTGTCATTGCTTTTACTTACGCTACCCAATTACTACGCAGATCTAAAAAAACCTTTTTAAAAATTAGATAATTTCATTACTCTTTTTAATATTTTTTGTACAAATCGTACGTTATGCCAGTTTGAAAATGCTCATATATAGTTTGCATTTTATTTAGAACTATCTTTTCTAACCAAACTCATTTTCTGTAATACGTTTAACAGTAGCGTGGCTTATCTGCGTTCACTGCAAGAAACATGCGGCTTGACTCTCTTTCTATTCTGAAAAGTGCGGAACTGATTTGGTGCATATTATGGCCAATAATATCAATATCATCAGCATACGCAAGTAGCATAACGCTCTTATAGAATATTGTGTCATTACTTTTCAGATCAGCAGCTCACATTATCTTCTCCATCATTAAGTTGAAAAATTGCTCAATAAGAAATCACATTATTTGAAACCTCGTTCTGTAACAAATGGTGGGAAGAGGTCCTTTCCGGATTAGTTTTGTAGGTATACAAAATTCAGACGTGATGAGGTATAGGTGATTTATTATTGGATGTCGAAGGCGGCTTTGTAGTCGAAAAAAGATGGTGAGGTGAGTTTCGATTTGTTTTTTGCCACTAAGCCTTATGTAATTTTACCATTGGGCGAACAGAAATATTAATTCAATTGAAAAATCATTATGTCTCAGATCGGATTTAAATCCGGTTCTTTAGCGATCACTGTAGGATATTCTTTGAGATTTTTATTACTATGTGGTTGTTAAATAAAAGAGTACCACGACGGATTTTTATATCATATTTTTTGCTTGTGATAAAAGATTTTTTTGTGAGAAAGTAGGTTGGCATCTTTGAACCGCAGCAAATGAAAAATTCTACAAAAGCATTTATTCATTTCATCTGGCATCTTTGCTTGTACAGTGAATCAAAAAAGTTTAGTCTCAAAGCTATTTAAAATTTATATTAGTAAAATTTTATCCACAGAAAATATTAGTATGAGCATTTAAAATAGAAACTGTTTATTTCGTAATAACAACACAATATAATTAAATTGTTATTTTATTTATTTTAGGTTTGGGTCTGTTCGGAAATGCATCATGATGTACAACTGCTTTTGCAGCACAAGCGAAATGTTCGAAATTTTCCAATTTTGCATCAGTGCAAACATCAAACATTCTAAAATGCTTTTTTCTATCAAGCGTCACTCATCATTCGCATACAAAAAATTCACGCTGCAATTTGGACGCCTGAAAAATGCCATTTGTGAGCATACTGCAAATCGTGTTGCATTTCCCAACAGATCCTTTCTTTGATCTATTCCGTGTCTCTGTGCATAATTATTGCGCAGTCATCCAATTTTCATTTAATTTAAGTTAGTGTAGATCTTGATTTCGTGATAGATTAAGTAAAATCGTCAGCGGATCTGTAATAGTGGTTAAAGTTCGTAAAACAATAATAAATCCTTTCGTACAGAAAAAGTCGTATCGCGAAATCGATAAAATAGTAAAGCGATTATTTTCAAGTGTGCGTAACATAATAAACAATTATGTAAACAGCGGTAAAGTAGAGTGTTATAGCCGATCTTGGCAGCCAAAAATATTTACGCCACGACAGGAGTGAATTTTAGTGGCTGCAGTTGCTCAAAATCCAAAGATTTCGGCTGGAACTATACCATGAAATGCAGCAACGGTTTAAAAAAAGCTTTAATGCTCAAATAATTAGAAAAACACTAAATAAATATAGATATCATGGACAAGTTCCTCGTCGCAAACCGTTTATTTCAGCTTCAAACAAGAAAAAAAGGTTGTAGTTCGCAAAACCGCAAAACCTCACGTCGATGAGCCACATTCATTTTGGGATTGAATTTTATTTAGTGATGAATCTAAATAGAATTTATTTAGCTCGGATGGCGCTCGAAAATTTTGAAGAAAAGCTAACAAACAGCTAAAAGAAAATAATACAATTAAAACAGCGAAACAGGGTGGCAGCAACGTTATGATTGAGTGGTGTGTGGTGGTATCTGGTAGTTGGGAATCTCGTTTTTATTATTATTTGAATATTTTAAAGGAAAGTTTTGCACCCAGTGTTGAAAAGTTCGTCCAGTGTATAACAATATTTATTTCAACAAGAAAACGACCAAAATATTCATCTTACTTTTTGCAGGAATTGCAAATCTACCAATGTAAGCAGTTAAAAACACCCCTGCAGTCACCTGATATGAACCCCATTGAGCATATTTAGTGAGAAACATGCGCAGACGTTTAGAGGCGGTAATTCAGGCCAAAGAAGGCCAAACCAAGTGTAAGAGGACTTAAAATATACTCACCCTAATGATAAAACAATATTAAGTTTTACTTGTGCCTCAACTTTTTTGATTTCAAAATCATATCTCTTTTAGTTTTTCTTACATTTTAACTGAAATAAAATTAAAATTTTTTTTTTCTTACGGCTGATTTCTTCACAGAGTTTTAATGCTAGGCCGAGTACTAAACCTATTTTTAGTTCTCTCCCGAGTACTTAGGTATTTCTTCACAGAGATCTAAGGCATAAAAACTTCAATTTGAAACTCGGTTTTAGCTGATACTGAGTTTTAGCTGGAACCCCGTAATCGGAAGTCTAGCAATCTTACAACTCGATCTTGCGCTCTTTTTATTTCTTCACATCAAAATATATAACTTTATTTTGACTATTGTGTCAAGTTTTTGATTTTAATAATAAAATATATTTTAAACAAATTTTTTGCTTTTATAATTTCTTTTATTTTTTAATTACGTTCTGTGAAAGTTGTTTAAAAAAATTAAGCTTTGAAATATAAAAATAGCAAGTTCGCTGCCGATGGCATGTTCAAGACTAAATTGAACGAGTTCCTCACTCGCGAACTTGCTGAAAATGGTAACTCCGTAGTACCGAGAACATGGTGTAGTCGCGGTCAACTTGCAAAGTCTATAAAGTTCGTCGATGGTCTGGTGATCCATGCAACGACTATGTCAAAACTGCTACTCGTCACGTGTTATTGCGCCAGAATGTGTTGAGTATTAAGATCAAGATCATGTTGCCTTATGATCCCAAGAGCAAGATTGGTCCTAAGAAACCATTGCCTTAATGTGTCTGTTGTTGAGCCAAAGGAGGAGAAAACCTACGAGAAAACCTATTTAAAACAAAAACTTCAAATGAAATGATAAATTTTAAATAACTATCTATTTGGTGAGTTTTGTATATAACTACCGCGTTTTATTAACTACTAAACCAATCGGCCATAAAAATTATTTAAACGATCTTTTAGCATTTAAAATTGTTCAGTTTAAACGCCTAGGTCTAATGGGCCTGGTCAATTGGTTGCCATAATCATCTTAACTCTACCCGGCGAATAAATGCCCTTCTAGTGGACCGTTTAGTAAAAAATTCTTGGAAGGGTATTTCTCTTGGAAGGGTAGACATGCGTATCCACTTTACTTGGCAGGCAAAAATGTCACTGTATTTTAAGCGACTCTCGTGACAGACTTTAATTTTGGTTTTGTCGACAACTAACCATGAAGCACGGTCCATATGTAGTTTTGACAAAAACAGGAAATATATCATATATAAACTTAAATTTTCAAACAAGACTTACTCTTGTCTTCAAGTGAGTTTGAAACTTCTCTCTTAAAATGATGAAATTATGTTTCCCCGTTCCTGTCAAAAACAGCTGATGGTGAGTTGCAATGAAAACAAATATTGTTGAATTCGTGTCTTTCTGCAAGTTTATAAGATTTTTACTGAGATTAAAGTGAGAATAAAGTGATATGGAAAACAATAAAAAATATATGAGACGCTGTGCGTTATGCACAAAAAAGCGATGTGAATGCAAGACAATATGCATGGCCAAAGCTTCATGTCGGCGGCGCCTTTCAGCGCATGTTTCTGATAAAATGGCCAAAAACATTCAATGACAAACTTGGCAAATCGGCGAAGACAACTGCTATAACTTTTTGTCAACACAACACAGCAAAATTAATTGCATTTAATATTTATTTAATTATACTTAATTCGCACAGTATAAACTCTAGCAACTCAAACAAATAACACAAATTGACATCTAACAACAGGGGCCGAATTACAGCATCCGTGATCGAGCAAAATTGTACAAGATTGGTAGGCACTTATCTCGTCGTGCTCTTCGTAATTTTGCTCGATCACGGATGCTGTAATTCGGCCCCAGGTCCGCTCTGTCGCTCACAATTTTTTGACAGAAGCAAAGAAATTCATGGTGTTGTCAAAAACTCACTAACACCTGGTTTTCTTACACCATGACTCGGACTAGCTCGATTGATACTCGGTGAAGAAATCGGCCGTTATTGTTATAGCTCATACTACTTTTTTCTGTAAGTGAAATGGAAAAATATTATACTAACATTTTTAATAGCTTTGTGCCTAAACTTTTTTGATTCACTGTAAACCAAAGTGTAAATATTCATTCGTGATTTTGTTTCAGCAATTTTTTAAATAAACATTTATGCATGCAAACTTGGAATAAGAGTAGAAAAATGGGCTTGTTATCGAATCCGTCACTCACCCAACGCAATAAGCTTGGACGCAATCTTGCCAAGTATATGCGATCCATTTGTCTGCTCTTCTATTTAGCCGGCATTGCATGGTTTCTGTGTCTGGCTCATCCGGACTTCAATCACTCTACATATCTGTCGGAAAATGCACTCTCCCCAGGTTTGAACTATAATTAATTATTTTGTGGCAAACAAATTTGAATGCTCATAAAAATAGGACTAGTGTATCCCGAAGTAAAATCAGACTCGAGCCGGCTGGCACATAATTTAATGGAAGAACTGCAAAGAGAACGTGAAACTCACAAAACTACAATGCCACATTCCTGGATATTGGCGAAAATGCAGCAAATTGGATTGGAGACACATATACACAACTTTACCCTAAACTATCCTTTTGGTGGTGGTAAGGTGTACCACGGAAAAAACATTTACGGCATCATGAGAGCTTCACGCATTGGTTCCACGGAGGGAATAGTATTTTCTGCTCCATATAGGCCACCATCGTCAGTACACACAGAAATCACTGCAAGTGTTCCTCTGTTGTTGGCATTCGCCGATTTTGTACGCAGTGAGTCTTTATTTCATCGATTACTTTTCCATACCATTTTTCCAATAAGTGCAACAAGAAACAATACATTCTTCAAAGGTAAAAATTACTGGGCCAAGGATGTTGTATTTTTAGTAACGGAACAGGAGCAATTGGGTATGCATGCCTGGTTAGAGGCTTATCACACAGGTGGACTGAACTCTGATGTAGCTATTTTGAACAGTGGAATTTTAGAAGCTCGAGCTGGAGCTCTGCAAGCAGCTGTCAATTTGGAAATACAGGATTTAGATGTTGGTACGACATCTTTAAAATATTATATTTTTGGTCACGATTTTGATACGTTTATTTTTGTTTAAGAATACATTGATGTTAAGTTGGAGGGCTTGAATGGACAACTTCCAAATTTGGATATGTTCAATTTGGTCCAACGCATAACTGCCAGGGAAGGTATTTTGTCTGGATACAAACAGAAACCTAGGAGAAAACGACGGTCCTTGCAGGACACTTTGAAGGAAAACCTAGCAAATATGGTTGAAATGATTTTTAGTCAAGCGACTGGCGTTCCAAATGGTAACCATGGCCTCTTTCATCGATATCGCATAGAATCGTTGACACTTGAGGCTTACAAACGTCACACAAATAATCATAGCAACAATCGTTTGGCCATGCTCAAGACGTTGGAAGGCATTTCACGAAGTCTTAACAATCTGCTTGAACGCTTTCACCAAAGCTACTTCTTTTACATTCTGGTTCAAAACGATCGATTTATATCAATTGGAGACTTTATTCCCTGCATAATTCTCATGGCCAGTGCTATGTTTATCAAAGCATTTCTCCTGTGGCTAACTACAGACAATAGTGATGATTTCAGTAATGAACTTCAGGAAACACAAAACCTTGCTGATACACAAAATAGCATTCGTGTTGATATACCTTATCGTAGGGTCCTGGTATACATTGGCTTGGCAGTGCTAATTGGTGTTTTATGTCACGCTATGCCCATGAACAACTCGGTCAGTGCATTTTTGGCAGCGAGGGGATTTACGGTTGTAGTAACACTTAACACTATGTTATTTTGCTTTGTTGTTATTGGAAGCATATTACCATTAGTATTCCCCTTGCCTGATGGTGGTTTGGAGCTCTTACATATAGGCACTCTGATATGCTTTGGAGTTACTTTGACTGTTTTGGGACTTCTTAATTTTGCCTTGGGATTCTTTGTGGCTATTATTTGCGTTCCACTAGCAATCATTATAGATGTTACAAAAGTAAAGGTTTGGACACGCCTTCCGATTATTTTGTATGGCTTGTTTCTGAATCCGTTGGTGGTTGTATATGCAGTTGTGTGGGTGTTTACACTATTTCAGTTTCCAGAAATATCTATTGGCTCAGTATCGATGAGAGCAGTCACTGCTACCATGGATGCTTTCACATTCGGCCTAATGGATTCACTAGTATATTAAAGGATAATTTCTATCTATAAAAACAATAATGCTTGATCTTTTTAGATATATGGAAATTGGTTGTACACTTTTATAACTACTCTTTTCTTTCCGTTGTGGATTCTGTTTTGGACATTGTGTTTGTCGATAAGGGAAAACCGTCAACAAATTAAGGAAAAATCAAACTAATTATCTTTATTCATCATAGTACGTACTTATATGTTTATTAAACATAAGAGTCTTGTTCACAAATTTCAAAAATTACTCAAAAGATAATATACAAAGCCATTAACAGAGCATGTGTGTTGTCTTTAAAAAAAAAACACTAATGTTGACACAAAAAGCAGCAGTTTTTATATGAAAAATAGTTTTGTTGTTCGTTTCTTGTATGTCATGAATTGTTGCACGATAAGGTAAATGTTGCATGCATAGAGGACTTGCAATAAATGGAATTTGATACTTTATTGATTTTGAAAAAATTAATTACATATTTCTCATTTAAAATATTTTACCCAATTCATTATCTTGAGCTATCTATATCTTATCTGGATAATAGAATTTTTAAAGAAGTAAACTATAAACTAACTAACATTAATTAATTTAAAATACTAAGAAAACATATATAAATAAAAGCTTAACCATATTTAAGTGATGCTCAAATTTTTTAACAGTTTGAACACATTCGTTTATACTCTTAAACTGTCTTCTTAAATTTTGCACCTCCGGTTGGATTTCTTTTTGGCGGAGTCCATCGTAAATACGCAGCATCAACAGTAAGTTTTGGTTTTTTAAATTGTGGTAACTGCAGATGTTCATTTACAATTTTGGTCGTAACGCAAACAACTTGTTGACCCTTCCAGTATTTAACCATTTTCATTGACTGTAGAGTATCATATATGTCATCTTGTGTGATGCCACTCAGTTCGCTCAGTTCTTTAATGCTTTGTGTTGTTGTTCGGCATTCTTTCATTATTTCCAGTAGTGTGTACGCCCAATAGCTACGATAACTAAGGCGACCTAGATCGGATAATGGTTTTTCTGGACTGCCAATAACACCTTCCCGTCGTGATAGCTCGTAACTGAATGCAATCAAAAGCTTGCCGTAACCCTTGCGTTGATAGGGTGGTAGAATTAAAATACAAGCAACGTTGTTGTTTTCCGGTGATTCCTTCTCTTTTGAAAAGTATCCCACAATATGTGCTCCCTTTTTGTCAATTTCACAGAGTATATAAAAATAGAATGGCTCCACATCGTAAAACAATGTCTTGTGATCAAGAAAAAGTTTTGCCATTAGGCAAAGCATTTGACAGTACAACTTGTGTTCTTTACCGTCAATTTCGAATATGGACAAAGTACCTTTTCTGTAAATCTCGTTCCCGGGTGGTTGACGTTGAGTGCATTCTGTGGCGTGATATCGATAAGTTTTTTGATATTTCATATATTTCAAACAATATTCGCACACGTAGAGCGTACCTATCTTGCCGTACTCGTCTGGGTATGGGCTGAAGTACCAAGTGTCTATTTCAAATTTACCTATGCGCAACTTGTCAATATATTTCACCTTCGTAATGGCTTCATGTTCTTTTTCGAGTGCTGCAGTTGTAGGATCCATTTCGGCGTAAGTCTTCTGAACATGATTTATTTCGTCATGACGACGCTTCTGGTTACGCGTAAGTTTTCGATCTGTGTTCTCCACTGGAGACGGGTTTTCAAAGGAAGCTATTTGCTCCTTACTAAGTTGTTTAAGAGTCTTGGCACTATTGCGCCTTTCTTTGTCTCCCAATATTGGAGCATCATCCTCGTCAGTGGTTTCGGTCAATAATCGATCGCGTGAGACCCATTCATCCAGACGTCGATTAAGCCCAACGTAATGAACATAGAATTCGTTTGCATTCAACAGCTCACTGGGACGTACTTGAATAATTTGTGCAGCATATATGTTGCTATCTGCACGGCGAATCATATAAACATCTCCAGTTTTTACATCTTTGGTTATGCAGCCGGCTCCATTGTTGGGAGAGGAAACGCTGGAAATGTTATTTATCGTGGCAGTAGAGTCTGCTTCATTTTCCAACAGACTGCATTGATTTTTTTCTGATTCTTCACTGGGTGTATTTTCCGTGGCCGTCATTTCAACTAATTGAATTTTATGTAATAAGAATAAATAATTTTGTTTAAAAAATGTGCAAAGCACGATTATTGTTTTTTTCGATTGACGCTCTCTGACATTCTGACATTTTCTTTGCTATAGAACCATAGCTGCCAGCCAAAATTACCACTCCAATTCTCATATTCCCACACTTGAATTTCAAAATTCCCATGGGAAAAAATACCGCAGCAAGCAAAAAATACCATAAAAATACCTAAACAAGTAAAAAATCCCACAGTTAAAAAAATAATACACAAAAAATCTCCACAACTCTTGACAAACACCGCAAAAAGTCGAAAAGGTTCAAAAGTACTACAACAATCCCACAAAGAGTAAACCAAGTTATATTCAATATGTGTAAAACGCTTATAAATATTTTATATAACATGTATATAACACACAAAATATCTAAATTTTATTAATGGTATAATAAGAAAAAATGACATTAACAAAAAATAGTCGAAAAATATATAATAAATACATTTTATTATTATGAATTGAATTCAAATTTGGTGATATGCAATACTTATAAATAAAAAATATATATAAAAAAAAATCAATATATTGATATCTTCATTTCCATTTTAAATTTTATTGAATATTTACATATTCAATATCAGTTTTAAGTCAAATATGTATCTAAAACACACAACACAAAAAAAATGTTTAATAATATGGGAAAAAATCCCACACGAGGTAAAAAATACCACGTCGAATTAAAAAATTCCATGGGAGTCCCTTTACGCGAGGTTAGAGTAGTTCGGTAAAACAAGTAAAGCCTTTTGATTAAAGATTAGTCTACACTTTCGTCTTCTATGTATTTATTTATCACTAAATAATTCATCAAATTGTGAAATTCAAACTAATATATAACACGGTGCTACAAAAAAAGCTTGTATTTTTGAAGTAGCATCCCTACAAGAAGACTATCGGTTATTTAACTAAAATCAAACGGTTTTTCTGAACTGAATTTTCGGTTATCCCTTCATACAAAGTTTCGGTTATGATACGAATAGCCTCGGGAAGAAACTCATGTATACATGTGATCTGGCATCCCTTTCTCACACGTTGTTTTTTTATCAATTCCCAATACCATCAAAATATAGCTTTCTCTCTCTAGCTAGGATTATCATATATACAGCTATTGGGTAACCAAATCTCACCAGATAGATATAACCGAAAACTCAGTTATATGTTACCATTAGATATAACGTAAAAATTAGTGTTATCTAATGTACTTCCAAAAAAATAAAAATGCATGTTGTTCGTTAGTGTTTTAAAACAAATGGTTTAAATTTATTATAAAATTTCTATTGTTGTTACTGTTGTTGCTGCTACTACAGTTAGCCACTTTTGGGGCGACGACATTGGATGTGGAATTAGATCTGGCGAATGTTGAAATATTTACTGCATTATTGATATTGGCAAGTGCTTATTGGCGCATCCTTTTTTAAAAGGGAAGCAGTGTTACAGCAGTATGCAAATTCAAGATCTCTTAATTTTTTATTGCAGAACTTGTTTTTTATTGTTAGCGAAACCAAAAATGGTAAAATAAAATGGCGGATATGCAAAAATTTGTCGTCTTTTTTAAAAAGGTTCCCTTCTCTTTCTTTCACATGCACTTACTAAAATATTCATATATTTTTCTTGTTTCACAAATTTTGAGACTGAAATGGTTATGAGAATGTGGTTGTAAACAGAACATTTATGTGATTGCGTTGGAGTTTTGGTTACCTATTTCTCGTAGGGAAATCATGCAATGCACTACAGCTTCATAATCTTGCACTTGCTGGTATCATCCAGTCATGCCCGTACTTACAAGATATTAATACATATATTTTCACAAACATATTCTATCTAGACTTGCATCTATACATTACTTCCAAGTGACCGAGCGATTCCACTGCCCGAACGAACAGTTTGGTGCGAACCAAGGTTCGGAACATTGGTTTTTTCAAAATGCTCGAGAACGCTATTCGTGCAGTGGAAACACTTTTTCAGCATGAACGAACTAAGATTTTGTCGTTCGCTCTGATCGGCCAGCAGTCGAACATTTTGGGTGAATCCGGTGTTTTTTGTGAATAGAGTGGTAGATTTGTTGAAATGGTAGTTAATAACGTAGGAAAAAACAAAAAAGTAACAAAATAAATTAAAAACTTAAGACAAAAGAGCACTGTTTTATTTTTGTGAAGTCTTCAATATCACAAACATTGGCCCATAATCATAGTCAAAATAAAAGTCGACTCTAAATTTAGTGCAAGCTTTTTGACAACATATTATTTTAAAAAGCTGTCAAAAATGTTTTTAAGTTTAAAAAGCTTTTTTAAGTCTCTGAAATTAGGCCTTCAAGTTTATTTCCTTTTGTTTTTAAAATGGTATTATAATTCGGGAATTTTTTGCAAATTGGGATGGTAGTAAGTTTAACATATTTAAAATAAGATTAAATATGTAATGTTTGAAAATTTCAAATAAAGAATTAGTTTAATGTAAATACCTTATGTAAAATGAAATGTAAAATATTATTTTTTTACTCGCTGGGAGTCTATATAATCAATTTTGATTTAATTGGCTTTAGATTATAAATTAAATGGAATAAAATATAAATAAAAAATGCTTATACTAAATTTAGAGTTGACTTTTATTTTGACTATGGTTATGGGGCATTGAATTTAAGTGTGTCCACTGCACAAACGAACAAGATGGGGACTTACCAATGTTCGCCACTTCTATTCGTGCAGTGGAAACGGTTGGAGCGAACGAAAAATTCAGCGTTACGTTTTCTTCGTTCATTCGGGCAGTGGAAACGGTAAGATTCTCTTTCTAGAAATGCTACTTTGGCAGCCCTGAAAAATTCAGATATGCTATAATTCCAAAGCGCCTCTATATTGAAAAATAGAAAACTTTTTAGAGTGTTTTAAAAGTCGATCGAAACAAGCGGTTAGAATATGCAAAGAAGTTTGTTATAATTGCAAGAATATTATTATAATTTATTTAGTATAATCATGCAAACACCAAGGCGTATTCTGCGCAATCAACACTTGGAGAATGTATCGCATCTAAGCACCCCACTACAGATCCCAGCATCACCGTTTATGAAAAATCTTGGTTACGGTACTGGAGTAAATGTGTATCGTTTGGAACGGTCTCCGAAATGTGGTCAAATGCGTTCACCATGGGCGGTCAAACGTATGTCACAACGAGCACGCTCAAACGGACAGCAATTGTTTAACATTAGAATTCATGAAGAAGCCGAGATCTTGAGGTTTGGACAATTTTGTACAAAATTTGAGAATATATGTCTAACATTCGGGTCACTCTATAGAAAACTTTCGCATCCAAATATTGTGGGCTTTCGTGGCGTTGCCATAGCGAAAGATGGAGTGGACTCGTTGGCTTTGGAATGCTGCACAACTTCACTAGGCTCTATACTTGAAGAACGTAACGAAGAAAACTTGGGGCCGCTGCCCGCAAAAAATACTCTGAAGATAATTGCAGATATATCCAGTGCACTTGATTATCTACACACTGAGGCAAAAATCTTGCACGGTGACTTAAAATCATTCAACGTTCTGATTAAAGGAGATTTTGAGGTATGCAAACTATGTGACTTTGGTGTAAGCTTGCCGTTGGATGAAAACGGGCTTGTCAACTTTGCTAAAAATCCAAATTTACGCTATGTTGGTAAGTTGAAATGCCTTACACTAAAACATTTTATTTCGATGATAAACAAATATTTAACAGCCTTCGCTTTTTTATTTTCAGGAACAAACCTTTGGTGCGCTCCCGAAGTAATAGACGAAGAAAATATCATTGATACTAAAGCGGATATATTTAGTTTTGGGCTTGTAATTTATGAAACGATTGCACTCGTACCGCCCCATACATTAGAACTAAGTGACAAAAATGATAACGATGGCAAGATAACGACGGAGTCATCAACCAGTAAGGAAAATTCGTCATTAATATCTGAAGATAGTTTGCTCGAGCATATGGAAGGTGCGTATGGAACACGACCGCCTTTACCACAGGCATTCGATTTAAATAAGGAATACAACCGTATTGTGGAGCTCTTTTATTGCTGCACAAATGAGTTGCCCGAAGATAGGCCAACAGCCAAATCTATATCTGAATCATTGAAAATTGTTGAAGAAGAACAAACGAAGGACTAAATATTTTCCTTTTTTATGACTAATTTAAATAACATACTCATTAATATATTTTAACATTATAGAAATTTTATTATATTTTTCCACTTCGTAATTTAACGATGTTCTCAAAATAACGAAGTCCCATAAAATAAATTATTTCAAACCCACTTATAATAGAGCAGCCCATACAAATGCCGGTAACACCGCCAATATTTGCTAAGAGAAAAAGAAATAAATTATGTGTCAATTAAATAAGTGATTTTTTATATAAATTTGTTAACTAAGTGAATAATTGAATAAATACACAATATAAATAAGTATAATTGAAAAAACTTTGCGAATAAGTTAAAAACCGGATAAAGTTGTTAAATTATAATTAAAAAGCTTAAAAAAAATTATTTTTTTTCCGAGCTTAAAGTATGCCTTTTCAAAGTACCAAAGTGAATAACGTAAATTCCTCCTCCTCCTCAAAAGGAGCTCATTTCATAATTGTAAAAACATACCAATTAATAAAATAAATAAAATTAAAAAAAAAATAAAAAAATAAATGAAGTATTTAAATTCGAGCATTGTCGATCTTCAGTATAAATATCAGGTAAAAGTTTATGAAGAAAAAGAACAATACAAATTCATAAAACTTTGCTTATTAATAAGGAACTTTGCTTATCATAAATATATATATATATATTAGGGCGGGTCAAATTCTGGCTCAGCGAAATTCGTAAAATACATGTAATTTCAAGACTTTTTCTCCACTACAGCATATACAAATTCTGAAAAAAAGCTGTGCGGACTTTCGTAAATAGATTCATACACATACATTCATACATTCATATTTTATAATTGAGAACAAAATCTATTTACGAAAGTCCGCACAGCTTTTTTTCAGAATTTGTATATGCTGTAGTGGAGAAAAAGTCTTGAAATTACATGTATTTTACGAATTTCGCTGAGCCAGACCTCCAAAAAATTCGTCCATACAAATTGACCCGCCCTAATATATATATATATATATATGAAATCATAAATATATATATCATAAAAATAAAGAAAATCATCAGTCCAATTCTGAATGATTTTTCCCGAGGAATTGGAAAAGGGAGTTTTCATTATTAAGACACCAGAGAAAGATATCACATTTCTTTTGTTTACATCCTTGAATATCAACGGTTGATGAACAAATTGGCATTAAAAATTTCCAGAATGTTTTTGAACTTTATCTTAAAAATGAAAATTGCCTTTTCCGATTCCCCAGGAAAAATCATTCAGAATTGTGCTGCATATATTAATGCATAGCGGAAATAAATACTTACACAAAATTTGATACCAATTGTAGATGACATTCTTGTGATATTGAATTGAATACATTGATGGAAAATAAAATTTTACCAAACTGATGCCATCAACGTCATCAATAGCTTCTCTACAAAAAGTTCATCAATGTTAAAATTTGAAATAACTATAAATATATAAGTATGTTTATTGTGCGACGAAACGGTTTTTATGGTTTTATCGTGACTATATAGATAAAAGCAGCCTACCTTAAAAGTCTACAAGAAATATTTTTATTTCTCTACTTTAAACACTTGGTTTGTCCAAGACTTAGATATAATTTTTTTTTTAAATCAGTATTTTACACGCCCTTTCGACGCACAGTCTTAAAGTTGACACTCACAACATTTTATTGGTTCTATAGAAATGCTGCGTTCTCGATAACTTTGAGCTAAGCTTCTTGTAGTGATAAGAATGAAAGGTGCACAACGGAAGGCAGTTTTCACAAGTTAACGAGTCTTGAAGCTCTTTTTCCAATTCTTCGGACATGCGATGCTCCATTGTTCGATAGGTATTCCAGGTCACTACGAATTATTAATAAAATTTCAACTGAATGTCCAATAGTTGAAATAATTTCTTCTTAAAGGGTATTACCCTTATTTAATTTTCTTGACATTTTTCTACCTCAATGGTATTATTCTTACCACTAAATCGCTGCAGACACTCTGCATGGGCAAGCGTACAATAAACAATTGTTTGATTCGATTCGATCAATTCAGGGGGCGTATAATAGGGCACGCAGTCACAGAGAGCCAATATGTGGTGAATCTTACATTGACTCAAACACTGAGCCTTGCTGTAGGTCAAACCATATTTCTGAGCATGTTCATCGGCAAAGAAACAATGACGCTTTGCTGCCGAATAACCATACACTTCCGGTGTGGTCACCTGAGTGGTAATCATAAGTTCTACATTGACATCTTCGCCAGGCATAATAAAAAACTGCTGCACTTCTCCAGTGGATGCATCCGGAAAGTTGTTTACACCAAACAGTTGCACTGCAAAGCCATGAGTGCTTCGTTCGGTATAGAAATAATCGGAGCTGCTTGCGTTTAGAAGCACAGAAAGACCCATTTCGAAGCCAGTTCCATTAGGATACTTAAGTGGAAACGTGCTGGGTACAAAATGATCAATATATTCTTTAAAAATGCTCTTCTAATAATGCAAATGTGCGAACCTCTGCCCATGTTGATAGTTAAATATGCAGCAGTAACCTGATGCTGTGGCCTCTATATCAAAGATTTCATTGCATAATTTGGGGCTACCAGCCCAGTTGCACTTAAGAAGCAAATTTTCACATGATGGTGCAAGCTTTCAACAGTACAGAATCATTTGAGTATAAATTAAAAACGAATAAACTTTGCATTAACCATCAAACATACATTTTTTAAGATATCTGAAACGTTAAAGTTTCCTTGAGCTAATTCATCTTGAAAGTCCATTGCTTCATCTGCGTCCACTGACTCGATATCAAAATAGGCAGAAAATAGTTTAATTTTTTTTAACCAAGTGTCTAAACTCCAATCGCGTGAGCTGTGCCTGGAACTATGGTAAGCTTAAGTTAAGATAGTATGCTTAAAATTGATTCTATATTTAATTGATTCTAACTATAATATGTTAAGAATTTATTCAGCGATTTCTATTGTTATTTACCAATAGCACTCATCACTCACATTTGTTGAACGTAATCCTTGACAGCATGGCCACTTAATTTATTTACGCTACATACAGCAATTGCAGGAAATGGAGTATTCCAAATTGGTTGATGCTGTGAACCCAATAAAGTAACTGTTGGATCCTGCAGAAAATAAAACAGCGTGACACCTATAACATATGTAGCAAAACTTATTCCCATCAATATGAACATGAACCAAAATAGACTGAAAATAAATAAGTTTTATAAAAAGGACAAACAAATTCCATGCCTGGTTAAGGCTTTCTAAGAAAGCTAGTTAAATCTTACCGTTGATATTTTCTACGACGAATGTAGTACAAAAGTCCGAAACCATTAAGGCTGGTTTTTTGAAAAAACTCAACCAGTGTTTCGCGAAAAGCTATATAATAACGAGACTCTTTCGTCGGCATTCTTCATCAGCACTAGTTCTCAACTCTATCACTATTGAACATTGAAATTTCATTATGGTCATTAAAGGGTGTATCTAAAGGCAATAATAAATTCAAGTTCAGATTTCATGTTCTTAAAAGATTGAAACACGTCTGATAAGCACGATTGTGATTAGAGCCTTTTTCGTGTATGTACATTTAATGTCGATAATAAACACTTCATTATTTTTTTACTAGCATTTTTAACCGGGGGGAATAGTAAATTCATAATTTGTTTGCTATCATTTTAAGGATAAATTTACTTGAGTTAATTTTATACGCACGCAATTCATTGATGGAATGTTCTATATAGTACAATTTATGTTATTTATAGCACAATACGTTGTTTTTTGACGAAAATGAGAACTGATTTTTTTCAAGCCATTAACATAACTATTATCTACGTTGTGTTTCATTGTATTGATGTTCTATTGTAACCACCATTAATAGCAAATCAGTACAAAGTTTTTAGCACTTAAAAATACGTTTTTTAAATCTCATGTATTTCACTGATCGTTTTTTTGATATGTTATTATTGACTAAACTTTTAATCATTTTCATTTTTATTTATAACTAATGGACGTCTTAGAACAGTAAATTTAATTAAAATATTACTTTAAAGACACTGTAAAAAGAACACACAGCAAATACCTGACCTTTGATCATTTTAAGTTGACATTAAAAGTTATTTTTTGATTTGAATCAAGATGTCAAGTGTTCAAGAACTTTTTCGGGTTCTTGGTTTCTTTGATTTTCCACTTTAAAATATAAAATATGTATTAATTTTCAATATGAATTTAAATTTGCTTAAAAATATTACTTGCGATACAGCTTTTATCCAACTTTATATTGAAATTAATACTTTTTATTTACCAGTGTTGTTTTACTCTTGTTGAAGCACAAGGTGAAGAAAAAAAGTGTACATATCTTTGAAAATATTAAAACAACTATCTTTTAAACTATTATTTGTATAATTTTTATTTCATATTTTTCTTGTAGGTATGTATACGCTTATAGTCTTAAGAATTTGTTCTTTAATTTTATTGCTTTAATTTCATTAGTTGTTTTTGAAAAAATATATAGAGTTTATCATTATATAAAATGATTATTCTTCTGCAGGCAGTGCGCTGTATTATACAATGAATATACTTTAGAATTTTTCTTGTGTGCTGGCTTAAATTCAGCTTGCTGCATGTGAAAATTAAACATATGTTTATATTGCAAATTTCAAGAGAAACTCTGCTGCATAAGTACTTTTATAAAAACATGTGGATGAGGTTGAAACTAAATATAAACTTATGCTAACGCAAACATATAAAACTAAACTGTAGCGTGTCTATGCATTTAAAGTGTGTGGAATGTATAAACATTATTTAGTAAATATTTTAAATATTATTAAATGCCATATTTATATATATATAATATAAATATGTATATGTTTTACGATATAGCATTTAGAACTACATAATATTAAAAGTGATGATTTTTAGATTTAATTCATTTTCAAACAATAGAAAAGGAGAATTTCTAGTTTATTCTAGACTTGGAATGTTGTTGTATATAAAATACTTTTGATGATTAAAACAAAAACTAAAAAAGGAAAATTATAAACTTGTGCACAATACAAATAGCAGTAATACAAAATGCAGTGGACACAAATGTCAGAATAAAAAAACATAAAGACGTAGAAGAAAACGCAATGTTTTTTTTTAAAAGAAATTTTAACATTTTTCTACCAGTTTTGCCATTATTTTTAACACTCGATTTTTTAAACGTTATTCCCAAAAACTGCGTGGCTGAAAAATATATTCTTTTAGGTTTTTTTGAAGAAGTTCCAAACAGCGCACTAAGTGCATTCATCTCTTTTATTGTTGGAATTACAAATGTAAAATACCATCTTTGGTCTCCGTTGCTGCCACTGTAGATGCTGTGGAAGATGACTGCTGATGGTGAGGATGTGTTGCTGTGTGATCATCGAGTGTTACTCCAGTTAAATCAACAATTTCATCTTGATCGTCTTGTTCGATTTCATCCGATGTGTTTGTTTGATTGGTTTGGTGTGAACCACTTGATAATTGACTGGTACGAGAGAAGGAGCCACGACGTGGTGAAGTAAGCGTGCGCTGATTAGCTGGTTTCACAGTGATGATTAAATTGGAACTGTTTGCTACCATCATATCGGTGACCTTAAACAAGGGATATGTTTCTTTGTAAATTAAAGTTAATAACGTTCAGTTGGTTACCTGGTCCAAAGTTTTTCCAGCAACCTCAATTCCGTTTACTTCTAAAACTTCATCGTTTACGGCTAAGAGACCAGTGCTCTCGGCTAGACCACCAGGCACAAGTCGTGATATGAATATACCGGGCTGCTTTTCAAGACCATTCGCTGTAACACGCACTGATGTTCCGTCCCTAGAAGCAGACACGTTCGTAAGCATTAATAATAAATTTTGCTTCATCTTATTAAAAATATCAATATGACACAAGATATGTTAATAGTTTAGTACAACTTAAATCCCAATATAATGAAACAACAAAAAGAATCTGAGATATATATACTTCTTATGTGAGTAAATTTGAAAAATATAAAGGTAAAGTAGTCACAAAATCTTGATTCAAGCAGGAACTAAAAAAAGATATCGTTACAAAAATTACATATAGCATGACTTATGGTAGGATAAAGTTTTTGGATTATGACGTTTTTGAAGAAAACGAGCGACATGTAGAAAACGTTCCTCAAAGATATAAACAGAACTCGTCTTCCTTAAAATGTTATGCATATACAGTGGTGGTCACGAATTTAGCACACACTGTGTTAGTAATTCTAATTTAAAATTTTTACGTCTTAGCTTAAGAATTGCAAACAAATATGGTTTGTTGAGTGTTGTTTATGAAGTTAACTCAAAGTACCGTTAGTTGGTTTCTTAGTTATTCTTACATTTTCTTACATATTTCAAGAAGTTGCAATCAATGTGGTTTAAATGCTGGACACGAATTAAGCAGTTTAGAATTACTGTTTCATCTTATTTTATTTTGGTTGATTAAATTTTACTATAAGATAAGATTTGCTTACTTTATTAAGTCTATGTTTGAGTTCTAACCAAAAATTGCAGAAAAATATGACGAAAGACTGCTCACTGTTCAGAGGCTCAGCGCCAGTTGATTCAGCAAATGAAAAATGGTGGAAGCACAGTTTCAGAGATTGCTCTGAATGATCTGCTCAGAGATGTTCCAGAAAGTTAGTATATAACGCATATCAACATCTAGAGCCATATGGTAGCATTAAAAATTTGATACAAAAACCTAGAGCGCGAAAAACAAGATCAAGGGAGGACCATTTTATTTGTAGAGCTTCACTTAAGATTCCTTTTAAGACCTCAAATGAAATTAAAAAGGAAATTTCATCAAAATATGGCATAAATGTGTTCTCAAAAACCATAAGACGCTTGAATGAAAACAATTTGCGTGGATGTATAGCCCAACATAAGCCACATAATTTGCAAAAAAATATTAAATGTAGATTTGCGTTTGCAAAAGAACACTTAAAAAACCATTATCATTGCAAAAGAAAATTTAAAAAAGCCAATGAGTTTTTGGAAAATGTACTTTGGAGTGATGAATCAAAATTTTGACGGTTCGGATCTGACAGCAAACAATATGTGTGGCGTCCTCAAAACATGCAACAAAATCCAAGGTACACGCTTAAGATTATTTAACACGGTTGCGAAAATGTTAGGGTACGGAGTTAGTCCGATTTTAAAATTGACCAAAAAATGGTTCAGAACATTAACAAAACCATACTTTATGTAGGATAATGATCCAAAGTACACTGCTCGCACAGTTAAGAGTTGCTTTGAAGACAATCATGTTAATATTTTGAAGTATCCAGCGCAATCACTGGACCTCAACCCGATTTAGAATCTGCGGAGTGATGTCGAGCAGCAAAGACCAACAGTAAAACCCCCAAAACTTTGCCAGATTTTTTGACGCAAATCCAAAGGATTTGGTATAGTATTCCAAAGTAGCGTTGTGAGGCTTTGGTCAAAAGTTTACCTATTAGATGCGATGCAGTAATTAGGAATAAGGGATTTCCTAAGAAATATTGAGTTTTATGCAATAAATTATGATTTTATTTTTTATTCTACACAAAATTTTGCTTATGTGCTAAATTCATGGCCAAGCGGAAATGTTTGTTTATATGTACTTGACTAGAAATTCAGTAAAAAAAATTTAAATAAAAAAAGAGTATATGAGAAATAAAGAGGATTTGATATATATCTATATATATAAAAATGGTGTAAAAAATGTATAGTAAAACATCAATTGAGAATGGCTGGGCCGATTTGTCTAAAATTTTTTTTCAGTTGTTTATAATTGCCAGGAGAAGGTTTTTACGAAGGAAAATTTTGGAAAAACCCTCCGGGAAAGTCCGATAGGTGGCGTTGGGGTGGACTTATATCGAAAATTTGAATTTATGGACCAATTTAACTGAAATTCAGAATGTATGTTTGTTTAATCATAAGAAAATAATTTGTGTATAAATGGACCCGATAGGTGGCGCTGGGGTGGACTTATATCGAAAATTTGAATTTATGGACCAATTTAACTGAAATTCAGAATGTATGTTTGTTTAATCATAAGAAAATAATTTGTGTATAAATGGACCCGATAGGTGGCGCTGGGGTGGACTTATATCGAAAATTTGAATTTATGGACCAATTTAACTGAAATTCAGAATGTATGTTTGTTTAATCATAAGAAAATAATTTGTGTATAAATGGACACGGTAGGTGGCGCTGGGGTGGACTTATTTCGAAAATTCAATGGCGTGAAAAGTGATTTTGGTATTGCCACAATTTTGAAATGCAATCCTGGTACGAGGGGGGTAGCGAAGCACACCGGGTTCAGCTAGTATTAAATAAAAGTTCATTAAAAATTTCAAACGAATAGAAAACTAAAGTATTCTCTATATTTTTTAAGTGCGCTAAATTCGTGACCATTGCTGTATATACGAGATAAATTCCATACAATGTAAAATAAAAAAAAACTTTCAGAGCCTTTTTCAGAAAATGTCTTTTCGCAAAAAGGAGAAACTGCACACTGACTTAAAGTTTTCTGCAATTTGTCGAATACTATGTTGACCACTGCACCTCTTTAGTATCATCTTCTAAAGCAAAGTAAATATATTATATTATATAGCTATTATATTCTCCCACTTTTTATACGTTTTTTAGGTTCTGCGAAAAAGTCCCAAGACAATGAAATAACACCACAAATGTAAGTGAGAGACCTTCCAAAAATTAATAAAAATTATATCAAAAACGAACTAAAGTCTAAAACTATAAGACTTCAAAATTTTGGGTACTTATTTAATTTTTGAATAAAGAGCTGCTTTTATAATTAAAATAAAAAGTTTTTAAAATAAAAATAAGTGTCATTTTAAAGCCTTAAAAACGGCAAAACATGCTCTCAATGAATAATTCGTGTTCAATAGAAACACCTTATATAATACCTTATATAAAAACCCAATGGTTTATCACTGCCATGTTTCAATAGACGCACCCGACGGCATGTCTCAGGCACAATGTCCACATCAATAATAGCCGAAACCTGCCGAAAATCATGAGGTATTGAAATAGTTGGTGCTTTCGTCTTGATCGGCGTCTGTCCTAATATGCTGCTAATTATATTGTTTCGAGGTTTCATGGTACCATATCCTGAAAATTCCTCAAAATCACCTGCATTTGAAACAATTATGAAATGAAGTTGAAATCAAAATAATTTTGTTGCTGTAAATAAGTACCCTTGCGCTGCACAATTACTTTGAGTATTGGCTTCGCAGTTTGTAAGGCTCTTCCAAAATTGTCATCGTTATTTATAGGCAATAGATCATTATCACGCGGATCAACGTATAATATTAGGAATTGTATATTTGTTAGTCTGTGAAGTTGTTCAATTAAGGCAGCAAATTTTTCAAAATTTTGAGGTTCATCGTTGCGCTTAAAACTCCAACGACGAAATTCTGCATCAAACTGTGTAAAAAATTTTAGTAATTAGCAATTAGAAAAATACAATTATTTAAAGATTAAATTGTTGAACTGTAAAATATTCTTTGTGTTCGGGAAATAGAAAGAAGCAAATTATAGCATTGACCATTTTCGATCCTCAGTTTTGGAAATCTTGTCGTGCGATTATAAAATAGAGAAGCACCAATATGGTGAGTTAATAATTTACCAACTTTATAATAATAGTTTAAACGGGAGCCATAAATATAATTATACTTTTACCGTGGACATTTTAATCGAATCGACGTTTTGTAGAACTAGACAAATAATTAAACAAAACTAAAATTAGACATGTTAATTGTTTCCTATGTAATCCCAGTCACGTTTAATGGCACCAAAAAAGGTGCATAAATTAACTTGTATAAGCGAAGTACTCGGAGATGATACAGAAAAATCTAGTTGAAAAGTAACAAATACACATCACAAGTATTTGGAAACGCAACATGTGAAGCAGCAATAGATCAGCCTGTTGATTCATGAGCATGGAAAGCAAGGGGTGGCGGAGTTAAATCACATTGGAGGGACGTCTTTATATAAATTCTTCAAGATTTTTTAGTAATTATGACTCCCAATTGTTTCTGAACATATAGGTAAATGAACGCCTTGACTTCAAACTATGGAAAGCTGTTTGCGATGCTTTAATTTTGCAATCAGTTTCATTTTGGCCACTACAGGCAACTGAGGTCCGCCCTGTCTTTAGTTATGTATGATTCATGACTTCGATTCCACTGAGACCGCGAGAAGCAAGATGCGTTTTTATTTTCTCGCAATATATAATTATCATAGTAGCAGCAATTAATCGGCAAAGAATATATTATTTCTTCCAACTATATCAAATATTTATTTCCATGTTTCATTTAATATTCAGTCTTTGTCGCTAAATGAAATGTTTTTTTTTCACCTTTGATTTCACTTCGATAAAATTTGTTTCCGCTGAATTTGCTGTGTTAATTTTATTTTTCGACATTTTTTCTAGCACATTTATTATGTAATTTTTAAAAGTCTTGTTTAGTTTGATTTTTTTGCGAAAATCAAAATGAATATTAGTTACAAATTAAAAAGAAAAACACTTAAAATAATTTAACAAAAAATAACATCACATGAACACACACACAACAGACTGATTTTCTTTCTGCTTTGCGTTATTGCTTAGTTCTGCTTTACACGATTCTTTATCAGGGTTGATAAATTACTTTTTAATTTTAGTATATAAATTTAGAAAAAATTGTACTAAATGAAGAAAAAAGTATGGGATAAATTTTGTTTACTCCACGATTATTACGTTAACTTTGTCACTCCGTTTTTAACGCTGAAAACTGAAAGTCGGATGAAAACTACGATTTATTTATTAAACAATAAAATTTCTAAAAACGCCACAAAAAATTTTGCAGTTATTTGTTATTGTGCACATAAGCTTTGAAGTAAAATATTCACCATATATTTCAAATTTGTTAAAATCGGATAAAAACAACGCCTACCTCCCATACAAGGGGTATATTAACTTTTTTACTCTCTTTGTAACGCTGATAAGGAGGCGTGGCAGGTATAGAGAAGTATAACAGCCGCAATTTTCAAGCTATCGTAACAAAATTTTGTGTATGTGCGTATATTACAAATAAACAAAGATCAAGTTCGAGAATGAGCCAAATCGGATTAAAACCACCCCTACCTCCCATACAAAGTTGCTTTATCAAAACCATAAAATCTCTGAAAATGCAACAAAAATTAATGTAATGACTTACATTTTTGCGCATAAGGTTTGGTCTCAAATATTCACCATATATTTAAAATTTGTCAAAATAGTATAGAAACGACACCTACCTCCTAAGCGAAGTAACTATATGAAAATGGTTAAGTCTCTAAAAATTCCGCAAAAATTAATTTAATAAATTAACATTATGAACATATAAGAATATTAAAATTCACTTTAAGTTTGCAATTTGGCAAAATTGATATAAACTCGACCAATCTCCCATACAAAGTGTCGTCATTACAGTAGCATAACTTTTATAAATTCCCCAAAAATGTGTGTATTAACAGAATATTTGGCACATAATCTTCCATATCTTAAACGTGTTCTGCATTTGAGTTTTTGCAAAATTGGATGGACACCACAACCGTAATCTATACGAAGTGACGTCATCAAACTTTAAAAACATCTATAACTAAGAAAATACTGTAGGGTTTTTAAACTTCAACCATTTACATTGAAGTGAATGTGTTTTTAACAATTCAGTTCATAAACCATATAAAAAATTACAGAGGTATTTATTTATTTTTAATTAATCACAAAGTTTTTTACAATCACAAAAAGGAACAGAAGTGGTCTTATAATATTCATAAAATGGGATCTAGAATAAAATCTATAAAAAAAATCATATAAACATAAAGCTTTGAGGGCTTTTTATAATTAAAAAACAAAAATTTGTATAAACGTGGGAATTTATTTCGTTACCTTAGTATAGAAAGGCCACTAATATTTTTTTTAAATCAGGTTTTTCGGTGAAGCCTTTAAGTCAACCCCACACATCCACCCGAAATCTGACACAATCCAACCGAAAAAATTTTAAATGTTAGTCAGGGTCTTTCTATGTTACGGTAACGAAAAAATGTAATCGGAATATCTCTCAGTCAAGCCAATTCTTCACTTTTAGTCAAATTTTAGAAATTTTTTAATTTAATATATTACTTCTCTAAATTCTCTTAATTATCCACTTTGATATATAGATTTAAAAAAATATTGTGCTTAAATTTAATTAAATAAATTGTTGCAATCTGCAATAATTGGTTTTTATTAAACTTAGAAAATAAAATATTCTCTAACATTTGCTGTCAAATGAGAAATTAAAAGAATTCCTTAAGCAATTTTATATACTTTGGAGAAAATCGACTCTTTAAAATCATTTTTTATATATTTTACAGAGTACCAAAATTCATAACTATATAAATTGTTTAATTCTTTTAAATCATTTGCTTACTTAGAGTTCTAAATTTTATGTTTATTATAGAGTGAAATAAAATGTACCGAAAACGCTTTGGTAGTTGGAAAGTAGGAAAAATATAAAATTGTACCAAAAAAGTACAATTGTACCGAAAATATTCACCCTGTTCTTTATATCAAAATGGTTTAATTTTGACATACGCCTAGACTGCCATAATAACTGCAAGTTTTTTCAATAGCGGGTTCACATGGTCCTACATGTTGTCACGCATTGTAGGACAAGCCTCGTATTTGACCGTTCGAACGCTCGATATAGCCGACTGACAACACGTTATCTTGAATTTGAAATATTTCAAATTCAAGGCCATCACGCCAGGCGTGACAACATGTAGGATCATGTGAACCCCGCTAATAGGGTTCACATTTCAAACCGCTCATCAAATCATTTGTCAAATCGTTGGACCACAAAAGTGCTCAGACTCATCAAATTTTTCGTCAATTTAATTTTATCTTGAACACCGAAGTAAGCACATCGCGATGACGGAACATATTTAATACCACTTGGTATTAAAATCGTATTGTAAAAGAAGAAATTATTTTATAAATTATTTGCAACAGTTATTTGTTATTATTTTGTTATTTTTTTTCTTCCGCTCCCTCTTTTGCTACGATGTGCTCACGTTGAAAATTGTTTTGAACTGACAAAATCGTACTACACAATCTGACGAGTGTTCACACTGGTCAAATCGTTTGTCAAATCAGCAGAAAAATCAAAATATTTTGATTTTCATCCAACGATTTGACCAACGATTTGATGAGTGTTCACACTCGTCTAAGCGCCATCAAATCCATACAAATTCTGTTGATCAAATCATATGATGATCGATTTGATGAGCGATTTGAAATGTGAATTGCCTTAATCACCCGGTATGAAGTATTATGGTGTGGTTAGCCATAATTAACGTAACTCAATACAGCCGCTTCGATTTTCACATAAAGATCTACTCATTTTGATCTACACTAAGCGAAAGTTTGATCGTTTTTCATTAAAAAATTTTAATTTAAAGTTTTCATTTTTAAAATTTTCATTACTAAAACAAAAATGTATTTTAATTTTAAGTTGAAACAGATACAAAAAAATAACAATAATACTTGCTTTTTTCCGTATCTAGTGCTTCGCGTCGTTTAGTAAGTAATAACTGTGTGTAGTTATTAAATTAAAATTGAAATAAATTAAAAGAAGACACATTTCCTGAAGAATGGCTGTATTTGGATGAAGAGGCGGCTTGTTTCAGTCCTCACCTCAGTTAATTACCTAGATCTCCACCGGAGAAATGCTCATCTAAAGAAGTGGATGCCAACGAGGATGAAGAAAAACTCATGCTACTCCTAAAGGATTTTAATATGGAGTACTTGAAGGGTAAGCTATTTACACATAACTGAATAATTAATAAACAAAGCAATTACAAATTTAAATAATTGTCTCTTATTTCAATGTGTGTGTATCAAGGGAAAGCTATAAAAAGGTAAGAAAGAACAATTTTAAATAAAAAGTTTACGTTTTTGAAATTAAAATAAAACATTTTCAAAACAAAAACTTTTATACAACTTTTTCGGATTCTACATTATTTAAATTTTCAAGTGACAATAGTGATGATAGCAACAGTTTATGTGCGGCAAATTTGCTGATAAATTGTGTCTTTTAACCCACAATTCTTTTCTGTTCTGCCTTTTGTTTTTAGTGCGGTAAATTTGCTAATATATATAATTTGCCTCCAATTAAAAACATCTTACTTGTTGTAAACAAAAGTAGCTGAGTTGAAGTTTTTTTAGAAGATGGACGTCTGCATAATCAACACGAAATTATCTACATGCAATCCACCATGTGCTACCTTGCTACCTAATTTTGAGGCTACCTTGCGTTGCGTTACGTGAACATAATTGGCTCATAAGTAGGTTTAAGCAATTCGAACATACGCTGCTTCCAATCCAATAGGACATGACTGCAATTTGCCATACCGGTTCGCTAAGCATAAGCTGAATCAGGGATATAAAAGTTAAAGTGCTGTACATTCATTTTACAGCACTTACCATGGTGTAAAACTGCTTTTGATTTCAATGTCAACAGTGTTGCCAGGTTAGGGATTTACCCCTAGATTTAGGGGTTTTTAAGGGAAGGTTCTCCTGGATTTTTTTGAAAAAATAGATTTTTTTTTACATAAAATGAAATTTACATATATGTAGAATGTTTGTGCCAAGGGATATTTCAATGCGACGCGTATTTCTCGAGCTAGAGCGTGTCAAACGTACCCATGTCACGCGCGCGTACCAACTTTCTAAAAACTTTAAACGCGTTTTTCTCGGAACCATGTTTTCTAATCTAACGGACAGCACAGAGCTTGTTCTATTGATCTGATTTCCTTCATTCAAAGAATGTTTGAAAGTATATACTTTTTTGTACGCCTGGAACCTAACATTGGCATAAAAAATTGTTTATTTATAATTTTTAAACGAGATCTAAGTAAAAAAAAGCAAAAAATTTCAATTTTTTTTTAAAAGTCCATAAAATTGGTTTTTTTTACCAAACTTAATTGAAGTTAGGTTCCAGGCATATGAAATGTTATCAATTTTAATAAATTTTATACATTTCTCATTTCAGTTCACTACCTGAGGCCCCACACTGTCCGCGGGAGGTCGATGTTTTGCGCGCAGAGGTCGACGAGATCCGCCATTTTCAAGCCGCCATTTTGAATTTTTCAAATGTCTTTTTTTTTTTTTACTCGTCAATAAACCACGAATCAAAGTTCAAAAGCATAAGTTCGTATGTCTTTTCATTTTCCCACAAACTATTCTCAAATTTTGCTTGTCTTTCGGCCAAATCCAAAAAAATCCAGGAGAACCCTCCCTTAACTATGCTATGGGATTTTAAGGGTAATAATCTTTAGGTGTTTTTTATGGAGAATTCATGTGTTTAAGTATATTTTAAAAATTTACCTTTGGAAATTAAGTTTTCTTAATTTTCCTTAAAACTATGCTTAATATTAAAGAAAAGAAGATATTTGGCTTTTTGGGTATTTCAGCAACACTTTTTAACAGCTCAGCCATTTATATACATAGGCTTGCATTGCAGTTGCACTACTTTTCAGTTGCCCCTGTAAAATTTTTTGTTTTTCGAAAAAAATGTTTAAGGGATAAAATTGTGGGATTTGAAATCCATTCTAAGGGTAAATAATGAAAGGCACTTGGCAACACTGTATGTCAAAAACACACATATTCCGCGCACGTATACATATTCATTTAAATGTCAAAAACGGTGCGGTGTATTTAATATAATTTTTTTTTCTACCGCTTTATTTCTTACAAGAAAGTTCAAGTACTATTATTAATAAATTAAAAAATGGATTTGCGGCCGAATCAAACAATTTACATAAACAACCTCAACGAGAAGATTAAAAAGGAAGAATTGAAGAAATCTCTCTATGCCATTTTTTCACAATTCGGACAGATCTTGGATATCGTTGCATTAAAAACACTAAAGATGCGTGGACAAGCCTTTGTTGTCTTTAAGGAAATATCGAGTGCTTCAAATGCTTTGCGTACCATGCAAGGATTTCCGTTCTATGATAAACCAATGCGCATCGCATATTCGAAAAGCGACAGTGACATTGTGGCCAAGATAAAGGGCACGTTTAAAGAGCGACCCAAGAAGATCAAACCACCAAAAGTCCCACAAAGCACTGAAGAAAAGAAGTAAGTAACGAGCTAAGACAAAAAGAGTAGCTTTAAATATATTAATACTTTAAAATTAATAGGGACAAGAAAAAGAAATCTACAAATGCTGAGAATACAAATCCAAACTCGCAAAGTGAGCAACCACCCAATCAGATTCTATTCCTTACTAATCTGCCTGAAGAAACGAACGAAATGATGTTGTCAATGTTGTTTAATCAATTTCCGGGCTTCAAAGAAGTACGTTTGGTGCCGAATCGTCATGACATTGCATTCGTAGAATTTGCCACCGAGCTGCAGAGTAATGCCGCTAAGGAAGCGCTTCAAGGTTTTAAGATTACACCCTCGCATGCAATGAAAATAACATTTGCCAAAAAGTAGGTAGGCACCAACCGAGTTTGCACTTGGTTAGCTTTCAGAGAACACAATTTTTATGTCAAAATAAAGATAATCTCGATATTTGCTAATAAATAGAAACAATATTGTTTCAAGGCTAAATACATATAATTTTCATTTGTATAGTCAAAGTAATGCCAATAAAGCAAAATAAATAAAAAATACAATAAAATTTGTGTTCAGTTCAAAGTTTCCATTGAAAATTATATGAAACTATCGACTAACGTGTTTATTAAACATATATTATTTAATATAAATAAAAATGACAAAGTTTTTGAATTGCAATCGGTCTACTCTATCATTGGATGTGGCGAAGATTCAATTACTACATCATTTTCGTTGAGCTCATCTGCTGCAATTTGCACTTGCACTGGATGGCCCATAATGAACTTCTCCATGTTTTTAACCAGCTTCTCGCTGTTGCCACCCACAAAGACATCGACGATATGTTTATTTTTAATAAATACAAAAGTTGGCATGCTTGTCACGTTATACTCTAAAGCAATATCCTCGCAATCATCAACGTCTACCTTAAGAACGAGTGCTCTGTCGAAATATATTTCGGCTAACTCCTCCAATTTGGGACTTATAATTTTACAGGGTCCGCACCAATTTGCAAAGAAATCAATTACTACCAACTTGTCGCTTGCCTCCTCTAGCTTTTCATCCAAGTCCGCCTTGTTTTGTATAATGTAGACCATGTTCTTGATATGCTTTAGTTAAATGTGCTTAAATTTCATACAATATTTTGTGCAAAGATTTTCTTATTTGAAATTTAAAAAAATTGACAGCATATATTTTTCAATATTCAACTTTATCTTAGAGGGCTATGTTATAACGTTTACATTACTTAAACTGTAAGAGGTGCTTTCTGTACAAAACATTTCGTAAAAAACTTTTAGAATCTTGATACTTTCTTCACAATGGGCCTCATTGGTCTAAGTGTGTCTCGTTTGAGACAGGCACACTAAACTATATTTTCTTACAGCAAAGATATCGTTTTCGTTATTATAGTAACTTCAAGTTACTTTAAACGAGTACGGAAACAGACCTAGTATTATCTATACTATTATATAAAAGGAGACTCACGAAATTTCATCCAGAATAATCTCGGTAACCGCTGAACCGATTTTGATAATTCTTTTTTTATTTGATTCCTATGATAATATAGATTGTTATAGCTTACCAGGGTTTTCGAAAAATGTATTCTTTAATTATTGCAAAATCACGCATTTTATTTGATGCCTATATTCAACCACCAGCACAATAAAACAGCAAACAAAGCTTTTCTCTCTTTGTCGAGAGAGCTTCTCTCAATATAAAACGACAGCCATGTTGTGTAGTTAAGCTGAATTCACTGATAACCTTTGTTTTTGTGTAATTTTAAATAATGTTAATCAAGTTGAGAGCGTGCAGAAATTTTTCTCTCTAAGCGAAAACTTCATATGAAAAAAACTTTCAAAACATGCTGAAGGTGATCAGTGAATCCAGCTTTACTTTCAGGGAGATTCTTGCTTTCATACTGTAGGGGTATTCACGATTCAGTGCACTTGCCTGTGCAGTTGAGGACTTGTGCAGTTGTGCAGTTAGGTTTTCGTGAACACACCACCATCACCATTTCAAAGCTGTCAACATTTTTCAAAGCACACAAGTGCACAACTGCTCAAGTCCTCAAGTCCTCAAGTTGAAGGTAATAGTAGAAAAGCACTTGTGCAGATTTTTGACGTACGTACAATTTGTTTTTGTAAAGTGCACAAGTCCTCAACTGCACAGGCAAGTGCACTGAATCGTGAATACCCCTAGTGTTAATTAATTTTCTTTGTTAATGTTTTGAAGGGAGTTGCCAGAATTTTGTTATCAGCATTAATTACGTTTTGCAGCCTTGCCAGCCAGCTTTTCCCCACTTGAGATTGTGTTAGTCTATCTATACGAATATATAAAAGCGTTGTGACACTGCACGGATGTTTGACAATCACGCAAGAACCACTGAACCGATTAACACGATATAGGTATGAAACGATTTGTTATTTCAACTTTATCGAAATATGCTATGTTAGATTTGCCACGTCTACTTTTCATGCCCACTTTTTGCAAAAAATGCTATATATCAGACGATTTTGGTCGTATGAGACTAGAATTGGTAATCTACGTTGTATGGTTACTTTCGCTAACTTTACTAAAAATGGGCACGACCCACTTTGGTTAAGTCCACTTTTCTGGGAAAAAGCTTGGAGTAAAGCAAAGCGCACTAGGTTTAAGCTCAATTGAGCTGAAATTCTGGCATTTTATTGTTTCGAGTATAAGATGGTTTAAGTGAAAAAATTTTGCCACACCCCCATTACCGCCCAGAATTAATCAAAAATGTTATACTTTGAACGGTTTTGGTTGTATTAGACTAAAATTTGTTAATTTAGTTCACTTTCGGCAACTGCACTAAAAATGGCGAATATATACATTTTTTTCCGAACAGCATGAAAATTCGTATATAGCAGTAAGGTGACCTGCGGCAGTCTGCAGGGCAATACTATACATCAATAAGAATGCCGTATATATCAGAAAATTCTGATCGTCATGCATTGATGTTTCAAACAAAAACGTCTAGCATGTGTTTTGTTCGAAGGTAAACTTAGACTTTTACAAATTCACAAAACGATCATAAAAAATTCATTGAGTTGGGTCAGAAAAAATTCTACTATAACTATAACGTTAACTATGAATATATAGATAAGGAAATAGATTAAAACATAGATTTATGTATATAACTTTGGAATAGTTCGAAATATTTTTCACAGAATTATGTTTTAAGCTATATTTGAAAATGTTTTTCACATAAATTAGTTTTTAAGCTGTAACACATTGCAAAAAATATAACAGCATTTTAAGCAAATTAGTTTTTAGTTTTCATTAAAAAATCTAAGGGGGAGGTAGGTGGCCCATGATTTTTAATGAATGAAACTGTTCGTGTCAAAATAGAACAATTCAATATAAAAAAAAAATTAGAATTAAAAAAAAGTATGATTTAAACTATCAAACATTTTGAATTTGTATTTAAATCATATAAAATCAATATATTAAAAAAAATATGTACAACAAAAGCAACTCTTGGCCTGTTGTTTAGTATAAGTTGGATATTTTAGAGGTTTTTTGAAAACAATATAAAACATTGCATTGGTGAGGTAACGGTAAACCTTTTCTCACTTTCCCAATTTACTTAATTGAACTTTCAAACAAAGAAAATTGGATTGAAATCGATTTGAAAATGGCGGAAATGTTTGCTTGCTAAGGCAAAACACGAAATTTCAATAATTTTTTTTCACTCTGAGGCTTATGAGTTATAGTGAGAAAATCTATAGTTTTGAGATATCGCAAGAATTTTAATGTCATAATAACAGGTTTTTTAAAACATACCTAATATCCGTACAAAATATTTCTGAAAAGAAAAGAAAATGACCGTTAATTTTAGTAATCAACGACTGTCCATACAAAAATGCATTGTTATGCATTGAAAAAGTCTATAGTTTTTGAGATATCGCCAAAAGTTTGATGTCATTATAACGGTTTTTTTTTTAAATTTAAGAAGAATTGTTGTTTGGCCGAAGCCCAATAACAACAATTAATAACTGAAAAAGGCCGATTAACTACAACAATTTAAGAAGAATAAATTTATTTTAAAAATATATGTAAAAAATTACATTTTCGATTACAAATTTTAAAAATTTTTTACCCAAATTTTTTTATAACGTTGTTATGCAGGACTTTTTCAAAAGTAAAAAAAAAGAAAGCCAGGTAAATTTATGTCATCATAACAATTACCGTTTAAATAAGTTATTCAAATTAAATAAAGTAATTTCTTAATATATATACCATTTTTTCATAATTAAACAAAACGAACACAATAATTTTTATATTTTGAATTTGTTTTAATAACACTAAATATTTTCATTTTAAGATTTAAAATTTGTACATGGTATTTAATATTTTTATCGCAGGCGAAGCAGCGGGTATTTGCTAGTAGTATTATATATGTTGATGTCCAATAATATTTTTAATTTGGGTTTTTTATGCTTCCTGAAAAAATTCTCTAATGAGTGTGTTCCAGGCGAAATATTTTTAGAACATATTGCATACTATACTGTGCTCTAAGAAGATAATTAAGAAATATACTTTTGAATACTTGAAAAGATGGTGTTTTCCAGTATCATCTTCGGGCAATATAATGCACATTTGTTATGAGCTAAATAAACACTACACCTTTTTATCGCATAATTTACAATTATGGAACGCGAGTTAATTTCAAGACTTGCATTCTGTATAGAATTTAAACTTTTTCCTTTTAAGCACTTTCTGGTACTTTTTGTAATGAATAAACTTGATGTTTTTTATAGATTGTTACTCGAAAAATTTAATCTAGTCTTAAATAATATTAATAAGAATTTTATGGATTTTTTTATACCCCAACGTTTAAAAAACCTAATAGGGGTATATTAACTTTGTCACTCCGTTTGTAACGCCGATAAGGAGGCGTGGTCAGTAAAGAAAAGTATATATATTCTTGATCAGCATCACCTCTTGAGTCGATTTAGCCATGTCCGTCTGTCCGTTTGTGGTGACGATAACAGCCGAAATTAAAATTATGAGCTTTTTATACAAAAATGGAGGTCAAGTTCGAAAATGAGCCAAATCGGATGAAAACCACGCCTACCTCCCATACAAAGTGACCTAACCAAAACGGTAAAATCTCTTTAAAATCCACAAAAATTATATAATGACTTCAAATTTTGCACAGCATCTTTAATATTTATTACAAACTTTGAGTTATAAACTTTGAGTAAAAATGGGATGAAAACCACGCCTACCTCCCATATAAAGTGACTTACCCTAAACGGTAAAATCTCTTTAAAATCCACAAAAACTAATTTAATGAATTCAAATTTTGCACAGTGTCTTTAATATTTAATATAAACTTTAAGTAAGAAATTTCTAAAAATCGGATGAAAACCACGCCTACCTCCTATACAAAGTGTCTTAACCAAAACGGTAAAATCTCTTTAAAATCTACAAAAATTGGTATAATGACTTAAAATTTTGTACAGCGTCTGTAATATTTATTACAAACTTTGAGTTATATACTTTGAGTAAAAACGGGATGAAAACCACAATACCTTCCATACAAAGTTCACCAAAATCGTAAAATCTCTTTCAATTCTACAAAAATTAATCTAATGACTTAAAATTTTGCACAAAATCTTTAACAATTAATATAAACTTTAGGTATGAAATTTGGAAAAATCGTCGTCCGTGGGGGTATTTAAACTTCGGCCCAGTCGAAGATAATTCCTTACTAGTTTTAATTTTTGTTTACGTTACAATTAGAGATGCAACGGATAGTGATTTGGCCGGATACCGGATATCCGGCGACCGGATGGTAGGTCCATTGCCTCGTTGTCATCAAATTGAATATATTTCTAATTCGACACGCTACAATACACGGATGGAGTGCTATCATTGTTTAAGACAAATAAAGTTCAAAACACATTTTACATAATGAAAATAATTGCTAAAATACTAAAATCTATATAATTTTTATTCCCATTCGATTCACCTCGTTTTAACTCTGAGGTCGTGAAGTGCGACTAGCCAACGGAAATTGCGTTTTGTCTATAAAATTCACCTCTTCTTAATTTTGATTATTAATTTTAATCATTTTACTAATTGAAGGTTTTTCTAAGTTTTTTTAGTTTATATATGAATTTATCATTAAAGTGAATACTAAGAATGTATTCTAAGTTTTTTGAAGATATTTTGTAAATTTGTTACTTTTTCACATTTAAATAAAAGCCGCTATAATTAGTGCCTATTTAATTGTTATTTACTTAAATACTTAATACTTATCCGGGCGGTCCAGATACCGGATATTGAGTTTCTATAGTTGCCGGATATCCGTTGCATCTCTAGTTACAACATCTGAGCCCCCACCCTAAATTGTTATTGTAGTTTATACACGGTTTCTTACTTATAAAGACTCGCTGAGAACTAAAGCAAAAACTACACTAAAAAAAATACTGCAGTAAAATTTACTACACAATGTGTATTTACTTTATGCTTATGTAGTTTTCACAAAGAATATCTACATTAATTAAACTGCATAGTATGTATTTGATAGCAGTTGTATTTATTTAAACTAAAATAAGTATAAAAGGTTCGTGATGAAGAACTGTGAATGAGTATACTTCTTCAAATGTAATTTTTTTTTAAGTGAAAACTTCTTTAGTCGCGTTGAGCGATTTTTATTTATTTATTTATTTATTTTATTTCATCAAGCAGAGTACAAGCTCTTATAGACTACTATAATATTTACAATTAAAACTAGAACTAGAAAACTAGAACAAAATTATGAAGAATATATCAAGGTATGAAATAAGACAGTTCATAATTATTATGTATAATAATGAATCACAAAACAAGAGTTAAATTCAATTTATGTTGTAAATGAAAGACATAGCAAAAATTGCTTTTAAATGACTATAAAATACTCGGGTAGCAAGATTACGTGACTTGGCACATGATAATATTATACAAGGAAATCTTGAATTTATCTTTACAGAGTTATCTACAAATATATTAATTAAGTTTATGACCTTATTAACTTCTCTGATACAACGCGACAGGGGTTCATTTTGTGCATAGACAGATCTACGAAAAGTTTCATAAAAATGGAAGTGACTTCGAAGAGAGGGTGGTCAAGCTTCTCCAATAGTTCTGAGCAAGCGCGTCGGAAGCAAATTTCATCTGGGGGGCAGTACAAATAGTGGTGCAAAAAAAGTTCACCAAAATTTCTTCACATGAAACATGAAGAAGAGAGAAAGAAGAGGAAAATATATAATACAAAAATATTATCGTTGCAAAAAAACTGATATTTTGAATAACTTTTCCTTTTAAATTGTTTATCCAGCTAAAAAAGTGGGGGGGCAACTGCCCACCTTGCCCCCCGCTTCCGACGCCAATGGTTCTGAGCAATCTAAGTTATGGTGAAGAATGTCTCTGAGAAAAATTATTGAGACAGCCCTTCTTCTACTGTTTAGAGTGCTTTAACCAATCAAGGCACCCCTTGTACTGTATGGAGGGGTGGTAGGGAGACTCCATCTGAGTTGGTTGAACATAAATCGGGTGAACTTACGTTGAACTTTTTCGATACGTTCAGACTGCATCTTCGTGAAGGGTTCCAGATAATGGAGCAATATTAGATCATAGTAAAGACATCTGATGATGGAACTCCAGAAAAACCATTTGGACATGCTGTGGTTGCTGGTATCGACAGATACCCGCGTAAGGTTACAAAACAAATGGGCAAAAACAAGCTGAAGAAGAAGTCTAAAATTAAGCCATTCCTGAAGGTGGTAAACTACAATCATTTGATACCAACGCGTTACACTGCGCACGACATCAGCTTGGATAAAATATCCGCAAAGGATTTGAAAGATCCAGCAAGAGGAAAACTCATCGTTTCCAAACACGAGTCAAATTCAAATCCACATACAAGGAGGGAAAAAATAAGTGGTTCTTCCAGAAGTTGCGCTTCTAAGGAGAAGGCGAAGAAAATGTTTGCGCGCGAGCGCATTGCTTTTTACTTTTAAACTTGATCAAAACACAAATTTTGTATGTTTATTGTGAGGAGGCGAGAAGAAAAGTTTTACTTAGTAATAAAAAAGAAAAAAGTTCAGACGCGGGTCTAAAATAATTCCTAAGTCTTCTTTTTTTATTCTTTCTAGCTGCATAGAGTTTATGTGGTAGCTACCTAAATGCGCAGTTAGTATTCTTGCAAAAATGAAAAAGTTACATTTTGAACGTTAGAATGGAATCCAATAGCCAAAAGTTTTGAAATTGGGATATTATGGTTTACCTTATTAAAGGCTTTTTGGTAGAGGGTAAATCTTTGGTTTGCGTCATCATTGCAGCGAATAGGTTTCGTCATCAAGACGGCGAGTAGTATTCGTCATCAATACTGTTAGCGAGTGGCTTTAGTCAATAAGCTTGACACTGATTATTACAGTGCTTCCACAACGTAGATTGTGTTTCTTCTTAAAATTTTTGGGATTATATTTATTACAGTGCTTCTCAAACTGTTGCTCCAGTGACTTTTGAACTGCTGGTTGAAGTGATTCAAACTGTTGGCCTTTTCACTTTGTGAAGGGTATCATGGTCTAATTGACGCACTTACGTTTCCGAGTTGTGTAGGGTCCTTATTATAACCTTTTATTTACCTTGCTTCGTTCGTATGTATGTATGTCTTCAAAACTTGCAAGCCATTTTTCTACAACTTGTTAATATCCGATTAAGCTGAAATTTAGCATACATATGTAAGTCCGGTGACAATGCAATATTATGATAAAAAAAATTTGCCACACCCCTTTTTCCGCCCACAAATCAATAAAAATGCTATATCTCCAAAACTACAGGGCTGATTCAGCTAAAATTTTGGCAGTTAATTTCCTTCAAAAAGATGGCTCATTAAAAAATTGTGCCACGCCCCTTTTACCGCCCACAAATCAATAAAAATGCTATATCTCCGTAAGTTTTGAAACTAAAAGATGTTAATAATATGTGACCTTTACCTGACCTGCACCTTTAAAACTAAAAAGTAAAAAATAAATAAAAAGTAAAAAAAATTTTAAAAAATAAGCTTTTATTTAAAAAGACGTGAACTAAAAAGAAAAAAATAAATTTAAGTGACATTTGTCATATAGTAGGTATTTTTTAGGTGCAGAAGAACCCTCTCTTGCTTACTCATCATCATAGTACAAACGTACGTAAATTGATAAGTTCTAAGGACTTATATAAATTTAGAATTTTTCAAATACATTTATATTTAAAAGCTGAAGGCACTGATATTGTGTAGTAAACCTGTATAACGGATCGCGGACATCGGTGCCTCAAGCTTTCAAATATAAATGTATTTGAAAAATTCTAAATTTATATAAGTCCTTAGAACTTACCAATTTACGTACGTTTATACTATGATGATGATTAACCAAGAGAGGGGTTCTTCTGCACCTAGAATATACCTACTGTATACATATATGACAAATGTCACTTAAACTTTTTTTTTCTTTTTAGTTCACGTCTTTTTAAATAAAAGCTTATTTTTTAAGAAATTTTTTTACTTTTTATTTTTGTAGTGATTTTTGGTGCTTGCCTTTCACTTTGTGCAGGGTGGGTACAATAGGCTACCTAAAGGCGACCCCGGCAATTGTCCAGGCAAGGCCGTTCCTGCCTCAGGAAAACCTTTAATTGGTATTGGTATGGGTGTAAAAGGTTCTAACTTAGTGCAAGTTGATGGTAAATGTGGACCCGAGTTTCGTCCAGGTGTAGGAGAGTCCGGCATTCGTACGGGCCCAAAAGTAGAAGAAGATGGTGTGGGAGGGGAAGGGCTGTAAAAGATGTTCCTGGATTGATTCGGTCTAACTCTGCTGGTTCAATGGTGGGTAAGACCTCAAAAGACGATGTGAAATCCTCGTCAAAGCTTCCAAAATCGGCGGAGAAGGCTGTGAACAAGAGAGGTAAGAAAGCTTTGATTTCTGGCATGGATAATGTCAGAAAAACTAAATTAACTTTGGGTGACCTATTAAGGTTCAGGGATATAACGTCCAATGAAATAACGCCTAAAATAAAAAATGAAATAAAGCCCAAAATATTTTGTTCTTACAAAAATGAAATAACGCCGAATTTGTATGGAAAATGTTTGGGCTTTATTTAATTTTCCTATTTTGGGTGTTATTTCATAATGAAATAAAAAAAAAAACAATAAAAAAATGTAAATATTTTCTTGATATTAGTTACTAATACGAAAATCAATAGAACCCACAATATTCTCTAAGTATTATCACGCCCTCTTTTTGTTCTCCTCAAAAAGTTTCGTGCATGCAAGCTATCTGAAACCAAAAAGTCTTCAGGCAAAAAACAAAATAATAATTTTATTTATAGCAGTTTATACACTCAAAAATATTAGTGTGTTAATATTACTAATAACTGCGTCCATTCTACGAATTTTATTCGTAGTTTTCAGCTACATATTACGAATATTTTATTCGTAAAAACCAGCCAAAGAAAAATCTGTCTGAGCTGGGGTTTGAACCTCGGCTCTTTAGTTTACGGGCCGCGCACTGTACCAGTAGGCTACAGTCACTTGACAATCATACAGTTCCTTATGTTCTGTAGATGTTCAACAAACAAGGCTGAACGATTTCGGTTTTCAATTTTTTAAACTCTACTAATAACTCGTACATTCAGCCATACGAATGAATTGTTTCTACTAATATTATTTTTCATAGTACAAAAGCATTAGTAATGAAAGAAATTACAAAGTTATTCGTACGACAAATGTACGAATATTATTATTTATATGTACACAATCATTCGTACAATGCACTAATACGAATTGATTTATTTTTGTATATCAGTAGTATATAAAACAAATATATTCATAGATACTACATCAGGCATTAGCAAGATTTTCCGAATGAATTCGTAAAGATATCACAATAAAAATACTTTGTATATTGTACGCATATTTGTAAAATGTACGAATATTTTGATTACTAATATCATTCGTAGAAATTTTACTAATAAATTTTTTGAGTGTATATCTGTGATCACAAGGAATAATGACTAAACTCAAAATATCGTAAAAAAGCGATATGGAATTTACTTTATTGCCAGTTTTTGGGAGTAAGCAGATATCCATTTTTTGCCCAGAATTGATCATCACTTATGTCTGCATGTATTTTGTTTGTAACGGTTCATATATTTCAAAAATACGGTTCATATATTTCGTGGAGTTAAAATATCGTTTTTTACAATACTTCGAGTTTAGTCGTTGTTCCTTGTGACCACAGATATATTTCTTATACATAAAATAGTTTGAAAACCAGCAAAAGCATAACAAAAAGGTAAAAGTTGTACGTACTTTCAAAGTAGTTAAATAAAAATAATAAGAAAAATCACATTGAAATGTATACGAAGATCAAAGAAAAGTTATCATTATTCGGCCTCACTGAATTGAAGTGTTACATTACATTACATTGAAGTTACATTAACTGTTTCTTTTTCTTTTTGCTTGAATTTGTATTTGCCTTGTCGGGAAATATTGTTTAATATGTCAGGTCTTGTTTTTAAAAAATTTTAAAGTTCTATTATTATTTTTTTACAATTAATATTATTTAATTTTATTTTTTACAAATTAAATTGACTCCATGTTCTGTATTTTTTACATTGTTGACTCCAATTTCCAAACTTTTTTCGCTTTTGCAAACAAACGTTCAAACGGAACTGAAAAGTAAGCATAAATAAGTATAACTCTTAAAAGTAAGCATACTTATAAGTGTGGAATTTTAGTAAGTATATGAACTAAAAATAAGTATGATATTGGTAAGTATCAAAGTAAGTATAGTTGGTAAAATTAGTCATACCGAATCTAAAACACTTTGGTTTTTTATTGCAGAAAGGCCTTTACCGAGATATCGTGTTGGAGCCGACCTGCCTCCAAATTATGACGTTCTGTCTAAGTTCGAATTTTGGCAAAAAAAAAAAACTTAAAAAAAATTTTATTTTTGTAATTTATGACTTCATTTATAACAACTTTTATAAACATATCTTTCATAGCAAGCTCACAAGAAATTCCCAGAAATACCCTATTTCTTAGCCGACGAACTAGAATACTTCTTTAGCGCTACGTTGACTTTGAAGACAAAAACTCTCAAGTGAAATATCTAATCTTTTTCGGTTATATAATCATTACAATTAAAATTTTTTGAGTTAATAGAAGAATTGATCAGAAGTTTCTTTAATACAAAAGGGAAAAGTTTCAAATATACTACCCCAACAGGACTCAGTTCGTACGCCTGAATATTTTTTAATATAAACACTTTCAACTTTTATTTATATTAAGAAATCAATGTTTTTGATACAACAAAGTTTTTTGTACTCTTAAAACTTGAAATATCATTTCTAAGGCCGAGTTTATAGTTTTTTACAGAATTGAGAGGTTTTGCTGAAAAATGTTTTGTGTATATACGTATGGAAAAAGCGCAGTGTTAAAGCTACCTTTTAAATGGTTTTCAGCGCTTATATCTCCACTTCGCTTGCTCACACAAGCAAGCTTCACTATGATCGAAAAAAGCTCGACCAAACTGCTTTATGAATCAGCTTCACTCAAAGCGTCCACTATGAACGCGGCCTTAGATATGACATTTCAAGCTTTAAGAATACAACAAACTTTGTTGTATCAAAAACATTGATTTCTTAATATAAATAAAAGTTGAAAGTGTTTATATTAAAAAATAGTCAGGCGTACGAACTGAGTGTTGTTGGGGTAGTAGGAACCCTTAATATTTCCATGCCTCCACGAAGATTTAGAAATGTTTTTGATACCAAATTTAAAAAGATTTTTCCAGGCACTGAAAACAGTTAGTTTAACAGATTAACTGATTATGTATAAAAAGTTGGCTAGAGATTTAATTTTATTTGCTGATCATTGTTGTTGATTGATGAATTCGAGCAAATCCCCTCTCTCTCTCTCTCGCTCTCTCTGAAATTTTCCTTTAAAATATATTGCCAGATAAAAGAATTAACGTTTTATTAAATAAGGCCATAAATATCCAACTTTTTTGGTTGATAGAAATAAGAATTGATTTACGAAATGCCCCGCCTATTTTAAATAAGAGATGGATAGTGGCATGGAAACAACTAATATGTGATTTCAATGCCACATTAAATTCTAACTTATTCAACTAGTGATATTAGTATCTATTTTTATGATTTACTAGCTGAACCCGGTGTGCTTCGCTACTCCCCTCGTTATAAAATAAAATTAAAAGTATTTATATATTTTTCACGCCATCGAATTTTCGAAATAAGTCCACCCCAGCGCCACCTACCGTGTCCATTTATACACAAATTATTTTCTTATGATCAAACAAACATACATTCTGAATTTCAGTTAAATTGGTCCATAAATTCAAATTTTCGATATAAGTCCACCCCAGCGCCACCTATCGGGTCCAAATATAGGCTATGTTATAAATGATTCTTTTACAAAAATCTCATTAAACATATCCTTTCTTTCATAATTTCCGTGCCTTTTCTACGAATAAATTGTTATAAAGATCAAACTTTGCGTTGAAAAAAAGAGAATTGAAGAGCACGTATTACTTTTACATTTTTTTTTTTATTTTTTTTTTTAGCTCAATCTGATTACAGTATATTTTGTAGGTCATAGGTTCATTAAGACTTTGGCAGGGATTATACTTCTGGTGGATGACAAGTTTTATTTAGATATCTACTTTCAGGGCTTTATTGACGCAGTTGTTGAAACTTTCTTTGTTGTAGGTGTAATTGCGGTATTACTCGGTCTAACGGGCTCGCCCGTTTCCATACTCGGTGTAATTTCCATGCAGAATTTCTCAACGTTTTCTATTAATTTCTCACCATTACTGCCAATCAATTGGTTGATCTTCTTCTTATTGCGCAAAAAAATAAAGGTTGGCATGCTAGTGACATTGTATTCGATTGCAATATCCTCGCACTCATCTACATCCAACTTAATTATCATGGCCTGATCTTCGAATTTTCCGGCTAACTCCTCTAGTTTAGTTCCAATTATCTTGCAGGGCCCACACCATTCAGCGAAGAACTCAACGATCACCAGTTTGTTACCAGCTTCAGAAATTTTTAAATCGAACTGTGACTTGCTGCTAATGATGGCCACTTTTTTCTCAACCTCAGTTTTTGGTGTAGTTGCATTCGTTGTTGGGGCGCTCGTGCTCGCAGCATTATTAATTGGGGTGCTCGGGGGCTGAGTGGTCAATTTGTTGGTGGGAGTAGCCATGCGTACTGTAATTTTGATTTAGCGAAAATTTTAATTTGTTAAATTGAGTTTTTAAAAGATTTTTTAATTATTTCAAATATGAAAATGAATGAAATGTGAATACAATTTTTGATTTTGTTTTCTTAAACCAAAAAACCAGTATATTTTTGCACAGTATCTAGCACAGAAATCTATATAATATATGGACATACAGAAAATAGGTTTTATAAGATAGAACATTTACAGTATTTGTGATTGGGATATGGATATTTTCACCAAAAGGTCTACCGCGACTGAAAAATTAAATGTTACTGAAAATTCTTTTAAACATCCACAAAAGAGAAAAAAAGTTTGAATTTATATTGTAAGAGTACTGAGAGCTGATCTCAATTCGAATTTTAAAAAAATTGCAACAAATATAATGAATGACAACAAAAGTTGGAAAATGGTGACAAAAGTTGAAAAATTTTAACGAAAGTTAGAATTTTATAAGTATAATCAAGAAATCAAGGTGCTAGTGAGGTGTTAGTGACTTTTAAACATTTCTTTTAAGCTGTCAAACTTGTGTATGAGTGAAAGAAACAAAAAAGTTAATTTTGTATGGTTTGACAAATTCAGTGTAAGATTTTTACAACAAAAATTAAAATTCGCTAACGTCTCGATTTCTCACACCATGAGTGTAATCATGATAGAATTACCAGGTAGTATTATTCGCTGAAAATGATCTGGGGATAAACTGGCATACAGTGCCAAAATGAAGCGAGTAGGGGCAAACAATAGGTCTGTTCCCGTACTCGAATCAAGTAACTTGAAGTTGCTTGAAAGCGTTATTTTACAAATTTTTGAAGCTCGAGAAAGAAGAAAACCCGAGAAACAATTTGTGTCCATATCAAACTACTCAGGCACAAAAGTCCAGAGTATCGGACTCAATTTTATTTTTAAAAGCTGCGAGTAGTAACGAAAGACTTCGAAGCTTTTGCGAACAGGACCCGAGAACAAAATTTATATATCGTGTCAAAGCACCTGATATGTATCGAAACTGGCCCGAGTCTGAACTATAATGTACCCGAAACATACCCAACAAGTACCTCGAAAGTCACCTGAAATAGTACCGTAGTGTCTGTATTATGTCAACAAATTGCTAAAAAACGAGCGACTATATTCGGATACAATAAACTGACGAGTGCTCGAATCGGTCTTCGTTCGTATATTGGGCCTGCCAAAGGTGTTCCAGAACTAGCACTTCTTTCGGTGCAGAGGTCGGACATTTACCGCCACGGGCACCGGACATATATCAGCTACTTTATTGACACAAAATATGAAATTGTTTCTCGGGTAACATGCAGAATGTAAATCTCTTCTCTATTACAATTACTTGAAGTTAGTACGGGAACAGACCTAATGTTGTTTCTTGTATTATTTGAAATGAGAAATCGACAAACAATTCTTTACCTTGTCTTTGCACTTCATATACGCCGCGTGATAAACATTGGCCCCATTCAGCAGAAAATTTGCTACGTAGCTGTTCCACAACTTTCGGGCTGATTGGTATGTATCACAATGCGAGCAAACAACATGTTCCTTTTCAGTTTGACAGCTAAAAAAACATGGCTGCAAATTGTTAATTGTTGCTGAAGTTGTGCTGTGAAGTGAAAATAGATAATTATTAATTATTAGAAGATTATTCTATCATTCTTCAATAAAGCTGTTAATTAATGAATTCTTGTGTGAAACGAATGCACAATACAAAAACAAATTTTGGATTTTAAAAAAATAACGTATGGCGAATAGCTGGTTGCCGTTTGACGTTTCGCAAAAAAACCCATTCAGCAGAAAGTATCACTTTATGCTACTACGCTACCTAATCACTTTTTTGGCAGGAATGCAGCCATTGACAAATTGCAAATTTATTGCTTCATTGCATCAAAAATTAAGTTTCCGCATAAGAGAAACAATAGGGGTATTCACGATTCAGTGCACTTGCCAGTGCAATTTAATAATATGTATTTTAAGAGTTTTAAACATCATAACACTGTTAAATAGGATAAAAATACATATTATTAGGTGGAAACCCTATTATACAAAATTGTTACATAATTTTGAAATTCTGGCAACGGATTCGGATTCAGCGACCGATTTTTAACTAGTGTTCGCTCCAGAACCGAGTTCGTAAAACTAAAAAAAAGTTATGTGGCAACCCTATTTACCATATTGAATTTTTCAATTTTGAATTAAGACTCAAAATCAGCGACCACTAACACTGCTGAACGATGTTTAAAACTCGTAAAAATACATTTTACTTGGTGGTAATACTGTGGTAAAAATTTAGATGGCGACCCTTACTTCCATCTTAAATTTTAAAACTAACATTAGATTCTAAATCAAATCCGTTGTCAGAATTTCAAAATTACAAGAATTCGCAAAAACACAAAAAATCTAGGTGACAACTCTATCCGCCATCTTGAATTTTAAATTTTGACATCAATTCCGAAGTCAGCTACCCCCTAAAATCGACAGAACCCTTAAAAGTCCTATTACGCTTAAGCTTTTCCTACTAGCTTTAATTTGGAAACTTGTCATGGGCACCTGCGTAGAGGGAATAATACCCTTCGCGAATACCCATGGTATTTCCACCAGCGCCCTCTAGCGTGGCAGTGCGCACAAGTTTTTTGACATTTAGATGTGGCACCTCTATGATGTTCGAGTATGTTCGGGCAAACAAAATGGCCATACAGGGGATTGAAAGGAAAAAATACCAACAAAAATGGTACCATTCGTTTCAGCAGGCAGAAACCATTCGGCAAAATGGCGTGATCCGACACGCGCTTGAATCGGTAGCCAATCGGAATTCCGAAACAAGCGTCGGTTAACGGCCATTTGTCGACGTGTCATCCAAAAGTCCAAACCAACCATTACCTACTCCCCTCGGTTATGGTCGATTCCACCGAAAAGGGAGCGAAGTTGGAACAACATCGGTAGTTGGCCCGTCTGAATGCCTAAAAAAGGAATGCATACTAACCTTAACCGATAACACGTGGCAACACTGCCAAAGTACCTAAAATCATTGAACTGGAAAAAAATACAAAGCTGGGGAGACGTTGCTGTTGCCGACACTGCAAAAGGTGAACAAATATCATGGAGCGTTGGTTGTCGTTGTTTAGCAAATTTAGTGATTTCTTTACGCGATCGATTAATTTCAATAATTTTTGTGTTTAAAACTGATTAAAATATATAAAGATTCGATCTTGCCATTGCTGCAAACGTTCGCGCACAGAAGCAAAGTTCGAAGTCAGCAGCTTTCGTGTCGTTTGGGCCAATATTTGGTGTTGGCTAATTTTCAACGCTTGGAGAGGTAATAAAAATAAGATTTTAACTTGCACGTTTAGATGTGAATTGTTATGTATCTATATATATATATATAGATAGATTTATCTAGATGGGGATATATGAAATACTGATTGTAACCAATTTGGAAAAGTGGAAGGATAAAATGTTAGTTTGCTAGAAGCAACAACAGCATTGACTGTAACACAAGAAGATAGAATATATGTACAAATACAACACTAATATCGGCGAGCGAAAAGAAAAAAAAAAAAACCAACGCAACCAACGACAAACAGCGCTACCGTCAACGACCACAGCTAGCGACCCCGCATGTAACTAGCCGCTACCTAACCAGCCACAACAAATCCATCACCAGTTAGTGCTTTAGCGTGTCGTCACCACCTACTATCGCCTCGTCAGCTAGCGCACCGCAAAGGACCAACGCCACCAACGCCAACCTCATCGGACAAGTCATCACCAGCAGCCAGGTAAGCAGGTGTTCTTGGGCACCGGGTATTAAAAAAAAAAAAATAAAGGTATCCGACTAACCTTCCCGCCTCCAAAGCACCCAGCCAGCCAGCTCCAACAACACCAGGAGAGTACAACAACAACAACAACAACAACGACATCACCAGCCAGGTCATCACAACCAGCTCCACCATCGTCAACCCACCAACCTTCAGCGTTTGCCAGCATCAGCTAGCGGGTGGCCAACGGCATCACCAGCACCACCAGTAGCGACAACACCAACTACCTCCACCATTACGGCACTCACCCCAGGTTTGCGAATTGCGGCCTGGGATTGGTAAGCGTGTATTCGATTAATTAAATAATTGCAAACGCAACATGTTGGGTGGCGGATGCTAAATTTTGGCAAGAATGCAGTGACCTTTATATATTTATTTTGGTAGAATTCTTACTTTAGAATTAAGTCTTGACTTTTGTTTGTTTTTGGCTAAAATCCCGAAATCGCGGCCCTTGCTCTCTTGCTTGTCACATGTAAAGAAGTTTTTTGCTTTTTACTATTACAAAACTTTGGCTTTCCGTTCGTTTTTTTTACATCTATATTTTTACAACTGGACTTTTGATAATTTTGGATATTAATTTAAAGGGAGAATTTGTTGTAAAACGATGCTAATTTTTACCTTTAAGGCATACAGTGTAGAGCAAATTTATAAAAAATTTTAAACGGCCATTTTTAATACTTGTGTAAAATAGTATAAAGTTGAAAAAAAAAGGGCAGGTCATACAAATAAACTAACAGAAATAAAACAAAAAAATTAACCATTTAATAGGAAACTAAACTAAAATCAAAACAACTTAATTAGAAACTAAACTAAAATAAAAACAACTTAATTAAAAACTAAACTAAAATAAGCACGATAGAATTAAAAACAACTTAATTAAGAACTAAGCTAAACTAAAACTACTAAGAAAAAAAAAATTTTAAACTAAAAGAAAACTACTTAATAAAAACTAGGCTAGAATAAAAACGATTTAATTAAAAACTAAACTAAAATAAAAGCTATATGATTAAACGCGAGATAATAAAAAAATAAACTAGAATAAAAACAACTTAATTAAGAACTAAGCTAAACTAAAACTACTAAGAAAAAAAAATTTAAACTAAAAGAAAACTACTTAATAAAAACTAGGCTAGAATAAAAACGATTTAATTAAAAACTAAACTAAAATAAAAGCTATATGATTAAACGCGAGATAATACAAAAATAAACTAGAATAAAAACAACTTAATTAAAACTAAACTGAAATAAAGACAACTTAATAAAAAACTAAAATGAAATAAGCGCGATATATTTAAAATCAACAGAATTAAGAACTAAACAAAAAACCAAAACAATGTAATTAAAGACTAAACTAAAATAAAAACAACTCAATTAAAAACTAAACTAAATAAAACAGCTTAATTAAAAACTAAACTAACATAAAAACAACTTAATTAAAAACTAAACGGAAATAAAAACAACTTAATTAAAAACTAAACTAAAATAAGCGCGATATAACTAAAAACAACATAATTAAGAACTAAACTAAAAAACCAAAACAATATAATTAGAGACCACTTAATTAAAAACTAAGCTAAGATAAACCAACTTAATTAAAAACTAAACTAGAATAAAAGCTATATAATTAAACGCGAGATAATTAAAAACTTAAACTAAAATAAAAACAACTTAATTAGAAACTAAACTAAAATAAAAACAACTTAATTAAAAAACTAAACTAAAAATAAAAGCTATATAATTGAAAGCAATTTAATTTAAAACTAAACTAAAATTAAAAGCTATATAATGGAAAGCAATTTAATTTAAAACTAAACTAAAATTAAAAGCTATATAATTAAATTTTAATTAAAAATTAAACTAAAATTAAAAACTATATAATTGAAAGCAATTTAATTAAAAATTAAACTAAAATTAAAAACTATATAATTAAAAGCAATATAATTAAAAGCTAAACTAAAATAAAAGCTATATAATTAAAAGCGATTTAATTTAAAACTAAACTAAAATAAAAGCTGTATTATTAAAAGCAATTTAATTTAAAACTAAACTAAAATAAAAGCTGTATTATTAAAAGCAATATAATTAAAAACTAAACTAAAATAAAATCAAAATCATACTAAGCTAAAGTAAAACGAATACCCAGGCAGACTCATATGAAAAAAATATTTTGGGGTTAAAGTAACGGATAGGTTAAAAAAAAAAAAAAAAAAAAAACTTTTTAAAGGTTTTAATTGCGAACCGATCTGACTTACAGATGGTTATGTCGTTTTTTTTCTGGGCATCTTACGATAGTGCGATACCTATGCTTATTTGAACTTTAAATTCCTGTTTATATAGAAAAACCTTAAGATTTAGCAATCGATCTAAGAACCTACTGTTAATGTAAGTAGTTTTAAGAATGAATAGAAATAATAAATGACTTTGTTATATGGAAGAAAAAAAAAGGGAAAAAATGAGTAATTAATAGAACAGGATAGGTGGTGTGGATAAGACAGAGACGGCGTAAGTATAAGAGAATTGGGGTGACCTAGACACAGGCGAAGGGTCACCATGGCTGGTCTTTTGTGGCCAGAAGGGGCGGGTTAGCCAAGGGCGATCAACCGACAGCGAAGATCGACCCACGAGACGTGCCAAAGTGGCAACCGCAAGCAACCGAGTCTTATTCCTTCGTCGTGTTCATAAAATAAGCGGGGTGGCTCATATGCTTCACTGTGTGCGCTGCCTAAGAGTGCCGCTACCCCCCCTTTTTGTGCACTAGGTACACCCTCCGAGTCGAGGTATTTTTGCTCTTAGCTAGCCTGTCCCATTTATGACCCCTCTGGTCAGGCTGCTCTTCTCGGTCAGGAGTATTTTTCAAAACGAGATTTATATAGTTTCCAATTGGTTTACATGCCGACAAACCCCGGCATGTTCGGGTTTTTCACCTTACGGTGTAAAAAAAACAGCCGCCCAATCTGGGAACAGACGCTGGCCAACACGCCGCCCAATCTGGGAACAGACGCGTGTTGGGCTCGCTGGGGTACGCGGGTGCGCTACTCCCGTCATCCTACATATTCCACGCAGGATGCCCCTGCGGGTTTGAATATCAAAAATAGAAAAAAAGTTATAAAAACAAAAAAAAATTTAACTATCGTTCATCAGCCTCCAGTTAACCGTCGCAACTGCAGTCGCGGTTCGATGACCTTTACGCTGCAGGACTTACGGAAAACCGAAAACTTGGTACGACCTAAAAAAAACCCTCAACTTACTTCTAAACTATTAGCCCTAGCAGTAAAAAATCCTACTGTTAAGAACCACGTCGCAACTGCAGTCGAGGCGCTGTGGCCAAAACGCTGCAGGACTTACGTGGTCTTACGTATTCGGACCTGCTTTGGGTCTAACCCAAATATGATCAAAACAAAAAAAACTACTTATTATTTTTATTTTCACCCTAGCAGTAAAAATCCCACTGTCAAGAACCACGTCGCAACTGCAGTCGAGGCGCTGTGGCCAAAACGCTGCAGGACTTACGAGTTCTTAACCTACCAGGACCTGCTTTGGGTCTAACTAAAACTATACCAAAAAAACTTACGCTAATGCCCGAAACGAGATACTTCATTGTTTCCTAGTTCGGCTCCTTTTGCCTTAACCCACGTCGCAACTGCAGTCAAGGTTCAAAGACCCAAACGCTGCAGGACTTACGTGGCTAGACGCCAGGAGACCAAACTAAAAAACAAAATCCTAACCTTTGTCGGGCCCCACGTTGGGCGCCAATTCTGTCATGTTTCCTCACCATTCAATTCTTTGTGGTTGGTGCTGCCCGTGGCTAGGTAGCCCTTGCATTGCACCACTGTCGTCCCTCTGGCAGCGCTGGTACGCTGGCATATTGCGCGGCTAAGGCTCGCCGGATGGGGTGGTGTTCTTGCCAGTCCGGTCCGACAGCAGGAAACTTCACATGAATAACAATCGTACCAGCTGAAAAGAAAAATTACCGCCTGGTAAAAAAACCCGGAAAAACCTATAACCAACGAAAAATCTCGAAAAACGATAAATAAAAAAAACCCGCTTATTTTATGAACACGACGAAGGAATAAGACTCGGTTGCTTGCGGTTGCCGCTTTGGCACGTCTCGTGGGTCGATCTTCGGTGTAGGTCGATCGCCCTAGACTAACCCGCCCCTTCTGGCCACAAAAGACCAGCCACGGTGACCCTTCGCCTGTGTCTAGGTCACCCCAAGACTCCTTTACTCACGCCCCTCCGTTACGATTCACGCCACCTGCCCTTGTTAAATTAAGGAAACATGGTTGCTATATCCAATTTCAATTTAACATTTATTTAATAACAACCAACTTTAACATTGTCTCATTCTTTTTTTTTTTTATTACTTAAACTAATACAATTGAAGGTAAGATTATTATTAGAGCTATTTTAAAATATTTACCAAATACTAAGTCAAAGAATATTCTTGCAATACCGCATAGAAAAATTAACAATTTCTTTCTAAGCACTGGACCAATATACCCTTAGGATTACAGTAGTTAAACTTAAACGCAATGCATTTTTTTTCAAAGGCATTTTTCAACTTACAACTTTTCAACTTACAATTTAAAAAAAAAAATCAAGAAACTATTTCCATTCTAATTGGATGTTCTCTAGATTATAAAAAATAGTCGCATACAAAAAAAATTAAGGAATAACCGTAACGATAATAGGCAAAACTTTTCCGAAAAATAATAATTGATGAAAGTATAGAATTCTTGTTTTTTTTTTTTTCGCGTTTATTTTCGTTTAGTTTTTAATTAAGTTGTATTGCTTTTAGTTTAGTTTCTAATTAAGCTGTTTTTATTTTAGTTTAGTTTCTAATTAACCTTTTTTTTTTTTATTTTAGTCTAGTTTCTAATTAAGTTGTGTTGATTTTAGTTTAGTTTCTAATTAAGTTGTTTTGATTTTAGTTTAGTTTCTAATTAACCTTTTTTTTATTTTAGTCTAGTTTCTAATTAAGTTGCGTTGATTTCAGTTTAGTTTCTAATTAAGTTGTTTTTATTTTAGCTAAGTCTTTATTAAGTAGTTTTCTTTTAGTTTAATTTTTTTTTATTTTTTTTTTTTTTTATTTAGTAGTTTTTATTTTAGCTTAGTTCTTTAATTAGTCGTTTTTAAGTTGTCTTTATTTTAGCTTAGTTTTTATTAAGTAGTTTTTATTTTAGTTTGGTTTGTAATTATCTCGCGTTTAATCATATAGCTTTTATTTTAGATTAGTTTTTAATTAAATCGTTTTTATTCTAGCCTAGTTTTTATTAAGTAGTTTTCTTTTAGTTTAATTTTTTTTTCTTAGTAGTTTTAGTTTAGCTTAGTTCGTAATTAAGTTGTTTTAATTCTATCGCGCTTATTTTAGTTTAGTTTTAATTAAGTTGTTTTATTTTAGTTTAAGTTTTAATTAAGTGGTTCTTATTTTTATTTTTTTTTTTTTTTACTATGCTAAAATGTAAGTCTACTAAACTTGAAATTATGAAGAAAAAAAAAAACCTTAAAACTTGTCGAAAAGAGTTCGTGTTGCTCTTTTTTTTTTCTTATTACTTAAACTAATACAAATGAAGGTAAGATCATTATGCGGGCTATTTTAAAATATTTACTAAATACTAAGTCCAAGCATACTCTTGCGATACAGCATAGGAAAATTTACAATTTTTTTTTAAGCGCTGGACCAATGTACCATTATGCTTACAGTCGTTAAACTTAAACGTAATGCATTTTTCAGCTACAAAGGCATTCTTCAACTTACAACTTTACAACTTACAATTTTTAAGGAGAGGAAAAAAATCAAGAAACTATTTCCATTCTAATTCGATGTTCTCTAGATTATAAAAGATATTCGTATACAAAAAAAATTAAGGAATAATCGTAACGATAATAGGCAAAACTTTTCCGAAAAAATAATAATCGATGAAAGTATAGCATTCTTGTTTTTTTTTTTTTCGCGTTTATTTTCGTTTAGTTTTTAATGAAGTTGTATTGAGTTTAGTTTAGTTTATTTTAGTGTAAATTACGTTCAGTTTAATTTAACATATATTTAAATTGTATTAAGTTTCGTTTTAATCGCGTATAGTTCTGTTCTATATATATTTAAATAGTAGTTTAGTTTAGTTTATTTTAGTGTAAATTACGTTCAGTTTAATTTAACATATATTTAAATTGTATTAAGTTTCGTTTTAATAGCGTATAGTTCTGTTCTATATATATTTAAATAGTAGTTTAGTTTAGTTTATTTTAGTGTAAATTACGTTCAGTTTAATTTAACATATATTTAAATCGTATTAAGTTTCGTTTGAACTACGTTTAGTTTAATTATATATACGTTAAAATTGTAGTTTAGTTTAAATTAAGGTGGTTTAGTTCCGATTAGATTTAAATTGTATTTTAGTTTCGTTTTAATCGCGTATAGTTTTGTTATATATACATTTAAATTGTAGTTTAGTTTTTAGTTAAGTTTGTTTTAGTTCCGATTAGATTTAAATGGTATTTTAGTTTCGTTCTAATCGCGTATAGTTTTGTTATATATACATTTAAATTGTAGTTTAGTTTAAATTAAGTTTGGTTTAATTTGAGTTTAGTTTTTACTTAAGTTGTTTTATTTCAGTTCAATTTTAATTAAGTTGTTTCTATTTTAGTTTAGTTTTTAATTAAATAGTTTTTAATGATATGGTTTGGGTTTTTAGTTTAGTTCTTAATTATGTTGCTTATAATCATATTGCGCTTAATTTAGTTTAGTTTTTAATTAAGTTGTTTTTATTTTTGTTTAGTTTTTAGTTATATCGCTTTTAATTATATCGCCTCTATTTTAGTTTAGTTCTTAATTAAGTTGGTTTCATTTTAGTTTAGTTCCTAATTAAGTTGTTTGTATTTTACTTTAGTTTCTAATTAAGTTGTTTTTATTTTAGTTTAGTTTTCTAATTATGTTGTTTTTATTCTAGTTCAATTTTAATTAAGTTGTTTCTATTTTAGTTTAGTTTTTAATTAAATAGTTTTTAATGATATGGTTTGGGTTTTTAGTTTAGTTCTTAATTATGTTGCTTATAATTATATCGCGCTTAATTTAGTTTAGTTTTTAATTAAGTTGTTTTTATTCTAGTTTAGTTTTTAATTATCTCGCGTTTAATCATATAGCTTTTATTTTAGTTTAGTTTTTAATTAAATCGTTTTTATTCTAGCCTAGTTTTTATTAAGTAGTTTTCTTTTAGTTTAAAATTTTTTTTTTCTTAGTAGTTTTAGTTTAGCTTAGTTCTTAATTAAGTTGTTTTTTAATTCTATCGTGCTTATTTTAGTTTAGTTTTTAATTAAGTCGTTTTATTTAGTCTAGTTTCTCATTAAGTTTTTTTTTTTTTTATTTTAGTTTAAGTTTTTAATTATCTCGCGTTTAATCATATAGCTTTTATTTTAGTTTAGTTTTTAATTAAATCGTTTTTATTCTAGCCTAGTTTTTATTAAGTAGTTTTCTTTTAGTTTAAAATTTTTTTTTTCTTAGTAGTTTTAGTTTAGCTTAGTTCTTAATTAAGTTGTTTTTTAATTCTATCGTGCTTATTTTAGTTTAGTTTCCTATTAAATGGTTATTTTTTTTGTTTTATTTCTGTTAGTTTATTTGTATGACCTGCCCCTTTTTTTTTTCAACTTTATATTATTTTACACAAGTTTTAAAAATGGCCGTTTAAAATTTTTTATAAATTAGCTCTACACTGTATGCCTTAAAGGTAAAAATTAGCATCGTTTTACAACAAATTCTCCCTTTAAATTAATATCCAAAATTATCAAAAGTCCAGTTGTAAAAATATAGATGTAAAAAAAAACGAACGGAAAGCCAAAGTTTTGTAATAGTAAAAAGCAAAAAAAACTTCTTTACATGTGACCAGCAAGAGAGCAAGGGCCGCGATTTCGGGATTTTAGCCAAAAACAAACAAAAGTCAAGACTTAATTCTAAAGTAAGAATTCTACCAAAATAAATATATAAAGGTCACTGCATTCTTGCCAAAATTTAGCATCCGCCACCCAACATGTTGCGTTTGCAATTATTTAATTAATCGAATACACGCTTACCAATCCCAGGCCGCAATTCGCAAACCTGGGGTGAGTGCCGTAATGGTGGAGGTAGTTGGTGTTGTCGCTACTGGTGGTGCTGGTGATGCCGTTGGCCACCCGCTAGCTGATGCTGGCAAACGCTGAAGGTTGGTGGGTTGACGATGGTGGAGCTGGTTGTGATGACCTGGCTGGTGATGTCGTTGTTGTTGTTGTTGTTGTTGTACTCTCCTGGTGTTGTTGGAGCTGGCTGGCTGGGTGCTTTGGAGGCGGGAAGGTTAGTCGGATACCTTTATTTTTTTTTTTTTAATACCCGGTGCCCAAGAACACCTGCTTACCTGGCTGCTGGTGATGACTTGTCCGATGAGGTTGGCGTTGGTGGCGTTGGTCCTTTGCGGTGCGCTAGCTGACGAGGCGATAGTAGGTGGTGACGACACGCTAAAGCACTAACTGGTGATGGATTTGTTGTGGCTGGTTAGGTAGCGGCTAGTTACATGCGGGGTCGCTAGCTGTGGTCGTTGACGGTAGCGCTGTTTGTCGTTGGTTGCGTTGGTTTTTTTTTTTCTTTTCGCTCGCCGATATTAGTGTTGTATTTGTACATATATTCTATCTTCTTGTGTTACAGTCAATGCTGTTGTTGCTTCTAGCAAACTAACATTTTATCCTTCCACTTTTCCAAATTGGTTACTATCAGTATTTCATATATCCCCATCTAGATAAATCTATCTATATATATATATATAGATACATAACAATTCACATCTAAACGTGCAAGTTAAAATCTTATTTTTATTACCTCTCCAAGCGTTGAAAATTAGCCAACACCAAATATTGGCCCAAACGACACGAAAGCTGCTGACTTCGAACTTTGCTTCTGTGCGCGAACGTTTGCAGCAATGGCAAGATCGAATCTTTATATATTTTAATCAGTTTTAAACACAAAAATTATTGAAATTAATCGATCGCGTAAAGAAATCACTAAATTTGCTAAACAACGACAACCAACGCTCCATGATATTTGTTCACCTTTTGCAGTGTCGGCAACAGCAACGTCTCCCCAGCTTTGTATTTTTTTCCAGTTCAATGATTTTAGGTACTTTGGCAGTGTTGCCACGTGTTATCGGTTAAGGTTAGTATGCATTCCCTTTTTAGGCATTCAGACGGGCCAACTACCGATGTTGTTCCAACTTCGCTCCCTTTTCGGTGGAATCGACCATAACCGAGGGGAGTAGGTAATGGTTGGTTTGGACTTATGGATGACACGTCGACAAATGGCCGTTAACCGACGCTTGTTTCGGTATTCCGATTGGCTCCCGATTCAGGCGCGTGTCGGATCACACCATTTTCCTGAACGGTTTATGCCTGCTGAAACGAATGGTCCCATTTTTGTTGGTATTTTTCCTTTCACTCCCCTGTATGGCCATTTTGTTTGCCCGAACATACTCGAACATCATTGAGGTGCCACATTTAAATGAAAAAGTTGTGTGCACTAACACACTAGAGGGCGCTGGTGGAAATACCATGGGTATTCATAAGATGTATTATTCCCTATGTGCAGGTGCCCATGACAAACCCAGGGACTCTCGACAAGCTTCTCGGCTTCAGAGATACATGGGAAAAGATGGCATCATTGGCTCTCTCAACCTACATTCGAACTTGATTATTGTTTTACGTCTTTCGCGTGAAAAATTCCTATCGTCTTGCCACTTAAATCTTCCAACTCATACAGGCTATTACCTACTGCCCTCACTATTCGACACTTTAGAAAACGCTTTGAAAGTTTCGCGCTGATTTGCTTGGAGAAATCACTAAGCTGAAAGTTCCGTCGGTAGACTTCCTGTCCAGGTTGAAATTTAACTTTTCGACTTTTCAAGTCATACCTTTTAACATTCTGTTCGTGACTCTTATGTAGCTGTTCGCGGATTTTGTTGCGAATCAAGTCTTGCCGAACCGGCTTCGGTATCACCAACGTCTCAGGATCGCTAAGCACCACTAGTTTCTTTGCTATTTTATAGGCGCTTGCATGCGTGATCATGTTGTGACCGAAGAGAGCAAAATAAGGTGTCATTCCTATGGAGGAGTGCACCGAAGAACGCAAGGCACATTCAATGTCTGATAAGTGTTGGTCCCAGTTGGTTTGGTCTTGGTCGAGGTATGAGCGAATAGCGGCTAGAATTGACTGATTTACCCTCTCTGAAGCGTTGGCTTGAGGAGCGTAATTTGCAGTACGTACATGTCTTATTCCAAAATTATCGATCATTTCGGCAAATTCTTTACTTAAAAATTGCACGCCATTGTCGGACATGAGTATTTCTGGGGTACCGAATTTATGAAAAACTTCTGAAATTAGAAACTGGATTACATATCGCGCGGTCGCTTTCGTCATTGCTTTTAACAGGGTGAATTTTGTGAAATAGTCTAAAACTATGAAGATATAAGTATTTTTCTTTTTAGAACGCACGTATGGACCGAGAAAATCCACGTAAATTTTTTGAAAAGGCCGTACTATTTGCGACTCTTGCCCCATAGGCGGTCTTAAAACCATTTGAGCTGGTTTGCATTCTTTGCAGACTTGACAATCATTAACGAAATTGAGGACCTGCTGGTTCATATTTGGCCAGTAGAAATATTCTTTTATGCGCTTAAGAGTTTTGGTGAAACCACCATGCGCGACTTGAGGAGGTTGGTGTGCGTTAGCAATAATTGAATGCGTCAAAGGCGCTGGAACCCATAGTTTCCATGCGAAATCTTCACCATCGGGTGTACCATCATATGGAACCGTACGCTTGTAGGCAAAGCCATCAATCACCTTGAGGTCAGGCAACTGGGAGTGATTTTCGGTTATGGTATTTAACAATTCCATATACTCTTCGCTTTGAAACTCTGGTGTCTCGAGGTCAATCAGTGCCTTTACCTCACAACTTATTTCGTCCATGTCGTAGCGTGATAACGTGTCGGGAACGATGTTCTGAGCCCCTTTACGGTGATCTATCTCGAAGCTAAAGCTTTGCAGATACAAACTCCACCTCGCCAATCGACTGGTTAAGTCTTTATGCGACATTAGCCATTTTAGGCTGGAGTGATCCGTTATCACTGTAAAAGGCATTAGCTCGATGTAGGCTCTAAACTTCGTTATCCCCATTACCACCGCTAGACATTCGCGCTCAGTTACTGAATAATTCTTCTGCGCAGGCGTGAGCTTCTTTGAATAATAGGCGATAGGATGTTCACCACCTTCATCATCTTTTTGAAACAACACGCCACCAATTCCGATGTTAGAAGCATCTGTTTGCACATAAAAATGTTTCGAAAAATCTGGATGTACCAGGACTGGACTAGAAATAAGAGCTGTTTTTAATTTATCGAAGGCGCTCTTAGCCTCATCACCGAACTCAAAAGTTTTCGCTTTTTTCAGCGTATCAAAAATAGGTGCTGCTATAGTAGCATAATCGCGAATAAAGCGACGGTACCATCCCGTGGCTCCCATGAAACTTCGTACCTGCTTCGGAGTTTTTGGATAGGTATATCGGTCAATGGCATGAACCTTGTCGGGGTCTGGTCTTAATTTACCCTCGCCTACAATATAACCTAGGTACCTTAGCTCGCTACAACAAAACTTTGATTTGGCCACATTGATGGTTAGGTTGGCCGAACTTAACAACTGTGCTACCTGCTCTAATTTTTGGAGATGACTATCGAAATCGGAAGACACAACAAGGAGATCATCCAAATAAATGAAAACGCTTTCACGAAGATTGGCTGGCACGACTTTGTCCATCAACCGACATAACCTTTGGGCTGCATTACATAGCCCAAACGGCATGACGGTAAATTGACAAAGCGGACGACCTGGCACTGTAAACGCGGTTTTCTCCCTACTACTGACGGCAAGCGGAATTTGCCAAAAGGCATCCTTAAGATCCACACTTGAAATAAAGTGTGTGTCGCCGAGACGACTGAGCAACCCCTCTATGTGTGGAAGTGGGTAGGCGTCCTTCACTGTGAGTGCATTGAGCTTGCGAGCGTCCAGGCACAGTCGACATTTCTCGCCTTTTCGCACGAAGGCCACTCGATTGTTCCATGGACTTTCGCTCGGCTCAATGACTCCCAGTGAAAGCATCCTATCCAGCTCCGCAAACATGAGACCCTGAACCGCCGGTGAGACTGGGTAGTGCTTATCTTTCACAGGCACTGCGTCGCCGGTATCAATATAGTGCTCTTCTAAAGACGTCTTGCCTAGACCTTTCTTCGTGAAGCAGGGAAATTTTGCTATAACTGCGTTAAGCCGGTGTTGTTGCTGCGCTGTCAAAACTTTTATTTTCGGTGTTGCATGACTTTGGACCTCTTCCTCCAAAGCTATGTTGTTGGTCGTTATGCTATCAACTTTGAGCTGCATTAGATTGAATTTCTTAATGAAATCTACACCTAGAAACAATTCTCGTTTTAGAGAAGGTGTTAAATAAAAAACAATCTCCTGCTCCTGGTTATCGAATTTAATTTTAGCTTTAACGCGACCTACGATTGAATGCATTCGCCCATCGGCAGTTTTGACGAAAGATTTAAACTTAAAAATTGGCAACTTGCACTTTTCTACAAAAGTTAAGCAGTTAATCCCTAAACACGACACTGTTGCTCCACTGTCTAATAATCCCTCAATTCGCTGTCCATTTATTTCAATATTGGTGTAAAACCTACTGTCTTCGCCCTCATACAGTTCTGACGCCAAGATTTCCTTATGATTATTTTTCCTTAAACGATATCTAATTCTTGTCTTTTCGATTTTTGTTGGCTGCTCTGTAAATATTTTTTTTCGAACTTCCTCATAGTTTTTGAGTCTCACATGAAATGGCTTAATTTCTTTCAACTTTACTTCAACGGTATTTACGGCTTGATCGCAACTACTTTGATTACTCTTATTCTTAGATGTTAAAACAACAATTTTTTTTTCTACTTCGGTCTGTGTGGCTGACGTTAGTCATTCTGTCGTTTCTTGAGTTTGAGTCTGAGTCTGTGTTTGAGCTGATCTAGACTCCACCTGCACATTTCTATTTGGTCTAGCAGTTCCCTGGCATTTCGGACACTTTGGGGTAACTACGCCCTCCGTTCCGCACCTATAGCAAAAAATTCGCCTTACGGCTGCAGTACACTCAACGAAATTGTGCCCTGGCTGTTTGCAGTTCCAGCATGGAAATGTTCGAGAGGAATTAATAGCATCTATTTCAAACGCTTGAGTCGAAAAGTCCTGCTCTACATTTAACTCGTGCACTTGCGCATTGCGAGGTACATATTGACGCGGAGGCGGTTGATAAGCCTGGCGTTGGTAGTTTATATGTGTTTCAGCCTTTTTGCAGGCTTTGCAAAACTCAGTCAAACCCTCTATGCGCATGGCAAATAGTAGCTGTGACATCTCTTTCCTCAGGTTGCTCCTCATTATCTCCACTAAATCCTGTTCAGCCAGTGGATTACGCTGTTGGTTCCTCAGGGTCAAAACAGATTGATAAAAGTCGTCGAAAGTTTCATCCCGTTGTTGTCTTCGATCCATAATTTGTCTTTGGATCTCGAAGTCGCTTTCGTGTCGCTTAAATTGTGCTACAAGCGCTTCTCGAAGTGCGAACCAACTAGGTATTCGGTTTAACCGTCGAAATCCCCAGAACCATTGAGCTGCGTTCCCTGTTAATAAACTATGAAAATTTCTAATTACTTCAGGCCATGGGTACCGGTAGTCATTGCATAAGGTTTCTACCCGGAACACAAATTCGTCTACGCTTATTGATTTGGTGGTGCCATCGAACTTAAAACCCCATTTGTCCATCTCCACACGTCGCGGCTGTTCTGATTGCTGGTAAGGCGCAAAAGGCGCTTGTGCTGGCCCTGTATATGCAAAGGCACTGGGCTGACGTACTGATGGTCCAGCTCGTTGCTCTTGGTGTCGATTCCTGTTCTCGACTTGGTACGTATGTGAATGTGCAAATATCTGCGGCTGCTGCACCTTTGTCGGTTGCGGCCTATGCGGTGGTGGTTGCGAAAAATCTGGGAAAGTTTGCGAGATGCTCCTGATATCCTGAGATCCAATTTGTTGTTGCTGCTCTATATTTCGATCTGGCCATGCCTGTGAATTGATAGACGGGGGTGGTGGAGGTGGTGGTTGTAAAGTCACTAACTTCGTAACCGCTGGTCGGCTCTCTGAATACTGAGGCGTCATCGACCCTAAGCTTTCGGCTATTAATTGTGGGACTAATACCCGCAAACGTTCCTCCATTCCCGACATCAGATCCACTTGGGCTAAACCTACCGCTGACTTGACGTAATCCCTTATATTGATGCTAGAGTTGACCACACCTTGGGACACTGGTGCTCTTCCTGACGACCTGTCTCTTACGCTTCCCATCTGCGCATGTTGCTGGAATTGCTTTCGCACGTTTAGAGCGGTTAGGCTGCTAAACTCTGGAGACGTGATGCTGCTATTAGAGAAGTTAAGCTCTTCCGAGGTACGTCTAGGTGCTGGTGGTAGTGGACTCTGCCTCGCCATAGGCGTTGTAATAGTCGTCGTTGCTGTGGTAAAAATCGGTATGGTGGTTCTCGTCAGGCCTGTTTTTGGAATTGCCCCTGTACCAGTGGTTGTTGTGGGTACTAGACTTCCACTTTCGGCTGGATTCGGATTGGTTTCACTGTCATCGGCTCGCTGGCCCTGCTGTCTAGTGTGTACCATGCCCAAAGGAATCGCAATAAGAAAAGCAAAAATGATCAAAAAATAGTAAAACATTTCAAAGCAAGAAGATGGTTTAAATAGCAAAACGACAATTCGCCAAATTATTCACAAATGAAAAAGTTAAATTTTTATATATATAGGCCGATGGTTAAAGGCACCACAGTTTACGAAACTGTTGTTCTCCAAATGCCAAAACGAAAAGGAAAAATTTACAAAAAAAATAAGATCAAAATAAATTTCCTGTAGTAATGTCCAAAATAAATAATGTCCTGGATGGTGGTTGCAAAACTTAGCAAAAAAATTTTAAATAATAATATTAATAGTAGTATTAGAAATGATAATAATATATATAGTAATGATATGTAAAGGAAAATAATATAATATTCAAAAAGTTGATAAGATGTACGTATATTAATTAATGTTAAGCATAGTAATAACTGAGCTTCATAAAGGTCAAAGAGATTTTATCGTAGTATGTAGTAATATAGAAAGGTGGGGAAGTGATATCAAAGAAAAAATTGTGTAACTATTTTAGAGCTACAATCTTAACTGTCTAAAATTTCGCAACTTATCAAAAAAATTTTAAAAGTTTAAGATTATTTTTATTTGAATATGTATATATCGATATATAAAGACTGAATATATAGACATATACACATATACATATAGACATATATATATATATATATATATATATATAGATATATATCGTTATATCTATATATAGGAAAATTGGCTTATTAAAGCGCGTAGCTGAAAGTAAACTTAAATATATTTTTTCTACCCGAAGATCAAAATATATATATAGATATATTTTTTTCTAAGGTATTTGGTTTCTATAGATGATATATATATAAAGAGGAAATAGTTTGGATAACCAGACGAACTTGGCTATCGTTTCAGAAAAATGTATACGTAAAATAAAAGGAGACTAACTTCGGTGAAGTTGAATAGTCTAAACACAAAAAAGAAAATTATAATTCCGAAATCCAATAAGCAAAATACTAAAATAGCTGATAATAATAACTCAAAAAAAATTTAAAAATATAAAGGCATTAAGTTTGGATGGTGGCGTAAAACAAACAAGAGTGGCGTAAAAAATTAACTTCGACGAGACCAGCGAAAACAACCTTCTTCTTTGTGCAATAATAGCACCCTCCAAATCGAGGTTCTTAACCGAAACTTCCCACAATATTTTCCTATGCTGAGGTCGCTCAGGCATATTCGCTTCACCTAATGGTGTTGTGGTAGTTCATCCCGAGTTGGAGTATTTATTCAAAACGAAAAAATTTATTTTTTTATTTATATTTATCCCTACTCAAGAGTGTTTGGCAACTCTATACCCCCCTTAATTCAGCAGCGCCTAACTCCAAATCGAGGAATTTTTTTTCTTAACTTAGCTAGCCCGTCAAATTGATGACCCCACTGACCTGAGGTCCTACTCTGCAACGCGACTCGAAAAGCAAATGCGATTCGAAAACAAAATCACACCACGTAACTACATGGCCTAAGATTTCTAAACGACAGTAAATTCTACCTCTGCTCTAAAATTCCGTTTTTGTCGGCATTGAATTTGAACTCATCAAAATTTGTCAAAAAACATGTAAATCCATGGCACGATCCTGCTCTCGAACCGCACCCGCATCCCGAATCGTACTACAGAGCAAGGCCCCTGGCTGCTCTTCCCGATAAGGAGCGATTTTCAAAAAACAAAAACTATTTAATTTTAATTTAACCTTCCTCTAAGCCCGCACCCAGTGAAGCATATGAGCCGCACTGTGCGCAAAAACCAAACTGCAAAATAAACGCTTGCGAAGAAACGAGATGCGCTCGATGTTCGCGGTTGCACTCATAAGCAAAACGCTTTGCTCACAGTCCAGCCCATATGCTTCACTGTGTGCGCTGCCTAAGAGTGCCGCTACCCCCCTTTTTGTGCACTAGGTGCACCCTCCGAGTCGAGGTATTTTTTCTCTCAGCTAGCCTGTCCCGTTTATGACCCCTCTGGTCTGGCTGCTCTTCTCGGTCTGGAGTATTTTACAAAACGAGATTTTTAATTTTCAATTGGTTTACATGCTGACAAACCCCGGCATGTTCGGGTTTTTTCACCTTACGGTGTAAAAAAACAGCCGCCCAATCTGGGAACAGACGCTGGCCAACACGCCGCCCAATCTGGGAACAGACGCGTGTTGGGCTCGCTGGGGTACGCGGGTGCGCTACTCCCGTCATCCTACATATTTCACGCCGGATGCCCCTGCGGGTTTGAATATCTAAAATAAAAAAATTATAAGAAATAAAAAAATTTAATTAACACTCATCGGCCTCCAGTATCCGTCGCAACTGCAGTCGCGGTTCAACGACCTTCACGCTGCAGGACTTACGGAAACTGCAAACGCGATGTGAAATAAAAAACAAAAAAAAATACTAAAATTATTTCTAACTCTTAGCCCTAGCAGTAACAATCCTACGGTTAAGAAAAACACGTCGCAACTACAGTCGAGGCGCTGTGGCCTAAACGCTGCAGGACTTACGTGTTTTTAACTAAGAGGACCTGCTTTGGGTCTAACCAAAAATGATCAAAAAAATTACTTATTATTTTTATTTTCCCCCTAGCAGTAAAAAATCCTACTGTTAAGAACCACGTCGCAACTACAGTCGAGGCGCTGTGGCCTAAACGCTGCAGGACTTACGTGTTCTCAACCTACCAGGACCTGCTTCAGGTTTAACAAGAACTATACAAAAAAACTTACTCTACGGCCCGAAACGAGATACTTCATAGTTTTCTTGATTGGCTCCTTTTGCCTTAGACCACGTCGCAACTGCAGTCAAGGTTCACAGACCCAAACGCTGCAGGACTTACGTGGCCAGACGTCAGGAGACCAAACGAAAAACCAAAAGACCTAAACTTTGTCGGGCCCCACGTTGGGCGCCAATTCTGTCATGTTTCCTCACCATTCAATTCTTTGAGGTTGGTGCTGCCTGTGGCTAGGTAGCCCTTGCATTGCACCACTGTCGTCCCTCTGGCAGCGCTGGTACGCTGGCATATAGCGCGGCTAAGGCTCGCCGGATGGGGTGGTGTTCTTGCCAGTCCGGTCCGACAGCAGGAAACTTCACATGAATAACAATCGTACCAGCTGAAAAGAAAATTACCGCCTGGTGAAAAAAACCCGGAAAAAACCATAACCAACGAAAAATCTCGAAAAACGATAAATAAAAAAAACCCCGCTTATTTTATGAACACGACGAAGAAATAAGACTCGGTTGCTTGCGGTTGCCACTTTGGCACGTCTCGTGGGTCGATCTTCGGTGTAGGTCGATCGCCCTAGGCTAACCCGCCCCTTCTGGCCACAAAAGACCAGCCATGGTGACCCTTCGCCTGTGTCTAGGTCACCCCAAAAACTCTATACTTACGCCTCTCCGTTACGAGTCACGCCACCTGCCCTGGTTAAATTAAAGAAACATGGTTGCTATATCCAATTTCAATTTAACATTTATTTAATACCAACCAACTTTAACATTGTCTCATTCTTTTTTGTTTTATTTCTTAAACTAATACAATTGAAGGTAAGATTATTATTAGAGCCATTTTAAAATATTTACCAAATATTAAGTCAAAGAATATTCTTGCAATACCGCATAGAAAAATTAACAATTTCTTTCTAAGTGCTGGACCAATATACCATTAGGATTACAGTAGTTAAACTTACACGCAATGCATTTTTTTTTTCCAAAGGCATTTTTCAACTTACAACTTTCAACTTACAATTTTAAAAAAAATCAAGAAACTATTTCCATTCTAATTCGATGTTCTCTAGATTATAAAAGATAGTCGTATGCAAAAAAAATTAAGGAATAACCGTAACGATAATAGGCAAAACTTTTCCGAACAATAATAATTGATGAAAGTAGAGAATTCTTGTGTTTTTTTTTTTTCGCGTTTATTTTCGTTTAGTTTCTAATTAAGTTGTATTGATTTTTGTTTAGTTTTCTAATTAAGCTGTTTTTATTTTAGTTTAGTTCCTAATTAAGTTGTCTTATTTTAGTTTAGTTCCTAATTAAGTTGTTTTTATTTTAGTTTAGTTTCTAATTAAGTTGGTTTTATTTTAGTTTAATTTCTAATTACGTTGTTTTTATTTTAGTTTAGTTTATAATTAAGTCGGTTTTATTTTAGTTTAATTTCTAATTACGTTGTTTTTATTTTGGTTTAGTTTCTAATTAAGTTGTTTTTATTTTACTTTAGTTTCCAATTAAGTTGTTTTCATTTTAGTTTAATTTCTAATTACGTTGTTTTTATTTTGGGTTTAGTTTCTAATTAAGTTGTTTTTATTTTACTTTAGTTTCTAATTAAGGTGCTTTTATTTTAGTTTAATTTCTAATTACGTTGTTTTTATTTTGGTTTAGTTTCTAATTAAGTTGTCTTATTTTAGTTTAGTTCCTAATCAAGTTGTTCTTATTTTAGTTTAGTTTCTAGTTAAGTTGTTTTTATTTTAGTTTAGTTTCTAATTAAGTTGGTTTTATTTTTAGTTTAGTTTTCTATTAAATGGTTTTTAATTATTTCGTTTTGGTTCTTAGTTTAGTTCTTAATTATGTATTTTTTAATTAGATCGCGTTTGTTTTAGTTTAGTTTTTGATTAAGTTGTTTTACTTTAGTTTAAGTTTTCTAATTACGTTGTTTTTATTTTAGTTTAGTTCCTAATTAAGTTGTCTTATTTTAGTTTAGTTCCTAATTAAGTTGTTCTTATTTTAGTTTAGTTTCTAGTTAAGTTGTTTTTATTTTAGTTTAGTTTCTAATTAAGTTGGTTTTATTTTTGTTTAATTTCTAATTACGTTGTTTTTATTTTAGTTTAGTTTTTTTTTTTTTTGTTGTTCTGGTTTTTACCATGTTATTTAACATATATATATATTTTTTTCTATGCTAAAATGTGAGTCTACTAAACTTGAAATTATGAGGAAAAAAAAACCTTAAAACTTGTCGAAAAGAGTTCGTGTTGCTCTTTTTTTTTTCTTATTACTTAAACTAATACAAATGAAGGTAAGATCATTATGCGGGCTATTTTAAAATATTTACTAAATACTAAGTCCAAGCATACTCTTGCGATACCGCATAGGAAAAATTAACAATTTTTTTTCTAAGCGCTGGACCAATGTACCATTATGCTTACAATGGTTAAACTTAAACGTAATGCCTTTTTCAGCTACAAAGGCATTCTTCAACTTACAACTTTTCAACTTACATTTTTTTTTTTTTTGCAAAAAAAAATCAAGAAACTATTTTCATTCTAACTCGATACTCTCTAGAACATACAGATATTCATATACAAAAAATTAAGGAATAACATTAACGATAAAAGGCAAAACTTTTTCGAAAAAATAATAGTTGATGTAAGTATAAGATTCTTGTGTTTTCTTTTTTCATATAAAAAACTCTTTCGATTCGAAAATCCAATACAGCTGGGATAGGAATTGACTGATTATTTCTATTACAAAATATTTTACCAGTACCGTATAATGTCGGCATAAATTGTTTAGTACATTTAAGTTGTATGCTTCAACAACAATTAGATTAAGAAATATAAATTTATGTGCACATAATTTTTGTTCAAATATTTAAACTTTAACTGTTTGTGCATGTATTAGATCATGGGAAAAACAAGTCTTGAAAAAAAAGTACAACACCACATGTATATGCATTTGTATCGCCATTGTCGAATAACATCGAATCGAAAAAATTTCATATTTGAAGCTCCTTTTTTTTTCAACTTTATATTATGTTACCCCAGTATTAAAAATGGCCGTTTAACATTCTTAATAAATTTGCTCTAAACTGCATGCATTACATGTAAAAAATTAACATCGTTTTACAACGAATTCTCACTTTAAATTAATATCAAAAATTATCAAAAGTCCAGTTGTAAAAATATAGGTGTAAAAAACGAACGGAAAGCCAAAGTTTTGTAATTGTAAAAAGCAAAAAAACTTCTTTACAGGTGGCAAGCAAGAGAGCAAGGGCCGCGATTTCGGGATTTTAGCCAAAAACAAACAAAAGTCAAGACTTAATTCTAAAGTAAGAATTCTACCAAAATAAATATATAAAGGTCACTGCATTCTTGCCAAAATTTAGCATCCGCCAACCCAACATGTTGCGTATGCAATTATTTAAATTAATCGAATACACGCTTACCAATCCCAGGCCGCAATTCGCAAACCTGGGGTGAGTGCTGTAATGGTGGAGGTAGTTGGTGTTGTCGCCACTGGTGGTGCTGGTGATGCCGTTGGCCACCCGCTAGCTGATGCTGGCCAACGCTGGAGGTTGGTGGGTTGACGATGGTGGAGCTGGTTGTGATGACCTGGCTGGTGATGTCGTTGTTGTTGTTATTGGGGTTGTGGGCAGTGACCAATGCCGCCTGTGGTGCTATTTGCGCTGCGGCTACTACTGTAGCACGAGATGCTGATGCCGTGGTGTGGTGGTTGGCTGCTGGATTTGCGTCGTTTTTGCTTTCAGACGTTTTTATGCAGATGCCCGCTGTGTGCGGTTTCCAGACGGAATTCTGAAGAAGTTTGCAACGTTCTCGTCGTCGTTGTCGCTATCACTCCAGCTACGGCAAGTTGCTTGCGCCGACTTTCGAGTTTGTTGGACGCTTCCAAATTATTAGTGTCGGCCGTCAGCGCTGCATTGCAATCGATTTTATGTTGAGAACCTTGAAATTTTGTTGCCATGCAAGGATTACCATTCCAATGCAATTACTGCAAGTTCCTTTAGTTTTTATGTATTTTTCGACGTATCGTACCTCCTCTTAATAGCGTAAAATTAATTTCATTGATTTTTTTAGCCTTTTTGCCCTAATTCGCTTAAACTTGTTTTGTCACCATATAAAATAATTTTCGCTACATTTCAGGAGTCTGAGAATATGTATGCTAGGTTCAGTTTCACTGGTGATGTCAATGGTGGTTTGGGTGAGCTCGATGGGTTGCTGCTCGTTGAGTGCTGCTGCTGTTAGTGTTTCGGTTGGTGTTTCAAGTTTGCCACGATGAAGATAACAGTACTCAAGTGGTAGTAATCCCGGATCCAGATCTTCGTCCGGCCGTCTGGGACCACCGAGCAGAAAACGTGACGACGACAACGACTATGACGACGACGACGACGTATTCACAAAGACACAGTTCTTATAGTTTTTCTGATCATTTACCAAATGTTTACAAGTTAAAATTTCGTGAATTTCTTTAAATACATCACTTTTTCAACAATTCCTTTCGCTTATCTTTTCTTCACTTCTCGACTGGATAGCCTCGGCTCAGGTGCATTTTTCTTTGTTCGACCTTATTTTCGTACTTTGGCAGTGTTGCCACATGTACTCGGTAAGGATGCGTTCGCATTGCTTTTCAAGGCATTTAGACGGGCCAACTACCGATGTTGTTCCAACTTCGCTCCCTTTTCGGTGGAATCGACCATAACCGATGGGAGTAGGTAATGGTTGGGTTGGACTTGCGGATGACACGTCGGCAAGATTCCGTTAACCGACGCTTGTTTCGGAATTCCGATTGGCTACCGATTCAAGCGCGTGTCGGATCACGCCATTTTACCGAATGGTTTATGCCCGCTGAATCTAATGGTACCATTTTTGTTGGTATTTTTCCCTTTCAAGCCCTTGTATGGCCATTTTGTTTGCCCGAACATACTCGAACATCATAGAGGTGCCACATCTAAATGTCAAAAAACTTGTGCGCACTGCCACGCTAGAGGGCGCTGGTGGAAATACCATGGGTATTCGCGAAGGGTATTATTCCCTCTACGCAGGTGCCCATGACAAACCCAAGGATTCTCGACAAGCTTCTCGGCTTAAGAGATAAATGGGAAAAGGTGGCACCGTTCGCTCTCTCAACCTACATTCGAACTCGATTTATTGTTTTAAATCCTTCGCGTGAAAAATTCCTAACGTCTTACCACTTAAATCTTCTAACTCATACAGACTATTACCTACTGCCTTCACTATTCGACACTTTAGAAAACGCTTTGAAAGTTTGGCGCTAATTTGCTTAGAGAAGTCACTAAGCTGAAAGTTTCGTCGGTAGACCTCCTGTCCAGGTTGAAATTTAATTTTTCGACTTTTCAAGTCATACCTTTTAACATTTTGTTCATGACTTTTGTGTAGTTGCTCGCGGATTTTGTTGCGAATCAAGTCTTGCCGAACCGGCTTCGGTATCACCAACGTCTCAGGATCGCTAAGCACATTTAGTTTCTTTGCTACTTTATATGCGCTGGCATGCGTGATCATGTTGTGACCGAAGAGAGCAAAATAAGGAGTCATTCCTATCGAGGAGTGTACCGAAGAACGCAAGGCACATTCAATGTCAGATAAGTGTTGATCCCAGTTGGTTTGATCTTGGTCGAGATACGACCGAATCGCCGCGAGAATGGACTGGTTGACCCTCTCCGAAGCGTTGGCTTGAGGAGCGTAATTAGCAGTGCGTACATGTCTTATTCCAAAATTATCGATCATTTCGGCAAATTCTTTACTTAAAAATTGCACGCCATTGTCAGACATAAGTATTTCTGGGGTACCGAATTTATGAAAAACTTCTGAAATTAGAAACTGGATTACATTTCGCGCAGTCGCTTTCGTCATTGCTTTCAACAGGGTGAATTTTGTAAAATAGTCTAAGACTATGAAGATGTAGGTATTTTTCTTTTTCGAACGAACGTATGGACCGAGGAAATCCACATAGATTTTTTGAAACGGCCTCACTATTTGCGACTCTTGCCCCAAAGGCGGTCTTAGAACCATTTGAGCTGGTTTGCATTCCTTACAGACTTGACAATCATTAATGAAATTGAGGACCTGTTGGTTCATATTTGGCCAGTAAAAATATTCCTTGATACGCTTTAAAGTTTTTGTGAAACCACCATGAGCGACTTGAGGAGGTTGGTGTGCGTTAGCAACAATTGAATGCGTCAAAGGCGCTGGAACCCAGAGTTTCCATGCGAAATCTTCACCATCGGGTGTGCCATCATATGGAACCGTACGCTTATAAGCGAAACCATCTATTACCTTGAGGTCAGGCAACTGGGAGTGATTTTTAGTTATGGTACTTAACAAATCCGTATACTCTTCGCTTAGAAATTCAGGTGACTCGAGGTCAATTAATGCCTTTACCTCACAACTTACTTCGTCCATGTCGTAGCGTGATAATGTATCGGGAACGACGTTCTGAGCCCCTTTACGATGCGCAATCTCGAAACTAAAGCTTTGCAGATACAAACTCCACCTCGCCAATCGACTAGTTAAGTCTTTATGCGACATTAGCCATTTCAGGCTGGAGTGATCCGTTATCACTGTAAAAGGCATTAGCTCGATGTAGGCTCTAAACTTCGTTATCCCCATTACCACCGCTAGACATTCGCGCTCAGTTACTGAATAATTCTTCTGCGCAGGCGTGAGTTTCTTTGAATAGTAGGCGATCGGATGTTCACCACCTTCTTCGTCCTTTTGAAACAAAACGCCGCCAATTCCAATGTTAGAAGCATCTGTTTGCACATAAAAATGTTTCGAAAAATCTGGATGTACCAGGACTGGACTAGAAATAAGAGCTGTTTTTAATTTATCGAAGGCGCTCTTAGCCTCATCACCGAACTCAAAAGTTTTCGCTTTCTTCAGCGTGTCGAAAATAGGTGCTGCTATAGTAGCATAATCGCGAATAAAGCGACGGTACCATCCCGTGGCTCCCATGAAACTTCGAACTTGTTTTAGAGTTTTTGGGTACGTATATCGGTCAATGGCATGGACCTTGTCTGGGTCTGGTCTTAATTTACCTTCGCCTACGATATAACCTAGGTACCTTAGCTCGCTACAACAAAACTTCGATTTGGCCACGTTAATGGTTAGGTTGGCCGAACTTAACAACTGTGCTACCTGCTCTAATTTTTGGAGATGACTATCGAAATTGGAAGACACAACAAGGAGATCATCCAAATAAATGAAAACGCTTTCACGAAGATTGGCTGGCACGACTTTGTCCATCAACCGACATAACCTTTGGGCTGCATTACATAGCCCAAACGGCATGACGGTAAATTGACAAAGCGGACGACCGGGCACTGTAAACGCGGTTTTCTCCCTACTACTGACGGCAAGCGGAATTTGCCAAAAGGCATCCTTAAGATCCACACTTGAAATAAAGTGTGTGTCGCCGAGACGACTGAGCAACCCCTCTATGTGTGGAAGTGGGTAGGCGTCCTTCACTGTGAGTGCATTGAGCTTGCGAGCGTCCAGGCACAGTCGACATTTCTCGCCTTTTCGTACGAAGGCCACTCGATTGTTCCAGGGACTTTCGCTCGGCTCAATGACTCCCAGTGAAAGCATCCTATCCAGCTCCGCAAACATGAGACCCTGAACAGCCGGTGAGACTGGGTAGTGCTTATCTTTCACAGGCACTGCGTCGCCGGTATCAATATAGTGCTCTTCTAAAGACGTCTTGCCTAGACCTTTCTTCGTGAAGCAGGGAAATTTTGCTATAACTGCGTTAAGCCGGTGTTGTTGCTGCGCTGTCAAAACTTTCATTTTCGGTGTTGCATGACTTTGGACCTCTTCCTCCAAAGCTATGTTGTTGGTCGTTATGCTATCAACTTTGAGCTGCATTAGATTGAATTTCTTAATGAAATCTACACCTAGAAACAATTCTCGTTTTAGAGAAGGTGTTAAATAAAAAACAATCTCCTGCTCCTGGTTATCGAATTTAATTTTAGCTTTAACGCGACCTACGATTGAATGCATTCGCCCATCGGCAGTTTTGACGAAAGATTTAAACTTAAAAATTGGCAACTTGCACTTTTCTACAAAACTTAAGCAGTTAATCCCTAAACACGACACTGTTGCTCCACTGTCCAATAGTCCCTCGATTCGCTGTCCATTTATTTCAATATTTGTGTAAAACCTACTGTCTTCGCCCTCATACAGTTCTGACGCTAAGATTTCCTTATAATTATTTTTCCTTAAACGATATCTAATTCTTGTCTTTTCGATTTTTGTTGGCTGCTCTGCAAATATTCTTTTTCGAACTTCCTCATAGTTTTTGAGTCTCACATGAAATGGCTTGATTTCTTTTAACTTTACCTCAACGGGGTTTACGGCTTGATCGCAACTACTTTGGTCACTATGGTTACTAGATGTTAAAACTACAACTTTCTTTTCTATATCGGTCTGGGTGGCTGACGTTAGTCATTCTGTCGTTTCTTGAGTTTGAGTTTGCGTCTGCGTTTGAGCTGATCTAGACTCCACCTGCACATTTCTATTTGGCCTAGCAGTTCCCTGGCATTTCGGACACTTTGGGGTAACTACGCCCTCCGTTCCGCACCTATAACAAAAAATTCGCCTTACGGCTGCCGTACACTCAACGAAATTGTGCCCTGGCTGTTTGCAGTTCCAGCATGGAAATGTTCGAGAGGAATTAATAGCATCTATTTCAAACGCTGGAGTCGAAAAGTCCTGCTCTACATTTAACTCGTGCACTTGCGCATTGCGAGGTACATATTGACGCGGCGGCGGTTGATATGCCTGGCGTTGGTAGTTTATATGAGTTTCAGCCTTTTTGCAGGCCTTGCAGAACTCGGTCAAACCCTCTATGCGCATGGCAAATAGTAGCTGTGACATCTCTTTCCTCAGGTTGCTCCTCATTATCTCCACTAAATCCTGTTCAGCCAGTGGATTACGCTGTTGGTTCCTCAGGGTCAAAACAGATTGATAAAAGTCGTCGAAAGTTTCATCCCGTTGTTGTCTTCGATCCATAATTTGTCTTTGGATCTCGAAGTCGCTTTCGTGTCGCTTAAATTGTGCTACAAGCGCTTCTCGAAGTGCGAACCAACTAGGTATTCGGTTTAACCGTCGAAATCCCCAGAACCATTGAGCTGCGTTCCCTGTTAATAAACTATGAAAATTTCTAATTACTTCAGGCCATGGGTACCGGTAGTCATTGCATAAGGTTTCTACCCGGAACACAAATTCGTCTACGCTTATTGATTTGGTGGTGCCATCGAACTTAAAACCCCATTTGTCCATCTCCACACGTCGCGGCTGTTCTGATTGCTGGTAAGGCGCAAAAGGCGCTTGTGCTGGCCCTGTATATGCAAAGGCACTGGGCTGACGTACTGATGGTCCAGCTCGTTGCTCTTGGTGTCGATTCCTGTTCTCGACTTGGTACGTATGTGAATGTGCAAATATCTGCGGCTGCTGCACCTTTGTCGGTTGCGGCCTATGCGGTGGTGGTTGCGAAAAATCTGGGAAAGTTTGCGAGATGCTCCTGATATCCTGAGATCCAATTTGTTGTTGCTGCTCTATATTTCGATCTGGCCATGCCTGTGAATTGATAGACGGGGGTGGTGGAGGTGGTGGTTGTAAAGTCACTAACTTCGTAACCGCTGGTCGGCTCTCTGAATACTGAGGCGTCATCGACCCTAAGCTTTCGGCTATTAATTGTGGGACTAATACCCGCAAACGTTCCTCCATTCCCGACATCAGATCCACTTGGGCTAAACCTACCGCTGACTTGACGTAATCCCTTATATTGATGCTAGAGTTGACCACACCTTGGGACACTGGTGCTCTTCCTGACGACCTGTCTCTTACGCTTCCCATCTGCGCATGTTGCTGGAATTGCTTTCGCACGTTTAGAGCGGTTAGGCTGCTAAACTCTGGAGACGTGATGCTGCTATTAGAGAAGTTAAGCTCTTCCGAGGTACGTCTAGGTGCTGGTGGTAGTGGACTCTGCCTCGCCATAGGCGTTGTAATAGTCGTCGTTGCTGTGGTAAAAATCGGTATGGTGGTTCTCGTCAGGCCTGTTTTTGGAATTGCCCCTGTACCAGTGGTTGTTGTGGGTACTAGACTTCCACTTTCGGCTGGATTCGGATTGGTTTCACTGTCATCGGCCCTCTGGCTCTGCTGTCTAGTGTGTACCATGCCCAAAGGAATCGCAATAAGAAAGGCAAAAATGATCAAAAAATAGTAAAACATTTCAAAGCAAGAAGATGGTTTAAATAGCAAAACGAAAATTCGCCAAATTATTCACAAATGAAAAAGTTAAATTTTTATATATATAGGCCGATGGTTAAAGGCACCACAGTTTACGAAACTGTTGTTCTCCAAATGCCAAAACGAAAGGAAAAATTTACAAAAAAATAAGATCAAAATAAATGTCCTGTAGTAATGTCCAAAATAAATAATGTCCTGGATGGTGGTTGCAAAACTTAGCAAAAAAAATTTTAAATAATAGTATTAATAGTAGTATAAGAAATGATAATATATATAGTAATGATATGTAAAGGAAAATAATATAATATTCGAAAAGTTGATAAAATATAAGGATATTAATTAAAGGTAAGCATAATAATAACTGAACTCCATAGAGGTCAAAGAAATTTTATCGTAGTATGTTTTAATATAGAAATGTAGGAACGTGATATCAAAAAAAAATTTTTTTTTTTTTGTAACCATTTTAGAGTTACAATCTTTGCGGTTGTCTAAAATATTCGAAAAGTTGATAAAATATAAGTTTACTTTTATCTATATATAGAAAATATTATATAAAGATATAGGTAAATGAAACTGAAGTGAAATATTCTTTAAAAGGTTCGTATAACAAAAATGGCTTATTAGAGCTTATAGATGAAAGTAAACTTATATATATATATATTTTTTTTAAGGTATTTTGTTTCGAAGTATTTCAAGGTATTTCAAAAAAATGTATACGTAAATAAAAAAAGGAGACTTCTCATCAAACTTCGGTGAAGTTGTATAGTGTAAACTAACAAAAAAAAATTATAACTCCAAAACCGATAATCAAAACACTAGAATAGCTGATAATAATAATTCAAAAAATATATAGGCATTAACTTTGGATGGTGGCGTAAAACAAACAAGAGTGGCGTAAAAAAAATTAACTTCGACGAGACCAGCGAAAACAACCTTCTTCTTTGTGCATTAATAGCACCCTCCAAATCGAGGTTCTTAACCGAAACTTCCCACAATATTTTCCTATGCTGAGGTCGCTCAGGCATATTCGCTTCACCTAATGGTGTTGTGGTAGTTCATCCCGAGTTGGAGTATTTATTCAAAACGAAAAAATTTATTTTTTTATTTATATTTATCCCTACTCAAGAGTGTTTGGCAACTCTATACCCCCCTTAATTCAGCAGCGCCTAACTCCAAATCGAGGTATTTTTTAACTTAGCTAGCCTGTCACATTGATGACCCCACTGACCTGAGGTCCTACTCAGCAACACGACTCGAAAAGCAAATGCGATTCGAAAACAAAATCACACCATGTAACTACATGGCCTAAGATTTCTAAACAGCAGTAAATTCTACCTCTGCCCTAAAATTCTGTTTTTGTCGGCATTGAATGTGAACTCATCAAAAATTTGTCAAAAAACATGTAAATCCATGGCACGATCCTGCTCTCGAACCGCACCCGCATCCCGAATCGTACTACAGAGCAAGGCCCCTGGCTGCTCTTCCCGATAAGGAGCGATTTTCAAAAAACAAAAACTATTTAATTTTAATTTAACCTTCCTCTAAGCCCGCACCCAGTGAAGCACATGAGCCGCACTGTGCGCAAAAACCAAACTGCAAAATAAACGCTTGCGAAGAAACGAGATGCGCTCGATGTTCGCGGTTGCACTCATAAGCAAAACGCTTTGCTCACAGTCCAGCCCATATGCTTCACTGTGTGCGCTGCCTAAGAGTGCCGCTACCCCCCCTTTTTGTGCACTAGGTACACCCTCCGAGTCGAGGTATTTTTGCTCTTAGCTAGCCTGTCCCATTTATGACCCCTCTGGTCAGGCTGCTCTTCTCGGTCAGGAGTATTTTTCAAAACGAGATTTATATAGTTTCCAATTGGTTTACATGCCGACAAACCCCGGCATGTTCGGGTTTTTCACCTTACGGTGTAAAAAAACAGCCGCCCAATCTGGGAACAGACGCTGGCCAACACGCCGCCCAATCTGGGAACAGACGCGTGTTGGGCTCGCTGGGGTACGCGGGTGCGATACTCCCGTCATCCTACATATTCCACGCAGGATGCCCCTGCGGGTTTGAATATTTAAAATAAAAAATTATAAGAAATAAAAAAGTTAATTAACACTCATCGGCCTCCAGTATCCGTCGCAACTGCAGTCGAGGCTCTGTGGCCTAAACGCTGCAGGACTTACGGAAAACCGAAAACTTGGTGCGAGAAAAAGGAAAAAAAAACCCTCAACTTATTTCTAAACTATTAGCCCTAGCAGTAAAAAATCCTACTGTTAAGAACCACGTCGCAACTGCAGTCGAGGCGCTGTGGCCTAAACGCTGCAGGACTTACGAGTTCTTAACCTACCAGGACCTGCTTTGGGTCTAACTAGCATTATACCAAAAAAAACTTACGCTAATGCCCGAAACGAGATACTTCATTGTTTCTTAGTTCGGCTCCTTTTGCCTTAACCCACGTCGCAACTGCAGTCAAGGTTCAAAGACCCAAACGCTGCAGGACTTACGTGGCTAGACGCCAGGAGACCAAACTAAAAACAATCAAAATCCTAACCTTTTTGTCGGGCCCCACGTTGGGCGCCAATTCTGTCATGTTTCGGCCCCACGTTGGGCGCCAATTCTGTCATGTTTCGGCCCCACGTTGGGCGCCAATTCTGTCATGTTTCCTCACCATTCAATTCTTTGTGGTTGGTGCTGCCCGTGGCTAGGTAGCCCTTGCATTGCACCACTGTCGTCCCTCTGGCAGCGCTGGTACGCTGGCATATTGCGCGGCTAAGGCTCGCCGGATGGGGTGGTGTTCTTGCCAGTCCGGTCCGACAGCAGGAAACTTCACATGAATAACAATCGTACCAGCTGAAAAGAAAAATTACCGCCTGGTAAAAAAACCCGGAAAAACCCATAACCAACGAAAAATCTCGAAAAACGATAAATAAAAAAAACCCGCTTATTTTATGAACACGACGAAGGAATAAGACTCGGTTGCTTGCGGTTGCCGCTTTGGCACGTCTCGTGGGTCGATCTTCGGTGTAGGTCGATCGCCCTAGGCTAACCCGCCCCTTCTGGCCACAAAAGACCAGCCATGGTGACCCTTCGCCTGTGTCTAGGTCACCCCAATACTTCTTTACTCACGCCCCTCCGTTACGATTCACGCCACCTGCCCTTGTTAAATTAAGGAAACATGGTTGCTATATCCAATTTCAATTTAACATTTATTTAATAACAACCAACTTTAACATTGTCTCATTCCTTTTTTTTTTTTTATTACTTAAACTAATACAATTGAAGGTAAGATTATTATTAGAGCTATTTTAAAATATTTACCAAATACTAAGTCAAAGAATATTCTTGCAATACCGCATAGAAAAATTAACAATTTCTTTCTAAGCGCTGGACCAATATACCATTAGGATTACAGTAGTTAAACTTAAACGCAATGCATTTTTTTTTCAAAGGCATTTTTCAACTTACAACTTTTCAACTTACAATTTAAAAAAAAAAAAAAAAATCAAGAAACTATTTCCATTCTAATTGGATGTTCTCTAGATTATCAAAAAATAGTCGCATACCAAAAAAAATTAAGGAATGACCGTAACGATAATAGGCAAAACTTTTCCGAAAAATAATAATTGATGAAAGTATAGAATTCTTGTTTTTTTTTTTTTTTTTTTTCTTCGCGTTTATTTTCGTTTAGTTTTTAGTTAAGTTGTATTGCTTTTAGTTTAGTTTCTAATTAAGCTGTTTTTATTTTAGTTTAGTTTCTAATTAACCTTTTTTTTTATTTTAGTCTAGTTTCTAATTAAGTTGTGTTGATTTTAGTTTAGTTTCTAATTAAGTTGTTTTGATTTTAGTTTAGTTTCTAATTAACCTTTTTTTTATTTTAGTCTAGTTTCTAATTAAGTTGCGTTGATTTCAGTTTAGTTTCTAATTAAGTTGTTTTGATTTTAGTTTAGTTTCTAATTAACCCTTTTTTTATTTTAGTCTAGTTTCTAATTAAGTTGCGTTGATTTCAGTTTAGTTTCTAATTAAGTTGTTTTTATTTTAGCTAAGTTTTTATTAAGTAGTTTCCTTTTATTTTTAAATTTTTTTTGAGTTATTATTATCAGCTATTTTAGTATTTTGCTTATTTGATTTCGGAATTATAATTTTCTTTTTTTGTTGAGACTGTTAACTTCTCCGAAGTTAGTCTCCTTTTTTATTTTACGTATACATTTTTTTGAAGCGATAGTCAAGTTCTTCTGATTATCCAAATTATTTCCTCTTTATTTATATATTATCTTTATAAACTAAATACCTTAGAAAAAAATATATCTATATATATATTTTTATCTTCGGGTAGAAAAAAATATTTAAGTTTACTTTCAGCTACGCGCTTTAATAAGCCAATTTTCCTATATATATATAACGATATATATCTATACATATATATATATATATATATGTCTATATGTATATGTGTATATGTCTATATATTCAGTCTTTATATATCGATATATACATATTCAAATAAAAATAATCTTAAACTTTTAAAATTTTTTTGATAAGTTGCGAAATGTTAGACAGTTAAGATTGTAGCTCTAAAATAGTTACAAAAAAAAAAAAAAAAAAAAAAAAAAATAAAAATAAGAACCACTTAATTAGAAACTAAACTAAAATAAAAACAACTTAATTAAAACTTAAACTAAAATAAAACAACTTAATTAAAACTAAACTAAAATAAAAGACATATGATTAAACGCGAGATAATTAAAAACTGAACTAAAATAAAAAAACTACTTAATAAAAACTAAGCTAAAATAAAACAACTTAATTACGAACTAAGCTAAACTAAAACTACTAAGAAAAAAAAAAATTAAACTAAAAGAAAACTACTTAATAAAAACTAGGCTAGAATAAAAACGATTTAATTAAAAACTAAACTAAAAGAAAAGCAACCTAATTAAAAATTAAACTAGAATAAAAACTACTTAATAAAAACTTAGCTAAAATAAAACAACTTAATTAAAACTAAACTAAAATAAAAGCCATATGATTAAACGCGAGATAATTAAAAACTGAACTAAAATAAAAAACTACTTAATAAAAACTAAGCTAAAATAAAACAACTTAATTACGAACTAAGCTAAACTAAAACTACTAAGAAAAAAAAATTAAACTAAAAGAAAACTACTTAATAAAAACTAAACTAAAATAAAAGCTATATGATTAAACGCGAGATAATTAAAAACCAAACTAAAATAAAAACTACTTAATAAAAACTAAGCTAAAATAAAGACAACTTAAAAACGACTAATTAAAGAACTAAGCTAAAATAAAAACTACTAAATAAAAAAATAAAAAAAAATTTAAACTAAAAGGAAACTACTTAATAAAAACTTAGCTAAAATAAAAACAACTTAATTAGAAACTAAACTGAAATCAACGCAACTTAATTAGAAACTAGACTAAAATAAAAAAAGGGTTAATTAGAAACTAAACTAAAATCAAAACAACTTAATTAGAAACTAAACTGAAATCAACGCAACTTAATTAGAAACTAGACTAAAATAAAAAAAAGGTTAATTAGAAACTAAACTAAAATCAAAACAACTTAATTAGAAACTAAACTAAAATCAACACAACTTAATTAGAAACTAGACTAAAATAAAAAAAAAGGTTAATTAGAAACTAAACTAAAATAAAAACAGCTTAATTAGAAACTAAACTAAAAGCAATACAACTTAACTAAAAACTAAACGAAAATAAACGCGAAGAAAAAAAAAAAAAAAAAAAACAAGAATTCTATACTTTCATCAATTATTATTTTTCGGAAAAGTTTTGCCTATTATCGTTACGGTCATTCCTTAATTTTTTTTGGTATGCGACTATTTTTTGATAATCTAGAGAACATCCAATTAGAATGGAAATAGTTTCTTGATTTTTTTTTTTTTTTTTAAATTGTAAGTTGAAAAGTTGTAAGTTGAAAAATGCCTTTGAAAAAAAAATGCATTGCGTTTAAGTTTAACTACTGTAATCCTAATGGTATATTGGTCCAGCGCTTAGAAAGAAATTGTTAATTTTTCTATGCGGTATTGCAAGAATATTCTTTGACTTAGTATTTGGTAAATATTTTAAAATAGCTCTAATAATAATCTTACCTTCAATTGTATTAGTTTAAGTAATAAAAAAAAAAAAAGGAATGAGACAATGTTAAAGTTGGTTGTTATTAAATAAATGTTAAATTGAAATTGGATATAGCAACCATGTTTCCTTAATTTAACAAGGGCAGGTGGCGTGAATCGTAACGGAGGGGCGTGAGTAAAGAAGTATTGGGGTGACCTAGACACAGGCGAAGGGTCACCATGGCTGGTCTTTTGTGGCCAGAAGGGGCGGGTTAGCCTAGGGCGATCGACCTACACCGAAGATCGACCCACGAGACGTGCCAAAGCGGCAACCGCAAGCAACCGAGTCTTATTCCTTCGTCGTGTTCATAAAATAAGCGGGTTTTTTTTATTTATCGTTTTTCGAGATTTTTCGTTGGTTATGGGTTTTTCCGGGTTTTTTTACCAGGCGGTAATTTTTCTTTTCAGCTGGTACGATTGTTATTCATGTGAAGTTTCCTGCTGTCGGACCGGACTGGCAAGAACACCACCCCATCCGGCGAGCCTTAGCCGCGCAATATGCCAGCGTACCAGCGCTGCCAGAGGGACGACAGTGGTGCAATGCAAGGGCTACCTAGCCACGGGCAGCACCAACCACAAAGAATTGAATGGTGAGGAAACATGACAGAATTGGCGCCCAACGTGGGGCCGAAACATGACAGAATTGGCGCCCAACGTGGGGCCGAAACATGACAGAATTGGCGCCCAACGTGGGGCCCGACAAAAAGGTTAGGATTTTGATTGTTTTTAGTTTGGTCTCCTGGCGTCTAGCCACGTAAGTCCTGCAGCGTTTGGGTCTTTGAACCTTGACTGCAGTTGCGACGTGGGTTAAGGCAAAAGGAGCCGAACTAAGAAACAATGAAGTATCTCGTTTCGGGCATTAGCGTAAGTTTTTTTTGGTATAATGCTAGTTAGACCCAAAGCAGGTCCTGGTAGGTTAAGAACTCGTAAGTCCTGCAGCGTTTAGGCCACAGCGCCTCGACTGCAGTTGCGACGTGGTTCTTAACAGTAGGATTTTTTACTGCTAGGGCTAATAGTTTAGAAATAAGTTGAGGGTTTTTTTTTCCTTTTTCTCGCACCAAGTTTTCGGTTTTCCGTAAGTCCTGCAGCGTTTAGGCCACAGAGCCTCGACTGCAGTTGCGACGGATACTGGAGGCCGATGAGTGTTAATTAACTTTTTTATTTCTTATAATTTTTTATTTTAAATATTCAAACCCGCAGGGGCATCCTGCGTGGAATATGTAGGATGACGGGAGTAGCGCACCCGCGTACCCCAGCGAGCCCAACACGCGTCTGTTCCCAGATTGGGCGGCGTGTTGGCCAGCGTCTGTTCCCAGATTGGGCGGCTGTTTTTTTACACCGTAAGGTGAAAAACCCGAACATGCCGGGGTTTGTCGGCATGTAAACCAATTGGAAACTATATAAATCTCGTTTTGAAAAATACTCCTGACCGAGAAGAGCAGCCTGACCAGAGGGGTCATAAATGGGACAGGCTAGCTAAGAGCAAAAATACCTCGACTCGGAGGGTGTACCTAGTGCACAAAAAGGGGGGGTAGCGGCACTCTTAGGCAGCGCACACAGTGAAGCATATGGGCTGGACTGTGAGCAAAGCGTTTTGCTTATGAGTGCAACCGCGAACATCGAGCGCATCTCGTTTCTTCGCAAGCGTTTATTTTGCAGTTTGGTTTTTGCGCACAGTGCGGCTCATGTGCTTCACTGGGTGCGGGCTTAGAGGAAGGTTAAATTAAAATTAAATAGTTTTTGTTTTTTGAAAATCGCTCCTTATCGGGAAGAGCAGCCAGGGGCCTTGCTCTGTAGTACGATTCGGGATGCGGGTGCGGTTCGAGAGCAGGATCGTGCCATGGATTTACATGTTTTTTGACAAATTTTTGATGAGTTCACATTCAATGCCGACAAAAACAGAATTTTAGGGCAGAGGTAGAATTTACTGCTGTTTAGAAATCTTAGGCCATGTAGTTACATGGTGTGATTTTGTTTTCGAATCGCATTTGCTTTTCGAGTCGTGTTGCTGAGTAGGACCTCAGGTCAGTGGGGTCATCAATGTGACAGGCTAGCTAAGTTAAAAAATACCTCGATTTGGAGTTAGGCGCTGCTGAATTAAGGGGGGTATAGAGTTGCAAAGCACTCTTGAGTAGGGACAAATATAAATAAAAATTTTTTCGTTTTGAATAAATACTCCAACTCGGGATGAACTACCACAACACCATTAGGTGAAGCGAATATGCCTGAGCGACCTCAGCATAGGAAAATATTGTGGGAAGTTTCGGTTAAGAACCTCGATTTGGAGGGTGCAATTATTGCACAAGAAAGAAGGTTGCTTTCGCTGGTCTCGTCGAAGTTAATTTTTACGCCACTCTAGTTTGTTTTACGCCACCATCCACACTTAATGCCTATATATATTTTTATTTTTTTGTTTGATTTATTATTATCAGCTATCTTAGTTTTGATTATTTGATTTCGGAATTATAATTTTTTTTTGCTAATACTATTCAACCTCACCGAAGTTTGGTGAGAAGTCTCTTTTTTATTTTTACGTATACATTGTTTTGAAGCCAAGTTCTTTTGATTATCCAAATTATTTCCTCTTTATGTATATATTATCTTTATAAACTAAATACCTTAGAAAAAAATATATCTATATATATATTTTTATCTTCGGGTAGAAAAAAATATTTAAGTTTACTTTCAGCTACGCGCTTTAATAAGCCCATTTACCTATATATATATATTCAGTCTTTATCTATCGATATATACATATTCAAATAAAAATAATCTTACACTTTTAAAATTTTTTTTGATAAGTTGCGAAATTTTAGACAGTTAAGATTGTAGCTCTAAAATAGTTACAAAATTTTTTCTTTTATATCACTTCCCCACCTTTCTATATTACTACATACTACGACAAAATTTCTTTTACCTCTATGGAGTTCATTTATTATTATGCTTACCTTTAATTAATATCATTATATTTTATCAACTTTTCGAATATTTTAGACAACCGCAAAGATTGTAACTCTAAAATGGTTACAAAAAAAAAATTTTTTTTTGATATCACGTTGCTACATTTCTATATTAAAACATACTACGATAAAATTTCTTTGACCTCTATGGAGTTCAGTTATTATTATGCTTACCTTTAATTAATATCCTTATATTTTATCAACTTTTCGAATATTATATTATTTTCCTTTACATATCATTACTATATATATTATCATTTCTTATACTACTATTAATACTATTATTTAAAATTTTTTTTGCTAAGTTTTGCAACCACCACCCAGGACATTATTTATTTTGGACATTACTACAGGACATTTATTTTGATCTTATTTTTTTGTAAATTTTTCCTTTCGTTTTGGCATTTGGAGAACAACAGTTTCGTAAACTGTGGTGCCTTTAACCATCGGCCTATATATATAAAAATTTAACTTTTTCATTTGTGAATAATTTGGCGAATTGTCGTTTTGCTATTTAAACCATCTTCTTGCTTTGAAATGTTTTACTATTTTTTGATCATTTTTGCCTTTCTTGTTGCGATTCCTTTGGGCATGGTACACACTAGACAGCAGGGCCAGCGAGCCGATGACAGTGAAACCAATCCGAATCCAGCCGAAAGTGGAAGTCTAGTACCCACAACAACCACTGGTACAGGGGCAATTCCAAAAACAGGCCTGACGAGAACCACCATACCGATTTTTACCACAGCAACGACGACTATTACAACGCCTATGGCGAGGCAGAGTCCACTACCACCAGCACCTAGACGTACCTCGGAAGAGCTTAACTTCTCTAATAGCAGCATCACGTCTCCAGAGTTTAGCAGTCTAACCGCTATAAACGTGCGAAAGCAATTTCAACAACATTCGCAGATGGGGAGCGTAAGAGACAGGTCGTCAGGAAGAGCACCAGCATCCCAAGGTGTGGTCAACTCGAGCATCAATATAAGGGATTACGTCAAGTCAGCGGTAGGTTTAGCCCAAGTGGATCTGATGTCGGGAATGGAGGAACGTTTGCGGGTATTAGTCCCACAATTAATAGCCGAAAGCTTAGGGTCGATGACGCCTCAGTATTCAGAGAGCCGACCAGCGGTTACGAAGTTAGTGACTTTACAACCACCACCTCCACCACCCCCGTCTATCAATTCACAGGCATGGCCAGGTCGAAATATGGAGCAGCAACAACAAATTGGATCTCAGGATACCAGGAGCATCTCGCAATCTTTCCCAGATTTTTCACAACCACCACCACATAGGCCGCAACCGACAAAGGTGCAGCAGCCGCAGATATTTGCACATTCACATACGTACCAAGTCGAGAACAGGAATCGACACCAAGAGCAACGAGCTGGACCCTCGATACGTCAGCCGAGTGCCTTTGCATATACAGGGCCTGTACAAGCGCCGGTTACACATTACCATCAGCCTGAACAACCGCGACGTGTAGAAATGGACAAATGGGGATTTAAGTTCGACGGTACAAATAAATCAATCAGCGTGGACGAATTTGTTTTTCGAGTAGAGACCTTGTGTAATGATTACCGATATCCATGGCCTGAAGTAATTAGAAATTTTCATAGTTTGCTAACTGGAAACGCAGCTCAATGGTTCTGGGGATTTCGACGGTTAAACCGAATACCTAGTTGGTTCGCACTTCGAGAAGCGCTTGTAGCACAATTTAAGCGACACGAAAGCGACTTCGAGATCCAAAGACAAATTATGGATCGAAGACAACAACGGGATGAAACTTTCGACGACTTTTATCAATCTGTTTTGACCCTGAGGAACCAACAGCGTAATCCACTGGCTGAACAGGATTTAGTGGAGATAATGAGGAGCAACCTGAGGAAAGAGATGTCACAGCTACTATTTGCCATGCGCATAGAGGGTTTGACTGAGTTCTGCAAGGCCTGCAAAAAGGCTGAAACTCATATAAACTACCAACGCCAGGCCTATCAACCGCCACAGCGTCAATACATACCTCGCAATGCGCAAGTGCATGAACTAAATATAGAGCCAGACCTTTCCGCTCAAGCTTTCGATTTAGACGCCATAAATTCCTCTCGAGTATTTCCATGTTGGAACTGCAAACAGCCAGGGCACAACTTTGTTGAGTGTACGGCAGCCGTAAGGCGAATTTTTTGCTATAGGTGCGGAACGGAGGGCGTAGTTACCCCAAAGTGCCCGAAATGTCAGGGAACTGCTAGGCCAAATAGAAATGTGCAGGTGGAGTCTAGATCAGCTCAAACGCAGACGCAAACTCAAACTCAAGAAACGACAGAATGACTAACGTCAGCCACCCAGACCGATATAGAAAAGAAAGTTGTAGTTTTAACATCTAGTAACCATAGTGACCAAAGTAGTTGCGATCAAGCCGTAAATACCGTTGAGGTAAAGTTAAAAGAAATCAAGCCATTTCACGTGAGACTCAAGAACTATGAGGAAGTCAGAAAAAGAATATTTTCAGAACAGCCAACAAAAATTGAAAAAGCAAGGGTTAGATATCGTTTGAGGAAAAATAATTATAAAGAAATTTCAGCATCAGAACTGTATGAGGGCGAAGACAGTAGGTTTTACACAAATATTGAAATAAATGGACAGCGAATCGAGGGACTATTGGACAGTGGAGCAACAGTGTCGTGTTTAGGGATTAACTGCTTAAGTTTTGTAGAAAAGTGCAAGTTGCCAATTTTTAAGTTTAAATCTTTCGTCAAAACTGCCGATGGGCGAATGCATTCAATCGTAGGTCGCGTTAAAGCTAAAATTAAATTCGATAACCAGGAGCAGGAGATTGTTTTTTATTTAACACCTTCTCTAAAACGAGAATTGTTTCTAGGTGTAGATTTCATTAAGAAATTCAATCTAATGCAGCTCAAAGTTGATAGCATAACGACCAACAACATAGCTTTGGAGGAAGAGGTCCAAAGTCATGCAACACCGAAAATGAAAGTTTTGACAGCGCAGCAACAACACCGGCTTAACGCAGTTATAGCAAAATTTCCCTGCTTCACGAAGAAAGGTCTAGGCAAGACGTCTTTAGAAGAGCACTATATTGATACCGGCGACGCAGTGCCTGTGAAAGATAAGCACTACCCAGTCTCACCGGCTGTTCAGGGTCTCATGTTTGCGGAGCTGGATAGGATGCTTTCACTGGGAGTCATTGAGCCGAGCGAAAGTCCCTGGAACAATCGAGTGGCCTTCGTACGAAAAGGCGAGAAATGTCGACTGTGCCTGGACGCTCGCAAGCTCAATGCACTCACAGTGAAGGACGCCTACCCACTTCCACACATAGAGGGGTTGCTCAGTCGTCTCGGCGACACACACTTTATTTCAAGTGTGGATCTTAAGGATGCCTTTTGGCAAATTCCGCTTGCCGTCAGTAGTAGGGAGAAAACCGCGTTTACAGTGCCCGGTCGTCCGCTTTGTCAATTTACCGTCATGCCGTTTGGGCTATGTAATGCAGCCCAAAGGTTATGTCGGTTGATGGACAAAGTCGTGCCAGCCAATCTTCGTGAAAGCGTTTTCATTTATTTGGATGATCTCCTTGTTGTGTCTTCCGATTTCGATAGTCATCTCCAAAAATTAGAGCAGGTAGCACAGTTGTTAAGTTCGGCCAACCTAACCATTAACGTGGCCAAATCGAAGTTTTGTTGTAGCGAGCTAAGGTACCTAGGTTATATCGTAGGCGAAGGTAAATTAAGACCAGACCCAGACAAGGTCCATGCCATTGACCGATATACGTACCCAAAAACTCCAAAACAAGTTCGAAGTTTCATGGGAGCCACGGGATGGTACCGTCGCTTTATTCGCGATTATGCTACTATAGCAGCACCTATTTTCGACACGCTGAAGAAAGCGAAAACTTTTGAGTTCGGTGATGAGGCTAAGAGCGCCTTCGATAAATTAAAAACAGCTCTTATTTCTAGTCCAGTCCTGGTACATCCAGATTTTTCGAAACATTTTTATGTGCAAACAGATGCTTCTAACATTGGAATTGGCGGCGTTTTGTTTCAAAAGGACGAAGAAGGTGGTGAACATCCGATCGCCTACTATTCAAAGAAACTCACGCCTGCGCAGAAGAATTATTCAGTAACTGAGCGCGAATGTCTAGCGGTGGTAATGGGGATAACGAAGTTTAGAGCCTACATCGAGCTAATGCCTTTTACAGTGATAACGGATCACTCCAGCCTGAAATGGCTAATGTCGCATAAAGACTTAACTAGTCGATTGGCGAGGTGGAGTTTGTATCTGCAAAGCTTTAGTTTCGAGATTGCGCATCGTAAAGGGGCTCAGAACGTCGTTCCCGATACATTATCACGCTACGACATGGACGAAGTAAGTTGTGAGGTAAAGGCATTAATTGACCTCGAGTCACCTGAATTTCTAAGCGAAGAGTATACGGATTTGTTAAGTACCATAACTAAAAATCACTCCCAGTTGCCTGACCTCAAGGTAATAGATGGTTTCGCTTATAAGCGTACGGTTCCATATGATGGCACACCCGATGGTGAAGATTTCGCATGGAAACTCTGGGTTCCAGCGCCTTTGACGCATTCAATTGTTGCTAACGCACACCAACCTCCTCAAGTCGCTCATGGTGGTTTCACAAAAACTTTAAAGCGTATCAAGGAATATTTTTACTGGCCAAATATGAACCAACAGGTCCTCAATTTCATTAATGATTGTCAAGTCTGTAAGGAATGCAAACCAGCTCAAATGGTTCTAAGACCGCCTTTGGGGCAAGAGTCGCAAATAGTGAGGCCGTTTCAAAAAATCTATGTGGATTTCCTCGGTCCATACGTTCGTTCGAAAAAGAAAAATACCTACATCTTCATAGTCTTAGACTATTTTACAAAATTCACCCTGTTGAAAGCAATGACGAAAGCGACTGCGCGAAATGTAATCCAGTTTCTAATTTCAGAAGTTTTTCATAAATTCGGTACCCCAGAAATACTTATGTCTGACAATGGCGTGCAATTTTTAAGTAAAGAATTTGCCGAAATGATCGATAATTTTGGAATAAGACATGTACGCACTGCTAATTACGCTCCTCAAGCCAACGCTTCGGAGAGGGTCAACCAGTCCATTCTCGCGGCGATTCGGTCGTATCTCGACCAAGATCAAACCAACTGGGATCAACACTTATCTGACATTGAATGTGCCTTGCGTTCTTCGGTACACTCCTCGATAGGAATGACTCCTTATTTTGCTCTCTTCGGTCACAACATGATCACGCATGCCAGCGCATATAAAGTAGCAAAGAAACTAAATGTGCTTAGCGATCCTGAGACGTTGGTGATACCGAAGCCGGTTCGGCAAGACTTGATTCGCAACAAAATCCGCGAGCAACTACACAAAAGTCATGAACAAAATGTTAAAAGGTATGACTTGAAAAGTCGAAAAATTAAATTTCAACCTGGACAGGAGGTCTACCGACGAAACTTTCAGCTTAGTGACTTCTCTAAGCAAATTAGCGCCAAACTTTCAAAGCGTTTTCTAAAGTGTCGAATAGTGAAGGCAGTAGGTAATAGTCTGTATGAGTTAGAAGATTTAAGTGGTAAGACGTTAGGAATTTTTCACGCGAAGGATTTAAAACAATAAATCGAGTTCGAATGTAGGTTGAGAGAGCGAACGGTGCCACCTTTTCCCATTTATCTCTTAAGCCGAGAAGCTTGTCGAGAATCCTTGGGTTTGTCATGGGCACCTGCGTAGAGGGAATAATACCCTTCGCGAATACCCATGGTATTTCCACCAGCGCCCTCTAGCGTGGCAGTGCGCACAAGTTTTTTGACATTTAGATGTGGCACCTCTATGATGTTCGAGTATGTTCGGGCAAACAAAATGGCCATACAAGGGCTTGAAAGGGAAAAATACCAACAAAAATGGTACCATTAGATTCAGCGGGCATAAACCATTCGGTAAAATGGCGTGATCCGACACGCGCTTGAATCGGTAGCCAATCGGAATTCCGAAACAAGCGTCGGTTAACGGAATCTTGCCGACGTGTCATCCGCAAGTCCAACCCAACCATTACCTACTCCCATCGGTTATGGTCGATTCCACCGAAAAGGGAGCGAAGTTGGAACAACATCGGTAGTTGGCCCGTCTAAATGCCTTGAAAAGCAATGCGAACGCATCCTTACCGAGTACATGTGGCAACACTGCCAAAGTACGAAAATAAGGTCGAACAAAGAAAAATGCACCTGAGCCGAGGCTATCCAGTCGAGAAGTGAAGAAAAGATAAGCGAAAGGAATTGTTGAAAAAGTGATGTATTTAAAGAAATTCACGAAATTTTAACTTGTAAACATTTGGTAAATGATCAGAAAAACTATAAGAACTGTGTCTTTGTGAATACGTCGTCGTCGTCGTCATAGTCGTTGTCGTCGTCACGTTTTCTGCTCGGTGGTCCCAGACGGCCGGACGAAGATCTGGATCCGGGATTACTACCACTTGAGTACTGTTATCTTCATCGTGGCAAACTTGAAACACCAACCGAAACACTAACAGCAGCAGCACTCAACGAGCAGCAACCCATCGAGCTCACCCAAACCACCATTGACATCACCAGTGAAACTGAACCTAGCATACATATTCTCAGACTCCTGAAATGTAGCGAAAATTATTTTATATGGTGACAAAACAAGTTTAAGCGAATTAGGGCAAAAAGGCTAAAAAAATCAATGAAATTAATTTTACGCTATTAAGAGGAGGTACGATACGTCGAAAAATACATAAAAACTAAAGGAACTTGCAGTAATTGCATTGGAATGGTAATCCTTGCATGGCAACAAAATTTCAAGGTTCTCAACATAAAATCGATTGCAATGCAGCGCTGACGGCCGACACTAATAATTTGGAAGCGTCCAACAAACTCGAAAGTCGGCGCAAGCAACTTGCCGTAGCTGGAGTGATAGCGACAACGACGACGAGAACGTTGCAAACTTCTTCAGAATTCCGTCTGGAAACCGCACACAGCGGGCATCTGCATAAAAACGTCTGAAAGCAAAAACGACGCAAATCCAGCAGCCAACCACCACACCACGGCATCAGCATCTCGTGCTACAGTAGTAGCCGCAGCGCAAATAGCACCACAGGCGGCATTGGTCACTGCCCACAACCCCAATAACAACAACAACGACATCACCAGCCAGGTCATCACAACCAGCTCCACCATCGTCAACCCACCAACCTCCAGCGTTGGCCAGCATCAGCTAGCGGGTGGCCAACGGCATCACCAGCACCACCAGTGGCGACAACACCAACTACCTCCACCATTACAGCACTCACCCCAGGTTTGCGAATTGCGGCCTGGGATTGGTAAGCGTGTATTCGATTAATTTAAATAATTGCATACGCAACATGTTGGGTTGGCGGATGCTAAATTTTGGCAAGAATGCAGTGACCTTTATATATTTATTTTGGTAGAATTCTTACTTTAGAATTAAGTCTTGACTTTTGTTTGTTTTTGGCTAAAATCCCGAAATCGCGGCCCTTGCTCTCTTGCTTGCCACCTGTAAAGAAGTTTTTTTGCTTTTTACAATTACAAAACTTTGGCTTTCCGTTCGTTTTTTACACCTATATTTTTACAACTGGACTTTTGATAATTTTTGATATTAATTTAAAGTGAGAATTCGTTGTAAAACGATGTTAATTTTTTACATGTAATGCATGCAGTTTAGAGCAAATTTATTAAGAATGTTAAACGGCCATTTTTAATACTGGGGTAACATAATATAAAGTTGAAAAAAAAAGGAGCTTCAAATATGAAATTTTTTCGATTCGATGTTATTCGACAATGGCGATACAAATGCATATACATGTGGTGTTGTACTTTTTTTTCAAGACTTGTTTTTCCCATGATCTAATACATGCACAAACAGTTAAAGTTTAAATATTTGAACAAAAATTATGTGCACATAAATTTATATTTCTTAATCTAATTGTTGTTGAAGCATACAACTTAAATGTACTAAACAATTTATGCCGACATTATACGGTACTGGTAAAATATTTTGTAATAGAAATAATCAGTCAATTCCTATCCCAGCTGTATTGGATTTTCGAATCGAAAGAGTTTTTTATATGAAAAAAGAAAACACAAGAATCTTATACTTACATCAACTATTATTTTTTCGAAAAAGTTTTGCCTTTTATCGTTAATGTTATTCCTTAATTTTTTGTATATGAATATCTGTATGTTCTAGAGAGTATCGAGTTAGAATGAAAATAGTTTCTTGATTTTTTTTTGCAAAAAAAAAAAAAATGTAAGTTGAAAAGTTGTAAGTTGAAGAATGCCTTTGTAGCTGAAAAAGGCATTACGTTTAAGTTTAACCATTGTAAGCATAATGGTACATTGGTCCAGCGCTTAGAAAAAAAATTGTTAATTTTTCCTATGCGGTATCGCAAGAGTATGCTTGGACTTAGTATTTAGTAAATATTTTAAAATAGCCCGCATAATGATCTTACCTTCATTTGTATTAGTTTAAGTAATAAGAAAAAAAAAAGAGCAACACGAACTCTTTTCGACAAGTTTTAAGGTTTTTTTTTCCTCATAATTTCAAGTTTAGTAGACTCACATTTTAGCATAGAAAAAAATATATATATATGTTAAATAACATGGTAAAAACCAGAACAACAAAAAAAAAAAAAACTAAACTAAAATAAAAACAACGTAATTAGAAATTAAACAAAAATAAAACCAACTTAATTAGAAACTAAACTAAAATAAAAACAACTTAACTAGAAACTAAACTAAAATAAGAACAACTTAATTAGGAACTAAACTAAAATAAGACAACTTAATTAGGAACTAAACTAAAATAAAAACAACGTAATTAGAAAACTTAAACTAAAGTAAAACAACTTAATCAAAAACTAAACTAAAACAAACGCGATCTAATTAAAAAATACATAATTAAGAACTAAACTAAGAACCAAAACGAAATAATTAAAAACCATTTAATAGAAAACTAAACTAAAAATAAAACCAACTTAATTAGAAACTAAACTAAAATAAAAACAACTTAACTAGAAACTAAACTAAAATAAGAACAACTTGATTAGGAACTAAACTAAAATAAGACAACTTAATTAGAAACTAAACCAAAATAAAAACAACGTAATTAGAAATTAAACTAAAATAAAAGCACCTTAATTAGAAACTAAAGTAAAATAAAAACAACTTAATTAGAAACTAAACCCAAAATAAAAACAACGTAATTAGAAATTAAACTAAAATGAAAACAACTTAATTGGAAACTAAAGTAAAATAAAAACAACTTAATTAGAAACTAAACCAAAATAAAAACAACGTAATTAGAAATTAAACTAAAATAAAACCGACTTAATTATAAACTAAACTAAAATAAAAACAACGTAATTAGAAATTAAACTAAAATAAAACCAACTTAATTAGAAACTAAACTAAAATAAAAACAACTTAATTAGGAACTAAACTAAAATAAGACAACTTAATTAGGAACTAAACTAAAATAAAAACAGCTTAATTAGAAAACTAAACAAAAATCAATACAACTTAATTAGAAACTAAACGAAAATAAACGCGAAAAAAAAAAACACAAGAATTCTCTACTTTCATCAATTATTATTGTTCGGAAAAGTTTTGCCTATTATCGTTACGGTTATTCCTTAATTTTTTTTGCATACGACTATCTTTTATAATCTAGAGAACATCGAATTAGAATGGAAATAGTTTCTTGATTTTTTTTAAAATTGTAAGTTGAAAGTTGTAAGTTGAAAAATGCCTTTGGAAAAAAAAAAATGCATTGCGTGTAAGTTTAACTACTGTAATCCTAATGGTATATTGGTCCAGCACTTAGAAAGAAATTGTTAATTTTTCTATGCGGTATTGCAAGAATATTCTTTGACTTAATATTTGGTAAATATTTTAAAATGGCTCTAATAATAATCTTACCTTCAATTGTATTAGTTTAAGAAATAAAACAAAAAAGAATGAGACAATGTTAAAGTTGGTTGGTATTAAATAAATGTTAAATTGAAATTGGATATAGCAACCATGTTTCTTTAATTTAACCAGGGCAGGTGGCGTGACTCGTAACGGAGAGGCGTAAGTATAGAGTTTTTGGGGTGACCTAGACACAGGCGAAGGGTCACCATGGCTGGTCTTTTGTGGCCAGAAGGGGCGGGTTAGCCTAGGGCGATCGACCTACACCGAAGATCGACCCACGAGACGTGCCAAAGTGGCAACCGCAAGCAACCGAGTCTTATTTCTTCGTCGTGTTCATAAAATAAGCGGGGTTTTTTTTATTTATCGTTTTTCGAGATTTTTCGTTGGTTATGGTTTTTTCCGGGTTTTTTTCACCAGGCGGTAATTTTCTTTTCAGCTGGTACGATTGTTATTCATGTGAAGTTTCCTGCTGTCGGACCGGACTGGCAAGAACACCACCCCATCCGGCGAGCCTTAGCCGCGCTATATGCCAGCGTACCAGCGCTGCCAGAGGGACGACAGTGGTGCAATGCAAGGGCTACCTAGCCACAGGCAGCACCAACCTCAAAGAATTGAATGGTGAGGAAACATGACAAACTTGCCTTCAATTTCAAGCTTTTCAAGCTCTTTGTCGAAGGCATCAAGTTTTCCTTTACTTGGGACTTCGTGCCGTTCGCTTGTAAGCTAGCATACTTGCAAGTCGCAAGCTGTCGTGGGCTTATTTATATTCAAGTTCAAGTTATACTTGATTGAAAATTATTAAGCTCAAGCAACTTTGAACTTGTATTTTAAGCAAGTACTTGAAATAGACTTCAAGTAAGCTTGTGCAGTTCTCTGGAAAACACTACAGCACTATTTCAAAGCTGTAAACACCCAGCAGGGAAGCGAGCGCTGCATTAGCGCATCTGATGCGCTCCAAAAAAACAGTAGAGAGCTTAATTCTCCTTGTGTATTAAGTATATTGTGTATGACATTTTTTTACATAGTCATGTCATCAGATGTATGCGATCTGCTCCCGCTGTAGAAAATATAAAATCGTAGCAAGAACCGAGCGCTTTGTTATCCTTGTAGTTGGAAGAAATATGTAGCGGGAACCGAAGGCTTTGTTTCCTTTATTAGTTCATATCGTCGGCCTAGTTCTTAAACGACGTAAGTTAAAATTATCTATTTTTCAGGATGCAAAGAAAACTGTTTATTACTTGTATGATCTACCTCCCTTTTTTCATACAAACATTAAAAGCTAAAAAGGACATAAATGTTGTTTTGAAAAATCTACCTAAACCGAATTATGAATTTTTACTGTTTTTTAAAATTAATTCTTTTTGATATTAAAATCTAATACTTTTTATAAGTGCAACGTTATCGTTAAGGAAAGTGCTACAAATATAGCGCTATACAAACAGCACTATTTGCAAATAGAATGAAGCGCTCTTTACGTGCATACCAGTAATGCGCATTGAAATTTTTTGCTGGGCATGCACACAATGCACACAAGTGCACAACTGCTCAAGTCCGCAAGTCCTCAAGTTTAAGGTAATAGTAGATAAGCACTTGTGCAGATTTTGGAGTACGGGTATTTTGTTTTTGTAAAGTACACAAGTCCTCAAGTTCTCAACTGCACTTAATTGTGAATACCCCTAATATAAATTTAGTGGTATCGTGCCTCATTGCATGAAAGGTTGCATTACATCCCCAAATTACAACTTCGTTTATAATCTTTAATAAATACTGAATTTACAAAGTAGATCATCCGGAAAAATAAGCCGGTGATCAGTCAAATATAACCTAAGGACAATTTATAAAACAAAATTAATGTAAAACTGCATCCTTGGAAAAAATTTTATGTTGGATTTTGGTATAAAAAAAGGCAAGCTATACATCGTTTAAAGTCTTAAACTTTATTTTGATACTGAATAAAGCTTATTTTATCGGTTTTTAGCCGCGTTTTCCATGGAAGTGAGTGAACTTATCTAATTAAAGATTTTTATCCCGAATCTTTTAAAGTTAAGGAAATATAAAAGTTTGAAAGTTTTAGTAGATTCGGCATAGAATCCAAAGCATTCATACAACAAGGAGAATTAATACACCAAAATTAATATAATAATTTTAGATGAAAAACTGCTTCTTTGAAAAATTCTAAAAATTAGTGTTGCCACATAAATCGGGGGTTTTTGATATAAAAAATATGCAAACTTTACATCGTATAAAGCTTAAAACTTTATTTTAGTAATGGACTAAGTTAATTTTATCGATCTAGCTAGATTTATCCTGATATGTAATTAAGCTCTATTATGCTCTATCTCTTATAATTTTGGAGATATAAAAATAAAAAAACATAAATTGGCCATTTCAACCCTTGGAAGGACTTTGACCGAGCTTCTAGTGATCAATTGTGTTGTGCGTGTTATTAAATGTTTGAACATAAATGATCGAGAACAAGACCTGCGAGTTTTATGCCGCCCCAAACGGCTTGTGTTCTCAAGAAATTTTTAACTGTCAATTTTTGCTCTCTGAGGTTTGCCACTGTCTGCATAGAGGTGGCCACTACCATTTTGGAGATAGAAAATGCGTTTGAAAGTTTTGGTGCGTTTATCGACGTAAAATTCAAACCATCCATTGCAATTACTATAGATGCAAAACTAAATCATTGGAAAAATTTTAAAAACTAGTGATGCAATCCTTTTAAGTCGAGATTTTTAAAAGTTAATTTTTGGTGCATTTTTGCCTGAAAACATATGTACATACATTAGGCGATTTTCTTTTTTAATTCAAAGCTACGAGCACGTGGAGACTGATCACTCAAAGAATGATCCGAGTAGGGAAGTTGTAATGCGTTTTGAACTCATTTTGAAACGTATTGAGCACAAACTGCCAAAATATAACAAATAATTTTATTTTACAAACCATCTGAGTAAATGCTTAAATTATTTCTCGCCATCGCAACACTGCACTTAAGTAATAACTTTAATTCCATTTACTTCTGTCATTTCATTGGTTGTGTTATGTGCTCTGTTCTGCACTCAATTTACTCCATCACATTAGTAAGTGCATGTAGAGTAGGGCTTGAGCGCGCTCAAAATTAAAAATAAACACCAATTTGGTTCTCTGAGCGTTCAAAACAAAAAATGAAACACGAGCAGGTATTTTGACAGTTCGCGCCTTACTCTGTTTGGATAAAGAAAATTGCCTATTGTACGTAGCTTAAAACTTTATTTGGGTACTGAATTGAGCATTTTATCGATATTTAGCTCCGTTTTTGACGATTAAAAATATTTTTATCGAAATATTTCGCTTCATATCCTATAGCTTAGGAGATATTATAAAATATAAAAATATTATAGATAAGTATTATAAAAATGTGTTACAAAATGTGGTGCTTTTTTTGACATAAAATCCAAACAATACATCTATCTTTTTAAAGTTTTTTAACTTTACGAGCTTGTATCATTTAAATTATTCATTTCATGTTTTGCATAGAAACAATTTCAAATAGCCAACACCATTTTTCATCTCGACGAAAACCCAAAACCCTGAGTTAACTCGCCATGAAAATGTAGTATGTGTACAAAAATAGATAAATAATTAATCGCATCATTTCGATTATAAGCATATCGCATTTTTATACATAACCTTGGTACATGGTGCAAGCTTTTAGCGCCGTTGAAAACGGTACTTGAACTAAGCCGTTTTCTCAGCTCATCTTGCTCGAGACCCAACTCTGTGTTCAGACTACGATCATATCAGTATAAATCTTCGGAAAGTTAAGACACCGTGGCTTCTTCTTGTTTTCAATATAAATACAGTTCGCGAAAATTTACTTTTACATTATTAAAAAAGCAGATTAGTTTTTAGTAATAAAATAACTTTACATAATCAACAAAATGGTTCATACAATCAAGAGTAGTGCTGATTTCGACAAACAACTTATTTCTGCTGGCAGTAAATTGGTTGTTGTTGACTTTTATGCTACCTGGTGTGGTCCATGCAAGGTTATGGATCCTTATGTAAAATCACTTTCGAAGAAATACACCGACAGTGTGGTTATGTTAAAGGTGAATGTCGATAAATTTGATGAAATCTGCAGCTACTACAAGGTGTCATCCATGCCGACATTTGTGTTCATTAAAAATGGGAAGAAGATTTCTAGCTTTACTGGTGCCGATGATATGAAACTAGCAAATAGAATAGCGAAATTGGCATAAAAATTGCTTTTAAAGATAAACTTATATTGACTATTTGATTTTATAAAATGCATCTGTGATGTTATTCGTTTTTAAAAAGCTATGTACTCGTATTTTATTGTTTTTCGTGTGTCTAATGTTAAATAAAATGACTTGGCTTAAAGAAATGTTTGATTTTTATTCAATAAATGATATTTCTTTTCAGAATATGTATATAATTTTCAAGTTGCACGAATTATTGCTTGAAAAAAATTCAACTAAGATGTAATTCTAAAAGATTTGATTATTTTGCTAAGAAAATAAAAAATTTTTTTAATAAAATGCAACTTAAGATGTGAAAGAAGAAAAAGTTTTTTAATATGTTAACTTAGGAAGGTAGCCTTAAGCCAATGATATATAAGTTTCAAAGTTAACATATCGTCGCTGCGCCTACAAAAATGGTTGCGTTTTTCAGCAACTTTTCAGGAGAGCAAAAAAAATTATTTTTTTCAGAGCGTTTCTAGTACTGCGAGCATAGACTGTTGTGATCACTTCTAAGCCAAAAGGCGCTCGAAAAATGCATAAAAATGGCCGATGGAAAGTGGTAATAAAATATACAATTAAATAAATCTACAAAAATAACAACCATTTATGTAGGCACAGCGACGACATACAGGTGAGAAAATATAACAATTAATTTTTTATTTTATTTTAAATATTCAAATGACAACACCTTAAAATGAAGAGACTTTCAAAATTCCCTTAATAACTATACAACTGAAAATTTAATAAAAATTATAAATAAGGATCGAAAACAAATGCATTCTCATGCTAGTGCTTAAAAAGTTATTGTAGACTAGCTTTAAAATATTTAATAAAAAAAAAAACAAACAAAAAATTGGATTCTCTTATAATTATATGTGCTTTATGTATTCATTCGTTCTTATTTTCCGACATATTCTCTGAGTTAAACTGTTATTTGAAAAAACCAGAGAATAAAATTATAACAAATGTATAAATAAAATCAATGTAAAGAGTTTGGTGCTAGGAAAACAGCAGTTAGGTTAATTGCTTTTTTACTTCAGTTAAATTTAAACAGGGTCCGTCAACAAAAATGTTAACATCAAGAATTTATTTAAATCGAAACAAAGATTTTTAAGTTGTAAATTTAAATTGTAGTAAATGTTAGATTTGTAACTACTGAATAATTAATAAAATTTATTTTTATTAGAAAAGGAGCATTCGTTGAAAAATCCAATAACTAAAAAAAACCTAATAATATTTGGTGTTGCTTTGTTTTTATAAATCTTTTTCAATTGTTTTGAAAAGTATCGATAAAAGGACTGAATAAATTAAAAAACATTTATTTAAAAAAAATGCAAAAAGAAACTATAGAGATAGGTCGAAACGCCTTTGCTTCAAAACTTTGCCCTTCTTAAGCCTAATTTTGGTACATGAATCGTTCCTTGTCCGATGTATGGTTTAAATTTAATGTCGAAAAAGCTATAAAAATTACTCCTAAGTTATAAAAGAAATCGATAAAATAAGCTTAATTCATTACCAAAATAAAGTTTTTAAGCTTTGTGCAATGTATTGAATTTATGTCGAAAAACAGAAAAAACAGCAAAAAATGTCAGACGCTTGTATCTCCTAAGCTATAAGACTTGAGCGAAATGCTCTAGCCGTCGAATTCATGTCGAAAAAATAGATACCAATAAATTTTTATTCAGGTGGCAACGCTTATTTCAAACATTTCTCCTATCTTGCAATTTTGTATGTAGAGCAGTGGTCGTCAACCTATCTTTTCTCATAGCATGCGGGCGTCGTGTGTTTTTGTGCTTTTGCACACGAAGTAGCAAACGGCTCGCTGTGCTTGTACACTGCGTACAAATTTGTTTTTTCTGCTGTGCTAAAATCCATAAATTCCATAAATTCCATTCCATAAATTCAAATCTGTCATTAATATATAAAACATAAAAAATTTTAAATACAAAAATTAGAACACGAATATATAGCATAGACATAAAAAAAACCTTAATACACTCAATAATTTTACCTTTTTTGCTCTTTTCTTTTTGTTTAAACTAGCGAAAAACAAAAACAAAAATAAAAAAGAAAACGTTATAATACTATGGGTGGTCAAATTAATAGGGACAACCTTTAAAATGTGAATTTTTCGTTACATTAAAATTAAAAAAATTACACAAAAGTTAGTTTTGTTGTAAAAATAAAAAAAATGCACTTTTAATTTAGTTAAAATTAATTTTCGTTATAAACTTTGCATTAAATTCAATTTTTTGTTCTCGAAGTGTAAAGATATTTTGAGCAAACAGAAAATGAGTTAGATTTATAGGTTTTTAGCGATAGCTTTTAATCGGAAATAAATATGGGTAAACATTTTCATAAATAAATTATTCTTGAAGCTTGACCATTCTGTAAAATTTGTACAAACATTTTGAAGAAAATGAACTTCGTAAAAATTGACATGTAGCTTTGATTTTTTAATGACAGAAAAGGTAAAACATTGTCGTTAAACTGGTCGTTATGCTTCTTAGCTTTAACATTGAAAGTATTTATGATTTAAGAATTATATACTATTTGTTAAAAAAAATATAACTAAGTTACTTTTATGATTTTTGTTAATTTTTGTACAATTTATACAATATTGATCTCACGCAACGATATACAATAAAATAATACATTTAATTGAAAATTTATGTATCAAATATATTTACTATAAATTATATGTTCGTTGGATACTTTCCAACAAAACTATAAACTCTATTTAGCAAAAACATAGTAATTTTTAATACAAATTCAATGATATATTTGGTATTTGAAAATATTCTCGAAAACACGCATAAGAAAGATTCTGTTATGACTCATTTTTATGAACACTCACGTAAATGACGCATTTTAGAGTAATATTTTTTGAGGGCTCATAAAATGTTTGCTGGGAAGTGCATATATCAGCCTTGGTGTATATGTTGAATTTTTTACTATAGCACCGTTCACATCCCAAATTTTCGTCAAATCGTATGATCATAAAAGTGTCCCATTCAAAAAATTTTTCGTCAAATTTTATTTGTGTCTTAAACACAGAAGTAAAGAAATCAAGGTGTAAATGAGGTCGACGTTGTTTGCCAAAGCTGTCAAAATTGTGAATGAGTGAAAGCGACAGTTTATTTTGTATGGATTGAGAACTTAAGTGTTGAACTTTTACAACAAAAACTAATTCATTCTTGTCTTAAAAACCAAAGTTAGCGCACCGTGATGACGGAACATTTAAGTTCCGTCAATTTTATTTTCAAGATTTATTTTTTCTTCATGAAAACAATAATGCTCGCCTAGCTGAAAGTGCTATAAGAAATAAAATAGTTCATAGAAAAGATAAAAATATACCATTCTTCACATCTTCCACAGACACTTTCTTGTTACCAGATATTCATAGGCCTTAATTTTTAAACTGTTTTTAAAAAGTTTTATCTAAATAGCATCATATGTGGCCCAAAATACACTGTAGTTCTCAGGCTGCGTGAGCGATCAGTTATTCAAAAACACACTGTACTGGTCTGCTTGAAACCTGTTTTTTTTTTGTGTACATGAACTGTGTTTGATTGTATTGGTGTAGGCAACCCCTAAATAAAATATGACGACTTCACTAATGTGCATGACAAAATTAGGCAAGGTAGTGCTAGGGCGGAGAGCTGGTGACCGAAACTGTCAAAACGAAGTTGACATTTCATACAAAATCTACAACCAATGAGAATGCAATATTATGCAAAAATTGGCAAAAATACCAAAATGGCTGAGTTTGACAGTTATGGTCACAAAGATAGAGATAACATTCAGCCCTAACACTACCTTGCCTAGTTCTACTATGCTTATGTGTGCATGTCAGTCCATAGCATGGTAGAAGAATACAGGTGGATGCACCAGATGAGAGGATGCTGTCGGAAATGTAAAAACGAAGCAAATCTTTTTATTTGTGTTCTTTTGTTTCCATTCGTCACACAGATGAATTTGACAGACATGGCAGTATGGAAAGAGAGCACAGTCAGCGCTGCAACTACCTTTATCCTTATACCATGGTTCATAGTCACTACAGCTTTTTTGATGTGTGAAATTTAACGCAACTCACGTCATCTTACTCACCTCTCTTGCCTAAGAAAACCGACTTCACGCAGGTGCATTGCTGCTATTACTTTTTTGATCAAAGTATTTAAATGCATGCCCACAATACAGTAATAATCAAATGAGCCTCCCTGATAAATAAGAATAATTGACAATTTATTGACGTTGACTTGCGCCGTTTGCACATATTTTAGTGAAGTACATTTTGCTAGAGTTTGCCAAGTTTTGTATTAATTTCATAAATAAAGCCAAGAAAAAACCAAGAAAAACCATAAAAATATCACAAAAGAAGCAGGGAAGGCCTATTCCAACATGTCCAATATTAACCCGCAACACTTCGAAGAAGACATAGATGAAGCTGAAGTGAGAGGACGTTTGACCAGTAGACCCACTTTAACTAAACTATTTTCTTATAAACAGGAAGAAGCTCTGCTCAAATCTGACGATGAAATTGAGGCAGCTGCGAAGATCCGGACAGCAGCGCAAGGTGTATTGGAGCCTAAAAAAGTGGAAATAAATGATTCCATTAATACGAAATCTACACATTTGGAATATGTCGACTCCATTGATAGCATAAGTGAGAGCAATGATGCAGCTGCTATAGATGACGACGATGGTGATGAGGATGAGCTAGATGAGACGGAAACAATTCTGGCTGAATATAAAGAAATCGTACAGGAGTTGGAAAAGCAACAATATGATTATGATAAATACTTGCGTCTATGTGAATTGTCACAGTCAGTATTTTTCAACTAACGCATAGTAATTATTTGAAATAATAAATATTTCTTTTTTGCAGCGCCACTGGGGACTTGGACTATATACGTAAGGCTTATAGTTTGTTCGCTGACGTATACCCATTAGCACCAGAGCTCTGGCTTAAGTATTTAAGTATTGAAGCTAGTCTTGCTTTATCCAGCAAAGAGATAGAAAATGTTGAATACTTATTTCGACGTGCGTTACGTGATTATTACTGTAAGTTTTACTCTAAACAAATTTTCACATTTAAAATTGGATTAATTTTAAATTTGGAAAAAAATATATTATATACATTTTAAATTGGATTTATTTTAAATTTGGGAAAAAATATATTCCTATATAAAGCTGTAGAGGTGGCTACTCAGTTTGTTGCATTAGCCGCACGTACATCGCATCCCGAATATATATGGAATGAAGTACTAGGTACATTTGGTGTACACTGCATGAAAGGTCATGAATTCTTTAAACAATATAGACATTATATCGCTTCACACACAACATTCAGGTATTTTCGTTAAACTGTTTTAATTCAATGTAAAATACTCACTACTTATATCATTTAAAACTTGAAGTGCGGAAGAAAAGCAAAATGCTTACATACAAAGTTTCCTGAAGGAACTCAAATATCCGCTGCACAATATGGAAGAGAGTTATATAGAATTTAAAGTGTTCTATGAAAAGAACAAAACTCAAATAGCATCCGAAGTGAACTGGGAGCTCTTAAATAAGAATTATTTCAAGTCCAAAGAACACTTGCAAAAAATTATGCCGTTTGAAGAAAAACTCGATGCGTTAGAGAAGAATAAATATCGTGAACGCTCCGAAGTGTACTTGAAATACATCAAAGAGTCGGATAAGTTTCTCGATGAAAATGTTCTTCAAACAGTGTACGAACGGATGGTGGCCGATTGCTGTCTCAACGCTGAGTGCTGGATGACATACATTGACTTTATTGACTATCGCGATGAATTTGGGCGTCCTACGGAACTACAAGATTTGCCTCTTTTTCAACAAAAAGCTGTAGAAGTTAATAACCGAGCTCTGCGAAATTGCACTTGGTCAGAGAAACTTTATATAAAACGCATTCAACTCTTGGAAAAACTTGAAAAATCTAGAGAAGAAATACAGGAAGTTTTAGAAAGTTCACTGTCTGCTGGTTTTCAGACAGCTGAACCAGCGGTAGCTATTTGGCTGGAGTACTTGACTTATTTGCGTCGACATACAGACTGGGAGAATGAGGGAGAGGTATGTATAGACTTTCCATTAACAACTCATTAAGTACAAATACAGATTTTAAATTAAATTTTTAGTGTGATATTTTGCGAAAAAACTTTAACTTGTGTTGGACAATATTAGGCCAACAATGGGGCGTTTTAGCCGATTGTAATTGTGAAATCTTACAATTTTGGGGCAGACTTGAATATGGACCATTGCAAGATGCGAAAAGAGGCAAAGAGCTGTGGACAACTGTAATGGGTAAATAAATAAAACTTGCTAAAACGTTAGTGATAAACAAATTATGCTCAAAGACTACAATTGTATACACCCTTTGAGAATCTTACATGCTTTAAATATGCTTGGATAATCAACGCTATTGAAAAAGGTTCGCAGGTGGATGTATTATACACTGATTTTTCAAAGGCTTTTGATAGAGTAAAACATCCGGTTTAGTTAATAAAACTTAAAATACTGGGTATTCACTTGCAATGTTTAAAATGGATTCTATCTGTGCCAAGGTCTGAAAATGCAGTTTTGTAGTACTCATTGAGAAAATAAGATTCATCAAAATAATTGTCAATATATCGATTTGTTATCGAGTTATGGATTATTAAAAAAATATACTTTACGAAGCCTATATAAAAAATCGACTATATCATTGCTAATAATTGACCGATCTAAATAGTTTGCGTACCATTCGAAAGAAAATGTATGTATCTTAAATAGATAAAACAAATCTTTTCTTCCCAACCCAGTCACGCTACAGGCATATATCTTTCTGTATATTATATATTTTGTTAGCATAAAACCGTTATTTACTCTAAAAATTCCGTTATTAAGGGGAAACAAAAACATCATGTATTAAATTCTGAAACAATGACCTTTCGTTTGGTGTATAATATATTAAACTTATTTCTTTGTATTTTAATTTTTTTTAGTTGTTGTATTTTTAATTTTTGTAATACATACTAGGTTGAACAGGTTTTTTGTTTTTAACTAATCGTTCATTTTGAGAATGCAGTTTTGATGTACTCATGGTCAAAATAAGATTAACCGACGAAATTACCGATATATAGATTAATTGTCGATGTTTTTTCTTGCTAAAAGTTATGTTTAAGAAAACATTTGTTTTGTACATGAATTTAATTGCGAGCTTTAGATCAAGTAAGTTTTTAAGAAGGCAACTACAACAACAACAACAACTCTGTATAGAGTCAATCACTTAGCTGACTATTAGCTCGCAATTAAATTCATGTAATAATTTAATAGATCAAAAATTATTTAACCATTTATATTAATTAATTAATTAATTAATTAATTAATTAATTAATTAATTAATTAATATATTAATTAACTTGTTCAAGTTGTCGGGCTCAAGGTCTTATTTATACATAAATAATTAAAAACTTTTGATGTTGTTTTTATTAATTTATTATTTTTCCAATATTTCGACTTCCATCGGAAGTCATCCTCAGGGAAAACTGTTGGAGTAAACATGTATACGTTAGAAAACATAATTTTTTTTCTTTCACATTAAAGTTTATCTTACATAAATATTTCTTGAAACGTTACATTAAACAATTTTTAAACGCGATTATATATTATTTCTGACTTAAGCACACATAAAACATTAAACATTGAAAAACAATTACTACAGTAAACATTTCTTTTGCATCCGGCGCTTAGTTTCTGACTGTGTTGTGTTTTTCTACATATCGTCTGTAAATGTGAGCGCATTTGTCCGTATCCATTTTAAAATTGAGTCGTTTTTGTGGGGGTAAATTTATGATGTGGAGCATCTCTAGAGTGAAGCGTCTCGAGTAATTATTTTCCTGTTGAAGAATTCTCGTATTTTCCAAGTAAGGTGTGTGCTTATGTTTAATGCAGTGGGCCGCTAATGCTGTTTTTTGCTCTATTGGTCCGTTGAGTAATCTCTGGTCTGATTTGTGCGAAGCTATTCTTGTCCGTAGTTTGTTTCTTGTTGTCCCCACATATGCTTGGTCACATACGTTGGACCCGTCTCCATTGCATGTTATTTTATAAATAACATTTGCCTTGTCAAATTTATCCACTTTTGATTTCGTGTTGCTGTAAAGTTGTTTTAAAGTGTTGTCAGTCTTCATCGAAATTTGATACTTGTCCTTATCGTAAATGTCCGATTTTGTGAATCTCTCTGAAAGACCAGGGATATATGTGAGAGCTTTGTATGTTTTTTTAAGTTTTTCATCTCGTTGATGTGTTCCTTCCTTTTTATACTTTCTGATTAAATTATTCGTTGTTTTTACTGGAAATTCATTGTCATGTAGAATTGTTTTTTTTCTTTTTATATTGTTTTGATGGAATTCCTCGTCGCTTGTGTCTAGTATTTTTTTAATAAAATTGTTTGCTGTGTTGATTATTGTCCGTTTTGGGTGTTTTGAATAAAAGTTTATTAGTCGTCCAGTGGCCATAGGTTTTTGATACCAGTCAATTTTTAATTTATTTTCGTTTCTTATAACTTGTGTGTCCAGATATGGTAATCTTCCATCGTTTGCTTCTTCCTTTGTAAATTTTATATTTTTATGGAATTTATTTAGTGCATTTAATGTCTCATTGATGCTGTTGATTTTTATTATAGCGAATAAGTCATCTACGTGTTTCGTAACTAGTCTTGGTTTTGCCTCCAATGTCTCCAATGCTCTGTCCAATAGTTTTTCCATTAAAATGTCCGCTATAACCGGTGATGCTGGGGATCCCATCGGTATACCTCTGAGTTGTGAGTAAATTTTGTCATTTAGTTTAAAGTATCTGTTGTCTTTTATACAAAATCTTAAAATTTCCATAAATTTGTCTTTGTTTATTTTAGTGTGTTCTTTTATATTGTTCCATTTTGTTTCTATAATTTTGAGTGAAAAATCTACTGGTATACTTGGAAATAGTGAAATTAAGTCAAAGGATATTATGGTTTCATCGTCATATATAAATGTGTTTGAGATCCGGTTTTTAAAGTCAGTTGCGTTGCTTATATTGTATTGGGAGTTTTTTGTCAGGTTTTTTAAGATATATATTATATATCTGCATAGTCCGTATGATGGTGATCCAATGGATGAGCAAATTGGTCGTAGAGGCATGTTGTCTTTATGTATTTTTGGAAGTCCATATATTCTTGGCGCAGTTGCTGTGTTAGTGCTTATATTTTTCTTTCCTTTCGTTGTAATGACATTATTTTTTAACAAAAACTCCGCAATTTCGTTGTTTCTTTGTTGTAGCGTCGATGTAGGGTCTCTTTTTAAAATTTTAAATGTTGCTATGTTTCCAACTATCATTCTCATTTTCTTTTCGTATTCGGTTTTTCGGTATTCGGTAATTGTCCGCAAAGCAAAAGCGAGCATAATCCCAAAATAAATTTGGTTATAACAACATTCCGTACAAGGGCAAATCATTTTATAGTAAAAAACACCATAAAATATTCAGTTGACCTTGTATGGAACAGTAATAAAAATATTCTATAAAAGAGCAAATCATTTCATCGTAAAAAACACTAGACAAAAATGGATTTTCCCTTGTACGAAATAGTGATAAATACTTTTCTTACAAGGGAAAATGTTTTATCAAAGAATGGATTTAATTTTATGATGAAAGGAACGTTAGAAAAAATTTAAAGTCGATAACTCGATAATTAATCGATGTATCGATAATTCCGTCAATGAATCTTATTTTGACCATGAGTACATCAAAACTGCATTCTCAAAATAAACGATTAGGGTTAAAAGGCAAAACCTAGAATATAAACAAAAATAAAAAATACAGCAACAATGGTGAAAAAAAGTTTAACATATTATACACCAAACGAAAGGTCATTGTTTCAGCTCTTAATATATGATATTTTTATTTCCCCTTAATAACGGAATTTTTAGAGGAAATAACGGTTTTATGCAAACAAAAATTATAATATACAGAACAACCGTCTGTAGCGTGACAGGGTTGGAAAAAATGATTTGATTTATCTTTAGGATATTTAAATTTTCTATTGAATGGAACCAAACATTAGAAAAGATTTAGTCGAATTTTCATATAAGCTTTATAAAGTGTAAATGTTGTAAAAATCGATAACTCTATAACTAAATAATATATTGATAATGCCTTTGGTGAATCTTATTTTCTCAAGGAGTACTACAAAACTGCATTTTCAGATCTTGACGCCAGAGTAAGGCCCATTAAGGTTACGTCCCGTGTTCCCCAGGGGAGTCACTTGAGTTCTTTACTTTTTAACTTATTCATTAACGATGTTACTCAGTATTTTAAGTTTAGCAAATGTCTTTTTTATGCAGATGATTTTAAGATCTTTATAGAAGTTACAGATTGTACGGACTCAGTGAAGATTCAGTATGATATTTCATCTTTATTGCAATGGTGTAATACTAACCAGTTAAATCTTAATTTTAAAAAATGTAAGGTTCTCACTTTTGCTCGGAAAGTAACTTGTATTTTTTCATCGTGAGTCAATTTAAAGACCTTGGTGTCTACTTTGACGATAAACTCTCTTTTGATGCTCACTTGGAATATCTTTCAATCGAACAATCTTTTTTAACCTTGTAATATCTTTACTAGAGTATGCTTCGGTTGTGTGAGCCTGCTTTTATGATGTATCGATTACCTGTAATGAGAATATCCAAAAACGATTTACTAGATTTGATTTGAGAAGACTATACACTTGGGAAACAATGCCTATTGGGTGCGTTGCCGCCTGTTAGGCCCCAGTAGTTTATCTGATAGACGAATCTTTAATAATATTCAGACCTATCATGAATAATTTTTCACGCGGAATCGGAAAAGGGAATTTCCATTTTTAAGAAAAAGCTGGAGAACATTTTGGAAATTTTTAATGAAAATTTGTTCATCAAGAATTTATCAATAAATTTACATTAAAAATTTCCAAAATGTTCTTAAGCTTGATCTTAAAAATTAAAACTCTCTTTTTCGATTCCGCGTGAAAAATTATTCTTGATTGGGCTGATTATGTTCATTAAGGATATAATTGATGTTAAAATCAATTCTTAATTGGCTTTAATTCTATTCAACGTTCCGGCACGTAATTTGAGAGAGTTAAATTTGTTCTACACTCCTTATCATAGAACTAATTATGGTTCCAATGAACCTCTTCCTCGATGCCTTTCTAAATGCAATATATTTGTGAAATATTTTCATTTAACACCTTAATGACATTATTATGTGCTCTCACCCTTTGAATTACGATACCGTGTTAATTAGCTTTTAAGTATTTTTTAGTAAAGGGTCTTTGGGCCAGTAGATGAAATTTAATAAATTGAATTGAGCTGAAATGGAGTTACATTGGCCGCATTCTAGCCGAAAAAGTGCTCAAGTAGCGAAGTAGCATAAAATATTTTCGCTATATAAATTGTGACATCTCAAGGAACATGTTCTGTGAGAGCATACCATTCAGCCCGAAAGTTGTGGAACAGTTCTTTCCGCTGAATGCAGGCATTGTCAACCGAATTATATTAATTCGGGCTGTTCTTGGCTTTAAAAAAAAAACGGAGAAAACATTTTTTAAAACTATTTGCAATTCTTATTTCAATAGAAAGCTCCGACAACTCCACCAAATCAGGTTTATGGATTGAATTCATACAAATGGAAATGCGGCGAGACTTGGAATCAACAAGAAAGTAATTCATTATCTTTCCTTTGGTTTTAACAAAAACGTCTCAAAACCTTATTGCTTATTGTAGACTTTTTCGAAAAGCACTGCATGTGCCAGGACTCGACAATCCAACTGTTATCGCTTCGGCCTGGACACGTTTTGAACGCTGTAATGCAACGATGACAACTCTTCTCTCATCTACAAAGGAATGCGAAGAATTTATGCATCAATTTAAAAAAATTGTTCCCAGTTTGCAATCCAGCAAAACTGTCACAGGCAAAGGCATCAAACGCAAGCCGAGCTCAGCGCCGGAAGTGGTGCATGAAAAGAAATCAAGACCTATGGAAAAATCAGTCAAATCTCCAAGGCAAGACCATCGTGCAACAACTACAGCATCACAGTATAAACATTCTGAAAAAGAATCTGCTTTTAAAGAGCACGAAAACCAAGATATCGATTTGACCAAGGATCATTTGCGCATTTTTCTGAGCAATCTAGATTATGAGTAAATATAAATAAATCTTTAGTTGTGCACGCCAGTAGCTTTATTAATTTTATTTTAAGTTTGAATGAAGATGCAATACGCAGCAACTTACCCGAATTAAATATTGTCAATATTGATTTAATACGATCTTCAAACGGCAGAAGTCGCGGTTTCGGTTACTTGGAATTGAGCAGTGCGGTAGGTGAAGAACTTTTTTAACTGTTTAAATGTTGACCTAAATTGTAATATTTCAGGCGGAAGTTGAAAAGGCGCTTGGTTTTGATAGACGTCCTCTAAATGGAAGACCCATTTTTGTATCTAGCGTACTTCGCGATAAAGAAAAACGACTAAAATTCAAATACTCCGGTAATGGAAATGCTCGTATTCTAAAAATGAATTGAATTAAGTGTTATTTTGTAAAGAAACATTAATTACTACTCTCCTCATTTTATCAATTTTACAGACAGCGTAGAACCGAAAAAATTATTTCTTAAGAGTCTTGCTCCGGACACAACCAAGGAGCAGCTTGAAGAAATTTACTCTGCCTTTGGTACTCTGAAAGATGTGCGTTTGGTGTACCACAAGTAAGATATGATCTATTTGGATTATTGTATATTTTGACTTTTTTAACTGAATCAAAATCGTAGAAGTGGAAAGTTCAAAAATATTGCCTACATAGAATATGAAGAAGAGCACGCAGCTGGCAAAGCTGTTCTAGCTACAGACCAAATGGAACTACGTGGCCACATTGTAAGTAAAAATTTGAAATATTTTAAATATTTGTGTAAAAGCCATAACTTTAAATGATATCAGATTTCTGTGGCAATCTCTGCTCCGCCGCCAAAACCAAATTCCGCTCCAACTATTAACCCTACAAAACTACTCGGCATGCACACAAGACGTGCCAAAGTATTTGACCAAAAGCCGCGCATGTCACTCATCCCGAATGCAGTGCGCAAAAATTTAGTGCCCACTTCAGCTCAAACCGCAAACGGAACTGCAGTAGCACCTAAAACAAATGAAGATTTTCGTAAATTACTGGCAAAACCGTAAACGAAACGAGAATAATTCGATAAATATTCTCCAAAGAATATTGTTCGATCAATTATTTTACTAGTGTAAAGAGAATTTGAAAATTATTTATGCTACTTAATAGTTTTGAAATAAAATCTGAAGAACTCTATTTTTTTGAAAAAAAAATAACCTTTGTTTGAGTCATTCAATGTACGAATAAGTTTTATTACTAATACAACATGAGTATTGAACATACAATTTTCATTTAAATTTAACACTCTTGCTGACCGTTGCCTTAATGCCAGATACCTCGCCGCCATAGCGTTTCGTTTCTGTGCGCACAGTACGTACAGCACCCTTACGTCGTACGAGTGCTTTCCTGAATTTGCTGCGGTGCTTAACCCGTGGATTGCGCAACTCCTTTTTGCGATGTGGTGTAAGACCTTTATTTTTCGAAATTTGATAAGTAATGCCACGGCGTTCTTCTTCCTCATTAGCAAGTTCAGCCATTGCATTTTCGTCATCTTCTGTACACGCATCATCTGATTTTAAATCCTTTTCGGGTGAACCAACGTCGTCAGACTGATTCGACGACTTAATACGTTTGCTCGGTGGCGCTTTTTTGGACGTCTGCTCCGGTACTAAAACTTCGAAAACATCACCATCTTCAATGCGCTCCAGCAAGGCTTCCAACTGCGGCTTAATTATGTTTTCATATCTGTCGCTGAGCCGTTCAAGCATATCCTTCAATTGCAAAAGTCGATTGGTTATAGGGTGTGTTTTGATTGAGACGCGATTCGCCTTTAGTATAAGATAAAAATTTATGTTGCTACAGTAGGTAGTCAGAAGGGTGTTCATTACCTCCGCAAACTCCAATGCTGGAATATTTGGCAATTTGTGCGTTTTTGCATAGTTAATAATTGGTGTTAGTAAGTTGCCGCATTCATTTAATCCCATATGCAAATCGTCGACCAAACCGAAAAATTCCGGTGAATTTTTATAAAATATTTCCAACTTTTCTCTTTTGGACAAACCGTCTAGACTTAATGTAAACTTTGTGACTCCAGTATCTTGTTTTGGTTTTGTAGTGATTAGTTGCTTGGGCATTTTTTCATTGTCATCGCTATCGTTATTTCTATCCTTAGTTGAGGGGCTTGTTACATTTGAAAACATGTCAAACACAAAATTCTCTTCTTTCATTTCTAGTGCTAGGCGTTTTTGTATAGCTAACGCTTCCTCCTCTTCAGCTAGCGCTAGTTCTCTTTCCTGATCGTTGTATGAGCTGTAATCCGGATCAACGAAGTCGGTGTTGTAGAAGTTACGCGATCTCGAACCCCACGCTCTTCTGTCCGGTATATCAGCATCATCATCTTCTGCTCCTTCAATATCGCTATCAGCCATCAGCTTACCAACATCGTCATCATCTTCAGTATCCTCATTGTTATCATCATCGTCATCGTCGTCACTTTCATCGAACGCAAACATTTCTTGTTTGGGATCCTGCTTGCGACGATTTCCTTGTCGTACCTTTTGCAGCAGCTCCTTCTCTTCCTCGCTATAGTTGTCTTCTGAATCAGTGGGTTCATAAAGACCTCCATGGTCATCATCGTTAAATTTCAATTTATCACCCATTCTGTATATAATAAAAGAATATTAAATATTTTGGACACACGTGTGGCTAGTAAATAAAACAATTGAAGTTTAAGCTTTTGCGATGTGTCAATTGAATATGAAAATTAGGGCTTCCTGTTAAAATAACCATGGTAAAATTATACAAGGGAGTAGTGACATTGGGTGGTGCCATGGTAAAGGTATATGCATTTCTGTCTGCTGTCTTTTTCTCATAGCCAGAATTGTCAATCTCAAGCATTTTGCTATTCTTGCCTATTTTAACTTTCTTATCGCATTCTCATCGTTTTCAGATTTTGTATGAGCTGTCAACTTCGTTTTGACAGTTCCGGTAGTCTGTCTCTCCGAAATGCATATACCTTCTCTAATTCTACTATGGGTGGTGCGAATAAAAACTGAATGATCACTCTGGAAGAGAGTGTTTCGTCCAGAGTGAACACTTAATTCGGTGTGAATAAAAATTCTCTCAAATTGCTTGCACTCACTCAATCTTACACACTGTCTCCACTTATAATATTTGATTGCATGCGAACTGTCAAATTGAATTTCATGATATATATCTCAAGTGGAGACCACTCATATCATGAAATTGTTCATATTATAAAATTTATGAGCCTGTTTACACTGGCCTCACTCAATCGACTCACTTTTCCATGAAAAAGTTGTTAAATGTTCACACACATAAACTGCCTCACTTTGAGTCTGCATTTTCTTTTGTTCTGTTTATAAACTAAAACATTTTAAAGCAATTAAAAATTAGTGTTAGCTTCCCTACAAGAAATAGCTAACCAAAACTCTAACACAATTACATACATTTTTCTGTTTACAACCACATTCGCATACTCATTTCAGTGTCAAAAATTGTGAAACAGGGAAAAATATGAACATTTTAGCAAGTGCATGTGAAAGAAAGAGAAGGTATCATTATTAAAAATCATGTCCAATTTTTGCATATCCGCCATTGTAGTTTACCATTCCTGGTTTCTCTAACAAAAACCAAGTTCTGCAATAAAAAAATTAAATATCTTTAAATTGCTTACTGTTGGAACGCTGCTACCCATCAAAGAAGGATGAGCCAATAAGCACGCTTGCCAATATCAAGAATGCAGTGAGCATTTCAACATTCGCCACATCTAATTCCACTCCCAAAGTCGTCGGCACAGAAGTGGCTCGCAGTAGCAGCAACAACAGTCCCTACAAGAAGACTATCGGTTATTTAACTAAGCAAAAACGGTTTTTCTAAACTGAAATATCGGTTACCTCTTCATACCAAGTTTCGGTTATGCTAGGAAGAGCCTCGGGAAGAAATTAACCGAAACTCGTGTATACGTGTGATCTGGCATCCCTTTTTCACACGTATCAATTTCCAATACCATTGAAATATAGCCATCTCGCTCTCTCTCTAGTTAGGGTTAACATAAATACAGGTTATAGGTAACCAAATCTCACCAGATAAATCTAACCGAAAACTCAGTTATATGTAACCGTTAGATATAACGTAAAAATCAGTTGTATCTAACGTACCTCTTAAAAAATAAAAATGCGTGCAATTCGTTGGTGTCTTGAAACAAATGGTTTTAATTTATTATAACATTTTTTATTGTTGTTGTTGTTGTTGTTCTTACTGTTGTTGCTGCTACTGCGAGCCACTTCTGTGCCGACGACTTTGGGAGTGGAATTAGATGTGGCGAATGTTGAAATGCTCACTGCATTCTTGATATTGGCAAGCGTGCTTATTGGCTCATCCTTCTTTGATGGGTAGCAGCGTTCCAATAGTAAGCAATTTAAAGATATTTAATTTTTTTATTGCAGAACTTGGTTTTTGTTAGCGAAACCAGGAATGGTAAACTACAATGGCGGATATGCAAAAATTGGACATGATTTTTAATAATGATACCTTCTCTTTCTTTCACATGCACTTGCTAAAATGTTCATATTTTTCCCTGTTTCACAATTTTTGACACTGAAATGAGTATGCGAATATGGTTGTAAACAGAAAAATGTATGTGATTGTGTTAGAGTTTTGGTTAGCTATTTCTTGTAGGGGTAAGAACAACAACAACAACAACAATAAAAAATGTTATAATAAATTAAAACCATTTCGTTTCAACCAAAAACGTTTCAAGACACCAACGAATTGCATGCATTTTTATTTTTTAAGAGGTACGTTAGATAAAACTGATTTTTACGTTATATCTAACGGTTACATATAACTGAGTTTTCGGTTAGATTTATCTGGTGAGATTTGGTTACCTATAACCTGTATTTATGTTAACCCTAACTAGAGAGAGAGCGAGACGGCTATATTTCAATGGTATTGGAAATTGATACGTGTGAAAAAGGGATGCCAGATCACACGTATACACGAGTTTCGGTTAATTTCTTCCCGAGGCTCTTCCTAGCATAACCGAAACTTGGTATGAAGAGGTAACCGATATTTCAGTTTAGAAAAACCGTTTTTGCTTAGTTAAATAACCGATATTCTTCTTGTAGGGTTGAGTGTGTGCTTCGTAGCTGCATATTACACTGCAAAACCGGCAGATATAAGCGCATGAAAGAAAAAAATACTCAAAATGACAAATGTCAAACCAAAGTGGGTCGCAAAATTTTTAAAGTTTTTGAAACTCTTGCCTCACGGTGCATTTACCTTCCCACTTCCTCATCTCTTCTATAGACATCAAAGTGAGTCGGTTGAGTGAGGCTAGTGCAGACCAACAGTATTTCTTGAAATATTTCTTGCGATATATTTCATGCGATGAGCTTTCACTTTTCAGTCAAATAGGTAAGTGTGTGCATTTTTAAGAACTTTTCAAGCCAAAAACATTGCAAAAGCATTAAAAGATTAAAAAAAAACATAAAATGGAATGGCGAATGGAAAAAATTATTAATGTTGTTCAGTTGATTTTTGACCTTTTCATTTGTAATAAATGATATTTTACGATAAAAATTTTTTTGTGGAACGTTAATGATGTGGAGCAACTACTGCAGACGATACACTTTGGAAATGCTCCACATCATTAACGTTTCACAAAAAGAGACTCAACTACAAGACTGACACTGACAATTGCGCACATATATATAGAAAAATTCACTTGACAAGTTGACGAGCAAATATGTAGACGTGGTTTTTAGTGCTAATTGTTTTTAATTTATTCCATTTTTTTAAAATTTTGAATTAATGTTTAATTTTTTTAATGTTAAATGTAACTCGTTTATTTTGAAAATTTTTTTAAAAATTGTGAGTTTTTAAATGTTGTTAGTGCATAAAATTGTTTGTTCATTATTGTTAAAAATTTGTTACAGTTCCTGGTGATGCTAGCCAACGGCGAAAGAAATATTGAAAATAAAATTTAATAATTTAAACAAAACCTTTATTTTTAACCAAGAGATTGGACCTTAGGCCCGTAAAATATCATTTATTAGAAATTATTAATTTAATAAACTTTTACAAACAATTCCAAAATGAAATTTCAAGAGATGAAGTGCCCACCTAAATATTATAGCATGAAATATGGATATATTGAAATTCAATTTGGCAGTTCGCATGCAATCAATAAATTGTAAGTGAGGACAGTGTGTAACTGAGATGAGAAATTTAAATTTTAGTCAAATTGCTGCGTGAAATAAGCAAACAGGACAGAAAATCATAAAATTAAACATAAAAAAAATTAAATATAGTAATCGACGCTTCGGCATGGCAGGCGAAAACTTACATTTATTTACAAAAGGATTAAATTTATAGAAGGGAATGGATTAAATTTGTAATCACTTTCAGAAAATAAGAGGAACAAAAGATCAGTTAATATAACTTCACTATTTTTTCTATTTGTACTTCCATTTGAAGTTTGTCTTCTTTCTTTTTCTGCTTCATCTGAGGCGTCTTTCTTTTCTCAAATAAAAGAGGATGTTTGACCTACAAACTAACAAATTTGTCATCATTTATAATGGGTGATGTGAATAAAATCTGAGTGATCACCTGGAAGGATTCTCTTGAGAAGAGTGTTGCGTCCAAAGAGAACACTCAATTCTCAATGAGATATGTCAATTTTAGTTGTCAAATTGATGCGTGAAATAATCAAAAAGGACAATAAATATTTTCGAGAAATTCCTCATTCGCACTTTCATTAAATATTCCCGAATCCATATTTGTGAACAAATAGAGCTTTTTTAAAGAAATAGACGCACCCTCAATTTTCATGAGTACTCACTCAAACAGAGACTTAAAATTTTTACTTTATTCACATCAAAGTTGAGAGCCCTCTCAAATGTCAAAAAGTAGGCAAGAGCAGGTGAAGCGTATGTGCCGAAGATTCCAGGTTGCACATAACATAACAACTTTTTTTAATAGTGCTTGCTTCGTTTTGTTATTCTTATAATTTTTTTTATATTCGCATTCTCTCATGTTATTTTCTTGTTTTTCGCCTTTCATCTGCTTCGCAAAACAAAACCGATGACATTTGCATACAAAATGACTTTGAGCGTGTAAACAGTTTTTGTATGTAATATCCAGCATTGCATAAAAAAATATTGACTGTGGAAACGCGCCTTAAAAAAATTTACATATGTTCGTCGCAGCTTGTTAATTTTAAAAGGGGTATTCACTTTTCAGTGCACTTGCCAGTGCAGTTGAGGACTTGAGCAGTTGTATAATTGTGCATATTGAAAATATTGACAGCTTTGAAATATGTGGAATTGTTTTATTTGGAATTGTTTCGAAAAGTTTATTATAGGCGATTTTCTTTTTCCACATCAGACCCCAGATCTGAGCAGATCTGATCAAACCGACCATAACCTGAGCTGACATCAGATCAAACAAAAATTGGTCTGATTTGGTAATGAAACATTTTGGGAACATTTGCATCTTTCGTCCACTTAAATGTCAAGATATCTAATTTTTTACATAAATAGCTAAATTTTATAAAAAATAGTACATTCTAAACTAGTGCCAGCCATTTTTTGCTTATAGTTTTTTTTATGTATGCGTTGGCAGCCGATTGCTTACCCTACAAGAAATAGAAAACTCTAACACAATCACATACATTTATCTGTTTACAACCACATTCGCATACTCATTTCAGTGTCAAAAATTGTGAAACAGGGAAAAATATGAACATTTTAGCAAGTGCATGTGAAAGAAAGAGAAGGTATCATTATTAAAAATCATGTCCAATTTTTGCATATCCGCCATTGTAGTTTACTATTCCTGGTTTCGCTAACAAAAACCAAGTTCTGCAATAAAAAAATTAAATATCTTTAAATTGCTTATTGTTGGAACGCTGCTACCCATCAAAGAAGAATGAGCCAATAAGCACGCTTGCCAATATCAAGAATGCAGTGAGCATTTCAACATTCGCCACATCTAATTCCACTCCCAAAGTCGTCGGCACAGAAGTGGCTAGCAGTAGCAGCAACAACAGTAACAACAGCAACAATAAAAAATGTTATAATAAATTAAAACCATTTGTTTCAAGACACCAACGAATTGCATGCATTTTTATTTTTTAAGAGGTACGTTAGATAAAACTGATTTTTACGTTATATCTAACGGTTACATATAACTGAGTTTTCGGATAGATTTATCTGGTGAGATTTGGTTACCTATAACCTGTATTTATGTTAACCCTAACTAGAGAGAGAGCGAGACGGCTATATTTCGATGGTATTGGAAATTGATATGTGTGAAAAAGGGATGCCAGATCACACGTATACACGAGTTTCGGTTAATTTCTTCCTGAGGCTCTTCCTAGCATAACCGAAACTTTGTATAAAGAGGTAACCGATATTTCAGTTAAGAAAAACCGTTTTTGCTTAGTTAAATAACCGATAGTCTTCTTGTAGGGTAGTGCTCAGTAAAAAAATTCTGAGCTCGTCGATAGCATCTGACTACCCTACAAGAAGACTATCGGTTATTTAACTAAGCAAAAACGGTTTTTCTAAACTGAAATATCGGTTACCTCTTCATACCAAGTTTCGGTTATGCTAGGAAGAGCCTCGGGAAGAAATTAACCGAAACTCGTGTATACGTGTGATCTGGCATCCCTTTTTCACACGTATCAATTTCCAATACCATTGAAATATAGCCGTCTCGCTCTCTCTCTAGTTAGGGTTAACATAAATACAGGTTATAGGTAACCAAATCTCACCAGATAAATCTAACCGAAAACTCAGTTATATGTAACCGTTAGATATAACGTAAAAATCAGTTTTATCTAACGTACCTCTTAAAAAATAAAAATGCATGCAATTCGTTGGTGTCTTGAAACAAATGGTTTTAATTTATTATAACATTTTTTATTGTTGTTGTTGTTGTTCTTACTGTTGTTGCTGCTACTGCGAGCCACTTCTGTGCCGACGACTTTGGGAGTGGAATTAGATGTGGCGAATGTTGAAATGCTCACTGCATTCTTGATATTGGCAAGCGTGCTTATTGGCTCATCCTTCTTTGATGGGTAGCAGCGTTCCAACAGTAAGCAATTTAAAGATATTTAATTTTTTTATTGCAGAACTTGGTTTTTGTTAGCGAAACCAGGAATGGTAAACTACAATGGCGGATATGCAAAAATTGGACATGATTTTTAATAATGATACCTTCTCTTTCTTTCACATGCACTTGCTAAAATATTCATATTTTTCCCTGTTTCACAATTTTTGACACTGAAATGAGTATGCGAATATGGTTGTAAACAGAAAAATGTATGTGATTGTGTTAGAGTTTTGGTTAGCTATTTCTTGTAGGGTAACACTTAGACCATGAGCAGACCATGAAAAGAAACGCATATATTGAACACAGCTAAGTCTGAGGTAAAAAATAAACGCTGATTTGTTTTTGACAACTCATGCTCAGCTCGGATGCAATAAAGAAAAACTCCTTATATTAATAATTTTTTCCATTCGCCATTCTGTTTTATGTTTTTTGTATGCAATATTTTTTGCTTGAAAAGTTCTTAAAAATGCACACACTTGCATATTTTACTGAAAAGTGACAGCCATCTATCTAATGAAATATATCTCAAGAAATACTTCAAGAGAAAATGCAATGATATGAACAATTTCATGATATGAGTGGTCTATACTTGAGATGTATATCATGAAATTCAATTTGACTGTTCGTATGCAATCAAATATTTTATGTGGAGACAGTGTGTTACAAAGTGTGTGTTGCTTGTCACGCCGGTTTGTTGATGTCTAAAGCTGAATTAGTACACTTTTTAAAAGCCTTATGTTGCAACAGCAACCCTGGACAAGTGTCAAATATTTTTCAATTCGCTGTCAATTCAGAGAAATGGAATAGTTGCAGATTTTAATTGAAGGTGTAAAGTTGTACGATTATTTTGTGTTAATATCCTCTGTTTTTTGCAATTATTAATTTTGATTTTATTTATGATTTTAAAAAAGTGACTTAATTTAATCAGCTTGTGAATAGATGCTTACAAGTTCATTTTTAAGGGAGCACATTTAACTGAATACATATTTAAAAAAAGTAAAAACATCGGAATTGAATCGGTTTTTGTTGCTTATAAGAAAATAAGATGAACAGCAAAAAACAAAAATAAAAATTTAATATCGCTTTATTAGCTCTTATGCTAAGGAAAACAGGTTTCCTATTACAATTTTCTCAAGTTCTGGTGATTTACTAAATATTGCTGTGGGCGAGTTTTTAAAACTTATTTTATTCTGATGTTGATGGTCTGCCGCTATATTTTGATGCTGAAATAGCTTCCTCATGTGGGACAAAAAAAAATTACACTGTGTCCAGGCAGCTTGATTTGGATTAAATAAAAATACTGTGCAGAAATGTGAAAGGATATTTGCTAATCAAAAGCTTCAATTTCTACTGAATGCAAATCACTAATTATAAAAAGAGGTAAGTTTGTGTTTTTATAAACACATAATAAATATAAATTTAATAAAAGTTATAAGATTTTCAAATGTAATAAGCTAAGCGTTCTTTATTACAAAATCAATCCTATTTACATGTATAACAATGACCTCAATTGTTGTCTTCTTTTCTGCACGTTGCCTTATTTTCGTGTTGACTTATTTTAGTACTATTTTGCTGTTTTATTTTGTTTTTTTTGGGTCCTATTAATTTTAAATAAAAAATAAAAGAAAAAATAAATTAAATACATTTCAAGAATAGCGACAACTCTATTTTTTAGCGGATTTTGTGGATTTTGACCTCCTAAATCCAAATCTGGAAATTTCACTCGCAATTGACTTAAGAGTTATTTGCCTCAAAAGCTGAAAAAATTGGCTAAAAATCTAGCTGGTTTCTAAAAAAAAAAAAATATTAAAAAGAGAGTTGTCGCCTTTCTAAAAGTTTTTCTAAAGCTTTCCACTTTAATTTTGATTTCATTCAACTGGACTTTGGTTTTTTTTTTAAATTAGCCATAAATTTCCAGTATGCATATAAAGGCGCCTCACAAAAGAAGTTGTTCTGCACAGTAGCTCAAGATATTCCTTGGTTTATGATATGATGATTCCCCAAATATTTTGACTCTAGCTATAGCAATCCGTGAGCTGTAATGTTTTGAAATATTCTCTAAAAATCGATTTTTTTTTACCATATTGGCTAGTGTAATAGTTGTAAAAAATAAACTATCAGAAATTACAGCCGGAAAAACGCTCTTCCAATCTGCATCAAAAATTCAATTTTTGCATTAGGATTAAAGATGATGCTGTTTTTCATGCATTTTTAAAAAATTTATTTTCTCTAAAATTCAAAAACATAACTATTTCTAATGCGATCCTCTTTTATTTATTTATTTATTTATTTGTTTGAGTCTATGAATTATAAATTCTTACAGACTTGACATAAGTAAATACATAATAAATTAAAACTAGATAAAAGAAGCAATTTTATATCAATTTTTACAAACGGAAAAAAGAAACGGAAAAGCAAACAAATTTAAAATTGCAATACATGCTTATAAGATAAATAACAGAAAATTTTAGACTATCCTTAGACATAGCTAAATCAATACAATATTTTAGAGACAAATCATTAAATAACAAGGGCTCTAATAATAGGCTCATTTAAGGCATAATTTGTTCTATGAAGTTCGATAAAAAATACTTAAAAATAACGAAACTGTCTAGACGGAATATTAAAATCAATTAACCGCAGCAATAATGGACTGTCAATTTTACCAGATACAATATAATGAATAAACAGAAGTGATTGAAGTTTTCTTCGAGATTCTAATGATTTTATGCCCATTAACATGATACAATTATTTGACAAGGTAGCCGCGTAGGCTGGCTTTTTTCTCACGAGCGGCGATGGGTAGTTGTCAAAATTAGCTGTTTCAAAGAAAAGTTAAAAAATAAGCGACGACTTAAACATAGCTAGTCTACCGCAACAAACTAAAAACATTTCAATCAACTTCGCGAATAAATTTAATGAATCAAAGATTAGTTAAAAATAAGCACATAGCTAGTCAACAGCAGCAAACTACAACATTCTTTAGCTGTTTTTGACAAGTACCAATCGCCAAAAAACTGTCACGGCTACCTTGTAAAATAATTATACCATGGCCCATTAACAAACACAGCACATTATATGAGGGTAGGCTTACATTAGTATACATGGGCCTTAACATTGATCTGGTGGCAGATTTCTGAATACGTTTGAGTCTAAATGTATGAATGACATAAACTGGGCCCCAAATTAAGGAGGTGTATTTCAGCCTACATCTTATCAAAGAGTTATATAGCACATTAAATGTGGTCACTACAATTTCTACGAAGAAAATCAAGGAGTGAATACACTTTGGGCAGAATAAAGTTCAAGTGCCCTACAAAAAAAAACCTCTCATCAAAAACTACCCCAAGGTCTCGTTACTAACTTTTGAAGTTATCGTTGGAAAAGTTTTGAGTGCTGGCATTGATTCCTAATAAAAATTGCTTAAATTGATATATATTAAAACTAAACTGATATATTAAACAACTACTGAAAAAATATTCACCCCTATTCTTGAATCCGCGTCGAGTAAATATCGTCGTCGAGAGCTCGCATTCACCAATGAATTGTCGTCGAAGATCATTGCGACGATTAAAAATTTTAATATTTATTTGACGACGTTTGCTCAATAATTGACATAAACAATCACTGCAGATCTCAACGTTGAAATTGAAAGTTTCCAGAATACAACAATTTTGTTTCGTCGTCGTTTTGAGAGCGAGCGCGGGTTCAAGAATAAGGGCGATTGTTAGAAATTAAAACAAAAAAATAAAAGTAATGAACAGCGTTGCCATATGGTCCGATATATCGGATATGTTACGATTTTAATACTTGAATCCGACGTTAAGATATTTGACCAAAATTCTTCAAAACGTTACGATTTCAGAAAAAGTATATCCGGCGTCCGATTTTGCATATATTTTTATATACATATATATAAAAAAAAGTATAATAAAATTGATAGCAACTTTAAAATAAAAAGATGCGATGGTACTTCTGCATTTCCAATAATGAAAAAATTTATTTTTGAATTGTTGAGCTTACCGAATTCCTCAGCTAACGTTGAGCGAACTTTTAGTCAAATAAATATTAACAAAACTAAAGTTCGCAATAGATTAGAGTTAGATACAATGGAAGGGACTCTCCATACAAAAGATTATCTGCGTATGAAATCTTTTAACTGTTTTAGTCTTGAAATCGATAAAGAATTGATAAACAAATTTAATAAAGCAATGTATATATGACTTCGAAAAAATTATATTTTCTTACACATATTTTTTTTCACTTAAATCTAATTTTTTTGTATTTTTTGCTGGCTTAAAAAACAAAATTATTTCGTTAATTTACTTGAAGCAAAAGCTTTACATTAATAGAGTTAAAATTGAAAAATTATGTATTATAGCTCTATGCATTTCATTTTTACCGATTTAAGAGATCTACATTAAACCAAACTGTGTTGCAAATGTATTTTTAATTTGATTTTTACTCTTTGATTGTGTGTTAAAAAATATTTTCATAATCTAATTTATTATAATATATTTTCTATATTTATAATATTATTGAATTGACTTTTGAAAAAAATGTGATTTACTTAAATAAATAAACCTTAATATACGTCATACGTCTAATAAAATGCAATATTTTATTTGTCTTCTTTGTTGTAAAATGCGACTGAAAATATCTTAGTTCTTGTTTTCAGAGTTTCACAAATCCGACGAGAAATCCGACGAGCAGAGTGCAAAAGTTACGCTGTAAAATTTTTTTCATGGAAACACTGGTAATGAAGTTATTAAGAGCGTGAAGATAAATTCGTCAATCCGACGCTAGCTTAGCTAAGACTCAGACCAATACTTTTGATCCGCAAAAAGTTAAATTCGTACTTTTTGCTAAGTACGAATTTAACTTTTGCTAAAGTTTCTATATAAAAATGCAAAAAATGCGAAAAACAATATAGAATGTTTTTGAAATGCATATCATTGGAAAGGTAATTAAACAGGTAGTCTAGTGGAGAGTGCGCTAGACTATCAACCCAGAGGTCCTGGTTCGATTCCGGGCTCGGGCATGGTTCTTTTCACTTTCTTTGTTCTTTCCTACATTTAAGAATTATGGAAAAACTAAAAATTCACAAATAAATTGTGGAAAATATAGAATCAGAGGACAGGAACAACTAAGGGCTGGAAATGCTTGCCGAGGTTAAGGCATAACACTAGCCTCGGTTAAAAGCAATTAAAATTGTCTTTCACGTTTGTTTCACCTAATCAATAATTCACGTATGGTTCTAATCAATTCCTCTAAATAATCTATCCATTTCCTTTCAGGTCAAAGACTAAACCTTGTTTGTATAAGACGTTCTTTGGTTCTTTGATCTTTAAAAAAAATATATATGTCTTAGAAGTACACAATTAACTCTTGCCAAAAACATTTTTTAAAAAGTAGTGAATCTGGCATTCATGGTATTAAGCTATTTATCGTTAAAAGGTGGCATATCACCTGTCCAATGATATGCATTTCAAAAACATTCTTCGCTCAGATTTTGAGAATTTTTGCATCGAAACTTTGTACCATAAACGCCAGTTTCACTACTTTTTAAAAAGCATTTATGGCAAAAGTGTTAATTGTGCTCTCAAAATTGTGCCAAAAGCTAAATTCGATCCAAAAGTTAAACTCGTACTTTGCAAATAGAACGAATTTAATTTCCTCCCAAAAGTTAAATTCGTACTTTGCAAAAAGAACGAATTTAATTTCCTCCCAAAAGTTAAATTCGCACTTAGCAAAAAGTACGAATTTAACTGTTTGCGGATCAAAAGTATGGCTTGAGTCTTCGCTGAGTTAGCGTCGGATTGACGAATTTATCTTCAAGCACTTATTCATACGTAGCAGATGTAAACGAAAAATTAACTTATTCCAAAAATTTGCTATTCAAATTAGAAATTAACGTTAACATCAGGACAATGAGATCCGTTCAAATAAGGGGCTCTGATATCGTGACATATTAGCAACGTTTTTTTTGGCCTATTGTTGGTGGTATGAATATTGACAATATGTGGTTTCAACAAGACGGTGCGACATGTCACACAGCCACCAAAACAATGAATTTATTGCAAAATTCTTGTTAAGAATAATCTCACAAAATTCTGAAGCATTTTGGATGCCAAGACCGCCCAACTTAACGCCTTTGAGCTATTTTCTGTGGAGCCATCTCAAAAATAGGGTTTATGCAAATAAACCACAAACAACTGAAGCCTTGAAAGACAACATTGGACAGGAATTGCCGAGATAGACCTCCAAATATGCCGTAATGCGATAGAAAACTACACCAAACGAATCCACATCTTTAGACGTGTACGGGTGGGGGGGATCGGCCCTCCAAAGTTAGTTGGGGTCGGTCGTACATTTGGACTCGATTGGGGCACTCTAAATGGGTAAAAGAAGGGATTTTTCAAAGTTTGACCCTACGGAAAAGTTGGGGCATTAGAATTCGTTTTAGAAGTATAGTTCCTCGGGCAAAGTTTCTTATTTTGATCCCTAGAATACGATTTTCACTGATTCACTGAGCAATGGGCGATTTTTAAATCGACCCGCCCTAATGTATATGGTTGCCTATATATTCTCTTGTTCTTACGTAAAGGCACCGAATACCTACCGCTTATCAGCATGTCTGCTTGAATCTCCTAGAAGATATATAAATTTTTTATGGATTTTAACTAAAATTGACCTGTTCATTGTTATAGATATTCCCCGCCGGAAAAATAAGATAAAAATATTTAAATGATAGTTTTTAAAACTGATGCAAGAAAACACAAAGTGCACCGATTTCCGACCGGACTGTGATTAATTTGCCTGATTCCGACCACTAAAGTACCTGATTCCGACTGCCAATGCAACAATAAGAAAAATAGACTTCATTACATTTAAATTTAAAAAATAGTATAATTTTTCAAATACATAATGTTTATTATAAACGTAAAACTCAATTCCAATTTACGATTTTGATTAAAAACTTTTAGTTTTAAGTATTAAAAAGAAAAAAAAAAAAATTTAAAAATTTAGAACAGCTAATATATATCACATTTCTAACACGATCATTTAAATAAATAAAAATAACGAACTAGTTGTTTAAAAATAATATATCAATTTTAAAAACGTGGAAACCTAAAAAATGTACTTTGAAGTACAAGAACCAGCATTAATCAGATTTCTTACGAAGATCATTAAGTTCAGCGACATTATAGGAAACACGATGGGGTCCTAGGGAAGGACTTTGAATTTTACACATCGCATCCTTTTCAGGCTATTTACAGAAGTTTCCACTCATCGTCATTGTCTTCACATTTAAGGCATTATCAGTAGTGTATATTACTATTCCAGCAAATATTTCCCTTCCTATCGGATGATAACATATAAGGTCCCTTCGCCAAATAAGGCCCAAGCCTTAACAATGCCCGATTTCTAATACGCACATTTATTGCATTCCCTGCAAAATGATTTTTTGCACGTTTAAACATGTTCAAATCTGCATCACGATGCAAACAAAAATTACTTCGATTGCGCATCTGTGAAGCGAGTGACAGTCGAACGAAGTCAGCGGTAGCGTCAACAACGTGGTTGATGCAATATTGTGCTCGCAGTAAAAGTCCTTTATTCTACGAATTAACTATTGCCTATGTCCAGCTTTGAATTAAAAATCAAGAGAGGTATTTTAACGAAAACAAAAAGGTTAGTTGATCAAATCTAACTGTGGTGTATTCCGAGAAAAACTTGATTAATGAAATTATATTGAGAGCGCCTAAAAAGGCCCAAACATCTTTTCTTTCTGGCTTTCTTTTTCCGATCTCATGTCCACACCTAAATCTGCCTGGCAGAAAAAAACTACGAAAAAGAAAGCCTCAACTATAAAGGTCAGCAAATTACCAAAATTTTCTTTAAAAAGCCAGAGTAACTTTATTTTAATTTTCAAAATGAACTTTTGGCAATAAAAGTATATTTTAATTTTCAAAATGAACTTTTGGCAATAAAAGTATTTTTTCGAAAAAGTTTTTATAAAAAAAAGCTATGAATAGCATTTAGGTTTAGTATAAATGTAAACCAACATTTGTATTAACAATATGTGTTCTTATTTTATTATTTTCTGACTGTTTTGTTATGTTTTTAAAACCGTTATATATTGGGCCTTTTTTAGACATGGTGGTCCTAATACGGCAAAAATCAGACTTTTTTAAAACCTTCTGAGCTGGATATATTTTTTACTTTTTCATGCTTTATTGTTATGTTTTTGAAAAAATAATTGAATAAACAAAAATACAAAATTGCAAAAACAAGTTTAAAAAAACCCGTTTCTCTTCTGTCTGGTAAAAACCGTTAGGTTGGCCTTATTTGGGTAACTTACCTTAGTATGTTCTTTTTGAATATTCTTCTCTTTCTCTTTTGTCGTCTATTACTTTCGTATTTTTGAGTTTAAAATATTTGTAATACCTTTTTTTTAGTTTCCTTATTTTTCAAGTTGTCTTTTTGTTTTTGTGCTCTATTTAATTTCTCTTCTTCCTTGGCTTGTTTTTCTTCCCCGACTCTTCTTTGGTGCTCCATGAATTCTTCACTTGTGGCAACTGTAGGGTATAATTTTATTTATATATTTTGATGTTTTTTCCATATAAGGTTTGCTTTTATTTTCTGTGTTCAAATTCTATCGGATCAGGTATATTTTTTTCTATTATTCTCTAATTCTTTTCTAATTTTGGAAAACCAACTACTATTATGCTCCGATACCAGTATCCTGCACGAAGCCAGCAATGGTGGTACCCTCTTGAAAATTTCTGTGTGTCGCGCAAGGAATCCATCATACCACCCGGATGATCATATTTTTACATATTTTTTTTTTCATTAGTTTTGGAACAGAATCGATTAGTTGAGTTTTCGTTACAGGAAAACCCATTTCACCCATTTCTACTATCCATTTGACTGACTATTTTCTTCCTCTAATGTTAACACTGCCGAACTACCAACATTTTTAGGACTTTTGTATTTAATTTGTAAAGGGTGTATTAAGATAGTCTTCGGAACGTTGTTAATTTTGACAGCTTGCCTAATACTACAAATTTCCCTTTTACATCAATTAAAGCCTTTTCCACATGATACAAAGAAAAAAGATACAAAGATACAAGAATATCTTTGTTTCATGCCTTTTCCAGATTTTTGCGAGGAACGTTAAACTTTTTTGGAATTCATGATGGTTAACAAGAACAAGCGGTCGCACTTCCAACCAACCTATCTACTATCCAACCGAGGCGGACGGAAACAGAAATATAGAAAATTAAATATGCCCTATTTCCGACCGTATTAAATTTGTTTTTAATACTTACGTTGAGGCATTCAGATGTATTTTTTAAATAAATAACTGTAGTACAAACTTGAATGTACCGTGCAGTGTCAAAGAATACACAAAGAGAATAAAAATTAATGTAAAGTTGAAATATAAATTAATGGGGCAATTATATGTTCAAACAGGGAAATAAGATAAGAACTTATAAGTTTTAAGTCAAATTATGACAAATCTTATTGACGTAAACTAGGTCGTATACAGTTTCTCCAAAGTTAAATTATGTGTAGATTAAATATTCTCACAAGAATTTAACGTTTAAAGTTTAATTAAGCACTAAAGTTCTATTTTTTTACGTAGCGTAAAAATCCCGTTACCGACTAAGTGGTCGGAATATGGAACGTAAGAAATGTTTACGCAACCACATTCTGACCACTTCTATTTGCCTCATAAAATTTTTAAATTTATTTAATAAGTAGTAATTATTTTGTAATTATGATAACAATTTATATATGCATACGGAAAAATATTAAAATAATTACCGCTCAGTTTATTTCCGCTAAAAATTCGATAAATCGTTTTCTTGTAATCATTTTGGCCTTTATTGGCTTGCAGATTATAAATAAATAAATAAAATAAATAAATAAATAAACTTGAGACTCCTTTTTTATCTTTTTTTACTCTTGCGAAACCTTCAAAGCGTGCCGTTTCGTGGTTTTGATTTAATTGGCACATAATCCGTTAAAGTTTTAAAACGATTTTTTGCCAGATGACGTATCAATATTGAAGGAATGAAATGCATTCACTTTCGCCAATTTTCGCGGGAAATTGAAAGAGCTATATGGAGTTTTTTACAGCGGACGCATACATGAACCCGGTCGAAGACCGGTGCCGTTGCGTTACTAAGTTTTCTTTTATTGTCAACCAAAGCAAGAATGTTTCAGTACAATCCTTATATTATTTAGGAAAGCCAAATTATTGAAAAAAAAAAGGTTGAAAGGGTATTTCACTTTTTTGTGTTCTCTATCGATATTTTTCATGTTTAATCTTTTCCACTTCGTTCTTGTTAATACCATTCTTTAAAATCAATGCAAATAGTCTGACTGTTAAAAAGTAAATGACATTTTTGTTTACTGTTTAAAAAAACATTACTAATAATGGTATTCCCTTAACGCTTCTTAAACTGCTTAAACCTCTTAAACTGCTTAACTTTAAGCAATTGGGGAATTTTAAGCAAATTTTGTATGGGACATTTTTTACAAGATTTAAGCTACAATTTCTATGCGTAAATTATGTAAACATGTTTGCTTAAACTAACAGCTGTCAAACTTGAAATGATTCTATTACATGCTGTTATTGACATATGCGCGGAAAATTTAACAGAATGACAAAGAGTGCATTCCCTTAACAAGAGCTCTGAAGATTGCATGTTTACGAAATGGGAAATTTAAATTTTTAAGGGAATACCATTATTAACAATTTTTGTACCGAATACTTCTTACATGTCAATAAAAGTAGTTTTTGTATTATTTGATTTATCAACACTACTGTAAAATGTACAATGGAACGCATAAAAATCAAAAATTTTTGCTAAATTAGTTCGATTGCACTCTCGTTGAACCTTAGACGATGTCATTACAAAACAACAACAACAGCAACAACACGAAACATCTGTGAAATACCTAAAATGCATATAAATAACTAAGTATACAAAAACAAAATAAATTCCGTTGCAACTCCAGACAGCTGCCTTTTGGTCGACTCACCATGGCATAGTAGCTGGCAGCAAAAATTAACCCTGAGAAAGTGTTCAAACCGTCTGCGGCTAGCTTTTTCTTTTATACACAGAGTTCAAAACAAGTAATTCGAGCACTTAGCAGCAGCACACAATGAAATCATAACAAATTGTTGTCATGTTCGTTATTATGCTTGTTTTATTTACATTTTCTTTCTTTTGATTTGGCTAAGTCAACTATTTCAATTGTTGAGTAATTTTAAAAATCTTACACTGAGACATTTTATTAAAAATTGAAGCTATTTTCTCCAAATGTTGCATATTTAACCACTGTTTTGACGAATTTATTTTGACGAAACTGATTATACTTGTTTTTAAGCTAATTTAAGTGCACGTTTTCATGCAATTAAAAAATAACGGTAATTAAAAATCAGTACATAAAATTATAATTAGTGCTTTATACATTCCAAAATGATACAGCAAAGAATTTATGCTACAGCGTTCCTTAGTTTATTAGTAGTCAGCTTGAAATTCAAAATAAACTGCGTCAGAAGTCTTGAAAGACAGGTTTTGTTCGCTTGTGTCTAATGCATGAGAGAAAATCAAATGAAATGGAATTCAGCCGGTTTCCTTAAACGTCGTAAACTTGAAATAGACAAACAGACGGTGCGCCACCAACGCCGGTTTTTCTTTCTTTTTTTCAAATTCTTGGAGTTTTCAGATCTAAATTTAATAAATTAACTTTTATCTTTGGGAATTATGATTAAAAGTATGTGCTTTGTAAGCAAAATACCAATTTGTAAACAAAATTATCTAATCAATCAAAATAAAAGTCAACCGATTTTTACTTAATTTTTTTTTATAGTTAGTTAGTTAGTTTATAGTGGGCCCATGTACGCCGCGACCCATAGGATCTATTGTGCATGCCCTTAATTAACACTCCAGATTTAGGCTTTTTATATATTTTAGCACTGTTTCTAGCTTGGTGTTCCAAATTGTGGACGGGGCACTACTTCCCCTCCAAAATGGAGGCGTCTTAGGCTATGGGTTGCCGGACATTCACATTGAATGTGTTCGGGGGTTTCTTCTTCCTCCTTGCATAGTCTGCAGACGTCTGATTCAAAAAGACCCATCTTTTTAAGATGGTATCTGAGTGAGCAGTGACCTGTGAAGAAACTGGTGAGAATTCTAAGGTCTGCTTTGGTAAGCTTGAGTAAATCTTTGGATTTTGCTTTACTTGGAGTTAAAAATTTCTTAGATTGCCTTTGTCCATTAGTGTTGTTCCAGTGGCACTGAAATTTCTTATCTTCCCATATTCTAATTTTTTTTTGTAGAATGTAGCCTTTTGCTAAGCTACAGTATGGTTCAGGTCCTATAATAGTTCAAGACGCCCCTCTTTCGGCAAGGCAGTCCGCCCTTTCGTTGCCCTCGAATCCTTCGTGACCTGGAACGGACTATAATTCTATTTTGTTGCTTTGTCCCAGTGTATTTAATAGCTCTACGCAGTTGGAGTTTAGTCTTGATTCAAGTTCGTAAGCTTGAAGGGCTTTTAAAGCCGCTTGACTATCTGCAAGTATGTAGATGTGAGCCCTCTTTGAATTCCTGCGGAGACATTCTCCGACACAAACTTCAATAGCATATACCTCCGCCTGGAATATTGTCGGCGTGTATCCACGGTTGTCACCTCAAATTCCCACGAAAAAACCTTTTTCCCACAATAGCAAAAATTAATAACCACAAAAAGTCCCATGGTATAAAATTTTAAAAAAATCCCATCGTAATTAAAAAAAAATCACATAAAATCCCACGGACATTTAAAATAACCACGAAAATCCCACGCAAATAAAAAACCACGAAAAATCCCATTTGTATATAAAAAAAACACGTTTAATCCCATTTTTATTAAGAAAAACCACAAAAAATCTCTCTTCTATTAAAAATTACCATAGTCCAAATTAGTTTTTTTTAGCAAAACACAATCACAAAATTCTTATCTTTTTGACAATTATTGGTCAGAACGCACCGCATCAAAAGCAAAATTCTATTCGACTGAAAATTCGATGAACAACGAACATTTCGACAGGGTGTGACGTTCGATATCTCGTTGTTCGATAACCAGCGAAGATTACGTCGAAAGTAACTCGTAATAAGGGTCAATCATAAATCAATTTTAAGATATACTAATTTTGTATATTGATAAAAAAAGAGAAACAAATTCACTGAAACATATTTTCCCAATGCAAGGAATTATGTCAAGAGTGAAAGAACTTCCCACCAAACCAAAGTAACCAATGTCTTAACGAATTCGTTGCGAAAATCATATAGATGGGTTAAGACGATTTTAACAATGAACAAAATATGAAAAATATACACTCTTATGTATATATTTTTATACATATTTTAACTGAAAAATAAAAAGAAATCCTTCAAAACAAAAAATCCCACAAACCAAAAAAAAAAAAACCCACGTGAATTAAAAAAACCACACTCAATTAAAAAATCCCATGGGAATTCCCATTTCCCACGGCAATTAAAAATAACCACAAATGGGATTTTCCCACAAAGGTGGCAACCGTGCGTGTATCCCATTGAAAGAGCTTTTTGGAACTAGGGACCATATATCCCCACTCCCGTTACTCCATTTTCGAATTTTGACCCAGTGTACCATATCTGTGAGCCAGGATCAACTGTGAAGCTATCATTCCTCCATAGTTGCCTATTAGGTATAACTAATTTTTTTTAATAAGTTTTAGTAATTAGTTTTGAAAAATTAAAAATTTCTAACAAATGACACAACAAAGTGTGTATTGTATTGCTACAATTTCGAGTTCGCTTCAATTCAAAGTGTCATAACATTGAAACGGTAAGCTGCATCTGGGAACTCTTTTTTTTCTTAACAGAAGACGAATCAGCTGATTATTTGTGATCATTTTGCTGATATTGGTGCATCGTGTTAAAAATTATTGCAAAGAAAAGATGAGTGAAATTTCAGAAAAAATACTTCATATTTTACAATTTTACTACGATAAAAGGAAAAATGCGTCACAGGCATATGAAAAGATTTGTGAGGTTTATGGTGAAGGTACTCTATCCCAATCATTCGTTTCGATTTCGTTCTGGAAATTTTGAAGTCAAAGATGCTCCTCGCTCTGGTCGGCCCATCACCGAAAAAGTCGATGAAATAATGGATAAGGTTCAAGAAAACTTAAAGAATTTAACTGGGAAGTTTTGATGCATCCACCGTACAGTCCTGATACTTCACCGTCAGATTATCATTTGTTCCGATCTCTTCAACACTCCCTTGCTGGGAAGAAATTGACCTCAAAAAATGACTGCTTAAACCACCTACGCCAGTTTTTCAACGATAAAAGCCCGGAACTTTACAATAAAGGAATCATGGTCTTAACCCAAAAATGGCAGAAGGTAGTTCAAAAGAATGGACAATATTTGGATTAATAAAATCATTTTTTTTTTAAATAAAATTTTGTTTATTTTTACTAAAAAAACGCCGAATACTTTTTCCTCAACCCAATACTTTAATATACGTGAGCTCTTCTTAATGTTCAAAGCGCGAATTTTGTACACACAAGTTGAAGTGAAAAATCAATTTTTTTTTTATAGATCAAAGAACCAAGGCATGTGCCTTATACAATCAAGGTTTGGTTTAATTCCCTGTCCTTTAATTCCACATTTTTCTACAATTTAGTTTGTGAATTTTTAGTTTTCCATAATTTTTAAATGTAGGAAAGAACAAGGAAAGTGAAAAGAACCATGCCCCAACCCGGTTTCGAACCAGGGACCTCTGGGTTGATAGTCAAGCGCATTCTCCACTAGACGACAAAGGCCGACAAATTAATTTATGACTCACTTCCTAAGTAAGAATTTTAAATTGAGCTCTTTCAGAATCTAGCTTTGGTTTTACACAAAAACTGGCAAAACTCAAATATTTTTGCATTTGAAAAAAAAATTTGACAACAATTTTTTTTTTCAAAAAAGTCTATCTTTTTGTTGTTAGTGTTTTTGAATTTTCATATAACCACTGTAATCGTGCAGTTTTTGTCTGAGAAATTTGAATAGAATGTTCCCAAACTCTATTTTTAGCTTTTTCGTTTTTGCATTGGTATTACCGAAATCGGGATTTTTGTAAATGATTAGTATTACCGAAATCGGGATTTTTATAATAAAAAAATATCATAATTATTAATTCAAAAAGGATCATTATGCAAAAAAAAAATTACAAACAAAAAAAAAATGTACTATAAATTTTATTATCAATTAAATTAGTTTACAATACGTATAATTTTTTCCGAAACTTAATTTTTCCTTTTTACTCATTTTTGGATTTTTAAATTTGGCCATTTTTTAGGTTAGGTTTGATTTAAGTTAGAGGCATTTCACGTAAAATAGGAAAATGAGATAATTTTGGTTTTCCATTAATTATCTTTTATTTGGTAAAAAGCTTTCTAAACGTCTTTACTTTATTTATCTGTGAAAAAAGATTTGAAAAAATTCCGCAAAAAATACTTTTTTGTATATGGCAACTATTGTTTCTACAGAGTTGCTAGGGAGTAAAATTTTGATTATGTTTGCAACACTGTTGTCGGACATTCTGTCAACTGTACAAACCTGGCGCGTATTTTTAATAGAAAGCTTGGAAAAAACTAATTTGTTATATAGAAATAAAACGGAAAAACATTCAAGTTTTTGTGTTTTTTTTTTTCATTGAACTGATGCAAGTTGCATGTCCCAGTAGTCACGCAAAATATATAAAAGTTGTTTTCCTAACCTGAAACATGACGTTATAAATTCAATACTTCCTAGAAGTAATAACTAAAAGTTGTGGTGCACTATTCAAACCAGGGACAGAAAATAACTGTTATTTTCAAAATTTCTATTCAAAAAGTCAGATGGAAAGAATTAATCTATTCGATATTTGAGTATAGCAATGTGATGCTTGTTAGCTAGGGAATAATCATCTTTAATGATTTGAATTTTTCTGATTTTTTTTTAAAAAGCCAATAAATAATTGTTATTTTTTTACCAATTTTATGTCGATCAAAAATAAAAGTTAAAATTTTACTATAATTTTTTTGATCAAATATAAAAGTTGAAATTTGACTTTTATTTTTTGATCAAAAATAAAAGTTAAAATTTGAATTTTATTTTTTCGATCAAAATATAAGTTAAAATTCGAATTTTACTTTTCGATCAAAAGTAAAAGTCATATTTTAATTCCTATATCTGCTTGCAGTCGCTGTTCCAGTCGTGTGCGAAATAAATGAATACAGAATGTGCAATGATAAGCAACTAAGCGATGCAATGCAACGATATGAAGATTGATAGCAATTAATTTTTTTGCTGTGCAAAAAGTTTACCAATATAAATGTAAATGAATAAAAAATATGCTCTATTAATGGTTTAAAAAATTTAAACTATTATTATAGTTAATAGGAAATAACATTGTAAAATTTAAAATCTTTATTTTTGATCGGAAAAATAAAAGTAAAATTTTAACTTTTATTTTTGATTGAAAAAATAAAAGCAAAATTTTAAGTGTTATTTTTGATCGAAAAAAAAGTCAAGTTTTAACTGTTATTTTTGATCGAAAATAAAAATCAAATTTAACTTTTATTTTTGATCAAAAAAATAAAAGTAAAATTTTAACTTTTCTTGATCGAAATAAAATCGGTCAAAAAATAACGATTATTTGTTAATGTTTTTGAAAAAAATCATAACCGTTACGATCCCTGATTCAAACATCTTTTAATAGTTAAGGCGATCATATTATGCTTTCGGGAATGTTTTAAAATGTGTCCCAGTAGTCACCGTGAAATTCGGTGAAAAGCCTGATTTTATATCAATGAAATTGTTTATAGCTTCATTTACTTTTCTGACCTAACACTAAATAGTTTAAGCTTCTTTATGTCTATATGCTTACACATTTAAAGGGAGCATCCCATGAGCGTTGGTTCAATTCAATATAAAAAAATTGCAACATCTTATAAATTCAGAAATGTTTTATTGATACAAGAAGGAAATTTAAACTACTCTGATGTATATTCAAATGACGCTGAAAAGAAATTAAATGTTAAACCTAAAGATATGGTTGAGCCAAGAAAAAACACAAAAGCCAATGCAGGTACTGCAAGTTACCCTCAAGGAGTCTTATGTAACGTAGATCTCAAACTGAAAAAGAGGAAGACGCAGAAATAAATTGTTTTTAAGATCGACTTCGGGCAATGAACCAGAGATTTTGCCACCTAGAAAACGGTTGTGCCTTATATACTATTAAAAAACTGTTGAGAGTTCAAATTTTACAAATTTGGATAAAAAAGTCAACATTTTCTTTAAATAATAGTTAGAGGGTATTTTGTTTTTCGTAGCTTCTGATTTCTTATTTATGTTTTACAGAAAAATGTATAAATAACTACGTTAATTGGACTTAAAGCACAAATAAAACTGAGTAAAAATGTATTATTTTCACATATTTTAAATTGTCCCACAAGTCACAAATACCTATCCCAGTAGTCACAGTTTGTAATATTTTGTCTACTTTTTCTAGAAAGGTAAGCGTACTAATTTTTTATTGAACTGGATGCGTTTTTTCCTACATTTTCTACAAAGGTAAGCATACTAATTTTTTATTAAACATAAAGGTTGATCCAATAAGAGTTTCCTACTTTGTTTTCTAAATAAAATGCATAAAAATCTAAAATGTTCGGTTCCTACAATTCAATGCTAAAAAATTATTTCGTTCAAATGTTGCCCACGACTACTAGCTCTTAAATGGTCCATTCTGTGGGTTCAATTTTAAAATTTTTACAAAATTGGAGATCGGTGACGAATCGATTGTTCACGGTTTTCGCGAACACTCTCTGCTACTGCAGCAATATTCTCAGAATTATGGGCTCTATGCGCTCTGGTTGAATGATGAATGTCCAGTAGCGTAAAATTGGTTCGAAATTTGGTGATGGTTTGATTGTTTGAACGCTCATAACGGCCAAAATGATGTTGAAGAACTCTATAACATTCTCTAACTGATGACTGATTTTGGTAGTAAGTTTCCACAATTAATAAACGTTGTTCAGGACATGGTAGAACTAGTAAAGGTATATGCATTTCAGACTGCTCTCTTTTTCTCATAGCCAGAATTGTCAAACTCAAGCATTTTGCTATTCTTGCCTATTTTCGCTTTCTTATAGCATTCTCATCGTTTTCAGATTTTGTATGAGCTATCAACTTCGTTTTGACAGTTGCGGCAGTCTCCCTCTCCGAAATGCATATACCTTCTCTAATTCTGCCATGGTTCAGGAGTAAGTCTATTCATGATTGAGTCGTAAGGAACATTGAACACAAACGTCATATGGACAAAACAAATCATAAAAGCTGTCAAAATAACCCAGTTGAAAAAGGACCTCGTATTGGATCACCTTTAACATATACTAATGTTGTACAGGTGGCGACCGTAGCCTAGTGGGTAGAGTGCGTGGCCCCTAAGCTAAAGAACCGCGGTAGCCCGGGTTCAATTCCAGCTCAGACAGAAAGTTTTTTCAATTGAATTAATTTTTCTGTTCGGTCGTCACCTCTCTGCAGACAATGGCAAACCTCAGAGAGTAAAAATTTGCCATGTAAAGCTTCTTGAGAACATAAGCCGTTCGGAATCGGCATAAAACACGTAGGTCCAGTTCTCAGTCATTTGTGATCAAACATTTAATAACACGCACAACACAACTGATCAATAGAATCTAGGTCAAAGTCCTTCCAAGGGCTGAAATGGCCAGTTTATTATATATTATTATAATGTTGTACAAAACACAGAACAAGCTGACTTGAATATTGAAATTGTTTGTCTGAAGTTCTTCTTTGAGTGTTCGAAAATAGATGAGTGGGATTTTTCAGTGTCCCAGCAGTCACATTCATTCAAATAATAGTAACACTAAACAAAGAAACTGCTTGACTTTTTTTGAAAGCAATATTACACAAAAGATATTTATCTCTGTTTTAAAACAGATTTCACTACTATATAAGTTATGATGACATCGTTATAACTCATAGTTGGTCAAATTCTGAAGTCAAATGTCCCAGTAGTCACAATGAAATGCTTTTGGAATAAAAAATTGTGATAAAGTGTTATTCGCATTCTTTAGCTAATTCTGTAAGTAATGTCGATAGTTTTTGTGTAAAAGAATAAACAATTTTTTTATAATGCAAAGTAATATGCACTTTCAAAATCCATAAATAGTGAATAAAGTCACATGTTACTAACTATTCTTCAGGAACCGTAACGGTTATGATTTTTTTCAAAAAGTCAACAAATAATCGTAATTTTTTGACTGATTTTATTTCCATCTGACTTTTTGAATAGAAATTTCGAAAATAACTGTTATTTTCGGTCCCTGGTATTCTCTGAATAACTAACTCTAAGCATTTTTTGTTAACAATTTTTGAAAATTTGATATTTTTCAAATTAAAAATCATGATATTTTTTACACGGTGTTACATAAATGCACATTCCAGTAATATAAAAGCAAAAACGAAGAAATTAAAGATAATTTGGAAAAATTACGACAAAAACGGCATGGTTGGGTTACAGGGATTGTATGAGAATTCAGAAAGAAGGGTAATAGGTGTTCTATTTTTTGCCAAACAAAAAAATTCTTCAAGTTTTTGAAGATTTTGTGTGCAAAACTAATGCCAGATTCTGATCTCAGAGCACACTCGGAAACTCCTACTTCAAAAGTTTGGGCTGAAACAACCGTTTGGTATTAAAAATCTATGCCTGAACTTACATGCAAGCTAAAATAAATTTCTATGTTCGATGCTATCTCTTAGCTGATAGAATTTTTTTTTTGGACGAATTCAGGACTTATATTTGGATACAATTTTTATCCGTTAAATTAAAAAATATATAACTAGTTATACTAGCGTTAAAAGGTTGGTACAGGATTTGCAATGTTATGACCTTTTTAAGATTTCTGCCAGATGGTAGTGCTATACACATTTTACTCAAGACTCAAGAAAGACCATATGGTTGAAAAGATTTTAATAAAAAATAAAATTTTTTAAATGATTGCGTTTTACAAAAGCCGGCGTCTTTTCGTTATCATATCGATATCGTGCTGTTTTTGTTCTTTTTATTATTCTTCCTTCTCCAGTTTCTTTTCCAAGAAATTTAATAGCGTCCAAACACATAGATTGGTTTCAATTTCTGATTAAATTTAATTAATGCTAGCTTAAAATTGATTCATAAATTTTGAAGAGTTTTTTATTTTTGCTTGTTTTGGCGTTTAAATTTGAGTTCAAGTTTAAATTAGCAATCGATCTCCATTGTTGTTATGATACTCGTTTTTTTTTTGTTTCTCTTTTTTATGTAAATACCTACAAATTTACTATGAAATCATAAATATTTTATTTATTTTTTCTTTACTCGTTTTTGTCCGCAAAACCCACACAAGCTGAGACGTTAACTTTTATTCAACAATAATTGAAATACTTGTTTTTTTTATTTTGTTTAGCCAGAGAATGTTAATAAAGTTTTAGTACCGTCATGCATTGTAAAAAATAAATATTTGCGCTGTTAATTTTGCAGGTTCTTAAGTAAAAACACGTAAAAACAATAACTGACGTAAGCTTATCAAGTTTTGTTTAGTTTTAGCTTTATTTTTAAAAAATTTTATGTATTTATAAAATTAATTTTAATTTGTTATTTTATTTCTTTTTTGACATTTTGTGTCAATGAAAAGTAAATAAACACTTTTTGTATTTGATTTTATGCCATTCATTTATATATTTGTTGAGACTGTCAATATTCTAAATTTCTTAATAAGAAAATAGATATTTTTTACAGAAGAATGTAATTTTTTTCACTGTCATGTCGTTGTCATTGAGATCACTTTCAAGTTACGCTTGCAAGTCAACCGGTAGACTTTATTTAACATTTATTTTACAATACGAATATTAAATGAAGTTTTTATGTGTGACTGTTATTCAACGAATAACAATGTTTGGTGATTATAAATCTTAGGCCGAGAAAATTTGTCATCACCTTTTGAAAGTACTGAAAAAATGTGGCTTATGACGTCATAGTATAAAAGCTGAATTAAATATACAGGGTGTCCTGTGATAGAGTGCAACTATTTAAAGAGTTGAAAGGTGGTGATGTCGAGTTGAGCAAAAAATTGTATGGCAGGGGGGGGGGGTATATTTTCACACCCTTAGGAATTTCAGGGTTAATTAGTATTTTATGACTTTGATGCACATTATTGTTTAAAGCAGAAAATCTAACTCTCAGAACACTTATTTTAAGAAGTCATTTAAAAGGCAATGAATTGACTTTTCTAGCGGTGTATCAGCAAACCCACCCGATCTATCCATTACCGAGCTGTGCTCGTGTGAAGATAAAATCAATCCGTTGAAACTACCAAATTTCAAGTTTAAGGGCAATTTTATTTGAATTTTGCATAATAAACTAACTTTTTTTTAGCATCAATTTCGTGATTTATTTGATTTTCTTTTCAATGACATCCAAATCATAAACATATCTTTAAAAATAACAAAGTTGGTTGTACTTTAAAAATTACCCTAAATTGAAAACATAATGCTATTTAACAGGGACCGTAACTGTTATATCGAAAAAGTTAATTTTAAATAGTTATTTTGCGATTTTTTCTAAAAAAGTCAAATTATAATTGTTATTTTTCGACATAAAAAAAATTATTAAAGTGAAACTCTTAGAACGCGATTTTTACTGTAGGGCTAAAAATTAACAAATATTTTGGACTTTTATTTTTTTCGGCTACTTTAACTGTTATTTTCAGTCAAAAAATAAAAATCAGTTTCGGACTTTTATTTTTTGTCTTTTAAAAAAATCATAAACGGACTTTTATTTTTTTTGTTGGAAATAAAAATCCTTTTTGTGCAACTTCTTAGATATTGTAGTTAAAATATTTTTTTTAAATTTGTGTAAATTATGTTGTATATCTTTCCTCAATATAATTGTTTTTTCCGAAAACCTCTAAAAAAACTTTATACAGATACAAACACACAAGCCCATTTTTCTTATGCTGGCTTTGGGTGATAAAGGGTGATTTTTTAAGCGTTTGGTTTTTGAAAATTGGGAAAAAACCAGAAAATTTGCAAAAGTGAATGTAATATTTATTTTGAGCAATACATCAATGCCTGCTCAAAATATATTACTTCAGCGTCTTTCTTTAACCTTCACTTGGCCTCAGGGGTACGTACATAGCCCACATACTTTCTCGTTTTGATTTGTTTGCAATTTTTTTCTTGTTTTCCGGATTTTTTATGAACGCTGATCTTTATTTTTTCAAATTGGACTATTCTACAGTTTAAAGTGGTACCTAAAGATGATCTCTGAATTTTTTTGAGACAAAATAATCAACATTTTAATTTTTACAAAGATTTTAATTCCTGGGGTTCGTATGCACCCCACGAGTCCAGGTATGTTACTCAGGATGAGCGTGCCAGGTGAAGGTTAATTAAAAATTTTGTTGAGTGTGTTGTGTATTCTGTATAAAGTTATTTTTAAGAGATGTTAGGAAAAAACAATTATATGGAGGGAAAAAATACAACATAGTTTGCACAAATTTAAAAAAATTTGTTTAAAATTTAATTTAACTACAATATCTAAGAAATTATACAAAAACGACTTTGATTTCCAACAGAAAAAAATAAAAGTCCGTAAATGATTATTTAAAAGACAGAAAAAATAAAAGTCCGAAACTGATTTTTATTTTTTGACTGAAAAATAAAAGTCTTAAATTAACAGTTAAATTAGCCAAAAAAAAAAATAAAAGTCCGAAATAATTGTTATTTTTTCCCTGCAATAAAAATCACTTTCTAAGAGTTAAATTTTTTTCTATTGAAAAATAACAATTAAAGTTTGATTTTAGGACTTTTTTGAATATCATAACGATTTCGAAAAAATATTTCTGAAATAAAAATTTTTATTTCCAACAGAAAAAATAAAAGTCCGAAACTGATTTTTATTTTTTCCCTGCAATAAAAATCACTTTCTAGGAGTTAAATTTTTTTTCTATTGAAAAATAACGATTAAAGTTTAATTTAAGGGCTTTTTTGAATATCATAACGATTTCGAAAAAATATTTCAATGTGATGAAAAAATATGATGTGGTTTTTCGTCATAACTCCCAAACCATGCATCCTACAAGAACGATTTATGCTCCAAAATGTTTCTAATATATATAAACACAAGACTGCATTTTTAGAAAAATTTTTTTTTCAAGAATCTTAGTTTAATACGTAATTTTTGGTGATTTTCCAGTTTTTTTTGTTTTTTAGCCATAACTCCTAGACCATAAATCATAAAAGGACAATTTATGCACCAAAATTTTTGTTAAGCCTCTGCCTACAAGACTGCTTCCTTGGAAGAATTTTAAAAATTATTTTACATGCTAATTTCATATGTCCTTTTTCGTGAATTGTTTTCGTTTTTTCGTCATAAATTCGCCATAAAATCCAAAATACATATCAGACAAGGACGATTCATGCATCAAAATGATCGTCATGGCATTGTCCTTCAAGAATCTTAGTTTTATACGTAATTTTTGGTGAATTTTTAGTTTTTTTTTTATTTTTAGCCATAACTCCTAAACCATACATCATAAAAGGACGATTTATGCACTAAAATTTTTGTTAAGCCTCTGCCTACAAGACTGCATCCTTGAACGGATTTTACAAATGATATTACATGTTGATTTCATATGTCCTTTTTGGTGAATTTTTTTTTTTCGTTTTTTCGCTATAAAATCCAAAATACATATCAGACAAGGACGATTCATGCATCAAAATGATCGTCATGGCATCGTCCTTAAGGCGGGTTACTTGGCGAAATTAGTTTTGCTCTTTATCTTATAGTTTAGGAGTTGTAGAACACTTTTTGGAGTAGTAGTAGGCCAAAAACATGTGGTTTTTCGTCATAACTCCCCAACCATACATCCTACAAAGACAATTTTTGCTCCAAAATGTTTCTAATGCATATATACAGAAGACTGCATTTTTAGAAATGCATTTTTTCAAGAATCTTAGTTTTAGGAGTGGTTTTTCGTCATAACTCCCAAACCATACATCCTACATATGTACATATGACACCTCATATGTCAGCGATATCTGCAAGACCATGCTTTTTTTGAAAATTTTTTGATAACAGTTATTTGCGGTCCCTGATTTTTAATTGTAATTTGTTTTTATTGTATAAATTTAATTGTATAAAAAATTGTTCAATTGCATAAAAAAAATAAAAATAATAAGAACTGTTCGAAGTGCAATTTTTTAAGTGTATTTATTTTTGTTATTTTTTAAGATATGCTTATGATTTGGAAAGAAAATGAAACAAATCACAAATTTTATGTTGAAAAAATGTTCATTTGTTACGCAAAATTCAGAGAAAATTAAGCTCAAACTTGAAATTTAGTAGTTTTAACGGATTAATTTCAACTTCACACGAGCACAGCTCAGGAATAAATCAGTCAGAAGAGTTCGTTGGATATATCGTTAGAAAGGTCAATTTATTGCCTTTCAAATGACTGCTTTTTCCGTGTGTTAGTTTTGCTGCTAAAAACAATAATGCAAATCAAAGTCATAAAATACTAATTAAACCTGTAACTCCTAAGGATGTGAAAAAAGACCCCCCTCCCATAAGATTTTTTGCTCAACTCGACATCACCTTTGACCTCTTTAAATAGTTGTACTTTATCGCGGGACACCCTGTATAGTGTATGTACATTAGAGTGGCCCTTATTTTTTTTTCAAAAGTCACAAATAGCGGGCCAGAGTTTATTCCATTACTAAGCAGAAGTAAGCAGTGAAATTTTCAGAAAAAATATTGATATATAAACGTGCCTCTTGCGACCTTAAGTTGAAAATTTGATTTAATGGGGAAAACTGCTCTTTTTTTCAAAAAAATCTCAATAACTTTTTTTTTAAGTCTATATTTTAAAAAAACTGGTACGCGTCTCGTTTCTTATTTTATTTTTCTTCAAAATGTTATCTCAAACACGTAAATTAGACAAAAACCAACAAATTTTCGAAAAAAATCTAATTTTTCCCTTGTTGTATTAAAAAAAAAGCGCAAAATTCCAAATTTGAAAAATTTCATTGAAATTTTGTGTAAATATTTTCTTAAACTATATTTCAAACATATACAAAAAATTGTGGGATTTCGTTAAATGACCTGGTCCTTATGAAATTTTTTAGTTGAAGTGTACCATTTTGGAAATTTCGAATTTGGGTATTTTTACGAAAAAAATCCCCTATAACCCAGCAATAACTTTGATATTCGAATTTTGGTTTTTTAATTTTTTGCACAAAATAGCTCACAACTATCTCTAATCCAGTTCTTGGTATTTTTTTTTTCAAAATTTGCATTTTTAAATTTTTAGGGATTTTTCTTGTAAAAATACCCAAACTCGAAGTTTCCAATTGAATCGCAAAATTCCAAATTTGAAAAAATTTCATTGAAATTTTATGTAAATATTTTCTTAAACTATATTTCAAACATATACAAAAAGTTGCGAGATTACGATAAATGACCTGGTCGTTATGAAATTTTTTAGTTGAAGTGTACCATTTTGGAAATTTCGAGTTTGGGTATTTTTACGAAAAAAATTCCCAATAACCCAGCTATAACTTTGGTATTCGAATTTTAGTTTTTTTTATTTTTTGCACAAAATAGTTCACAACTATCTCTTATCCAGTTCTTGGTAATTTTTTTCAAAATTTGCATTTTTAAATTTTTAGAGACTTTTTTTTGTAAAAATACCCAAACTTGAAATTTTCAAAATGGTACACTTCAACCAAAAAATTTCATAACGACCAGGTCAGTTAACGTAATCTTACAATTTTTTGTATATGTTTGAAATATAGTTTAAGAAAATAATTTCACAAAATTTCAATGAAATTTTTTCAAATTTGGATTTTTGCGATTTTTTTAATACAACAAGGAAAAAATTAGATTTTTTTCGAAAATTAAAAAAAACCCAACTATGTTAGTTTTTGTCTAGTTTCCATGCTTGAGATAACATTTTGAAGAAAAATAAACGAGACGCGTAGCAGTTTTTTTAAAACATGGACCTAAAAAAAGTTATTGGGATTTTTTAGAAAAAAGAGCACTTTTTCCCCATATAAATCAGATTTTCAACTTAAGGTCGCAAGAGGCACGTTTATATATTAATATTTTTTTCTGAAATTTTCAGAATATACTTTTTACATGATAAGAAACAAGCGATGGCACCGCACATATTCAATTTATAAAAAAAAATTCGCATACAGTTAAGGGCCACCCTAATATACATATATGTGAGTTACATTTTCGTGTCATTTGCTTCTTATGCCACAACATGTACTGCAAATCTGGGACAAGGGACAATAAAACAAGCTCGAGAATCATGTAAAAAATATTGCAACCAACAGATGCGACCAGCACTCAACGCACGTCAATTCTTGGCCACGAAATACTTTTCTTTCTTCATGTATTTTTTTTTTCATTTTAATTTTTAACCGTAATCAGGCCATAATATACTATAGTTATGCCTACTTTTCATTTCGCATTCTTCTTTTCTATACTTTTAGGCCTCAAAATAGCATGGTGAAAATATTCTTTTATGGCTTGAATACTTTCTAGATACTTAAATATGGGGATAAAGTTTATGAAATGACATTTTTATTCAACAACATGCTCATTTTTTTTTTAAATTTACTTTTACAACTTTATGAGTTGTTGCAATAATTTTCAACTTTCAGTGGCTTTAGTTTTTTATTCATCCATGTTTTTCCCTAGGATTTAAATTTTTATATAGTATCTACGAATGTATATAAATTTTCAGTATAAACTATTAACAGCAACGCTTTTATCTACAATACATTAACTGGTTCGCTAAGACATCAACAATTAAGTTACACATGGCTGCAGTTGTTGTTGTTCCTTTTCTTGTTCTTTTGATATATGAACTCACATTCGACATTTATATTCATACGGGCGCCAGTGCAGCAGCTAGAATAATGTACAAATGTCTATCTTTAAGGCTTAATTTATGCCTACTAGTTGACACATGCACAGCATATAAAATTTGAACCGCGCCTCAAAGCCGAATGAGACTTAAATTGCATTTATTGTCAACGAAACAAATAACAGAAATTTTTTATATCTTATCATAAAATAAAAAAATACAAAAGTTACCCATTCCATAAAATAAATGGGCCGAAATGTAGCAAAAAATAGAGAAAAACAATGCCTAGCATTATCAAAAAACTATAAAAAATACGAATGGCATTTTCCAGTGATGATTTTATTACATTTACATCAGAGCTGTAAAAGAATGCATTCAATGAAGGCAAAATTGATTTATAAATAAAATTTTTAACTCATTCATTTTAAAAAAATTATTAATTATTCATTTCAATTATTCATTTTCGTTATTAAAATAATGAATAATTTCTTTTATTCATTTGAATGCTATTCACAAAGAATGCAATTCACAAAGAATTTAAATATTTTCAGTTATTCTCTTTTTATTCATTATTCAGTTTTTATTCATTATTAATTTTTTATTCATTATTCATTTGTTATTAATTATTACTTTTTTATTCATTATTCATTATTAATTTTATATTCATTACTCATTTGTTATTCATTATTCATTTTTTATTCATTATTCATTTGTTATTTTTTATTCCTTTTTTATTCATTATTCATTTGTTATTTATTATTCAGTTTTTATTCATTATTAATTTTTAATTCATTATTCATTTGTTATTCATTATTAATTTGTTATTCATTATTCATTTTTTATTCATTATTCCTTTTTTATTCATTATTCATTTGTTATTCATTTTTTATTTATGGCTTAGGACTAAAATTAATAAAGAAGATCAAATGAATTAGAAATGAATAATTAGTAAAAAATGAAAAATGAATAATGAATAAAAAATTAATAATGAGTAAAAAATGAATAATGATTAAAAAAAGAATAATGAATAACAAATGAATAATGAATAAAAAAGGAATAATGAATAAAAACTTAATAACAAATGAATAATGAATAACAAATGAATAATGAATAAAAAATTAATAATAAATAACAAATTAATAATGAATAACAAATGAATAATCATTATCATTATTCATAATGAATAATCATTATCATTATTCATTTGTTATTCATTATTAATTTGTTATTTATTATTTATTTTTTATTCATTATTCCTTTTTTATTCATTATTCATTTGTTATTCATTTTTTATTTATGGCTTAGGACTAAAATGAATAAAGAAGATCAAATGAATAATGAATTAGAAATGAATAAATAATAAAAAATGAAAAATGAATAATGAATAAAAAATGAATAATGAATAAAAAATGAATAATGATTAAAAAAAGAATAATGAATAACAAATGAATAATGAATAAAAAATGAATAATGAATACAAAATGAATAAATAAAATAAATAAAAAAAGAATAATGAAGAAAAAATTAATAACGAAATAAAAATTAGCAATGAATAAAAAAAGACTAATTGAAAATTCTGAAATTATTTATGAATTGCATTCTTTGTGAATTGCATTCTTTGTGAATAGCATTCAAATGAATAGAAAGTTGTTTCATTATTCTGAATAACGAAAATGAATGATTTAAACGAGGATGTATCATTTTTTTAAAAATGAATGTGAATTAAAAATTTTATTTATAAATCAATTTAGCATTCATTGAATGCATTCTTATGCCGTTATTCAGTTGTGCTCAAAATTCTGAATATGAATGCCGCCTTTCACAGCTCTGATTTACACACACATTTTTTTAATGTCAATGAAAAATTTCAACTTAAATCTGTTTAATTAACAAGAATTTTTTTTCCCATACGAAGGTTTTCTTCCCAGAATAAACGAAATATTAGAATATATTCCAACAAAGTCTATACAACACACATAACACAAAAAAAAACAATCCAGAACTCTTCTTAGCTAGTTAATTTAAACAAAGCGTATAATATTCCAAGATGTGGTGTGGCTAAGAGTGGTGAAAAAAAAAAAATTTAAAACAACTTGTTGCATCACGTATTCTGAGGTGTTAAATTGCAAATATGTACAAAAGACGATGACGAAATGCAAATGCATTTTCAAGTATAAAGATACACTTTTATACCTTACACGTATATCTTAGATATGCTGACTGCTTATTTAGCAAACAAAAGTAAATTGTTGTTATTGTTGGTTTAGCATTTTCATTATCTTTATATTGCGCCTATTCGTCGGCCACACTTGAGTGCACCATGGAGTGTATCCAAGTAATTAGTCACACTCGTTCATACAAAAAACGTTCATGATCGTGAGGTCCTTGTTTAACTTACAGATGTGGTTGGTTTCTTTCTCGTCATTTTGTGGCAAATTCCACAACAATTCAGAATGCAAAATAAACATTTTGCACCCCAGTAGAAATTTGTTTATATACTGGCGTTGAAATGCATAGTATTTTTTAACAATGTTCCTTTACGTGGCTTGCGGGTGGTGTGATTTGGTAGAAACCGTCACGTAACAGTTAGACTGCCGTGTGTATATGCGTGCGAGCAGACTCATGGGTGTCCGCAGGGGGGGGGAAGGGGGCAAGCCCCCTAGGCAATGAACATTTTTTATATATCTTCATATTAAATCAAAAAAGCTGTAAGTTTAAATCAAAAATTTTTAAAAGAAAATCAAAAAACTTTCTAAATTGTAAGTTGCGCTTAAACTTAGAGCTTTGAGAACTTTGTTAATAAAAACGTCGGTTTTAGTTGTGGAAATTTTGCGAAATAAGTATTTTGATAAGATGCATCATAATCAATCAAAAAGTCGATTTTCAATTTTTTGTAACTTATGACTTTTTGATTTCATATGACGATATGTTCATTGTGTATTAAATATAATTTGAAACGAATACAAAAATACTTTTTTTAGGTTAATTAATAAATAAAGCAGAGCTAAACCATTAATTTTCAAATAGTATGTTATACCCATTGCTGTAAAGTCGTGTTCATATTACGCATTCACGTGTTCATACGATTGCTCTCACGTTTTTTTTTCAAACTCTGCTGAAAAATATTGAATTTTGTATGTATTAAAATACATTTATTTATTTATATCAGTATTTCTCAGCCGCGTTTGCGAAAAAAAATTCAGACACGGCCTAATAAGCTACGATACCATTTCATTTACCTTTGTTTCACAAAAACTTTTCAATACGTGTTCTGAAATTGAAAATTTTTTCTACGAATCTTATTCGTAATTTTCAGACACGAATAGAATTCGTAGAATGGACCTAGTTTGGTACACATTTCAAATATTTTATTCGTATTCGTACAAAAACAAATTTATATTGTACTTTACATTTACGAATGATCGTAATAACTAGTCACGAAAAAAAACCTTCTGTTCAGCTAGGGTTTGAACCGCGATTCCTTAGCGTATGAGGCACGTACTTTCCAGTAGGCTACTGCCACCTTGCAATCATACATGTCCTTATATTCATTAATTGTTCGACAAACCAGTCTGAACGATTTCAGTTGTACATTTTTTAAACTCAACTAAAACTTCGTACCTTTTACGAATAATGCGTACGGTCAACCTGTGAATGAATTTTTTAGTAAATACTACAAATGTAAATAAACAAATTACTCGATGGTAGGAAATTGCAAGCTGCTAGAGCTGATTCATGATGGAAAAAGAAATAAGTTGATTGGTGTCAATGCGGTGTGAGATCCGGTGAAAAATATCTCTCTTCGCATGCGGGGAACATATCAAGATTAGCGACAACTCAAATTTGACCTAAATCCAAATCTGAAAAATTTTAGTCCTCTCGAAATTGGTTTACTTTGGAAGCCATTTTTTAACTTTGGAAGCTTTTAAACCAAAGTTAAAAAATGGCCTAAAAATGTAGTTTTTGTTCAGTTTTCCAACAAAAAAAAAAAATGTTTAATATTAGGAAATTTGTGTATTCTAATTTTAAAAGTTGAAATCTTGGGACTCGATAGTAATTAATGCGATTTCATTTAAGGATATAGGCCTCACATTATTTATTAAAAATATTTGCGTTATCAAAAAATTACTGAAATTACATGACAAAAAAAAGGAAATTACATTTTTAAATATTTCGGACATGATACGAGAAAGATTTTCACACCATCTTTAAAATATATTGAAATTTCTTATGTGTTCAAGCGTGTGTTAACCGGTGTAGTGTGCATATCTTATTCATAGAATTAGTACCAACAATAGTAGTAAATAGCATTGTATAGGTTACATTTTGTTTATGTTAATTCTAGATTTAATTATGCCTTACCCCCCTCCCCCCTTGAACAAACACTGTGGACGCCCTTGAGTAGACTACAAACTAGCAGGCGAGTGCGCTGTGCGTGTTCGTGCGAGTATTGAGACTCGAGCAGACTAAGGCCGCGTGAATAGTGAACGCTTTTTGCTGAGTCGAGCCGAAAGACACATTGGAGCAATAAAGTACGCAAGACATGCATCTCATTTGCCCCAATGAGTTTTTGAGTTCAGTTCAGCTCGGCTAAGCAAAAAGCGTTCACTATGAACGCGGCCTAAAAATTGAGTCGAGTACGCAGCCGAGTTTGCAACTCCCCCTCTCTCTCTCTATCTCTCTCTGTGTCTCTGTTTCTGACACGTTGAAATTTCGTTAAAACGCATTTGTTATTTTTATTTGTGTGTTTGTTCAAATCATACGTGAGCATCTTTATTGCAATTAAGTTTTAAGAAATGGAAACCGCAGCAAATGTCTTGTGCATTACAGTGTAATCTGATGTTAGAATTTGAAAAGTTTTTGACACTAGGGTGGACCCTGAAAATGTATTTTTTTGTTTTATACTCTTTGTGTATGTGCTAGCATATAAGGGGTTGTCGTTTTCGAATCTGCTGTTAAAATTTAAAAAAAGGTTTTTTTGCCACTAGGGTGGACCCTAAATATGTGTTTTATTTTTATTTTATACTCTTTGTAGATGAGTGATCGCTGATTTCCAAATTTTACGTTACACTTAAAATAAAATTTTACACTAGGGTGGACCCAAAAATGTGTTTTTTGTTTTATACTCTTTGTATATGTACTAACAGTATTAAGGGTCGCTGATTGCGGTCGAATTTGATGTAAGAATTTTAAAAAGTTTTTTTAAGGTGGACCATAAATTTTTTTTGTTTAATACTCTTTGTAGATGCGCTGATTGCTGATTTAGAATCTTATGTTAGCATTTAAAAAGAACAAAATTTACAGTGAGGTGGACCCAAAAAATGTGTTTTTTGTTTTAAATTCTTTGTATATGTGCGGCAGTTTTAAGGGGTCGCTAATATCGAACCTAAGTTAAGAATTTCCAAAGGTTTTTGACACTAAGGCGGACACTAAATATGTGTTTTTTGGCTTTATACTCTTTGTAGATGCGCTGATTGCTGATTTCAAAATTTTATGTTAGCATTTAAAAACAAAATTTTACACTAGGGTGGACCCAAAAAATGTGTTTTTTTGTTTTATATTCTTTGTATATGTGCTGGCAGTATTAAGGGGTCGCTGATTTTGATCGAATTCGATAAGAATTTAAAAAAGTTTTTTGACACTAGGGTGGACCCTAATTTTTTTTGTATTATACTTATGTTAGAATTTAAAAAATTTTTGCAATAGGGTGGACCCAAAAATGTATTATTGTTTTAAACTCTTTGTATATGTGCTAGCAGTATAAGGGGTCTCTGGTTTTAATCCTTATGTTAAAATTTCAAAAAGCTTTTTTGACACTAGGGTGGACTCTAAAAATGTGTTTTTTGTTTTATATTCTTTGTGTATGTGCTGATTTCAATTGAACTTGATATAAGAATTTCAAAAAGTTTTTTGACACTAGGGTTGACCCTAAATTGTGTTTGTTTTATATTCTCTGTAGATGCGCTGATCACTGATTTTGAATCTTATGTTTTAAAAAAAAAATGTACAGTAGGGTGGACCCAAAAATGTGTGTTTTTATACTCTTTGTATATGTGCTAGCAGCATAAGGGGTCGCTGGTTTCGATCCTGATGTTAAAATTTCAATAATTTTTTGTACACTAAGGTGGACCCTGAAAATGTGTTTTTTGGTTTTATACTCTTTGTACATGTGCTGGTAGTTTTAAATGGTCGCTGATTTCGAACTTGACGTAAGAATTTCTAAAAGTTTTTTGACACTAGGGTGGATCACAAAAATATGTTTTTTGGCTTTATACTCTTTGTAGATGCGCTGGTCGCTGATTTTGAATCTAATGTAAGAATTTCAAAAAGTTTGCATTTGTGACCCTAAAAATGTGTTTTTGACTCTCAAGTAAGTCTAGTTTTCAATCCAACTTTTCAATCAATTAAAGCTTCATACGAGGAACATGATGAATGTTTCATGATCAACGCGTTGTTGCGTCATGAAACAAACATCGCTGGCAACGTAACTACCTATTTTCATATCTCATAATAATTTAACATCTTCATTTTCAATAAATAAATCTTTTTTCCTACAATATTTAATTGAATTTTTTGATTTGATTGTTCATTTACATTATTTCCCTTGAAAAAAATTATATAAAATAAAAATCAACAGATTTCATTTTGAATTATATTCGAAGTTGAAGAAAAAGCGTAACGAAAAAGGAACTTCGTTCCTGACTCCCTCGACCACACCACTTTTTTTTGTATGTAGATCCATAACAAATTTTTTACTAATTTTAAAAAAAAATTAAAAGTTATTTATTTACTTTCATCTACTGGGCTTGGCCCTTACAGATGTAACTTAAAATTTAAAAAATTAATAAATTACTTTGGGAATAGCTACTTCTTTATGCATACCACATTGTGGTCGTCAAAGGATTCAAATAAAAACAAATGAACAATTAAGCTCAAGCAAAAATTTCCACTGACGGCCACAAAGTTGTAAAATATCTGGAGCGATATGCGTAAGGCCGCGTTCACAGTAAATGCTTTTAGCTTAGCCGAGAAGTTTAGCTAAAAAACGCTTTGTGTATAATCATATGCAAAAAGCTCAGTGCTCATAGTGCCAGCATAAAGCTGCATAAAGCTGCATAAAGCTTCTTTTCAAATGCTTTTCAGCTCTTATATCTCCATCCCGCTTGTTCACACAGCAAAATAATTTTGTTTTTTATACTTTGTTGTAGAGCATTTTTCAAATGCTTTTCGGCGCTTTATTCTTGTTTGAGCACATAGTTTCAATTTTTTATTTAGTTTTATTACTTATTGCGTCTTACTGCATTTTTAAATGGATTCCGGCACTTGTTTATCTATTTTTCCTGTTAACAGTATTTTCGTTGATTTTGCTTTAATTGTTGGATATTTTTTGTGCTGAAGTTTTAACCGTTGTTGTTTCGTTTTGTGATACTTCTTAGTTTTATGCACTTGTGAAATCTATTTCGTTTGTTTACATAGTTTTTTTTTGTTCTTGCGTACTTCTTGGGTACTTTTTGTACTGAACTTGCCATCGTTGTTATGCTTTGTGTTTCCAAGTTCCTTTGAACTTTTGTTTGTTATTGGTTTGATTTTTCGTTGATGATCATCGCGAATCTACATACTCGTTAAACAAAAAAATCTTTCATTTACTTTGCAAAAAGCAATTAAGGGCATTATTTTCCAAAGAGACAAATGAAAACATAGCATCTCAGCCACAAGCATAAAGCGCGCATTATGAACACCAATAAGCTCAATATGCTGCTTTGTGGAGCGTTGAATAAGCGTTCACTCTGATCAAAAAAGCTCGACAAAGCAGCTTTATGCATCAGCTTCAGCCAAAGCGTCCACTATGACGTAACGGTAACTTGCTGTGCGTACTGTGCCAGCTATACAAATAATTACATATTATGTTATGAAACTTAATGTCAACTAACAATGTAAAAACAGAGTAATCAGATTTAATAAAATAAAAAAAATTGATTTTATTCTTTGTTGCTTTTATTCTTTGGAAATCACGCACAACTATAATCAGAATATTATCAAATATTGAAAAACCTAGTTACAGGAATGACAGTTACAGGAATGACAAAATCGTCTTTATTTGAAGATCGCAGTCATCAGAGAAAACTATAAACGTTTTTCTGCACGTTTTATCATTTATTTGGTAACTATTTTGATATATTATACTCAATATCGTTTTAGTCTATCACTAACTGAACACACAGTTGGTTACACAAATAACAACTTTCTTGGTTTATATATATTATTAAAAACTACAACAAATAAGTTTAATTTTGCACTTGAGCTTCGCACTCAAAACCACTGGTGCATTTTTGAAACTTAAATATAAGAAGTGTCAAAAGCCATACTGAGTATGGCTTAAAGTTGATTTAAACTATCAAACATTTAGAATTTGTATTTAAATCATATAAAGTCAACATAATAAATATAGAGGTCATTTAGGAAAAAACTTTAATTGTTATAATTATTTAGAATGACAGAAAATGCTCACGGTATAACTACGTATTAATTTGACCTTGTCATCTAGAATATTTTAGGCCTATTTTGGGCATTTCCACCTGCAAAATTAATTTTTTACTTCACCTGTTACTACATAAATTTCAAGAAAATAACTTTTTAAGAAAGCTGGAGTATTTTAAAGTAATAATTTTTTTTAACACTTAAAACTGTGAGGACATGTAAATAGACACTTTTTTGACGGAATAGCCCATATATTTTTTCAACACTACATTTTATTCATGTTGCTCAACGAAACTGAAATCTTTATGTGTCATGTTTTCCCGAATAAATTTCTTTGAAGTATAAGTTCGTCAGAATAAATTTTATGAGTCAGTCAAGATGTTAAAAACATAAACAAGAAACAAACGAGCTGAAAGTTGATTGCATTATCTTGAATCAAAAAAGTAGCTAGTGCGTATAGAACTATTGAAGTAGCTAGCGTGAATGGGTCAATTGATACTTTCGATACTGGCGGGTAGCTCCTTCGGGGTTATCTCTAGAGGGCTTAAATGTATGAGCTGGTCAAATCTTTTACCCCCAATATTTTTTCGAATATACAAACTCTCTATCTGCCATCCTTTAGGAAGCCCCTCTACTAAATGCAAATAAAAGCTACCATTTGCCGTTTGTGTTGAGTACTATAGATACTTATAAATTAAAAATGAGTGTTTATTCTTGGTCATGTTTAACATGCATTTGGCCCACCGAAATTTTGTCTGTAAATCGTTTAATTTTCTGTAGCAATTTTCTAAATAAAAACTAGAAAAAAATTCTAAAATAATGTTGTCATAAAATTTTATGCTTTACGTTCAGTAAAAGCTCATGATCGATATTCTTTGTGGTAGTATCGCTCAAAACAGGAGTTCAAATAAAATCGAGCACATGAAATCAACAACAAAGAATTATATTTTAAGAAATACTGTTTCCCTATTCTGCAGACATAAATCACTTCATTATTTCCAGCACTAATAAAAAGTATGAAAATGCCGATGCTGGTTGCACCGCAGCTGAGCATAAGAAACATCTGTTTGCCTTATCTTCACCTACATGCTCAGCTAGAAAAAACTCTGCTCAAGGCATAAGCACGCAAATACATACATCAAATACAACTCTACAGTTGGTCGCACCGACTTTTACGCACTTAAGTTACATAAAAGTTCTTCAAATAATTTCGTCAATGAATTTATTGATAAAGAGTTTTGTATACTAAGAAAAGACAGTTCAAGATCTTATCTTTTGAATTGTTTTTAATGCAAAGAAAAAGCATAAGAAGACTATCTATTTTCTAACACTTAAAATGCATGTACAAAATGTAGCGCAAAATGATGGAGACATGGAAAGAATATAAAAGAACACACTAAAATTGGAATCAAAGTGTGAAAAATAATCTGCCTGCACATATATTTATGTATCCAATGAATGTATAAATGCAATATATCTATGTATTTAAAGTAGAAAAAACGAAACTTTTTCAACTTCTTAAAAAAAAATGTAAGTAAAAATGCCTTTCAGCAATTTGCATTGTAAGCATTTTATATGGTTGTTTGGGAAATAATATCGAATAACAACAAACAATTGTCTGTATGTATGCAAGGCAAATGAAAATAAGAAGTAAAAACTTTTTAATAAAACTTCTGCTAGTCAGTGAACTAAGTTATAATGCTGGCTAAAAAAAGCATTAGTACCGTAACTAGTATTCTACAAATAAGCTATTACATTTTTTTGGTATACAGTATAAAATATGGAAAGTTTCGAAAACATAAAATTTTTAACAATTTGTAAAACTAACATAACAAAAAACAATTTTTTTATTTGCAAATTTGTAATTTACAAAAATTTCGTAAAGGAAATTTTTTTATAAAACTTTTTTATACATACTAGGTTGTCCCAAAAAAATCGTCTTTGATGTTTTTTACCATTTTGCCTAAAAGATAATGGCTCTAAATTCAATTTAGCAGCAAAACTGATTTTTTCCCATACAAATCGTATTCAAAATCTTCCTTCGTTCATTCCGGCGATCGATGGAAGATGGCTTATTTAAAAATTTGAAGATCGATTGTTGGAATATGGAGCAGGCTATATACTTCTCCACTAAAAATAATCATCGAAAAATTAAAAAATTTTTTTTTTATATTGAATTGCCGCATTGAAACTGAAAATATTTATATCAGCACGATTTTTGGTGAAAGATTTGACAAAGAATGTACCCTTCAAAACAACTTGTAACGTTCAACAAAGACGCTTCGCAACAAATCGCTGAGGAACCCTCAAAGCTATTCGTGTGCCACTCTTGTCGGCGAATCGCTTAAGACTCTTTTTGCCGATTCGTTTGCGACTCTTCCCGCGAATTGCTAAGGACTTCTCTTGGCGATTCGTTTGAGATTCTTTCCAGCAAATTGCTTACGAACCCTTTAGGCGCTTCGTTTGAATCTTCCAGTCGAATCGCTTAAGACCCCTCTCGGCGATTCGTTACCGACTCTTTCCAGCGAATCGCTTACGAACCCCTAAGACGATTCGTTCGCGAATATTTCCGGCGAATCGCTTTTGTGGCCTCAGCTGCTTACAGCCTACGATACCTGTCTCATCTTCCAAGCGATACGCTGGTGGCTCTCAGGCGATTGATAATGTTTGCAGGGGTGTCGTTTAAAAAATAAAATATATAAAAAGTTTGAAAAGTAAAAGTAAATATTTATTTGAATATTTTGAAATGTTAACTAAATGTACAGAAACATATTCACTCTGTTACGGCTCGCTTTTCGTATTTTTTGAGGCAGTGTTTTCATCGACTCCTGAATTCCACTTATGTCGATATTCCTGAGCTCCTCTCTGATTTTATTTATTAAGCAGCCGTTATTTTTTGCTCTATATCAGTTGCTGTGCACACTTCTCTTCGAATTCGCCCAAAAAGTTTTGGCTAAAAATAAAAAATGAATAATGAATAAAGAATTAATAATGAATAACAAATGAATAAAAAATCAACATTGAAAAAAAATAAACAATGAATAAAAATTAATAATGAATAACAAATGAATAATGAATAAAAAATTAATAATGAATAACAAATGAACTATGAATAAACAATCAATATTGAATAACAAATTAATAACAAATGAATAATGAATAAACAATTAATGAATAATAAATAAAAAATGAATAATGAATAAAAACTAAATAATAAATATTAATTTTTATATTAATAATAACAAAATTTTAATAAAAATAATAAAAAAAATAACTAATAATAATAACAAATGAATAATGAGTAACAACTGAATAATGAATAAAAAATGAATAACGAATAAAAAATTAATAATGAATAAAAAAAGAATAATTGAAAATTCTGTAATTCTTTGTGAATTGCATTCTTTGTGAAAAGCATTCAAATGAATAAAAAAATTGATTCATTATTTTGAATAACGAAAATGAATACTTGAAATAAATAATTAATATTTTTTTTTAAAAATGAATGTAAGTAAAAAATTTTATTTTTAAATCAATTTTGCATTCATTGAATGCATTCTTATTTCGTTATTCACTGATTCACTTTTTTGTGAATAAAATCAAATTGAATGCATTCTTTTACAGCTCTGGTATTTGCTTGTCTGTAGCTGCTGCTTTGGTTTTTTTTTAAAAATTGTATGTCCATATTTCAAATATTTTTATTAAGTATTTTTGTTCACTTCATATTTTCTTCCCAACTGCCGGTAAGATTTTACAGTCCGGCCCACTGTATTGTCTTCCAGCTGAGCACAAACTTTGCTGTTTTGTAAAACACTCTTTTTACTGGAACCCGTTTTTATTTCTATTTTGTTTTTATCTAGGTATAAATAGTTGAATTGTCTTATATTTAGTTGATTTTTTATATCCCATGTCTTTGAAATGGTGGAAAATTAAATTTTTGCTCTTATTGGGATTTTTTTTACAAAAATTACAAATGATTCTTCGACGCTTCAACTCGTTCAATGACATTTTTACAACTAAATTGAAATATGCGAATATTAGGGGTATTCACGATTCAGTGCACTTGCTTGTGCAGTTGAGGACTTGTACAGTTGTGTAGTTAGGTTTTCGTGAACACACCACCATCACTATTTTAAAGCTGTCAACATTTTTCAATGCACACAAGTGCACAACTGCTAAAGTCCTCAAGTTGAAGGCAATAGTAGAAAAGTACTTGTGCAGATTTTTGACGTACGTACATTTTGTTTTGTGCACAAGTCCTCAAGTCCTCAACTGCACAGGCAAGTGCACTGAATCGTGAATACCCCTATTGTTATGCCATGCAATCAATGACATGTATCGTTACATTTTTGCATTAAAAGTTGTTGCTAGTCTTTAGAAATTTATACTTTTACTGTGGAACACGTGTTTCGATTTCATTTACCATACGTTATGTTGCGTGTGCTAATTTTTCGTCCAACACTGTATGCATTAAAAAGTTTCTACTGACTCACCTGCTTTGTAATGGTGCAACATATGTTTAGTTTATTAAAAGGAATCATCCAGAATAAACAAGCCTTCGATCATCGAATGGAAATGATTCTTTATTTAGAATTGAAATTTCTTTTTCATTTGAGCGAGCACCAATGTGCGTGGATGAATGCGGTATAAAATGTGAAATGTTGTTATGTTTCTTAACCGGAAAGATCTCTTGGTTACTTTTATTTTGCCATAACTTGGCTAACGTAGAAAGACTTATGATACTGGAGATCAAGAATAGGATGATGTTGAAGATAATAATGACGTTTTAATGGCCACTGCTATCAGCTCACACTTTTCGACTGAGTGCGATTTGTCTGGGAAAATTAATGAATATTTTCTTTTGCCGTCAAACTGTTTGCTGCACTCAGGTAATAAACGCCTACGACAAACAAATAAATGGTTTTTATTCTTGGTGAAAGCTTCAAAGAAAAACTGCAAACCGGCGAAACTTTTAAATGTTGACACATGTTTGACACATGAAATGGCTGCGGTTTGGTTGTTTGTTTAGGCGTTGTTTTTTTTTGTTTATTCCACAGAAAACTGAGTAGTAAATAAATATTCATTAATGTTGTTATTAAATGTGCAGAACACAAATAAAATCAACTATTTACATTTTATTGTTACTTTGACGTTTTATTTCTTTTTTAAAGAAAAACATTTGACGACCAAATTCTCTTGATTTCTATAGAGTGCAACGAAAACAAGCTCATTTGTTTGTCAAGCTTGTAAAGCTGTTAATATTTCAACCATCACTTCTATCAAATTTATTGAATAAATAAAAAATGTGTGTAAATATTGATGGCATTAAAAAAAGTAGCCGGACTGCAACTTAACGACAACTGTCAAATTATTTACATGCATTTGAATGGAGAAGAATTTAGTGTTGGTAGCCAAACATATGGCTTCTTCTTTTTTGTTAGTTGCTGTCGCCAATATTAATGAACTAGCTGATATACCCGGTGTTGCTCGGGAGTAATTTATATAAACATTTTAATATACACTTCTCGATTAAATGTTTTTTAAATTCTGGAATAATGAAAAACATGTTGAATTTGAAGTCTGATTTACAGTTAGAAAGGTATTTAACGGACTTTGATCCAAAAATAGTTTTGGGAAATTTTGGTTTTTGGGGTTCCATCCCTTGCGGTGAGCTAATTGAATTCGAAAAAGGGGTACGAAAAACACATTTAAAAATTGAAAATAATTTAAATATTTATTTAATCTTAAAGCTAGAAAATAGTTTTGGGAAATTTTGGTGATTAAGGGTTTCATCAGGGGGGACAGATTTTAAAAATTGAAAATAATTTAAATATTTATTTAATCTCAATGCTAGCAAAATGACCTTTTCAACAATATAAATATTATGGTGTGACTCAGTGGGTTCTTGAGATATGGACACTTTAACATCTAAGCAAAAATTGATATTAAAATAATATATTGAACTTTTGTACTAAAAATTATTGTACTAAAATATATATTGAGCCAACCAAACGTGTAAGGTTAAACTTAAAGAAACTTGTGGTAGACATCATTCGGCTATTCACCGCAAGGTGTATAGTTTGTACCCACAGTACTTACTAATACAGTGCCATCTATCTGTGAATTTAAAACACAGATCAAAACCAATGAAATAATTGTGCTAAACAGATGCGCATATGTTTTATTGCTAGAGTTCGGCAGTGGTCAAAATGCGACCTTTTCACTGTGACCTTCGACCGACACTGTGATATGAAATTGCTTTCGTTCTCAGATGAGCGTAAGAAAGGGTTGAAAAACAAATCTATTTCTATTTTCAGTTTGCCGCTCAGTGCTAACCAACGACTTTTCATCAGGGACCGAGTATAACTGTTATTTTGCAATTTTCAGATGAAAAAGGCATGACGAAAAAGTGGCCAGAGGACTTTTTTAAATATATCATTATTATCGTAATGGCAGCAGCTTCGCGAATATTAAATGCCTTTTAAATTTTTGGCTGTTACTATAAAAATTAAAATTAACTGTTATTTTTGCCTTTTATTATTTTAACTGTTACTTTTGACTTTTATTTTTTAGGTCAAAAATAACAGTTATTTTGTGCCTTTTATTTTTTAGGTCAAAAATATCAGGCGATTAGTATTTTTTCAAAGGCCGAATAAAAAACTTTAAAAACTAAAAAGTTTTATAGCTCAAAATGTGCGCGCTAATGAGACGATAAAAATTACATAAATTTTTTTTTGCCGGTTAAGTGACCTTTAAAAAATTCAAATTGCCTGTTATTTTTCACCGAAAAAATAAAAGGCACAAAATAACTGTTATTTTTGACCTAAAAAATAAAAGTCAAAAGTAACAGTTATTTTTGCCCGAAAAAATAAAAGGCATTAAATAACTAGTATTTTTGTCGGAAAAAATAAAAGTTAAATGATAACTGTTAATATCTGACTTTTTTGATAAAAACCATAACCGGTACGGTCCCTGCTTTTCATAAAAAAATACGTTGTACTGAGAAAATCTACAGTTTTTGAGATATTGCCATCATTTTGATGTCATAATAACGGGAAATTTTTAAATATACTGTCCGTGAAAAATATATCCAAAAAAATGCTTTCATATACCGTTATTTTTCTCAACCAATGACTTTTCATACAAAAATACATTGTACTGAGAAAAGCTATAGTTTTCGAGATATCGTCATAATTTTGATGTCAAAATAACGAGAATTTTTCAAAATTTACTGTTTGTAAGAAATTTCACAATCCCAATATTCAAATTTCACAATCCCAATTCGCTTACATTACATAAAAAAATGCTTATTGTAGACATTTTTCTCCGTAAGAGATAGCGAGAAATGTCTGTCATATTTTTTGCACATCTCAGCAATGTCTAAAATTTCCTCTTACACCGTGTTCTTCCACCTCTTATAGCTTAGCTCATATTTAACAAATTCTGTTTTGTGCGCTGATATTTCAGGTCAAAAGTTACACAACGTATTCGGTGCACTCCATCTCCCTACTATTATTCATTTGAAAGAAAAATTATTCAAATCGGTTTAGAAACACGGGACAAAATGGTACCGAACTGTTTTTCCTACGCCGATTGATATATAGACTACGTTTTTTATAAATTTCCTTAACGGCCTAAAAGACGGGACAATTGTGTGTGTTATGTGATACGGTTAGTTTTGCGACACCCGACTTAGTGATGCGATAAGGCATCATCGTCCTTATTCGGTTAAGGAAATACACATCAAAGAAAAAAAATATGGTATTTTTTCTTTTCTTTTGTTTTGTTTTGGAGCGCCGCACTTTTGTAGTGCGCTTTTTCGATTTTAGGATGGCATTTGCATTATCTCAGAAACTATAAAAGCTAGGGCCATGAAATTTTGTTCAAATGAGATTTAGCGTAAATAAAATAACAGCAATAAATTAGAATTCTATGTGAACTGCATCGCCTACCTCCCATACAAACCATATTTTTTTTTAATAAAAAAAGCCGCATAAAATTGCTTATTTATGTTTTTAAAGAGTAAATTTAGGTAATTTAACTTCACTTAAAAGTCATGCTAAAAATATTTAAAATCGGATAACTTTAAGATATATCTCCTATAAAACAATATTACCAAATTAAAGAAAATTTTAAAAAATTTGTTAAAAAATGGTTGCTAATACAAAACAAGGTCACAATTTTTTTTAATTATAAATTCTATTTTATTTTTCTTTAAATTTAAGAGTACCTACAAATTACCTTGGAAATCAGTGCATTTTAGGGTAAAATTTGATTTTTAAGACTTTTTTCAAATTAAGTGGTTTTTCTTAATAGTAGCTAGATGCAGCAAATTTTACAGACACAGAAGGTAGAAGTACGTTATTTAATGATAGTTAAGCCTTCGACTTTAATAATGCTTAATTAGCTAGATATTTTCTACTAAATTTGACTTAAATTTTCATTCCTTGAAAAATTTACAGTCATATTTCCACGATTTTTCTCCTTATATATATATATATATTTATTGAACTTTTGAACAAAAAAAATTTGAATGTAATATATTAATGGACAGCGGAGGTATTTGCATCGAAAGACTAAACTTTGATTTTTATGTCGTCTTCTCTATTGCTATGTTAGGTAACCATGTTTTATGAAAAAGTTGTTGTACCTAAAACTTCTACAATTTGGAATATATGTGAGTGTTTTTGATGTCAAAATAAAAAAAAAAATTAAAATTAAATATAAAAAAAACTCCGATACTAAAAAGTAATATAATAACAAAATTAGCGTTAGTTGAAAAATTTCGGAGGGGCGTGGCAAGAACTGAGTATGTAACAATTTAATCTAAGATGCACTTAATATGATTACCTAGTTTGAGCGAAATCCGTTGAGCCGATTGGATTTGTATAAAGGACAAACAAACAAACAAACAGAAAATGAGTTTTATTACTATAGATGTATATCATACTTATAACTTATAGTTATAAGTCTTACACATTACCTAAATACTCAATCTAAATTGTGAACAACACAGATACTCAATCTAAATTGTGAACAACACAGTTGTTATAATAAGCATTAATGTGTTTAAAAGTAGTACCTAGTAGCTACATACACATTTGCACATTTTCTGCTAAACACATTAAATACTATGTTTTTAACAAGAGAGTAAAACTCTTTCGTTAAACACAGAGCTAACATAAAATTGACTGTAAATAATGTGTGGAAAGTTATAATAATAAAAAAAAAAATAAGAAAATAGAACAGTTCTATAACAAAATTAGAAATTACTGTAAAATTTCGTAAATTTTTGAACTGACTCACTGTATATATTTTCCCACAACACTCGCCCAATTTTACCGCTATAATAAAAGTGTTACGAATAAATCAAAAACATTTTTAGTCTACATCAAAAAACACATTAAAACAAAAAACATGCTATGTATGTTGTGCTAACATAGTTCACACCAAGCGATCTTCTTCTCCACACTGCATCGTGACAAAATTTACAATATTTCGGTATTTTATTTTTAGACACAAAATGCAACGAATTGTGACGGTGTGACAGATACAAAATTTTCCCAAAAAGTGTCTAGCTCGTTTTTTTTTTGTTATTCATGCTTTCATTCATTAATTTATTTTGTTGTGTTGTTTTGCTTTGTTTTCGGTGTGGTGTTGTTTTGCTGAATATATAATTATAGGCTAAACAAAACAACACCACATTTCCTGATATTATATTGTTTTTTTTTTCTTTTCTGTTATTTTGTTGTTACAACATGAGTTTGAGTAACTAGAAGTTGTAATTTTCTTTTCTAGCTGACGTCATTTTGTATAATGTCGTAACGGTAATGCCACTTTTGAATTATGAACCGCAAAACCGGACGCGTTTGAACAACGTCACTCACGTGTAACTGTTAATTTCTATTGGCGTTATAGTATAATAAAACGTAGCAAAACTAGACACATGTGCTGCGATGCTCCTTGTAAGCATTTGACTGGAAAAAACAAGAGCAATGCGTCGCATGGTCTGACGAAAAATAGTTATTACTTTCATTCTCATAACTTTAGATATATCTCCTTGTACAAATACTAGTTACAACCATTTATGCCATTCAAATAAGCTATTTTTTCCATAGATAACATGTACGTTGCTTGCGATTTTCCCAATCAAATGCTTACAGTAGAACTTAACTCTTGTTTCCTTACGAGTAACATATGCAGTAGTAACATTGATGACAAAAACTGTTAAATAATTTTTGCGCTTAACTGGAAGACTTTTAGCAAATAAAAGCTATGCCATATCAAAGGCAGTCAGATGTGCAATTTTGACTTGATTTCATAAAAAAAAAAAAAAAATTTTAGAGTAAAAAGTCAATAATTTGGAAAATCATAAAACATATATACACTGACCTAACGGTACAGTTCAAACTATTTTTGTGAAGTGCTTTTATTGAACTTCTGTACAAAAAAAAAATTTAATGAAATATATTAATGGACAGCAGAGATATTTGCATCGAAAGACCAAACTTTGATTTTCATGTCGTTTTTTTCTCATTCTTAGGTAACGATGTGTGATTATGAAAAAGTCGTTCTACCGTAAATTTTTCTACAATTTTGAATATTTGTGAGTGTTTTTGATGTCAAAATAAAAAAAAAAATTTTAAAATTAAATACACAAAAAACTTCGATAGAAAAAGGTATTGTAGTTAAGAACAAAATTACCGTTAGTTGAAAAATTTCGGAGATGGCGTGGTAAAAACTATGTACGTTATAATTTAATCTAGGATGCATTTAATGTGTGCACCTAGTTTAAGCGAAATCCGTTGAGCCGTTAAGATTTTTATAAAGGTCAAACAAACAAACAAACAAACAAACAGAAATTAGTTTTATTACTATAGATTTTTTTCGTTATTTACATAAAGCAACTTCTGAGAACTTTTTGTCATAGATGTACATTTTTTTAAAAACGATTGGAAAGAAAATGTCAATAAACACATCCTTATCAAAATTTTTAGTATAAAAGCCAATTAAAGCGGATTTTTAACCACTTCTACAAATATTTCTAGTTGATGCGTTTTTTTGCCACGGACTGTACTTACAAAATTTACTGAGCTGGGTACTGTTCAAAATTGTGCTTTGCTAAGCAGAAGTACGGCATGTCATATGCTTACGCACACGTTCTACACTCCGTCTCATAACTATAGCACACTTTTTAACATTTTTTTAACCGCTCAGAAAAATTAAATGAATCACCCTATAGATGTTCAACAATTTTTAAAGTTGTTCAATATCTTTTTATATTCACAAATTTATTTTTTATTTTTTGAAAGAACATTTTTATAATAAAAACTGTCAAACAACTAGAATTTGTATAATTTTAAACTATCAAACAACTAGAATTTGTATTTAAAATCAAGCATGATTTAAACTATCAAACATTTAGAATTTGTATTTAAATCATATAAAATCAACATTTAGAATAAACTTTAAATAAACTTAAAACTCCAAGAAAACTTAAAATAAAAGAATTATTTTTTATAAACAAGTATATAGCAATTAGAAAACAAACATACTACAATAATTCCCTTCTTAAAAATGTATTGGCATGCAATTAAATGTTTCCTTCTTAAATTTATTTGTGCCAGTTAATTGATTACATGTTTCACTATCAAGAAATGCTGTTTTGGTTCTGTCAATAGCAATGTTTTTAATTGTGTTATTAATTTTTAGCTTAAACCATTTTGAATTTTTTTTTAATTACTTCAAAAGGTCCTTCATATGGTTGTTGAAGACTACTCTTTTTATTTTCTGTTCTAACGAGAACAAATTTGCAACTAGCAAGAGCTTTAGGCACATAAATATATTAGAATTTTTATGAAATGAAGTACTTGAGCGAATATTTTTAAAATCACTTTTAAGTTTTGCTAAAATATCAGTAGGGTCAGTATCGCATCGAACAACTAATTGGTTGGGTAAACGCAAATCTGACCATAAGTCATTTCTGCTGCAGAAGCTTTAAGTTCTTCTTTGATTGACGACCGTAAGTCAAGCAGTATTAATGGTAACTCATCATACCAGTGTTCAGAGTTATCACGTGACATAATTGAAGCTTTTGACTGCCCATGTATGCGTTCAACCATGCCATTACCTTGAGGATGAAATAAAGAAGTTGAAATTTTATGCCAACCTAAAAATTTACCTAGTTCTGAAAAAATATTAGACATAAACTGAGTTCCTCGATCACTGGTTATTTTTAATGGTACTCCGAAACGAGATATGCATTTCTTTCTTTGATTGGATATACTTCTGGCCATCGTGTAAATCTATCAACGATGGTTAAAAGATATCGGAAACCATTTTAAGGCGGCAGTGGTCCAAATATATCTACATGTATGTATTCAAAACGACCTGATGGAATTTCAATCTTTGTAATTGGTGATTTTGTATGCCGAAAAATTTTTGATTTTTGACATGAAATGCATTAATTTGTCCAACTATTTATCATTTTATTCATGGCAGGCCAAAAATATCTCTGTGATATTAGACGACGTATTGCTCTAGTACCTGGATGTGAAATATTATGAAACTTTTTAAATACTAATTTTTGTAATTTGTCTTAAACATACGGTCTAGTTACGTTAAATGATTTTTCACACCAAATTTCAATATTTAAAAATGAAATTTTAGCTAGTTCTAATTTATGCAAAGTGTTAGAGCTTAAGTACTTTTTATTCAAACTGCTTAATGGCAATACATTTTTATTTTGACGGTCAGCCACTTTTCTAACTTCAGTTCTTATTCGTTATGCTATTCGTACGTGCCATTTATAAATGGAATAGAATTAAATAAAATCTAATTAAAACTTTTAAACCACTGTGTTATTTTAGTCTTCAAATCTTTGATACAAAGAATTTTAGTCTTTATTAATGTTGTTAAGTTCCTCAGATTTTGTTGTTCTTCGTATAATATTTTGAGATTTAATTAATCTTTTTCAATTTATATTGACAATTACATCTTGAAAGAGTGTCTGCTACAACATTTGATTTGCCTCGTGAATATTTAATATCATTAGTAAATTGGGAAATATATTCAAGATGCCTAGTTTGCCTTAGACTTCTATCAATTTTAGAATTAAGTATATATATAAACGGCTTATGATCTGTAAAAACCCTAAACTCTTTGTATGTAGTGTGTTTGTTTTCTAATAACTAAAATGATTTTTTTATAAACAAGTATAAAACAAACATACTACACACCCTGTATAAAAAACGATTTTTAAAGAAAACCTTCTCACTCTCTACTACTTCTTTTCACAAAAATTTTTTTTTCTTGAATCCGTCGAAAGGAACCGTTAAAAATAGCAAAGTAATTTCATATTTGCACCTCTTTTTCTATTTATAACTATAGGACATTTAGTAAACACTCTCAAAAAAAGGTTTTTCTTGTTTAATTTTATCAAAAAAAAAAAATTTAGTAATGAGTTACATACATCTCCGTTATGCTGAGTACACTCAAATATTCGGTTATCCATGGAATCAACTAGATTTTTTATTCAACTGGCGGTATTCAGGGTTGCAAGTTTGGTAATTAATTACCAAATTTGGTAAATAATTTTTGACTTGGTAATTTGGTAATTTTTTTATAGTTTTGGTAACTTTTTTCCTTTAGTTTTTCCAAAAAATTCAAAATAATCAGTTTGCAAGATTTACATAAAAAATTAATTTTAAAACTTTCTCTTAATAAACATATTTGCTGCCGAGAAATGTCTGAATCATAAAAATATCTTTTGTGTTTGAAGTTTAAGCATTCATTTGACCTTTGCAGATATTGTGGATAATTCCAGATATATTTTTAAATAACGAAAATTGATTACATGAAAAATTTATAGGAAAAATTTCTAAAGTAACTTACTAAAAAATTAGGGTTTTCCAGCCGCTTAAAATTGCTTTGAATAAATTTAATAAAATTTTTGTTTCTTTCACAATATGTTTTTCTAAAACGTAAAAAGATATCAGTAAAAGCTTTAAATACTTTGCAAGAGTTTGCGCTTAGGATCAGTTATTGGAAAAAGAACTTTATATCAGGTTTTTTCCTAACTCCTCAACTTGAGGTGATGGTGAAAAAGTTTCCTTTTATTTAAAATCAGTGCCCGTAGTTAGAATTGATATCCTATAAAACAAATAAACTGTGTACTTTCTAATTTTTAGTTATTAAAAAATGATTAAAATTTAAACTTAAGGAAACCGATAATTTTTTAGGGCATTAAATGCCATATTTTTGTATTTATTAATTTACTTTCTTAAAATCAATATTCATTGCCAATGAATGCAGTATATTTTTTTTAGTTCCTACTTATTTCAAATAAAAAAGATAAGGATTTCATTTTTATACTATTAATTTACAATTTTTTGTTTTGTTTTGTAACAAAAAAATTACGTTTACCTGAATTTACTACTAATTTGTGATTTTTATATTAATATAATAAATAAATTTTAAACAAGAAAAAAGTTGTACTTTTTCTATATATGTTTTTATCTAATTGAAATAAAAAAGATATTCGTCTCATTTCTATAAGTATATGAGTTTATGATTTTTACTTATTTTGTGATTTTTAGTTATTAAAAATAAGACATTTTAAACAAGAAAAATGTAATACTTAATAATATTACTAAATTTATTTTACCACTATTGCTGTTTATTAATTTTAAGTATTTTAATGTTGAATACATTTTTTTATTAACAAAACTATAATTTTATTGATTTTCTTACTTTAAAAAAATGTTTGTTTATTTAATTAATTTTTATTTAATTTTGGTAACTTTTTGATCAAATTTTGGTAATTAAATTATTTTACAAGTGGCAACCCTGGCGGCATTCTGCAAAAACTTTTCTTGTTAATATGCCCCAAAATCGAGATATTGGCTTGAAGCCATTGCATTGCTTCTCTGCTGGAGTGTATAGAAGCATAATCTTGTTGAAATGTGTAGTTTTTTTTCAAAATTCTGCCTCAAAAATGGAAGTAGAGTACATTGAAGCACCTTGGTGTAATCCATGCTCTTCATTTTTGATAAAACAACCTGCAGCTCCAACACACCATCCGCTGAAAACGCAACCCATACCATCAACAAACCGCCTCCGAAATTTTTCTGAGAAAAATATTGTGGTTCTTTTCTTAAGTCACGGCAATATTGTCTGTGACCATCACGGCCATCTTGATTCCATTTTTTCTCATCAGTAAAAATAATCTATAGAACGAAAATTATTCAGAATATGACAAAGAGTTATTTATGTACTGTCAATACCTGAGACTAGTGTGTTTGCATATTTCGCTTAGCGACTTCATGACGCTTAAGTCATCTGGGTGCTGTTATCATTTTTTGTCGACAGATTTTCGATGCATCATTCAGAACTCTCCAAACCGTTGATTTAGAAATTTTTGTTGTTATTGTAGAAGCAAGTTGGCTGCAACCAAGCGCTGAGTTGCTAGCTTTTTGTAAAATTCTTTGAGATTCGAGGTTCGAAAGTTTTTTTTGCTCCACCTCGTCTTGCACTATCGTATTCTTCCGGATTTGAGAGGAAATTATAAATAACTTTCCTATTTCGGCTTATTTTCCTTAAAATATCGCTAATTTTCAGGCCTGCTTCAATAAATGTAAGAATGTTCCCTTTTTCTACTTCTAACAACTTCTTACCTCGTAGCATTTTACTTTCTTATTTGTTTTTTAACTTTAAACTCAGAATTATTATCTTAAGTTCACGTGTTGTCAGTTTAACGTTAACTTTTCAAATGTGTGCTATAGTTATGAAACGAAAAAAAAGAGCGATCACTGTGCTATTTTCATTTCAGAGAGCAGATTTAAGAAAAAATAACAAATGTTGCGAAAAGAAGTAGAAGAGCGTAAGAAAATTGTCTTTTAATTTAGTTTTTATATACAGGGTGTCTTAATTAATTTCCATGGTCAGTTAAAATAATATTTTAAAGTGTGCTATAGTTATGAGACGCAGTGTATTGGAAATTGATTTCTTCCCCAGCGTAAAACGGAATGCATCTCACGCGTTATTGGAAATTAGGCTTGAGGCCGAAAACTTTTAGCTCGCTTATGTAGCATAAATGTCACTTGTCAAACAGCTGTCAAGCCGTATTGGATGCGTTCAATGGTTCTCGAGAGCGAGTGTGTTAAATACACTTATCAAAAATATACATTATCAAAACATACAAGGTATAGAAAAAACTTGATCTACTCAAATGAAAATATTATATTCAAGCTATTCGTAAAAGATTTGTAAGTTTAAAGCTTTCCGTTTTTTGGCCATTTGATACTTTAAACTGCGTATATTTTTTATGATTCGTTGCTGAATTAACACTTAAAATGTTAAGTCCTAAAAGGTTAAAAAGACCTTTCAATGGTTTTAAAAAAATGATCATAAAATCGCAGTGTTTTGTGCTTATTTTTTGTCACATGACTCAACAGCTGTTATTGAAACGTGTAAAGAATTCTTTAATTTCAAACTCATTAAAAAAATGTTTCCTCTATTGTGTTATCGGCATTTACAAAATGAAATGAAAAAACAATAACAATACTATACCGGCTTTAAAAGAGAAAGAAAACCAAGACAAAACAATACAGGTTGATTGTCAACATCTGTTTATTTCTTTGAATTTTTGTTCGAAACACAAACAGAAACTAAGCGTAGGAACAAATTAACAACGGTTTAACAATATCGACAGATATTTATAATAACGTTGATGTGACAAGCCCGGAAATGAGTTACCTTTACTTGTTGGATAGCGCCAAAAGAGTCAAATTCATATGTTACAGTGTTTGTCTCAAGGTGGGTTAATTACCTCAAATGTTGATATTCGTATTGTTTTGTTCGAACAGTAAATTTTTATGATATGTGGTTTTGGGTTTTTGTTCTTGAACTTAGTTCTTGATTTTATGTTTGAACTTAGTGATTTGGACTTAAACACGCCCATGATCGAATAAAATTAAGGTTAAAGGGAAGTCGTGTTTAATATTTGAACATATGAAACTACAATAAATAGAAAATAGTTAAGCATTTTATAGAAGTTATTCTATTCTGAAGCAGAGAATATCATATTTTTAAAAATATATTTAGAGTGGTTAAGAGCTCAAGAATAAAATCAAGCTTGGAAAAATCATTGTGGGTTATAGTACCAAATATTAGCTGAATTAGAGTGATGCCAGTGACTTTAATGCCGAAACCTCAATAACGCGTTAGGTCGTTGACAACTAGACTAGAAACAACGAGTTCTTATGAAGTAACACTAAATGCGACCTCATTCCTTGCTTCGACCTCATCCCGTAAAAATGTAAAGCAGGGGTAAAGTACGATCAAAGTTGTGAGTAGAGAATTTTTCAACTAGCTCGTGCGTTTGACATTCCATGCGAATGCTGGGTTGCATTTTCGTTGAGAAATGTTAATATGTGGGTTAGGGTGGGGCGATATGAACATCTTAATGGGCGCTTCGCGTTTCTGATTCTTGGGATTGTACAGACAAAAATCTCAATGGTTTAGCTGTTATAGGCCAAAATATCAAAAAAAAAAAAATTACAAAAGTCTGAGAAGAAACTGCAAGTCAAAATCTGGAAGCTCGATTTTCACCGTAGACGTATGGTCTAGTGGACTTTTTTGCTCAGTACAATCCCAAGAATCAGAAACGCGAACACTTTTTTCCTTCCATACTAATCGCCCCACTCTAATGTGGGTATTTCTTGTATTTTGATGGTAACAAATATTTTCATGGGATAAACGTGGGATTTTATAATTGGTGTGACTTTTTTAAAATTTTATGCAGTTAAAGTAATATAATAACGATTTTGATGAATTTAATATAATATAAGTATAATTTAGTTATATATCCTATTAAAATTTATGCATATATTAGTATATCATAAATAATATTATAATATAAAAACAAAATAATATTATAAATAAAAGATTGATTTTTACTTTGAAAAAAGAATATAAAGTTTCTTTGCTGCTATCGAACTCACACCACGTTGAGTAAGCTCAATCACTGCATCTCTGCTACACATATATGGGAAAATAGGGGTATTCACGATTCAGTGCCAGTTTACACTAGTGTACACCGAGAATAAAAACAACATATAATCAAAAATTCCAACTTTAAAACAAAAATAAGCAGTAACCAAAGAAGGGTAAAGTTTAAAATCAACTACGATATTTTCATTTTGAAAATTATTATATTTTTTATTTCAAAAATGGGTCATTGTTAGTTTAATGTTGTTTTAATTTCAATCTGAAAACAGAAAATTTTTTTATGTTGATAATTTTTGATTTAATAATGCACATTTTTGATGTGAAAATACACATTTTTGTTTTAAAAAATCACATTCTCACATTTCACTCACATTGAAATAATACAAAATAATTTATTATTGTATTGTTTATTAATTATTTAGTTCGTTAATATAAAATAATAAATACTTACCGCCCTATTCTGGCAAATTAACAATTGTTAATCAGTATTTTTTATATTTCTATGTGTTTGTTGTTTTCAAAACAAAATTTGAAGCACAAAAAACAATATTTTTGAATGAAATTGTCAATAACTGAAAAACAGTTGACAATTTTTATCAAAATTAATTATTTTTGAGCTTCAAATTTTGTTTTGAAATCAAAAAATTACAACAAACACATTGAAATATTCAAAATACTGGTTAACAATTTGTTAATTTTCCAGAATTAGGGCTGTTTATCAGGCAGATCAGAACTTAAGTTCAACTACTTGTTAATAGCTCACCCTTCAAGTACTCAAAATTAAATGCCTTTCAGAATTCCACGAGTTTTTCATCATCGTTGGCATCCTGAACTGAGGTGAAGACTGAAATCTCCCGCCTCACCAACCAAAGCCAGCCATTCTTCAAGAAATGTGTTCTCATCACATTATTCCATATTTTCTTTTCAAATTTTAATGTAATAAATACACACACGTTTATTGCACACTCAACGATGCGACGCAATGGATACGGAAAATACAAATATCGTTATTTTTCCTAATCTGTTACAACTTAAAATTAAAAATGCATTTTTGTTTTGAAAATGAACAACTTCAAAATGAAAACGATAAATCAAAAATAAACATGTTTATCAAAAATAAAATTTAAAATATGACTTTTATTTTTTCGATCAAAAATATAAGTTAAAATTTGATTTTTATTTTTTGATCAAAAATAAAAGTAAAAATTTGACTTTGAATTTTAGATAAAAAATAACAGTTAAAATTTAACTTTTATTTTTTCGATCAAAAATATAAGTTAAAATTTGATTTCAATTTTTTTGATCAAAAATAAAAGTTGAAATTTTACTTTTGATTTTCTATCAACAACAGTTTAAATTTGACTTTTATTTTTCCGATCAAAAATAGAGAAATAGATCTATCAAATTTTTGATTCAGTTTGATTTTCAATCTATTTCTTATTAAGTTATTAGTTAAAATTTTCAAAACAATAAAGTACATTTTTTATTCATTCACACCTACATTCGTAACTTTTTTGCACAGTGATAAAAACATTGCGATCGATCTTCATATCGTTTCATTGCATCAGTTAGTTGCTTATCATTGCACATTTTGTTTTCATTTATTTCGCAAACGACTGAAACAGAGAATGCAAGCAGATGATAGAGGAATTAATATATGACTTTAACTTTTGATCGAAAAATAGAAGTAAAATTTTAACTGTTATTTTTGATCGAAAAAATAAAACAATATTTGATCAAAAAAATTAAAGTCAAAATTTTACTTTTATTTTTGTTAAAAAAAATAAAAATTAAACTTTAACTTATATCTTAGATCCAAAAAATAAAAGTTAAATTTAAAATTTTTATTTTTAACCCAAAAAATAAAAGTCAAATTTCAAATTTTTTTATATGATCAAAAAATAAAAGTCAAATTTTAACTTTTATTTTTGATCGAAATAAAATTGGTCAAAAAATAACGATTTTTTATTGACTTTTAAAAAAAAATAGATAAATTAAAATCATTAAAGATTATTATTCCTTAGCTAACAAGCATCACATTGCTACATTCAAATATTGAATGAACTTACTCTTTCAGTTTGATTTTTTTGAAAAGAAATTTTGAAAATAACTGCTATTTTCGGTCCTTGCTTAATTTTTTACAGTAGGTCTTTTCATGATTTTTTTACAATAACTATTTATTTTTCATTGATTTATTAAGTTTAAATCCACATCTATTAAAAATTGCATGATTTGGGAAAAGGGTAGTTTTGTGGGATTTTTTGAATAGCTGCTTTTATTGGCATCACCGAAATGGCAGAGGAACGATCTGCTAAAGCAACATTAAGTTTTGCAAAGTTTTGAGGTCGTTCGTTTTGACACTTCTATCGTAAAGTTTTTACAACGCAGACCAAAGTACGATCAACGGCCGACCGACCTAACGCACTATTGAGTTTTGGGCATAATGGTCGCAATATTGGATCAGTCATTTTCAATATAAAAATTTGAACACCAGACTCGTTGTAAGCGACCCCAAAATGCCCCCAAGTACTGAATTAAAGATGAATTGTAGGGAAATGAAGTAGTTTTTCACTTTCATGGTCGCATATTTATTTGATCCGCAATTTTATATTTTTTGTTTTTGACACCAGATTTGTGATCGTGAATGGCCCCAAGTACCAAATTCCATGTCGATACGAGGTCGTCTTTAGTTTTGGCCACATTTTCCTGCTATGTGCGATGGTTGGAAAAATGAGTCACTCAAAAACAAAAACAAAAAAAAAAAAAACAAAAAGTGCCAAAAATAATATTCAGCAGAACTAATTGAATGACTAATTTTGTTGGTTATCAAGAATACGCCGCGCGGCATGCAACATTATTGCAGTAGACTCAAAGAAATAGAGTTACTTAAACCTAATACACTTGCTGCATAAAATGTCGTCTCAAGTGATGCCAATTTATGTTGTTTTAACGCAGCCTTCATGGCTTGTTTGCGAAAAACAAAATAAAAAAAGCAAAAAATTAAGTACGTTCCATTCAACTCGGAGGCCATTTTTTACTTTGCTGCAGTACTACTGGATTGGTGTTGTCAAATATTCGGCAAAATGTAAAAACCGGTTTCTCGAATAAACCGAAAATGACAATTTTCGAAAATTCTAAACCGGTTTTTCGAATATTTAAATAAATATAGCCGGTTTAAAGTGATAAACCGGTTTTCTACAAAAACATTTGGTAATATAAATATATACTTTTATATTTAATAAAAATTTTTGGGAAAATTATAGGCATCGTATATTTTTTTTGTATAGAAGCTTAGACCATTTAAATAAAGGTTTTATTAAACTTATTTTATAATACATTAAGACAAAAATAATAGTGTTAATATTAAATCCATATATATGAAAAAAAGTTAGCATATTTTAAGTTTTTCTATTAACTGTTTTTATGCTTAAGTTAAGGTAAGGTTAGGTTAAGGTTAGGTTAGGTTAGGCTAGGTTAGGTTAGGTTAGGTAAGGTTAGGTAAGATTAGGTAAGGTTAGGTAAGGTTAGGTAAGGTTAGGTAAGGTTAAGGTTAGGTTAAGGTTGGTAAAATTAGGTTACGGTTAGGTTAAGGTTAGGTTAGGTAAGGTTAGGTTAGGTTAGGTTAGGCTAGACTAGGTTAGGCTAGACTAGGTTAGGTTAGGTTAGGTTAGGTTAGGTTAGGTTAAGGTTAAGGTTAGATTAGGTTAAGGTTAATGTAAGGTTAGGTTAGGGCTAAGTCAAGGTTAGGTTAAGGTTAGGTTTAGGTTTAGGTTTAGGTTTAGGTTAAGGTTAGGTTAAGGTTAGGTCAAGGTTAGGTTAAGGTTAAGGTTTAGGTTAAGGTTAAGGTTCAGGTTAGTGTTAGGTTAAGGTTAAGGGTAAGGTAAGGTAAGGTAAGGTAAGGTAAGGTAAGGTAAGGTAAGGTAAGGTAAGGTAAGGTAAGGTAAGGTAAGGTAAGGTAAGGTAAGGGTAAGGGTAATGGTAATGGTAATGGTAAGGTTAAGGTTAAGGTTAAGGTTAAGGTTAAGGTTAAGGTTAAGGTTAAGGTTAAGGTTAAGGTTAAGGTTAAGGTAAGGTAAAGTAAGGTAAGGTAAGGTAAGGTTTAGGTTAGGATAAGGTTAGCTTAAGGTTAGGTTTAGGTAGAGGCAGTTCTTTAGACGAGCCCACTTAGACCAAATTCTTGGTCCGTTGTGTTACCACTTAGACCAAATTTTTGGTCCGTTGTGTTACCACAGAATGGAAGAAGAGAGTACATGTGATATTAAATCTGAAGCAAGTGTTATGCCTTAACCTCAGTAAAATCAAGTTACTAAGCGTCCCTCTCCACAAACTTTTCCTACCACCACCAACTACAACTTTTCTTCGTAAATTTCTGTGTTTTAAAGGTCCTTTGATTAGAAATATGGAAAAAAGCGTTATAGCGTACGACCGGCTAGGATTCGAATACGGAACCCCTAAACGACAGTCAAGCCTACTGTATAGGTATTACCATGGGAAGTGTTCAAGGGAGATACATGGCCTGACGCCACCAGCTCGTGTGTTTCCCAGGTCCACTCGGGCAGCTGTCCAAGCCCACCCTTTTACCATTGCATCGATGCCCAATAGAACATCGCATTACCGTGATAATTCGTTCTTTAGTCGCACGGTTAAGTTGTGGAATAGTCTCCCTGCGAGCGTGTTTCCTAGCAGTTTTGAGCTGTGCAAGTTTAAAACAAATATTCACCGACACTACTCCATCTATCCATCCTCCAACTAACTATCACTCATCTTCCAAATCAACACAATGCTTACGCATTTATAGGGGGCATCCCCTGAGCGTTGGTTCAGTCTAAAAAAAAAAAAAAAAAAAAAGAGACCTACCACTAGACTATCGAAGCCGACAAATGCTTACATTTACGTATTTTTGTTAGAAAAGTCTGTCCATTCATCGACAATGGTAGAAAAACGACCATTGTTTGCTTTTACTTTAAAAAGTTGAAAGATTTTTTTTCTTTAATAACACTGTGCGGCATGAAAATTTGTACTTAATAATTTCAACGTGTTTCACTTAACTTTAATATGACAAATCCCGGTGACATTCGTTTTGCCGCTTTACCGAAGACTTTAGAGCATAATTTTTTTAAATTACTCTAAATATACATTTATTATCATGTTAATAACTTGTGAACCATTAAGAATTTAAGTTTTGTCTCTTTAGCAAAGTTATTTATATTATTCTGGCCAACAACTTTGTTGATCAAATATATATGAAAAAATCGTTTCCAATTGTCTTTAAACCTTTGACAAGACACATATTTATGTCTTGCTTTCAGCGCTTCAAAGCAATTAATGTTACTCATACTCTATGTTGAGATAATTTTTTTTCGTTGCAAACTATGCTGATTTTAAGCTAGACTTCTTGTAAGACTCACTCTATAAGACCCACTGGAAGCGATTTTTTTCATATTTATTTGTTCAGCAGAAATGTCAGAATTAGAGGAAGGACTTTGCTGAAAAAATCGAAATGAAAATCCTAATGGTTCAAGTGTTATCAACATGAAAATGAGTGCATACCTTGAGTAATTTTTGATGCTAGGCTATATATAAAAAAAAATTTTTTTAAATGTTTAGCAAAGTGGTAAAACTGATGTCATGACTAGATTCCTCCCACCAAAATTAAGTGAAAATGTTGGAATTAACAAATACACAGAAAAAAGGGTACAAAAACCACACAGTGTAATCGTTTATCTTATAAATATTTTTATAAGCTAAAAATTAACAGCAAAAATCAACAAAAAAATTAAAAATTTTAAGTATTTAAATGTTAAATTACCCGGTTATGACAAGAAAAACCCGGTTTTTCGAATAATCCGAAATTGTAAATTAAAAAAAAAACGAAACTGAAAAACCGAAACATCATTAAAAATCCGGTTTCTCAAATAACCGAAACCCGAAACTGAAAAAACCGAAACATTATTAAAAATCCGGTTTCTCGAATAACCGAAACCCGAAACCCGAAACCGGGAATGACAACACTATACTACTGGATGCGTGGTGGAAATATTTAAGAGCTTCCTTTGAGAATACACTCAATTTTTTTTATGCCTACGTTGAATTGGCAACGCAGTGGTGGTCTCCATCATGGTGCTCTTGATTTCCGTCTGTCCGTCAGTGTCGTTGCTAGTTGTCGTTTTGTCCGTCAGTCGGTGGGTGAGCTCTAAATATACTTTATTTACTTTTGCCTTTGCCTTCTCCTTTGCATTTGCCACCTAATGCAATGCAACAGTCAATCTTTCCTTCAGTTGATGTTTGGTGCTCCAAAGAGTTTTAAGCAAATTCGCTGCATGTGCATAGCTCACACGCCCATTGATTCAGTATTTGGGTTGAAGGGCAAGTCGTCTCGCATTTTTTGGCACATACTTAGTTACAGTTGCAGTTTTAAATAATGCTAGAGGATGAGTTGAATTTTTTGTTTTCTATGTGGGCGGAAGCACCACTCCTCTTGTGCTTTAATTGTAATATATTGTGGCGATTCATTAATTTAAAAATTTCGATTGATGCTTCCTTCCGGAATGTTTTGTTCCTTCCTCCTATGACTATATATCATATTTAGAGCATATCTGTCGTTTATTAAATGTTTTTATTTGTTAAGTATTAAATGTTAAATCGTTTATTTATTTATTTTGTTGAAATCAATTTTTGTCTGACATACTTAATAATTTGATGTTTTCTTTATTTTATTTACAGCTTTTTCATATAACAATATACAAAGGTAAGTTTCATTCACCTGTAATAATAGTTATTTTTGTCAGCATACAAATACTCATTAGTTATAGAAAATTGCTTTTTTTTTACTCCTTTTCACTTAAATATGCAAATATTTATGTTCGGAAGATTCGTCTCGCTATTTTTTCACTTTCAGTGAATACATTTTTCTCATGTTGGTGCTGGTGACATAAATAAAAATATTTGCTGTAACTGTTTTCCATATTTCATAATTAAATTTATTTATCTCAATATGTGGTTATTTTCCACATAAGTTAGCATGTCTGAAAGACGTGACATTCATATACACTTGTGAAATAACATGAAAATAATGTTAGTGTTATATTTAGGATTGAAGCCAGGTATTGATAGTTTTACTCGATATCGTATTGATGAGTAAATATCTATACCTCAATTCAGTATTTTTGAAAACTTATCGATTCTTTCTTGGATCGGTTAATTGTCTTCAAGGATTGTGTTTTATGTGATTTTATGCGAAAAATAGTCAGATTATTAGTGTTTAAAAAAACCATAACTTTTTAAGATGCTAATGATGATAATGAGTACCAAAGCTAGTGCTTTTACCAATACCTTCTCGGTTACAAAGTATCGATACTAAAAGTAATTGGTATCAAAAGGTGAAGGAAAGAACATTAAGGTGGTCCTTATTTTTTATTTTTAGATTTTCTAAAATAGGAGAGCCCAATTTTGTGTGAAGTTAGGATAAAAAATTTTTCACAAAAATATGAGCTCGATCGGTTGAAAATAGCACACATTGAAGAGTTTAAGAACGAAATTTGGAGCCACGGGGAACAACCGCGCCCATAATTCCCAATATTTCTCTAAAACATATTTTCACTTTATCGCCTACCCTTTTCACGAAAATTTGCCAGAATAGAGCGAAAAAAAACACAATTATTACAATAAATGTAAAAGGGTTTTTTGATGTTATTAATGTATAACACACGAAGAGACTTCGGTGCAGATATTATTCCCTATGCTCATAGCTTGTCAGTGTTGGCAGGTTAGGGGATTCCCCCTAGATTACAGGTTTTTAACTGTGTTGAGAGATGTTAGGGATAATGAATTTTTAGGGGGTTTTTAAAGGGATTTAATGTTTTATAGGGGATTTTATGTTTTATAGGGGTTTTTTTGTGGTATTTGAAAAATTGACTTTTGGAAATAAAATTTTCTTACTCTTCCTTAAAATGATGCTACAAATTTATGAAAAGAAGATATTTGGCTTCTTGGGTATTTCAGCAACACTTTATAAAAACAGCTGAATTGGCAGCACTTCAAATAAATTACCAATCATTTCCCACTTCATTTCAAACTTGCTTCGCGCTTTACTTGCAATTGATTGATTCCGTGTAAAAACTAAAAACAAAGCAAGTATGGGAAAAACTGTAGACTAAAAATATATGCCCAAAAATATATCAAAAAGTGGGAGACAGAGCGTCCTTTCAAAAGTAACAGCCCGAACAGAACCAAAGCGGATGTCGGTTGTCGGATTTGCCGTGCAACAAAATACATGAAAATTCGCGCGGCCGCCAAAAATGAAACCGCCGTAGAAATGCGCAACGGGAAAACGCCAGAATAGAATCTATTCTAATTTTTCTCTGACAGCTGGCGGATCTCTCTCTTAAGAGAGAGTGTCTTAAATGTTGCTATATTTTTGCTAAAGACGTACGTTCAGTGTTATTTTCTTAGTTTTTATTATGATCTGACATTTTGTATTTGTGTTGTATTTATGTGAATTCAAAGCAAAATATAAAATACTTTGTATCATTCACAAAATGTAATGCAACCGTGATCCGACAACCGCCTCCGCTTCAATTCTGGACGTGTTCGTCGAGAAACATTTCGCCGAGAGAGGCCCGCCACCGGACATCCGCTTTGGTTCTGTTCGGGTTCTAAGACTTAATTTTTAGTTCAATTTCACATTGGACAATTGAGAACTATGAAGCAACTTTCTTCCCCTGTTAAAGACTTTCAACAGCTCAGCCATTTAAATACATAGGCTTGCACTGCAGTTGGACTACTTTTCAGTTTCCCCCTATGCAATTTTTTTATGGGAATTTTAGGGGGATTTAAAATCCAAACTAGGTAGGGCATCCGATTTCGGGACGATTCGGAATTTCCGGGATCCCAGGACTAGTCCCGGGTTTGACAAACCTTAGAAAACGAATTTTTGGAAGAAGTTATATGAAGTTTCAAAGTAGTTATGCACAAAACATTGAGAAGATTTTTAAATACTAAAAAACACAAATGCGATTAAATTTTTGGACAGTATTTATTGCTTATTTCTGAAAAACAAGAATTAATTCTTTTTTAAAAAAATTAATTAACTGAGATCATTCAGAAGGTTCATAAAGTTATTGAAAAAATAAAATAGTATATTAATTTTTGTATTTCCAAGTAGAAATTTTGTGATATTTGGATTATAGATTTTTTTTTAAATTTTTAGGTCACATTTTAGTTTTTTTCTAAGTTAGTATTTTTTTATATTTTGTACAGTTAGTTTAAGAAAGGCTTATCTATCTATCTATATATATAAAAATAGATGTATGTATGTGGGTATGTGGTTATATCACGTATAGACTCCAAAACCGCTGAACCGATCTTTATGAAATTTTCAGGGAAACTAAAGCCACATCTTGAAAGTGTTCCTGTGAGGTTTGGTAACGATTGGACGAGGGTCGCAATATAAATACACCCACTTTTTCGAAATCATGGCAATGCCGGAGTTGTACACATTTTTATAGTGAAACTTGCTGTGCAGATGCTCCAAGAGGCGGTAACTGTATATAAATGTTTTCACGCCCACTTTTACCGCCTACAAATGAATATCTATATATATAAAAAGCAAAACGATGTGTGTCTGTCTGTATGATGTCTTTAGACTCCAATACTACTGAACCGATTGACCTGAATTTTGGCAGTCGATTTGTTTCAGGTACGAGATGGTTGAGGAAAAAAGTTGCCACACCCCCCTTTGACTGCCCCCAAAATCAATAAAAATGTTATATTTCAGTCAGTTTGGGTCGTATAAAGCTAAAATTTTTTAGTTTGTAATTTAGTTTGTACGGTTACTGTCGACAACTGTACTAAAAATGGGTTTCCACGCCCCCTTTTATCGCCCAAAAATTAATGAAAATGCTTTATTTCAAACGGTTTTGGTCGTTTGGACTTAAATTTGGTGATTTAGTTTGCATGGTTACTGTCGGTAACTGCACTAAAAGTGTGTGTCCACGCCCCCTTTTACCGCCCACAAACCAATGAAAATGCTTTTTTATACGGTTTTGGTCGCATAAGACTTAAATTTGGTAATTTGGTTTGTGTGGTTACTGACAGTAACTGTACAAAACATTGGTTTCCACGCCCCCTTTTTCCGCCCAAAAATCAGTGAAAATGCTATATTTGAAGCAATTTTGGCCGTATAAAACTAACATTTGATAGTTAAGTTTGTATGGTTACTTACGAAAACTGCACTAAAAATGGGCGTTATCGCCATATAGCCACATCCACTTTTTGAGAAATCATTAAAATTTACTACTGGGTCGATTGAGCTAAAATGTTGGCTTAGTTTGTATGTATGGTTACTGTCAGCAACTGTGCTACAATTTTTTTCCACGCCCCCCTTTTACCGCCCACAAACCAATGAAAATGTTTTATATTAATGGTTTGGGTCGTATTAGATAAAAATTTTGTAATTTAGTTCAGTTGATTACTCTCGGCAAGTGCACTTAAAATGGGCCTGTCCCACTTTAGTTAAACTCACTTTTCGGGGGTCAGCGTGGAGTGAAGCAAAGTTCGCCAGGCTGAAGCTAAATTGAGCTGGAATTTTGGCAGTCGATTTGTTTTGAGTACGAGATGGTTTAAGGAAATAATTTTGTCGCACCCCTTTTTACCGCTTACAAAACAACAAAACTGCTATATTTTGCACGGGTTTGATCGTATTAAACTAAAATTTTGCAATTTAGTTCATGTGGTTACTTTCGGCAGCTATACTGAAAATGGTGAATATATTTGGCATTTCTTGACATTTTCGCATATGGCACTAAGGCGGTCTGTGCCAGAACAACATATGCCGGGGAATACTAGTATATTTATATTTTTCACGTCATATTTTGTTTAACTACTCTGTAGGAAAATCAACTAATTTAAAAGTAGTTGAAAAATAAGTTTTTTCTCAACCACAACTAGTTGAAATTCTGACTTTTTTCCATAGATCGAACTAACATATTTTGTATGGTGATGTCCTCTAAATAAGTCAATTGACTTTCGTCTGCATATGTTTTCAACTACTTGTTAAATAAGTTGAATTTAAATTATTTTTTTAACTACTTTAAAATAGTTCAATTAAAAACCGCATATATTTTCAACTACTTGTTAAATTAGTTAAATTTAAAATCTTTTTTAATTACTTCAGAATAAATCAATTGAACACTGGTTAATATTCCACTTACTGAAGATGAAGCATAAAAATTTTAAATTTTTTACATCAAAGAGATCATTTATTTTATTGTTTTGAAAAAAAAAATACATAAATTCATATTAGTGAAAGCCTAAAGTTAATAATATTTGATGAAATAGCATGGTTTAATATATATAAACTTGTAATCTAATAAAAATTTGCAATAAAAACATTTCAAAATCAGAGTAGTCACCGCCTTAATATAATTCAAAGTAGTTTTTAAGCCACTTGTTTTGAAGTAGTTTTTTAATTACTTCATATCTAAGGCAATAAAAACTATTACAAATTGAAGTGGGTGCAGTCTTAATATAATTCAAATTAGTTCATAAACTAGTTTATTTTAAATTAGTTTTTTAATTAGTTCTTTTTAAAAACAAGTTAGTTTGTTCCTATAGGGTAGTTAAAAAAAAATTATTTTAGTATTAACAAAATTACATTTCAGTATTTCTAAGGAAGTATCATTTTATTTTTTTATTTATTTTTTTTTTTAAATTTTTAAATCACATTCAGGTTTTTCTTAGGTAGCATCATTGAATTTATTGTACATGTTCTTAAAATTTAGAAAAAATAATTGAATAGTATAATAATTTTAGTATATCTAAGTAAGAATTTTGTGATATTTTGTACTGCTTGTTTAAGAATTTTTTTTTTTTTTTTAAATTTTTAAGGTCACATTTCGGTATTTCTAAGGTAATATCACGTGATTTTATTGACAGCTGGTTAAAAAAGATTTTTATTCTTGTATTTTTAAAATGATATTTCAGTATTTCTTAGGAAGTATCATGTGTTTAATACATTAGGGCCTTGCCAATAGTCAATTTTGCGCCAACTCTAAATTGAGTGTGAGCTTTTCTGACATTATTTCCATAGAATTTGTTGTCAAAAAGCTTACACTAAATTTACAGCCCTATTCTGGCAAAGTAACAATTGTTACCCAGTATCTTTAATATTTATATGTCTTTGTTTTAATTTTTGTTTTCAAAACAAAAGTTGAAGGTCAAAAACAAAATTTGTTTTATGAAATTGTCACTATCTGAAAGGCAGGTGACAATTTTTATCAAAATTTATTATTTTTGAGCTTCAAATTTTGTTTGAAATCAAAAAATTACAACATAGAAATATTAAAAATACTGGGTAACAATTGTTACTTTGCCAGAATAGGACCATTAGAGACGACATTAAAATGACTATTGGTCAAGAACATGGTTTTATTTTGTACAGACAGTTTTAGAAAGGTTTTTATTTTAAAATATTTTAAAAACACATACATTTTTTCTTAGGTAGTATTCATGAATTTTTTTGTAGGAATATGTTAGAATTTTTTTTGTAGAGGCAATCCCGGAATCCCGAAAATCTCGGGAGTGTATGCCTTGCAATCCCGGAACTGTCGGGACTAAGAAAAATCTGGGATCCCGGGATCCCGGGATTGGATGCCCTAAATCTAGGGGTAAATGGTTAAAAGTACCTGACAGCACTGTAGCTTGTGCACAATTGTTCTCTTCTGAGTGGCAATGGAAAGTGGTGTAGGAGAAAAACATTGTGTGCCTTCGTTTTGAAAAGGAAGATTTTGTGGAAATTTCTTTTGTTCGGGCAAAGTCTGGAGAATCATTAAAATTTTTAATAATAGTTTCTAATTTTAAGTCCTAAGTAAGAAGGAGAGTACAGCTTTTGAATTAAATGCTATACAGTTCAAATGCAACTTTTTACTTCCATTGTTATATTTGAAGGTTTAGTGTGAAATAAAAAGTAAAAAATAATGGACCTTTTCAGTTCTTCACAGGACCGAGCTTCTCATGATTCTTACGCAAAGCTACTTATGAAAAACCTGTAATATAAAATTTAAAAGACATCTCAAATAACATCCGAGTGTGAGGAAAGGTGAAAATATTTAAAAAATCCATTGAATAATTTTATTAGAACTCAATTGTTATTTTTATTTTTAACCCATTAACCGCGGCTCCCAAACGCTTCGTACGATTTTTTTAAAATTTCATGTGCTTTCATATATTGATCACATGAACTACCACATCAAATTTCAACTTTGTATCTTTCACCGTAGTCGAGATATAAGATATAAAAATACCCAACCGTCGTTAATGTGTTCTAAATGGGCACAAATTCCTTCTGCAACGTCATCACAGTTTTATATCAGGAATTTTCTATCAATAGTAGGTATAGTTGGTAAATTGGCTAAGAGAGCTTTTACATTTTTTTTTAATATTTAAAATTTTTTTTAAATGATTTAAAAACACATATTTTTCTGATTTTTAATGTTAATCACTTTTGACTTTGAAAATCTAGTAGGCAACGTAAAAATTTTTGACACACTCCAAAAGCAATTTATGGCTCTATGTTTTCTTAAATTTAACACTTAGCTGTTACCACTCCTGAGATATGATCAATTCTGCAGAAGAATTTTCGTAGGTAAAAAAATACCCAACCGCGGTTAATGGGTTAATGATCAGTTCTTTACTTTGTTGACTTGTCACACATTTTTGTTACACATCCGCTGTTCATATTCATAAATATGGAGAAAAAGCATTAACTGTCAACATTGTCTGATGGTTACGCAAAGTTACGCAGCATAATTCTTTATTCGTTTTTTATCATTGTAAAATGTTCATTCATGATGTCCAAAAGTGGTGCTTCCGCTTTTCGCAACACTAGTAAGCAAATTGAATTAACACAGACAGAGAAAAAGCAAAAAGCAAAAAGACAAAAGAGCAGACAACAACAAAAAAACATGGATTCTTGTTTGTCTTAATGTTTGAGTATAAGTGATAGATTCAATATTGCTTGTAAAAATTTTTGGTTACTTTCTACAAACGGCAAATGTGTATGAAAAAGAACACAGCTGTAAAGAGAAGAACAGCAGTTTATGAAGGTTATCTTGGACTAAGAACATTGATGCCACCTCTTTAGATACAATTAAACTTCTCTGAGAATGGATAAAACCTAAAAAAACATGTTTTCATGTTTGGACATGAAAATCACAAAATCCGACAGATGATACGACGAATTTTTTGATTGTTTTTGTTTGCGTCTAAATTGCAGCAAAAAAAATTAAATTTATAAGAATATTCCCAAACATTCTAGGATTTAAACTCATAACCTTTAACTCCTGAAATGGATGTTCTATCCTCTTAGCCACGTAAGCATGTTAGACAGAGTTGTTGATTGACTATCAGTTTTTCTTCCCTTGTCTAATGGCTTTGGAGACGCCTTGCTAAATATCAACGAATCTGCTCAAAAATGGCAGTGCCAAGATGGGGTTGTGTCTTGGCTGTAGTAATATTAAGTGCATTAAACTCAAAGTTCAAAGGGCACTACGTTATGAATATGTTCCAATTTTTTTTTTTAAGAGCTGTTTTGCAAAGAAATAACAAAATCTTTTCTAGGACCAGTGTAATACTTTCTCTCTTTTAAATCAATTTTTTTTATATTTAATAACTGAGTAATAATTTGATCTCAAATGAGTTTACAAGTTAGTTGCAAGTGAGTTTAAAATGTGATAAATAAATATGACACAATAATAATAAATTTAATAATACAGACCTAGTATCAGAGCTGTAAAGTATTTTTCTAGTCATTTGAATGCTTTTCACAAAAAATGCAATTCACAAAGAATGCAATTCATAAAGAATTTCAGAATTTTCAATTATTTTTTTTATTCATTATTAATTTTTTATTTATTATTCATTATTTATTTTTTATTCATTATTTATTTGTTTTGTTATTCATTAATTTTTATTTATAGCTTAGTACTAAAATGAATAAAATATTAATATTGTATAAAAAAATTAATAATCAATAACAAATGAATAATGAATAATGAATAAAAAATTAATAACGAATAAAAAATTAATAATGAATAAAAAAGAATAATTGAAAATGCTATTATTCTTTGTGAATTGCATTCTTTGTGAATAGCATTCAAATGAATAAAAAAAATTGACTGTACTGTATAATATAACACTGCTTTACAGCCAGAATGTACAATGAATGCACATATATCTATTTCTAATGTAAAATTGACCGGAGGTACCGAGAATGTCATTATTTTTTTTTCTGTCACTCCGTTTTTGAGATATTGCCCACTGTAGTATTTTTAAAAAAAAGTTAGTTCCACTTATTAGCATATATCTTTAGAGCCAATAACAAAAATCAAACAAATAAGATATCAAATTAAAGCCAATAAAATTTCCTACAAAGAATGCTCACATTATTTTTTAATTCAACTTTAGTTTCGCCGAAATAAATAAAAATTTTTAGGATTTTTCGTGTTTTCCAGAAAAATTTAAAAAAAACAAAACTTTTTGAAAATTTGGTTAATAAATCAAAATACTTTGTTAATTTTGATATTTTTTGATTAAAGCCTGTACTCTTCCGAAAAAAATAAGATATTGTTGAAGAAAATCTGTTGAGAAAACGAAAAGTTGTGTTTAATTGAACGAAAGCACCCAAATTGAGTGATTGTCTATTTATGCATTTCGCCTGATGTATTGTCATATATGTAAATAGATAACATGTAAATAGTAAGGGGTGTTGTAGGTAGAATTTTTTTAAAATTTTTATTGTTCATTAGGCATTAGTGTCAAATTAGGTGTTTTGAGAAAGAACACAAAAGATGCAAACAAACATGCTACAATAAAATCAGGTAGGCTCACGACTGAGAGTGCGACCGCCGGGACGGAATACATTAGTTTGAATGGTGCAATAAAATCAGGTAGGCTCATTACTAAGAGAGCAAACGCTAATACTGTCAAAACGATAAGGAATACATTTGTTTGCATGCTACAATAAAACCAGGTAGGATCACTACTGAGAGCGCGACCGCTTTAAGCGTCAAAGCGAAACGTCTGATTTTTAGACTAATGGCTATGAGATATGCTTCTTGAGACACAGTCAAGGCCCAACCAAAATAGACGAAACGAGACGATAGCATTTTGACGAACGTCTGCTCTCGTTACGGATGTTTACGAATTTAACCCAAAATGAAGCGATTTGCTCAACTCGTCTGAAATAGCTGATCAGTAGGCAATCGAGTATTATTTATTTATTTATATTGTGCATTTTGTAATTTTTTATAAAGATTTGTGAAAAATCGCGAAATTGAAACAAATTGAAAATAAAATAAAAACGCACTCTGCACAGCTGTTGCTGGCGAGTTGCTACGCTAGCAGTTCGGTTCTTACGGAATAATACGTCTTGTCAAACTGTTTCGTTTAGTTTCGTCCAGTTACATTTGCTCATTTTGGGTAACAGCATTAATATGCATTTACCCGAACACTTACGTTTTTACTCGTTACTGAGCAAACGTCTATTTTGGTTGGGCCATCAGTCGTGACCCTACCTGTTTTTACTGTAGCAAGAAAATTCTAGTATTCTAGCAAAAACGTGGCAAACAAAAGAAGCTAAAAATTCGTAACGAAAGAAAGAAAATAATAAAAGTTAAAATAAACTATAAAATAAAATGAGTAAAAGATTGCGAGAATTCCAGTGTAAGAACGATCCAAATATTTTCTGCTACGTGTGCGGTCGATTTACTTTTGAAAAAGATCGACTGAATTTTACGAATTTACTGCAAAATTCATATCTTCATTATTTTGGTATTGCGGCTGAGAATATTGGTGAACCATGGACGGCAAGTATTTTGTGTCAATGGTGCAAAATAATATTGTCTGAATGGAGCTCGGGCAAAAAGCGATACATGAAATTTGATGTTCCGATGATATGAAGACGACCGTTTTGTCATCTAAGCGATTGCTATTTTTGTCTGGCCAAAACTACTGGCGTTGGAAGACACAAACGAGTGATATACGCCACTGTCAAGACCGTTTCATTGCCAGTTCTTCATTCTGATGATGTTCCATATCCTACTTGTCACGATTCAACACGTGAAAATAATCGCAAATCCTTCGATTCAGTGGAGTCGGGAGGACATACTACAGACGTCGTGAAAAACCATTTTCCAGACACTTTACTAAGAAAGAAAATGCCTGCTATTGCGAAGACATTTCTGGTTTATTTAGTACCTTAGGCCAGCTGTACGATCCCAAAGAGTGGCGCTTGTTTATCGATAGCAGCAAACTGATCTTGAAGGCTGATAGCACATGTAGTAAATACAAAAGAAACGTATGAAACAATGGCGAAGTTATTAACATGTATTAAATATGAAGAACACGGCTGGAAAATATGTTCTGTTAGTCCCATGTTACGATGGCGGTCATGGGCTCATCATGGTCATGCATTGTTGTTGTTTCAATGTAAATTAAAAATTTGCGAGCGAGAGCAAGAGAGTAAATTTTCACCACCACGGCCACCAAATGATTCGACAAAAATATGAAATCATGGGATCAAAACAGTGTTGCGTTGTGAAATTATTCACAACATTTGTGTTTAGGCACGAAAATAGTACACTTTTAGTACGAAACGTATGAAAGCAGTAATGAAACATGCTTAATAGCAACACTCATCGGTTGAAAAAAATACTAAAAGTAGCAAAAAGTGTACTAGTGCTTAGGCATCATATGACCACCAGCATAACATACTTTCGTCACACAGCTCATCAAACGAAAAAAGAGAGTAAAAATTGTCATGACCAGGGATCATATGACGACCACCGTAACAACACCCTTATGAAAGTCGTTGTCTGCTATGTGGTTTACAGAGTGGCTACACAAAATTCTGCTCTTTTCTCTGCAAGTGGGACAGTTAAGCACGTGAACACCACTACTACAAAAAGGATTGGCCAGATAGAATTGAATCTATAGAGCCCGAACCGAACCAAAAGTCGTAACGACTTGTGATGTCGAACACACAACAGAACACATGCAAGTTAACGAAGCCGTCCAAAATGAAATCGCTGAGCAAGAGTCGTAGCGACTTATCGCTAGAGTAAAATTGAATAGAATCTGTTCAATTCAGGGTTCAATTCAGATTCAATTCAGGGAATCTGCAGGGTTGTAAAATTGAATGGAATCTGTTCAATTTTTCTCTAAGGACGGGCGATTTCCTCTCTGAGTACAATTAGTGGTGCCATATTTTGCAAACAATTAAGTATGTTCAAAGACAATTTCATAGTTTTTGCTGTTCTCACGTTTCTTTTTTGTTTCTGTTTCACTTACACAACAACGAAAACATGGCTGCTAACAAAACTATGCTATATAAAAGCAACCCTGCATCGTCAGTCGCAATCGCTTTCATTCTGGACGGGTTCTGTGTGTCTGGCGACCAGAGATGATCGCCGGTAGTAACGACTTTTGATTCTGTTCGGGCTCATAGTTGGAGAGAGCAATATCTAAAATGTTCCACTTGTCAAAAAGGAAAACATAATTCTCCCACCGCTACACATTAGAGCCTGAACAGAATCAAAAGTCGTTACGACCGGCGATCCGCTCTGGTCGCCAGCTACACAAAAACCGTCCAGAATGAAAGCGATTGCGACTGACGATGCAGGGTTGCTTTTATATAGCATAGTTTTGTTAGCAGCCATGTTTTTGTTGTTGTGTAAGTGAAACAGAAACAAAAAAGAAACGTTAGAACATAGCAAAAACTATGAAATTATCTTTGAACATACCCAAATGTTTGCTAAATATGGCAGCACTAATTGTTCTCAGAGAGGAAATCGTCGGTCGTTTGAGAAAAAATAGAAAAGATTCTATTCAATTTTACTCTAGCGATAAGTCGCTACGACTCTTGCTCAGCGATTTCATTTTGGATGACTTCGTCAACTTGCATGTGTTTTGTTGTGTGTCCGACATCACAAGTCGTTTCGACTTTTGGGTCTGTTCGGGCTGTTAAACTTGGTCTTATGAAAAATTTTGTAAAGGCGTTAGACAAAGAAGGCAAAGGATTCACATATTTGAAAACCGTTTTCCCAAATCTTTCTGATGCCAAAATAAAAAAAGGTGTCTTCGTTGGACCGTAAATAAAAAAAGGTGTTGAACGATCTTCAATTCGCAGAATTATTGTCACCAGTTGAGGCAGCAGCGTGAGATTCTTTTAGAATGATTGTTTCTAGCTTCCTCGGCAACAATAAAAGTGAATCTTATGAGAAAATAGTAAACGATTTGCTCAGGAACTATAAAAAATGGGAGTAAATATGTCCTTAAAAATTTGCTTTCTGCACTACCATTTGAATTTCATTCTGAAGAACCTCGGCGACAAGAGTGATGAACATGGGGAAAGATTTCACCAGCAGATGAAGTCAATTGAGAATCGGTACCAAGGATTTTGAGACGAAAGAATGATGGCGACTCACGGTTGCCACCTCAAATTCCCACGAAAAACCTTTTTCCCACAGTAGCAAAAATTAATAACCACGAAAATTCCCATGGTATAAAATTAAAAAAAAAATCCCATCGTAATTAAAAAAAACCACAAAAAATCTCACGGACATTTAAAATAACCACGAAAATCCCACGCAAATAAAAAAACCACGAAAAATCCCATTTGTATTTAAAAAAAAAACCACGATAAATCCCATTTGTATTAAAAAAATCCACAAAAAAATCTCTCTTCTATTAAAAATTACCACAGTAAATAATACAGACAACAAATTGTCAGAAATGAAAAAAAAAATTAAAAAGAACAACTAGCATATTTCGTCGTTTGTGTTTTAATAAGTCTTTTAGTAATATTATTTAATAAAAAATATTTTTTTAATCCACCTTAGACCTCTATAACGTTTACAAAAAGAGTTCCAAATTACTTTTTAGTCTTTAAAAAGAAAAACACAATCACAAAATTATTATCTTTTTGGCAATTATTGGTCAGCACGCACGCACCGCATCAAAAACAAAATTCTATTCGACTGAAAATTCGATGAACAACGAACATTTCGACAGAGTGTGACGTTCGATGCTCGTTGTTCGATAACCAGCGAAGACTACGTCGAAAGCAACTCATAATAAGGGCCAATCACAAATCAATTTTAAGATATACTAATTTTGTATATTGATAAAAAAAGAGAAAAAATTCACTGAAAAATATTTTCCCAATGCATGGAATTATGTCAAGAGTGAAAGACCTTCCCACCAAACCGAAGTAACCAAAGTCTTAACGAACTCGTTGCGAAAATCATAGATGGGTTGAGACGATTTTTACAATGAACAAAATATGAAAAATATACACTTTTATGTATATATATATTTATACATATTTTAACTAAAAAATAAAAAAAAAATCCTCTTAAACAAAAAAAATCCCACAAAACAAAAAAATCCCACGTGAATAAAAAAACCACACTCAATTAAAAAATCCCATGGGAATTCCCATTTCCCACGGCAATTAAAAATAACCACAAATGGGATTTTTCCCACAAAGGTGGCAACCGTGTGGCGACTATTGTTGTTGTCTCTGATGAGAAACCGATCTGGAATTGTATAAACTACAAAACAAGAATGTGTATCATTTTGAATACAATGTAGTCACTGTAGACAAAAAATGTAAATCATTAAAAGAACAATAAAAGCAAACAAAAAATATATATATACAATGTAAATAATGTTAGAAACAATGTAAATGATGAAAAGAAAATAAGAAAAATAAAAATAAAAAACATTATATTACAACAACCTTTACGTGTTATTTATTTATGTGGCAATAAAATAAGACTAAATGCATAAATAGAAAATCACTTAATTTGGGTACTTTCGTTCAATTAAACACAATTTTTCTTTTTCTCAATAGATTTTCTTCAACAATATCTTATTTTTCTCGGAAAAGTATAGGCTTTTACCAAAAAATATCAAAATCAACCAAATATTTTAATTTATCAACTAAGTTTGCAATCAGTTTTGTTTTTTTTTTTTTGTAAATTTTTCTGAAAAACATGAAAAATCCCCAAAAAATTAATTGCTTTCGCCGAAACTAAAAGTTGAATCCAAAAATAGTTTGGGCATTGTTTGTAGGAAATTTTATTAGCTTTAATTTGATATATTATTTGTTTGATTTTTGTTCTTGGTTCTAAAGGTATATGCTATTAAGTGAAACAAACTTTTTTTGTAAAAAAAACTACAGTGGGCAATATCTCGAAAACGGAGTGACAGAAAAAAAATAATGACATTTTTGGAATCAACGAGCGATTTTACATTAGAAATGGATAGTGGCATTCATTGTACAAACAATTTTTCGTTATTTGTAAACCAGTGTAATTAAAGAAAACTAAAACGAGTTCAACTGTTTAACAAATCTTGATTGTAATTATTTATTGAAAAGAAAGTTATTCTGCTTGCAGCTGCTTCTAGAAATCAACTAACTCTATATCTTTTAAATTGAGATTAACTGAGCTGTCAAGCAAAGGTTTTTAACAGATCTTAAGTATAAAAAGAATTATGTATGTATTTACATAAACCACAAATAAATAACAGTTGCAATTATAACTGTGACAACATTCGATTGTAAACATAAATTAAAGTAGAATATTGATAATCTCAGTAAAGCAAAACAATTCATTTACAGGGTCATTATAACTCTGTTCAATTCATTATTCATTTTTTAAATGAATAATGAATATGAATATAGAACTTAAATGAATAAAAAATTAATAATGAATAACAAATGAATAATGAATAAAAAAAAGAATAATTGAAAATTCTGAAATTCTTTGTGAATTGCATTCATTGTGAATAGCATTCAAATGAATAAAATAATTCATTTATGATTCTGAATAATGAAAATGAATAAATGAAATGAATAATTAATCATTTTTTTAAACATGAATGAGAATTAAAAATTTTATTTATAAATCAATTTCGCATTTATTGAATGCATTCTTATTTCGTTATTCACTGATTCACTGTTTTGTGAATAAAATCAAAATGAATGCATTCTTTCACAGCTCTGCATAGTATCATAAAAGTATGGTAATGCTTCTTAAATTTATGTTGAATCCTTAACCTTTTTCCGCCGACACATAAAACTAACTACACAAAAGTGTTGAAACTCCACCCAGAGGCCCTAAATGCGAAAAAGGGTCGTTTTGAAAAATTTGTTTGTCTGTACAGATGTAGACAGGACCACGTTTTTAACATTTTTACATCAAGTAATAAACCAAAGAATGTCTCAATTCGCCCCTTTTTAAATATTTTTAGAGGGAAGAAAAAAATAAAAAATGCATCTGCGTTACCTCTATAAAAAACCGAAAAATAAGTAAGTCTTGCCAAACTAAAAGTAATGTATTCTATCAAAAGTCTAAACTAAGATCCATCCCCAGCCCATCTGGATAAATATTCAAGGACACTGGTCGACCAAACCAACCACTTGGCGAAAATCGATAAAGAGATATTTTTCATTCAGCTTGTTAAAAACTGTGTTTTTTATCCCAAAAAAACAATTTAAATTGTTACCAGGCTAAAAGCGGCCATACTGGGATTTGAACTCGGGAACGCTGGGTGGTTGTTAAGTGCGTTACCAAATTTTTCGCTTTTAGATCTAAATTTAATGTACCAACCTTTTCAGATCCGAAATTGACATTCCATTAGTCAAAATTGTTTTGTTTTTTTACCAAAATTGCTCATTAAATAGTTATTTATGAGTTTAAATTTGAAAAAAAAACCAAACATTATATCAATCAATAATTTCTTAAGATTTGCTGTCCCACTTTTCCATCATTCAAACCACTACTCTTTGGTTGCCGTTCCGAAAGCTTTCAATCAGTCGTTTATAATTTTTTCATTTTATTTTTCATATGATATTTTATCTATCGCTGGTATCTGATTATGGTATCATATTTTCTGTATTGAGCACCAGCAGTGTTTCAATTTATCATAACAGTGTAGTTTGCTGAAATGATAACACTTAATTTAAAAAGTTGTATATCTGTACCTATCTCTAAATGGTTTTGTGCATTGTGTTTATGTGTATTGTAATTTATAAAAACTTCATTTGAAAATTTATGTATAAATTTTATTGATTTGATTCATTGTTTTTATATTCATCGAGGAAGTTTTTGGTTTTGTTTATTTGTCCTGGTTTAATTTATTTATAAAGAATGATGTCAACCAATTTGCTTTAATTTATTTCAATAAATTTATGTGGCATAAAAATGCGTCAAAGATGCATTTATTAATCGAACGATAAAAGAAAAAAACATATGAGAAATACTGATGTTTTTTAATAGCGGATTATTACATTCAAAACTTTGCGCTTGCAGTATATTTTCTTAAAGGAGGTTTTGGACAAACAAATTTTTGAAAATTAATTTTTTTTAATTGAATGTTGTTGCAAAACTATTCAAGAATATGTAAAAAAATGTCAAATCAATACTGCTTATAATACATACAGATTCTACAGCACTTCAAACCCGGTGCGCCGGAGTAACTTTAACGCGTTTTCTCGAAACATACTTTTTCAAAACGATCCAAAATAATCGACCGATTTCAATATTTAATTTTTTTTAAATAGTAATATTTTTTGTAATAATTTGTCTATTTCTTACACGCAACAACATGGTTAAAAGTAACGTAAATTTTTTCATTTTCTATTTTACGCTTCATAATTTTCTTAATTGTCCATATTTCCATTCCATTTTGGTAAATGAAGAATATTCAAGGGTCTACTTTTGAATAAATTTTTTTTCAGACGATCTGGAGCCAATCTATGATGTGGCCCGATTTTCACCTTTTTTAAGCACACCAACTTCAGCGCCATCTTTATATATAAAAACTATATGTTACAAAAAAAAATTTTTTTATTTAAAGTTATGATGTAAAATTAACATGTAAATTACATTTTTTGTCTATCTATAGTAATAAAACTCATTTTCTGTTTGTTTGTTTGTTTAGCCTTTATACAAATCTAAACGGCTCAACGGATTTTGCTCAAACTAGGTATACATATTAAGTGCATCCCAACTTAAAATTTTACATACTTAGTTTTTGCCACGCCCACTCTGAAATTTTTCAACTAACGGTAATTTTTTTATTATAAAACTTTTTACCATCGGAGATTTTTGTGTATTTAATTTTGAAAAATTTCTGTTATTTTGACATCAAAAACACCCACATATCTTCAAAATTAGAGAAATTTTCAGTACAACGACTTTTTCATAAAACATCGTTGCCTAAGAATGAAAAAAAAAACGACATGAAAATAAAAGTTTGGTCTTTCGATGCAAATATCTCCGCTGTCCATTAATATATTTCATTCAAATTTTTTTTGTTCAAAAGTTCAATAAAATCACTTCACAAAAATAGGTTGAACTGTACCATTAAGTCAGTGTATATATGTTTTATGATTATGTCAAAAAAGGTAAAAAAATATTGACTTTTTACTCAAAAACTGACTCAAAAATTGTTGTTGTTGTAAAAATTAAATCAATTAAAAATTGCACAGCTGCCTACCTTTCATATGACATAGCATTTATTTGCAAAAATTCTTCCAGATAAGCGCAAAAATTATTTTACTGTTTTTGTCATCAAAACAACAAGGGCCCTTTGATTTTTTTCGCGAAATTAATTTTTTCCAAAATGTTTTTTTTATATTTCTTACAAAAAAGTCAAGTCTCAAAAATAATTTATGTGAAAAAATTACCCCAATATCTCTTTCCAATCAAAAGATATGGCTAAAAATCTATTTTTTTCATACCAGACTATTAATAAAACTTAGTTTTGTGTTAAAATTCCCTATGTAGTTTGAACATCTCCATTTATCTCTAAGAATGCAGTTGTGTGTCTAGAGTAATTATGAACATTTTGGATTATATAAAATCTTTCTTATAGTAATCTACTTATTTTTATCTAATAAGCATGTGGTTTTTTCGTCATAACTCCCAAACCATACATCCTACAAGGACGATTTATGCACCAAATTGCTTCCAATACATATATACACAAAACTGCATTTTTAGAAAAAAAAAATTTCAAGAATCTCAGTTAAAATTTTTTTAAAATTGTATGTTAATGTTAATTTCATATGTCCTTTTTTGTCAGTTTTTATTTTTTTATTTTTTTCTAAAATCCAAACTACATATCAGATAAGGACGATCCATACATTAAAATGATCATGATGACATTGTCAAAATGCATTTTGCTCTATCTCTTGTAGTTTAGGAGTTGTAGAACACTTTTTGGAGTGTTAGTTGGCCAAAACATGTGGTTTTTCGTCATTACTCCCAAACCATACATCTTACAAGGACGATTTATGCACCAAATTGTTTCTAATACATATATACACATGACTGCATTTTTAGAAAAAAAAATTCTTTCAAGAATCTCAGTTAAAATTTTTTCTGCGTCATTTTTTGTGATTTTTTTGGTTTTTTAGCCATAACTCCTAAACCATACATCATAAAAGGACGATTTATGCATCAAAATGTTCGTTAAGCTACTGTCCACAAGACTGTATCCTTGGAAGAATTTAAAAAAATTAGATTTAATTTTAATTTCATATGTCCTTTTTTGTCAATTTTTTTTTTTTTTTTTCCTAAAATATAAACTACATATCAGATAAGGACGATCCATGCATTTAAATGAGCGCCAGGTCTTCGACCTTAAAGAACGCTAGTTCTTTGTCGAAATGCATTTTGCTCTATCTCTTGTAGTTTAGGAGTAGTAGAACACTTTTTGTAGTAGTAGTAGGCCAAAAACTGTTTTTTCGTCATAACTCCCAAACCATACATCCAACAAGGACGATTTATGCACCAAATTGTTTCACATATACACAAGACTGCATTTTTAGAATGGGGATCCTGGGATCCCGAACGATTTAAGCCTCTTTAAATCCCGGGATTTTTAAATTACAAATTTCTATTAAAAATATTCATGTAAATGCAAACATTTCCTTTTTAAGTTGATATGAATATAGAATTAGAAAAACCTTTTATTGAAGCTGAAAAAGATTGTTAGGACGATGAATGGGAATCACTGGTGCAAAGACTTTGCAAAGTTGTAGAAGAATTGCAACATCGGGAAGTAAGCTATGTATTTAAAAATTGTCAGATATTCTGACTTAGGAAATAATTTTTTTTTTTGTGGTGAAGGCGATCGTGATCGAAACTAACAAATGGCTTACGATTATCGTACAACTATTTCTTCAACTATAATCAGAACTGTGCTTCTCATGAGGGAGTTATATTTGTAATAAAATCCGAACAAAACTCTCCAATAAAAAATAAAACACGTTGATCAGCTTAATGAGTACTTTAAAAATAATTAAAACAAACAATTTATTTTCAAGAGTCAAATCCAAAATTAATTTGTCTTAGAAAATCATGAAGACGGTGTACAAAAAAGGCGGTATACAGACGGCGGTTCTGTATTCTATTTTTTATATTTTTATATTTTTTGTATTCTATTTTTTAAACTAAGAACAAAATATTTTTTGAGGTAATATTCCTATCATTTAGGTCCTTAAAAGATGAAAAAACATACCTTTGATTATAACCTGCGATACTTACGTTTTGTAAGCTTGTACCAAGAAACAATTGTTTTGCTCCTGGTCGGTAAAAAGTCTTTTTTTTTTAATCCTTTTAAGGTTTTTCAACTCTTTAGATCTTTGTTTCTTAAACCCTATTAATATTCTTATCATTAAAGCCAAAAAAGGTAAAAAAAATATAAATTTGATTTTTTTCCGGTTCATTTTTTCTTATAAAATAGGCCGACATTTTTTTTTTTTGCTTTTCCTCGGCACAAAACCGAAAATCCAACCGACTTTAATGTCAAATATCTCTCTAAATTAATTTTTATCATGTTGGTGCATCTTTTTTTTTTATAGAACCAAACAATTTGATTTAAACAAAAGCTTTGTAAAATAAATACATATAAAAATGACTTTCTGATGTGTCCAATATATTGGGCAAATCCACTCAAAGGGTTAAATAAATACAATTTCCTAGTCATTCATATTATTTAAGTTTTGCGTGTTTAACAATACAGGTATTCAAAATTGTGTGGTATAGTTGTATTTGTTGTATTGCCATAGTTGAAAATCACAATTATGAGCACCCTTTAAAACAGAATTTGTGGTTGGGAACCTCCCACTATAGCTTTTTGTTACTATGCAAAGAAATTAACTACACAATTTGATATATTTTATCAAATAACGTGGATTTTTTATGGCATAAAAAAGTTTAACTTGCATTTTGTGCTTCTTCCATTTTTGCAATTAGAAAATAACTTGTAACCGATCAGTTGTTTATGGAACCTTAAAAATCACGTTCGTTAAACATATCATTGGGCTACTTAAAATGACCACACTTTTGGTTTTTAGAGATTTCATGTAAAACAACAAAAAACATAAAAACCGCTCGGTAAAGTGTAGTATCAATACCATAGGGTTTTTAACTACGCTGAAAGCAACGCAATTGTGAATACCCTTAATGTATTTTGTTTTTGTTACTTTATAAATGAATTAATTTACATTTTCTAGTTTCAAACATAACAAAAAATTGTATTAAAAAAGTTTTAAATTATTTACTACTTTAAATTTTCAATCCCGAACTAATCCCGGGATCCCGGGATTGAGATTTTCAATCCCGATAATCTGTAGTGGCTACCCTATTATAAAAAAATTACATAATTCTTAAATTCTGACAACGGATTCGGATTCAGCGACCCATTTTTACCTAGTGTTCTCGCCACCACCGAATTTGTAAAAGTAAAAAAATGAAGGTGGCAACCCTATTGACCATATTGAATTTTTAAATCCTGAATTCAGATTCGAAATCCGCTACCCTTAACACTGTTAAATGATGGTTAAAATTTTTAAAATTTCATATTATTACGTGGCAGCCCTTAATATTTAATTCTTTCTATACTAATTTTATTCACTTTTTTTTAAACAATCACATATGAGTACTCCTTTGAACACTACTTATACTTGTTCATACTTATTGTTTAGTAAGTGGCTCATTGATTAAAAAATGTGATCCATTGGCATTCTCCGATTCGAACCACTGAGTTGGGAACGAATAGTACTCGAGTACTACTTATTTTTAAGTATTCGTAGCAGATCTCTGATACGTATATACTTATGTACCCTGAAAACCATATGAGTTTTTAAAGACTCCTTTATGACTCATTTGTAGGAGCCTGAGCCCTCTCATAATAAGCTCTTATAAGTTTAAAAAAAGAGCATTTTTTCCGTTGAAAGTGGTCCCTCTTTAAGATCTCAAATTCTCAATTATTCTTTTTTGACTCTTTTATGAATCTTGACATTTTAAGAATCGTATAAGACTCTTCAAAGTTTCAGAAAAGTGTTAGTTTTCCTTTGAAACTGGTTGCTCTTATGAGGCATCAATATGCATCTTAAAAGACTCTTTTGTGATTCCTATTTTTTCTATATTTTTCTTCATAAAAGAATCATAAAAGTGCCAAAAATGAGCTGGTTTTTTTTTAATTTAGACACTTTTTATGAAGAAAAAAAAGTGTCAGAGAACGCGGATTACTCCTTAAAATTTTTCCGCTCTTCCGCTTTTCCGCTGAAATATTAACTTATAAGCATATTACGATTACCGAACTGAATTTACTATTTTAAATTTAAAGTAAATGAACAGTATTTGAAAGCATGATTTTTTTTCTTTAAATTTCTACTCCGAAAATGCTCCAAATGGGGATGTTTTTAGGACCTCATTTTTTTAAATACAGAAAATACAAAAAAAAATTTCATATTCAGAAGGCTTTTCACAAAACACTCCTAAATGTGAGCTCTTTCAAAGCTCAAGACTGAAATACTCCAAAAACAATCCGAAAAATGTTTTTTCCAGGAGTGTACGAAACAACAAAAAATACACTTTAAGAACTCATAAATAAGAGGGAACTCATAAAATCCACTTCAGTAAGGCTCTTTTCAGAGTCAGAATTATGAGCGCTGCCAACTTGGCTTAAAGGGTATATCAACATTACTACTGCAAATGTGATATTAGAAAATTTGCTCAGTTTGTATATAAAAGCAAAAACAAAAATCTATTTAATTATGTGCCATAAATAAACAGATTTATAATAAATATTCTATTGCTTCGTTCACTTCTTTTTAAATCGTTCAAATGGCGAACCTGTTGTTAAAAAGACTTCATTTTCACTCGACTGCGTCATGTTGTTATTATTTTGCCTTATTTTTCATTGCATTGTCTGGAGAACACAATAAAATCAAGCCTAACGTTTAGGTTCATTGTTCATTTAATCTCAACCAGAGTCTAGCAGCTAAATGCTACTCAAAGAAGAGGTAAAGAATTTCCAGTGCTTCACTCAGAGACTTCTTTAATTAAAGGAAGTTCTGCCACTTGAAAGTCTTATTTAAATACTTTGCAGTTAAGGGGGCATGTAGAATTGAAAAAAAACACACATGTTTAGAATTTTTTTGTAAAAAATCTATAATTCAGTGGAAGCTTATTGAAAAACTTGCTTTCAGATATTACTTTATGGCTTTGAAATGCTTTAAAATACACATTTATTGTGTGTGTAGTGATGAATTCATTGTCACAAAACGCATGCAATAATCCTTTTTTTTACGGCGAAACGGTTCCAAATTTTGCTTTAAAAGGCGAACTGGTTTATCTTTTTTATTAAGTGTTAAGAAACGCGGTACCTAACGCGCGCAAAGATTTTTCATGTGTACAAATGCAGGAATATCATAATTTGCCAAATAAGCTTAGAATAGGCTTGTAGTAAGCTTACAAGCGTAAGCATTGGGCTTGGAAAAAGCTTGTAAAAATGGTTGTAAAATGCTTTCAAGTAATTGTGGAATAAGCAAAAAGGAACCCTTGGAAAATATTCCTTACTGTAATATTATTACAATCGTTTACAATTAAATTAAACAATAAGTGTTGTAAAAAAGCTTTCTACAATACTTTCTTTGCAATTGGAAAAAAGTGTTGGAAAAGTATTATTGAAAATAATTATTAAATAATTGGAAGTAAGTGTTATTATAAGTTATATACAACTGTTTATAAAAAATTGGAAAAAGTGTTATAAAAATATTATTAAAACATTTATTAAATAATGTGAAGCAAGTATTATTGTAAGCTTTTAACACCTGTTTTTAAGAAATCTTATGTGCTCGCAGTTAACATAAGAGCACAAATTTATCTTCTCAGTAAAATTTATCCATACAAAAGACCATCACATCCAAATCTGTAGGAAATTTATGTATAATATACTGTCGATAAACACATTGCCCACTTATAAAAAGGGAATATAAATAAAACTATGTGGACTATTCAATATAAATTTTTATGAAAGCACATTGGTGTAACTAAGAAAATATTAAAAATTATTTAAGTATTATGAAATTCTAAGAGAATGTGTTGGAATTATCGCTAAACACAAGGCACTGACAGCAGAATTGTTAGTGATGGAACTTTATTTCTTATTGCAATTGTAATTTTTAGTGCTTGGGGAATTCCAAATTCCACAACAATGTGGAAGTTGTGAAACAATAACCTCTGAAAGCATTTTCCAATCATGCTTTAAAAACGCTTGTGATTTAAACTTCAAGTATACTTACTACAAGTATTATTATAAGAAGCTTACTTTTATTGTGTTTCGATACAATTTTACAACACGACTTGTAAATTGATAACGTCGACAAGTGTTTTCAAAGCATGTTTGTAAAAGGCTTTCATTATTCCATTGTAGGTAAGCTTACTCCATACACTATTACACAATGGTTGATTGGGATGACTTACACGTTCCTTTGAGATACCTATGATGTTAGCTATCTTATTCAATTTCAAATTGCAATCATTTAACACAATCCACTAGTTTTTCGGATTTTTCCTGCATTAACGGCCTCACTTGGCCTTCCTAAAAGTGGTGCATCGATCACTACAAAACTCAGCAAACGGGTATTTTAGGGTTGAATTCGATGGAGATGGTTTTGGATGTCTTTTTTTTCGTTTTGAAACCAATGCTCAGTGTTGCGAATTGACCAATTTAGCAGGACTAAATTTTTGTGATATAATTCCTTGGTTCATTCCTAAAAAAAAATTTTCTGGAGTTGGGGTCTATCTCAAACACCCTCTTGGTTACAGGGTGTTTTACTGAATCTATATATATGGGGTGTTTTTTTAGAGGCACAGAACTTCTTTTAAAAATAAAACACAACAAATTAAATATAACGACCAAAATTTTGGCTTTATTAGCTCACAAATTTCATGGCATTTAATGCTTAAGAATAATTTCTGGTATACGCCATCCCGTCGGTCCAATTTTGCACCACTTTTTTGAGCATACCCGGTCTTAATTCGTCAATAGTACGTCGAATGTTGGCTTCTAAATGATCAATTGTTGCTGGTTTATCAGCATACACCAGATATTTGGCGTAACCCACAAAAAGTAGTCCAAAGGTGTCAAATCACACAACGAGGTGGCCAATTCACAGTTCCATTTCTTGAAATGATTCGGTCAGTAAATGCTTGGCTCGCTGTATCACGCGCTGTATCACGAATCACGAATCATTTGCTTGTTTTTTTTTTTTTTTTTTTTTTTTTGCGGCATGTATACCGCACCAAACAGTGATTTTTTCGGGATGGAATGGAGTCTCAAGAGTCTCAAGAGTCTCATAAGGATTGTGCTCACTCCATGTGGTCATGAATCCATCCATAGTATTGCCTATTAGCTGCTCAGAAGGACGATTATGCGAAGTGCTTTATATGTTTGGCGAGCAGAGCGCGAATTTTAAAATAAATTTCCACGATTTGTAAACGCTGTTCTAGGGTAAGTCTTTGCATGGTGATTTGCCAAAGTATACTGAAAAAAAGAGAAAGACTCTTTATTGGTATGACAGTGAATGCCGCGGCTGTCATGGTACAAGAAATTATTCTATTGGGTATGCGGTCTTTCATCCCCAATAAGATGAGAAGCATTTAACCAAAAGACCACTCATGGTTTAATGAGACTTGCAGGATTGCAGTCAGGTCCAAAGAGGAAGCTTTTCAGAATTGGCGTTCTAACAAGAATACTGATACTAAAAGACTTCGCATCGAGGCAAGGAAAAGATGACCAAATCTTCACTGACTCGGCTGATAAAGCGGACTTTTTGGCTAGATTGTTTGCACAAAATTCCACTCTCTCGGATAGCAATCAGCCACTGCCCTTTGTTGAGGGTGGATCTTCTGCAATGCAGGAGATATACTTTCGAAAGAGAGCAGTTAAAAGGGTCCTTACAAATCTCAACGTTAACAAAGCCTCTGGTTCTGATGGCATACCGCCAATTGTGCTTAAAATGTGTGCTTCTTCGCTGGCTCGGCCTTTGCGCAACCTTTTCAACATCTCCTACAGAACAGGAATATTTCCATCTTGTTGGAAGGTGGCAAATGTCCAGCCGGTACCTAAAAAGGGTGATGCCACGAACCCTGCAAACTACCGACCCATTGCGATATGCTCTACGCTTTCCAAAGTTATGGAGAGCGTAATAAACTTCAACGTTATGAACTATCTGGAGCACAACCAACTGCTCAGTGACCGTCAATATGGTTTCCGTAGGGCTCGCTCTACTGGTGATCTTATGGCGTTCTTAAAAAGAATGGAATAAATGCGTTCACTTTTTCGGCGAGAGCAGGGTTGTTGCTCTGGATATTTCAAAAGCTTTCGACCGAGTGTGGCATAAAGCGCCCGTGTCAAAACTTGCTGCATATGGTTTTGGTAGTAATTTTGCTCGATGGATCACGTGTTTTCTCAAGGGCAGAACGATTCGAGTCGTAGTTGACGGTATTTCGTCCGATTCAGTTCTATCGCCAACCTTGTTTCTGGTTTTTATCAATGACCTTCTGTCGTTGACGCATAACCCAATTCATTCGTTTGCGGACGACAGCAGCATTTGTCATTCATATTCATTCAAAAAACGCCCAAGCTCTACGGAGATAGAGTAGAGTAGAGTTCAATAGAGTAGAGTTCAATGCAAGCAAGACCCAGTGTTGTCTGTTAACCCACAAGCGGATGGATTGCCCCTTAGCTCCCCTCAATATGAATGGTGTGGATCTTGTGGAATCGGCCGCTCTTGACGTTCTGGGTATATCGATCCAATTTGATCTTCGTTGGAATGATCATATTTTCGATGTGTCGAAAGAAGCGGGCAAGTGCCTAGGTTTTCTAAAACGGTGCAAAAAATATTTCACTTCAGCTGATCTTCGCATGATCTACACCTCATATATTAGGCCGAAAATGGAGTACAATTCGCACATTTGGGCAGGGGCTTCAAAATCTTATTTGGAGCTTCTGGGCCGAATTCAACGAATTTGATAGGAGATGAAAGTATTTCATCCTCTCTCAACTCTCTTGAGCATCGACGTAATGTAGGTTGCCTAAGCCTTCTGTATAGGTATTACCATGAGAAGTGTTCAAGGGAGATACATGGACTGACGCCACCAGCTCGTGTGTTTCCCAGGTCCACTCGGGCAGCTGTCCAAGCCCACCCCTTTACCATTGCATCGATGCCTAATAGAACCTCGCATTACCGCGATAATTCGTTCTTTAGTCGCGCGGTTAAGTTGTGGAATAGTCTCCCTGCGAGCGTGTTTCCCGGCAGTTTTGAGCTGTGCAAATTCAAAACAAATCTTCACCGACACTACTCCATCTATCCACCCTCCAACTAACTATCACCCATCTTCCAAATCAACACAATGCTTACGCATTTATAGGGGGCATCCCCTGAGCGTTGGTTCAGTCTAAAAAAAAAAAAAAAAAAAAGCTAATTTGACACTTATCCTTATGGGAAGTTCTATGCCCCCAAAAAACACCCTTTATATAAAAGAGACTGCCGTCCGTGTGTGCACTCATAACTAGAGAACGGTTAGTTCGATTTTCACAAAGCCCAAGAAAGTATGCTTTAGACGAAAAAAGGAGGCGTGGCACCTCCCACACAGCCAAAATTTGCGATATCGCATAGATAAGATTTGGTGTCGCACTGCCTCGAAATTTGGTATTAAACCACAATTTACACGTGCCATTTCACTGATAACATTTTATGGGCGTTCGACAAGGGGGCAGGGCACTTCCTCAACAATCCACACTTTTGCGATATCGAAAAGCTTGGTGGCGGCTGAACAGAAATATTTATTCAGTTGAAAAACATTCTGTCTGAGTTAGGAATTGAACAGAAATTGTATTAGAATAGAATAAAATAGAATAGAATAGAATAGAATGGAATAGAATAGAATAGAATAGAATAGAATAGAATAGAATAGAATAGAATAGAATAGAATAGAATAGAATAGAATAGAATAGAATAGAATAGAATAGAATAGAATAGAATAGAATAGAATAGAATAGAATAGAATAGAATAGAATAGAATAGAATAGAATAGAATAGAATAGAATAGAATAGAATAGAATAGAATAGAATAGAATAGAATAGAATAGAATAGAATAGAATAGAATAGAATAGAATAGAATAGAATAGAATAGAATAGAATAGAATAGAATAGAATAGAATAGAATAGAATAGAATAGAATAGAATAGAATAGAATAGAATAGAATAGAATAGAATAGAATAGAATAGAATAGAATAGAATAGAATAGAATAGAATAGAATAGAATAGAATAGAATAGAATAGAATAGAATAGAATAGAATAGAATAGAATAGAATAGAATAGAATAGAATAGAATAGAATAGAATAGAATAGAATAGAATAGAATAGAATAGAATAGAATAGAATAGAATAGAATAGAATAGAATAGAATAGAATAGAATAGAATAGAATAGAATAGAATAGAATAGAATAGAATAGAATAGAATAAAATAGAATAGAATAGAATAGAATAATATACAATAGAATAGAGTAGAGTAGAATAGAGTAGAATGAAATAGAAGAGAAGTGAAGTGAAGAGAAGAGGAGAGAAGAGCAGTGAAGAGGAGAGAAGAGGAGAGAAGAGGAGAGGAGAGGAGAGGAGAGGAGAGGAAAGGAGAGGAGAGGAGAGGAGAGGAGAGGAGAGGAGAGGAGAGGAGAGGAGAGGAGAGAAGAGAAGAGAAGAGAAGAGAAGAGAAGAGAAGAGAAGAGAAGAGAAGAGAAGAGAAGAGAAGAGAAGAGAAGAGAAGAGAAGAGAAGAGAAGAGAAGAGAAGAGAAGAGAAGAGAAGAGAAGAGAAGAGAAGAGAAGAGAAGAGAAGAGAAGAGAAGAGAAGAGAAGAGAAGAGAAGAGAAGAGAAGAGAAGAGAAGAGAAGAGAAGAGAAGAGAAGAGAAGAGAATGGAATGGAATGGAATGGAATGGAATGGAATGGAATGGAATGGAATGGAATGGAATGGAATGGAATGGAATGGAATTGAATGGAATTGGATAAAATAAAATAAAATAAAATAAAATAAAATAAAATAAAATAAAATAAAATAAAATAAAATAAAATAAAATAAAATAAAATAAAATAAAATAAAATAAAATAAAATAAAATAAAATAAAATAAAATAAAATAAAATAAAATAAAATAAAATAAAATAGAATTTAATTGAATAGAATAGAATAGAATAGAATAGAATAGAATAGAATAGAATAGAATAGAATAGAATAGAATAGAATAGAATAGAATAGAATAGAATAGAATAGAATAGAATAGAATAGAATAGAATAGAATAGAATAAAACAGAATAGAATAGAATACAATTTCAATTTGTTACTTTCTTTTATGTTATTACAATTAATACCTATTTAGAAGAACTTGCAGGCTTTTTTGGTTTTCAAAGAAAAAATATTTTTTTTTATTAAAAAAGCGTTAAAAATTCAAAAATTCTTGAGATATTATATTAATGCCTCTTTTTTAAATGCAAATATTTAAAAAATTCGCAAAAATTAACAGCTAAACTTTTGTATGAAGTATCTATGAGATTAAAACTTAACAAACAATTCAATTTGTATGCAAACATATGCGAACAAAATTTTTGGCAATCCAACAAAGTGGTAGCTTACTTTTTTTATACTATACTTTGCATCGCTACTTTAAATAAATCCTAGATTTATGAAGCATCTTATATTATTGAAATTTTTTTAATTATTTATTTATTGGCCAAGCAATGCAATTTACTTATTCCAACAGGTTTGTTTATTTTTTCTCCCATTTCCTTGTTTCGGTGTTCGAAGATATGCAAATCGATGTTAAAAAAATGCTATCCTGGAATTTGAAGTAATTTAAAAAAACACAAAAAGCACCGTTTTACGACAGCCGTTTTAAGTATGCATATCGGTTAAAGTAATCGTTTTTAAACTTTTTTACATGGCTTCCTGTGAAGCCATTTTATTTCGAGATAGTAAAATTTATTTTTAAAAGTGTTGTTTTATACTTTTGTCCTACTAGATTGATCTAATTTCACACCTAGCCGCCGAGGCGAATTAGAGCCCAGTTGGAAAAGGAGCCCTGCTGTATGTCTGCTGGCAACATGCCTCGGAAGGTCAGGAGACATGCTCGCCTCCATACCCGCTTAAATCTTTTTTGTATAGGCATGTTCTAGGCCGGCATGTCTGCCAAATTAACAGTCGTAGCAGCAATGCAGCATGCGTCTTATGGTATGAATGTAGAGGGTATACATATCTGCCAAATGAACTGCCCCAGTAGCAATGCTGCATGTATGTCTCGGAATTAATACTACAGTCATACCATGAGATGCATGCTGCATTGCTGCTACGGCAGTTCATTTGACATGCCTATAGAAAAAAGATATAAGCGGGTATGGAGGCGAGCATGGGTGCTGAATTTTCTGTTTATTTTTACTGTTTAATTTACTGTTGCCAGCAATTAAAAAATTACCATTATCCAGAGACTTGAACCTCGGCCGCGTGAGTGTAAGTGCATCTGCTTATCCATTCGACCATCCCAGCTGTTAACTAATCATCGCTTAATTTGCTTCATTAAGATTAAACGTACGACCACAGAGTAAGAAAATTAACGCTTTCGCTTTATTATTATAAGCAATTCATGCAAAAAACAGAACGTAATCTTTAAAAAAACAGAACAAATTTAAAAAAAAAACTAAAACAAAGCCATTAAGAAAAAAAAAATTATGTCTCTGATGGGATTTGAACTCACTACTCAAGATTCCAAAATATATGAATAAAAATTAAAGCCCTAACCAACTGAGCCCATTCGCACTGTTGTCATTTTGTTGAAATAACATACATAACAACGTTGCTATCAAAAGTGCTTCGACGAAAACACAAAGTGTCGGCGAATTGCAACAATCATGAAAATATTGGAGTTGTTGTCCCTTAAAATTAACCTGAATTTTGCATTAGCAAACATGATATTTTTGCTAATGTACCTCACTCAGAAGTAAGGAGGAAGTTTTTAAAATTTTAAAAATAGACTTCTTAACTTGGCATTAAAATTATAATCTGCCACATTCCTTCCATAGGCAGGCCTGCTTTGTTTTTCATCTGGGAAGTGACTGCAAACATGGTTTTTCCATATTCTTCATTTAATTAATTACAATGTTTGAAATAATTGTTTCAATAAGTGTAATAGATGTTTCACGAAAAAATTTGTAATAAGTGTGTTTTACCTCAATTCCAAAAGCGAATGCCCCCTTAATAACGGTGTGACCTGCATTCGCAATTCTATGATTGAAGCACAGAGTTAACTGCTCTAGCAATATTTTCTTTGGCCTAAAGAGTGCATTAAATACCTTGTTGACTTTCTTTCTATGCCGTCTCCATTATTTGCATTTTGAATTATTTTGTTTTTCCGTTTTGAAGTGTCCACTTCTGGTGACAGACATCCAGCCTTAAATCTATAAATGCTTAACTTCCCATATCTTATATACTCGCACTTTTTTATTCAACTGCATTTGTATGCTAATACAATATTTGCATGATGATATCATCAAGCTGTAAAACAGCTTTTAAATGGTTCTAAGTGCGGATTTATATTCTTTCTATAGAGCTTGTTGTTGTTAAGAACTCCATGAGCGATGGAGACCTACATCCATTTGAGCTATCTATTAAAAGTGCACACAACCAAACCCAATTCAGCCACTTGAAATTTCCTACAACTTTAATTTTAACTCTTGAGCACTTTGAAAATTCTTCTAAAGATTATTAAAATCATGAATGAATGAATAAATGCTTAAATCGTGCTAATTAGATTTTATTAACAGATACAACTTCACACTTTTGAATGGACACACATTTTTTTTCGAATTTAATTGCTATCTTCTTGTGTGAGGCTGTAAAACGAGATAATATTTGAGTAGGCAACTTTGTTCTTATAGTTTTAATTTCTGTAATCACCCTATTTGTTTGTGTTGAAGCTGTCTGGGTGCACGCGTAGTCTTGCTTATCTGCTTAATGGTCCAAACGATTAAGGAATTTTAAAAAATGTTGTATGTTGGAAATAAGCAATAACAAAAATACCTTGGTTTCAGTTGTTTTTTTTTTAAATACATGCTTTAGAATTCGTTGTTGTTACAATATTGGTCATTTTGTAATACTTTTCTGTAATATTACTCAATAACTTAGTTCTTATTTAACCAAGGCATTCTTGTAATAAATAAATAAAAATATTTCTTACAAAAATGTGTTCGAGTTCATGTTAAAATAAAAATAAAATGTTTAATTTTCTATTCACTTTCACTCATGACACATTTTCTACTGGGTCAGCTGAATATAGCCACAGTACGGCAAAACCTTTTATTTTATGTGCAGTTAGTGTTTGTATGCGAACGTGTTAATTGAGTGCAGAAAAGGCTAACGAACGACCCTGCCAAGAGAAGGCACACTTGACTTAAGTTGTTGCTATTTCTTTAACTACTTCTGCATGTGTTGTTATTAGAGTTGTCAAACCCGGTTTCGGACTATTTGAGTTACCGGTTTCTTATTAATTTTTTTAGTTAAGGTTTTCAAGAAATCAATCATTTCCGGTTATTCCGAAAAACCGGTTTTTTTTTTGTTATTTTGAATATTTTTGATTTATTTTTTAATTAGTTTTTCTTAAGGACCCGGATAATCATAACTGTTTTCGTTGCAACATCCTGCTAACTTTTTATCAATAGGGTGGTGTGTAAAATTCCCAGTGAACCAAAACAATCTTTTTTGAATTCATTAATGAATCTTTTCGGGTATAAAAGTTTGTTTTCGGCACTCATAAATGAACCCTTTTGGACTCATGTCTTTCAAAAGCGAACCTTTTTCTTCAGAAATGAGTTGAAAAAAGAAACATCAATTGTACTTTTTTTTTACGAAAACAAGTTGGAAAAAGAACCATTGAAAAGTTTTTTTCAGCACTAAGAAATAAACCATTTTGAACTCATTCGCCAGACTGAAAATTGACTCTCAAAAGAAAACCTTTTTGTACGAAAACGAGTTAAAAAACGAACCATAGAAATGCACTTTTTCGGCATTCAAAAATTTATCTGAAATTGTTGCCTTCTTTAAACTCAATGGATCTAAATAGCTCACAATTAAAATGATGAACTTTATTGTTTCGATAATATGCTTAAAAAGAAATGATATTGTTAACCAATTCTTTTTATTTTATTTTAACAAAGTAGTAATATTTCTACGGCCATCACACAGTGCGCTTTTTTTAATTTTAGGATGACATTTGGTTTTTTTAAAATTTTTTTAAAAAGTATTTATATTCGTCAGATTTTAAAAGATATATTATGAATGTGGTATTAAAAACTTGATGTATTGTATGGTTTTTTTTTTATAAAATTCGTCGAAGTTGAAACTTTTTTAACCCATTTCCGGCGGCTCCTTAACTACCAGGCCAAAATCGATGAAACTTCGTCCAGAGTCTATATATGGCCCTAAACTTTATCTGGAAAAATTTTAAATATTTAACTCCACAGGTAAGGGCTGGGCGGACTGATGCATTTTTGCACCACTAGCTGCATCACATACCTTCACAGCCGTAACTGCCCATTTTAAAACAGCAAACGGGCAATAAATTTATTTTAACGTAAAATTTAAAACTTATAAAAGTTACTATTGCAAATCAATTTTCGCTATTGCGATTTGAAATTTTTCCGGAATTTAAAAAAAAAAACCCAAATATTGCGACGCGCAATATTCCATAAATATTATAAAATCCAAGTAAACGACCGAATCGACTCAAACCAAAAATAATGTATATTGTCAAAGGTCCATACTAACATAATCCCTACAGTGCTAGGTAATACCACTTTCGCGCTCACCTGTAGAAAATTCTAAAGTTACTGGTGCAAAAATGCACCAATAGCTGGAAATGGGTTAACAAAAATAAGCTCAATAAAACCCAAAAAATAAAGTCAAGTGTAAACAATAAAAACTTCGAGCACAAAATATACTTCAAGGCTTTGTTTTTCGGACTATTAAGACATAATCGCCATTGAATTTTATATAAAATACAGTAAAAAAATGGTAATAAATAAAAATAGAAAAAGCGTTGAAATATGACTTTAAATTTTTCAAGGAATGAAAATTTAAGTCAAATTTAGTAGAAAATATCTAGCCAATTAGGCATTCTTAAAGTCGAAAGCTAAAAAAGTCTTAAAAATCAAATTTTGCCCTAAAATGCGCTGATTGCCAAGACAATTTGTAGGTACTCTTAAATTTAAAGAAAAATAAAATAGAATTCATAGTTTAAAACAAGTTGCGACCTTATTTTGTATTAGCAACCATTATAAATTTTTTTTTAAAATTTCGTTAATTTGGTAATATTGTTTTATAGGAGACATATCTAAAAGTTATCCAATTTAAAATATTTTTATAATGACGTTTAAGTGAGGTTAAGTAAACTAAATTTACTCTTTAAAAACATATATAAGCAATTTTATGCTGATTTTTAAAAAAAAAAATATGGTTTGTATGGGAGGTAGGCGATGCAGTTTATCTAGAATTCTTGTGCTGTTACTTAATTTACGCTAAAACTCATTTGTACAAAATTTCATGGCCTTAGCTTTTATAGTTTCTGAGATAGTGTAAATGTCATCCTAAAATCGAAAAAAGCGCACTGTGCTTCGCCAGCGAAATATTGCTCGCAACTACCCAGTGAACCAAAACTACCGTTTTCGAATTCATTTATGAACCCTTTCGGGTAGAAACGTTCATATTCGGCACTTATAAATGAACCCTTTTTGTATCATTTGTCGTACTAAAATTAACCTTATTTTGTTCGGAAATGAGTTAAAAAATAACTTTTTTTGTTCAGAAAAGAGTTAAAAAAAGAACCATAGAAAAGATATTTTTCGGCACTCGCAAAATAAACCTTTTTTAATCTATCGCCGGACAAAATGCCTCTCAGAAACAAACCTTATTTTCTTCGGAAATGAGTTAAAAAATTAACCATAGAAAAGTTGCTTTTCGGCACTCGGAAATGAACCCTTTTCGAATCAATCGCCAGGCGAAAATGCCTCTCAGAAACGAACCTTTTTACTTCGGAAATGAGTTAAAAAATGAACAATAGAATCTCATAGATGTGAACAAAAATGGTTAATTTACGAGGAATTTGAAGCTACTAAAATGATTCCTTTTCGACTCAAAATAAGTTTTTAATGAATTTTGTAAAAGAAATGCAGTTCTTAACTTTGGGAAAAATTTTCACGAATTTAATCTTCTGTCTAGATTAATCTAGCAAGCACTTTTAAGCCACAAAATAAAAAATAAAAAATTTAAAAAAAAAATCTTCAAAAACGTTCGCAAAACGTTTCTCATCTTACGCAAAACCTTCGCTTATGTGGGTAAAATTATTTAGTGGGTAAAATTATTCGAAATTAAAATAAAATTAGAACTAAGAAAAAAACTTTATGGGGACATTGAACTATATTTTTAAATAAACATATTACTGATAAATAGGCCATAAATAATAATAGCAAAAGATATCAAAATAATAGCAAAAGTATCAGAATAATAATAGCAAAAGTCACAAAAGATATACTACCTAAAAAAAAAATATATGCTAATGAAGCACTATTTTTCAACTCCTATAAACTTTTGAACAAAAGCATCTAAAATAAATATCTCCATAATAAATAAGCGATATATCACTTAGTAAGATAAAATGTTTTTGCACTGCTATCATCCTATTTTATTTACTTCTAAATGTTGCTGTTTTTGTCCAAAATTGCAAAGAATTTTTTGAGCCAAGAGAACATATTTGAAATCTCGTCATTCATCATTTTTGCCAAACAACTGTAAGGGCGCGTTTATAGTGGCGACTTGTTGCTTTGTCGAGCTGAAAGCGCGTCAAGCTAAAAGCAGCTGGTAGTGCGTATAGTGCGCGCTTACCGTCGCTGACTTGTTGCAGATGGTTTTTGACTATTTTGTGTTGTGTTTCTTTTTTGTTTATTTTTGCAATCGAAGCTTAAAAAAAGTCACGTGATGTCGTGTGTGCTTCTTGCTTTCCTCAAACCAGCGGACAACAAGTCAAGAATCAAAAATGCGAAAAACTTAGCTGAAACGCACTTTAAGCCACTGTAAGTCGCTTTGAGTCACTTGCTGTTACAACTTGTTTCGACTTTTTTGCTGTTATTTTGTGCTGTTTTTTGTGCCCTTGTTGCTTCGTTTTTATTTCAAATTTTTTTACAGAACAGGAAAAATAACAACATAAAAAAAGTATGAAAAAAGTCAATCGGCTGAATAAGCGACTGATTAAAAGGCTTCCTAAACATTTGCCCGAATACGGACTTTACACGGCCAATAATTGGACATCAATTATTTGTATGTGTTAGTAAATATTTGTTTGTATGATTTACACACACTCGTTGATGGCTTCATTGACCAACATCTAATTATTTTGATATTTTGCATACACATAAAACAGATTGATGATGTCAAATGATTGATTTTTGCACAAAAAATTTAGAAGAAAATTAAAGGTACTGATCGCTAATTTTCATTTTTTCACCAACTTACATTTTATACCACGAAAAAACGAAGTTTTCCTTGTTGTTCTACCTTTTTAATGTTATGTTATGAAAATATTACGTAAGCATCGTATAAAATAAAACTTAACACATGCAAGCCGTGCGAGCGAGCGAGAAGGCAATAATCTGCACTCTGTATACCAGCGCACAAGTCGCTTTAAGCTGCTTCTTCGGCTGACTCTTTACGCACTATGAGCTAATTTCATATTTATTTATTTATTTGTCTTTAAATTATAATAAATGATTGTATGTGCAGCGTTTTTCAGCTTTCCCTCTCGGTTCGGCTCGGCAAAGCAACAAGTCGCCACTATAAACGCGCCCTTATGAACTTGCAGGCATTATTGCTTGGAAAAAATTTCAATTGTAGATGCAGATGATGGTGATCCTTGTAGATGCAGATGATGGTGATGATGGATGATCTACTGGTCTGTGCAGACCAATCCGTTACGCATAGCAGGTGGATGCCTTTAAACCGTTCCACCCCACTCCCAATTTTTTCTAAAAATATGTAATTTATAGTTTTCGATCGTGAAAACATCAGTTGAGGATCTCACAAAATATCAGCTTTCTGGAATCAGTATTTCATTCTGTTTTTTTCGTTTTAATTTCAGATTGGTCTACGCAGACCATTCAATCCACATAAGATTAAAAATTTTTTTAATAATGTCGCAAAATAACCAAATATTTTTTGATGGAACAAAATTTAATGAAGACCATCCTTTCAAGGATGCAGCTTAGATCTACTAATTAAAAAAAATAAATTCAAAAAATAAATTCTACCCAAAAACGTACGCAATACTAACCACTTGAGACTCAGTAAAAAGGAGAAAAGTTCATGATTCTTTTTTGAACTCATTTAAGAATGTGAAAAAGTAACATTTATTATTCATTTCTGAACTTATTTTTGAATAACAAAATTGTTTTTTTATAAGCAATTGTTTCCTACTTAAATGATTAAAGAATGTCTTTCTCTGATAAAAACATACAAACTAAAAACAACAAATTGACACACAAAAAAAAGGTCTACCCAAAAACGTACTCAAAACTAAATATCATTAACGCAAAACTTTCACATATGATTCAGTGAGTAAAATTGTTTTTTTCAAGAAAATAAAAAATTTCCAAAAAAATAAATGTTGCTTTTATTTTTGAGAGCGAGGCTGTTCATGTGAAAATAGAAGCTCGATTAAGGTGCTCTGTAGAGGCATTAACGAAGCACAATTTTAAAGCTCAATAAGCTTCCAAGTTTTTTCCATATTTTTTTAAGTAAAGCAGTTTCGAATTTCTTTTTTACAAGAGCGTACCTCTAAAGTGTTGCAAACGAAGGAGAGAAGGGAAATGTACCTCGGAAAGCTTTTTGAAAGTTTAATTGTTAGTTGGTATCGAGAAATGAATGAAGTTGAAAGGAATTCTGAATTCGCCAATTTTAAACATGCTTAGTGAGTGAAGAAAAAAAACACAAAATGAATATGCATCCGCTATAAAAACTGTCGGAAAATCAAAAATAAGGTAGCATGCAAACAAAGGTTCAAACCAGAGATCTGCAACGAATCACATTTTTGAATCAATGAGCCACTTACTCAAAAATTAGTATGAATAAGTATAAGTAGTTTGCAAAGTAGTATTCATATGTGATTGATTCGAAAAAAAGTGAATCACATTTTTGAATCATGAGCCACTTACACAGAAATGATTATAAGCAGTTTCCAAAGTAGTATTCGTATGTGATTTTTTTTATTTATTTAACATTATTTAACAGTGTTAATAGGGCTGCCACCTTATTTCTATTTTTACAAATTAGGAGCTGGCTCGAACATCAAGTTAAAATGGGTCGCTGAATCCGAATCCGTTGTCAGAATTTAAAAATTATGTAATTTTTTATAATAGGGTTGCCACCTAATAATTATTTTTTTTAAGAATTTTAAACATCATTTAACAGTGTTAAAGGTCGCTAATTTCGAATCTGAACTCAGAATTGTAAAATTCAATATGGTAAATGGGGTTGCCACATAATTTTTTTTATTTTTACGAATTTGTTACTGGTGCGAACACTAGGTAAAAATGGGTCGCTGAATCCGAATACGTTGTCAGAATTTCAAAAATATGTAATTGTTTTATAATAGGGTGGCCACCTTTTAACCATATTGAATTTTAAAATTCTGAATTGAGATTCGAAATCAGCGACCTCCTAACACTGTTAAATTATGTTTAAAACTCTTAAAAATACATATTATTAGGTGGCAACCCTATTATAGAAAATTACATAATTATAAAAGTCTGACAATGGATTCGGATTGAGCGACCCATTTTTACCTTTTGTTCGCTCCAGCACCGAATTCGTAAAAATAATAAAATTAGGTGGCAATCCTATTCACCATATTGAATTTTAAAATTTTAAATTCCGATTCGAAATCAGCGACCCCTAGCACTATTAAATGATGTTTAAAATTCTTAAAAATACATATTATTAGGTGGCAACCCTTAATATTTAATTCATTCTATACTTATCTGATTCACTGTGTTTCGAATCAATCACATATGAATACTACTTTGGAAACTACTTCTAGAATGAGTTCTTACTAATTTTTGTGTAAGTGGGTCATGATTCAAAAATGTTATTCCCTTTGTTTTAAATCAATCACATATGAATACAACTTTGGAAACTAATCGTATATATATTACGCAAACGCAAATTTTGTAAGGCGTAAGGCTTTTTAAGTACAAGTCCAATCTTAATAAATTTAGTATGTTTTGGTAGGTTTGGACCTGTAGATGTGCAAACTGGACTTTTTATTTCTTAAAAATTTATATATTTTAAGTTATAGCGAGTTAAAGATTGCATATTGTTGTTGTTGTTATGTTGCTTTTTCTCTTCTTAATTTCAGCATATGCCTAAAAATATCTGAGGTATTGAGCGCCACCGCTATGAAATTGTTATGCTAACGAATAATCTTTTATAATTTCATAGCTATAACCAGTAGAGTGGGGCGATTAGTATGGAAGGAAAAAAGTGTTAATGGGCGCTTCACGTTTCTGATACTTGTGGATTTTTACTCTCCTCGGGTTGGCATCACTGGTTATTAGGGTGGGGCGATTTGAATATCTTAATGGGCGCTTCGCGTTTCTGATTCTTGGGATAGTACTGAGCAAAAAAGTCCACTAGACCATACGTCTACGGTGAAAATCGAGCTTCCAGATTTTGACTTGCAGTATTTTCTCAGACTTTTGTCACGTTTTTTTTATATTTTGGCCTATAACAGCCAAACCATTGAGATTTTTATCTTAGTATTGGATCGAAAATCTCAATGGCTTGGCTGTTATAGGCCAAAATATCCAAAAAATGTGACAAAAGTCTGAGAAAGAACTGCAAGTCAAAATCTGGAAGCTCGATTTTCACCGTAGACGTATGGTCTAGTGGACTTTTTTGCTCAGTACTATCCCAAGAATCAGAAACGTGAAGCGCCCATTAAGATGTTCAAATCGCCCCACCCTAATAACCAGTGATGCCAACCCGAGGAGAGTAAAAATCCACAAATGCGACATAAAAAATCCGTGTTAGCAAAATTTATATATTTTTTTTTTCTATTTAAAACTAACAGTTAATAAAATTTCGCAATTGAATTCATTAATAGTTCTTTACGATTTTTTTGTATATTTGATTTTTTTTTATAAAATTTGCATTAAACTTATAAAAGTGACAAGCAACGTAAAGCGTAACTAAAAGTAATAGTTGTTAAAGTGTTTTTAAACAATTCGCAGCCACTGTAAAGCTTTTGCTTCCAACAGTGTGAGAAAGCCAAAAATATACGTTTTCCATAAAAATTCTCAAAATTTACCCTAAAAGCCTTTTTGTTTATTTTTTTCAGCCAGTTTTGAGTGCAGTATTTCAAAAAAAAGTGAAAAATTCCATTTAAATGAGCTATTTTTTTTTATAAACATCAAGAAGAAAGATAATATAATTTTAAAAAATGCATTTGGTTAGAGTTGAACGGCTGCGCTACGAAATAAAAATTTTGCAATTTCTAATTTTTTCTAATTTTGTAAGTTTTTTTTATTTCTTAACTTACAGACCCCTTATTTGTTTATGATCTTATACGTTTACACACTTCGCCACACGCAAATCCTTTAAATTTTTCTTAAACTTCAGAATTTTCCGTCTAACATTAATACAAATGAATGCCGAACATTTCTGAAAATAAACTCAACGAGTTCTGGTGGTGGGCATTAATGGGTTAAGCTGTATACACTCGCCTCAAATGAGGCTGCCCACTGGCTCACTTCGAAATTAGATTCCTTAAACAGTTTTTTATACGCAAGTGTTGATAAGCGCAAAGTTTTAACAAATTATGTAAATAATTTTTTTAGTGATAAGTACATTTTTTTACCATTCCAAAATTTTTGACATAAAATTTGGTGAAAAAAAGCGAAATCTACGAAAATTCTGTGTGATATTCATAAAAATATGTAGATTTAAATTATTTTGCAACTGTTGTCCGTTTATATGTGCAAGATTATCCGTAGAAATCCGTATTTTCCGTCTAGTTGGCACCTCTGGCTAAAACTATGAATTGATATATTCAATATCAATGTGATACTGGAATGATTTCTTACAGTTGAAAAAATATTTCTAAACTGTTGATCGGAAAATTTTTTAATTTTTAAAAATTTAATAAGAAATACCGCGTATATTATAAAAAGGCCAAAATTAATTTCATTTCAATTTTGGTCAGTTAAAAATCTATTAATAGCTTAAAATAAAATCTTTGTATGTTTGATTTTGGCTTTTTGACGCCACACGGGCTTACTAGTTATACTTATCCATACTCATTTTTGTGTAAGTGGCTAATGATTCAAAAATGTGATTCGTTGCATATCTCTGGTTCAAACTAAGATATTTGCCAGTGTCGGAGTGATATAATTTTCCAGCTCATCTAAAGAAATATCCACCAAAAACTGGGCGGTTAAGGGTTAAGCGTAAACGAAATTATAATAAATCTTATTCTTTTTAGCTAAAATACTTTATAAAGCAAATTTCAATGTTGCATTAAAAGAGTTTCACAATTTTTCAGGTTTATTTAAAATTTTTGTTCTATTTTATAGCAACGTAGTTAACCGATTTATTTATATAAAATACTCGAAAAAAATTGTTAACCTCGACCTTGCCATTTTTGGGTTCGTCGAGTAACCGGTTTTTATATTTGATTACACTTATTGTTAGTAGTCTTTTGAATTCGTTTTTTCCTAGTCCATTAACTGGTGCGACAAACATCAATCATTGATTAACAAACACTTGGACCCATGTTGATTTCGTCAGATGAAAATTGTCTTAAAAAAGGGGGAAAGTGTTTTGAATGCGGAAGTGACAAGTTGACAAATAATACTAATGACTTCATTGTATTTAATATAATATTTTCTTTTATGTCCACTCTGTGTGTTGCTCCCTGGTCCGCTTTAATTGTTTGTTAAAACAACCAATTCAACAGTAGTTGTTATCATTAATTAGTGAAGTTGTGTTGAATTCCATGCATCGAGGTCCTCTTAGTTAGCTATTAATTGCTGTCAAGCTGTAAAAATAGCTACTATTTAGTGCACAAAGAGGTCAATGAATTTGGTTTATGTGATACGATAGCAAACAATAGTAATTAATAAGAGCGAGTCTTTATGAATTGTGTGGTGGTTGTTATTAGTTTTTGTTTTCTAGTTGTTTATCTCTTCACGTACTACAATGAAGCTAACAAACATGTCGCGTCCGTTCGAACTGCGTTGAATTTTAATTGCGTAAATTTAAGTTTATTTAAACTACCCTTTTTTATGAGCTGTGTTGGTTTTGATAAATGATTCAGACATTATTTTTATAAAATAAACAAATGTTTGTCTGTGTGCACAACAACGGCCTTGTCTCAAACCCAACAAGTAGAGCTGAAAATTTGGCATTAAAAGCATTAAATATTAAACTTAATTAAATTGGCAACGCCGAGCCGCATATTTTTACACCAAGTTGCTGTAATTGTGCCAAAAAGAAAAATGCGTTTATGAAGCAGGTATATAAAAAATATTGCTTTTTCCTGCAAAAGTCGAAACTATTTTACTTGTTGTGCAATAATTTTGTGCAAAACCATGACGAATTGAGCTGCAAAATAACCATAGTCCAGCATAAGTGAGTGAATCAGTGGTGAATCTTTTTTAATGCCCATGACCCTTTCAACTCATGATTAAAAGTATAGCCACAAATTATATTTAACACTTGACATTGTCAGAGAAACAAGTTCTTAATTGTTAATTAAAGATGCTATTTACACCCAGCGACAAAAAAAAATCTTTACAGGGTAAATTTTTTTTACATTTCTTAGAAATTATAATTTTAAGGTGTTTGCTTTTAGTTTCAACACAGATAGCTTTATTTATATATTACTAGATGAGCCCGCAGACGTTGTTCTGCGCCTTTTTATCTTCCATAAATATGAGTGCAGTTTTATGTGTCATGTTTTTTATTCATGATTTCAATCGGTAAAATTTGAGATAAATATGTCCATAAAAAAGAATTTTCGACATAAACGAAAACCATCCGAAGCACCAAACGAACATACGGTGTGAATTCAAGATGGAAAGCTTCAGCGGTTCGTCCGTGATGCTCGGACATACATACGCACCAACGTTTTTATATATTAAGACAAGTTGATGCCACGACCCTTGTCTAACACCCATAAAATGTTATCAGTGAAACGTGTAAATTGTGGTCGAATATCGAATTCCAAACTCCAAAGCTATTCGCTATCGCAAATTTCGGTTGTATGGGAAGTGACACGACCCCTTGACCAAAGCCCTTAAAATGTTATCAGTGAAACGGCACGTGTAAATTGTTTCCGAATACCGAATTTCGAGGCAGTGCGACCTATAATTCCAAAGCCATTCGATATCAAATATTTTTTCAATGTTAAAACGTTCCTTAGTGTTTGTTTAATAACTTCCTGAAGTGTTATATTTTTGCAATTTGCATACCTTTGTGGTAAGTAACATTTTTGGTTTAGATATCTTTTATTAGAAAAATTTAATTTATAGGCACATGCAAGTTGCTTACAATTTCCAAGAAATGGACACCACAAAAACCTTCGTACCTAAAACACACAAAAATTTTTTAGTACTAATTTTATTTTTTGGTGAAAAATCAATCAAAAATGAAAGTGTTGTCTTTGAAAGCGAATAACTCGCTCATGTTACAAAGGATTGCATTATTTTTTTTTTTTTAAATTTTGATTAATTGTCCGTCTAATCGTGTTTCAATCTTTTTCATTTTCGTTTCCCTTCTAATTTCTATAATTTTGTAAAAAAAACTTTAACGAATTTCTTTATTTCGCAAAAAACTTGGGTAAAAATTTGTTGTAGAAAAAATATTCAGAACCAAAAATCGGTTTTTTAATGTTCTTTCATGGTTCAGGGAAATAACATACAAAAATAATGTATACAAAAATTAAATAACGTCCAAAATAAAAAATGCAATAAAGCCCAAAAAAATAAAATAACGTCCAAACTGCAAATGAAATAAGACCCAAAATATTTTGGGCTTACAAAAATGAAATAGCGCCCAAAATCAAACATGAAATAAAGCCCAAAAAAATAAATAACGCACAAACCGAAAATAAAATAAGACCCAAAATATTTTTGGAAAAAAAAATTGGGAACATTTTACCTTTAGCTAAAATGGCTTTTTTTCAAAATGTCTATTTGGAGCTAAAGAAGCTAATAATTAAAACGTCGCTCTCAAGTCGATTAGATGTTATAGGGGTCAAAAGTTAGAAAAAATGGCCTTAAAAACCAGGTTTTTTTAAACTTTTCAACAAAACTGTGGGTATTAAAAGTGGTAGGTTATGCGAATATCTATTCAACGAGGTATCAAACATAAAAATCCATGAATAACTTTTTAAGATATAAGCCTAAAAGTATATATAAGCTTATATACTTACAATAGCACCATTGGAACAAGTCCAACACCGGCTTCGCTGTCTACGGTACTTCTGGATATACTTCTCTTTGTTTTTTTACATCCTTAGAAAATCGTTTAAAATCTTTGTTTTATACGTCATTTTTTATGATTTTTTATTAATTTTTTAGCCATACATCATAAAAGGACGATTTATGCACCAAAATGTTTGTCAAGCCTCTGACTACTTTGCATCCTTGCATCCTTGGAAAAATTAGATTTCATGTTAATTTCATATGTCCTCTTTTGTGAACTTTTTTTTATTTTTTCGCCATAAGTTCGTCCTAAAATCCAAACTACATATCAGACAAGGACGATTCATGGATTAAAATGAGCACTATGGCATCGTCCTTAAGGCGGGTTACTTATTTGTCGAAATGCATTTACTATCTCTTGTAGTTTAGGAGTTGTAGAACACTTTTTGGAGTCCAAGTATGCCAAAAACATGTGATTTTTTCGTCATAACTCCCAAACCATACATCCTACTAGGACGATTTATGCACCAATACATATATGCACAAGACTGCATTTTTAGAAACAAAATTTTTTTTCAAGAATCTTCTTAGTTTTATACGCCATTTTTTGTAATTTTCTAGTTGTTTATTATTTAGCCATAACTCGCCATCCAGCGCCTTTTGAGAATTTCAGTATCAAAATTGTATTCCTCGGGGTTTTTTTTTTGTAGCATTTCTCACAAAGTTTGCCTATAACAGTGTAACTATAGGAACTGATTCAGTTTGATTAGCGACAAAAACTTGCGAATGGATAAAAAAACAAGTTTGAGATACATATATTTTGTTAACCCATTCCGCCCCGGCTCCGTGACCTTTTGTAAACGGAAAAAATATATATTTTGCTTTGATAGCGGCATAGCATCCATACTAGTAAAGTGGCGTAAATTTATTGTATTTGTCATATATGTATATAGTAGGTATATTATAGATTCAGAAAAACTCCTCTCTTGGCTACTCATCATCATAATAAAAGCGTACTCCAATAAGTAAGTTTTAGGGACAATCACTTAAAAGTGATTTGCCAATAAACACAGTTGTTATATCTTTAACCGTTAATAATTAATATGAAATATATTTTAAAAGTTCAGTGCAAGCTAGATGTATTTAAGGTGGCAGAAGTAGGTGTCGTCTATGAAATCGGCACCGAAGCAATGTCAAAATAAAAAAAAAGTCAATATTGCCATATTTTGAAAGACAATCCAATGAAAAATCCCAGGTTTTGTTACTTGATCTTTTTCGATTTGAGGAAAAAAAAGACGTGTGCTATTTTTCTTTTGTAATTTTTTTGTGAAGTGTGTAAACATTGTGATACAAAAAAAATAAAATTTGACGAAAAGCTGTGCTATCTGCAATTGTAATGTAATAAAATAAAAACAATTTTTTTAGTTGCAAACAAAAAATATTTATTTTTTTTTTTTAAACAAAAAAATGGTTTCTAAAAAGCTTCATACAAAACACAAAAAGGTACCCGGGTACCTCGTCACACCAATAAAGGTGTAAAAATATTATTGGCAACAATTGGTTGATTTTGCTGTTATTGTAAAAAAGGTGAAGTTTATAGAATATTAAGAACTATCAGGAAGTTTTAGTACTTTATCTTGGTTATTAAAAAAATTCCTAGTTTAAAACGCAAAAGGTACCCGGGTACCTCGTCACTCTCATAAGAGTTAATAAATCACTGTTTGCTCTTAGTATTACATATAATTTGTTTTAAATAGAGATGTATGCTCTCCTTAAACATCTTTTAAATGTAATAAGCTAATAAATTATTGTTTAAAAACACATTTTGTAATAAAATACAGGCACGAAATATCGCTGAACACAAAAAAATGTTTTTTTTTACCATAAATTGGTTGGGTCTCCGAGACCCGCTACGCTCATAAAGGTTAAAGGATTTAATGAGAAATTCTTTTAAGAAGACATGTTTAAAATTTGTTCAAAATACATCAAATGGTTCCAGAGTTACAATCAATTATTTAAAGTAATATGCTATGTCCAACCCTTTGTATGAGCTCGCCCCACCGTGCGGCGTGCTATTTCCCTGATGAACATTTTTCGCTTGTTAAAGCCACTATTTCACCCTTTAATTCCACAAAGGAATTATAAAACCATGGCTTTGCAATTGAATTTGTTGAACTCTTCTTAAAATGACATAACAGCAGCTGTTTTTCAACAAATTTGGCGCTAAGCAAAATTAAATAACGAAAATTTTGACAGATTGGTCACAAATAGCTTAATAGCTCAAAGCTTTTCTGGTTAAAGTTGAAAAAGTTGCAAAAATTTGCGTGCGAGTACTTTTTTGTCGATTGGCGTATATAACTTTTTAATATCATAATTATGTCTTACATGCATCTTTATTTGCGAATGCCGTTCTATAGCCATTTTGTTCGTAGTATTTTTCAGCTGTTCTGTTTTTGTCTTTCATCATCGTCATCATGTGCATTATACCGATTCTTATCATGTGCATTATTTAATTATTTTTAATTTGGTAAAAAGCTATAGCTACATGTGTATACTTTGTTAATCTGTGAAAAAAGATTTGAAAAAATTCACCAAAAAATCCTTTTTTGTATATGGCAACTTTTGTTTCATACAGAGTTGCTAGGGAGTAAAATGTTGATTATGTTTGCAGCACTATTTTCGGCCATTCTGTTAACAGTAGATACCTGGCGCGTGTCTTGGTAGGAAAAAACTAATTTTTTATATAGCAATAAAGCGAACAGGTTTGTTGGTTTTTTATGTATTTCTTCTTTGAAGAGAAGCAAGTCGCATGTCCCAGTAGTCACAAAAAATATATATAAGTGTTTTACCAAACCGGAAACACGACTTAATAAATAAATTCTTATGTCCTATTATACGAGTAAAACTGTTGAGAGATAAAATTGCACCAATTTGGAGAAAAAATAAACATTTTCTTTATATAATAGAATTAGAGATAATTTTGTTTTTCATAGCTTATGATTTATTTTTTATGTTTTACAGAAAAATATATAAATAACGACATTGGGGTTGGGGTTAAAATAATAATAAAACTGATTAAAATTACTTATTCTTAACACATATTTTTTACTTGTCCCGCAAGTCACAAAGACCTGTCCCAGTAGTCACAATTTGCAATATTTTTCCCTCCTTTACCTAGTAGAAGGTAAGCATACTAAATATTTATTAAAATGAAAGCGTTAGCATATGTTGTACAACACAGAAAAAGCTGACTTGAGTATTTTAATGGTTTGGCTAAAATTGTTCTTTGAGTGTTCAAAGTTCGATGAGTGAGATCTTTCAGTATCCCAGTAGACACATTCATTCAAATAATGTGTAACACAAATTGTAGAAACTGTTTGGCTTTTGTTTTAAAAGAATATTACACAATATTTATTTATCTCTGTTTTAAAATATATTTCACTGTTATATAAGTTATGATGACATCGTTATAACTCATAGTTAAATGTCCCAGTGGTCACAATGGAATGCCCCATAAGCAACCCGTTATTTAAGAAAATCAATCAATATAATATTTGCTTTGTTCAAAACCATGTAACTCGATTTGAACAACCAAAAGAAGTTTTAACAAAACAAAACTCGTTTAATGCCTTATGTGAAAATTCAAGGAAGTTATCGTTAGACAAAATTCACAACAAACATCAACAATATAACAAGTAATGCTTTTTTAGTAACAAAAAAATTGTTACACTCAAAGTCTGTTTTTCACTTTCATTCAGGAGCGAAGAAATTTGCCAACAACATTTGATAATATGGGTCATTAAATAACAGACTTGACAAGCTTTAAGTGCCTGCGATAACTGGCATACCTCACAAGCTGTTTTTTCTTCTTTATTTTTAGTTAATTACCGCCTTCAAACAAAAACACATTTGATTGTTTTTGTTATTATAAAGTTATTTCATTTACAGTTTATTGATTAAAAAACTCAGTTCGTTATAATTAACGGTGTGTGTGATATACACAAAACCTTGTCGTTTTACTTCTTAATCTCTGCTTCAGTGAGAATTGGTAGAATTGCAAGTGTTTTTATTTTATTTTTTTTTTTTAACAATATTATTCTTTCCATTTGGTCGTTTTTAGGTTAAGCCTTAAATTAAGAAATATAAAATAAAAAAAAATACGATATTAATCGTGCATACATATATATATATGAAAGACTAAGTAAGCCATAGCGCACATAATGCTTCATCTTTATTGTAAGCAAAATATTTTTGTTCCGCTCAGATAAGATAAAAATTGGGGGCACGAAAAAATGTCATTCTTTGATTCCAACAAATGTAATACTACTAGCAGATAGGGCAGAGTTTTATTTACTCTTAAAGTAGATTCAATGTTTTTTCAGTGTTGACAAGGTATATTTTTACGTTGCAGCTTAACGATTTATTGCTATAAACGTTGTTGTGTGTAACCAAAGGCGATGAACTTGCCTTTTCAATGAGGACTGCATAGTGAAATCTCTTAAAAATTGGTTCATTTCATAATTTTTTAATTTTAGTTTTAAAGTTATCGTTTTTTTCAAAATTCAATTTAAAAATTTCGAAAGTTTTAATTCAAAATACAAAAACACAATTCTAGTAGTGTTGTCGAATATTCGACAAAATGTAAAAACCGGTTTCTCGAATAACCCAAAAATTACCATTTTTTAAAAACGTATTTTTCGAAATTTGAAAAAAATAACCGGTTTCTACAAAACCATTTGGCTAATATAAGTATATATTTCTAAATTTAATAAAAAATTTCTAGAAAAATAAAAGGCATTGCCTATTTTTTTTATATACTGATATTAAATATATCCATTTATATAAAGGTTTTATTAAACATATTCAATAATACATTAAGCGAAGTTTTAGGCACAGAATTTTTTGAAAATTAAATTTTTATTAATTGACTTTTGTTGTACAACTATTCAAGAATATTTTAAAAAAACGTCAAATCAATCCCGCTTATAACACAGATTCTATAGCGCTTAAAACCGGTGCGCCTGAGTAACTTAACCGCGTTTTCTCGAAACATACTTTTTCAAAACGGGGCAACTCCTGCAAACAAACTTATCAACCGATGTAAATATTTTTGTTTTTTATTATTTATAATGTAATTTTACACTGCTAATTTTTACATGGTAAAAAACCTAAATTTTATATAATTACAAAAAAATAATATGTTTCAAAAAATTTTTTTATTTTTTTTGAATTATTAAAAAAACAATATTGTAAATTTTTTATTTACTCTTTCACGTACGTCAATACCTTTCCATACTTCCATATAATTTTGGTAAATGATGTGTATTCAAGGGTCTACTTTCAAATGCATTTCTTTCAGACTATCTGGAACCGTGCTATGATGCGGCCCGATTTTTACCTTTTTTTAAGCACACCAACGGTAGCGCCATTTTTATATATAAAAACTATATCTAATATTTATATATAAAAAAAACATTTTTTATTTAAACTGATGATGTAAAATTAGCATGCAAATTAAATTTTTTACCTATATGTCGGCCTTTGTAGTCTAGTGGAGAGTGCGCTAGACTATCAACCCAGAGGTCCCTGGTTCGAATCCGCAACTAAAATCCACAACTAAATTGTGGAAAATGTGGAATTAAAAGACAGGCACAACTAAGAGTTAAAAATGATTGCCGAGGTTAAGGCATAACACTAGCCTCGGTTAAAAGCAATTCAAATTGTCTTTCACGGTTGTTTCGCATAATCAATAATTCACGTATGGTTCCAATCAATTCCTCTTAATAATCTATCCCTTTCCTTTCAGGTCAAAGACCAAACCTTGTTTGTATAAGGCGCATGCCTTGGTTCTTTGATCTTCTTTAAAAAAAAAAAAAAAAATATAATATACTTTTTCAGAAAACGTTTTCTAAAATATGACTTAATTTATATCGCTTTTGCCTAAAACCTCCCTTAACCTTCATCGGTCCCTTATTTCTAGAAAAGAATAGGTTCTTTGTGTATAAATTTTACACACTCTTTCCAGGAGCAATAATTTCATTGATGAATGGAATGCATGCAATCTTCTCGTTAAAAGTAATTAATTATTCATTATTTTATTCAATTTAGAAAAAAAAAATTTTCAAATCGATTAATCGAGTATAAAATCTATATATATATATATAAGTAGATGTATGTATTATCACGTGTAGACTCAAAAACCGCTGAACAGATCCTTATGAAATTTTCAAGGAAATTGAAACAACATCGTGAGAGTGTTCCTGATGAGTGAGAGTTTGGTGTCGATTGGATAAAGGGGCGTGGTACCTCCCATACAACCCAAATTTACTCTATCGCCCACAAAATATAAAAAATACTATTATCAAATGGTTTTGATCGTAAAAAACTAAAATTTTGTTTAGATGGTTACTATCTAGTACTAAAAATGCGCGTAGTCGCACTTTATCTACGCCTACTTTTTCGAAATAATGCCAATTCCTGAGTTGTACAAACTTTGATAGTGAACTATGTATATAAATGTTGTGGCGCCCACTTTTACCGCCACAAATCAATGGATCTTCTATATATAAGACGGTTTTGATCGAATGAAACTAAAATTTGATAGTTTAATTGACATGTTTACTATGGTCGCAATATATCTACACCCACTTTTTCGAAATCATGCTAATTCTTGAAATTACTGAAGATGCCCACTTTTACTGACACAAATCAATGAAACTTCTATATTTAAGACGTTTTTGATCAAATAAAACTAAAATTTGATAGTTTAGTTTAGTTTAGTTTAGTTTATATGTTTACTATGGTCGCAATATATCTACGCCCACTTTTTCGAAATCATGCTAATTCCTGAAATTCCTGAAGTTCACGTTTTGATAGGTTCAATGGAACCAAGTAGCGATCACTTTATATATATAAATGTTGCCACGCCTTTTTCCGCCCATCTATCTTTATAAAAAAAATTAATATATGTATGTGTGTGTATCACGTAAAGACTCTCCGAAACCGCTAAACTAATTTTTATGAAATTTTCAGAGGAACCGGTGGCAAAGTCTTGAAAATGTTCTTGTGAAGTCTGGTGCTGGTTGCAAAAAGGGGCGTGACACCTTAAATATATCCCAAAAATTTTGCTATCGAAATGCTTTGGAATAATAGGTCGCACAGCATCGGAAATTGGTTTCGTGAAACTTTAGGAAGTTACTAAACGCATACCAAGGATGGTTTTTGCATTGTAAAAGGGGCGTGGCACTTCCTAAACTACCCAAATTTGCTACATCGAATAGCTTTGCAATTATAGATCGCACAGTCTCGGATTTCGGTATTCGACCACAATTTACACGTGCCGTTCCACCTATAACATTTTATGGGCGTCGGACAAGGGGGCGTGGTAGTAACGAGTCGGGTTTCAGCTAGTTAAAAAAAAATTTAAAATTGGGAAAATATCGAAACAAAAATTTACAATAAAGTAGAAGAACAGTGACATAGGCACTCCTAGATTATGGTGTGTAAATTTTACACACTAGAACCTATTATGGCAATTTTTTCATTAGAGTAGCAGCGACATCTATCGTGAAAAAACCTCGAACACATAAATTTTCCATACGATTTTTACATTGAGCCAAAATACTAGCTCGATTTGATAAACTTATAGTAAAGAAATATCAGCTTGAAGTTGAAAAGTGTGTAAAATTTACACAAAGAACTGATTAAGGTAAAGACAAAAATAATAGCATTAATATTAAATCAATAGGGTATTCACAATCCTATGCAAATGGTCTTGCATCATAGCATTTTCAAAATGGTAGAGTATATTTTTACAAACTAGCAAACTAACATACAGGAATGTATTTACTAGACTATTGCAAATAAGCTACACTAAAAACCCACAGTTTATATTTACTATACTTATGCAATACTGAAATGCACACTGACAGCTAATAGTTTAAAAAAGAAAAACTGAAAAAGGAGCTGATATGGAAAATAAAGAAAGCCTTTAAGCTTTTTTTTCCACATTAAATTTGTTTAAGCAAAATTTCAAATTGAAAATAATTTATTCGATCAGCTGTGAATTTTAGGTTTTACAACAAGGGTTGCAAAGTAATCCGAAAAAGACTGTTCACAATTGCTGGCAAATTTTTACAATTTGCAATTGCATTCTGAATTCCATAAGATTGTGAAGAATTGCCCTCATATATGTATATGAAAAAAGTAAACACATTTTTAGTTTTTCTATTAATTGTTTTCATGCTTGCATTTACTTTTTTTCTATTAGTCAAGTCCGTCCATACGTCCACAATGACAAAAAAGTCTATTGTTTGCTTTTACTTTTTTTAAAAATTCGATGACTCATTCACCGCAAAAATTTTTTTCTTAAATAATCGTTTATTTTATAAATATTTTTATACTCAAATATTTTATTTAATATTTTATATTTTTATTAACAGAAAAAATTTTAAAAAATTACAAATTTTATGCATTCGAAAATGTTGAATAACCCGAACAGAAAAAGCCGGTTTTTCGAATAATTCGAAATTGTTAGTTAAAAAACCGAAAAATCACTAAAAATCCGGTTTTTCGAATAACCCGAAACCGGTAAGGGTGTTGTTACGGTGGTCGTTATATGATCCCTGGTCATGACACTTTTTACTCTCTTTTTTCGTTTGATGAGCTGTGTGACGAAAGTATGTTATGCTGATGGTCATATGATGCCTAAGGACCGGTACACTCTTTGCTACTTTTAGTATTTTTGCAACCGATGAGTGCTGCTATTAAGCATGTTTCATTACTGCTTTCATACGTTTCGTACTAAAAGTGTACTATTTTCGTGCCTAAACACAAATGTTGTGAATAATTCCACAACGCAACACTGTTTTGATCCCATGCTTTCATATTTTTGTCGAATCATTTGGTGACCGTGGTGGTGAAAATTTACTCTCTTGCTCTCGCTCTCAAATTTTTAATTTACATTAAAACAACAACAATGCATGACCATGATGAGCCCATGACCGCCACCGTAACAGGGCACTAATAACAACACTAAATTCTAGGCATCATACGATATCAGGATCTTAAAATTACACATTTCTTAGTGTTAAAAAATATTTAGTACGTGGCACAATGGCTTATAAGTGGAAAAAAATAAGAAAATTTATGACTTCCTATGGCCGATATTAAATTTGTTATTTTTAATAAATTGTCTAACTAGCATGTTTCCAAAAGGTCTTGGTGAAATCTTTACAGGATTTTTGTACAGAAATCATCAAATTGTTTTATAATAAAGCTTTCAATAAATTCTTGGTAACAAGAGGTATATTTCAAATTAAATAACATGTGTAATGAAAAAAATTTGGTTTTTTTTTTAGTCTCAACCCATTGACCGCGGCTCCCAAATGCTTCGTACGATAAATTTAACGTACTTTCTTATGTTGGTCACAGGAACTACCACACCAAATTTCAACTTTGTGTCTTTCACCGTAGTCGAGATATAAGTTGGGCACAAAAATACCCAACCGTCCTAAATGTGTTCTAAATGGGCACAAATTCCTTCTGCAATGACAGCACAGTTTTATATGAGGAGTTTTATATCAATAGCAGGTGTGGTTGGTTAATTGTCTAAGAGAGCTTTTAAATTTTTTTAATATATAAAATTTTTTACAAATGATAATAACACAAATTTTCTAATTTTTAAACTAAAATACTTTTGACTTTGAAAATGTAGTAGTTAACGTAAAAATGTCTTGACACACCCTAAAAGCAATTTATAGCTCTATGTTTTCTTAAAGTAACAAACAAAAATTTAAACACTTAGCTGTTACCAATCCTGAGATATGATCAATTCTGCAGAAACATTTGCATGGGTAATAAAATAACCCAACTGCGGTTAATGGGTTAAAGAAATAATATGAAATAAATAACTTGCATAGTTACACGGGGGTTACACGAGACAGTACTGTTAAGACAGTGAAAAATAAATTTTAATTGTCAAACTTTGTGTCTGTGAAAAAGAGTACAGACAGTTGGTAAGACAGTTGGCAAGACAGTAGACAAAATAGTAAAAAATTTATATTTTATGAAGAAATTTTTTGTTAAAACTACGAGTACGCCAAAGTATTGCAAATTTTCCATTAATTCTATTAAATTTTCACGTATTCTGTCATTTGATATGCTAAATATCATTCTACTCTCCTAGCTACTGTCCCGCCAACTGTCTACAAAAAACTTAAGACAGAAGAGCAGACAGTAGCAAAAGTTAGTGTGTGTGGGTAAAAATTTGTGAATGTGTTGCGACTGTCTTAACAGTTCTGTCTCGTGTAACCTCCGTGTTAGACTTAGAACTTATTTTATTTTTTTTTAACCCAAATAACTTTTTATATTTCAAACTCCACAAACTCATTTTTGGAAGAGAATAACTACAGTGATGTGGAAATAAATAGGGACACCTGTATTTTTGGTGTCGAGATCGGTTAAGAGATAAATTAAATATAGAGTAAGACGTAATGACAAATATTTTCAAGTTTTTCTTCTCTAACTCCCAAAAGGGGAGGGGGTGAACCTCATCCTTGCAAATTTTTACTCGCCTAATCAAGGAGAATCACCACTCGAGGGAGTTTAATTTATATCTGAGGCACCTTGTATGTAATTCATGCAGCTTTAAATATAAAGTACAAGTGTCTCTATTTATTTGCACATCACTGCATCTTCCGGTGTCGACCGGTGTGCGCTCGTTTAAAGAAACATCATAATTGGATTTATATTAAAACTTAAAAGAAAAATTGGCTGCCAAAACAGTTTTTATGAATGAAAAACTAAATGCGTTTTGTGTAAAAAAATCTAGTTTTTTTGATTTAAATTCCAATTTTTATATAAATAAATATAAATAATAAATATATAAATATAAATAAAAATGGGCATTTGCAGAAAAAAGTCAACCGTGACCAAAAACTTAAAACTTATTAAAAACTTTTATTTTATCTAAGAGAAAGATTTTCATTTTATTAATTTAGGCAATTTCTATATAAATTCATTAACCATGATGATCAAATCGTCTGCACTGTTTCATAAATGTAGTTTCCTTTTTCGTAAATGTTTCGTAAACTTTTTGTTTTAGTAAAAATGGAAGGCATTGGCATTGTATTTATCTTGCTGAAAATAAACACAACCAATAACAAACCGAAAACCGGACAAAAGCAAAAGCAACTGTGGTGTATTTATGTGTGTACATTTTAAATACATATTAATAACAACAACAACAAAAACAGCACAACAACAAACGACACGATTTCGAACAAAACCAACAACCACAACAACAACCACAGCAACAACGAAACCAACAACCATAGCAACTGCATAAGCAGCTACTCAAGCAGCTTGTGCGTAACTTTTCCCATACGAATATATGAATTTCCTCTTCTCAGATTTTGTTATTTTGTGACTTTATTAAAGAAGTGACAAAACCCAAAGTTAGATACAGTAGAATCTGGATATAACGATTTCGCTTATAACGACTAACCGTTTCTAGCGACCACGATGTAAACTCAAGTTTGGTTTCAGAGCGAAGTACTAGGAAAAAATATCTGTTTAGTACGACAATGCTGTTCGAAGTTCTTACTATCGTACAAAATTTTATCAAAAACAAACTCGAATTTGAGACTTTCTACGTTAGTAACTACATATTCTTTGCATAGAATGTAGGTACATACATTGTAGCTATTTGTATATGTTTTAAATGCGAAATGTTTAAGTACCATTAAAGTTCCATGTAATTGATTATTAATGTTTTATTTACTTAATGTAAACTTATCTAACTATACATTTAAATACATACATATGTATAGCGTTGCCATCATATCTCTTTTAAAGAGGACATGTTCTCTTTTTTTCTCGAAATCTTTTTTATCTTTTTTTAAAATGAAAAGTCCTCTTTTTTTTGTTGGAGACAAAACATATCTATCTATAAAAAACCCAGCAAACCAAAATTTCCGAATTTGTCTCAATTCCGATTAGTTCCTAATTATTTCGAGCATTCTTAACGATTTCGTAACTATTTCGCAACAGTAACTTCGGAACATTTTCGAATAATTTGAAAGAGTTCCGAAATCAAATTTTCAAATTTAAATTGTAAGCTGTTTTAAATATTTCGAGTTGAAAAAAATTTGCTATTTGTAAAATAATTTAGTTTTAAACAACTTTTTTTTTAAAAACAGATGATACTAGAGATGGTTCTTATTTTAATTTTTACAGATGCAAAAATAAACGACATGTCAAATTCACATTTATATATGTTCCATAATAGTAGTTGCAAAGGATCTGTAGTTTTTGGCATGTCATTTTTACGAAACATATAATCTGGGGCATCTTAAGTGGATTGATTAACTAAACTTTGATTCGAAATTGTTATTTAATTTTGTATTACATACGGTACAAAAATCATTAAGAGATCGTTGCGAATTTGATGCTTCATTTCGTTACGAATTCGGTGCTACAATTCTTTAAGAAATTGTTTTGAGTTTGTTACGAATTCGTTACGAAAACGATAATTCAATTGCTTAAGCCCGTATGATACTTCATTGTTTTGTCCAATTTCAAAATCTGAAAACAAGTGGCGCGTGGGCTAGACAGATATATATTGTAGAAAAGGATGAAAATATACATCGTGCCAATTTTTTACATCTCCGCAACGTTACTATCTTATCTCTCTTTTCTTATTGGCTACGTTAGAAAGAGCTCAAGCTTGTTTTTGACACTTAATATTTGATCGAAACTTAACGAGTGACGAATCGAGAGAAGAAACGTCAAGAACAATGCATTGAAAATGCTGTCCGTCGCACATTTTTTTGTCAAATTCGTACTATATGCGTATACACTCACACTTCTTGCATTTTAGCTTTAGTACTATTTCAACTGCTCTAGTTTCATTGTCAATGAATAGAAATTGGACAAAACAATGAAGTATCATACGGGCTTTACTATTTTGTTACGAATTCAATACGTCAATTCTTTACGAATTTGTTACGAATTCGTTACTAAAATTCTTTCCGAATTCGTTACGATTTCGTTTCAACCCCTCCATTCGATTTTCGTTACGAAATCGGAATGAATTCGGATGCCGAACTTGGAATAATTTCGAAAAATTCGTAGCGACTTCGTTGTTTGCTGGGAATTTTGTGGTTTGCTGGGAGTTTACTAAAAATGCACACAAACAAATTTGCATGAAAATTATCAACACTGATTTGAAAGTTAATAGCTATATGGCAATGCTGAACGCCATCCCTGAACAAACGTAACTTAACCCTAGCTGTGACCACTATATTTTTGCATACGTTATGTGTCCACTATGACTATTTCGTCCCAGCTATTTTTTCACCCCTTTGGTTTGAATGAAAGAAAAAATAAAATTTTGTATAAAAAATATTTGTACAGTATTGCGCAATTAATTTTGGAACAGTCAAAAACGAGCATTTATCTTATGATTATTTAAAAGCATGGTCCAAAGAATTTAAAAATTTTCAGTTTTTGAATGGATAAATTTAAATAAAATACTTAACTGTATCGAATTTATTTACTTATGGAAAACAGATTGCACAAATGATGCTTAGTAATATATTAATTTAATTTGCCAACCAAAAATTAGTGATATACTTTCAAAGTTTAAAAAATTTGTCAGTTATTTTTTTCGTTGCCTGCACAAAACGCTAACGACGAAAGAATTTTTCCACCAATGGGCTTGAAATGGTCAAATGAAAGAAACATACTGAAAATATCAGCGGTTCGAGCTTTTTTAACAATAAATTATATTTTCAAAAACGTATCGTGTTTGGAGTTTTTCGACGCATGTCAATAACAGAAACGGTTATTAAAGCAAGCGCAAGAAAGCTTTAAGTATGATTCTGAGGAAGCTTGATAAGCTAATCATAATTTCATCTCGTCTTTTACTTCAGTTTAAAATACTTTATAAAAAACAATGTCTATATGATTATTTATTTGGTCTTATTTACTTGAACCTCAAGTTTGTTTAACTTTTTGAAATAATAAGTGTAAATTGTTTTTTAATTACTTTTATATTTATGTATTTATTTTATAACAAGTGTTTTTAAAACTGAAAAAATAATATTTAAAAAAAATGTTTATTTGATGTTTGTACATTGCAATAAATTTTATTGAATTTTAAAGGTCTCTTTTTGTCATATTTTTTATTTTTTGTCAAATGTTCTCTTATGAGGCCCTAGACTTCTGGTAACCCTACACATGTACATACTAAAAAAAAACAAGCTTAATTTATTCGTCCGTTTTGTGCGTCGTCCGGTTAGTACGACGGTGTTTCGCCCGTCCCTTAGAGGTCGTTATATCCGAATTCCACTGTATTCGTTTCATTCGTACTCTAACTGATATTTTGACACATATTTTTTCTTTGTACGATGAATATTAAAAGCTGTAGGTATACCCCAAAGTGTAAACTAAAATCCTTAAATGTGCTTATCCCCATACAAACCGCGCAGCAATGCGTAATTCTACGTCAAAATACTTAATTGCAATGCATCTGTTGCCTCTTTATTCCGCGTAGCCCTTGAGTATTCATAGAATATTTATACATCCGCACGTGCCACAGATGCATCCCTTATTCTTACTCAATCGTGTGGTATTGTTCAAACTGATTATTTGAACCCTCTTTGAAAATCCTCATCAATAGCTGTATCAATATGTATCCTAAATCGAGATGCACTCCCTTGTATTGGGACAAGAATTATTCAATCATCCCCTTTGGTCCATTCCACACGCACAATTTGCAGTGCAGCACGTGCTATCATTTTTGCACCGTTTCCTGTTTGAATTTCCTTAATTTCAAGGCCATTTAATACGGTATTCGGCAACTATGGGTCAGTAACGTGCGTGTTGTTAGTTGTTTATTTTTGCGTGTTAGAATAACGTGCAGCAGGCTGTCCGTCGCCATTCTACTTATTACATATTTTTGTTTCCTTACCTATATTCTTATGACGCAGGCGCAAAATTCTTATCAAGAATACCTTCTAATAGCTGTGTGTATGTGTGTGTGTGTGTGTGTGTGTGTGTGTGTGTGTGTGTGAGTGTGCGAGTTTTGTTTGTATTTAAAAGTGTTTACAACCTTTCTTCTAAAATGTTCAGTTGATTATGCGTGCTCACATTTTTGTTTTCTACACCAAAGATGTGAGATACTTTAGCCATTAGTTGGTGCTATCATAAATTATGTTCCGGTTATATGATTTCAGTGTTGCATTTAGTAGTTGTTGTTTCTTTGTTGCATCGACGTATTATTGCAATGAGTCGCATATCCTGAAATTTGAGGTGTTTCCCCACTGGTTTTGTTTTCCATAGATTATATACAGGGTGTGCGCCCTGTATCGTAATTAAATTCACTTGAGAATTCTTTTAATGCAATCGCGTTTTAAATTATGCTTAAATATTGTTACTAAAGATTGGTAGAACTGTAGTAGACTTGCATGTCAATTTTTAGCGCGATCTGTAACGTAGCTTCCTTTTTTTTCTTTGTATACAAGTTGACCTCGAGTCTGTTCTGCGAATTTTATAATGGAAAAAAGGTTGAGCCAAGATAATATTTCAGGTTTTGTTCTACTACAGACTATCCTGTTTGAATGCGTTAAAAATATTGTAGAAAACCTATTGGGAGCCTGGCTTAACGCCGATATTTGATTGGTAAAAATTTTCAAAGTTCTTTAATATGTATTTATTTTTATTTATACCAGCCCATATTTTTACAAAAAAACTCGGATTTTTAGAGGTTATTTGAAACCATTGCAGCTCACGGATGGCTATCGCTAGAGTCGCAATTTTTTGGGAACCATCATAACATGAGACAAGAATTATTTTGAAGAACTGACCCGAACAACTTTTATCGTGAGGTCCCTTAATATAAAGGGAAGTGTCTCCGGTTGTGGGGAGTCTCCAGTTGTAGGACGTCTCCGGTTGTAGGACGTCTCCGGTTGTGAGACATCCTTCGTATTTTTTCGCAGATTGCAAATATCGCGGATTTGATTATTGTCAAACTTGTAGTTTGACAGCACTCAGTTATTTTGCTAACATCGAAATGAATAAAGGCATTTGTTTGCTTGCTGTGAGCATCGAAAAATCAAAAAAATCAACACAATCCAGTGATGCTTCTTTAACTCGAACTTCTGTAAGTCGAAATTCTCCATAACTCGAAGAACGAGTAGTATTTGTGCTTTTTGCTTTCTCAAGACATTTACCTTTTACTTTGATATCTACAATTCGAATTTCCCTAACACAGATTTTTCTTCAACTCGAACCGAAATCTCATTTGTATTAGAAAGACTTTCATGCATATTCATCTCCATAACTGTGTGTGTATCAATAACTTTGTGTGTGTTGTAATTCAAAGAATTGACTTCGTTGGAGTATCGCGCGTAATTTATCGACAGCAAGATAAATTTACATGGCATCTTTGTTAGCTTGCGTCGAAAGATACAAAAGTTATTGTATCTTGTGTGTATTTTGTTGTATGTATTTTGTTGGAATATTTTTTTGTACTTAAAGAGAGTTTTTGAATTTGCAATGTAAGTGTTGCTCATTTTACAGTATTCTTATTGACTTAACGAATATATGAATGTGATAAATCTGATGATGATGAAGTTGAAGATATTCCACCGCCAACAATTTTCGAAAGAAATCACTTCGCAGACAAAAACTAAATTATTTACATAATATTTTATTCTATAACTCAAATTTTCCGTAACTCGAAGTTAAATTCTGGTCCCTTGACACTTCGGGGTTAGGGAAGTTTCACTGTAGTAACTTTTGAATTTTTTGAGAGTGCGATAAATTGAAGTAAATTAATTCAAAAATAAGTGTTATGCATAATTTATGCAGTATTTTCATTATATTTTGTGATGAAACATAAATTTCTGGCAAAATATGTTCATTATGAAAAATTTTCTATATGACCTTGTTATTTATTATGTTGATTTTCTATGATAGAATTTGTATTTATTCTAAATGTTAAATATTTTAAATCATTCTCAATCAACAGACTGTTGGACTCCATAGTAATAACATAAGCATAAGCCAAAGTAAAGCAAAATAAAACAACAACAGGAAATATGAAAGGGAAACAAACTGAGAAATTGACACTGAAATCTCATCGCCTCTGTGGTCTAGTGCGCTAAAAGTGCTTGCACGGCGAACACGGCCCCGGTTCGATTCCCGCCGGTGACATTACAAAGATTTCTGATAAAGTATGTAGCAGGGCCGAAATTGCAATAAAATCAGCTAGTGATGTTTTCCTTTTCATATTGAAAATGTTGTTGTTGTTGTTTCTTTGGAAAATATTCGTTAGAACAATTAATTGTTCATTGATGCATATACACATATTAATTTTCTACAAATATTCACCCGAAAATTCACAAAATATGAACTTTAAAATTAATTTATTCACTTTAAACGTAGGATATTTAATGAATTTAACAAAATATTAATTTATAAAATTGTTCAAGGACGAAATGGAATTACGAAATAATCAAGAAATCACCGTTCGCGTAAAGCTAGCAAACGCGAAAACGAACTACTGACTGAGATATATATATTTCATGCACTGGCTATGAGAGGAAGAGAGAAAGAAAATGTGTGCGCGCACTGCTCTCTCTTGCTCCTACAGTGTGATACAGACAATAAGAATGCACTGTATCTTAGATATACGAAACGTAACTTTGTAACGCTCTCGTCACTCATTCACCAGCTTACTCCCAAAGTCATGCGTGCAAGCGAGCGTAAAGAAGTTTAACTTCAAAAATAAAAAATCCCACGACACGGGATTCCGGGAAATAAAATCCCAAATAAGGTAAATCCCACGAAAATTCCGGAAAGTCGAAATAATCAGGTAAAATGGGGATTTTCAAAATCACACAAAAGTGGAATCCCTTCAGATCACCACAACGAACACCTAAATTAGGTTAACCCTTAAATTAAGCAAACATATGCTAGCAGCACCAACAGCCAATTCTGTGGTTGCAGCACAGAGTAATGCTACGTTCACACTGAGAGCTTAATGCGCATTTAGAGCATTTACTATATATATTTGCCCCTGTTACTCCTACAAAGATTTCGCAAATGCGCATTTAGCTCTCAGTGAGAACGTAGCATACGCACACAAGACGCTAACCCCAAACATAAGCCAAAGCGCTTGCACTAACTTCCGTTTGCCTCTTTCCGTAACGCATTCACCAGCTTATTCCCAAGTGTCAAGCGTGCGTAAAGAAGTTTCACTTCAAAAATTTAGTTATTTTTCATATTTTTGTTGGTTTTTCTTATCCATTTTATCCATATTATCCATTTTAAGTGGATAATCCATCAAGGTGTCCCATCAAGGTGTCCCACAGCCGGGTACAAATTTTTTTATTGGCAAAAAATTAACCCTTCATAACATTGATCGTACAATTTTTCTGGTTGACTTAATCAATATGGTTACTTCAGCAAAAATGTATCTTATTTGATAAGCTTTCAATAGCTATGCACATGTCGACATATTATACACTTGATCATAAGATATAAGCAAAAAATCTAATGTGTCCCATAACCGGAGACACTCCCCTATACGTATATTTAGTATAAAGTCGAATTTATTTTGTTCCAGGTCTAACTTTTTGACTGTTTTTTTCACTTTGACACCAATTTTTTAACAATATTGTATCCTTTTAAAAACGTAAAGGTTTATTTAGTAGCGCAGAAATTACAAGTAAAATACTTTTTGGACTTTTTTTACCAATCATATTTATTTCCAGCCGATTTGAATTCAATAAAATTTGTTGGTTAAAAATAAAGGTAACGCTTGAAACGACCATAGAAAATTTGTTCATTTGTCAAAAAAATAAGAAGAATTCTTAAATATTTCACTTGTAACTTTGTTATTATACTAAAAATATTTATAAACTATATATACATCGTTTTCATATATAAAACATAATTTTGTTTATGAAAATTTTATTATTTTTAGTAAAGATACATAAAAATATATACCTGCAAAACAGGATTTTTTGATTGTCTCCGACGTTTACTAGGTCTCGGGGCGAGTTTTTTTGACATATAACCATTTTGTTGCAAACCCATGATGTTTTTATTTGCCCAGTACAATTTACTTTTTAACAAAATTAACAAATTTTTAGAACTTTTGAAAAATTTATTTCAGTTTTTCATATGCAAGTTAGTGAAATTTTTAATGACTTCATTTTCACTTCATTCATTAACTCACTTGACATAATAAAGTTTATTCGTGACAGTTTACTCCTTAAAGTGCTGACACACTTCTGGGAACAAGTTTATTCATCTATTTAAGACACTTTTTTTTGTAGAATTACCCTGTAGTGTTGCCCTCAGGCACACAAGCGCATTTTATGACGACCCTCTTGAAATACAATGGCATCAGCTGACACTGAAAAATCCACTCAATGCAACGGTTTTCTTCCCTTCCTGCAGCCAGAACCAACGAAGAGGTTTTTGATTGCTGTTATAAAGTATTCAAACATATTCATTTTATTCCTGAAGTTCGTTCGGAAAAGTTGTGGTTACGAAGTTAGATAAGCAAGAAGCGGAAAACAACACGCATCCAAGCATTAAGCGACGCTTTAAATTTTTATCAAATAACTCAATAGCCTTTACATAAACCATAAGAAAAACAAAAAATAAGTATCTCTGGAAAATTGGCAATATTTATGAAAGAAAATATTGCCGCCTCATTTAATTCACAAAATCACGTAATTCACAAACACGTTCTCCGCAGTAATTGTTGATGTTGGATAACAAAGTGAAATTACTTGGCGCCTGCTTCCAACAATATAAAATTCAACAATATTCAAGATTAAAAAAAAAACAAACAAAAAAATTGTAAGTAAAAAATATTGCATGCTACAAGTAATTAGTGTATTAAACAAATTAACAAAGTGCTGCCAAAATATGTATAGTTAAACATTATGCTACAACAACGTATCTGTGTTTGCTACATTTGCATCAAACACAAATTTAAGCAAATAGGCATGCAGACAGACACACAAATGGCTTGTATTGTATTTGCATAATTTTTGCAACAACACTGTTTAATTGTGGCATAATATAAAAGACCTAATTTTGTGGTTTTTTAAGAAGAAGAAAGATCAACAAACAATCTATACTACCAGAAGTGGCTCAACACAGTGCTGCGTGCCAAAAAGTGAAATATTTTTTTTAATTTCGCAAAACTTGTTGAATGCATAAAATAGCACAAATTTATTTTAATAAGAGTTCCAAGGTAACTAAAAAGTATAAAATTCTTTGTAAAAATAGCCAAAATTAACAAAATTGTCTACCAAAAACTTTTTAACAAAAAAACAGATGCCTCGCTGGACACACGAGAAAAGCGAAGTTTTTTCGCAGATTTATACGTTTCATAATTTAATGGTTTCTTTAATAAAAAATTTTTAAATTGAAAAATTTTAAATACCTAATGTTAACTAAAAAAATTAATTTCCCACCAGTAAATTTTATTACCTTACATTATTATTTTACATTAATTTTTAATTATTTTTGTAAATGTTAATGAAATTATTGGGTTTAATATCTAAAATATCAAACGTATATTATATAGATACAATGTCATCGATATTTCTAGCAAATATTACATCAATAGTTGTCCTTATCTTGTGCAAATATTTGGATCGCTTGTCATTCGCAAATTATATTTATCAAAACAGCATTGTTTAAGGCTTAGAATTTTTATGAAACTGATTTTTTTATATATCAAAAGTATAGTCTTTCTGACGTTAATGTCCAATTATAATAGAAGTAACGTAATGTGGTCTAATGTCAGTTGAGCAGTGCATTCTTTCACTTATTGTTTGAAACAATGCTTTCTTATACAAGTGGTTTTAATAAACGTAACGTAACGTGACGGGACGTATAAATCCGTGTATTTTAGATTTCTACGTTACTTTACATTACGTCTTGTCGAAAAGCAACAGAACATTGTATTTTCACTTTTACAGCCTTTTCACTTTCATTTTTAGCAGGTGTGGAGCCACAGTGTTTCGTCTACATTCATTCTCTTTATACGCATTTATTTTGAAACTACTTTTTTCGGCATGGTGTTGTAAAAAAAACAAAAACTATTTAGCCGGTATTGCTATTCATAACAACGGTGGCTATCGCTGGAACTAGATTCAAAGTTTTAATTAAAAAACATCGTATATTTTACACTTAATAACCGGTAGAAAACAAGCTGTTTTAAGAACTTAATTTTCAAAAGCGCGTCATTCTGTCAATTTTTCATATCTTTTATTTCTAGTGCCAGCCTTTCTAGTGCACTCATAGTGATTAATAATATTCTAGGTTTTTATTTTTCAGATAAATAGAACAATCAAAATCTACAACACCGCCCATGCCCCTTTTCCTTGAGAGCGTCTCATTGACCGCCATTTTGAACCAGATCAACAATTTTTTAAATTAAAAAATATTTTTTGTGATGAATGAGAGTTACAATACACCTTAAAAGTTTAAATATCGTTGTTCAATATTTTGAACTTTTTAAAAAAATCCTAAAAATACCTTAAATTTTCGAGCGCTAGACCACCATCCTTGCCTTAAGTGCCTATGAACATTCATGTCTGAATTCGCAATTAAAATCCACCCGTTCAATGGAACCAAGCTGCTTTTGTTGCTTGGTTAGCTAATGCAAAATGCTTTTTACTACGTTTCCGTGGCGAGTTGATCCTAGGTTGGACTTTTTCAAGTTGACATAATGGTGTTTCTAGCTCGATAGTGCTTCCATGCACCATGCATTGAGTCGAGTTGGACTTCTGCCATTCTATTCGCCATTTTTTCTTAGTATAAATGTGTGCATTTAGAAGGTGCAAAATTTACTAAACATATTGAGCCTTTGATCAGTATTAGTTTCCGCTACTTTGTGTGCCTGCTGAACGGTTTGTTACATTTTATATCAACGCAGTGGCAGAAATAAAATAAAATAACAAATAATCAAGAAAACCTCACTAAACAGTTGAGCAACTGTTTCATATTCCGAACGCATCCAATCTAACTCAGATAAATCTAATAAGTTTCGCGGAGTTTCGTGGATTTAACGAAATTCAACTCAACTCGCGTTTCCATGGGAAGTTAATCCCGAGTAAACCTAGATTTAACTCGCCATGGAAGCAGGGTTGCCAACTTTTGAAAAGCCCAGGCCCGGAGCTTTTTTTATTTAATAATTTTTTTATGGTCTGCTTGCTTTTAATTAAAAAATTAATTTTTTCTTTGGTTTTTTCATACATAGTCATGTTTACAACAAATGTGACACAACACAACTTGCATTTTCCCGTGAAATCGTTTTCTTTCAGCAACCAATCTTTGTAGCTTGGTATCGAGAGCCAATCGTTTTTAAAAGATGTTAAGTAATATTTCCTCTTGCAACTAGATTCCATTATGCTGTTCTCTAAAATAGTTTTGTATCAGTTAATACACAAAACACAAATTATTGACCGAACTTACATAAATTGAACTGCAAACATTAATTAAAAATTCACCCGCAGACACAGTTAATTTATAAGGTTGCGGCACTTGAGAGAAATGCACTCTTTTTCCCGCCTTTGCTCGAACTGTCATTGTGCTTTTCTTTGTTCTAAGTATTCATTTTCATCCATTCTGACAGTTCGACCGAGTTCACTCTCAAGTGCCAGAACCTTATAAATGAGCCTTGGCCGCAGAACTCAAAAGAAAAAGAAAAACAGAAACGAGTTCGTCAAGTTACCAAAAGAAAAGTTACGACTGGTTACGACGTTCCATCAAAAACGAAGTTCAAGAAATAGAAAGAACGTCAATGTTAAGTTAGCGTTCATTAAGACAAATGGTTCAAACATTCACTAAAAAAAGCGTAAATCAACACTAATAAATAAGTTAAACAAATTTTTTTTGTAAGAAAAACTTGATTTAAATATAGATTAGAGCGAAAGCCGGAGAAAATGTGCCAGGTCCGGAGCCCGGAGATCGGCCCTCAGGCCCGAATTCTCCGGGCGAAAAGGTATGTGTTGGCAACCCTGCATGGAAGCGTAGTATTTGATCGATAATTGTGATCTGCTGCATTATAGCTTCACGCATTCACAGTAGAATATGTAGGGCAGCTAATAAACAATCCCTTTAATAAATTCCTGTCATCTACTGCAACATAGCTTCAGTTAATATTGAATGACTCACATCATATCGAAAATGGTTGGTTTGGGGTAGTGGTTAGTGTGTAGAACTCTCGATCGGAAGGCACGAGTTCAATCCTCACGCTTGCAAAGAAATATTTTTAATTTTATATCCTCTTGTTGTATAATAGACGCAAGTAAAAAACACATCAACAATTCTAAGAAAAAGGTGTATGAAAAAAGTGTCGTTTTTCAGATTTCACTCAAGCAAATCACAAAACGAGGCGTAAAAAGCTTTGCTTCAAAAAAAAAAAACGACTTCAAGCCCACTACAAAGTAAAAAATAATTTTAAATTACATTTCACATAAATACTTGGTCAAATTTGATAATTTATTTATATATATTATTAAATTGGAAATCTTATTGGGTGAAAACAAAACAAAGCGGCAAATCGGTGTGCTCGACCATTTTTAAAAATTCTGAAAAAATTATCAAAAATTTAGTTGGGTCTGTAGATACTGGAAATGGCATTTTTTATTTCTTTGCTAATTTATTTTGCAAGTTAGGGGGGTTCAAAAATGAAAAAATGATGAAAAAAATTAAAAAGATGCACATTTTTGATGATTTATTTCTTGGAAACGAATAGAGATAAAATCTTTCTACTTTTTTTATTTTAATATAAAAATATAATATTTTTACATGTGTATCCAAACTTTTTCAAAAATGTGACAGTTTTGCCAAACAGCTCTATTGAACATAGATTTTGTTTTCATCAATTTTATAGTTTTCAACCCTGATTTTTTAGAAAGGTGATTCAAAAATAAAAAAACTTTTTTTACAACTTCAAGGTTCTGTTTAAGTTTGTTTAGAATATGTAAAGATTTTTGCATTTTTGTGGTTCTAAATTAGTTTTATTTGCTCTCAAAGTTGAGTCGAACAACGGAAAAAGCACTTTTTAACACCCTGTATCTTCCTTTTCGCATGCATTTAAAAATCTGAAAATTTGGCAGATGATGTATTTAACTGAGTTTAGTAATACCTTTTAGTTTCATCATGGAGACTTTAATAGTTTCTACGGTATAGATTTTTAAATTTCACCATTTTTAGTTTTTCAAGTATTGACAATAATATAAATTTTTCATACCTTATCAAGATTTTTTTCTCAGACAGTATTTTTGGGACTCATATGGTATACAGATTTTTAGCCGTGCTCATAGACTTAACTATAAATCAATGTTATAAAATACTTTTAGTACAATATCGTGTTTAAAAAATTTAAACGAATTTTATTTTAACCGTGGAGAAATGCGCGAAATAAGAAGAATGCCAAAGTTATTTTTCAGTTTTCCAGGACACTTTGCCAAAAGTTTAAATTTTGATGATACCACTGATCACTTAATAATGTATTATTTATTAGTTGGATAATGGCACTGTGAAATCTATATGACATGATTTATTAATATATAAGTCGGCTGGTTATTTACTGTTACTTTCATTGATTTCAAATTATAATATCACATATAAGTAGTTGTACCGACATAGTAGATAGTTGTGTAATAAACATATATAATTAAAAATGCAGTGTTCAATTGGCAAATTGGAAAAAGTAAAATGTGAAGCAATAAATAACAATCTTTTTGATACTTTAAGTGATGATGACAAAAAAGTTATATCTTTAAGATCAAAATGTGCAAACTTAATAAGTATTTGTGAAAAGCATTATAAACTATATTTTATAAATTTTTTCCATTTGTACGGAAGAGTTTGCTGTAACATTTTTAATGTGCATAAGAAAACTGTCAAAAGAGGACTAAATGAAATAAAATATAAAACCGTTATTGACTATCCAGCTTTTAAGTTAATTCCGGGAAAATCACTTTGCAAAACGTGTATGAAATATCTATCTTACGAAATAAATATTAAAACAGAAGATAACGGATACCAGTCTCTGGAGGACAATATTAAATCCATAAATAGAGCATGCAATGTTTTAGGTTTATCTCCAATCAATTTATCGAAATTGCCGTTAACTAGAAGATCAAATGCTGTTTTAAATAAAGCAAAAGAATTTAGTAATATAATTAAATCTAAACTTCTTGACTCAAACCAAAATGAATCCAACTCTAATAACATATCCGCAAAAAATAATGTTTCCACTTTTGAATCTGATGAATATCAAAATTTAATTAAAAACTTAAAAAATAAATTTACACACGAACTTCGAGCTGATCAAAAAATACAAATTTTAAGTCTGTTACCACAATCATGGTCTGTTTCAAGGATTTGTGAAGAGTTTGGTGTTACAAAATTTTTAGTGAAAAAAGTTAAAGAATTGGTAGCAGTACATGGGGTTCTGCCTGATATCACTACCAAAAAACATGGACCTTCAATTGATCTCCAAATTATAAATAAAGTGTATCAATTTTATGAAAATGATGAGTACAGTAGAGTTTATCCTGGAAGAAAAGATTTTGTGTCATTAAAAGACTTGAATGGTAAAAAAATTTTTAAACAAAAACGATTAGTATTATGTAATTTAAAAGAATTATATCTAAGTTTTAAAAAAGAAAACCCTTCAGACAAAATTGGATTTTCAAAATTCTCTGAATTGCGACCAAAGTGGTGTATTCTCGCGGGTGCTAGTGGTACTCACACGGTTTGTGTATGTGTTTTGCATCAAAATATGAAATTAATGCTGGACACGTTGAAATTAAATATTGGCTTGTCCGAAGTATTTAACAAAATTGTTTGTGATATGAACAATGAAAATTGTATGTTTAACTTTTGCAATAAATGTCCAGGTCCAAATTATTTTATAAAAAACATTGAGGAAAAATGCGAAATTGAAGAATTTTCATATAGCCAGTGGATAACTACAGACCGAGCTGCTTTAGTTAATATAACTAAATCAAATTTTGAATTTTATGAAACTTTTTGTGAAAATTTAACTAAATTAAAAAAACACCATTTCATTTCCAAGCAACAGTCATCATACCTTTCTGAAATAAAACAATCTTTAAATAGTCAAGAGTGCATTGTTTTAGGAGATTTTGCTGAAAATTTTACGTTCGTAGTACAAGATGAAATTCAAAGTTATCATTGGGTTAATACCCAAGCAACATTACATCCATACACAATATATTTTAAAATGAACGATTCGGAACAACTGCAAATTAAGAGTATGTGCATCATAAGTGATCACTTAAAGCACAATGCAAATACTGTTTACGTGTTTCAATGCCAATTAATTAAGTATTTGAAAGCTCTTTTGCCAAATCTCAAAAAAATACACTACTTTTCGGACGGCGCTGGAAGCCAATATAAAAATTTTAAAAATTTAGTTAATTTATGTTTGCATAAGCAAGATTTTGGAATATCGGCGGAGTGGAATTTTTTTGCAACTTCCCACGGAAAAAGCCCATGTGATGGAGTAGGTGGAACTGTAAAACGTCTTGTGCATAAAGCGAGTTTGCAAAGAACAACGCGCGATCACATTCTCACTCCACAAACAATGTACCAGTTTTGCAATCAAAACATTCCAGGAATCAAATTTATTTATGTGGATTCAGAAAAACTTAAAGAAAAGGAAGATGAATTGAATGCACGTTACATAAATGCGAAACGATGTCCAGAAATTCGTCAACATCACAAATTTGTCCCAATAAGCGAAACAACAGTAGAATACAGAACGATATCTAAATCGGCGTTTTCGAAAACATTTAAAATTGTATAGCATTCCATAAAGCATTCACTTATTTTCCCAATATGTTTACTTTCTTGATATTTAATTGTATTTAATTATGATTTATAAGTAATGAAATCGTAATTTAAATAAAAAAATATTGTTTTTGTATAAAAAAATGGTGAAATTTAAAAATCTATACCGTAGAAACTATTAAAGTCTCCATGATGAAACTAATAGGTATTACTAAACTCAGTTAAATACATCATCTGCCAAATTTTCAAATTTTTAAATGCATGCGAAAAGGAAGATACAGGGTGTTAAAAAGTGCTTTTTCCGTTGTTCGACTCAACTTTGAGAGCAAATAAAACTAATTTAGAACCACAAAAATGCAAAAATCTTTACATATTCTAAACAAACTTAAACAGAACCTTGAAGTTGTAAAAAAAGTTTTTTTATTTTTGAATCACCTTTCTAAAAAATCAGGGTTGAAAACTATAAAATTGATGAAAACAAAATCTATGTTCAATAGAGCTGTTTGGCAAAACTGTCACATTTTTGAAAAAGTTTGGATACACATGTAAAAATATTATATTTTTATATTAAAATAAAAAAAGTAGAAAGATTTTATCTCTATTCGTTTCCAAGAAATAAATCATCAAAAATGTGCATCTTTTTAATTTTTTTCATCATTTTTTCATTTTTGAACCCCCCTAACTTGCAAAATAAATTAGCAAAGAAATAAAAAATGCCATTTCCAGTATCTACAGACCCAACTAAATTTTTGATAATTTTTTCAGAATTTTTAAAAATGGTCGAGCACACCGATTTGCCGCTTTGTTTTGTTTTCACCCTATTATAATTTTTTTTTCTATTTTGTTTTATTATCATAAATATATTAATTTCTTTATGAGTATAAAACCTTTAAAGTCGGCGCTAATATAATCAGACTCTTATAAAATTAACGCTCCGGCTTTAAAGGTTTTATATCAGTGTCGGGCAGCTTTGCACACCTATACTTTCTCATCTTGAGTATGTATTAATAAGCGCTTTAAAGCTCACACTGAAAACAAAGTAGTGCTAAAGCGCTTTTTGCCGAAATTTTACTAGGCATTATGGGATATTCTTTTTGCTCGGATTTGTATTGCGAAAATAAATTAAAAAGTAGTGGACGGAATGTCAAAAGGAAACAGACCGACAGACGGATAATGTGAAATACAGATCAGCAGACGGAAATGTAAAAAGGGCTGCTAGTAGTAAAAAACAAATATGTTTTTTATTGTGCTTATGTTGCTTATTGTGTTTTGCCAAGGCTAAACTGACACCGTAAGATGCTTTCATTATACATATTTGGAACTGATCACTATATGATATCATATGTGGACATGCCGCTTTTAAATGAATAATTAATTTCTCCATCGCATGCCCCACAATTACCTTATATTGGCCATGCAAATTATCGTAATGCCTTGTTATGCATAATTTTTAATTTTACCTCTTTGTTGCCGCGCCACGCGTTTTTTACGTTATGAAATAACAAATTACCTTAGGCGAAGGGAGCACGGTGGTAAAGCCTTGCACCCAATCAATTCCGGCTGTCTGATTTTCAATCCACTTATCAGGTATTTTAATGTTATTTAATGTGGAGTATTCAAAGGCAAACTTCTTTGCCATGTTATAAGTAAATCCGTGATGAAGATTGGAACAAGTCTTAAAGTACTGCGATATATCTTTTTCCTGATACTTCGAAAAAATTTGTTGAGAAGTGTGTTTTGATGAATACAGAAACGTTTCACTATCTGATGATTGTCCCGAATCATCAACAACAATATTGCGTTATTGATCTTTGAGCCTTTTTAATCTATCCCGCAAAGTTGTACGGCTTAAGCCATGCTCTCGCGCAGACTGACTGATGCTAAATTTCTTACTCAAAACATCTTTTATGGCGAGTTTTACTAAATTTTCATCAATTTTGGAGAGGTCTGATTTGGGTTTGTAGTAACGAACCATTTTTCATTTCGAACAGGTTTTCCATTTATTTCTAGATAAATGGCTACCGAAACTATCCCTAGGGGTCCATACGCCGGCGAACCTGCCCCTTATGCACTTCAGCGTATGTGCCCCATGAGCAGTCACTCTTGTGTAGTCACTATTTTTTTTAATTTTTTCTATAAAACTTATTGAAACTATATGTGATTGTATTCACTAAAATTACCGTTACAATCTCGCGAATTTTCAACTTCCCAACACAACCACTTAAATTATTCAAAATGAATGAACTTACATAAAAATGTTTCTGCAGCACACCAAAAAATATAAAAACGCACTTTATCGCGATCACTTACGGTGTTGAAATGTCATTTTCATAGGGATGGAATTTTATATAGATGCTTGTTTCGATTTTAAAGCGTTACCAATTTTGGAAAAAAGTTGGGATGGCGTATGTTCCCCCATGGCGAATGATCGCCCTTCTACCCTACACAGTTTTAAAGCACGCAATGTTTCTTTTCGAAACTCGCCTTAGATAACATATTGTTTTTTGCCCTAAAAAGTGCAAACACTTAGGTCATTTGTAAAACAGTAAAAAATCAGGCATCTTTGTCTATGCAAACTCTTTTAAAAAACTGTCAAGACTGTCACAGACTCGACGATGAAGCGAACCTTTTGGTTAAATTGTTTGCACAAAATTCCAAAATTTTCGAACGAGAAAAGTAAAAAGGGTCCTCGCAAATACACAAAGCCCGCTGTTCTAATAGTATTCCACCAACTGTGCTTAAAGAGTGTGCTTCTACTTTGGTTGGGCCTTGCACAACCCTTTCAACATTATCTACAGGTCAGCAGAAGTATTTTCATCTTATTAGAAGGCCTCAAATGTCCAACCGATAGCAATAAAGGACAAAGCCATGAACCCTTCAAATAACCCCTCAAAATTTCCAAAGTTATGTCTATCATTGACTTGCTATACAACCGTATTTATTCTTTTGCGGAGAACAGCAGCTTTTGTTATTCCTTAAAAGGACTTTGATTGATCTTTTTATAGTCAATTGTGTTGTGAAAACTGGACCTACAAGTCTTAACAAGTTCCTTGATTTATTAATTTAATTAATCACCATTCAACTAACCAGCACCCGTCTTCCGAATCAACACAATGCCTAAAAAAAAGCCTTGGTTTAGTCTAAAAAACACCAAATCCCCGTATCCTCTTTTAGTTGAATCTGAACCATTTAAAAAGGTTTTTTGTTACCCGTTCGCTAATTTATCTACATATATGAGCAGTAGGGCGGGTCGATTTAAAAATCGCCCATTGCTCAGTGAAAATCGTGTTCTAGGAATCAAAATAAGAAACTTTGTCCGAGGAACTATACCTCTAAAACGAATTCTAATGCCCCAACTTTTGACTTTTGTCCCGTAGGGTCAAATTTTCAAAAATCCCTCTTTGACTCATTTAGAGTGCCCCAATCGAGTCCAAATGTATGACCGACGCCCACTAACTTTGGAGGGCCGATCCACCCATGCCAGTGGCGACCCCATTTCGCTGATTTTTTCATGTAAAGTGCCAAAAATGGTGATTTTTTGAAATGTTTGTATGGGGAACCCCCAGGGGGCTCTAGGGGTGTGCCACTGGCATGGGTGGATCAGCCCTCCAAAGTAAGTGGGGGTCGGTCATACATTTGAACTCGGTTGGGGCACTCTAAATGGGTCAAAGAGGGATTTTTCAAAATTTGACCCTACGGGGCAAAAGTCAAAAGTTGGGGCATTAGAATTCGTTTTAGAGGTATAGTTCCTCGGGCAAAGTTTCTTATTTTGATCCCTAGAATACGATTTTCACTGAGCAATGGGCGATTTTTTTGCCTCCCACAAATCGACCCGGCCTAATGAGCAGTATATTGCTAAATGCAAGTCGAAATTTTGTCCAGTGTGAATCTTTTAAAATATTAGTCTGAATTCAGTAAATTTGGTATTGATTGAAAGGTTTCTTAAAGCATTGGTAATCAAGAATTTTAAAAGTAAAGTTTTATATCGAAACAAATACTATATTTGTGCAATTATAATTTTTAGACACTCGAACTTAATCAACCTACTTATACAAAAACAAGCTAGTTTTTGTTTTTTTAGTTAGTTTTTTTGTTTAATATTTTTATTATAAAAATTACCTTTCCTTTTATGATACTAATTTGTGTTTTATTTTTCTTTCCTAACAGATGTCATTAAAAAAGAAGGATCCATCATTGCGCGTTGCCGCAAATGACCCACATTTGGTGAGCTTGGGTGGCGGAAGACTGAGCACAGCGGTGACCATACATTACATACCCATCGGTAAGCACGAAGCACTTGCGCATTGATATACATATATGCTCTTAAAAAAATAACTTAATTTGAGAATTTTTGATAACAACCTTTCCTACACAAAAGCTGAAATAAAGAATGACTTTACTAGCTACAGAGAGACAAACAATTTGTGCCGAGATACTTTGAACATGATCCCAAGGTCATGTGTAAACTGATAAAATAGAGCTCTCGAGTAAATGCTATTAGTACTTCTTTACTTATGTTGGCGTTTTTTTCAAAACATATTTGTTGACAAAAAAAAAATTATATCCAAAAGATAAGCCGCCAAACCGTTGCTTTTTTTCAGTAACATATGGTGATGATGAGTTTTGTATTCGAGCAACGTCAAACAGTTGTTAGTTATTCCTGCAATAAGTTTGCTTTATAATTTTTGCGATCTTTGTCGTTTTCTATTTTGATTTTTTGTGAAGCAATTTTTTCTTAGAAAATAACCTCAATCAACTCGCTATGACTTCATTCTCCGTCTGTGTGTTGCGGAGGAAAGTATCATTTAATCAAATCTTTTGCTGAAATTTTGTCAACAAGTCAGTTTTGATTCATATGCCGTGATAGACATTTTTGTTTAATCGACAAAGTTTCAGTGTCTCAAAGTAAGCATTAATAAATATCTTATCTTGAAAGTAATGACTCGAACTAACTCACTCTTCAAACCAAAGAAATAAATTAATATGAATTTATGAATATTTATAATTTTATTTTTACAAATGTTTTAATGCTTCATTAATTTCCTTGCAGGTGATACAACCATCGGCTGTTCGACTACATGCAGCATCTCACTGAATGGCACCGGAGTGCGACCCACACACTGCACCATCTATCGCAGTGAAGAGAACGAGGTGACAATTGTACCGGAGCACGATGCACGCATACTCATCGATGGCACGAAAGTTACACAGGAAACAAACCTCACACAGGGTGCCATGATCACAATCGGTAACTCGAACTATTTGCGTTTCAACAATCCAGCCGAAGCACAAATGATGCGCTCAGCCATGGGTTCAAACGAACGAATCTCAATGCCACAAATTGATTTTACGCAAGAACCATCCCAGCAACGTAACTCCTCCAAAAGCAGTGGTGGTGGTCGTTCCAGCAACGGCTCTTCTTCTGGCAGCAACGATTTGCTACGTCAATCCATTGATATAGAGACATTCTATGAAACAAAAATAAATCCACAAATCAGCCATCACGATCAACCATGTGCTGTTGATGTCGTCGGTGGCAAGAGTGGCAATTACAATAATCTGATGCCCATTGACATCAATGGCTTGCAGTGTCCCAAAGTATTCACCGCCGATTTGGTAACTGTTAGCATGCCTGCTAAAGATGTGTTAGGCCAAAAATATGCCAACTTTGCGCGCAACTTGGCGGAAAATCATCGTAATATCGATAAGAATGTCAATAATGCGTTACGAAATAATCAAATGTCCAATTTAAAGACTTCCTCCTCCTCCGGCAGCAGTACAGCTGGTGGAAGTGCAGCTGGTGCTGCACTCAATGGATCATCTACTTATGTAAACATTCCCAGTACTAGCAACTATATACAGAATCCTTCTAGCGGTAGCACTGAATACCTTACAAAGGTCAACAATGTCAATCATCCACTGCGTGCCGGCAACGGCAACAACACCAACGCCTACGATCGCTACCCCAAACCGGGTACTTATGGTGGTCTACAAATCTATCCCATGAATGGCGTCAATACGGAGATCAACAATTGCTCCAACAACTCGTCACCACATCATCAAAAGACCAGCAACTGTGTGGTTGCCTCACCACCTAGTCATCATCAGCAACAGCGCAATCAGTCGAATTTAACCAGCTCCGAGCAAGAGCGACTTGAAGATATGCTGAAGATTTGCACCGAATACGCAGATCGTCAACACCAGAATCACAGCCAAAGCAATAGCATCACATCATCGCCCATAGTACAAAATCGCATAAAGACTAATGGTTCACTGCCACGTGACAAAAAATCGCCTTTTCACCAGCACCAACACCAACACGATTTAAGCTCTAGCTCCTGTACGCAGCTGCACCAAGCGTTCTCAAGCAGCAGTAGCAGTCTTACAGCTACTGGTCAGGTAAAACCGCTAAATACCTCCTCCTCCTCCGGCTATGAAAACGTCCGTTTGGTGGGTCAAAACCGTGTAGAAATCAATGGCCAAATACTGCACCACGGATCCACTGCTTCGCCAAAAACCGGCTACGAGAACATTGGTAAATATGTGCCACAAAGTCCGCGCACAAAAATACGCACCACATGCATGTCACCCAAAAAACACTCGGAGCACGCCGCCTTCAGTAGTGCCTTTGGTCAGTCTCACCAGCACCACCAACTCCAACAACTGCCACACAAGCCTTCAATGACGAAACAAAGTGAGTACGAGCAGCTTATCAAGACATTCGAGCAGAAACTTGAACTCGAAATGCAGGCCATTGAGGAGAGCAGTCGCTATAAGCCAGTTCATGCAGCAGCAGCAGCAGCAGCATCTCTAGAGAATTCGCCAGCGCGACGTACTAATAAAAATATTAACAATTTAACCTTAAACTTACACAATTCCAATTCCCTGCAAAACTCGCCACGCTTAAGCAAGAAGCCTGCACCAGCGCCGCGCACTCTGTCTAATGCTGGCAGCGTCAGCAGTAGTACCTCGAATTTGCAGCGACTTCAAGCTGTAACAGCAGATCCTGTTGAGGAGTTGGAATGCGGCGATGTTGGCAAGCTGCAGCTTATGCGCCGTGAAGTTTTAGCGCAAATAGATCGTTTGAAACGTGACATATCCGAGCTGCAAAAGCAAGAGAACGAGGCGTTGCGAGAGGTAGGTATTTAATAGACCTCCACACGGGTAGTCTTAAATAGAGTTTCGTTTGAAAACGAGTGATTGATATGTTACATTCGTTGCGAACAAATCAAACATAACAGCTCAGCCTAGCATCGCCGGTGAAACAAATCCAAATTAATCGGAAACCGAATCGAATGAGTGAATGATTCGTAAAATATGAATGCATCATAAATGGCTCGAATTTTACGTGCAAAAGAACATAACATTCAGTGCATAAATTGAGGGTGTTAAAATTTAAAAAATCTAATGTCAGAATTTTGAAATGGTTTTTGACACTAGGGTTGACCCCATGGTAGAACTAGTGAAGGTATATGCATTTCAGACTGCTCTCTTTTTCGCATTACCAGAATTGTCAAACTCATGGTAGAACTAGTGAAATTATATGCATTTCAGACTGCTCTCTTTTTCTCATAGCCAGAATTGTCAAACTCAAGCATTTTGCTATTCTTGCCTATTTTTGCTTTCTTATCGCATTCTCGTCGTTTTCAGATTTTGTATGGGCTGTCAACTTCGTTTTGACAGTTCCGGCAGTCTGTCTCTCCGAAATGCAACTACCTTCTCTAATTCTACTATGGTCAAACTCAAGCATTTTGCTATTCTTGCCTATTTTTGCTTTCTTATCGCCTTCTCATTGTTTTCAGATTTTGTATTGGCTGTCAACTTCGTTTTGACAGTTCCGGCAGTCTGTCTCTCCGAAATACATCTACCTTCTCTAATTCTACTATGGTTGACCCTGAAGTTTTTTTGTTTTATATCATTGATGCCCAAATGCGCACAAATGTGCAGATAAGCTTTTGTGCTTTCACACGTATTTAAAGCTCACGCATACAACAAATCACCCCAGTTTGGTCTGGCTTTTCAAGCGGTGAGGACTGCGTCGCTTAGTTCTTTCAATGCACGCAAAAAAAAATGTGTGGATGAACTATAAAATATGTTCTTAATTAGGACAATAAATATATTTTTCGTGTAGGTTATTTTATTCAAAATGATTTCTGCCAAATAATCAAATAAAATATTTTTTACGATGAATGCTTTTAATGAAGCGCAATATTTGCTTTGCTACACAGCTCTGCGAAATGAAGCTCCAGGAAATAAGGCCCCAAAACAAAAACTAAATAAGGCCCCAAATATAAGGCTTTATTTCATTATGAAATAACACCCTACGAAATAAAGCTTTAACCTAAAATGAAGTAAATCCCCAATTTTGGGCATTCGTTATGGAACAAGTTCTTATGAAATAAACCCCAATACGATGCAATAAGGCCCCAAACTTAAATAAGGATGCGCGAAAATGCACCCCAAAATAAAAGGCCTCAAATCTTAAAACGGATTCAGACCCCAATATTGGGGTATAGTTTCATTGGGAAAAATACCTCAATATTAAGGAAATAGCACCTCAAAATGTATGAACAATGACCCCACAATGAATGAAAACACCCCAAAATTGTAATTATTTTTATTTGAAAACATGAATATAATATATTTAAGAATTCATTAATCAATAAATTAATATATTTAAGAATTCATTAATCTCATCAAAAATTTGAAAAAATATTCCCCTGTACGAAACATTTTTGTAAATTTTTAATCCAAATCGTTTGAGCTTAGATGATATAATTATTGTTTTTGCAAATCTATCTTAATTTACAAATATGTAATTATTAAGCAAACTTTGTTAGTTTTCTTATATCTCGTGCCTAAAGTTCAATTTCAATAGAGTCCAATTTAAGTTCAAAGAGTTGTTTTCCTACTCGTAAGCGATCTTGTGAAGTGCGAACGTCGTTAAATTTTCCTTCCGACAAAAGGTCAACTCTTGCTTTGCAGGTCTCTTGCCGACATTCACTTTTTGTTAGAGTTTTATAAGTGGATTTTTTTCTATATATCATTTTTTGATCGAGGACTGGTCCTTCTTTTACTATGAAATTTTTCACAATTAATTTTATTTTTTAATTTTTAATTATGTTCCCACTACGCGGCAAAAATATCAAAACATAACATATTTTTTAAAATTTTTTCAATTGAGAAATTTTCAATTGATTTTAAGTAACAAAAATCGAAAAGCTTTTATAGCAACTGTATCTAAGTCTGACCCTCAAGGAGTTTTGAAATTTTTGGTGACCTATTTTACAATGAAATAAAGCCCTAATTTAAAAATGAAATAAGACCACAAAAATCGAAATAACACCCCAAATATTCATGCTTTTATTTCCTTATATCATTTTTGGTGCCTTATTTCATTTTACTCTTAGGGCCTTATTTCATTATGAAATAAATCCCCAAAACAGGAAATAACATCCCAATTATTTGTGTTGTTGTTTTGTATAGAAATGTTTGGGGCCTTATTTCGTTTGTAGTTTGGGGCCTTGTTTCCTGAAGCATTATTTCATAGAGCCCTCCTACACATCATAAGTTAACATAAGAAAAATTTTTCTAGAAAGTCTCTATAGAAAATCACATGAAGTGGGGAAGAGAGAACCATAGGTTAAAAATGACTTTTTTTAAAAAAATTTACAGTGGTGGAAACAAAAGATCACATCGTAATAAGTCAGAAAATAACAGATCATAAAAATAAGAGCCCAATTAACAGTAAGCGTGAACACCCTTTATAGTTTTGATCAATTCCAGGCTAAACTATTGACTATTCAAAAGCTAAAAATTTCACTTCAATAATAAGAAATTTAAACATCAAAGAACTGTGCAAAATAAAGCTTACACAACTGATTTCTCTCAGTGAAGAAGCTTAAAGCTCTCTTACACAGACGTACAGATGTCTACGGTGTTGAGCACATTTTTAAAAAAGCAAAATTTTCGCTAAAAAATATACAGTTTCAGTTATTTGTATGGGACTACACACCTACAAAGTTTTAAAAAAAGCAGAAACACAAAGATCAGGTTTTGCTCATAATTTGTCGAATTGATATGGAATCATCGATATTGAAGTAATCCAAAATGTGCTCCAATATTTGGAACATGTTAATTTTATTTGATTTAATTTTTGTGACTGATACTCGTATACAACGAGTATAAAAAAACACATTTTTAGGGTCCACCCTAGTGTCAAAAAATTTTTTTAAATTCTTGCATCAAATGCGAAATAAGTGACCCATTTATATTGCCTGCACATACACAAAGAATATAAATAAAAAATACACATTTTCAGGGTCCACCCCAGGGTAAAAAAACTTTTAGAAATTCTTACATCAGATTGGAACACAGCGACCAATGCATCTACAAAGAGTATAAAACAATAAAAAAACACATTTTTAAGCGCTGATTATAATAGACGGAACGGAACGTAGTTAAGTGACAGTTAAGTGGAACGAAAAGTTTTCAAACGGAGTGGCGATTATAATAGCATCGGAAGTGGAGTTAATTTTTTTCTAAAATATATTTTATTACAAAACAAATTCCATTAATTCTTCTTTTCTGATTATTTTAAAACATGAATTCAATCAAAATTTATCAAAAATACGGAAAACAAAAACAATGCAGAATAAAATTAATAGTAGCATCTGTCAACATAAATTTTTTACTCAAAACGTTACGAAACGCAGCGGAGAAATCAAAAATCAATAGATCTCAACGTCGCGTGCCGCTCCGTTCCGTCTTATTATAATCGAACTCATAAGAAACTCATGTAATAGATTGTAAAGTGACATTTCTCAACATTCTATAAAGTTCCGTTCCGTCTATTATAACCAGCGCTTTACTTTAATGTAAAAAAACTTTTCAAAATTCTAACATACGATTCGAAATCAGCGACCCTTACTACTCCAGCACATATACAAAGAACATAAAAAACACATTTTTAGAGGCCACCTTAGGGTCATATACAATTTTCTAAGATCTGACCTCAGATTCTAAACAAACAAAAAATACCCTAGTGTCACTAAAAATTTTTAAAATTTTGACTCTTCACAATTCTAACGAAACATAAGATAAATCCTTTATAAATGATTTGGTGCGTTCGGTTCATCCATTTCTTTTCGAGTCTTTGGCTTGAAAATCAAATCAAATCATATTACTCAAAAGCAAAACATGCACATGATTAGGTTTTGCTGCTGACGAATGCCCGGCAGGAATCGTTTGTTTTCGTCAAATATCGCGAACACGATGTTATTATAGCTATGTAAACTACTGAACTCAACACTAAATGAACTACATTGTTGTGGCAGAAACGAGTGTATCCGTGCAGAGGTTTAGTATCTAAGTTGTTTTACGCTCATGTCCAAAAACGCAATATAAATAACTGAGTGCTTATTTTATCGCAAACATTTTTATTTAACATAATTTTTGCCTTCCTTATCTTCACAGTTGGACTTGGAAAAAGCGCTGGTCTGCGCGGAACTTAATTCAGTTGGCGATACAGTAGGTAGCCTTGAGCAACAATTGCAAGCTCTGCAAAATAAAATTCACCGTATGGAAGCGCAGCGCAATGCTACACGTGTTATGGAAGAGAACCAGCAGGCCAAGCTTAAGCAATCGATCGAAATGAAGCAGGATCAGGTCAAAAAGTAAGTAACTTTAAGCTCAAATTGTTGCATATTTTTTACTGACTTCTGAACATATCTCTCTTTCTCTCTCTTCCACCGCAGACTTAAAGTAATGCTTAAGCAGAAAGCAAACAACGAATGCCTCAAGGATGAGCTGCACAATGTTGCTGACTCGTTGGAAAATGATCGCAAAACCTTCGAGGACTTGGAATTTCAATATCTTGAGGAGGAGTCTGAATGGCAAGCCTATCGCGAGGAATTGCATGCGGATGAAACTGGGCTAACGCACAAAATATCATTGCAACGTCTGGAGCTGCAACATTTGGAAAAGCAAGAAAAGACAAACCAAACAAACGCCAGCAGCGATGCCAAAACATTAAAACAAAATCTGTTCAAATTGTTTAATGAGCTCAAGCAATGTCAAGAGCGCCTAAAAACAATTGAAGCTAGCATCGGCGAGATCACGGGACAATTGAATGTGAACTCATCTGAAGAGGATGAAGAAGAATTAGGCGACGATGATATAAGCGCTTCTACTGAATCGCCGCCAATGGGTAGCAATCTTATTGCGGGTAGTGGCGTTATGTCGCAGTCACTATTCGGATCTGCAGAGCTGCTTTGTCCCAAACGTGCCAGCGTAGACATCATGTCCAAGAGCGTCAATGAAAATATGTTCTACAACAATAAAATCGAGCTACCTTGCAGTACACCCAAACGGCCGCCGCCCCTCAAAGTGGTGGATATCAACGATGCACAGCTAGTGGGCAATGCGTCCAAATCTAATGATGCACTGCAGCATTTAAAATACAACGATGTTGAGCCTTCTCCCAGCGCTGATGGAGCTCTAACGCAAAGTGAGCGCGTTAAATTTAATCTTTCGCTAGGCAGCGATGATTTTGAGGTTAATCCTTTGGAGAAACGAGTGCCATCACAAGATGATATCGATCGCATCTGCAAGGTAACACTGGATGCGCCAATATCGACAAAAGGTGCCAGCACTAAAATATTTGACAGCATCAAAGAAATCGAACGCAATCGTCAGTTGCTTTTGGCTCAGCAAGGTATTTGTTGTTGTGTAACTTTGATGCTTTAATGACTTTATTATAATGTTTTTTTTCTTGATTATAGGTCATCATGTTATTGAACATGAACGTCAGAAAATGCAGGATCTAAAGAAAAAATGTCACGATGAGGCTCGTGCTCAGTATTTATCCATGTTGAGTGGCAGCTTAGAGTGAGTATTTTTAAATTTTAACCAAAATTTAAACACATTAATCAGTTCAACTGTGACATTTAGTTTGAAAAATCTCTCGCGAAAAAAAGCGAAACGATGAAAACTTACATTTTTATTAAAAAAAATTAACAATTTATTGATGAAAGAAATATGTTTTTTTTTAAGAATTTCTAATTTCCTTGCTCACAAAACTTTAATGACCTTTTTCTATGATCTCTTAATAACATTTGATATCTTTTAATGCCACTAAAGATATCACATTTAAAAGATCAAATATCTTGCTTTTGAGAATAGAATATTGAGAATAGAGAGTATAGAATATTTTGCATTTATTTTGGATAATTTTCTTATCAGTGCCACTTCTAGAAGGGTCACATTCCTATTGTCTTAAAAATATATAATCTTAAAAAGTAATAAACATTCTTCTAAAGACAACACTTTGCTAAAGTAAGGGAAAAAAGTGAATTTTACTTTTCATTTGCAATAGACTAAATGGCTGTAAAAATGCAATTAATGTCGGCACAACAAAATTCGAACACTTCAACTTTAAAAATAAGTTGAAAAAATTGTGATGACCTTGAGAGGTCAAATCAGGTGCGATGGACTTCAACATGTCCTGTAAGAATTTCTATAAAGTTTGGATGTGCTTGTTTATTTATAGTTTTGGCACATTGTGTTATAATTCAAGAAAAATAAAATTAGTTATTACATTATTAACTCGGCTTTTTTTTGAGCGCGAGTGTAAGTGTATAGGGTCACTGCCAAAATTTAATATAACATCTCAATTTTATAAAAGGTTACTTTGGCTACATAACTTCAATGTGCACTGTCACATTGATGGGTGTATAGTTCATTTTATTGCTTTTTTGAAACAGATTGTTCTTTTCCAAACGCAGTTTGTTCTTTTTTATACCATTTTGTTAGCGAAAAGCTGAAGTTGTACCCAAATTTAATAAAATCGATATTTTTATTCGACTGCTGCGGCGCACAGTGTGTTGCTTCCATACAAAACTTGGACAAAACAGAAGCAGTGCTTCTATTCTAATGCACTTTTGTAGGCTTGGTTAGTTTAAGTCAATTAAGAAAAAGTTTAAAAATGGTCGAAATCTGTTAAATCCTAGGGGTACCACCCTTGGACCTATTATAAATTGTTTCTTTATTTTGTATAGGAGGTACATACATGTTGGCCGATCTTAACAAAAATTCGTCAGAAAGGTAGTAAAATAAAGTATTAGATGTGTACTGAAAATAGTCGAAATCAGTTAGACCCTAGGGCTTCCTCCTTTGGACTTATATTAATTTTGACTTTATTTTGTATAGGAGGTACATTAGGGTGTCCCAAAAATATATTTATTTTTTATTTTGACAGATGTCCGCGGCTTTAATACTTCCACTTGACCTTAGAAACACCCTCTGTGAAGCGCACCTCAATTAGTAAAGGTTAAGAGGGATCATTTTCTAATTTTCCCATACGATTTGTATGGGGAACATCATTTTTGCTGGTAAATTGAATTAAGAGCCACTATATTTTAAGCAAAATAGTTAAAAAAAAAACAGTTATGACATTTCCAAATTTCTTTTTCATCGGATTATTATTTGGTGGTTGCCCAAAACGCTTAAAAAATAAATATATAAATATAAGAAAACTACTTGTTGTAACATTTAATCCAAAAACATATGAATTTTTTCTTCATTGTGCATTCTAACTATCATTATTTAAAATTTAAGACCAATAACAATAATAAAAATGGAGTACTTTAAGAGATATTGATTTTTAATGAAATAATTCTAAGTAAAAGTATTCATTTATGTAGGTAGCTCTAAGAAGTGTGCCACAGACCACCAAATAATAATCAGATGAACATGAAATTTGGATATGTCATGACAGACAAAATTTGAGGGAACACTTTTTTTAACCATTTTGCTTAAAAGTGGCTCTAAATTCAATTTACCAGCAAAACTCATTTTTCCCATACAAATCAATCGTATGGGAAAATTGGAAAATAAATTCGCGACCTCTAAACCTTTGCCAATTGAGATGCACTTCACAGAGGGTGTTTCTAAGGTCAAATGGAAGTAGAAAAGCCGCGGACATCAAACACTATTTTTTTGGGACACCCTAAGGTACATGCATGTTGGCCGATTTTAACAAAAATTCGTCAGAAAGGAAGATGATCGAAATCAATTAGACCCTAGGGGTACCTCCTTCGGATCTATATTAATTATTTACTTTTTTTTTGTATTGGGGGTGCATACAAAGGTTGGCCGATCTTAACAGAAATTTGTCAGAAGGGTAGTAAAATAGAGTTATAGATTGATGTGTACTGCAAATGATCGAAATCAGTTAGATCCTAGGGGTACCTTCCTTGGACCAGGGAGCTACATACATGTTGGCCGATCTTAACAAAAACTCGTCAGAAAGGTAGTCAAATAGAGTTATAGATAATGATGAAAATGATAATATAGAAAATGATGTGTTAAAATAAAAAAAAATCAAGTAAATCCATAGAGTAGTTCTTAAGATATCGAGGAGACCAACCCACTAAACCCTATGCGAAGGTTTTGCGTAAAGTAATAGTTTTGAGTACGTTTTCAAATACAATTTTTTTTTTTAAATTGTGGTTTTTTTAATTTGTATGATTAATGTTCTTGCTAAGGAACATAAAATTCGTGAAAATTTTATCTTTATTTATAAAATTGAAGTGTTCGAATTTTGTTGTGCCGACATTAATTGCATTTTTACAGCCATTTAGCCTACTGCAAATGAAAAATAAAACTAACTTTTTTTCAATAGAATTTGATGTAAAATAGGGCCGTGTAAAAAGATATTCGATAGAATACAAAAAGAAGTGTGTAGCGAAGCAATTTCTTGTATTTTTTTTTTAACCTAAATGGTGTTTCTATAAATTAATTCACAAAAATTAATTGCACGTTAAAATGCCTTTCTATTTAAATTAAGAAAATCGAAATCGGTTAAGAATTTGCTAAATGGCGGCATTTTTAACGTTTTTTTTTTCTTTGTCAAAAACTGATTCCTATGTTTGCTGCCATACAAACACTCCTATTTCATCAAATTTTTTTACATAGCCTTACTTTACATCAAATTCTATTGAAAAAAAAAAAATTAATTTTATTTTCAATAGGCCAAATGGCTGTAAAAATAATGTCGGCACAATAAAATTCGAACGCTCCAACTTTAAAACTAAGTTGAAAAAATTGTCCTTGAGAGGTCAAATCAAGTGCAATGGACTCTCAACACGTTCTTGTTTCAGAATTTTTATAAAATTTTGATGTGCTTGTTTATTTATGGTTTTTGCACACTGTGTTATAATTCAAGAAAAATAATATTAGTTAGCAAATTATTAACTCGGCTTTTTTTTATCGCGAATGTACATACATTTTCAAAATCAAACAAAAATGCTTATTGACATTTTTAAATTTCAAAAAATTCACAACTGAAGTAAATTTATTGCCTCATTTAGAAAAAGTTTTGGTGTGTGTTCTGTAGCTCAGAGCACAGGGCGCTTGCTATATAATCGTGAGGTTGTGAGTTCGAGCCTCAATTATGTCAATGGATTTTTTCCGGTTTTTTTTTTAGTTTCATCTTCTATATAATACAAATGAAATGGTGTTAGTTGGTAGCTTCATCACTCATGAACGACTCAACGGATTAAGCTGGAATTTTGGTAGTAGATTGTTTCCGAGTACTATATGGTTTACGGTGAAAATGTTTGCCACACCCCCTTTCACCGCTCACTAATCAATAAAAATTGCATATTTCAGACGGTTTGGCTTGTTTTTAATATTTAGAACTATTTCGGATTCTTAAACAAATTCTTTTGTCACCTTCAGTGGTGCATTTTTTAAAATTCGAATTTTTAAAATTTTTGGCAAAGACTAAAAAGCGGGGCTTTTAGTTCTCCTAAAAAAGTGGGGCGCATGCTATAGAGAATAGTAAGGAGTATTATTAACAATTGTAGTACGTTAGTGAACAAATGATTTCTTAACCCAGGCCCCTTGACTGTCAAGATAGAAGTCCTCGCAAGGATGGTAGATTTAAGTTTGCAAAAGTAACTGAAGCAGGGTTTATATTCTCTATAGCATGCGCTCCACGTTTTTGGGAGAACTAAAAGCTCTCTATGAGAGTGCGCTAGACTATCAACTCAGAGGTCCCTGGTTCGAATCCGGGCTCGGGCATGATTCTTTTCACTTTCCTTGTTCTTTCCTACATTTAAGAATTATAGAAAACTGAAAAAATCCACAACTAAATTGTGGAAAATGTGGAATTTAAAAGATAGGAACAACTAAGAGCTGGAAATGCTTGCCGAGGAAAAGGCATAACACTAGCCTCGGTTAGAAGCAATTAAAATTGTCTTTCACGTTTGTTTCGACTAATCAATAATTCACGTATGGTTTACAATCAATTTCTCTAAGTAATCTATCACTTTCCTTTCAAGTCAAAGACCAAACCTTGTTTGTATAAGGCGCATGCCTTGGTTCTTTGATCTTTTTAAAAAAAAAATATTTTAGCTCGGTTTTGATAAAAAAGGTTCGCCGGACTGAATTGCCTCAGATCAAAGACAAACCTGGTTTGTATAAGGCGCATGCCTTGGTTCTTTGATCTTTTAAAAAAAAAATTTAATTCGGTTTTGATCAAGAAGGTTCGTTTTTAGGAGACAATTCAGTCCGGCGAATGCGTTCAAAATGGCTCATTTCTGAATAAAAAAAGGTTCGCTTTTGATAGGAAATGAAGTTTTTTGGTCGAGCTTCATGAGAACTTGCCCTTAAGCATTTAAAAAAAAAATATATATATATGTATATACATTATATTATATAGACGAAATAACTGGTTTTATAGAATTCATACTAGTAGATTTAAAAAAAGGTACTTAATTTTAGAGGATTGGTTTTTTTTCCCATAGAAATTTGTCAACTTTAATTTTTCATTTAATTATATCATGTATTAAAATCACTAAAATATATATCAAATTTTCTATTTAAAAAAAAAATTTTTTTTATTTAGGAAAACTTTAATCAAAACACAAGTTTTTTGTGACAATTATTTGTTTAAGAGAGCCCAAAACGAATTGAACAAAACTATCATGTTTTTTACGTACCAACTGCAAGTGAGTTTCATGTCGTTTTCTGGTTAAATCATGCTTTTCAAGTACCTTTTGAGAAGATGTTCTTAGATTAATAGAGCTAATATGCTGATTACATTAAATTTCTTCAATTAAGCTCTTTACCTTACGTCTTCATTGGAGACTTAAAATTTAATTATGTATATTCTCTTATTACAAAACTTACAATAATCAAGATGCCGCAGCATTGTGCACAAATACTCCTGACCAGAAGTTTGATTAACAAGCAAATACCAGCTCTGTCTTTATACTCATTGAATTTAATAAGCTGCAATTCCATTTCACTTTTTTCTTACTTCTATGGATAATCTTCTCATCATCTTCATTCTATCACATGTTGTGATGTTTAAATATTGCATAAACGTTTTACTCTGTGTGGCGTGCTTTTTCTTAAACTGCTTTTTATTGTTTTTCTTATTCTGCTTTATTTGCTCTGGCCGGACTGAGCAGTAAAATGAAAACTTGTTAATGAGAAAAGTTAATACAGAGTATATTTTTTATTTGCTCAGAAATCATTTGAAGAAATGTGTGTGTGTGTGTGTGTGTGTGTGTGTAAAGATCTAAGTTTTTTCGCATAGCAAATAAGTAGTTGAAAGGTTTTATAAAACTAGTAATTCATTTATTCATTTATTTATTTGTTTATTTATTTATTTATTTATTTATTTATTAATTTATTATTTTTTATTTATTTATGTATTTATTTATTTATTTCTTTTTTTATTTATTTATTTTTTTATTTATTTATTTATGTATTTATTTGTGTATTTATTTAATTATGTATTTATTTGTGTATTTATTTAGTTATTTATTAATTTATTTATTTATTCATTAAACAGAGACTTAAAGTTACAATACAGCCTGTAACCCTACCCACACCTAATAAATTATACTCCGATAGAATGTACTTTTCATAATTCCAAGTACACTCTACCGTACAATTCTTTAAAACCCATGTTTGCATTTTTATGACCCACTTGTGGCGTCGCAAATACTTTAAAGCCACAACTTGTGTGGTAATATAATTTAAATTTAATTTCAATCTCTTCAATATAATTCTTCGAAAAACGCATGTTTGCATTTCCACTTGTTGTGTCGCAAACATGTCACATTATTTTAAAGTCACAACTTGTGTGGCAATAATAAATAATATTCTTTCGTGAATCCGATGCCCTATTAAAAAAACTAGTGCTTAAAAAATTCCTCAAGCGAATTCTTCCGAATCCACTTGAGTAATCTAAAAACTAAAAAGCATTCTACTGCCCTAGCAGAATTCTATAGAAAGAAAAGTAAGCGTACACATAATTGTGCAAACGAACCAACGATTGCACAACTCCAATCCAATCGTTCACTACTGACCTAAAGAAAGAAGCGCAGGCAGAATTATGCAAGCAAAGCAGTTGCTTACTGACCTAATCCGCTAAGTTCAGGCAAGTTGTAAAAGTAAACATACGCTGACCAATCATCGATTCACAACGAAAGAAATAATTTAGAACCAATAATAAATGAAAGAAAGTGTTATACGAATTTTGCGTCACTTTCTTTCTCACCCAAAGAACTCAGCCAAAAGAGAGCACCAAATTATTCTGAGACATCGACGGCGTATAACAAATTATATTCTTTAAATACCAATGTAAAATTTTATATTAAGTCAGTCTTAAGATAGATTCTAAAAGAAAGTCAAAATAATAATAAACAAGTTAAACTAAGTTTTTTGTTTTATTTAAACTAAAACCAACTTAAACTAAGTTTTGTTTTATTGAGACTAAAACTGGCGCAGTCGGTAGGATTGCCCAAAGTGTTTGTTAAAAGAAAAATTTATTTTTGTCACTTTTAAGATAAAGGACAAAAGTGTTTCTATACTATACACGTGCATTTTTATGCTTTAAACGGCAATCCAAACGCATTAAGGGAGAACAAAAGATTGTTCCCATTGAAGCAGCAAACATCAAGAAGCAAAAGATTACTTCTATCGCAGTCAACCATACTTTGGAAGGCCAAAGTATTGCCACCAGCAATAAAACCCGGAAAACACAAGATTGATTCTTATTGAAAGCAGCAACAAGTCCTGAAAATCAACCACTTGACAACGCCCTGGTACGACGACGAAGACACCTGGGATTTTTCTAAAAGTGAATTGTACCAAGAAATCCTGCAAAAGAAAGCGGAAAAGGAACAACTAGAAGAAGCAAACAAGCAGCGTACAGGAAAATTAACAAAGACGTTACCAATACTACCAAGGCCTAACCCCGTAGCCATAGCGATTATAAAACCAACTACACGCAAATAGTAAGCAATTGTTTTTCTCTCATTATTTTATTATATTATTATTATCTTATTTTATGAATTAGTATAAGAGTGAAAAAAAAGAGCGTAAAATAATTTTTCCTTTTCTCTGCTCTTAAGTAATTAATAAGTAAAGTGCAAATTTTTGAATTAGTATAAGAGTGAAAAAAAAGAGCGTAAATTAATTTTTCCTTTTCTCTGCTCTTAAGTAATTAATAATAAAGTGCAAATTTTTTTTTTAAGTGCAAATTCAAAAGTGACCCATCGTGTATCATACATGGACGAAGGCTTAGAGTCATTAGGACGAAACCTAGAAGAACTGCAACAAGACATAACGAGACAAAATAGATTCCTACTTTCGGAAAGAGTAAGAAACCTTCTCGAAAACAGAAACGAAATGACAACCTTAACAATTGACCCCCTTTGCTACCTTAACAAGTTACCCGAATTCTCTGGTGACATAAACAGTTTACAGACGTTCGTAGATCTAGTCGATCGAATACATCCAATACTTAGAACTTATGACCAGTTAGGCCAAGAAATTTTTTCCGACGTAATTAAATCAAAGTTTAAAGGCAAGGCGAAAGAAGCAGTGGAAATAAACGGACATGTTAACTCATGGACTGACTTAAAAGCTATACTGTACAACAATTTTAGCGACAGAAAATCAGTTGACGAACTATACAACAAATTACGTGGAGTTACGTTTCGTACAAATAGCATAGACTTTTATAACGACGTAAAAGGCGCATTGAGACGACTTAACATGAAAACGAAGCAAGATTTAACAGACGCAGTTAGCGATGAAGAGTTAAAATACTCACTCAGTTTAAATATAAAAACAGCCCTACAGCTGTTTAAATCTAAAATGCCTGAGCCAATGAAATCTATATTATATTGTAGGGACCCGGGGACATTAGAGGAAGCAATCAGTATACTTCACGATGCAAAGTATACATATTACAATCCTTTGAGACAAAATCAAAGCATTAGGAATAGGCAAACCAACACCACAGAATAGGCAAACCAACAATAACCCTAACCGTTTTGTATCGCAGAATAGGCAAACAAACTACAATTCAAACCGCTTTGTACCTCAGAATAGGCAGATAAATTCGAATTTTAATAATCAAACTAATTTTACACCACAATATAACTCATCAAACCGAAATAATTTCAATAACCAACCGTTGCCAACTGTCGAACCGATGGAAATTGGGAAGTTAGAGGTAGGAGAAAATTTTCGGCTTCCAGCCTCAGCGGAAAACTTCCACATATAGTTATTAAAACTAAATTAGGAGTATTAAAATTTATCATAGACACTGGGGCAACAGACTCTGTTATAAACCCAGGAATTTGCCACCCAAAATGGAAAATACCTAGTCATTCGTTTTCCCTAAAAACCCTTAAAAACAACATAACAGCCAGGAAAAAGGTACGAATACCATTATTCAATGAACTAGGAGGTCCACCAAATATGGTAGAATTTATTGTACTCCAATTTCACGACAAATATGACGGACTCATAGGAAACGACATTTTAAAACATTTCAAGGCAGTCATTGATTACGAAGAGAATATTTTAACTATAAATAAGAATCGGTTACCCCTCGTTTTTGGAAATAATATATTGAAAGTATCGATACCAACTAAGCAAAATGCAGGTCTAGCCTACGTTAAAGAGCAGAAGTCTTTAACAGGTGATCTAACAATAAAGGAGGGAATTTATAACGTTCAAAATTTTAATATTGAATGCGATGTTGAGACAACAGATTGTCTAAGCATTTTCCCAAACGTTGGATCAATAATTTCCGAAGAAGTTAATCACAAAAACTTCAATATTATTGAAGAATGTGAACAAAAAGCAAATATATCAGAACAAATTCGTACTGAACACCTCAATACCGAGGAAAAGCGTATGTTGCTTAATACTATAAAAAAATTTTCTGACATTTTCTACCAAGATAACTCAGACCTTACTTTCACCAACGCTATCAAACACAGAATACGGACTACTGACAATGTACCAATTTACACGAAGACATACAGATACCCTTATATTCATAAGGAAGAGGTTCAAAACCAAATTCAAGAACTTATCGACAACCGAATAATAAGACATAGCAATTCTCCTTACTCAGCCCCAATCTGGATAGTACCGAAGAAGGTAGACGCCAGTGGAAAACCTAAATGGAGACTCGTTATTGATTACCGCAAACTTAACGAGGTAACCATTGACGACAAATATCCTATTCCAAATATGGATGAAATTCTTGAAAAACTGGGGAGATGCCAGTATTTCACAACTATTGATTTAGCAAAAGGATTTCACCAAATTGAAATAGAAGAGGAAGATATTCATAAGACCGCATTCAGTGTTGAGGGCGGGCATTATGAATTCTTACGTATGCCTTTTGGACTGAAGACAGCCCCGGCAACTTTTCAAAGATTGATGAACGATCTTTTTAAGGACTACATTAATAAAATTTGTTTAATATACTTAGACGATATAATTATATATTCCACGTCACTTCAAGAACATATAGATTCCATACAAAAAGTTTTTACTAGATTAAAGCAAGCAAATCTAAAAGTGCAACTTGACAAGAGCGAATTTTTAAAAAGAGAAACCGAATTCCTTGGACACATTGTGAGTACAGATGGAATTAAACCAAACCCAAAAAAAATAGAATGCGTTTTAACATTCCCTTTACCTAAAACACCAAAGCAAATAAAACAATTTCTTGGGCTTACGGGTTACTATCGTAAGTTTATAAGGGATTATTCACTAATTGCCAAACCGATTACAAAATACCTTAAAAAAGATGCGAAAATTAATTTAAATGATCCCATGTACAAAAACAGTTTTGATACATTGAAAAAACTCTTAACAAATGACCCAATTCTCCGATACCCTGATCTAACTAAAGAATTTACATTAACAACAGACGCCAGTAACTTTGCCCTGGGAGCAATCCTGTCTCAGGAAAACCATCCAATCTGTTACGCTTCACGTACTTTAAATAAACACGAAGTTAATTACAGCACAATAGAAAAGGAATTGTTAGCCATAGTTTGGGCCACTAAATATGGGTATTTCCACAGGAAAGTCTACCGTGACCAAAAAATTAAAACTTATTAAAAACTTATTATTTTATGATATTATCTAAGAGAAACATTTTAATTTTATTAATTTAAGCAATTTGTACATAAAATTATTAACCATGATGATCACATCGTCTGCACTGTTTCACAAATGTAGTTTTTCTTTTTCGTAAGTGTTTAGTAAATGTTTCATAAACATTTTTGTTTTATTAAAAATGGAAGGCATTGGCTGAAGACAATGAAAAAATGGTTGATGCAATTAAAGGAAAATATATTGAATTTGTTTTTAATTACCTAATTACATAATTACTTAACTACCTAATTACTTAATTACCCAATTAAATTGCAATGGAAAAAACTGTCCCGTGCGACCTGTCCCGTGCGACCGAGCTTAATATTAAATTAAAAAATAAGTGTTAAATATTATTGGGTAAAATAAAAGCAATTTAAAAGAAACACCAATGCACAATATCCATAAAATAAACTCTTTGAAATATTCCTTCAGACTTCGCTGAATTCGGCGCTTGAGTTGTTGTCCTCGAAAAAAACTTCCGTTTTTGTCCCGTGCGAACCCCGTTGTTTTTGGCAATTATTTTGAAAAGGAAAAATTACCGATAATCAACCTTAGCACCACTTATAGAGCTTACTATGAGTTATAAGTTAAGACCATTATCAAAATATAAATCCGTGTTATTACTACTTTTTTTCCAATTTAACTGCGTACGACTGTCCCGTGCGACACCATGGAAATGCCCATATTTCAGACCATACCTTTTCGGACGAAAATTCACGATTGAAACTGATCATAAACCCTTAACCTGGCTTTTTTCGATCAAAGAACCAAATTCTAAACTTGTCAGATGGCGATTGAAACTTTCGGAATTCGATTATAGCATTAAATACAAAAAAGGTACGAAGAATGGCAACGCAGACGCCCTTTCTAGAATTGAAAACATAGATAACGCAGACATAAACACAACAGAAATTTGCGATGAAATTAATAATAATATAGTGGAAAGCCAATCTGTCTTAAATATCTTTAAAAACCAAATCGTCATAAATAAAATTTCATCAGGTTCTCTTAGAATAAAAAATTCTGAAATCTTCAAAAATCACCGCAAAATAATTAATACGAAAGTGCTTGAGGGACTTTGCCATACAGTTATTAAAAAATCATTTTAAGCCCAGTGCACTAAATGCAATTATAATAGATGAGAGTTTTTTTTACACCTTAAATACAGTATATAGCGAGCTTTTTTCTGAAAATAGCAAATTCAAAATCATTAGATGCAAAAAATTAGCAGAAGACATACAAGATGAAGTGAAATTAAGCGAATTGATAGAAAAAGAACATAGAAACAACAATCATAGAGGGATAGAAAATGTATTTAAAGAGCTTAAAGAAAAAAAATATATCACCCTAATCTAAAAGAGAGAATAACCAAATTTATTAACAACTGCGAAATTTGCAACTTGGAAAAATACAATAGAAACCCCCTAAAATTTCTTATAAAATTACAGAAACTCCAAAAAAGCCTAACGAAATAGTTCATATCGATGTGTTTTATAGTTTAAAACAAACCTTATTCATGACTATAATCGACAAGTTCACAAAATTTGCACAGGCATACAAAATTAATAGCCGAACTTGGGTAGAATTTAAAACAAAACTTTTGCAGCACATAAGCACACACGGTAAAATGGATAAAATTATCGTAGATAACGAACTGGGATTTAAAGCCATACCAATGAGGGAATTTCTTAAACAGGAAAATATCGAAATACATTTCACGTCTAATAGCAACCATACATCAAACGCGGATATTGAAAGACTACACAACACAATGAACGAGCACATTAGACTACTAAGACATGACGAACTGAACAATACCGAATCGGTTGAAGAAAAAATCCTTAGAATTATTGGATTTTATAACAACACAATACACAGTACTACCAACAAAAGACCAATTGATTTCATAAACGGTAAAATTTCTGAAGATGAGTACGTCAGTATCTACGAACTAATAAAAACAAAAAAGGAAAAATACATTAATAAACTAAACAGCGGTAGAACAGATTTAATAATAGAAGAAGGAACAACATTCATTAAGGAAATAAGAGGTGGGAAAAATCACCCAAAATACAGAAAAATTAATGCTGAAAAGATTGATGAAAACCATGTACAAGATACAAAGAACCAGTTAAAGTACTACCAAACACACTTAAGACCGACAAAGAAATTTCAAGACAAAGAAAATCCTACTATTAAGAGTAGAATTAAGAAAAAATAGAATATTTTCCCTTAAGTAACAGAACATTCTAACCCACATGTAACAAACCATATAAACACTCAACAAAAAAATCATACAAAAACACCTTAACGCTTTTCAAAACAAAATAACTGACCTAGAAGACGAAATAATTTTCACGCAACATATTTTTCAGATAAATAACGACATAACATTACTCAACAACCACATAGAAGACATAGGCAGAATAATCTTTGCAACTAAACTCAATATAATACCGACTAATATACTAACGAAGACGGAACTTAATTTGATTAATGACTACGAAAGCTATACAAATATTAAGGTTGCAGTTACTTTTCAACACAAATTAATCGCAATAACGCTTTCAATACCTACATTTTCAAATAACACTCTATCCCACATTAGATTCGAACCTTTACCTAATTACCAAAATAAAGCCCTTTACATGAAAAACTATGATATTCTGATGGATTCCACAAACAATATTTATGATACCTATGTAGCAGAAAACATGCACAAAAATCTGTTAAAAATAGAAGACGATTGTATTAAAAATATAGTTACACTTAAAGAATCTAGTTGTAATATGAAAATAGCCAAGGAACAAGAAGTTAAAGAAATTTCTAAAGGTCTATTAATATTCAAAAATTTTAACTCAAAAATTAATCAAACTTGTAACCAATCAAATATAAAAAACAAAGGAACATTTCTCCTAAGATTTGAAAATTGTAAAATTTTAGCATGTAATAAAACTTACACGAATACAAATATTAAAATTTATAAAAAACTTATTTTACCCAACTTAATAACCAAAATTAATGAAAATGTCACCTTTACGGACATTCAGTTAGAAGACTTATATGTAAAACAATTGTCATTAGATACTAACATGGATAAAATTTGGGTAAAAAACAAATCAATTCATACTATTAATTTAAGTATAAGTTCTTTTATTATTATCATCATTATAGCAATAATAATCACACTATTACTCAGAAAGAAAAATCAAATACTTAATATTTCGTCGGTGCCTCAAACTAACGGTGGGGGAGTTACAATACAGCCTGTAACCCTACCCACACCTAATAAATTATACTCCGATAGAATGTACTTTTCATAATTCCAAGTACACTCTACCGTACAATTCTTTAAAACCCATGTTTGCATTTTTATGACCCACTTGTGGCGTCGCAAATACTTTAAAGCCACAACTTGTGTGGTAATATAATTTAAATTTAATTTCAATCTCTTCAATATAATTCTTCGAAAAACGCATGTTTGCATTTCCACTTGTTGTGTCGCAAACATGTCACATTATTTTAAAGTCACAACTTGTGTGGCAATAATAAATAATATTCTTTCGTGAATCCGATGCCCTATTAAAAAAACTAGTGCTTAAAAAATTCCTCAAGCGAATTCTTCCGAATCCACTTGAGTAATCTAAAAACTAAAAAGCATTCTACTGCCCTAGCAGAATTCTATAGAAAGAAAAGTAAGCGTACACATAATTGTGCAAACGAACCAACGATTGCACAACTCCAATCCAATCGTTCACTACTGACCTAAAGAAAGAAGCGCAGGCAGAATTATGCAAGCAAAGCAGTTGCTTACTGACCTAATCCGCTAAGTTCAGGCAAGTTGTAAAAGTAAACATACGCTGACCAATCATCGATTCACAACGAAAGAAATAATTTAGAACCAATAATAAATGAAAGAAAGTGTTATACGAATTTTGCGTCACTTTCTTTCTCACCCAAAGAACTCAGCCAAAAGAGAGCACCAAATTATTCTGAGACATCGACGGCGTATAACAAATTATATTCTTTAAATACCAATGTAAAATTTTATATTAAGTCAGTCTTAAGATAGATTCTAAAAGAAAGTCAAAATAATAATAAACAAGTTAAACTAAGTTTTTTGTTTTATTTAAACTAAAACCAACTTAAACTAAGTTTTGTTTTATTGAGACTAAAACTACTTAACTCTTACAGACTACTTAACAATTGTTATAATTAGGAATATGCTTAAGTAAAACTAGTAAGGGATTATCTTCGACTGGACCAAAGTTAAAATACCCCCACTAATAAAGTATATTAAATTATTTTAGTCTTGAATGTTGTATTATTTTGATGATGTCACTTTTATTGGTCGCGGTTTTTATCCAAATTTTCACATTTGAAACTCATAGTCCCTTTATTTATGAAAGCATTTGTGTACAACATCAAGTTCAAAGATTATTTTATTTTAAATTAAAAGAGTTTTACTATTTTTACAGTTTTTTTTAAGTTAAGATTTAAACTAATTTTTTTAAAATTAAGGGGATTTTACTGATATCATGAAATCACTTTGTATGGGAGATAGCCGTGGTCTTTTTTGATTTTCCAAATTTCATACTTAAAGTATATATTAATTGTTAAAGTTTATATGCAAAATTTGAAGTCATTAGATTAATTTTTGCGAAATTAAAAGCGATTATGCCGTTTTGGTAAACTCACTTTGTATGGGAGGTAGACGTGATTTTATTCGATTTTTACAAATTTCATACGTGCAAAATTTAAAGTCATTAGATTGATTTTTGTGAGATTTAAAGTGATTTTACCGTTTTGGTAACCTCACTTTGTATGGGAGGTATCCATGGTTTTCATTCGATTTTTACAAATTTCATACTTAAAGTGCATATAAAGTATACATTAATTGTTTTAGCAACATTTTATGTCATTAGATTATTTTTTGCGGAATTGAAAGATTTTACTGTTTCGAGTCATTTTGTATGGAAGGTAGACGTGGTTTCCATCCGATTTTTACAAATTCATACACAAAGTTGATATTAATAGTTAAATCTAATGTGCAAAATTTGAAGTCATTAGATTAATTTTTGTGGAATTTAAAGAGATTTGGTTCATTTTAAGTTTTCGCTTAGATTTCAGTCACAAATTTTGTTTTTTATTCTTAAAATACTAAATTATAAAATGATTAGCAGCACAGATCTATTCTTTGGAGACTATAAAGAACCTGAAACTTTGTGTAGACTACAATGTAGACATTTGCTGGAGACAGTCGCGTCGACTGTGTTGTCGCCAAAACTTAGCCCACTGAAGGCAGCAATATGCCTCAAGTTAAGGAGGGCATCGTCGATGCCTGCTCCAAGGGTGAAAGGCTGAGCTGTCTGTTGGGCCCTCCACCAGTCTCGGTTGCTTCCGTCCGAATTGCTGACAATTTTTTTCCAAACAAAGTCCAGCCAAACCTAAAATTTAATTTTGTAGGTAACTTTTTTATAAAGTGTTAAATAAGAGCTCACCTTGTGACATTCCTTTTCTTCACGTAAACCTGGTCTTAGAGAATTTAGCTCTACTGCAAAGCTTTGCCATGACTCCTTGTGATTTTGTTTTGTGGTGCCGAATTTTCCTAGTCTAGTTGCTAAACCAGGACTCTGCTCCATACCACCAGTTTGTGAAACTGTCGACTGTTCATTTCTTCATTCTATATAAAGCAATTTCTTTATAATCAAAGACAAAATTTGTAAAATAACAAAAAGAATGCAAGTTACTTACCTCCTTCAATTAATTCCTTTTAAAAAACTCTTTAAAAGACCACAAAATGTTAAAAAAAGTATAGCAGTGTGGGGACTGCCGACCGAAGTGAAAACCTATGTATAAAATACTAGTATTCCCGGGCAGACATTGTCTTGCCACGGACCGCATTACTGCTATATACGAATTTTCATGCTAATCGGAAAAAATTTTTTTATTAAGATAGTGTTTTTATTTTATAATTATGTTAAACTATATTACATTTAAATTTAACATTGTTGATATAAAAATAAAATACAGGGAGCACTACGTTTTAGTAGATATCTTCACCCAGCACCACGTAGCACCACAAAAAAAGGGAGAGTTCGCTCTGAGATCAGAAAACACCCACATGCCAGCAGGGAGGCATCTAATACAACCTTGGGTCGCATATGACTCCTGAATCAGTGAAAAACCAACACCATTTTCTAGCAATAACTGTCCAAGGTCACACATGACTGCATATGCTCCCTGACAATTTAATTGCATAGTTTTTATGCTCATTAATGTCTAGAATTCTGACGCTCAACTATGCTTCTAACTATAAATTGGACAATCCATCGATTACAATAAATACGTCGATGGCAATCCCTTGAAAGAGCAATGTCAGGAATGTAATGCATTTTTGCAATTAGCCTCACTATGTTACTCCAAGAGTGGAGTAACCTCCTTAACCACCGTGGCAACAACCTCCTTAGATTTTGCACCAGCTGTATTGATGCACACAACCGAGGACCATGTCTCAACCGGCTTTGCCTGCTAAGCAACTGGCAAGGACGCAGGTAGAACAGCCTATGCCAGACGAACTATCTTTCATTGCCTGAAACAGCTCCAGACGTTCATTCAGACGCTCATTTTCGAGAATGACTTCTAATATCATTTCTTCATAGCGGCCACAGTAAAATCCTGGAAATGCTTTCCTCTCATTCCACATTCAAGTGCTACTTTAAATAGGTCACCCGAAATTAATTGAATTTTTCTGACATTATCCATGCCAGAAACGACAGCTTTCTTCTTACCTTTCTTGTTCACAGCCTTCTCCGCTGATTCTAGAAGCTTTGACGAAGATTTCACATCGTCTTTTGTTTTTGGGGTCTTACTCATCATTGAATCAGCAGAGTTAGACCGGACCAATCCACAAACTCATTTTACAGCCTTTCCCTTTCCAACCGAAATATTTGACTTATCCAGCTTTAGGGCCTTTAAATTCCGACGATCTATCTCCATAGGCTTCTCACCACCACTAAGTTGCCTTGTAGAGCTCCTACTTTTGGGCCCGTCCGAATGCCGGATTCTCCCACACCTGGACGAAATTCGGGTTCACATTTACCATAGACTAACACTAAGTTAGGCCCTTTCACACACATACCAATACCAATTAAAGGTTTGCCTGGACAATTGCTGGGGTCGCCTTTAGGCAGCATATTTTACTCACCCTGCATAAAGTGAAAGGCAAGCACAAAAAATCACTACAATAAGAACCCTAAACAATTCAATTAGACCGTGACACCCTTCACAAAGTGAAAAGTCCAACAGTTCGAGAGTCACTACAATCAACAGTTCAAAAGTCACTAAAGTAACAGTTTGACAAGCACTAAAAAATCGAATCCGAAAAAGTTTGAGAAGCACTGGAGTAATTACACAATCTACGTTGTGGAAGCAGTGTAATAATCAGTGTCAAGCTTGTTGACGAAAGCTACTCGCTGTATGTATTGATGACGAATGCTACTCGCTGCCTTGATGACGAAAGCTACTCGCTGCAATGATGACGCAAAGCCAAAGATTTACCCTCAACCAAAAATCGCTCAACCCGCCTAAAGAAGTTTTCACTTCAGAAAACATTTTAGCAATCAGAAAAAATGACAAAACAATAAATAAAAATTAAATAATTTTAACACTAGTCCAATTTACTATATAGCTTTTATTACTATAACTATACCATTACTATATCAATAAAATTTAAAAATAAGCGTTATTTTGCGAGTAAAGTATATAAATTATTTTATAAAATATTGACATGTATAAATAAACTGAGAACTCAACTTATATTTTTAAAATAAATTAGACAAAAATCGCAAAATGATCGCCACTGAGCACTAGTCGAGTTACCACTAGCTCTTTATAAGAGAATTCATTGTTTTCTAAGCAGTTATTTTCTATTATAACTTTTTTTTTTTAAACCAGTCTTTACAAACCACTGTGCTTCAGCTTCTATGTACGATGTTGTTGAGAGAAAACCTTCCAAATTTGTCAGATTGCTCAAAATTTTCATAAGCAACATAAACGCTTTTGTCGCGCATTGACTTTGTTGGGCCTAGCTTAGAGATCAGTGCTCAGTGAATCAGCAGATGCTAAGCCACCGGCAACTTTTTAGACTAGACTAAGAATTTGTAAACCATCACAGCGTAACTTAAGCGATACAACAGAAATTGAGAATTTAATTATTTTGCAAGCGAAGTGAGGAAAAACGTTTGACGTTTTTGTAGAATGATAGTTTGTTAGTGTGTAAAATACGTAAGAGTGTAATTATTTCATTTAACAAACATGGTCATGCCCTTCTTCATGTGTTGATTCTATTGTTTATTGATTTTATTTTACAATCTCTCTAATATTTTTGCTATTTTAGCCGCATTTTATAATAAAAATAACAATAACGTCATCAATATCGACATTCTTTTGAGTTGTGTGTTTGACTCAACCGGTTTTGTAATATTTGTATACAATTTTATTTTATTTATTTTAGCATTCATTAAGACCCAATGAATGTCTACTCTTATCTTTGCGACCGGTGGGTGAGCTGATAAGCTTCGTCGGCTTTTAGCATTTATTTGTATTTGTGAGATACGTGCTTGCATGGCACTATAGTCGCCTTTATTTATCGTTTTATTAAAGAATTGATAAATTGTTGTTTTTTGTAGTTGTCGTTATAGATTAAATACCCTTTTTACTCATTGCAATTAAGATCTTTCTCGATCGCTTACGTTATTGTTGCCTGGCCTGAGTGTTTTTTTTTTCATTTCTTCACCAACGTTCACTTTTGTTTTGTTTGCCGTTTCGGTTTTTTATTTTACACCTGTAACTTTTTGCTTCAAAAGTAAAATTTTAACAATTCGTATGTGTTGTTGGTGTGAGCCAACTTTTACTAGTTACTGTGTTAAACGGTTATTTTTGGCCTCTTTATAAACTTCTTTATAAACGAGCTTTGATAATGAATAATGTATACGATTTGCTTTGCTGGTGAGCAATATTCAATCTCTATACAATTTTATTAAAAATATTTACATTCTTATTATAATTACAATACTTTTTATTGTTTTCAGCAACAGCAAAAACACTGCAACATTCAACAAAACACAGCAGCAACAACAGCAAAAGACACAAGAAATACAACAAAGCATTTGTTTAACAACAACAAATGAGCAACATTTGGAACCATCACTTGCGACTGATGAGAGTGCCGTTATTGCTGAGAACGCTGAAAACAAATCCTTGTGCGCTCAGGAGAACAACGCCAACTCTTCTTCTCAGGTGAGTGTGAAAGAATGTCTATACTCTGTGTTTGATCTAGCAAGAAAGAAGTAATTTTTAAGTTGTGAGTACGTGTAGCACAGGCAAGCTTAACTATATAAAAGGATAGGTCCCAGGTTTCACTATCCGATTTGAATAATTTGTGGATATGTGAAAAAGGGCAAAAATATAAGGTTGACGTACTTTTTTATATGTTCTCAAGCAATGTTTCAGGGTTTCAAAATTTGCGCAAATTTAATTTTGACGCCATAACTTCAATATTTTCTATAAAAACATGCACAAATTTGATATCAAACTAAAGGTATTTAAGAGTCACATATCGTCGCACGCGTTGCAAACTTTCGTAATCCACATTTTTAAAATTTTTCAGAAGAACATTTTTTCTGTTTTGGTATCCGCTTCTTTTGGACACGTGTCCACTTTAAAATAAAAAATGTTTAATATTTTGGATACCTTATTAAAGTGTCTTGAATTGTGTAAAAAAAAGTAGACAAGTATTTTGTGACTGTTTGATTTTTCTTAAACAGTCTTTCCATTGCAAAATTTCACAAAAGGTTTGATATGAAATGAATTTTTGGTTTTAGCCTTATTACTACAGATTTGAGAAAAAATGCTTTTCTGCATTTGCTGGTGCTTCAGGAATCAATAAAAAAGCATAAGCAACTTTCCTTTGTAATGAACAGACTTGGAATTATCTCCACATTTCTTAAATTAATCTACTAAAATTAATTTGATTTATTAATGAGTAAAACTGTTTTATATGGGATGTAATTTACTATGATCTCAAAAATTGGTATTGACATTTACATTCATATAAATATCAAATGTACATTTTTTTAAACAAATTTTTAAGTTTTTCAATAAATTGATAATTTAAATGATTTTAGTTAATGAGTGCGAATGTTTTTGTTTTGTTTAATTATTAATTTAATTTAAATACTTTATTTCAAATACAAGAATAAAAATTTTAAAGCACACTTTTTAAATATATATGTTTTAGTTATTTTTTTTAGTTCCAGTTTTTTCACAAAAAAATTAAGATTTTTTTTTCTGAAAATTAAAGTAAAAAAAAATATGCCACAACTATTTTTGATTTAAATGTAAACAAAATTTTAAAAAAATGCCTGTCAGTATATCAAATTCACAAACCTATTTTTTCTTTTTTGAATTTTTTGACGTGTGACTCCACGGTCACGACAAAATTTCGAGAACGTCCAAGAATTTTGGCAATCTTTCCATATCCATTTCCTCCAGCACGCATCTCAATAGCAATCCGTTTTTCTTCGGGTGTACAACAGAGAACTGCACAAGCCTACTTGAAACATATTTCAAGTACTTGCTTAAAATACAAGTTCAAGCTAGCCTGAGCTTGATAATTTTGAATCAAGTATAGCTTGTAATTGAATATAAATAAGCCCACGACAGCTTGCGACTTGCAAGTATGCTAACTTACAAGCGAACGGCACGAAGTTTCAAGTAAAGGAAAGCTTGATGCCTTCGGCAAAAAGCTTGAAAAGCTTAAAATTGAAGGCGAGTATCCAATTAAAGCAAGTATCCAAAAAATTCAATGAGCTTGTTTAGAGAGAGCTTAAGCGTAATAGGACTTTTAAGGGTTCTGTGGACTCCGTGGTTGGAAGTTTTAGGGGTAACTTATTTCGAAGATGATGTCAAACTTTAAAATTTAAGATGGCGGATAGAGTTGCCACCTAGATTTTTTTTATTTTTGCGAATTCTTGTAATTTTGAAATTCTGACAACGGGTTTGTTTCGAATATAATGTCACAGTTTTAAAATTTAAGATGGATTTTAGGGTTGCCACCTACATTTTTGCCACAGTATTGCCACCTAATAATATGTATTTTAAAAGTTTTAAACATCATTTATCAGTGTTAAGGGGTCGCTGATTTCGAATATAAAGTCAGAATTTTAAAATTCAAGATGGTGGACAGAGTTACCACCTTGATTTTTTGTAGTTAATGAATTCGGGGTTGGCAAAATAATGGTACACCAAAAATAGGTCGCTGAATCCGAATCCGTTGTCAGAATTTCTAAATTATAAAATTTTGAAATAATAGGGTTGCCACCTAATATTATGTCTTTTCAAGAGTTTTAAACGTCATTTATCAGTGTTAAGGGGTCGCTGATTTCGAATCTAAAGTCAGAATTTTAAAATTCAAGATGGTGGATAGGGTTGCCACCTTGATTTTTTGTAGTTTTATAAATTCGGGGTTAGCAAAAAATGGTACACCAAAAATGGGTCGCTGAATCCGAATCCGCTCTCAGAATTTTCAAATTATAAAATTTGAAATAGGGTTGCCACCTAATATTGTCTTTTCAAGAGTTTTAAACGTCATTTATCAGTGTTAAGGGGTCGCTGATTTCGAATCTTAAGTCAGAATTTTAAAATTCAAGATGGTGGATAGGGTTGCCACCTTAATTTTTTGTAGTTTTATGAATTCGGGGCTGGCAAAAAAATAGTACACCAAAAATGGATCGCTGAATCCGAATCCGTTGTCAGAATTTCCAAATTATAAAAATTTGAAATAGGGTTGCCACCTAATATTATGGCAATAACAACAGAAAAAAAGTTACACGAACTCCGCATAATAAATGAAACGAACAACGAAACAAACGATCGTCAGTCGCTTCCGACGGCAGTGCAGTCGCATAGAGTCGAAACCAGAGTTGAAAAGTAGAAAACTTGACTTTTTCCACCAAGTCATGTGGAGTAGAAACAAAATAGAATCATGTCAGACATATAATTCGTTTTTCAGAAGTCAGTCGCGAATTGTAAGGAAAAAAATAAATCAAGTTCCTGCATATCAACTCAAAGCTTGATATTTTTTCAAGAAGCTTGATTTTTAATTTACTTGTTGCAGATCTCTGGTGTACAATGATCATCGCGACCCGTCTAGATACCAAAGTCTTTTATGAAAGCTTCAAAATTTAAAATTATTTTACAAACCTTTATAGAAAAATTCCAAAACTACATTTTTGAATAAAAAACTCTTACAGCCATATTCATAAAAATATTTTAAAGCAGTTTTCAAACGTTTTTTAGTTAAAATGCTTTTTAAAGTTAAAATACTCTTTAAAAGCGTGCTATTCATAAACGAGTTTTAAGAGTCTTAAAGTTGAAGTGAGAAAACTGATGCTTTAAAGTAGGAACAGTTGTAATTTTCGTTTGTGACTTTGATAAATAGAATGACATTTGCTTAAAAATTGAAAAAAGAAAAAAACTAGATTTGAGAATTTGATATATTGAAAGGCTTTTATTTAAAATTTTGTTTGCCTTTAAATCAAAAACAGTGTTGCCATATTTTTTTAAAAAACTTTATTTTTCAGAAAAAACTTACATTTTGTGAAAACACTAGAAATAAAAAAAATAACTAACACACATATATTTTTAAAATGTGTGCTTTATAATTTTTATTATTGTATTTGAAATAAAGTATTTAAATTACATTATTCCACTAACTATGGAGGTCCGATCCACGCATGCCAGTGGCACACCCCCTGGAACCCCCCTTTCATGTTAAGTGCCAAAATGGTGATTTTTTGAAATGTTTGTATGGGGAACCCCCAGGGGGCTTCCAGGGGGTGTGCCACTGGCATGGGTGGATCGGCCCTCCAAAGTTAGTGGGGGTCGGTCATACATTTTGACTGGATTGGGGCACTCTAAATGGGTCAAAGAGGGATTTTTCAAAATTTGACCCTACGGGACAAAAGTCAAAAGTTGGGGCATTAGAATTCGTTTTAGAGGTATAGCTCCTCGGGCAAAGTTTCTTATTTTGATCCCTAGAATACGATTTCTGAGCAAATAGGCGATTTTTTTGCCTCCCCACAAATCGACCCGGCCTGTAAGACAGTATACCAAAATGTTCGTATTTAAATTGTCTACATTATTTTAATACAATGTAATGACGTAACTTCTATGGAATGGATGCTATGACGCAAAAATAGCAAAAAATCTAGTTTTTTTGTTTACAAATATCAAGGAGGTGGGCCAGTATGGGTTAATCTATTTGCAAGTTTTAATTCTTCAATATAAACTTACATTTTAATTCAACTTGAAGGACTTTGCATTTTTTTCCGACTATCTTCAAAGATATAGCCAATTTAATTATGTATATTTTTGTTATATCGAAAGTTCTGCAATCATTTACCATATTAATTTTTAAATTTGTTAAACGTAAGTCTTTGGAGTGCAGCCAAATTTTTGAGATACTTATATCATGCAGTAACATTTACAAATCTTTACATTTTATTTTGCTTTCAAACAACGCCTTCGCACTTTTTGTTGTAGTCGAAAATTATGATGTGTTATAATTTGAATTAATGTGCTTATTCTTAAATTAAAAGTTGTAATATTTACTTGAAACTATGTACATTTTTTTACAAATTAAGTTCAAGTAGTTGATAATTGTAACTCCTCAATAAACGTGTCCATCAATCTATGACTCTCTGTCCAAGAAGACTTATAATAAAATTTTACATGAAACATTTTCATAGAATACTTTAACCCTTTACGATTATTTTAAAAATAATTTTTCTGAACTTTTTCTAAAAGGGCCAAAAAAGAACAATAAAAAGAGGCGTTAGAGGGTAAAAATATTTTGCAAAAAATATTCCTCATAAAAATTAACTATAGGTCTAAGAACGCAATAACTACGGCAAAGGCATATATGTAGACATTTTCTTAGTCTTTTTTTTTTTTAGACGCTTAGATGATGCTCTCTATAAATGTGGAAGCATTGTGTTGATTCGGAAGATGGATGGATACGTTAGTTGATTGCTAAATTAAGTGTAAATCAAAGTTTTACACATGTAAGCTTATAAAACGCTAATATCATACATTCGCAATTTTTTTCTTTTTCCTTTTTTTTTTTTGTTATTGGGCTGTGGAATCGACGTGTTTTGGCAAGAAAGCATTCTCGGATTTGTTTGTACAGAAAACAAAATAACATTTGCTTAGTTTATGCTAACTGTTGCACAAATAAACAAAAAAAAAGTCTTTTTAACAATCCAATAATGCCCAAAGTATTTCCTAGAATTTTTTTCATCTACAAATAATCTTTATGACGGTTTTGTTAGTAATAATTTTCGCAAACGCATTGCAAAGTTTACGGTCCCGCCCGCACAAACGCAAGCACAATAATAACACAATCCAACAACTAAAGACTTCTTAAATGCAACAGAGTAACCATAAAATATCTCTGTAAGAGGGCATTGGGAGGACCATTATTGGTTATAAGCGGCTCGGTTTTTGATGACCTAAAAAACTGCAAAAAATTACCTAAACAAATTACAAAAATGTCTTAAAAACTGCAGAAAATGACCTAAAAACTGACAAATATAACCTAGAAAACGAAAACAATTACATAAAAAATAAACAAAAAATAAAGCTTTAAAAATAAAACATAACTAAACTTAAAATGTATTTTATATAATTTGCATACATAGCCATGGGCGTCCGCAGGGGGAAGGGACGTCTCCCCCCCCTAGTCAGTGAATTTTTCAATATCATCATATTAAATCAAAAAGCCGTAAGCTACACTATATAGAAACAAATTTTACGGGAGAGCCAAAAAACTTTCTAAATTGTAATTGTATGTTGCACTCAAACTTAGGGAAATTTTTTGCTAAAAAAGTCGTTTTTATTTGTAGGAATGTACAATTTAGCAGGACCATGTATTTTGATAAGGTGCAGCAATAATCAATCAAAAAGTCGACTTTGAATTTATTGTAACTTACGGCTTTTTTGATTCTAAAGCATAGCCTCATAAAGTTCATATAATAAAGTTCAGCCTCATGTGAAATTCCACTCAAATCTCTATACAAAAAGTGACAGCTGCGAAACAAGCGTGTAAATTTTCACAACATGTTCGCCAGAGCAGTACTCTGTTCCGCTGCGTGAAATTATCGCAACATGTTTCTGAGCAACATTTTTTCACGACAATTTAATTGTACTGCCTATTTATTTTGAAGTGAAAAGAGAGCTATCATATGAAATCTCCCAACTTATTCTCTGAGTCTCTCTGAGAAACGTTGCCATAGGAATTCCTCCCAACAAACGTTAAGTCAAGAATTTCACGCAACAAATAAATAGATGTTGCCAGCGAAATTTCACGTAAACGAACTGAGTACTAGGCTTATATGACGATATTTTCATTAAAAATGTTAATATATTTTGAAGAGAACTCAAAAATACTTTTTTAAGGGAGGGTTCTCCTGGATTTTTTTGGATTTGGCCGAAAAACAAGCAAAATTTGAGAATGGTTTGTGGGAAAATGAAAAGACATACGAACTTATGCTTTTGAACTTTGATTCGTGGTTTATTGACGAGTAAAAAAAAAAAGATATTTGAAAAATTCAAAATGGCGGCTTGAAAATGGCGGATCTCGTCGACCTCTGCGCGCAAAACATCGACCTCCCGTGGACAGTGTGGGGCCTCAGGTAGTGAACTGAAATGAGAAATGTATAAAATTTATTAAAATTGATAACATTTCATATGCCTGGAACCTAACTTCAATTAAGTTTGGTAAAAAAAACCAATTTTATGGACTTTTAAAAAAAAAATTGAAATTTTTTGCTTTTTTTTTACTTAGATCTCGTTTAAAAATTATAAATAAACAATTTTTTATGCCAATGTTAGGTTCCAGGCGTACAAAAAAGTATATACTTTCAAAAATTCTTTGAATGAAGGAAATCGGATCAATAGAACAAGCCCTGTGCTGTCCGTTAGATTAGAAAACATGGTTCCGAGAAAAACGCGTTTAAAGTTTTTAGAAAGTTGGTACGCGCGCGTGACATGGGTACGTTTGACACGCTCTAGCTCGAGAAATATCCCTTGGCACAAACATTCTACATATATGTAACTTTCATTTTATGTCAAAAAAAATCGATTTTTTCAAAAAAATCCAGGAGAACCTTCCCTTAAAGTATATTTATAAATAAAACAGAGCTAAACCATGCATGCATTTTAAAATAGTATGTTGTACCCGTCACAGTGATAAGCAACAATACCATTTTATTTACCCTTGTTTCACAGGCAATTTTCAATACGTATTCTTACACTCAAAAAATTTTGTGTGTAAATATTACTAATAACTGCATCTATTCTATGAATTTTATTCGTAGTTTTCAGTCACGAATAGGATTCGTAGATTGGACGTAGTTTGGTACATATTACAAATATTTTATTCGTATTCGTACAAAAACAAATGTATATTGTAGGAATACATTTGTTACAGTTACCAGAGCTGTAAAAGATTTGATCAATTTGATTTTATACACAAAAAAGTGAATCAGTGAATAAGGAAATAAGAATGCTTTCAATGAATGCAAAATTGATTTACAAACAAAATTTTTAACTCACATTCATTTTTAAAAAAATGATTAATTATTTATTTCAATTATTAATTTGAGAAAAGAATGCAATTCACAAAGAATTTCAGAATTTTCAATCATTTTCATTCATTATTCATTTAACCAGAAATCCCAATTTTCTAATGAATTATTCATTTGTTATTCATTATTAATTTTTTATTTATGGCTTAAGACTAAAATGAATAAAAAATTAATAAAGAATCACAAATGAATAAAAAATTAATAATGAATAAAAAATTAATAATGAATGAAAAATTAATTAAAAATTAATAACGAATAAAAATTGAATAAATAAAAAAAGAATAATTGAAAATTCTGAAATTTTTTGTGAATTGCATTCTTTGTGAAAAACATTCAAATGAATAAAAAAATTAATTCATATAATAACGAAAAGAATAATTAAAATAAATAATAACTGCGTTCGCGATAATAATATAATCGCGATAACAAAACTTTTCAAAGGAACGGCAAGAAAAACGACTCGTAGAGGGCACTACCGTTGCAGTCAAAATTAAATTCAAACAAGCAATCATGATACAATAACTATTAGGTGTCATGAGAACGTGTGTCGTTCCAAACTGTTGTGAAGTATTATGGTAGCGATACCTTAGTAAACGATTTTTTTTCCTGTAAATTATTTAATTTAACAATCAATATTATGCAACTATATAAGTAATTTAAGTGCAATTGTTGGCTCCGCTGAATGCGTCCAATGTGTGTGACACACGCGGTTTGTTTTGTTTTCTTTTGTTTAACATTCGATGGTCGCAGCTCGTGAGAAAATAGGTAGCTGTCACGGCTACCTAATAGTCATTGTATCAAACAAACAAATAATTCAAAAAATGAAATGACAGCTCATAAAAATATACAGGTGCGGCATCTGTGTTTCAAATTTTTTAAAGGCTATATCACAATTTTATATGGATAGCAAAAATAATCCTATTTGTTATAGGATTATTATTTTTGTTTTTGCTTTGCATGTAAAAAAAATAATCTGGATTATTTTGAAGCGAATGGAACGCAGCTAATAAATCATTTTTGTAAAAATGAATGTGCATTAAAAGTTTAAGTTATTCAGTTGTACTTAAAATTCTGAATATGAATGCCGATTTTACAGCTCTGACATTTACTAACAAAAAAAAAACATTCTATCTTAGCTGGGGTTTGAACCACGGTTTTTTAGCTTACCTTGCAATCATACATTTCCTTATATTCGGAAATGGTTCAACAAACCAAGCTGAAAGATTTCGGTGGTAAATTTTTTAAGCTCAACTAATACTTCGTACATTCTACGAATAATGCGTATGAATTTTTTCTACTAATATTAATTTGAACTCGTAAATAGTACGAAGCTATTAGTAAATACTACGAATGTAATGGAAGAAATCACGAAGTTATTCGTACGAGAAATTGAGGGTTAATAAGGAATGATATCCCTATTAGTCAAAGATCATTCTTCGGAGCAACAGATGGCAAGGGGCATTTAAGCCAATAACGCATATGAACTTGGACGATAAGAAAATTTATATTTTAAAGTAATTAAATACAAGAAGAAAACAAAAAAAAGAATTTAAAAAACTAAATGCTTTCCCAAAATTCCTCTTTAAAAAATCGTTTTTCTGTCATAAAAATGATCCAATTTGGATAATTTTTACATTTTTCGTAAACTTAATAAAATTGTTAACAATTTTGCAACATTTAAATTTGAGAAATTGCAGCTTTCTGATTCAAAAGCGAAGAAAATTAGGATATTCTGAATAAAGTAGGTTAATTTTAAATCATGCACTAATTTTTAAAAAATTCTTTTTAAGAAAACGCTTTTACTTTAGAATAAATATCTTATGGTCAAAAGTTTTTTTATAACTAAAATTTAAATAGGAACATTTTTTAGGGTTACATTTTCGTTATGTGCATTCTAAACTCCTTTTTGCCTTTTCCCTCCCCCTAGAACAAATCCTGCGGACGCCCTTGTACATAGCTTTACAGTTATTACATACAAGGTACATTTTTAAGTTATTAAAATTGAAAGAACGTCGATTGTCTGGCAAAAGGTTTTTACCCCCTAATATTTCAGCAATAAAGCATAAAAATAAAGTTAATAAAAACTAGCATATCCTGAGTTTTTAGCTAACACTTGTTAGATAAAAACTACATACTTTCATCTTTCTACATACCCTTTCGTCAGTTTCACCACTCGCAGATCTTTTTTTTTTTTCATCGAAGTCTGAAGGGACTCTATTGTTAAAGAAAAATGTTTAAAAACTTGCATTTTTACACTCAGAAAATTTAGAAAAATATCACCCAATCGTTAGAAAATCGGACTTCATTTAGCGCCATGGCAGTATGTATTTTTCGTTAAATTGACACCAAAAGTGGGAAATATTTTAGAAAAATTATCCAATCATTTACGAACTATTTCGCTAAATTGAAAATACTTATCGCAATTGCGTTGAAATCTTATTACATTTTAGTAAGTTTTTCTACCGTTTATTTATCATCGGCTATAACTAAGAGAAACATTTTCTCTTAAAATAAGAAATGTTCTGCCGTTTATTAATCAGTGGCTTTAACTACGAGAAACATTTTCTCTGATGCTAAGAAATTTCATACCTTTTATTAATCATCGGCTATAAGTAAAAGAAAAATTTTCTCTGAAAATAATAAATCGTTCAACAATCGTCGCTTAATTTGTTTCATTAAGAATCGTTCGCTTCGTAAGTAATTTTAAAGCATTTTTTCTAGAAATATAAGAAATGCATCCTTAAGATAAATTACATGTGGTATTTTACTTACATGTATTTCTATAAAATATCCGAGTTTTGTAACTTATGTTTCTCCAAATTTAAGAAATCCAGCTGTAGATGTTGCGAGCAGACTTGATATCAAAACAGTTTTTCTTCAAATTATTTCTGCTTGTATAAAATTTTTGGAAATTTAACTGTTATCATACCGTCATTTCTTATATTTAAGTAAAAACTTGTCTTCAAAACTAAGAAGCTGTTTTGATAACATTGCAACGAAATCAAGACAAGAGGTCGTTAAATCATGTAAAAATTCTCTACATTAAAAAGAAACCTCTATAGAATACAGAAAAACCCATGCCTCTGAATTGAAGCCTCAGTTTCTTAATTTAAGGGAAGCAGATTTTTTTTGAGTGTACATTTTTTAGTATGAAAAAAACAAAAAAAAATTATTTTAAAAGTTAAAGCTCTAAAAATTAAAAATGTCCAAAAATGACAATAAAATAACTTAAAAATCGCTAAAAATTATCAAAAAATGCCCTTAATCTGTTAAAAATTTCCTGAAAAGTAAAACCGATAAAAAACTATGAAAAAGACGAACCTTTTCATATTTGGAATTCAGGGAACTTAAATGGACGTTCTAAAAAAGCAAGAAATGTCTTAGAATCAGTAGAAAAAAGATGACATGTCATCAAAATCCTAGCCCTGGTTATAAACAAAATTAAAATCCAGCACGTCTGTTTTTTTTATTTGAATTGAAATTTTGTATGGAGTGTTTTACTGTTTTTCAAAAATAAAAAAAAATCCGAAGTTTTGAACTATAACTTTATTCAGCAAAAACGATACTCACGAAGTTCTCTTTCGAAAATATAGCATCATTACTCTTTTACAAAAAGCCTGTTAGAAAGTGTAATTATGACTTAAAGCATTTGTATACAAAATAAAATGGTACAATACACAAATGTTTAATAATAAACATTGTGCTTAAAAAAGTATTTACACATTAAAAGATAAATGTTTTTTATTGAGAATTCTTTCATGTTGCCCACAACAACAGGTAACAACGTAGGTTTAAAATTAATCATCTACACCATTTCCAATTGTCATTCAGAATATATCAATTGAAATTTAGAAAATATCCATTCAAATTCAGAAAATATCAATTGAAATTCAGAGGACATAAAATTAAATTAAGAAAATCCTTGTTTTTATACAGAAATGTTCAGTTTAAATTCAGAAATTTAGTATGAACTTCAAATGATATTTTCGAAATTTAAATGACCTCTTCAAAATAAAATTGAAAATACTTGTCTACAGTATTTATAATACAGTATTAAATTAATCAAATTTATTTTCTTAAAAACGAACGAGGAAAAATCTCTCCTTTTTTTAACTTTCAATACTCACAAAGAAATCACTACAAATCCACCACTATATACTATATCTATAGCATCTATCAATATAGCGATTTGTTTATATCGAACAATGCACGACAGAACAACTCATTTTTATTGTTTAAACATAAATAGCTGTCATTGTGATATACATTAAACATTGTTTTCACAAGCAGTGACGTGGCACGATATTTGTATTTTCACAAATTGCAAACGAATAATAAATAATAAAATTTTCAAAGCACAAGCAACTTAGCGTGATTGAAAAGAATTTAATGGAAACCATTTAATTGATGTAGATGATAACTGATTTTTTTTTGCTGTGATAAATTATATCGTTTAAAAATATTCTGTTTCTCTTGAAAAACAAAAATAAATTTATTTTATTTATCTTTATCTTACCTTTGCAAAACAAAGACTTTTCTGCTTAAGGCTGCAAACAGAGTGAACGCCGAAGCGGGCAGGCAGGCAGACAGGCGAAAGCAAACTATGTGAACAAGCGAATTAAAAGTTAGCTTAGTTTTATCTCTATCTCGTTTCTTCTCAGGGCACTGCCTGCGCCTGCCTGTCTGTCTGAATCGGCTTTCACTCTGTCCGCAACCTTAGTCTGCGGACAGAGTAAACGCTGAAGCAGGCAGTCAGGTTTGCTTATTTGTTCCATTGCGAGAAAACTCGCTTCATACGATTTCATATTAACCTGCTCGAAGTGTACAGAGTGGAAGCAGGCAGGTCAGATCAGATCAGATCAGGTTGTTGCGAGAAACCTGCGCCAGCCTGAATTTGTTATTTTTGGGTTGTTTTTTGTAATTTTTCAAGGAAACTGCGTTTTTTATTATCGTTAGAATACAAGACCAATTACAACAAAAACATTCACCAACAACAACGCGTTGAACGAAACAAACATCAACAGCAGCGGCCGCGCACATGTTTATGTGAGTGTGAGGGTTATTTTTGGTGGGTATTGATAAATTTGGTTAACGTCGATTAAGATTGTGTTGTTGTTAGTGATAAGTTGTGCACGCGAAAATGATAGATTGATCGAATGGACAATTGTTGGGCATGTAAGAAACAAAAGAAATACATATAAAACAAATAAAACAATACAAATTAAATTGCTTGGTTTTGCATATTTTTTATATTTTGAACAGGGTCTAATAGCTACCTTCAAATTCCAAAATTTTTGTAATACAAAAATCAAAAATATTTAAAAATCATTAATTTTAAAGTCTTTTCAAATGAGTTATAACGTTTTTATGATTTTGCTATGAATTTTTTGTGTTCGAAATGCCAGAATCAGGCACTTTGCGGATTTTTGAAAAAAAAAATCAAGTTTCACCAGCTATAACTTTTTTCTTGAGATTTTGGTTTTTTTTTTTAATTTTGTGCACAAAATAGCTCAAGACTACGCTTTAAGCATTACGGTTTTTATTGGTTAACGTTTTACATTTTTGAATTTTTGAGAATTTTTTCGTAAAAGTACTCAAACTCGACATTTTCAAAAGGGTACACTTCCAATAAAAAATTCCATAAGGACCAAGTTATTCAAAAATTAATGACACAGCATTTCATTGCAATTTATTAAAATTTGGATTTTTACGATTTTTTTTATTACAACAAGAAAGAAAATGCAACTTTTTCGAAAAGTAAAATATCACAACTCCGGTAATTTTCATCTGATTTTTCTCACTGATGACACGTTGTAAAGGTATTTGAATCTACTATTGATTTAAAGTATATAATTATTTTATCAGTTTACAGAATTTTTATACACATTTTAATGACGAAACACCTCATTTTCGACCTTTATGCCAATGTAAAGAGATTAAATAACAATGAGCCTTACTTAATCGGTGTCCGATTTGGATAAAATGTCTGGAGAGTTGTCTTATCGGCCAATGGAAAATTTCTAGCCACCGAAGGAAACGCTAATTTTAGTTTGAAATTCTCATTGCAATTCTGGGCTGGCCTAGGGGCACAACATATCGCACACCCTCTTCAAAAGAGTCACAACTAAAAATTTTTACATATATACTTTTTCGTGCAAGACTATGTGTAGTGATCATATACATCAGCTATCTTAATTTTGTAAACATATTCTTAGTCTTTAATTAAAAAAAATTGTTTTGTCTCTTTTTTTATGGAGTCCCTTGAAACAAAAAAAATTGTTTTTTGCTGTTCCCAAAAATTAAATTAAATTGAAGAGAGTGTGCTATTAATGTATAGAAAATAAAATTTTTTCATAATCGCCATTAGTGGAGGATGCAAAATAGAAAGAAATAGGCGAAAAAATAAATAACAAACATCTACATTTTTAAACATCGATAAATACTTCAGAAACATCTGAAAAATATGCTGTAGCCGGCTTTCATCAAGCCAAAAACTTTAAATGTGTTTTTCTCAAAACTGCATTTTTATAAATGGCATGCATCATAATTGAACCAAAATTTCAGCCAATCAATTCGAATTTTTGCACACGTACTTTCCAACATTTGCAAAAATATGCCAGAAAAATTTTTTCTTAAAAAACGTTATTATCTACTTTGATAATCAATGCAGTCAATATGCCAGAGCCCATTTTTCGAAACAATATTTTTTCGAAAAAACCTTTAAAAACAAAGAAAATCGTAAAATTTTTGAAAATACAATTAAAAATTTTTTCTTAAAAAAATAACAAAATAAAATAAGAATTTTTTAAGAAAAACGGGCTCTGGCATATTGACTGCATTGATTATCGAAGTGGATGGTACTGCAGAAACCACAGAAGACTACTGAAGAGTTGATGTAGCTATCACAAGTTAGTCTGCTATGTGATTGACTCTATACAGAGTTGTTCTTGTTGCCTTCTTCAAACTTATTTGACCTAAAAAGCTCACAATTAAATTCATGTGAAAATATAAGGTTTGTTAAAATAAGGTAAGTCTGTCGGCCACTCGCACTAAGGTTGCGGACAGAGTGAATGCCGATTCAGACAGGCAGGCAGACAGGCGCAGGCAGAAACGAGACAGAAATAAAGCCACACTGGCTTTTATCTCGCTTGTTCACACAGTTTACCTGCGCTTGCCTGCCTGCCTGCCTGTCTGAATCGGCGTTCACTCTGTTTGCAACCTTAAACTAAACGGTTTGTCCAGCATATCTCGAAAACCACCAGTGGTCATCATCATCGTCATCATCATTTTGCCAGACAATCTGTCTACAATAACAATGTGTATTTGTTGACCACTTGAAAATTTGCTGAATGCTATTTATTATTTTAAATTTCCTATATTTTTGCAAAAATGTTTATTCATATTCTTTTTTATTTTAGTAGCTAGAGCATTGCACTAACATAATATTTTCATTTCTTCTACGAACGAGCAGAATTTTTTCTACGAACGAACGAACAACCTTTTCATTTCTATTTTCGAACGAACGAACGAACATTTTTATTTCTATTTTCTACGAACGAACGAACAACTATTTTCTACGAATGAACGAACGAACCACTAACAAGTAACTAACGAACAAACGAATTATTTCTCTACGAACGAACGAACAAACATTATCTATGAACAAACAAAATAAATTTTTTAGCATTTATTCAATAAATTAAAATATCTCTACTAAAATTAAGCAACTCAATAAGTTGCTTTAACCAAAAAGCGCCCAATCAACAAATCTTACCGAACAACATTTTAATTTCTATTTTCTACGAACGAACATCTATTTTCTACGAACGAACGAAGAAACAACTATTTTCTACAAACGAACGAAAGAACAACTATTTTCTACGAACAAACGAAAGAACATCTATTTTCTGCGAACAAACGAACACCTATTTTGTACGAACGAACATCTAGTTTCTACGAACGAACAAAATATTTTTATTTTTTTCTACGAACGAACGTTCGTGCAAAGCTCTGTTTGTAGCATCCATTAATAATTGAGATAAGCTCAAATGTTTACTCTTTAACCTAGGAAATCACAATAGGGGTATTCACACTGACTTGGGTAGTTGGGTATGGGTACATTGAGTACTTTTAATTATTTCGCGCACCCTAAATTACAATTGAGTACTTTGTAGAACAGTTTTGGGCAGTGCTTATTTGTTTGATCTCCCCGGTGTATGTAGCTGTTGAGAGATTAGTGGCAGCTGGAAGAGGGTTGATACCAAATAATTTTTAAAAAACGTTATTTAATATATGAGTAATTTTTAACGTGATGTTTGCAGCATTTTATAATTTACTAGTAATCCCGGGCAGACGTTGTCCTGCCACAGACCGTCTTACTGCCATATAAGAATTTTCATTTTCAACAAATAATCATTAGCTTTTGACCGATTTTATTTCGATTAAGAATAAAAGTTAAAATTTTACTTTCATTTTTTCGATCAATAATAAAAATTTAAATTTTACTTTTCTTTTTCGATATAAAAAATAAACAATATGCTGCTTATGACTGATGTATTGAAATAAGAAATAATTTTTATTTTTGATCCTTACCAATAAAAATTTAATTTAATTATTTTTTAATTACTTATATAATTATAATTATATATATATAATAAAACTTATATAATTTAATAATTATTATTCTTTTACACCCAAACGTAACATTTTTGCAAAGAGAAAAAACATTACTATCGATTTTCATATCGTTGCGCATCGTTATTTCAAATGACATCGCTTATTTGCTTATCATTGCACATTGTGTTTTCATTCATTGTGTTTTCATAAGAATTAAAATATGACTTTTACTTTTGATCGAAAAAATAAAAGTCAAATTTTAACTTTTATATTTGCTCAAAAAATTTAAGTCAAATTTTAACTTTTATTTTTGATCAAAAAAATAAAAGTCAAATTTTAACTTATATTTTCAACCGAAAAAATAAAAGTGAAATTTTAACTTTTATTTTTGATCAAAAAATAAAAGTAAAATTTTAACTTTTATATTTGATCCAAAAAATAAAAATTAAATTTTAACTTTTATTTTTGATCGAAATAAAATTGGTCAAAAAATAACGATTATTTATTAACTTTTTTAAAAAAATCAGAAGATTTTAAATTATTAAAGATTATTATGCCTTAGCTAACAAGCATCACATTGCTATATTCAAATATCGAATAGACTTACTCTTTCCATTTGACTTTTTGAATAGAAGTTTCGGAAATAACTGTTATTTTCGGTCCCCGATTTTATGCATCTGAACTGGCATAACTGTAGAGTGACCACACCCATTTTTTAACTAAATCGCAAAATTTTAGTCCAATACAACCGAATTCGTCTAATACGACCAAAAATGTCCAAAATATAGCATTTTTATTGATTTAAGGGCGGTAAAAAGGGGTGTGGCAACATTTTTTCCTAAACCACCATACTCGAAAAAATCGACTACCAAAATTACAGCTCAATTTAGCTTATACCTAGCGCACTTTGCTTCACTCTACGCATATCTTCTGAAAATGGGGCGTAAACAAAGCTCGACCACGCCCATTTGTTGTAAAAATGCCACCAGTAACCATACGAACTAAATTACCAAATTTTAGTCTAATACGATCAAAACCGTCTGAAATATAGCACTTTTATTGATTTGTAGGCGGTAAAAAAGGTGTGACATGTTTTCTATTATCCGAGATATTAACTTTAATAACAGATATTGTTAATTTGGTAACCTTAGGTGTTACCGTTCCTTAGGTCTTAAGAAACCGCACGAACGATTTTATATATACAGAAAGGCGATTAAAGTAGGCGTGGCAACATTTATATACGTAGTGACCACCACTTGGTCTCATAGCACATACACACCAAGTTTCATTATAGAAACTTTTTTAATAATTATGCATTTTTTATTCATTATTCATTTGTTATTCATTTATTATTTATTCATTGTTCATTTGTTACTAATTTTTATTTATGGCTTAGGACTAAAATGAATAAAAAATTAATAAGGAATAATAAATGAACAATGAATAAAAAATGAATAATGAATAAAAAATTAATAATGAATAATGAATAAAAAATGAATAATGAATAATGAATAAAAAATCAGGAATTATAATGATTTCTGAAAAGTAGTTGTAGCTACAGTTCGACCACGCCCATTTTTGGTTGAGTTTCCGATAGTAACCATACGAACTAGATTACAAAATTTTAGTCCAATACAACCGAATTCGTCAGAAGTATAGCGTTTTATTGATTTGTGAGCGGTAATAGGGAGTGTGGTAATTTTTTTTATTATTCGAGATATTAGGCTTGACATCAAATGTTGTAAATTTTATGCTCTTAGGTCAATTATTGCCTTTTTTTTGCAAAGGATAGTTAGTAACACATGAAAAAGTACTCAATTTGGCAAGAAATCGATCAACCCAAACAAGTCAGGGGGTGAGCTAGAGTAGATTTATAGATGGGTTCAATGGCACTTTACAAAAACAATATGCACGGCATTTGCCAATCTACCCAACTACCCAAGTCAGTGTGAATACCCCTAATGTTTTTCCGAGCAACCTTTTTAATCAAGATGCCACTGCAAGTATTATTTCTATATTTTTGCTGGGAAAAATTATCGCCATAAATATTATGAATTTCCTAGAGAGCAAATTACAAACATTGCACAAAAAATACTAACACATTAGGGGTATTCACGGGTTGATGCGAAACGCAGTTGCATTCATTTGAATGCTATTCACAAAGAATTTCAGAATTTTCAGTTACTCTTTTTTTATTCATTATTCATTTTTTATTCATTATTCTTTTGTTATTAATTTTGTATTCATTATTCTTTTGTTATTCATTATTCATTTTTATTCATTATTCATTTTTAATTCATTGTTCATTTTTTATTAATTTTTTTTATTCATTATTCATTTTTTAATAATCATGCATTTTTTATTCATTATTCATTTGTTATTCATTTATTATTCATTGTTCATTTGTTACATTTTTATTTATGGCTTAGGACTAAAATGAATAAAAAATTAATAAGGAATAATAAATGAACAATGAATAAAAAATGAATAATGAATAAAAAATTAATAATGAATAAAAAATGAATAATGAATAAAAAATGAATAATGAATGAAAAATTAATAATGAATAAAAATTAATAATAAATAAAAAAGGAAAAATTAATAGAAAATTGATATGAATAACGAATGAATAATAAATAAAAAATTAATAATGAATAAAAAATGAATAATGAATAAGAAAAGAATAATTGAAAATTCTGAAATTCTTTGTGAATAGCATTCAAATGAATAAAAAAATTTATTCATTATTCTGAATAACGGAAATGAATAATTGAAATGAATAATTAATCATTTTTTTGAAAATGAATGTGAATTAAAAATTTTGTTTATGAGTCAATTTTGCATTCATTGAATGCATTCTTATGTTGTTTTTGCTCTATCTTTGCTAAAATTCGTTCAATAAGAGAGAAGAGAGTAAGTAAGTAAATTAAGACACAACAGTGTTGCATATTGGGCATCAACAGTAGTTATTCAGTTGTACTTAAAATTTTGAATATGAATGGCGATTTTACAGCTCTGAAGATTGCGAAATTTCGCATCATTCCAACAAGAAACACATTGAAAGCAATTTTGCAACTCTTATTGAACTACGCACTGCCCAAAACTATTGCGAGAACGCACAAGCAGTGATGCTAAACAGCTGATTCATGTTTTGGTTGTTCTCAAACATAGTTGCCACCTGGGTAAAACTTTAAAAAGTTTAGAATTGTACGTTGATTCTAACAAGTTTTTATGATTTTGAAATGAGATGGCAACATATTTACTGTTCATTCGACATATAATTTTTATTGCGTAATTAAGTTGCTGCATTGATGTTCACGCGTTAGTGCGCAAAACATCTTACATTTTCATTCTTGCAATTCGCAAAAACCCATGAATACCCCTATTATTTTGCGTAAACCAATTCTTATAAGAATAACTATAACTTATAATAACTATGCATATGTTGAAATAATTATTTAAAAAATGTATCTACCTTTTCTTTTACGACATCGTGAAAACTACAATTTATTCCATTTTCATCAGCTGTTTGGCAGATTATCACTTTAAACTAAAAAAAAAACTTATGTAGTTGTTGCCACATTTCGTAGTAACATAAAAAAGCTCCTTTAAGCTTAAGTAATTAAAATTAAGTAATTTATTTTTCTAAGCCCACCATAATAATTAGGCACCCTAAAAATGAGACGCTAGACGTATATGGGTTAAACTTGCTTTGGAAAATTATTTTGTTTACGATCTTGTTGATTTTTATGTGCTTTCTCAATAATTTGTAGGCTGATTACAAATTGTGGGTGTGTTTTATACAACAATAATACTACGTAATTTTCTTAACGGATCTTCAATTGTTTTTTTTTTTTTATATTCTCAGTTAGTCATGATTTTGCTTTAACTGTATTTACTTAATCACCACATTTGTTAAGCAAAATTTCATAATTCCATAGAAAAATGCGTCTTTCTTCTCACATTTATTTTCGACTAATTATATATCTTTTGAGAAATGGCTCTCATCAAATGACGTTTGTGTGGTACACTCTTTTTGGATTACAAGTGGTGGAGCGCAAGGTGTTGGTTCCAATTGAGTTGCTTCTTTTCTGGGATTCTCGACTTTAACGTTGCGAAATTAATTATTAGTCTTTATGAAAATTTCAAGCGTAACGTTTCGTAAAATATAGTGATTTTTAATAAATTCGCTTTTTGAAGTGTATTTAATTTTTAATTATGTCTGTGTGGATGACTTACGTTAACCATCGCAGACTCGGATCAAATGCTCGCTCTCGTACGGAATATTATTATTTAGTGAGTTGCATCCAGTTAAAACTCATAAAAAAAACACTAAAGTCATGATTTTTTTAATTATTTAGATTTTTTTGTTCCACATTCATAACAGAAGTGAGAAATATTCCCAAGAATCTTGACCTATGATTATGATTAGAGAGCAGATTTTTGTTCGCTTGCGTTTTTTATCTGAGCATAAAACACAAATCCGTGCTTTTGCACAGAAATGTTTACATATGTTGAAAAAATTTTTTGCTATTTGATTATTTTTTTTTTTAAATTATACATATTTTTTTATGATAATTGTCAAAATAACTATGGTGCATTTACTTAAAAATCATATTTGTGTCGAGAAGCAGTAAAAGCTTAAGGCGACTTAAGACAGAATTGAGTTATTTATGTAACTGTGTTTCACGCCTATAGCTTTTTAAACTTTCAAAATTTGGAGACTCTAGCATGACCTTAGCAAAAATTATGACACAAAAACAAAAGACCCTTTCATATAACTTATATGGCATAGTTGTTGTGTTCACAAACCTTTAGTGAAATTTTATGAGAAATACTTTTGTAAAATATGTATTTTGACCCTCTACGATGACTACATTTAAGGTATGACCTGTGGTTCAAGCCCACAAAAAGGACGTTTTTAAAAGTGCTGTAATAGCTCAGTCGCTTTTCAATTTATCAACTTTGGCTTTTTTACGCGAAAGTAGACGTAATTTTCTAACTTTTCCCGTACTTGTTTCTGTTTCTGTTTTTTTTTTATCCCACCCTCCCAGAGCGATGAAAATGGGTACGTAAAAATGAGAAGGCAAACGGAGTGTCGTTTTTCTGAAGAGCCATATGTCGTATCGAAATTCGGCGGGTGGCTTTTTGTTGGTAATCACGTCAGTTAGGTCCTGATCTAGGATATTTCCAAAGTAATGTATATAATATTAGCAAAATGGCGCGATTTTTTAAAAAAAGTTTAAAAAATTCTCGAGAAAAACGACACCTCAGTTTGAAAAAAGTGATTTCGAGAAAAACGCATTTAAAATTTTTTTACCGCGCTTCAGCGCATTGTTTATACACATATATATACTTCCTGTAACTCCAAAACTAATTCGAATTTTAAAAAATCCTTTAAGGGCATTATTTTTGAAGGATTTTAAAGACATTTATGCAAAAAAATAGAAAACATTTTTTTAACCATAGGTCATACCTTAGGGACACTTTTTTAAAACTTTTTTCGAAAAGGGTCAAAAAAGATAAAAAAAAGTCTACAAAAATATTTTTCATAAACTTTTACTATACACTATCTCGCCATATTATGAACACCTTGATCTCAATGCAAATTTTAATATCAAATAGGTGTTGAACGATTCTCAGTTAAATTTCGACTGATATTTTTTGTCTCGTTAAGAGCAGAGCTGGGTCAAAAAGTACTCATTACGGTTCAATTCCAATTCCTGGGAATTAGGAATTGGTAATTGACCCTGTCAATTCCTTAGGTATGTAATTGAAAAAAACCGTTAAACCCATTACAGGAATTTTAATTGGTAATTGAAGATCTCAATTCCTCAGGAATGCAGTTGAAAAAAATTGTCAATTCCATTACAGGAGTTTTAATTTGTAATTGAACACATCAATTCCTCAGGAATATAATTAGAAAAAATCGTCGATTCCATTACAAGAACTGTAATTGGTAATTGAACTCCTCATTTCTATTACAGGAGCTGTAATTGTTAATTGAGCACCTCAATTCCGTTACAGGAACGGTAATTGGTAATTGAACACCTCAATTCTATTACAGGTACTGTAATTGGTAATTGAACACCTCAATTCCTTGGAATGGAATTGGAAAAAATGGTCAATTCCATTACAGGAATTGTAATTGGTAATTGAACACTTCAGTTCTTCATAAAAGGAATTAGAAAAAATCGTCAATTCTATTTGATGTTAAAATTTCAATTACTTTTTCATTAACTCGAAACTGCTTCATAATGTATTAGAAAACGTTATTTTCTAATAATCCCACTAATCTACTAACAAAGCGATGTTTTCCAATTCTATTCCTAAGGAGTTGAGGCGTTCAATTACCAATTACAATTCCCGTTATGGAATTTAAAATTTTTTTCAATTCCATTCCTAACGAATTGAAGTGGTCAATTACCCATTACAACTCCTGTAATTGAATTGACAATTTTTTTTTAATTCCATTCCGAGGAATTGATGTGTTTAATTACCAATTACAATTCCTGTAATGGAATTGACGATTTCGATTAAATGTTTGGATAGTACTTATTGTTTATTTTTGAAAAAAAAAATAAATTCTTTAAAAAATTTATTAAATGAGATCATTCAGAAGGTTCATACAATTATTAAAAAAAAATAGTTTAATAATTTTAGTATTTCTAAGTAGGAATTTTATGATATTCTGTAAACTTAGTTAAGGAATTCTTATTAAATTTTTTAAATTCACATTTTACTTTTTCTGAGTTAGTACAGTGAAACTTCCCTAACTCGAACTTCCGTAACTCTAAATTCTCCATAACTCGAATTAGTATTTGTGCTTTTTGCTTTCTCAAGACATTTTTCTTATATTTTGATATTTATAAGTCGAATTTCCCTAACTCAAATTTTTCTTCAACTCGAACCGAAATCTCATTTGCATTAGGAAGACATTAATGGCAAATTCATCTTCATAACTCGAATTTCTCTCACTTACAACAACTTGAATATTTCACTGTGTGTTGCAATTCGAAGAATTGACTTCGTCGGAGCATCGCGCTGCGACAGCATGAAAAAATTTGCATGGCATCTTTGTTAGCTTGCATCTAAAGTTATAAAAGTTATTGTATCTTGTGCTGTGTGTATTTCGTTGGTATATGTTTTGTGAAAGTAAGGAGATTTTTTGAATTTGCAAGGTAAGTGTTGCCCATTTTACAGTATTCGAGAAGATGTTTATTGACTTAACGACTATATGAAAGTGATAAATCTGATGATAATGAGGTCGAAGATATTCCAACGCCAACAATTTTCGGAAAATATCACTTCGCAAACAAAAATTCAATTATTAACATAATATTTTATTCTATAACTCGAATAAAACCCCTTGACACTTGACACTACGAGTTAGGGAAGTTTCACTATATTTTGTAATATTTTGTACAGCTAGTTCAAGAAAGTTTTTATTTTTCACGTCACGTATTGTACATCTAGTTAAAAAAAAAAAAATTATTTCAGTATTATTAAATTTACATTTCAGTATTTCTAAGGAAGTATCATTTGTGCTATTTTGTACAGCTAGTTTAAGAAAGATTTTATTTTAAATTTTTTTTCTAAAAGGTTTTTCGTAGGCAGTCATTGAATTTTTTGTACATGTTCGTAAAATTATTTAAAAAAAAATTTAATAGTATAATAATTTTATTATTTCTAAGGAAGTTTTATTTTTTTAAAATTTTAATGTCACATTTTGATATTTCTAAGATAGCATCACGTCATATTTTGTACAGCTAGTTAAAAAAGATTATTATTTTTGTATTATTAAAATCACATTTCAGTATTTCTTAGGAAGTATCATGTGTTTAACACATTAGGCCTTACCAATAGTCGATTTAATGCCTACTCGAAATTTAGTGTAAGCTTTTCTGGCATCATTTCTATAGAATTTGTTGTCAAAAAGCTTACTCTAAATTTAGAGTCGACATTAAAATTACTATTGGTAAGGTCCATTGTGTTATTTTGTAAAGATAGTTTTAAAAAGGTTTCTATTTCCCGAAAACTGTCGGGATCAATAAAAGTCCGGGATCCCGGTATTGTATGCCCTAGCCAGTAGCTAAAAAGGTTAAGTACCACTGTACTAAAGGCATGTTAGAAAATTTTTATGTACTGTATTTTAGCGAAAGCACAATCGGATCTAATTACTGCCATATGTTTGAACAATTCATTAAAACTTAGAACGGTCATCAGATAAGAAAGAAAAAAAAATAAACTGGGTTCGAATTGTGGTACGATCAGGAATATTTTTAAAAAATTCTAAAAATCTGTCGTTTCTGTAATTTTTTATACAAGCAAATCAGCAACAGAAGCTGTAAAAAGCTTTCATAAAATTTTTGTATTGTCAAAGATCTAAATAATGGTCTTAAAAAAAAAACAACTTTAATATACAAGGGTGGCAAAATTTTTGAAGTACATACAACCAACTTTCTTATTTTTAAAGATATGTTTATGATTTTGATGTACTTTTAAAGTAAATTAAACAAATAACAAATTTAGTGCTATGGAAAATGTTGATTTATTGCGCTAAATTCAGAGAAAATTGCGCTCAATGTGTAAGTTTAGTAGTTTCAACAAATTAATTTAATTTGCACACAAGCACAGCTCGGGAATGGATAGATTTGGTGGGTCTGTTGATACACTATCAGCTATTAAAATAAGTATTACGTTAGCAAGTTTTTCTGCTAGAAACAATAGTGTCAGAAACAATTAAAGTCATGAAAAGCAATTAACCCCGTAACTCCTAACAGAAAATAGACCCCCTCCCATACGATTTTTTGTTTAATTCCACCTCCTCTGTCACCTCCTTAAATATTCGTACTCTTACACCGGACACCCTATATTATAAAATGGCTTGAAAATAAAAATTTCGTCATGATGGGTCCAACACTTTTATTTTATATAGTTAATAAAAGTCAGCATCTCGTTATTTTTTATTATAACAACAATAATATTGCGCTACGATTGAACTGAAAATACATTTTTGGCTACCTCTTATTTGTGTTAATGATCTTGTTTTTACTGCAAGTGATGTCTACTTTTTTGTTTTTCGTAAATTCATTAAAAAGTATTTTTGAAGTAGTGGGTGTGTTTTGACTACGAGTGACCTCGAGCGACCTCGATCTTGCTTTTCACCTACTTAATTTGTTTTGTCAGTTAGTCACGAATCAGAATGTGCGTTCATTTGTTAAAATGTGGTAATAGTTCCAAAGTTTTATGCTCTTGACATCATCGTGCTGAATGGAATTTCAATGGCTTATCGTATGTTTGTTTTTATTTAGCTACCATTATGTTTCGGAACATACAAATTTATTTGCTTTTCATTAATAATTTTTGAAAATTAGTTTAAACAAAATGGGTTTCGAGTAGATTTTTACACTAGTTGATTATTTTCGACAAATTAGAAATGCGTAATTAGCTCTTAGTAATAAAAATGAAATATTTCTCACTTCTGAATGAAAACATTGGCTTCTAGCCAATCAGACCAAAATCGTGTTAGCTGTTTTTAAATCAATTTAAAAATAACTACATGTGATTTTGCTGGCATCCATAAAATTTATATATAGTTTTATAAAGTTTACTTTTTTCTCGGCTTATTATTATATCAAATTGTAGAAGAACCTTACCTCACAAACACAACCTATACAACTTTAAATAAACATTAATTTTGTCATCTTGTAGCATCGTCATTCACAACCTGAGTTTGAGAGCCACCAACAACCACAGCAACAAGTAAATCAACGCAACAGTAGACCGCTCTCTGAATCCAATTCCGAATTAAGCTGTGGAGATCTGCTCTCTGAGAACCACACATGTAAATCGAGCCTAGAACTGTCCACAGCAACTTCAACCGTTGGCGGAAATCGTTACTCAGGCGAATTAAATGCTAGCAGTGATGATGCAGCAGGCACGAAACGTTCCAGTGTCAATTCGAATGAAACAACATCGGGTGGTAGTGAACGCAAGAGAGCGCTTCCGAAACATCAGCGGCCACTGACACGTTATCTGCCAATTTTCTCGCCGGATCTTAATCTGCGACATCATATCGAATCCGCTGGACATCAGATAGCATTGTGCCCTCATGTTTTTGTCGATGCACACAGCTGTCGCGGGTAACTAGAATACAAAACTTGGTTAGTTCGCTTTGGTTAGTACAATTTTGTTTTTCTTTTCTTTTAGGTACCTTCATAAATTGGGAGCCACATTTCATGGTTGGTCGCGACGTTGGTTTGTTCTGGATCGTCAGCGCAACGCACTCATCTATTTCTCGGACAAATCGGAACGTAAACCAAGAGGCGGAGCTTACTTTTCGGTACGTTAGACTTGAATTGAAGTTGACTTTTTCATAATTGTTTTGTTATATTTGTAATATGTCATAAAATTCAATGATCAATCAATTGAACAGAGCATCTTAAGTTCAGTAAAGCAAACATGTTTGCAAACATCCAGTAAGTTAGAAAGAATCATCTTCATTTAGAATTTTTTAATGCCATCTTTCAAAGAGAGGGTACTCCATCGCTGATTTAAAAGAAATAGATAGCAACATTTTTTTTTATTAAAGAGCTTTATGATTTGAGATTTATTGTTTTGTTCAATTACACAAATTATACGAATAGACCAGATCCTAAAATACTGTTGTAGAAAATAAATAAAACTGCGAGACTTCAGTTCGGCGGCGGTTAAAACACTTTGTCAACGTCCGTACTTCTGGTAATCCCATTCCTTATTGTCCAGAGGGCACACTTGTCTGGTCTTCAGCCAACGCGAAATGCAATGAAAATGGAAAGCATGATTGCAGGCACCCCAAGCAACCGTGCATTCTTCTTTGGTGCTTGAGCACAGTGGATTTGCTTGACATTCAATACACAAATCCATAATCTGATTGCGGCATATGGCACAGTTGTCCACTGCTACATCCCATGACCACAAGGCTTGCGCCTGCCATTTCTTCACAACAAAACGTTTGTTTTGACCTGTATTGGCGGCGCTTCCCGAGGGGATTTCATCCGAAAATTCCTCAATGTCCTGAAAATCGTCTACATCCGCTTCGTCAACTTCCATTTGATTGGCGGTGGCCATTATTTAATGTTTGGCAAAAAAAATCTATTATAGTATTTACAAGTCTAAAAAATATATATTTATTATATTGACTCCTTTTGAAAATACATATCGATTTTGACAAGTAGATAAATGATACAAATCAACTGAGTAGTTGTAGTAACTGAGTTAGGGATTTCTTTCAACAATATTTATTTATTATCGTTGGTGACTATCCAAAAAATTAACTACATACTATATGTGTAGCAAAGTTTATTGATATAGGATAAGTTGTTAGGTAAATATACCAGATTACTGATTTCGGTTATATGGGAGGTAGTCGTATTAGTAAGCCGATTTACTTTATTTTCAAACTAATTTTTAACAGCTACAAAAGAACTATGTGTAACTAATTTTATTGTTCTAGGATAATTTTTCCTACCCAGATTACCGATTTTGGTTATATGGGAGGTGGGCGTGGAATACATTCGATTTGAACGAAATTTTGTGAGAATAATTTTTTCGATCGTAAAACTCATTTATTTGTCTATTTTTGACCACTCGTTACATGGGCTTGTTACACTGTGCGGGATGCGTTCTTTAAAGTCAAATCGAATTCTGACCAAACACTTGCTCACCTTAAATGTGAGTAAAACAAAGTTTGTACAGTTTAACCCTTCTAGGTCTCTAATTGCCCAACTTGATATTCTACTAAATAACGGTAAAATTGAAGCTGTTGATAGTTTTAAATGTCTTGGTGTTATTATTGATATTAAACATAATTTAACATTAATGCACTTAGTCTAGAACTGGAATGACATTAAGAAGCTTTACAGCATTGCAATAATTTTGTCAAACGTTAGAATTTTGCTAATGTCCCGCGTTATTTTGTGGATAAATTTGTCTTTAGTCGATCGTCTAGAAACATTCAAATAATCATTCCCCAGAATATCATCATCTTTGTTTGAAAGATCTTTTGTTGTTTGTACTGCCCGTTGTTGGAATTGGTTGCCTATTCCAATGAGAGCTTTTTCATTGACACCAAACACATTTAGAAGCAAGCTACTTGAATATTTTTAAATTTTAAATGAATATTGAACTTAAGTCATGATCTATGATTATTTTTGAGTAGTTCCTCGTTTTTGTGTATAATTTTTTTTTTTTTATATTGGTAGGAAATAATATTAATATAAGCACTTTTTCTTTTCTTTCGAACATGTTGCTAACATGTAATCTATTGGCCAAGATGGCTTTGTTATTACATATGAACAAGTAAATAAATATTTAGATCTAGCTATATTACCAATAAAACAGAGCCACCAATATTTTGTACTCTGTGCTTCTTTCATTAATTTTTTTTATTTCTTATTTTGCAGACAATTGATGAAGTCTATTTGGACCATTTAAATGCTTCGAAGAGTGGACGTCCACACTGTACATTTATAGTGAAAACAAAAAAACGCAGTTACCAGCTGCAGGCCGCTTCTGACGCGGCAACAAGAATATGGATTGATGCCATAATAACCGGAGCTCAAGGAAATTTAGATTATTAAACAAACCGCATTATTGTTAGTTTAAGTATTCTATATGTACACACACATGTTTATATTTATATATATATATATACATTTTAGAAGTTGACTTATATATAATATACATATTGCATTAGTTTTAAGAAACAAATATCTTAACGAATATTTAAGTTGATATCGGAATTCGACATTTTGTTAGCTAAGCTGAAAAAATTAGTATCTCTAACTATTGCTCAACTTTTGATCTACACAAATTTCTTGAGTTTTTGCTCGATATTTAAGTATGTACCATAATTTATATTCTAAACTGTATGATAATTTGCATCAAATCAAACATATGTTATAAGTAAAAAAAAAATTGATTTTGCTGAAACCATCAACGCTCGGTTACTAAGCATGTGCCTTTTGTTAAATGCATCAAGTTGTTTTAGCGTTCGTATATACATATATATATTTATATTAATATATATTTTCCTTATTAATATATTATGATGTTATTAATATATATTGTTGATAACACACTTTCTTTCATACCAACGAACAACCAGTTTTGAAATCTTTTCTAAAGAATAATTTTACACTTATTTTTGTCGTATATTTTTACATTTATTTTACTTACTTAATTCTACATCTATTATTAAGTTTATTATAAATATTTAATCAGAAATACAAACTAATTTTTGTAAATTCGCTCGCTTTTAAATTTTTGTATTCACGATTCGGAATGATTGATTATGGTTTATTGTAATGTCTTTCTATATACTTTCTCAACCATTTTTGAAACTTCAACATGTGTTCATCGACATTCCCAACATAATTGTGAGCTTCAAATTGAGGTGAAGGATGTTCGTTAGCACCAAATATGTTTTGTATGAAATTCTCGCACATCAAAATTGCAGCATAGGCATCAATGGGTAGCACCTCGTGTCGAAATGCAAGTTTCGCAAATGATTCAGAAAATTGTTTTAGCATCACAAAAGCTTGCTTCGAAAGACAATCTAAGAAAGAAAATATTCTTAATATGTTTTAGCGGTGGTCTCTATTAATGGGGTTTATTTTTCTTACCATTACGTTCTATACGCGAGCTCACAAAATATTGTTGTAAAATATCTGATGCTTCTGCGCTGAGATCAACCGTACGTTTAGATATAACCGTCAAAAACTGCCGCATATCCTCTGCGCTAATGGACAAATGATCAACAGTAGATTCAAAGACACGTACAGAAGATTGCTCCAGTATGTAGTTCACTAACACCTCATGGTTTGTGTCATCCACAACCATCGGAATGCCAAAAACTCTTAAAATATAACAGTTATAACAACTTTCGTTTTCGACTGCTAATGATTAACAAACTTCACAAAGTTATTAAATGTTTGCTGATCCTTGGCATTGCATTTAAAAGAACGCCAGTGGGCCCATATAGCTGTTTCCAAGGGACAGGCATAAGTCGTTTTATCAATGGCTACGCTAGAGCATTCAATGTACTTGAACAGTTTATCAGCACGTTGTGCTTTCAAACGTGACCAATCGCCGACATAGAAAACTCCACCTTTGGCTAGCGTTATAGGATCAGCTTCAATCCAGCTATGTTGTTTATTTCCAGACGCAGGTAATTTAATATCATCTGTGGGCCCAATGAAGCGTGCAGCAAGATTTCCAATATGTGTTAATAAATAATTGGACATGTAAGTATCATTTCCGATGGCAATAACAGGTATGGGTGGTAGATCGAGATTGTTCTGAAAAATGTTATTTAAATGTGTCATAAAATTTACAATAGTTGACATTTTTACATTTTCTTAGGTCTTTTTTAGGGTATTATTTTCTAAATATGAAGATAATTGCGAATCAACTTTAAGAAGGAACCAATTTTAGAGCACCAAACAAAAAAGAAAATTTTTGAGTACTGATCCTAATTTTATTAAATGTAGTTACTAAATAATGACGACCGCATCTTTGTTGGAATGACCAAGTAGAGGACAACCTGAAGAAGCTTGGAGTTTTCTACTGGCGCCGGCAAGCGATATACAGAAATGGCTGGTGCTCAAAACTGCCGGGAAACACGCTCGCAGGGATACTATTCACAACTTAACCGTGCGACTAAAAAACAAATTATCTCGGTAATGTGAGGTTCTGTTGGACATCGAGGCAATGGTAAAGGGGTGTGCTTGGACAGCTGCCCAAGTGGACCTGGAAAACACACGATCTGGTGCCGTCAGGCCATGTATCTCCCTTGAACACTTCCCATGGTAGTACCTATACAGAAGACTGAGGCAACCAACATTACGTTGATGCCCAAGAGGGTTGGGATAGAATGCAATATTTTTATCCCCTATCAAATTCAACGAACCACGTTGAATTCGATCCAGAAGCTCCAAATAATACCTTGAAGCCCCTGCCCAAATGTGCTAATTATACTCCATTTTCGGTCTGATATATGAGGTGTAGATAATGCGAAGATCAGCTGGAGTGAAATATGTCCGTTTCAAAAAACCTAGGCACTTGGCCGCTTCTTTCTACACATCGAAGTTATCATCATTCCAACGTAGATCAGCTTGGATCGATATGCCCAGAACGTCAAGAGCGGCTGATTCCACAAGATCCACACCATTCATAATGAGGGGAGCCAATGGACAATCCATCCGCTTGTGGGTTAACAGACAGCACTGGGTCTTACTTGCATTAAACTCTACTCTATTAGCAAAACCCCACTCGAAGATTTTTTTGTAGATCATTAAGTAGTGTGTCATTCATATTTTGCCTCTTTCTCTCAATCTCCATAGAGCTTGGTCGTTTTTTAAATGAGTATGAATGACAAATGCTGCTGTCCAGAAATCAGAAGCAAGGTTGGCGACAGAACTGAACACTGCGGTACTCCTGCGTTGATGGCGTGCTCCTCGGACGAAATGCCGTCAACTACGACACGAATCGTTCTGTCCTTGAGAAAACACGTGGTCCATCGAGCAAAGTTAGCACCAACACCGTATGCAATTAGTTTTGACATGAGCGCTTACAACAACCCTGCTCTCACTGAAAACTTCACTAGTAGAGGGGGCCATACGGAAACCATATTGACGATCACTGAGTAGTTAGTTATGCTCCAGATTGTTCATAAAATTGAAGTTTATTACGCTCTCAATAACTTTGGAAAGCGTAGAGCATATTGCAATTGGTCGGTAGTTTGCAGGGTTCGTGGCATTGCCCTTTTTAGATACGGGCTGAACATTTGCGACCTTCCAATAAGATGGAAATATTCCTGTTCTGTAGATGTTGAAAAGGTTGCGCAAAGGCCGAGCCAGAGAAGAAGCACACTTTGAAAGCTCAATTGGCGGTATGCCATCAGGACCAGAGTCTTCGTTTATGTTGAGGTTTGTAAGGATCCTTTTAACTGCTCTCGTTTTAAAGTAAATCTCCTGCATTGCAGAAGATCCACCCTCACCAAAGGAAAGTGACTGATTGCTATCCGAAAGAATGGAATTATGTGCAAACAATCTAGCCAATAACCGGATCAGTGAAGATTTGATCATCTTTTAAAAGAGTTGGAATCGATGACTATATCTGATTCTTCACTCTTTCAACAAATGACAAAAAATGTTTGCTCCCTTTGGGGCAGAGAAGAACTTGTTCTCGCATGCGAACGTTGTGCAGAATGTTTTTGTGTTTTAAAATTGCATTACAGCGATTCCTTGCCTCGATGCGAAGTCTTTTAGTATCAGTATTTCTGTTAGAACGCCAATTCTGAAAGGCTTTCTCTTTAGACCTGACTGCAATCCTGCAAGTCTCTTTAAACCATGAGTGATCTTTTGGTTGAATGCTTCTCATCTTATTGGGGATGAAAGACCACATACCCAATAAATTAATTTCTTGTATCATAAGAGCCGCGGCATTCACATTTCTATCAGCGAAACATAATTTCCAGTTGAAGTTACGGTAAAAATTATTAAACGCAGCCCAATTTGCCTTTCCATAAAACCATGCTTTAGGCATAGAGGTGGAGGGTTAAGCATATGGAAATACAGCGGAGATGGTACAATGGTCCGAGTTACTAAGAAGTGCGTTGACACTCGCATCATATTTTTCATGATGCGAAATCAGAAAAAGGTCAAGTATATTATGGCTATGCATATCACTTTGAAGGAAAAAAGTGGGTTCCTTCAATATTTGAATCAATTGGTTCGATTCAGCAAATAACTCAACGTATTACCCAACAGATGTCAATGGGTCCGAGTGACGTAGCCAAGCCGGGTTGTGAACATTGAAATCGCCTGCTACAACGATCTCACTGTCAGGAAACAACCCCAAATATGCGTAATCGAATCAGAGAGAGTCCAGTTTGTTAATAATTCATCTTCATTTAGTAAGATAAGATAATCTTTTTTACTTTTTGTATACTGAGTATGTCATTAAATCACTTTCAAACTGGTTTTACATTAAATTCAGGCGTAATAGAAAAATCTCACTGCAATAACCTGTACGACAAGTATCCTTAATGTAGATGAGATTGACTTTCAAACCTCTAGAGCCTTTTCAATCGTGGATCTGTGTTATTAATAACTGTGGTAACTTTGAAATATTGTAGTGTATTGTTGAAAAATATTTTTTTTCGATTTTAAATTTTATAAAATAATTTTAATTTTAAATAAAGAACTTTAAAGATGAACAGCCCAACCATGAAATTTTTCTCCCGAGGAATCAGAAAAGCGAGTTTTCAATTTTTGAAATAAAGTTCAAGAACATTTTGGAAATTTTTAATGCAAATTTGTTCATCAACCGTAAAATTCATGAGCGTAAAAAAAATTGAATTTAAAAATTAAAACTCAATTTTTCGATTCCCCGGGAGAAAAGTTTCATGATAAGGCAGAAAGAATAAATTTATTATCTATTCGAAATATGGTCCTATATATTATTCGAAAGATACCGTATAAATGTCCAGTGGTAATAAATTCATCACAGCTATGATAAAATAATAGGTCTGTTTCCGTTGTCGTTTTAAATAACTTGAAGTTAGTTGAAATCGTTTCTTTACGCGAAGACCAATAAAATGTCACTCTCTATTCTATTGCAATAACTCGAAACTACCCGCTTGTAAAAATTTGTAGGTAATGACATTGTAATGCCGAACTGTAAGCGGAAACAAGATCTTGTTTGTAACCAACACCGTTACAAAAATTATTTTTTGTATTTATAAAGGACAGTGTTTAGACATTGAAAATGCAAATCAAAAATAATTTGGTACTTGTTATAACTCATTCCCAAAACGCTTCATCACTACACTCAATAAGTTTGTCGTTTCTGACTTGACAAATCAATCTGCTAAACAAAAAAACAAGCTGCTAAGTCTTTTCCATCAAGTTCAGCAAGTTAGCAAGACTTAACAAGTGTAGTGAATACATACATCATAAAATGCAAGTATAATTGTTTTATGTACTTTGTAGAAAGTTTTTTATAAGAATAAACTATCAAGTTATCAAGCTAAAATCTATTTTCTATTGCAACAAGGCGTGGCCTTAGGCCTTACTCTGTAATGCGATTCAAAAACAAAATCACACCATGTAAATACATGAATCAAGATTACTAAATGGGAGTAACTCCTACCTCTGCTTTAAAATGCTATTTTTGTCTGCATTAAATTCGTAAACCAAAATCAAAAATTTGTAAAAAAAACATCTAAATACATGGTGTGATCTTGTTACGAACTTTACTTAAAGCTAGTTCGGAAACAATCTGATAATAATTTTTCATTTATGGGCCGATAGCCTTTGTTGCTAGTGCCTCTTCTCATGAAATATTATAATTTATAATGATATTTCATTTAAATAAAATAAAAATAAAAAAAAATTCATTTATGTAAAAAACAACTTGACTTAATTAATTTACAGGCAGTTCAAATTTTGGCCACAAGCGATAGTTACGAAGAAATCATCTACTTTTACGATATTAATTATTTACCAATTTTAATTTGGGCTTTTTTGGTCTAGCTTGTTTAAAAATAATGTTTATTAAAAGACATATATTTTTTGTTTTGCAAAAAATACATGTTAAAGAAACTCGTCTTTGAACTTACCCCAATCGAAGCAAGACTTAAGAGCAAACCCATTTTTAAATTCACGAAACAATCCATTGGCACGCGATCTTGGCATAGTTGTGCGCTCAGCGCATATACAAATGCAAAATCCGAATACTGTGCCTTTATGACATCGTATAACTGAACTACGGAGTTAGGTACCAGCGTTGCATCAGCCACCAAGTTATTCCCTTCTAAAATGCTTTCTATATTCAAGTGACCACCATGAGTAAAAATATCGTCATTTGATTTTATAGTAGATAAAGTATGATTTTCTTTTTCAGCTATTTGTTCCACTGCTATTGCTGCCCTCTGTTCTTTAGATATATTACTGTTTTCCAAGAAAAAATCTTGTGAAACAGATAGAGAGACAGCTGGGTTTGATTGTGTGTTTTGTGTTAAATTATTCAGTTGTAAGCTTTGAGAATCTTGTATTGATTGTCCATAATCTAGCGCGAGGCAATTGAATGGATGCACAACATCACTTGAGCCGTTAGACTTGGCTGTATTTTCTTTTATTTTCCTGCTGCAAGAATAACGCGCAAGTGCGGCAGGACATGAAGCAGCTGGATTAGACTCTTTTGTAGTTATATCTGTCTTTTTGTCTGGCTTGTGGTGCGAGTTGTTTTCTTCTTGTGTTTTATGCTAAAATAATGGCAATTGTCACAATAATAAAAAAATCAAAGCTCAATGTCCTACCAGTCTGTCATGTGTTCTTTCCTGCTCATTAATATACTCGAAATCCAATTCGAAAAGCGACTCATCAAAATTAATATCTTGGAATTTAGAAAATTCTTCTTCTAGCGAGTTGCTTATGGGTGTGGCTGTACCTGTGCCCACTAAAGAGGATCGATCAAATATTTCCTTCTTTATATCGGTAGGCTCCGACAACTGAAACTCATCGTTTGTATTATTTTTATTTGCAGAACTGTTTGTGTTGCTTCCTAAATGTTGTGCTTCAGATTCATTTAGATTTATCATTGCAATATCCGGGGAAGCAATTACCAACGAATTGCTATTGGGATCAGTTTGTGGCGTACATAGCTGTGATAAATTAAAATCAAAGCCATCAAAATTTGACGTATAAGGCAGTTGAAAGCTTTGATATCTATTAAAACCACTCCACTGAGAACCGCTGAATTGTGACGGAAATGGCTCACGATTAAATTGCATAATACTTGACGTCGTGGTGTTGCGTTTGGAGATATTTTTAGCATCGTGATTATTTGCCAGCTGTGAGGCTGACCGAGAAGGTAGAGTAGGTGGTGGGCTTTCAATTTGAAGAAGTGCATCTAAATCTGAATTGCTCAGATCGTGTAAAGCGTTTATAGCTTCGTTTATCGCTTGATTAGGTTCCATGCTATAAACTCGTTTATGTTTAAATGATAATTATAATAACCAATAATGAGGTAACGTGTGCCTAGTGACAACTCACAGTCGTGGATATGATCTATGAATAGGGATAAATATTGTTAAACTTCAGAGTCAACATCAGTAACTTTGACTTTTAAACTGGAACCATCCCAATCAACATACCTTTCGCACGTACAGTTATGGACCTGAATATTTTATTTGTAACTCTTGGGGTTTGAATGCACTCAACCGGAAGTACACGCAGTAGGCAATAATTTTGTGTTGAGCGTAGTTTGGCGTATTCGCTCATTTGGTGCGAGCAACTATTGCACAACGGTGCTGCAAGAAAATTTCAATGTACATCTTTGAAAAGTTAAGAAATCCCTTTGATTACTTTACCATCTATTGATTCTGATTTGATTTTGTTGCGGGAACAGCCAGTCGAACAATACCACACGGTCTGAAGACTTGGGTTATTTTATAAAATTTAACAATATCGCAAACGAAACTAACGGAAATTAAATCTACTCACACGTGCTTCTCTGTCTCAGTAAAAGCAGACAACACGCCAAAAATTACGGCCAATCCTGTCGGGTATCGGTTTTGCGACGGATCAAAAAGCAATGACTGCTGCAGTGGCAAGCCAATGAAACGTATCTGCACGTGAACTTGAGCTATATCAACTGATTTAAGTCCAGTTTCCGAAAAGGTTTGGACAAACTCACGTACAATACCGAAAACGCAATATTTGGTTGCTTCTTGAAACTGCAACGGTTCTTCAATAACAAGGTGCAGAAGATCAAGAGCACTAGGATGTAGGAAGTCACTGTAAACGAATGGTATAATTACGATAATAGATGCCAAAGCGTCCTCCGGTCGTTGTGATTGCTGATATGTTCTGACAAATCGTTCTGCGGCACCTTCAATGATCTTTAACAACTTGTTGCTACGAACAAAGGAATCAATTTGTTTCTGATCACGAAAACTGGCCGATGAAGACGTAATAGTGAGATTTTTATTCAACGAATTTTGTAAAAATATATATAGTACACATTTTAGAAAACGAAAACTAACTTACGACTGTGTTATGTGCGAAGTTGACCTGTTGGTATTTTGTGTAGTACCCGGCAAAGCTGTTGGAGGATTATTGGGCATTTTCAACAAGATTTACAAAATATTTTGGAATTTCTTTGCTCCAATTAGGGGCTTTCAGACCATCGTACATGTGCGATGACTTGGGCATGCTCGACGACATGTACGATCATTCGAATGCAAATGAGACCGTCGGACCGACATGTCGGACGAAAATCAAAAATTTTTGATTTTTCTGCCGGTCGGACCGACATGTACGATGTTATGAACGCAAGTCGGTCCGACTCGCTGCATTTTTTCATTTCATTAAAAGCGTCAGCGGGTGAACAGCAACGAAGCGGATAAAATATTAGAGAAAATTTATATGAAAAACGTTTGAAACATTTTATAATTGTTTATAATTAATTAAAATTGATAAACAATTCTCTAAATATGGAAAATGACTGCTAAATCATAAGGTCATAAAAAAATTGTTCTGCCATTACGCCGATGTGCTCTATTTGAGAGCCAGCAATGAAATGAAGTCGTCGCACATGTACGATTGTTTGAAAGCTCAACAAAATAGTCCCGTTAGTTTGTCGTCGTACATGTCAGCGTACAAGTACGATCGTCTGAAACCCCCTATTCAAATAAAATAAAACCCTACAAATGTTTGCGCTAATCCTCCGTCTACAACGGACAGTCAGAAATCACTTGCAAGTAAGCAATAGGGGGTTTCGGACTATCCTACATGTAGGACGGATTTGACAGGTCGGATGGACATATAGGATGTGCGAAAGCTAAAGGCTGGATTAGCCAAGCGTAAGGTAACGTAGCGCGACGTTGCCAATTGTCAAGCTAAAATCTGTTTAATGATAAATATGTACAAGTCGTTACCGAAATCGTAACGTGGCGTGACGCAGCGTAGAAGTCTGTAGAAAATAGATTTCTACGCAACGTTACGATTTTTGGTAGTTCGACAGCTGTGTTACAAGCGAAAAAATTTGTTTAACTTCACATTTTTGTGAATTTTAATACTATATATGAAAGAATGCAATCTTTTATTGACGAGGAGAAGTAAATAAGCCTTCTAGAATAAAATGAGTGCCCTGCACTACGCCGCCTGCACTACGTTGGATTACGATTTCGGTAATCGCTTATCCTCGAGGCAACGTCGCACTACGCTACATCCCGCTGCGCCACCTCACGTTACGCTTGGGTAATCAAGCCTTAATACTGCAGCCGTCCTACATGCAGGATGAAATTTAAAAACTTTGAATTTTTTGTGCCAGTCCATCTTACATGTAGAATGTGCGAACGCATGCTCATCCGACCCCTAAATTTTCTCATTCTAAAAAAAAACGTCATGGTCACACCAATATAAAAAAAACGTAAGCAGAGTGCAAAGTTACATACATAAAAATGGCAGGTGATTCGCATACTGTGTTTTGGAAGAAGTTGATTAAACTTTATAGAAGAAACTTCATAAATAATAAAACAGCAAGAAATTGTTTTGGCATTACACGATGCTATCTTCTTAAACGCTGAAAATTTATGAAGTCCATCCGACATGTATGATAATCCGAAAGCTCGAAAAGACTTTCCCGTTATTCTGCCGTCCTACATGTCCATCCTACATGTAGGATAGTCCGAAACTCATAAAGGCTTGATTACCCAAGCGTAACGTGAGGCGCAGCATGACGTAGCGTAGTGCGACGTTGCCTCGAAGATAAACGATTACCGAATCGTAATCCAACGTAGTGCAGGCGCCGATTTGTAGCCCGCAAAAAATGTGTTATAAAGGAACTCGTTTTTTTTCTAGTAGGCTCCTCTTCAATAAAAGATTGCATCGTTTCTTATAGTCCGTTCATGCTGGGGGAAAACAGCTTTTTTCCATACAAATAACACTAGAAAAAAGCAACTTAATGCAACTTTTATTCTGCTTTTTTGTATGTGTCACCCTGTGTTTCGTCGCTACTTTTGAAATTCAAAATTAATTTTTTGACATATGTCAATAACATATATAACCAACAAAGAACGATTGTAGGTATTTCTATATATTTAGTTATACTATAGTAATTTTCATCTTTTTTATTCTAGAAAATAGCAGAGGAAAAGCGATTAGCCTGGACGGCTAAAAAGAGTTGCGACAAATGTCAAAATAAAAGCCAGCATGAACGCAGTTCGAATATGCAAAAAGCAACTTTTTTATGAGCATGATATTATATAAGGGCAGTTCACGATCTTGTTGCATCGTTGCAAATGTAAAACAGCTTTTACAAAAACAAAAAGCATTGAAAAGCTTTTGCAACATATGCTTTTTGCTTGGAAACTACTAAAGCGTTAGGAAAAAAATTTTTTTGACCCATCCTACTCGATGTAGTTGTAGTTAATCAATAGTAACCTTCTAACACTAAACAGTTTTTGACTTTTACAACACTTACAACTGGTCTAGGGGCCCTCAAACCAGAGATAAAGAGATGGGAAACTCCGTTGGAGAGGGATAGCATTATGTTAAATTTTACGTTAAATTGGCTCCAATACTAGCACAAAACACTTATACTATGTCGTAAAATCAACGGAAAACAACCCTGGCTTATGGTAGATTGAAGAAATTCACCAGTTACGTTTGAGGTCCGATAACTGTAAAACAGCATATTATTGCAAGAAAATGGGTAACGAAAGGTATACCACAAAAGACGTCGGAAAAGCAATGGAAAACATCCCTGTAAAATCTTGGTGAAATTACCTTAGAATAATTACACCATAGGAATCTGTCCAAGCAGTGTTGCCGCTTGGAAAAATGCATGGATACTTTTTTAAGCCTCAGTAAGTTTAAATACTTTTTTAATAAATAATTTTTATATGAACATATGTTTTTATTTGCAAAAATATAAAAAAGGGCATTTCCTTAAATTCGACAAAAACTTTAAGAAAAGTTATGACATTGAGACATTTTTGAACATTCCTTTTTTTATCAAAAAATGCATTAACGCAACCTCTTAACAAAGAACTTTAAAATTTTGTGATAAATATAATAAGTCTGCCTCATAGCTCAGCTGCTGCTGAATGATTTTTTTCTAACTTAAAACTTACTATAAACGATAAGACTAGTCGATTTTTTTTGGGAATAGGTAAAGGTATATTGTTTTGCAAAATACTTAAAAACGAATAATTTTTAACTTTTGAATTTAATTTAAATAAAGGGCAATAGCAACCCATTTTATTTATATTACACTTAACTGAATAAGCTATTAAATTACTTTTTTATGTATTTATATATTATTTTGTATCATAGCTGTTAAATAATTATTATTAATCGTATTCATTAGCAATTCGATTATTTTTTTAGAAATGTGAAATAATTGATTCAGTACAATTATTTTCTGTTTGTAATTGTAATATAATAAAATTCATAAAATAATTACGATTTTATCAGATGACGAAAATAATTAAAAATAATTAAAAGTAATCAAGAAAAATAATCAGACTACTTTTACAAATTATGTTTGATTCTTTTTGATTATTTCAAAAATTTTAGTCTAAAATACTAAAATTGTTGTTGTATTTTTTGATAAATTAACATAGAAATTGTTAAACAAAGATTGTCAAAAAACAAAAACGAAAAAATGCATTACAAAATTTGCTCCGTTAGTTTTGTCAATCACTTTTTTCTTCTTTCTTGTTTTTTAAAAACTTTTTTAATGATTATTTACATATCTTTTTCTTTATAAATTAAATTTTACAAAATATTCCGTACTTTAAAATAAAATTCTTAAATAATCAAACAGAATCAAAGTAGTAGTAGTAGTACTTTATTGAGTTTTTAATTAATCGATATTACAAAATATATATATATAAACAATTTCTTATTTGTTACAGCCGCTAATGCTGTACTGTTTGGCCTGCCTGGTCTGTTACACTATTAACTAAAATGTATACGGCGAGACATATACAAGCACTAAAAATACTAAACATTTGATAAATTACATCAAATGCAGATTTTACGTTCACATATAGAATTATAAAAATACGCAATCACTAAAAATATAATATATTAAATCATTAATGTTATGGTCACGATAATCACTAATAAAATTCAGCCGTTCAGTTGAATTCAATTGCAGCGGCTAGGTACAGTTCGCTTCAACTCGTTTAGGATGTCGTCAAGTATTCCTCTTTTTATAAAACAGTACTGTACAAGCCATGTATAGCATTAGCAGCGGTAACAGAGAAGGAACCATGAACCCAAAATTCATACTGTAGCTCCCAACATATTTGTTAATAAAACTTATTAAGTTTTTGTATAACTGTTATTCGTTTAACTGTGTTAACTGAAAAAGCCGTATCAGCGTATGGGCGATTTCAGTTAAAAACTACTGGTTGCGCTTCACAACCTCACCGTTGAAACGATGCGAGTCGACCTCAAACAGAATCAAAAATAATATCTATAAGTAGTTGGATTATTTTTTCTTGATTACTTTTTATTCTTTTTGATTATTTTCCTTATTCCAAGTAGTCGTAATTATTTTTTGATTACTTTTAATCTAAATCAATTGCTTATCAAACACATCTCCCTTAAGGATTATATGATTATAATTATTTTTAAAGTATAATAATATAATCTAATTGTTTATTAATCGTAATCGCAATTTAACAGCTATGTTTTGTAAATAGTTTTTTGTATAAATATCAAACCTTTAAAATTCATGTAATAAACATAATTTATAAAAAATATAAAAATAACACAAAATATAACAGACTGAAGTACTGAAATGTACATATTTTCCTTGTTAAGTCAGTCGCCGGTAGGTTTTAGTAGGTGTCGAGCGCACAGCAGAAATATACATACTCTTTACACTCATTTATTTCAAAACTACTTTTTTCGGCAATGTGTTGTATCGAAAACAAAAGCTATCCAGCCAAATCATGTGAAATTTTAATATGTTATTCACATCAGTGGCTTTCGCTATCAAAATTTAAAAAAATCCTATATTTTACACTGAATAACCAGTAAGAAACCCTGTTTTTAGAACTTAAATATTAAAAGCGCGTCATACTGTCAATTTTCAGTGTTTATTACTAGAAGAGTAAATATCAACAACAGTGGCGAAGATCTTTATTTGAAAGGCTCTAATTGAGCACCATTTTTATGAGTGTTTCAATATACCTTTAAAGTTTAAATATCGTTGTTCATTATTTTAACTTTTAAAAAAATAAATCCTAAAAATATTTAAGTACTAAGTCTTAATATTATTTTTTTTTTATTTTATATATGCATATGCTTTGTTTCTCACTATTACATTTTAACAAAACTATTTGTTAGGCTTCAAATTAGATAAATAGAATTGTTATTAAAGCTTAAAAAAAAGTTTACTGATGGAAGAAGGTCAACAATAAAGTACGCTGTACCAACAATTTGGCTACCACGCACGGAGCACTGCAATGAATTGTGCTACTTTTGTGTAACTTTTGCTCAAACAAAAGGGTACAAATACATTCACCGCAACAAAATTCGCTACGCTAATGTAGAATCGGTAATTCCAGCAGTTCTTTACTCACCAGAAGACCGTGTAGCGGCTTCAGTGGAGATTTTTGATAATGTTCCCGAAATAAGCGATGCAGAATCAACAGTTGTACCAAAACTGCTATCAACTTTTCTTCCATCGAATGCGAGAGTCCACAAGTATCGGAATTTGTGGCAACACCCTGTGAAATTGGGACTGCAATGCCGCATTTTATAACGCAAGCCGACTTCAATGACCTCGTACGAGACGGAAATTTGTCGAGGAGAACAGCAGAACTCTTTGCATCACGCTTTAAGCAGTGGAATATAGTGGCGGCTGATTTTAAAATAACAGCCGCTCGTGATCGAGGTAGCACTATTCCATATGACAACCGCAAAAATAAAAGGCCTAAATTTCTTTAAAAACATTAAAATTTTTAATGTAACAATTCTTTATTTTTATAAAACAAAAGTAATAAAAAAAAAAGTTTTTTTAACGAACTGAAACCTAAAAAAAAACGATAACCATTAAAAAAAATATATACTTCAAACTTAAAAAAAAAAATTCTGACGTGTACATGAAAATCACCGATACACGTGTATTTTTATTTTTTATCCCCTTTCCGAAAAAGTACATTTGGTTCATAGGACAGAATGTGTGTAACACGGTGTTGTATATTGTTGTTTAAATTTTGTGTTTTTAAAGTAGTAAAAATCCCCTGAGGAAGTCGCCAAATAAGCGATGAAACGTTGGGAGCAAAATTGGATCATTTGTTTGATTGCAGTTTAAAAAGTACTGGCTAAAAAACCTCAAAAAAATCATATTAAAAATATTGGCCTATATAATATATATAAACTTATATTAATTCAAATCCTTCTAAATAAAGTTGCATAGTCTTGTCCAATTGAGTTTTGTAAATTTTGTAATCCAAGCCAAAAATCACTTCCGTTTTTTGTAACGTAACGTCAGCACATATTTTTGTTTATATCTTTAAACCCTTAGGGTCGATTGTTATTGTTTTTTCTTAATATACTGCTAATTAATTTCTACGCAAATATAAAAATTTTTTTTTTAAATTATAAGTTTTAATTTTTTTTATATTTCTTCGTACAAATCGTCTGTAATGCTAGTTTGGAAATGCCGATATTCATTTAAAAATACAACTATCCGGAATGATTAGTTTTTAATAATTAAAGGATATTAGCAAGCTCGTCTCTGATTATTTGCCCTTCTTTTTGCAGCGTTACATTAAGTGGCATTTCAAAGTTATCTGAGTAAGTCTCGTTAGATGTTTCCATATTTTGTGTATCATCCCATTCAATTTTATGATATCGACAAAGGTCGTGCAGCGCGCAACAATTATTGATGATCTTTACAACTTTTTGTGGACGATAGTGTTATGTTCCCAGCAAGCAGCGAAATCGACCTTTTAAGACTCCAATAGTTCGTTCAACTATGTTTCATGCCGAAGAATGAGCTTTATTGAATTTATACTGCTGAGAGGCATACTGTGGGTTCCTATATGGCACTAAAAAAATGGTACAATACCATACCACAATCGCCTAACAGCCTGTAGGTTGTATGAAAATAAGCGCAAAATGTTTTATTTCGTGCAATCAACCACAAACTTTCAGAAAAAAAATTTAGCTGAACAGCTGATTCAAACATCGGATTTTTCGAAGAGTCAAAACTGATCGGATTTTACAAGACCACTTAATATCGGAATCTTTTTGCTATTCCAATAATAAACCAAACATAAAAATAAAACACAAAATTATATTCTCTTGGGTGAGACTTCTGCTAAAAATCTAAGCGTTGTGTTTTCGTCAAATTCTTCCTTTAATGCTTCATGAAATGTGAGATCAATTACAAGTTTAAAATTAATTTAATTTTTTAAATATCATTTAGTGTCAATTTCAAAATCATATAAAAATTTGTCTTTAACAACTTAAGAAACCAAAGTTAATAATATTTTAATTTCACTGAATGCTTTAAAAAAATCTACTTTATCTCTTTGAAAATGGCTGAATATATATCTGTGGTTACAAGGAATAATGACTAAACTCAAAATATCGTAAAAAAGCGATATGGAATTTACTTTATTGCCAATTTTTGGAAGTATGCAGATATCCATTTTTTGTCCAGAGTTGATCATCACTTATGTCTGCACATATTCTGTTTCTAACGGTTCATATATTTAAAAAAAAAAATGAGTCGTAGTTCGTGCAATTAAAATATCGTTTTTTACGATACTTTGAGTTTAGTCGTTATTCCTTGTGACCACAGATATGTAGTTTTTTTTCCCACATTTTTTTACAAAAGTAGTCCAAAAAAGCGCGAGGCGGTTTAAAAAAAAAAAACAAAAAGCAAAATTATAAAAAATATCACACAATCTGGACACACTGCCTTTTACTGCGGTTATTCTTTCACTTCACTTATTTAGAGTACCTTGAGAGAGATATGTAGATATTAGCCTTGCGATTTTTTATCTGGCAATAAATTCATATTAAAAATTTAAGTGAGATTGTTTAATTTATTTAGAAATGCCAGATAAAAAACCTCAAGTGATTGATGATTGCGATCAATTTACAAAAGGCCATATATCTCAATAATGATATATAGCTATAATTTTCTGGCAAAGAGCAACCCAATGCCCAAGTAGTTTTTCGTCGTAAAGTATTCAAGTATTTTTTGCTTCCACACATATAATTACAATTTTAGAATCAAGTTTTTCTAAACAAAATTTTATTCAATATTTTTCTTATTTTGCAGTGTAAAAAATATACACAAATGAATATTAATTTTTTAACGGTTGGACTTGGCAACACGTTCCAGTTCGTCCTTCTTCTTGATGGCATATGAATTTGATGAACCCTGCAAAAAATATAAATACATTTTTACATTAAAGTAATTTGCGATAAACGCTTTGACTAAAAGGCCAAACTTTAATATGTATATTTAAGTATAAGCCACAAGTATTTTAATAGTTTATTGCAAACAAATTGTTTAATTCCTTTAAAACTGTGTATTAGGGTAGCAATGTCATAAAGCATTATTTTAGGGACACATAATAAAATTAGTTCATTGGAAGTATTTACCTTAGCGGCGTTGATCAGCTCATCAGCTAAACATTCAGCAATGGTTTTAATATTTCTAAAGGCAGCTTCACGAGCACCAGTGCAGAGTAACCAGATTGCCTTAAAAAAATTGCAAAATCAAATATTACTATCACAAAATTTAATAAACACAACATAAAAAAATTTTTAAAAATGTAAATTAATATCTTAATATTATTGCAACTGAACTTGTTCCAACAACGTTAGAGAAGAGTTTAATTTGTGTTTACTCTGGTCCAGTAGCATAGCCTCAAATTTATTGCAATAAAAAAGTGAGTAATGAGCTGGACAAAAGTGTTTACTTTGTATTTAACTTTGTTACTTTGTTTCATACAGCATAGCAAAAGAAAATATTGCTAACTGCTACGGATATTAAAAGTTATTTTATGTAAGCCCAGTCTTTTGACCGATCAAATAATTTTTATCTAGTTTGAACAGCTTGGGAACATATTGCTGGGCAGTAAAAAGTAATACAAAAATACACAATAAATAAATTGGGACTTACTTGATTAACACGACGCAGAGGAGACACGTCAACAGCTTGACGACGAACGGTGCCAGCACGTCCGATACGTGTAGAGTCTTCACGTGGGCCGGAATTGATGATGGCGCTGACAAGAATCTGCAAAGTTAACAATTGCAATAAGTTCAATTTATATTTTGTTTGACTGAAAACAGTTGTCTTATTTTCCCTTATAATATGGCATAAAAATATCTAATAAATATTTTATTATAAAAAAAAATATATTTTATGTTTATATGTTGATTTTAACATTATTAGGGATTTTATCTTTAAGCCGATATCCCTAGGAGGAAAGTAGATCATGGGGATTTTTGTAGACCAAATGAATACCGCAAGTGTCATAATTCTTGGCACTAAGGGTTTAAGTTTTGGCCAAGTTAAATTTTATTTAAATTTACAATAGTGTTTAAATGTAGTTTTACGTTTCGCAAGCATCATAAAATGTTTGAATTACTTCAGATGCTAGGATAATAGAACTTTTTATTTGGTTTTGTCCGTAAGCGAGGCAACGAAAATATCCAATGACAGAACGATGCATTAGAGAAGGACTTATATTTTTGATAAAATATTCCATTAACCTTTATAAGTTAAAGGCATCCTACAATATCCTATTTTTTGCCACTAGAAGATTTTTTGTTGATTTTAATATTATTAGGAATTCTATCTTCAAGCCGATATCCCTAGGAGGAAAGTAGTTCATGGAGGTTTTATAGACCAAATAAGGTTTTATTTTTGGCCAAGCTAATTTTATTTAAAGTTACAATATTGTTTAACTGTAGTTTTACGTTTCGCAAGCATCATAAAATGTTTGAATTACTTCAGATGCTAGGATAATAAAACTGTGTATTTGGTATTGTCCGTAAGCGAGGCAACGAAAATATCCAATGACAGAACGATGCATTAGAGAAGGACTTATAACTTTTTTTTTTATTATTTTTATAAAAAATCATGAATACAATATACTATTTTTTGGCAATTTTTTTTTAAAGAATTCATAAAATAAATTTTTTAGTTTTTTTTTTTATATTTTACAATATAAAATAAATTAAACAATTTTTATAACAGGCTATGAATGTAGTTTTACGTTTCGCAAGCATCATAAAATGTGTGAATTACTTCAGATGCTAGGATAATAGAACTGTGTATTTGGTATTGTCCTTAAGCGAGGCAAAGAAAATATCCAATGACAGAACGATGCATTAGAGAAGGACTTATAAATTTGATAAAATATTCAATTATCCTTTATAAGTTAAAGGAATCCTACAATATCCCTTTTTTTGTAACTAGAATACTTTTTGTTGATCTTAACATTATTAGGAATTTTATCTTCAAGCCGATATTCCTAAGAGGAAAGTAGATCATGGGGATTTTTGTAGACCATATGAATACCGCAAGTGTCATAATTTGTGGCACAAAAGGTTTTAGTTTTGGCCAAGTTAAATTTTATTATAAGTTACAACAGTGTTTAACTGTAGTTTTACGTTTCGCAAGCATCATAAAATGTTTGAATTACTTCAGATGCTAGGATAATAAAACTGTGTATTTGGTATTGTCCTTAAGCGAGGCAACGAAAATATCCAGTGACAAAACGATGCATTAGAGTAGGACTTATAGTATAACTGTGATAAAAATGAAGAATTATGAAAACGATATAGTATTTTTATTGTACATAAAAAATACTTTATAAAATTTTCCATAAAAGCATCCAAAACGGTTCGATAGATAACTCAAAATTTTATTGCTTCAATTGCAATGAATCTTATTGCATTTTGTTCCTATTTTTGTCCTTTAAGCATCCCACCTAAATTCAAGTACCTATTTTCTTTTACTTTTTGTAATTCTCTTTTTTTTAAAAAATCTCTTTTTTTAAAACTTTTTACTCAAACTTTCACTATAATTTAAAAAAAATCACAGGGGGTCGTATGTAGGTGGGATGCTCAATTATTGACCTATACTTTAAAATTACATTTGATTTTTTTGTGCCAGATACAATAGGAAAGGCCATATAAATCGAAAAGTTTTGGATGTTTGCTAAAAAAAAAAAAAAATTATTAAAGTAGTTTTTATGTACAATAACCCGTATTAATTTCAAAAAATATAACAACTCCTTGTACCTCAAAAAAAATGTTTGAAAACAAAATACTATTTTTCTCTTTTTACACGTATATTATACCTTAAAGAATTTATAAACGAAATTTTTTTTTTATATTCTACAGCGGAATGTAGTTTTACGTTTCGCAAGCATCATAAAATGTTTGAATTACTTCAGATGCTAGGATAATAAAACTATGTATTTGGTATTGTCCTTAAGCGAGGCAACGAAAATATCCAATGACAGAACGATGCATTAGAGATGGACTTATAAATTTTTTTTTCATTATTTTTATTAAAAAAATCATGAATACTATATAATATTTTTCGGCAATTTTTTTTTTAAAGAATTCATAAAATAAATTTTTTATTTTTTTTATATTTAACAATATAAAATGAATTAAATAATTTTTATAACAGGTTATGAATGTAGTTTTACGTTTCGCAAGCATCATAAAATGTGTGAATTACTTCAGATGCTAGGATAATAGAACTGTGTATTTGGTATTGTCCTTAAGCGAGGCAACGAAAATATCCAATGACAGAACGATGCATTAGAGAAGGACTATTACTCTTACTAATTCACATATTAAGCATCTTACGTTTTTGAAACAAGTTATTAATTATTGTAGTTTTACAATAAAAGCATTATAAAATGTTTTAATTACTTCAAATGCTAGGATAATAAAACTTTGTTTTTAATATTGTCCTTAAGCGAGGTAACGAAAATATCCAATGACAGAACGATACATTAGAGAAGGACTTAAGAATTTTAACAATCGTATACAATATAGTAATCTTTATTTATTTCGTCCGAGTGTAACTCTTACAGACTACTTAGATTAAATTAGAACTAAATATAAAACTATTGAAGCTATTTACAGGAAAAATTAAAAAATGTGGATAATTATTTATAAGAAAGCAAAAAAATAAAGAAATGTAAAACCAGAAGAATGGAGATCAAGATTCACGAGCCATAATACTTAGAACAATGTTTCCTTTAAAAGTATTTCTAGAGATATTACTAAATAGGTCAGCTACGCTAAGCACTTCATTGGTTTCCTTGAATACTGCGTGCCAAAGGCATATTGCGAGAATAATTTGAACTAAGGAACGACTTACGGAGTTGTCCACAGAGATATCGAGATGGAGTATAGAGTCAAGCTGAAAAAGCAGTCCAAGACACTGGATGTTATGATGAATAAGACCCCAAATAAGCATAACGGAAAATATTTTACGACAAATAGAAAGAGGCGTGAGGAAAACTAGTTCACAACGGGTACTAAATTGAGGAACGGAGGGGAGGGTAGGATAATAATTATTTCTCATCGTTGATTTAAAAAAAGCAGGCTCTGCCTTTTAAATTTTGATTATTAGAATAAAAGGCAAAATTTAACTATTACTTTCTGCCGTTTATTTTTGCTAGCATGAAATAATTATTATTTGCTGCTATTTATTTTTTCTAGCAAAAATAAATAGCAGCAGCTCTGTATCGAAAACTATGAATGCTGATAATGAAATCCGATATATGAGACCATGGCATGATAATCTACATATGATGATAATTTGGGCGGTTCACGCCCCTTTTTTAGGGAAATTACAATATCTCATGAACCAGACACGCAGTGGTAATGAAATTCGGTATATAGAGTCGTTGCATAGAAATCTAACTGTTTGGAGAAAGTGGGTGGGCCACGCCCCTATTTAAGGAAAATAACAATATCTCATGAACCAGACACGAAATAGTAATGAAATTCGGTATATGGTGTCGTTGCATTAAAATCTAACTGTTTGGAGAAAGTGGGTGGGCCACGCCCCTATTTAAGGAAAATTACAATATCTCATGAACCAGACACGCAATGATGGTGAACTTTAGCTTATGGTGTCATTGCATAGAAATCGGAATGTTAGGAGGAATCGGGCAGCCACGCCCCTTTTTAAGGAAAATTACACTATCCCATGAACCAGACACGCAATGATTATGAAACTTGGAAGGCGTTGTTGTAATATTAAAACTTTTTGTTCTTAAATAAGTAGGCAGGTGATTTAATTTTTGGGGAAATTCTAATATCTCTTAGCGCAAATAAAGTCTGTATAGGTAAGTTAGGGAAGTCCTTATTTTAGAAATTGTTGAGCATTCTGTTTTTTTGTTGTTTTATTTTGCGTCTTAAATAAATCCCTATTTTTTTAACGACAACAATTACACGTGTCGCTCGCAGCTTGTAATTGACACAAAGTCAATAAACTGAATGAACATTATACAACAGTTTTCTCCCCTTCCCTAAACCACAAAAATTATTTTTGGATTTAAGTTCGATTAATTACCTTTCTAACAGTAGTTCAAATTTAGGATTCTGTTAAGTGTTTGAGATTTTTCCATTTTTTGTATTTTGTGCACTCTGTAACACCGCCAGAAATCAAGTCGAACTTTTTTTTCCAAATTAGATTTTTTCATATCCGTCAGTGATGCTCCATGCCGATACGTTCCGTTCCGTTAGGCAGGTACGTTCAAAATGGAATTGCTGTTGTTTTTCCTATTAGATATTTTTTTGAATTTCTAGCTCAACGCGACACGTCTTAATCCAATTTTGTTGAATTTTTTATGCATTTTTACTATACTATTGGAACAAATAAAAATGGTGCTTAAGTAAAGCAAACAAAAATTTTTTTCATTAAAATAAGACCTAATCGTTGCATTAAATGTATAACTTTAAAAAGTGAGTTGTTTTTAACAACTGAGCAAGAACATCACAACATTTAAAAAAATTTAAATACATTCTGTATAGCTTATAGCAACTACAAAACTCATTACAAAATTAATAATAAGAAAATGATTTCATACAAAAATTAGATTCATCGCACCTCTTTACAAATAAGAAAGAAGTTATTTATTACTTTTTATGTTCTTAACAACGCAACTCCCCGATTCCTCCTAACATTTCGATTTCTATGCAATGCCACCATAAGCTAAAGTTCGTCATCATTGCGTGTTTGGTTCATGGGAAAGTGTAATTTTTCTTAAAAAGGGGCGTGGCTGCCCGATTCCTCCAAACATTCCGATTTATATGCAATGACACCATAAGCTTAAGTTCATCATCATTGCGTGTCTGGTTTGTGGGAAAGTGTAATTTTCCTTAAAAAGGGGCGTGGCTGCCCGATTCCTCCTAACATTTCGATTTCTATGCAATGACACCATAAGCTAAAGTTCACCATCATTGCGTGTCTGGTTCATGAGATATTGTAATTTTCCTTAAATAGGGCGTGGCCCACCCACTTTTTCCGAACAGTTAGATTTCTATGCAACGACACCATAAACCGAATTTCATTAATTCTTTGTGTCTGGTTCGTGAGATAGTGTAATTTTCCTTAAATAGGGGCGTGGCCCACCCACTTTCTCCAAACAGTTAGATTTCTATGCTACGACTCTATATACCGAATTTCATTACCACTGCGTGTCTGGTTCATGAGATATTGTAATTTCCCTAAAAAAGGGGCGTGACCCGCCCAAACTATCATCATATGTAGATTATCATGCCATGGTCTCATATATCGGATTTCATTATCCTAGCATTCATAGTTTTCGATACAGAGCTGCTGCTATTTATTTTTGCTAGAAAAAATAAATAGCAGCAAATAATAATTATTTCATGCTAGCAAACATAAACGGCAGAAAGTAATAGTTAAATTTTATGAAAAAAAATAAAACTCACAAAATAACTATTATTTCTGCTTTTTTCGGAAAAAAGGCATAATAGTTACGGTCCCTGGTTTAAACCACATGAACCTAGTGAAGTTACGTTGGACCGATTCTAATCTATTCGAGTATAGTTGGTAACAAGGGTTCCGAATCGTTGAGCAATATTACAAGTGCGGACGCATTAAAAAGAAATAGTGTCTCAAGAGTATAAGGATCAGAAAAATCCTTATTAAAATAAAAATCTAGCATTGAGTTTGCTTTCGCTATTATTAGTTTAATATTATTTGTCCCAAGTCCTTTTTGCAGGACACTCTTTCAATAGAAAAAGAATTCATGAAATAGCTTCAATAGATAGGGGAGGAAGACCTACAAAAGTAGAGACACTGGCATTTAGAAATATTAAGGGGAAGATTATTAACAAAGCACCAATTAGCGACCGACTTAAGGTCATGTTGAAGAAGTATAAAATCATTGTCAGATTAAAATCAATTTCGGCCAGTTTCGGCTATTCGGCCTCAATATGGCCGTTTACTTTTGGTAAAACTTCTTGAATCAGTCATTTAATTCAAATATAAAAATATTTACAACGCATTATACAAAACAAAAATTATGAATTCGTCTATAATTTTATTTCTCGTAATATCGCAAAACATTTCGGTTAATTTTATGTGTTCGATACTATCATTTTCAATTCTATCATCTCTATTGCAATTAATATTAAAGTTTTATAGTTACTGAAGCCAAAAATTGATAAACTTTCAAACGAATTCTGTGTGTGGAAGAAAGGAAAATAAAACGAAATATTTATATTTTTATAATACTAAACCTTTAAAAAAATAAACAAAAATACTTAGTTTTGTAGTTCCAAAAAATGTACATTGTAGGTGCATACTATTTTGAGTGTGTACTGAAGATATAAAGTATGCAATTCTTTTGTAATAAAAAATTTGAAGTACCATGGGACAAAATTTTAACCACTGAAAAATAAACCTTTGTGGTATGTTGGGACAAAATTCAATCCACTCGGATTTGGTTTTTATAATAAAAATAAATATGATGAATATAATAAAAATAAATAATAAAAAAAGAAAAATATTTTTTACTTTTATTTTTTTTGTACCTCAAGGGTATTTTAGCAAAGAGAAGAAATAAAAGTGGACCAAGATGACTCCCTTGACATACACCTGAAGTGACCTGAAAAGCGAAAGGCATTCATTAATTTTAACGATTTGCCATCGATTAAGGAGATAAGATCTTAACCATGAAAAAAGACTTGAATGAAATCCAAGATCAGAAAGCTTACGGAGATTAGATTCGTGATTGACCTTATCAAACGCTTGAGCGAAGTCAGTGAAGATGACATCAGTCTGTAAGAAATTTGAGAAATTTCTAACAATAAAAAAAAAACTTTTAATTTGGGGCTGCTATATCAAACCAAGCTGCTTAAGTTATTGATTGTCCTTATAACTTCTAAACTTTTTATAAGCTCTATTTAACTTATTCTTTAAATTGCCAAGCCTATAATTGAACCAAACCGGTTTATAAAATCTACGTGTGCATTTTTTAGGGACATAACTTCTAACCAGATTGTCAAATACAGAACGAAATAACCCATACATTTCAGCCAATTCCATTCCCGAAAAAGCATCGAACCAATCAACTTATTTAAGACCTGCCAGAATAGTTAAATTTGTTGATTTAATCATTTCAGGAAATCTTTAATACGATAGCCTAAGATGAAAGTAAAATCATGGGTTTTTCTTTAGACCATTGTTTGTCCTCTTTTTATCAATAAATATTAAAGTGATAAAAGAGGTGCTATGATTGGCCATATTTTATTTTGTGACTGAAACATTCAGCCCAATTCTGAATGATTTTTCTCGAGGAATCGAAAAAGGGAGTTTTCATTTTCAAGATAAAGTTCAACATTCTGGAAATTTTTAATGCCAGTTTGTTCAAATACCGTCAATATGATATCTTTATCTGCTATCTTAAAATTGAAAATAGCCTTTTCTAATTCCCCTGGAAAAATCATTCGGAATTGGGCGGATTAAGTTCTGAAATATACTCAAAAATATTATGATGTAATATATACACAACAATATAAACACTGCCTTAATAAAATTTTAAGCTCACCTGAAGAGGATTTTCACCCGTCAGTAAGTGGATAATTTCAAATGAATGCTTAACAATGCGACAAGACATTAATTTCTTGCCATTGTTGCGACCCTTCATCATCAGAGAGTTAGTCAAACGTTCTACAATTGGGCACTGAGCCTTGCGGAAACGTTTGGCAGCATAACGACCAGCAGAATGTGGCAAGTAACGCGCGAACTTCTCCTTAACGGAAATGTAATCTTGCAGCGAGATGTCATTTACTGTCACATCGTCACATGACCAACGCCCAAACAACTTAATTTCAGGCAACTCAGTTTGAGCAGCAATATTGGTGTCCAAAAGGGTTTCAACTTCTTCCGTCTCAATTGTTGGTGGCTCGACGTAAGCCTCCTCGGTATCAAAATTTTCAACAACTTCAGTCATTCTGTGCAACGAAACAAGATTACGATTATAAAGCACTACATAGTAGATTCATAATACAATAAAATGTATTAAATTGTTGATTTAGCTTTATTAAGGACTTTATCTTCTAGCCGATATCCTTAAGAGGAAAGTAAACCATAATTAATGTAGCCCATTTGAATACCACATGCGTCATACTTTCGATGCACGAAGTTTTAGTATAGGGCAAACTCATCCAGACGAATAGTACGCAACTGCAGTTGTCCTAGATAAGTGGTTGGTTTATTACACGGAATTTAAAGTACTTAAATCCTTGTCAAAGCACATGTGCAATAAAAAACAAGTTCTCTGCATATTAAATACTAGCCATCCGCGTTAACCTCAAATTAATGAGATACATTTTTAGTAAACTGTTTTGAGCCGAATTATTTAAATATTTCAAGGCTTTAGTGCAAACAAATCACAGTGATATTTCTTCAAAACAAATTTAAAAACTTTTTTCGAAGAGTTAAATATAATTTGGTGGTAAAAATTCTTACTTTTATTTATTAAAAAATCCGTCCCGATGCAAACAGCAATGGCGTTCGCGAGAAAAGAACATGTTGGCGCAGTGATGCCAAGTTTATTGTTAGTGTTTCCGGTTGCAGATAATTTCAAAGCTGGCACTACCTCCTAGAATTTTTAATATGGCCACAATAACCATTTAAAGCTCTTAGCATCCCAGTCGGCAAACTACATTATGACTGTTCATAATCTGCTTCACGAATAAAAGTGAGGTATTTTTAAAAATCGCACCTAGTTGCTCCAACAATGTTACTTGGGTTCACACTTGCTCAACGCAACTCCAACCAGGGTTGATTAATGACTTTTTCATTTTGGTATACAAATTTAGAAAAAATTTTAATAAATAAAAAAATTGTGTATGGATAATTCCTTGCTAGTTTTATTTAAATTAAAGTGAATGTGTTTTTAGCAATTCAGTTCATAATTCTTATAAAAATTTATTTTTAGTTAATCACAAAGTTTTTTATAATCATAAAAAGGAACACAAGTGGTCTTATAATATTCATAAAATGAGATGAATAAAATCTATAAAAAAATCATAAATCTAAACATAAAGCTTAGACGTCTTTTTATAATTATAAAACAACAATTTCTATAAACGCGCAAATTTCTTTCGTTACCTTACAGGTTTTTCGCAGATGCCTTTAGATCAAACACCTATCCACCCGAAATCTGATACAATCCAGCTGAAATTTTTTTAAAATGTTAGCCAGGGCCTTTCTATGTAAAGGTAACGAAAAAGGTTAATGGGAAAATCTTTCAGTCAAGCAATTCTTCACTTTCATTCAAATTTTAGAAATTTTTTCATTTGATATATATTTGATATAATTCTGTTGTTTCTTATGTCTACTATGTTCTTCGGAGCCTAAGATGGTTTTTAGCCATTTGTACCTGTTGATACTAGAAAAAAATTAGTGGTCCGGCTTATAGTGCCAATCATTTCATATTCTGATATTGTCTATAGCAAACTTGATTCCAGGTGCAAACTTAAGTTACAACAAGCTTTTAATAACGCCGTAAGATATGTATTTGGCCTTCGTAAATTTGACCGCATCAGTCACTTGAGCAGCAAAATACTCGGTTGCAATATTTTCAACTATCTTGATGCGAGGAACTGCATATTTTTGCGTAAATTTTTATACACAAAGACACCTACATACCTTTTTGAGAAGCTACAATTTTGTAGATCAACCGAAATATGAACTTGATAATTCCATTATTTAATTTTGTAAACTCTAACAGATTTTTTTTTTGTAAACGCCGTCAGAATTTGGAACTCGCTGCCTTTAAGAATAAAATGTATTCAAAATTATCGCAACTTTAAGTATGAAATTTTACTACACTTTTCTTAATAACTACTATTATTTTCTTCATCTTTTAGTATAAGAATAATTTTTAACTAATAACATTTTGATCAATTTGATAATTTTATTAAATACTTAAATAATTGTAAAAATCTAAATAAATTTATTCAGTTGCTTTTCTTCTTGTTGTTAAAAATTTATTAAATTATTAATTAATTTTAAAACTAATTTATTAATTTTAGTTTAATTCTTAAGTATTTGTTTTCAGCAATATGTATTTATCAGTTGTTCATAAATTGTTGTTATTATGATATTCTTACTGCATTTAAAAGACTCTGTCTTATATGTGAACATTATTTCTTAATAAATTACAAAAAAAAATTACAAAAATATATTACTTCTGATATCAATATTGTGACATTTAATTCACTTGATTTTAAAAAATATTTTGCCTAAATTCAATTAAATAAGTTGTTGCAATCTGCTTCTGTAATTGGTTTTTATTAAACTTTGAAAATAAAATATTCTTTTAACATTTGCTAACGAATTGCCCTGTTCACACTCATCGAATCGTTTGTCAAATCCAATAGAACAACAAGGAAATGCCATGGAAAATTCACGTTGTTCTTTTGAATTTGACAAACTATTTGCTGCTATTTGTCATCTGTTGATATATTTTTGTAGTTGGTACATGGTGCTAGAAATCAAGGTGAAAGTGACGTCTTATCATTTCTCTAAAGCTGTCAAACTTGTGAATGAAGGAAAGAGACAGAAAAATTCTTTTGTATGGTTTGACAACTTAGTGTTAGATTTTTACAACAAAAATTAAAATTCGCTATCACCTTGTTTTCTTACACCATGTGTAAGACAATGGATGTGATTACGTTCCCAAAAAACGTAAAGTACATAGCATTTGCAAGTTCGTGTTGACCCGTCGTCCATTTCGAATGGGTCAATAAGATAATTGTAAATTTTAGTCCTCTTCCATGACGGTCGTCCAAAATCTATAATCGCGTTAAATATTATTCATCGCTTTTATTTTGTTGCGTCTTGCAAGAATGACTTTGAAGTAAATTCAACTATAATGTAGACATGGTAATGACTTCAGCTGTAAATCGATACTAAATTGACTATGAATGATTAAGTTTGTTACTAAAGTTTAGTTCATACTTAAGCTGATACTAAATAGGACTGTGAATATACGCCAAAGATATTATGATATGTTTTTTTAAAAAATATATACACTTCGTGATGTCATTGTTTGAAAGATATGTGTAATAAAAAAGTATCCGATCTCATACACATTGCATATAGATTTTCTAGATTCAATTCTTTCACTTGGGATGTACCAAATAAATGCAATAAGAAATGGTTTAAATAGATTGCTAGACCTAGTTTTTACTGACTTAGAGTTTAATACTGTATGTAGTGAAGCAGAATTCATATTATCCGACAATAGCGTTCACCATAAGGCTCTTCTAGTAAATTTTGATATTGTTGCCTTAAATAATCCCTTCTTGGGTGAACATATTTATGAATATGATTTTAATAAAGCTGATTATGCTGTAATATCGGATTTTTTATATAATGTAAACTGGTGCACAATCTTTGGTGATAGTCTCTTACAGAATCATCTCTGTTTAATATATATAATTAAGGAAACATTCACGAGATTTGTTCCATTAAAAAAGGTTCGTATAGCTACTAAACCAAGTTGGTATAATAGTCGCCTGGCTAACCTTAAAAATACTATGAACAAAAAATACAAAAAGAGCAAGATTAACATAGCTTTAAAACAGGAATATGTTCTGGCACGTAAACAATATGAGACACTTAAAAAATTTTTGTATAGGAATCATTTGCTGGCCTTAGAATCGAACATTAAGTGCAACCCAAAAGTATTTTGGACTTTTTTGATCAACAAAAAAAAAAAAGTTCGGGTCTCCCTAAAAATATGTTTTTCCAGGATAATAAATCTGACAATTTTCAAGAAATAAGCGAACTTTTTGCACTCTATTTTCAGTCCAATTTCAAGTGCTATGACCAATCAATTAATGATGTTGCGTCTGAGTTTAATGTTATTCCTATTACAGATCTTGGTTCCTTAACCTTATCTGGAGAAGAGGTGTATCGAGAATTAATTAGCTTAGATTCGAAGAAGAAATGTGGCCCTGACAATATTCCTCCAATCTATCTAAAATATTGTGCTATGGCACTTTTTCAACCTCTAACCTTTCTTTTTAACCAATCCCTTAAAAAGGGAGAATTTTTAAATGTATGGAAAATATCCGAGATAACTCTAATTTTTAAATCGGGTTCGAGGCAAAATATTGCAAACTATCGACTTATATCCAAATTACCACTTATTCCAAACCTATTTGAATCTCTGGTAAAAAAGACAATATATTCTTGCATCAAAGGCGCAGTATCGGAG